>JAWZYU010000002.1:64370150-65620150 GCA_038380435.1 Ryuthela nishihirai
TTGGCCAAATCAAGAGGAGTTCGGAAAATCCACACTGACCTGCTAGATGTAAATATTGGGATTGTTTCTGTAAAATTATGGCTAGTTGGAAAAATTGGAAGTCAAATTTCAAAATGCAGGAGATGCCCCACGGAGCGAAAATCTAGGTAAGAACCAGACAGAGACATTATATTCTCAGTTGGCAAAATTTTATTTTCAAGTTGGAAAATTTTCGATTTCTCCCCCTCCACCCAGAGTCCTTCGCTACGCCTCTGCCCACTCCCCCCCCCCCCCACACACACACTAGGTCCGGCTTTATACTCCAAATGGACGAAGGAATGCGAGCACAAGTGTTTATCGTACATCCGTGGCGATGTCATTGAGTAGAGGAAGTTTTCGGCGCCCTGTAATTCCGCAGATACTTGATCTACTGATCCCAAATTTGGCGTGTTGGTCTGCCTTGTGTGTGCCTATGTATTTATGATTGCTGACAATTTCTAGTCCTTACACCAGAAGACATTCTACATGTTTTAGTACAACATTCCACTGGCCAAGAAAAAATGTAAAAATCATTCTTTCGACGGCAGCTTAGGGAGGATTTTGTACCGACTTCCAGCGGACATGATACTTTCGCCAAATTTACAAACTTCAGCATAAAATTAAAAACAAAAATGGACTTGTCACCATCTCTTCGATGCTTTAGATTCTAAGCCTCATAGTGAACTTTATTGCAATAAATTTTAACTATTCCACAGACGTTTGCTTTCCATTTCTCGATTTCGAGTCAACAGGGAAGGGGTAAGAGTGCTGTTCATCATCTGACCCTTTTGTGTATTCAATTACATGGAAATTAGTCATTACTAGCTATATCCCATGAAACATTGGAGCGAGACGTCTACCCATTGATAACTTTTCCCATTCTCCATCGATAACGAGGGGCGGGGGTGGCTCAGTCGGTAGCGCGCCAGGCTCGTAATCTGTAGTTCCCAGGTTCGAGTCCCAGCTGGGTCAGCATTGAGATTTATCTCCGCAAAATTTCCCCGCCCTGCCCACGGTCAGTAGGGAACCGATGGGCTTGGAAAGACCGCCGTCCGTCGGATGGGACGTTAAGCCGTGGCCCCGTGTGCGGGAGAGCCATACCCTGTGCATGTTAAAGAACACGCTGGATGGCCTTGACGGGAGGCTACCATCTGTCTCCCAACAGCTGTTCCAGTGGGTCCCCTCCCCCAACCTTCTCTGAGCCTTCGGGGTCCTTGTGGCCTGGGCATTTAGCCCATTGTGTGCAAAAAAGTGCCGCTCAGGGATAAAACAATTCAATCCATCCATAACGCATTATGCCATTTATAATGTACTACTCCATTCTTAACGTTCAATTTACCGAGGCGACGGCATCACCCCGAGAGATCCCGAGAGAGACCGACCCACGGCAGCTAGAAATCTTATCTCTTAACTCAACACAGGCACACACAAAGTGGACCAACACGCCAAATTTCGGATCAACAGATTAAGTATCGGCGGAATTATAGGGCGCCGAAAACTACCCTCTACTCAATGACATCGCCACGGATAATAAACACGTGTGCTCGCACCCCTTCTCCCATTTGGGTTGGGTTGGGTTGTTTTACCTCTGAGCGGCACTTTTTTGCACATCATGGGCTAAATGGCCAGGTCACATGGACCCCGAAGGCTCAGAGAAGGTTGGGGGAGGGGATCCACTGAAACAGCTGTTGGGAGACAGATGGTAGCCTCCCGTCAAGGCCATCCAGCGTGTTCTTTAACGTGCACAAGGTATGGCTCTCCCGTACAAGGGCCACAGCTTAACGTCCCATCCGACGGACGGTGGCCTTTCCAAGCCCATCGGTGTCCCCTACTGACCGTGGGCAAGGCGGGGAATTTTGCAGAGATAAATCTCAACGCTGACCCAGCTGGGACTCGAACCTGGGAACTACAGATTACGAGCCTGGTGCGCTAACGACTGGCTCATTTGGAATACTACTATTATTATATACTAGCTATACACCACCAAGCATTTGGCACAAAATTTCCGCTTTTCGATAGATTTCCTGTCGTGCCCACGATTGTTTTAAAATATGGACACTACTGTTGGTGCGGAAGGCCTCAGACACCATTATTTTCATCACTAGTGCCAACCTACCTTACCTCAATTTTGGCACCCAACTCGACAAGAGAAGGATATCGCCAGCAGCACGGACCCATACAACATGGTCCGGTGCTCCCCAGATGGCCGGCGATCTACGTGACCGCCGAGGTAAACAACTCTTGCCGGAGGTGCCGAAGATTCACACCTCGGCCTACGTAGGCCAATGAGAAACACCCGCGCGCAGTTTTGGATGACCTCCACCAGGGAGCCAACAGAGAATAAAACTGTGAGGTCACAATTTCTAACCCCTTCTTTGGTCAAAAATATCTCGTCTCTGAGCTGGAAAGAGCAAGACGTGGCGAGCCGTCTCCGGTGAAGTAAAGGGGCCGAGCTGGACGTTAGCCTCCACGCGAGGTGTAGCAAGACCCTCTAACTACCTGTTAGTGTATGAGCTCCGCCCAGTGACTGCCTAGCGGTGATGCCTTCACCTGTGATCCATCTGCATACAACGAGGTAGGGTCAAAGTTCATTCTGGTTTGGTAATGCATTTCCCAATTGTGCTTGTGTAAGATTCCGCTGCCTATCGCCGTCGTCCCGGTCCCGGATGAGATTAACAGACTCTTTAGTGTGTCTTCTCCCTTTGAGCGGGGCGGGGGTGGCTCAGTTGGTAGTGCGCCAGACTCGTAATCTGTAGTTCCCAGGTTCGAGTCCCAGCTGGGTCAGCGTTGAGATTTATCTCCGCAAAATTCTCCGCCCTGCCCACGGTCAGTAGGGGACATCGATGGGCTTGGAAAGGGCTCCGTCGGATGGGATGTTAAGCCGTGGCTCCGTGTGCTGGAGAGCCATACCCTGTGCACGTTGAAGAACACACTGGATGGCCTTGACGGGAGGCTATCATCTGTCTCCCAACAGCTGTTCTAGTGGATCCCCTCCCCCAACCTTCTCTGAGCCTTCGGGGTCCATGTGACTTGGCCATTTAGCCCATGGTGTGCAAAAAAGTGCGGCTCAGGGGTAAAACAACCCAACCCAACTCTGACGAAGTAAATGGTGGCAGTAGAAAAATATATACAACCACTAGTACGAACGGTTACCAAATGGCTGGGCACTACAATATAGGTACGTACCACCCATGACATTCCCACTGATAACATACTGCTCCATTCACAAGGATGGCGAGTCTTGTAACCACAAAGATTTTGGACACTTGCAGTGGGTTTTACCTCGACCCATCGAAACCAGGAACTTGATGTTTAAACCCTTCAGAGGAAGACACAACTGGGATAACGACTCGAAATTTGGGACCCATCAGTCAAATATGTTCAGAATGACAAGGAGCTGAAGATTTGTCTATCAATGACATCACATCACTGCAGACGTACAGTCGCTCAAAAAAGTATCCGAACACTATGGTTGATTACAGAATTCAGAAAAAATATCTGGCAACGATTTTTTTTAGAAATTAGTGATCTGGCAACCTTCGTGTCACGTGGTTCAATCAGTGACTTCGGCCACCACTTCATTTCTAGCTCATCACTGAGACCCCCATATGCCCTTGAACCCAACACCGAATCTGATAATCCTTCATATTTATGATTTTTACTGCTCAAAATACACTGTGCACGTTAAAGAACACGCTGGATGACCTTGACGGGAGGCTACCTTCGATCTCCCAACAGCTGTTCCAGTGGGTCCCCTCCCCCAACCTTTTCTCAGACTTCGGGGTCCATGTGACCTGGCCATTTAGCCCATGGTGTGCAAAAAAGTGCCGCTCAGAGGTAAAACAACCCAACGTTAAAGAACACGCTGGATGGCTTTGACGGGAGCCTACCATCTATCTCCCAACAGCTGTTCCAGTGGGTCCCCTCCCTCAACCTTCTCTGAGCCTTCGGGGTCCTTGTGACCTGGCCATTTAGCCCATGGTGTGCGAAAAAGTGCCGCTCAGAGCTAAAACAACCCAACGTTAAAGAACACGCTGGATGGCCTTGATGGGAGGCTACCATCTGTCTCCCAACAGCTGTTCCAGTGGGTCCCCTCCCCCAACCTTCTCTGAGCCTTCGGGGTCCATGTGATTTGGCCATTTAGCCCATGGTGTGCAAAAGAGTGCCGCACAGAGGTAAAACAACCCAACCCATCGGTAGGTTTATTGCCATTTGGATGCTTTTGAGAGAGGGAGAATTATAGGCCTATGTGAAGCTGGATCGACTACACATGGTGTCGTGGCACATGTTCATTGGGATGCACTAACTGTTGAACGCTGTTGGCAACAGTGGCGAAATGAAGGTTCTAGAGTGCATCGCAGAGGGAGTGATGCCTTTCAACAGACGTCAGCACAGCTTTGTAGGCACATCGTTCGACATGCTTGTTCGTCACCCCAAAGCACTGCAGGCAATATTGGGTGGGCTGTATCAGCAGCCATGGATGTCCCCATAATGACCCAAATGGGAAACCAAAGGTTGCATGACGCACACCTGTGCTCTAAGCAATCGTTACATCGACTGCCATTGACTGCAAACCGTCGGAGCGCACGTCTGGCTTGGTGCCGAAGTCATGCGAATTGGGGTCACGAATGGAACACTGTTGTGTTTAGTGATGGATCCCGTTTCTCTCTGGGTGCTGATAATCGATGGGTCTGTGTAAGATATGCGAGACCTAGCGAGAGGACGGATCCAGCTTTCGTTCACAACTGGCACACTGCCTGTCAGCCAGGTATATTGGTATAAGGTGCTATTGGATATGATAGCAGGTCACCTGTTGTCCACATCACAGGAACACTGACAGCTGCACAATACGTTACTGCGGTTCTGCAGCCCGTTTGGTTAACATTCCTGGGAGACATGCAGCAGCCCATTTTCAAGCATGACAATGCCCGTATACACACTGCTAGAGTCTCCAGGTAATGTTTGCAACATTACTCCAGATTTCCAACGATCTCCAGATTTATCTCCAATGGGAAAATATGTGGGATCATATTGGACGAGCCAGGTTCGTAATCTGTAGTTCCCAGGTTCGAGTCCCAGCTGGATCAGCGTTGAGATTTATCTCCGCAAAATTCTCCGCCCTGTCCACGGTCAGTAGAGAACAGCGATGGGCTTGGAAAGACCGCCGTCCGTCGGATCGGACGTTAAGCTGTGGCCCGTGTGTGGGAGAGCCATACCCTGTCACGTTAAAGAACGCGCTGGATGGCCTTGACGGGAGGCTACCATCTGTCTCCCAACAGCTGTTCCAGTGGGTACCCTCCCCCAACCTTCTCTGAGCCTTCGGGGTCCATGTGACCTGGCCATTTAGCCCATGGCGTGCAAAAAAGTGCCGCTCAGAGGTAAAACAACCCAACCCACATTGGACGATGTGTGCAGTCTCTCACCGGCCGATGGAGAATCTCGATGAATTATGGGAGCAGGTCAACGCTGCTTGGTGTGCAATTCCTCAGGACCATACCCGTCGAGTGTATGACTCCATGCCACTCCGTATTGCTGCCTGTATTGCCGTTCATGGCGGTGCAACCACCTACTGAGGCAATCACATTGTGCTGCATTATCTCATCTTCTAACCGCTGTAAGTGGCTGCCAATTAAATATGGTATGCCAATATGTATTGCTTTATGTGTGCTACATTTCACCCTTATCCCCTGACTCCTTCTGGGTGGGGCAATTTCAATGTCGTGCAGTGTAATTTTCAAAAAAAAAAAAGCATTCACTGACTTTTAGCTCTCTAGTAATGTTATATCTTAATTTAACCTGAACGGATTCATTTCATCAAAAATTTGACATAATGTTTGAGATCTACGACTTAAAATATCCCCAGGTAAAATTTTTTAGCCCTCTAACACCAGTAGGTACATATTTAACCTTTAACTGTAAGGACACATCACATCGAAAATTTCACATTTCTGAGATGTACGGCCAAAACACTTCCAGGGAGCAATTTTTTCATTTCTCTACCATCAGTATATCTAAATTTTACCTTTGATCTCAGAAGCCCCTCCCCACGAATCCAAATTTTCTTCTCATTTCTGAGATCTATAACCCGAAACAACCCCAGACACCAATTTTCACGATTCTAGCACTCGAAGGTCAATGTTTGACCTCTACTTGACTTCTATTTGACGTTTAAGATACCTCGGAGGACGGAGGACAAATTTCGGATTTTTCTCGTTATCCCTGACCCGGATTATGCGTAGGTGCAAATTTTCATAGCTCTTCCATATCTGCATCTTTGTTAGAAATGGCGTGGTCCCCTTTCAGCCACCAATCACTCAATGGTCTATTTAAAATAATGATGACAATGACTATTATTTTATACCGCTTTTTCCACTTTTCTGTGGGGGCCGTGGGGACTCAGTCGGTAGCGCGCCAGGCTCGTAATCTGTAGTTCCCACGTTCGAGTCCCAGCTGGGTCAGAGTTGAGATTTATATCCGCAAAATTCCCCGCCCTGCCCATGGTCAGTAGGGGACACCGATGGACTTGGAAAGACCGCCGTCCATCGGATGGGACGTTAAGCCGTGGTCCCTTGTACGGAAGAGCCACACCCTGTGCACGTTAAACGTTAAAGAACACACTGGATGGCCTAGACGGGAGGCTACCATCTCTCTCCTAACAGCCGTTCCAGTGAGTCCTCTCCCCCAACCTTCTCTGTGCCTTCGGGGTCCTTGTGACCTGGCTATTTAGCCCATGGTGTGCAAAAAAGTGCCGCTCAGAGGTAAAACAACCCAACCCAACCCCTCAGTATGTTTAAATCTGCTGTCATTTGCCCAGTTGTAGCCCGTCTGTTCGCTTTCAGAATCTCGCCCGTCTCCTTCGACTCCTTTGACCCAGAGTCTGTTTTCGTTCACAGTATCTCCGCAAAAATTCTCCGTCCTGCCCACGGTCAGTAGGGAACACCGATGGGCTTGGAAAGGCCTCCGTCCGTCGGATGGGACGTTAAGCCGTGGCCCCGTGTACGGGAGAGCCATACCTTGTGCACGTTAAAGAACACGCTGGATGGCCTTGACGGGAGGCTACCATCTATCTCCCAACA
Source organism: Ryuthela nishihirai (assembly GCA_038380435.1). Taxonomy (NCBI): domain Eukaryota; kingdom Metazoa; phylum Arthropoda; class Arachnida; order Araneae; family Heptathelidae; genus Ryuthela; species Ryuthela nishihirai. The sequence continues at coordinate 64,377,245 of JAWZYU010000002.1, forward strand.
ACTGTTCCAGTGGATCCCCTCCTCCAACCTTCTCTGAGCCTTCGGGGTCCATGTGACCTGGCCATTTAGCCCATGGTGTGCAAAAAAGTGCTGCTCAGAGGTAAAACAATCCAATCCAAAGCTCCCGACTTTAATTTTGAGTGCGATTTCTGCTGACTCTTTGGTTCAGTCTTCAACTGTCTGTTCCTTCTTCTTCTTGCAGCACAAGGGATTCTTCTGCTACCGTCGGGTACGTGCTTTTTCTATTTCATTACTACTGTAGTTATTTATTTTCTTTGTTATTTTTTTTTCAGCTAGCTTTTAGAGTTTATATTTGGGCACTTGCTTGCTTAACTTAATCATTGGGGGAGATTGGATTGGATTGTTTTACCTCTGAGCGATACTTTTTTGCACACCATGGGCTAAATTGCCAGGCCACAAGGACCCCGAAGGCTCAGAGAAGGTTGGGGGAGGGGACCCACTGGAACAGCTGTTGGGAGACAGATGGTAGCCTCCCGTCAAGGCCATCCAGAGTGTTCTTTAACGTTGGGTTGTTTTACCTCTGAGCGGCACTTTTTTGCACACCATGGGCTAAATGGCCAGGTCACAAGGACCCCGAAGGCTCAGAGAAGGTTGGGGGAGGGGACCCACTGGAACAGCTGTTGGGAGACAGATGGTAGCCTCCCGTCAAGGCCATCCAGAGTGGTCTTTAACGTTGGGTTGTTTTACCTCTGAGCGGCACTTTTTTGCACACCATGGGCTAAATGGCCAGGTCACAAGGACCCCGAAGGCTCAGAGAAGGTTGGGGGAGGGCACCCACTGGAACAGCTGTTGGGAGACAGATGGTAGCCTCCCGTCAGGGCCATCCAGCGTGTTCTTTGGTGTGCACAGGGTATGGCTCTCCCGCACACGGGGCCACGGCTTAACGTCCCATCCGACGGACGGCGGCCTTTTCAAGCCCATCGGTGTTTCCTACTGACCGTGGCCAGGGTGGGGAAATTTTGCGGAGATAAATCTGAACGCTGACCCAGCTGGGACTCGAACCTGGAATCTGCAGATTACGAGCCTGGCGCGTTACCGACTGAGCCACCCTTCCCCCCCATTGGGGGAGAGCGGATGACTCTTGCTGGTGTGCACAACATAGGGCTTGAAGATATAGGGATCAGGAAAGTTGGCTTCACAGAGTGCAAGGATAGGAACTGGCATGATGTTGATGTAGTTCCAGACGTTGGGCTTCGAAGGGCTTTCGAGACAATTAGGCTTTGAATCACTCGTCGGCCCTAAGCGCTTACAGCATCAGCTATACTCAGTTAGCTAACCTGTCACCTGAGGTTCTGCTTGTGCTTCTTAAAGCCTTCAAATCACTCTTGGACCACCTGCACAGTGCCTGATTCATGGAAAGCAACCTACATCGCGTCTACCTAGAAGCAGGAAAAACCCGCCACTCAGCTATCCGTTTACATGCCCACTGCTCTGTTATCTTTCCTCTGCAAGATCCTAGAGAGACTGGACCTTGGAAGCGTAGAATGGTATCTAAAGTCAAAGGGCCTCCTCCTTGAGCCTCTCAGGTTTTTGCAAAGGGAGGTGCATGTCCGATAATCTTATTGATTTCACCTCCGCTGCTGATCAGGTGTTGTCTTCTTCGACATTCAAAGGTATTCGACTCCCTGCACCACAAGGATATTCTCTGCAGGCTCCATGATCTCGGCCTCAGAAGCAATATAATCCACTGGATCACAGACTATCTCTGCAAAAGGACGGTTCATATGAAGCTGGGCAATACATCAGTGCCTCCCACACTATCAATCATGGGGACGGGGTGGCTCAGTCGGTAGCGCGCCAGGCTCGTAATCTGTAGTTCCCAGGTTCGAGTCCCTGCTGGGTCAGCGTTGAGATTTATCTCCGCAAAGTTCCCCGCCCTGCCTGCGGGGGTGGCTCAGTCGGTAGTGCGCCAGGCTCATAAACCGTAGTTCCCAGGTTTGAGTCCCAGCTGGGTCAGCGTTGAGATTTATCTCCGCAAAATTTCCCCGCCTTGCCCACGGTCAGTAGGGGACACTGAAGGGCTTGGAAAGGCCGCCGTCCGTCGGATGGGACGTTAAGCCGTGGCCCCGTGTGCGGGAGAGCCATACCCTGTGCACGTTAAAGAACACGCTGGATGGCTTTAACGGGAGGCTACCATCTGTCCCCCAACAGCTATTCCAGTGGGTCCCCTCCCCCAACCTTCTCTGAGCCTTCGGGGTCCATGTGACCTGGCCATTTAGCCTATAGTGTACAAAAAAGTGCCGCTCAGAGGTAAAACAACCCAAACAACCTGCCCACCGTCAGTAGGGGACACCGATGGACTTTGAAAGACCGCCGTCCGTCGGATGGGACGTTAAGCCGTGGCCCCGTGTGCGGGATAGTCATACCCTGTGCACGTTAAAGAACACGATGGATGGCCTTGACGGGAGGCTACCATCTGTCTCCCAACAGCTGTTCCAGTGGGTCCCCTCCCCCAACCTTCTCTGAGCCTTCGGGGTCCATGTGACCTGACCATTTAGCAAATGGTATGCAAAAAAAGTGCCGCTCAGACGTAAAACAACCCAACCTATCAATCATGGAGTGCCTCAAGAGGGTGTCCTCAGCCCGGTGTTACTGAACATCTTGCTGTCAGGCCAACACTCTCGACTCGAGAATAGAGTAGGTATTTCCACCTATGCAGACAACATCTGTATCTGGTTCTCTAGCCAGGACCCCTCCTATGCTCAGCTCAAGATGAAACAAGCTGTGGCCACCGTCATCAAATTCTTCGACAACCTAAGCTTCACTCTTTCCACCAATAAGACTATGGGCATGGTTCTCATGAGGAGACGCCTTCCACCCACCTTCAATGGCCTCATGCTTGGACTAGACCACATCAATGTTGTCAAACAGCATAAGTTCCTTGTTGTGATCCTGGACAGCAGGCTGACCTGGGGACCTCACATCCAGCATCTTAAGACAGTTGCCAAAGCGCAGAGAAATATACTCTATCCTTGCTGGTACCCACTGGGGAAGTTCCTACAAGACCCTCCTGGTCTTATACCGGCACTTGACCCTCTCCCGCATCAACTACAGTGGTCACATTCCGAGCAATGCCTCTGCTTCACTGCTGAGCAAGTTGGCCACTGTCCACACTATATCTCTGCACCTGTGTTTCGGACTCTGCCCTAACATACCACATGCGTCTGTCATTGCAGAGGCTGATGACATTGCTTTCCGCCTGCACCGGAAAAGAGATATATTGTGTCACTTCTCGAGGCTCCATTCCCTCCACTTTAACCACGAGCTTCTCAGGAAGTTGAAAGATTGGATTGTTTTACCTCTGAACGGCACTTTTTTGCACACCATGGGCTAAATGGCCAGGCCACAAGGACCCCCAAGGCTCAGAGAAGGTTGGGGGAGGGGACCCACTGGAACAGCTGTTGGGAGACAGATGGTAGCCTCCTCAAGGCCATCCAGCGTGTTCTTTAACGTGCACAGGGTATGGCTCTCCCGCGCACGGGGCCACGGCTTAACGTCCCATCCGACGGACGGCGGCCTTTCCAAGCCCATCGGTGTCCCCTACTGACCGCGGGCAGGGTGGGGAAATTTTGCGGAGATAAACCTCAATGCTGACCCAGCTGGGACTCGAACCTGGGAACTACAGATTACGAGCCTGGCGCGCTACCGACTGAGCCACCCCCGCCCACCACACAGGTCCATGCCTTACCCGGGGCTCGAATCCAGTTCCCTAGATCAGTAGCCAAGCGTGCTAACCACTCGACTACGATATAATAATAGGAAGTTGAAAGACAAGCCAGACTCTACCATCACTGTGTCTGCCATTGACTTTTACGGCTGAGTCGTCCCTACCAGCTCCTGTGCAGACAATACGATTTTCCTTGACCTTCCACTCTGGAGGAACAGCGATCTTATTGTCAATGTCACTTCCCTTCTCTATATCGAAAGAGCTACTCTGATCCATTGGCCATCACGCTTCTCTCAAACTCCTATGTCACTGCACGATATGAGAGATGTACTCAGGTCTATAATGACGGATATGTGGAACAGGAGAGGCAACGTGCTGTCTCTGCCATTGTCATCCCCTATACTGGCATCGCCACAGGTTTCCGTCTCCCGCATCTAACCTCCTCCACCTGTGAAGAGCTTCATGCTATTCTGGAGGCTGTACTTTTCATCCTCAGCCTCGAGAGTAGCAACTTTGTCATCCTCTGTGACAGCAAGTCAGCCTTGGAAGCTCTACAGAAGCGAGACAGCAAGAGCTGCAACCTCTTCCTCATCCAGAAGATCACGAAGACTTGCTCCAAGGTCACTTCTACCGGAATCACGGTCCATTTCCAGTAGATCCCCTCGCATGTAGAGATACCTGGCAATGAGCTTGCTGATCGTACCGTGAAGAAGGCCCTTGAGATTCAAAGGTATGTATCTAAGTATCCTCTCTCTCTTAGCAACTGCAAGAGTTTTGTCTCACAACTGATAAGCCAGTACCGTCTTGCCCAGTGGCAGAGGGGCTCCAGCTGTTCCTCATTCAGGTACCTGATTGACCCTTCTCTCACTGTTCCTAGCCTCGGTAACCTCCATAGATCTGAGAAGACCCTCCTTCATCGTCTCTGAGTTGGTGAAATCTACAGCAACTCTACTCTTCACACTCCGCTTCACACTCTCGGCAGAGCGTACATTCCCAGCTGTGCCACTTATAGCACACCAGAGACTGTATCTCACATTCTACTCAACTGCTCCCACTACAATGTCGGAGGAAAAGCTTTGTTCCGGTAGCTTCATGCTAAGGGAACCATCGACTACTCCATCACCTCCCTACTTGGTAACCACCCAATCTGAAACTGCAGCAAAAGCTCTTCCAAGAAAGATGAAGAGGAAAGTTTGGATCGGATTTGTTTTACCTCTGAGCGGCACTATTTTGCACACCATGGGCTAAATGGCCAGGCCACAAGGACCCCGAAGGCTCAGAGAAGGTTGGGGGAGGGGACTCACTGGAACAACTGTGGGGAGACAAATGGTAGCCTCCCGTCAAGGCCATCCAGCGTGTTCTTTAACGTGCACAGGGTATGGCTCTCCCGCACACGGGGCCACGGCTTCACGTCACATCCGACGGACGGCGGCCTTTTCAAGCCCATCGGTGTCCCCTACTGACCGTGCGCAGTTCGGGGAAATTTTGCGGAGATAAATCTCAACGCTTTCCCAGCTGGGACTCGAACCTGGGAACTACAGATTACGAGCCTGGCGCGCTACCGACTGAGCCATCCCCGCCCCAAGTTTGGATCAGAAAGGTTCTTTGAATGTCACTGATTTCTTTCAGAACATTGACCTCTTCTACAAGGTCTATTGTCTTCTTTTCTTCTTTTACGAAATTAGTATTCTTAATAGTCCCGAGAGAGCTGAGAGTCGGTCTCTTCTGCCTCTGCTCTCTCGCCCTCCTGTTGTGACTGGTAGAGGGATCTCTCACTGGAGACTAATTTCACCATGATCTTACAACACCTTGAACCTTGATAGGTATTTTTTTTATTTTTTAACTAAAAATATCTATTTTTTGTTGCAACTAAAAACTCCTACCTTCAAAAACTTTGATATATGATTCATAAAGATTGAGTTGGAACATTTACCACGCTTTTGGGATCATCTTTGAGGTAGTCCATGACATTGGAGACATCAAAGCTTTAATTTGAGATATGACTCGTCAAAGTCGACCTCACGAAAATCCTTCCTCCCACACACATTTTATTAGGGGGGGGGGGGAATATTTCGACAAAATTGGAAATAGTTTACGACCGTCATAATTATTTCCAATTTTGTACCTAACTTTCATATGACACCTAACTCGCAACTGTTGGTCCTAGCGTTCCAAAGATATATTATAACGACTTTCGTTTTTCCCATTTTCAGGGGGGAAGAAAGCATAGGGGATCATTTTTATAGGCTGTGACACTCCCTGCGTCAAAAGCTTTCATTCCACGTTTAGCTCGTTACTTTCCGCACTGGGGCGGGGGTGGCTCAGTCGGTAGCGCGTACGGCTCGTAATCTGTAGTTCCCAGGTTCGAGTCCCAGCTGGGTAGGCGTTGAGATTTATCTCCGCAAAATTCCCCGCCCTGCCCACGGTCAGTAGGGGACACCGATGGGCTTGAAAAGGCCGCCGTCCGTCGGATGGGACGTTAAGCCGTGGCCCGTGTGCGGGAGAGCAATACCCTCTGCACGTTAAAGAACACGCTGGATGGCCTTGACGGGAGGCTACCATCTGTCTCCCAACAGCTGTTCCAGTGGGTTCCCTCCCCCAACCTTCTCTGAGCCTTCGGGGTCCATGTGACCTGGCCATTTATTCCATGGTGTGCAAAAAAGTGCCGCTCAGAGGTAAAACAACCCAACCCGCACTTGCGTTCAGGAAATATAGAAGGACAATCACTTTCAAAATGTCCACCATTTTCAGGGGGGAGAAAGAATGGGGCATCAATTTTTCATAGCCTACGATATTCCCCGAGACGGAAGCTTTCATTTGAATGCGTCATTCACGTTCTGGAGACTTAGCGGAACAACTGTTTCGCATTTTCCCTTTTTTAGGGGGGAAAGAAACATGGGAGAATCCATTTTTTATAATCAACGACAGCGCTGTCCAACTAGCGGCGAGCACAAGGATTTATTTGGCCCCCGAACAAAATCAAGTTTTTATTTGAAATTTTAAATAAATATCTATAATCCACCTTATAATTTTTTTCTCAACTTATATTACTTTGCATATTAAGTAATCTTCAACTTACTCATTCTATTTGCAATTATTATTGAATTATTTCAACTTACTCATTCTATTCTTATTGCCCAACAACTACGGCCACAATGCTCCCATTAAATTTATTAAATATTTGATATGGTTTAGAAAATTTATATTGGCTTATTATTGCTTATTATTTTTCGTATAAATAAAATAATTTTTTCAGGTGACATGAACTGATTTTTCAATCACCTATTCTGTCCTATTCTTTTTTTGGCCCGCGATAGGTTGGTGAAAGAAAAATGGTTTTAGAGAAGTTGGACAACATTGGTCTATGACATTCCCCACGTTAGCCAAGCTATCACTGGGTTGGGTTGTTTTACATCTGAGCGGCACTTTTTTGCATACCATGGGCTAAATGGCCAGGTCACATGGACCCCGAAGGCTCAGAGAAGGTTGGGGGAGGGGACCCACTGGAACAGCTGTTGGGAGACAGATGGTAGCCTCCCGTCAAGGCCATCCAGCGTGTTCTTTAACGTTGGGTTGTTTTACCTCTGAGGGCACTTTTTTGCACACAATGGGCTAAATGGCCAGGTCACATGGACCCCGAAGGCTCAGAGAAGGTTGGGGGAGGGGACCCACTGGAACAGCTGTTGGGAGATAGATGGTAGCCTCCCGTCAAGGCCATCCAGCGTGTTCTTTTACGTTGGGTTGTTTTACCTCTGAGCGGCACTTTTTTGCACACCATGGGCTAAAGGGCCAGGCCACAAGGACCCAAAAGGCTCAGAGAAGGTTGGGGGAGGGGACCCACTGGAACAGCTGTTGGGAGACAGATGGTAGCCTCCCGTCAAGGCCATCCAGCGTGTTCTTTAACGTGCACAGGGTATGGCTCTCCCGCACATAAGGGCCATTGGTTGGGTTGTTTTACCTCTGAGCGGCACTTTTTTGAACACTATGGGCTAAATGGCCAGGCCACAAGGAGCCAAAAGGCTCAGAGAAGGTTGGGGGAGGGGACCCACTGGAACAGCTGTTGGGAGACAGATGGTAGCCTCCCGTCAAGGCCATCCAGCGTGTTCTTTAACATGCACAGGGTATGGCTCTCCCGCACATAAGGGCCATGGGTTGGGTTGCTTTACCTCTGAGCGGCACTTTTTTGCACACCATGGGCTAAATGGCCAGGCCACAAGGACCCAAAAGGCTCATAGAAGGTTGGGGGAGGGGACCCACTGCAACAGCTGTTGGGAGACAGATGGTAGCCTCCCGTCAAGGCCATCCAGCGTGTTCTTTAACGTGCACAAAGTATGGCTCTCCCGCACATAAGGGCCATGGGTTGGGTTGTTTTACGTCTGAGCGGCACTTTTTTGCACACTATGGGCTAAATGGCCAGGCCACAAGGAGCCAAAAGGCTCAGAGAAGGTTGGGGGAGGGGACCCACTGGAACAGCTGTTGGGAGACAGATGGTAGCCTCCCGTCAAGGCCATCCAGCGTGTTCTTTAACGTGCACAGGGTATGGCTCTCCCGCACATAAGGGCCATGGGTTGGGTTGTTTTACCTCTGAGCGGCACTTTTTTGCACACCCTGGGCTAAATGGCCAGGCCACAAGGACCCAAAAGGCTCAGAGAAGGTTGGGGGAGGGGACCCACTGGAACAGCTGTTGGGAGACAGATGGTAGCCTCCCGTCAAGGCCATCCAGCGTGTTCTTTAACGTGCACAGGGAATGGTTCTCCCGCACACGGGGCCACGGCTTAACGTCCCATCCGACGGACGGCGGCCTTTCCAAGCCCATCGGTGTCCCCTACTGACCGTGGGCAGGGCGGGGAATTTTTCGGAGATAAATCTCAACACTGATCCAGCTGGGACTCGAACCTGGGAACTACAGGTTACGAGCCTGGCGCACTACCGACTGAGCCACCCCCGCCCCAGCTATCACTGGACACATAGCTTGTTACTTTCCGTACTAGCATTCGGGAGATATAGGGGGACAATAATTTTCATTCCCCCTAAAGAAAGGGGGAAGGAAGCACTAGGTGCTCAATTTTTCGTAGCCGAGGACATTCTTCGCATCAGAAGCTTTCTTGCGACGTGTAGCTTGTTAACCCATTTCGTCCCAAGTGTTGCGTGTACGCAACACTTCGTGCGTACACGCAACACGAGTTGCGTGTACGCAAAGTTGCGTGTTGCGTACACGCAACACTGGGAAGAAATGGGTTAATTTCGGCCTTCGCTTTCTGGAGATATAGCTTCAGAATAGTTTCCATACTTCCAATTTTTAGGGGGAAAGAAAGCACCGGGATTATTTTTTTACAGCCTATGGCACTCCCCGCGTCACAAGCTTTCATTTGGCACATAAATCATTAAGTTTCTCCATCTCGTCGGGGCGGGGGTGGCTCAGTCGGTAGCGCGCCAGGCTCGTAATCTGTAGTTCCCAGGTTCGAGTCCCAGCTGGGTCAGCGTTGAGATTTATCTCCGCAAAATTCCCCGCCCTGCCCACAGTCAGTAGGGGACACCGATGGGTTTGGAAAGACCGCCGTCCGTCGGATGGGGCCCCATGTGCGGGATAGCCGTGCATACCCTATGCACATTAAAGAACACGCTGGATTGCCTTGACGGGAGGCTACCATGTGTCTCCTAACAGCTGTTCCAGTGGGTCTCCTCCCTCAACCTTCTCTGAGCCTTTGGGGTACATGTGACCTGGCCATTTAGCCCATGGTGTACAAAAGAAGTGACGCTCAGAGGTAAAACAACTCAACCCAGAATTCAGAAAAAATATCTGGCAAAGATTTTTTAGAAATTAGTGATCTGGCAACTTCCATGTATACACGAGATTGCCAGATCACTAATTTCTAAAAATATCATTGCCAGATATTTGTTTTGAATTCTGTAATCAACCAGAGTGTTCGGGTATTTTTTGAGCGACTGTACAATTAGGAGTTAAGTGTCAAATGAAACCGTATTTGTGAACCGTCGTAGACTATTTCGAATCAAGCTCCCCCCCCCACTAACAATTCTTCCCTCCCTCCAAAAAATGACGTAAATTTAGGGGTGGTCAACCTTAATAAGTTATATCTAAAATTAAAGCTTATAACTTCTTTAATGTCATGAGTTACCTCAAACACGACTCCAAAAAAATAGTAAGTAAAGTGTGATCGATGTTTATATGTTACATATCAAATGAAATTTTCTGAAGTTAGATGTTTTTCATCATCATCATCATCCTCAAGCAGCCATGGGCTATGGAGGTCCAACTACACCATGCAATTTAGTTCTCCTAGCATATCTGTCCTGAGCTACACCTGCTGCATCTGGCCTGTTTGATATTATCAGCCACTTCATCCTAGATCTCCCCTCTTTCACATCCTAGATCTCTCCTCTTCTTTTTTCTGAGGCCTTTAAGCACGCTGTTCAATAACCTTGTTCGCCAATCTATAATTATCCATACGGAAAACATGGCCAAACCAACGGAGTCTCTCTCTGCACAATATGCTGCTTAAAGGAGGTTGCAGACTCCTTTGCCTAACCTCATCATTAGTTACAAAGTTAAACCACCTAATGCCCAAGATACTGCGTAAGCATCTGGAATCAAAAGCATCTAGTTTCCTGTTATCCTGTTTACAAAGTGTCCAAGTTTCACTACCATAACTAACCCTAGAAAGAACCAAACTATTATACAGTCTAATTTTAGTCTTTAGGTGCATACGCCTATTTCTCCACACTCTCCATAGATTCTTAAAAGTCCGGGCAGCAATACCTATTCGTCTGTTAATTTCATGCCGCACATCGCCATTATCTGTTACATAGCTCCCAAGATAATTAAACTGTGACACCTGCTCAAGAGTGCAACCATTCAGATTAACTAAATCACAGCCTGCCTGACCAATTTTCATCACTTTAGTTTTCTCTCTGTTTATAACCAAACCTACTCTACTACCAGTCTCATCAACAGCTCGAATGAAAGAGTTCATCTCATCAACATCATTTGCCAATAAGGCCAAATCATCTGCATAATCTAAATCAGAAATTTTCATATCTTCAGACCATTTATAGTAAAACCCAACCTTCTCTTAACCTTCGGGGTTCTTATGACCTGGCCATTTAGCCCATTGTGTTCAAAAATGTGCCGCTCAGAGGTAAAACAACCCTGGAAAAGGCAAAAATGATATTCAAAATTGAAAAAATATTTATATTCTTTAAAATATATTTTTAATGTCGAACATATCCTAAGTGGCTAAAATAAAAATTACACAGGGTTGGGTTGTTTTACCTCTGAGCGACACTTTTTTGCACACCATGGGCTAAATGGCCAGGTCACATGGACCCCAAAGGCTCAGAGAAGGTTGGGGGACCCACTGGAACAGCTGTTGGGAGACAGATGGTAGCCTCCCGTCAAGGCCATCCAGCGTGTTCTTTAAAGTGCACAGGGTATGGCTCTCCCGCACACGGGGCCACGGCTTAACGTCCCATCCGACTGACGGCGGCCTTTCCAAGCCCATCGCTGTCCCCTACTGACCGTGGGCAGGGTGGGAAATTTTGCGGAGATAAATCTCAACGCTGACTCAGCTATGACTCGAACCTGGGAACTACAGATTAGGAGCCTGGCGCGCTACTGACTGAGCCACCCCCGCCCCACAAATTATACAAAGACACCTGTTTTAAATTTTAAAGCAGGTAAAAAAAGTTGAGATTCCGTCTAAGTAACCCGGATTTTCGGCGAGTCCAGACGCCGTGGAACCTCCCCACAAGAGATTCGTAATTTTTATTCCGAAAAACCACTTAATCTTCAGAAAACGCCCCCCAAAAAAAGTGATAATCTTTAGATTTTCACTGAAGTGAAGCGTAATAGTTTTAAGAACATTAAACAAAAAACAAAATCAGCTGTTTTTCAACATTCGATCAGTTAAGCGAGTCTCTCTCGAAAACAGAGCACGAGATTTTTCCAATAAAACCGCAAAACCAGTCTTTAGCTAGAATAGCGACAAACGGAAATCACGTGTTTTTTTTCTTCCGCCCTTGCCCTGGTTGCAGACGCCACCGCCACCGCCAAGCGCTGTTCAGCGAAACGATAAACGATGACAAATCAAATGTGGCCCTTGCTGTTTGGTGACATCAGAATGACAGAGCTGCTTGCGAAACCTTCATCTTTGAACGCCAGCTGTATATAAAGTGGGAAGACTAGCTAAAGGAAAATTTCTCGAGTTCTTTAGAAAACAGAAAGATTTTTCCAGCTGTGGTTAGTGCTATCGTTTCGGAGGGAGTTACAAATTCAGGTAAAATAACACCGCATTTAACCTGTTATCATTAGAATGGATTAATAAAATAGTATTTTTTTTAAATAATATTCCTTTGGATGATGATTAATCGTAAACAACTGCAATTAATGAAATTTGAATACTAGGTGCTGTAAGTTTGGTTATTGTTAATTTTCGAATAGTAGCCAGGGTTGCAATTTACAATTTCTTGGGGGCGGGGGTGGCTCAGTCGGTAGCGCGCCAGGCTCGTAATCTGTAGTTCCCAGGTTCGAGTCCCAGCTGGGTCAGCGTTGAGATTTATCTCCGCAAAAATTCCCTGCCCACGGTCAGTAGGGGACACCGATGGGCTTGGAAAGGCCGCCGTCAGTCCGATGGGACGTTAAGCCGTGGCCCCGTGTGCGGGAGAGCGATACCCTGTGCACGTTAAAGAACACCCTGGATGGCCTTGACGGGAGGCTACCATCTGTCTCCCAACAGCTGTTCCAGTTGGTCCCCTCCCCCAACCTTCTCTGAGCCTTCGGGGTCCATGCGACCTGGCCATTTAGCCCATGGTGTGCAAAAAAGTGCCGCTCAGAGGTAAAACAACCCAACAAAACAATTTCTTGTTTGTATCCAACTACAGTTAGAACCCAGACCGTTACAAAAGCCGAGGCTATATTTTTGTTTGAGCCCAGCCTACTGTAAAACCCCAGGCTATATTTTGATTTGAGCCCAGACTACTATATAGAAGCCAAAAAAATTTAAATCCAGATTACTGTAAATCCTACGCTATATTTTGATTTCAACCCAAGTTTACTATAGAAGCACAGACAACATTTGGATTTCAGCCCAAACTACTATAAATCCAAAGCTATATTTTGATTCGAGCTCAGAATATTATAAAAGTTCACGCTATATCTTGATTTCAGCCCATTTGGACTGGACTACTATTTAAAAGTTCAACGCCATTTCCGGGCTCCATATATTGATTACTCCTTAGGATCTGGGCGGGTAGCGCGCCAGGCTCGTAATCTGTAGTTCCTAGGTTCAAGTCTCAGCTGGGTCAGCGTTGAGATTTATCTCCGCAAAAATTCCCCGCCCTGCCCACGGTCAGTAGGGGACACCGAAGGGCTTGGTAAAGGCCGCTGTCCGTCGGATGGGTCGTTAAGCCGTGGCCCCGTGTGCGGGAGAGCCATACCCTGTGCACGCTAAAGAACAGGCTGGATGGCCTTGACGGGAGACTACCATCTGTCTCCCAACAGCTGTTCCAGTGGCTCCCCTGCCCCAACCTTCTCTGAGCCTTCGGGGTCCATGTGGCCTGGCCATTTAGCCCATGGTGTGCAAAAAAGTGCCGCTCACAGGTAAAACAACCCAACCCAACCCTTAGGATCATGAGGCGCTCTCCTAGGGCTTCGACACTCATAGTGAGAGGGGATTCAAACAAGATTTTTTGATCATTTTATTGAGTTAAATATTTCATGGTCTGTAAATGGTAGCTAGGTAGTCACTGGAAGGAGAGCTATGTACCAATCCCCTGTGATGATGCATAGAACCGGCCAGGCCTAGCACCTAATGTCCGACCCCGCCTTCTCGTGGTGAAGACCATTAGTACTTTTCAAAAGAGATAATCTCTTGTGGAAGTGAACGAAAGGGGAGTGGTGCTAGATTAGTGTGGCCTACTGATCTGGACAACTATGGCTACTTTTCTTTTTTTTCTACCCTGCTGAGGAGTGGTCAACCACACAGGGTCCTGGTGTTGACCATATATACTAACTGAACAGAATTATGGCTGTGAACTTGATTATGGATCCTGATTTTGCTGCACTGGTGGACTAATGTGGAGGGAAAATCTTCTGCTGTGTTTTCTGTTTGTTTGTGGGTTGACAGCCCCAAGTGAATAGATTCACAGGATATGTTTACCAGCTGGTGGATAATCCTGACCAGAGGTCATCGCAGGCACCTGAACTCTTTGCTTCTATTGGCATCGTCAAATTCTACATTGGAGGACGTCTTCCAGTGTAGATGGCTTCAGCCTTTAGTGGTGAGGGAACGGGTCTTTGCCCCATGTCTGCGATTAGGGGGCTGTTTGATATTGTCGGTATTCCCTCTCTCAATAAACATAGTTTCTTTAAACATCCCACTAATCATTTTCTCACCATAGGTAGTTGGAATGTGAGGACCAGAGCTTACGCAGTATCTTGGGTATTAGGTGGTTTAACTTTGTAACTAATGATGAGGTTAGGCAAAGGAGTTTGCAACCTCTTTTAAGCAGCATATTGTGCAGAGAGAGACTCCTTTGGTTTGGCCATGTTGCCCGTATGAATAATTATAGATTGGCGAATAGGGTTATGAACAGTGTGCCTAAAGGCCTCAGAAAGAGGGGGGGAGACCAAGGATGCGGTGGGCAGACAATGTCAAACAGAACCTTGTTAGAATTGGTGTGCAGTGGCCAGATGCAGTACATGCAGTAGAAGCTCAGGACAGATATGCTTGGAGAACTAAATTGCACGGTCTGCTTGGACCTCCGTAGCCCATGGCTGCTTGAGGATGAGGATGATGATGAAATATTTCACAATTAATATAATGTACTATTTGGGAGCATATATCGTGTTTTTGGTAAATATAAAATATTTAATGATTTTCTTTACAAACACTAAAAGATACAGATAATTATTTTCGTTTACAATTAAGTTTTTGTTAACTTTTCAGTATGTGCAAGTTTATCTAATACATATTAAATTTTCCATTTTATGCATTTCTGAAATTCAACTTATTTAACCTGCTGGATGTATTTTCTCCATTCGTAAATTTCAAATTCTTTTTACAGTGCACTTCTCAGGCTCATAATCTGTAGTTCCCAGGTTCGAGTCCCAGCTGGGTCAGCGTTGAGATTTATCTCCGCAAAATTTCCCCGCCCTGCCCACGGTCAGTAGGGGACACCGATGGGCTTGGCAAAGGCCTTCGTCCGTCGGATGGGACGTTAAGCCGTGGCCCCGTGTGCGGGAGAGCCATACCCTGTGCACGTTAAAGAACACGCTGGATGGCCTTGACGGGAGGCTACCATCTGTCTCCCAACAGCTGTTCCAGTGGGTCTCCTCCCCTAACCTTCTCCGAGCCTTCGGGGTCCATGTGACCTGGCCATTTAGCCCATGGTGTGCAAGAAACGTACCGCTCAGAGGTAAAACAATCCAATCCCGAATCTGTTGCTCCTGGGGCTTTCAGCAGTTACTGATCGGGCTACAATTAAAGCACAAGCTACTATTTAGGCTTCAGCTAATATATTATGTTCGGTATATTGCTTTAACATAAATGAAAATGTTTTCCTATTAATTCATATTAAAAACAAAAATCCGAAGCTCTTAACTTATTGAATGATAGAAACTAGAACAGCAAAGAATTGAAGTTATTATAAGTCGTTTGCTTCCTTCTTCTAAAAAGCCATGTTGATCAGATTGCCAAATCGTAACAGCCAAAATATATCTTCTATTTAGCTGCGCCTACATTCTCAGTAATCCTTAGTTCCAGAAATTTTTAAAAAAATAAATACACTTTCACCTGACAGAATTTCGTATCGATTTTGATTGCCTTGATTTTAGGAACTACTGTTTTTTAAACAAAATTTCATTTCAAGTTTATTTTAAATAACGTGAAGACCTTTATTCATGAAACAAAATCGGGAAAATAAGGAAACTACTCACACAAACACCAGCTGGTTTTACAATTTAAATCTTGTTCGGAAGAATTTAGAGAAATTTGAATTTTTATTTTAACGTTCCACTGGGAATCAGAGGCACCCGGGTCCTGAAATTATTGGTGGGAGCTCTTTGTGATGAAGTTACTGGTAGGAGCTCTTTGATTTATTATATTTTTGATTATATCGTTTGATTATATTTTTGATGAAATTATTGGTGGGAGCTCTTTGTGATGAAGTTATTGGTGGAAGCACTTTTGTGATGAAATTATTAGTGAGAGCTCTTTTGTGATGAAATTATGGTGGGAGTTCTTTGTGATGAAGTTATTGGTGGAAGCACTTTTGTGATGAAATTATTAGTGAGAGCTTTTTTTGTGATGAAATTATTAGCGAGAGCTCTTTGTGATGAAATTTTTGGTGGGAGCTCTTTGTGACGAAATTATTGGTGGAAGCACTTTTGTGATGAAATTATTAGTGAGAGCTCTTTTGTGATGAAATTATTAGTGAGAGCTCTTTTGTGATGAAATTATAGGTGGGAGCTCTTTGTGGTGAAATTATTGGTGGAAGCTCTTTGTGATGAAATTATTGGTGGGAGCTCTTTGTGATGAAATTATTGGTGGGAGCTCTTTTGTGATGAAATTATTGGTGGGAGCTCTTTTGTGATGAAATATTTGGTGGGAGCTCTTTTGTGATGAAATTATTGGTGGGAGCTCTTTTGTGATGAAATTATTGGTGGGAGATCTTTTGTGATCAAATTATTGGTGGGAGCTCTTTTGTGATGAAATTATTGGTGGGAGCTCTTTTGTGATGAAATTATTGGTGGGAGCTCTTTGTGATGAAATTATTGGTGGGAGCTCTCTTGATGAAATTATTGGTGGGAGCTCTCTGTGATGAAATTATTGGTGGAAGCTCTTTTGGATTGAAATTATTGGTGGGAGCTCTTTGTGATGAAGTTATTGGTGGGAGCTCTTTGTGATGAAGTTATTGGTGGAAGCACTTTTGTGATGAAATTATTAGTGAGAGCTCTTTTGTGATGAAATTATTGGTGGGAGCTCTCTGTGATGAAATTACTGGTGGAAGCACTTTTGTGATGAAATTATTAGTGAGAGCTCTTTTGTGATGAAATTATTAGTGAGAGCTCTTTTGTGATGAAATTATTGGTGAGAGCTCTCTGTGATGAAATTATTGGTGAAAGCTCTTTTGTGATGAAATTATTGGTATAAGTTCATCACAAATCACATTCAACACAGTAGCATTCTGTAAGGGGACTCTCATGCCGAGGGAAACCAGATGCCAATGAGGACCTAAAGGAGAACAATGAGCAAAAATAGAGGACAAAGAATTATTGAGTTTTATGTCAAGTACCGACTAACCATTGATTCAGAAAAAGGCATAATACATATTAAATATGCTTCAAAATATATGACGTGCCGTTTTTTGTTCACACTTGAAAAACAATCAATGGTTTTTTTTGCCGTAAGTGATGTAATGGTTAGCAACTAACTGCTGTTCCAGGAAACAAACTTTCGGTTTCTATGAAAAAGTTTGCCAGTAACAGAAAATTATTTCATGGTTAACACAGTAAATGATATTATTTATCATGGGTTCAAGAAATTTGAAAAAAGAAAGTGCAAAAAAGTTCTTTAATATAAGTTTTAAGCATGTTATGAATTTACACAAAAAGAGAACCTTTCACGTTTTTTCAAAATTCTCGGAGGACATAAGATAAAAATGGATATGTCCTCCTTTTGGAGGACGTATGGTAACCGTAGCTTAACAGAAACTACTATTATCAATGATATACAATGAACAATTAATTTTTGTTAGCCTATAGATTAACCTTTCTTCATATTTTATATGTATATTTAGATATACAATATATGGTAGAGAATTAAAATTTACTAAAAAATTAAGAAAATTATCTTCCACTTTGCTCTAAATCTTGGATACACCACTGAGTCAAAACATGAAGCATCCGGGTTCTTTGAATCATTGATGTGTTAATACAGCTTTACAAATTAATAGGGGGCGGGGGTGGCTCAGTCGGTAGCGCACCAGGCTCGTAATCTGTAGTTCCCAGGTTCGAGTCCCAGCTGGGTCAGCGTTGAGATTTATCTCCGCAAAATTCCCCACCTTGCCCACAGTCAGTAGGGGACACCAATAGGCTTGAAAAGGCCACCGTCAGTCCGATGGGACGTTAAGCCGTGGCCCCGTGTACGGGAGAGCCATACCCTGTGCACGTTAAAGAACACGCTGGATGACGGGAGGCTACCATCTGTCTCCCAACAGCTGTTCCAGTGGGTCCCCTCCCCCAACCTTCTCTGAGCCTTCGGGGTCCTTGTGGCCTGGCCATTTAGCCCATGGTGTGCAAAAAAGTGCCGCTCAGAGGTAAAACAACCCAACAAATTAATAGTTTTTGTGTCTCACAGCTCTGCGAGTTATGAAAAATAAAAATCCATTCTAAAGCACAAAACATAGATAAAATGAATGGAAATTTAATTCTGAATTTTTTTTTTTCTTTTTCACATATTCTCAATGTTGTAACTAGATCGCAAATTATATGTAAAATGGGGCTGAATATCTCAGTTGGTAGTGAGTCAGGTCGAATACCATCTCCGCAAAACTCCCTGCACACGGTCAATAGGGGACACCGATGGACTTAGAAAGGCCGCCGTCTGTCGGATAGGAGGCTAAGCCGTGGTCCGTGTGGAGATACACATGTCTTGTGCATGTTAAAGAACACACTGGATGGCCTTGACAGGAGGCTACCACCTGTCTCCAAACAGCTGTTCCAGTGGGTCTCCTCCCCCAACCTTCTCTGAGCCTTCGGAGTCTTAGTGACCTACCCATTTAGCCCATTGTGTGCAAAAAAAAGTGTCGCTCAGAGGTTAAACAACCCAAAAATCCTATAAGCACCCAGAAAAGAATAAAACAGACCTAAACCATATCGATGGTGCAATGAGTAACTGATTCATATTTACTTCAAAGGAAGAGAAGACGCCGATTTCCCATCTCGGCGGGGGTGGCTCAGTCGGTAGCGCGCCAGGCTCGTAATCTGTAGTTCCCAGGTTCGAGTCCCAGCTGGGTCAGCGTTGAGATTTATATCCGCAAAATTCCCCGCTCTGCTCACGGTCAGTAGGGGACACCGATGGGCTTGTGATAAGTCCGCCGTCCGTCGGATGGGACGTTAAGCCGTGGCCCCGTGTGCGGGAGAGCCATACCCCGTGCACGTTAAAGAACATGCTGGATGGCCTTGACGGGAGGCTACCATCTGTCTCCCAACAGCTGTTCCAGTGGGTCCCCTCCCCTAACCTTCTCTGAGCCTTCGGAGTCCATGTGACCTGGCTATTTAGCCCATGGTGTGCAAAAAAGTGCCGCTCAGAGGTAAAACAACCCAACCCACCTCCGTCTTAATGATTTGACCATAGTATATGGTCCTTACTGACCATATACTATGGCGATAGTATATGGTCCTTACTGACCATATACTATGGCGAATTAAACTGACAGGTTCCGTTGGTTGTTTTACCTTTGAGCGGTCCTTTTTTGTACACAATGGGCTAAATAACCAGGTCACAAAGACCCCGAAGACTCAGAGAAGTCTGGGGGAGGGGACCCACTGGAACAGCTGTTGATAGATCTGTAGTCTCAGGTCAAGGCCATCCAGCGTGTTCTTTAACGTGCACAAGGTATGGCTCTCCCGCACATGGGACCACGGCTTAACGTCCCATCCGACGGACGGCGGATTTTCCAAGCCCATCGGTGTCCCCTACTGACTGGGGGAGTTTTGCGCAGATAAATCTCAACGATGACCCAGCTGGGACTCGAACCTGGGAATTGCAGATTACGAGCCTGACACGATACCGACTCAGTCACCGCCCCCCCCCCCCCCACCGCCCTGTTAAGGAGAGTCATACCCTGTGCACATTAAAGAACACTCTGGAACAATCTGTCTCTTAATAGCTGTCCTTCTCTGAGGCCTCAGGGTCATTTCCATCAGGCTATTTAGCCCATCGTGGGCAAAACAATTGCCCCTCAGAGATAAAACAATCTAACCTTCTTATACATTCTTCATTGCATCTTTTTTACCTTTCAAAGCTTCTTTTTCTTCTTTCAAAGCTCCTTTTTTTTCATTTTTCTTTGCCTCCTCGGCCGGTAGCTCAGCGGACAGAGCACCTGACACGTTATCAGAAGGTCGTGGCTCAAGACAATTGGGACGGGAGTGGCTTAGTTGGTAGCGCGCCAAGTTCGTAATCTGCAGTTCCTAAGTTCGGGTCCCGCTAGGGCTGCGATTTATCGTGGCAAAACTCCCTGTTCTGCTGTAGGTCAGTAAGAAATACTGATGGACTAGGAAATGCCGCCGTCCGTCGGATGGGGCGTTAAGCCGTGGCCTGCTTACTGGTTGGGTTGGGTTGTTTTACCTCTGAGCGGCACTTTTTTGCACACCATGGGCTAAATGGCCAGATCACAAGGACTCCGAAGGCCAGAAGTTTCGGGGAGGGGACCCACTGGAACAGCTGTTGGGAGACAAATGGTAGCCTCCAGTCAAGGCCAGCCGGTGTGTTCTTTAACGTGCACAGGGTATGGCTCTCCCGCACACGGGGCCACGGCTTAACGTTACATCCGACGGACGGCGGCCTTTCCAAGCCCATCGGTGTCCCCTACTGACCGTGGGCAGGGCGGGGAATTTTTGCGGAGATCAACGCTGACCCAGCTGGGACTCGAACCTGGGAGCTGCAGATTACGAGCCTGGCGCGCTACCGACTGAGCGACCCCCCCCCACCCCCTGCTTGCTGGACAACCATACCCTGTGCGCACTAAAGACCACTCTGGATGACCTTGATGGGAGGCTACCATCTGTCTCCCAACAGCTCCAGTGGGTCGCCTTCCCCAACGTTTCTGAACCCTCGAGGTCCTTGTGACCTGGCCACTGTGTGCCAAAAGGGTGTCACTCAGAGGTAAAACAACCCAATCCAACCTTTGTCTCCCCCAGCGAATAAATTCATTGTCTTTTTTCGTTTTGTTCTGACTTGTAGATATCTCATTCTTTGCAGTTGCAATGCTTACTGTTAACAGAATCATTAATTCACATCCTGAAATCCGTGTCCGTCATGGATGCTTAATCAAAGACCTCAGAAAATTGATGTATTTACAAAAGTAAACGGCATTCCCCTGTATCTTACTGATCTGCAACCCACAAGTAAGAAACACTGTGCACACCATGCAACTGCTCACGTGCTATTCCAACAACTGCTTCCAAATCCGTAAAAACCACCTGTTCTTATCACATCACGAAATCTTGATCAATGTCGTTTCGTTTTCCTCCACTGAATTCTAGATTACTCATCACTTATCTCATAATGAGCAACAGAAATCCCTCGGCGTGCAAGACGGAAATCTGCCAACAGACGTCATTTAATTCCACCTGTTCAAGTTTGAAGTAGGGGAAGAAAATAATTTTCTGAAATTAGTATGTACAAGAAAGGTTGCGTTATCATCCTTGAAAGCAGCACGTGGTCCTCGCAGACTGACAAATGTTGACGTTTCGTACACGTGTCTCCAACTGTGTTGCATCTTCCGTTTCCTGTTTGCTGTAGCAGAAATCATTTTTCTTGTTTATCAGAGAGGAAGATTGAACTTGTTTTAACCTGACATTCTGCTTGAAGCATACTGGGAGAGAATTATCAATACTAGCGGTTGGGTTGTTATACCTCTGAGCCGCACTTTTTTGCACACTATGGGCTAAATGGCCCGGTCACAAGGACCCCAAAGGATCAGAGAAGGTTGGGGAGCGGACCCACTGGAACAGCTGTTGCGAGACAGATGGTAGTCTTCCGTCAAGGCCATCCAGCATGTTCTTTAACGTTGGGTTGTTTTACCTCTGAGCGACACATTTTTGCACACAATATGCTAAATGGCCAGGTCACAAGGACCTCGAAGGCTCAAAGAAGGTTGGGGGAGGAGACCCACTGGAACAGCTGTTGGGAGACAGATGGTAGTCTCCCGTCGAGGCCATCCAGCGTGTTCTTTAATGTTGGGTTGTTTTACCTCTGAGCGGCACTTTTTTGCACACCATGGGCTAAATGGCCAGGTTGGGTTGGGTTGTTTTACCTCTGAGCGGCACTAAATGGCCAGGTCACAAGGACCCCGAAGGCTCAGAGAAGGTTGTTGAGGGGACCCACTGGAACAGCTTTTGGGAGACAGATGGTAGCCTCCCGTCAAGGCCATCCAACGTGTTCTTTAACGTGAACAGGGTATGGCTCTCCCTGACACGGGACCACGACTTAACGTCCCAACAAAAGGAAGGCGGCCTTTCCAAGATTTTTGCAGAGATAAATCTCAACAGTGGCCCAGCTATGACTCGAACCTGGGAACTGCAGATTGCGAGTCTGGCGTGCTACCGACTGAGCCATACCCCCACCCCCCCCACCACCACCACCCAGGTGAGAAAGGGAACACTGATAAGTTTGGAAAGGCCGCTGTCAGTCTGATGGGATGTTAAACCGTGTTCCGTATGCATGAGATCCATACCCTGTACAATTTAAAGAACGCACAGAATGGTTTTCATGAGACCTTATCAACCGTCTCCCATCACCTGTCCAGTGGAACTCCTTCCTCCCTGAGGTCCTTGTGACCTGGCCATTTAGCCCAGTGTGTGCGCAAAAGTAACGCTCAGAGGCAGGCCAGGATCTAGACAAAAATAAGAGGGGAGGGGGGGGCGTAACAGACTAAATTGCAATATAACATTTCCTTTTCTGTTTAACAGATTTTTAAAAATGCATGAAATATGCAAATATTTAATAATATTTTGCCTCTATTACCCTACTAGTATTCTTCAAGGGGGGGGGGGGTCACCCTTCCTCATCCCCCCTCCATATCCCGCCCTTCTAAGAAGTAAAAACAACCCAATATCTTTTAAAAAGAAATTTTTGATAGCGTAATAAAAATACGATAACAAATTGCAAACTTATTTGCTGACTTATAAAATTTTATTCAAATTATTGGTTTTATATCCATGTCACTGGTTATAAATATTGTTCTGCTCAATTCGCATCCATAAAATTAATTTCTTGTTAAATGATTTGTGTATATACATAGGATGTCCCAAAACTGCTGAGAAAAAATTTATTGAAAAAACTAAATTAAATTACTAATTTTAATTAAATTTTAAAATAAGTTATATTTACATTAAGTTTCCAGCGAAAAATTAATTAAAATTACATTAAGTATCCAGATCAATTTTTTTCGCAATCAAAATATCTCCTGCCATTTACGATGCGCTGATCCCATCGTCTCTGCCACTTGTTAAACGTTTTCTGGAACTAATTGAATGGAACGTCCTTCAAAATCCGAATCCATACCGAACTTTCGTCTTCTCATTTCTGTTTTAATCGAAATAATCAGAAGTCACAGATCTGGAACGAAACATTTGAATCACACAACGCTGTTCAGTTTTGATATCCATAATGTAAAAAATTTAATCCAATTTTTGTGATTGTTTCTTTGAACAGGTGGTTTCGAAGATACCGCCCTTCAAACGATTTCTGTCCTTAACAGAACACAGGGAGAAACTAAACGACGGTTGTCATGGTTACAATTCATTAGTTTCTTTCGGTGATCTCGTAACCATGACAACCAGTTTCTTTGGTGATTTTTCTCCTGTGATCTCGTAACCATAAACAACCAGTTTCTTTGGTGATTTTTTCCTCCTGTGATCTCGTAACCATGACAACCAATTTCTTTGGTGATTTTTTCTCCTGTGATCTCGTAACCATGACAACCAATTTCTTTGGTGATTTTTCTCCTGTGATCTCGTAACCACGACAACCAGTTTCTTGGTTGTCGTGGTTACGAGACAGTATGATTAACCGATGAGTATACTCGCGCAGCTTCTAAACAATGTTGTCAATTTACAGAAAAAAATATTCTTAGTTGTTTTGGGACGCCCTTTGTATAATCAAAATTCAGAGTACTACCTTTCTTTTATTAATCCATATTGTCCTTTTATCAATCCCTACAGAATAGCTGCTTAAAAAAACGAAAATGATTCGTCAAGCAATATCTTTCGCACTTTTCCTTCTTCTGGCTTCGTTCCTACTCGGATCGCCTTCGGAATCTCGAATGGTCCGGCGTGAGGAGTCGGGTGAAACGCAAACCCCTACCACAGTGGACAGTGAAGAGCCGGAAATCGAGTCCAAACCCTCATCCACAGAAAGCAGTTCGGTAGGAAATGAACCTGAAACTCCAGAAGGTAATGAAATAACAGGAAACAAACCCGAAGAAGAATCGTCTGAAACCCCTGGGGGTGACGTAAAAGGAGAAGAAACTACGAAAGGTGGAGAAGAGGCTTCACAAAGTGGAGAACCAGAAGAAGGAGAAGCATCACAAGGTGGTGAGTCAGAAGAAGGAGAAGCATCACATGGAGGGCAGCCAGGAGATGTTTCACAAAGTGGTGAGCCAGGAGAAGCAGCACACGATGAAGAGCTAGGAGAAGAAGATTCGCAAGGTGGAGAGCTAGAAGAGGAATATCCAGATGAAAATGGAGGCTTCGATCATCACATGATCCACACAGGTTTCATCTTTGATTCTCCTATCTTCAGCTTTGAAGCTGCAGAGAATTATTTCCGACAACTTGAGAGTAAGTTGAAAATCATTTCCTTATTTTTATTGCTTTTCCTAAAGTTATTTTCTTGCAAGTAATGGAAAATTGTAAATGACACAAAATGTTACATGCATATAAATGAATTCCCTTGCGCCAGTTAAAAGCGACATTGATATTTCCCAATAATTGTAGTATTTAGCAATGAAAATGAATCACGCTGATTTAAATATCATATTGCAAATCAATATGATCCGACAGAGGAGTTCCGGTACAGGGAATCATTCAAGGTCACCTTGATATCGTGCTAGATTTGAAAGAGATCTTAAGAGAGTGAGAAAGCGAGACCTCTGCAGAAATAAATATCCATACCTTATTGCGGCTTCCACACAGTCTTTTTGTCAATAGACAAGCCTGTTAACCACCCAGCCACGGAGTTAAATGAAAAATTCTTTGAGAAATGCAAATGAATCCTAAAGCCATTAAATTCGTCATGGCCATTGTTTTGAAAACAATTAAGCCCAATATCAAAAGCAGCAGATGAGAATGTTGCAGATGTAAATTGTCCAAACTCTCTGTAAGTTGTTAAATTTCTTGCAGGAAAAACAGGGGCGGGGATGGCTCAGTCGGTAGTGCGCCAGGCTCGTAATCTGCAGTTCCCAGGTTCGAGTCCCAGCTAGGTCAGCGTTGAGATTTATCTCCGCAAAATTACCCAACATCGATGGACTTGAAAAGGCCGCCGTCCGTCAGATGGGACGTTAAGCCGTGGCTCCGTGTGCGGGAGAGCCTTACCCTGCGCACTTTAAAGAACACACTGGATGGCCTTGACGGGAGGCTACCATCTGTCTCCTAATCACTGTTCCAGTGGGTCCCCTCCCCCAAACTTCTCTGAGACTTCGGGGTCCATGTGACCTGGCCATTTAGCCCAAGGTGTACAAAAACGTGCCGCTCAGAGGTAAAACAATCCAATCCAATTGCAGAAAAAACAAGGTGAATATATCCTTTAAGTTAAAATACTGATTTCTCTAAGAATAGTTTCAGCATTTTCCAAACCCATAAGTTCAAGAATCCAAATCATGACGAATAAAACTGTGCCATGTCCATCAGTGTGAAAAACAAAGCCTTGTCATGAACATCAGT
Organism: Ryuthela nishihirai; assembly: GCA_038380435.1. NCBI lineage: Eukaryota > Metazoa > Arthropoda > Arachnida > Araneae > Heptathelidae > Ryuthela > Ryuthela nishihirai. The sequence goes on from JAWZYU010000002.1 coordinate 64,402,618, forward strand.
GTACGAAATAAAATATTGCGAGGTGCATCAGTGTGAAGAAAAATGTACGCTGTCCATCAACCTGATAAAAAAAGTGGGACATATCCATCAGTGGGATACAAAAAGCTATGTCGACCCTCAGCCTGAGAAACAAACTATGACATATACTTTAGTGTGAAAAAAAATATTCTCATCATTTTTAGAAACAAAACCTTACCAAGACTCAGAAATAAATTGTGACGTCAATATCACTGTGAGAAAGAAATTTGGCTCTCCATCACTATGAGAAAATAACCTTGGCAAGTTCACCAGTAAGAGAAACAAAATAATGCCATGTTCATTAGTGAGAGAAACAAAATGTGCTGTCTCTCAATGCGAAAAACAAAATGTGTTGTGTCCATTAATGTGGCAAACAAAATCTTGACAAGTCTATCAATGTCAGAAACAAAATGTGGCATATCCATTAGTGTGAAAGAAACTAAATCTTATTTTGAAAAAGAAACCTTACCATGTCCATCAGCCTGCGAAACAAATTCTGACATATCCATCTGTAGAAAAAAGACATTTAGCCATGACCATTAGTATGAGAAAACAACCTTGACAAGTTCACCAGTGAGAGAAACAAAATACGTCATATCCATTAGTAATAAAAACAAAATGCGTTATGCCCATCAGTATGAGAAACAAAATGTACCATGCCCAGCAGATTTAGAAACAAAATGTACCATGCCCAGTAGATTTAGAAACAAAATGTACCATGCCCAATAGATTTAGAAACAAAATGTACCATGCCCAGTAGATTTAGAAACAAAATGTTCCATGCCCAGTAGATTTAGAAACAAAATGTTCCATGTCCAGTAGATTTAGAAACAAAATGTACCATTCCCAGTTGATTTAGAAATAAAATGTACCATGCCCAGTAGAATTAGAAACAAAATGTACCATGCCCAGTAGATTTAGAAACAAAATGTTCCATGCCCAGTAGATTTAGAAACAAAATGTACCATGCCCAGTAGATTTAGAAACAAAATGTACCATGCCCAGTAGATTTAGAAACAAAATGTACCATGCCCAGTAGATTTAGAAACAAAATGTACCATGCCCAGTAGATTTAGGAACAAAATGTACCATGCCCAGTAGATGTAGAAACAAAATATGCCATGCCCAGTAGATTTATAAACAAAAGGTACAGTCGCTCAAAAAAGTATCCGAACGCCATGGTTGATTGCAAAATTCAGAAAAAAACATCTGGCAACGATTTTTTCACACGAAGGATGCCAGATCACTAATTTCTGAAAGAATCGTTGCCAGATGTTTTTTCTGAATTTTGTAATCAACCATGGCGTTCGGATATTTTTTTGAGCGACTGTACCATGCCCAGTAGATTTAGAAACAAAACCTTGCCGTGTCCGTCAGGATAGAAAACAAAACTTGACTTGTCAAGTGTCCAGTTTTTTTCCAAAATATATAAAGCTGTCCTGAATCAAATATTTTCAAAATAACTTGCAAATTATCGTCCAAGTCTGATGTTAATTTGGAGTACATTTTCAGAAGAGAAAGTCAATTTCTAATCACAATCAGTTTTTCGCATTTTTTCAAAACATAATGAAGTGGAAATGATGAATTTCCTAACTGTAAGACTCAAATCGTAGTTGTAGTTCGGTACAGTCGCTCAAAAAGTATCCGACCATTATGGTTGATTACAGAATTCAGAAAAAAATCTGGCAGCGATTTCTTTAGAAATTAGTGATTACTAATTAGTGATCACTAAGCTCTTCTCAGGCTAATTACTGATCACTAAATTGGGCTCTTCTCAGGCTAATTAGTGATCACTAAACTGAGCTCTTCTCAGGTTAATTAGTGATCACTATATTGAGCTCTTCTCAGGCTAATTAGTGATCACTGAATTGAGCTCTTCTCAGGCTAATTAGTGATCACTGAATTGAGCTCTTCTCAGGCTAATTAGTGATCACTAAATTGTGCTCTTCTCAGGCTAATTAGTGATCACTATATTGAGCTCTTCTCAGGCTAATTAGTGATCACTAAATTGAGCTCTTCTCAGGCTAATTAGTGATCACTAAATTGGGCTCTTCTCAGGCTAATTAGTGATCACTAAATTGGGCTCTTCTCAGGCTAATTAGTGATCACTAAATTTTAACTAGGCTAATTAACTAGGCTATATTAGTGATCACTAATTTTTCAGTGATCTGGCAACCGTCGTGTACGTACACGAAGATTGTCAAATCACTAATTTCTAAAGAAATCGTTGCCAGATATTTTTTCTGTATTTTGTAAACAACCATAGTATTTGGATACTTTTTTGAGCGACTGTACCGCAAAAGAATTGTTGACAGTTGTAATAAAAAAATAGTAAGTAGAAGGAGACTATGAAATTGCTCAGTTGGCATTTCTCTGTATTAATCTTTTTTCAATCAATAAATGATCTAAGGTAAGTTCTGAAGAGTGAACTGCGCAGGCGCATAGTCTCCTTTGCTTCTTCAGATGACATTCACGATTCGCCACTAAACCCGCAACATCATTCTGCTATCCACTTGTTGCTGCGGAACTACCTTGAAGCCGAATGCAAGTGCGTAATTCAGGCTGAAGATATTGGAAAGTCTTTTAATAATGGAAATTGTTCAGAATGTTTTCGAGAAATATTATAAGATTAACCCATTTCTTCCCAAGTGTTGCGTACACGCAACACTTCGTATTGCGTGTACGCAACTCTAGGAAGAAATGGGTTAAGAAACATTTGGCAGTGAAATATTTCTTTTTTAAGGCTGATAAACATGGCACACTTTGTTTCTCCAACTGGCAGATATCGCAAGTTTTTCTTTTTTCTCACACTGGTGATTGCAAGATTTTGTTCCAGAGAGTAGCGAACTACGAAAGATTTTGTTTCCCAGAGTAGCGAACTCGGAAAGATTTTGTTTCTCCCGCTGATGGACTTTGGCAAGATTTTATTTCTCACGCTGATGAACTTTGATAAGATTTTGTTTCTCACGCTGTTGCACTTTGATAAGATTTTGTTTCTCACGCTGGTGGACTTTGGCAAGATTTTGTTTCTTACGCTGATGGACTTTGGCAAGATTTTATTTCTCACGCTGATGAACTTTGATAAGATTTTGTTCCTCACGCTGTTGGACTTTGATAAGATTTTGTTTCTCACGCTGTTGCACTTTGATAAGATTTTGTTTCTCACGCTGGTGGACTTTGGCAAGATTTTGTTTCTTACGCTGATGGACTTTGGCAAGATTTTATTTCTCACGCTGATGAACTTTGATAAAATTTTGTTCCTCACGCTGATGTACTTAAATAAAATTTTGTTCCTCACGCTGATGGACATTGGCAAGATTTTTTTTCTCGCGCTGATGGACTTTGGCAAGATTTTATTTCTCACACTGATGGACTTTGATGAGATTTTGTTTCTCACGCTGATGGACTTTGGCAAGATTTTATTTCTCACGCTGATGAACTTTGATAAGATTTTGTTCCTCACGCTGATGTACTTTGTTAAGATTTTGTTTCTCACACTGATCGACTTTGGCAAGTTTTTTTTTCTCACGCTGATGGACTTTGGCAAGATTTTATTTCTCACGCTGATGAACTTAAATAAAATTTTGTTCCTCACGCTGATGAACTTAAATAAAATTTTGTTCCTCACGCTAATGGACTTTGGCAAGATTTTTTTTCTCACGCTGATGGACTTTGGCAAGATTTTATTTCTCACGCTGATGAACTTAAATAAAATTTTGTTTCTCACGCTGATGAACTTAAATAAAATTTTGTTCCTCACGCTGATGGACTTTGGCAAGATTTTATTTCTCACACTGATGGACTTTGATAAGATTTTGTTTCTCACGCTGATGAACTTTGATAAGATTTTGTTCCTCACGCTGATGGACTTTGATAAGATTTTGTTTCTCACGCTGGTGGACTTTGGCAAGATTTTTTTCTCACGCTGATGGACTTTGGCAAGATTTTATTTCTCACGCTGATGAACTTAAATAAAATTTTGTTCCTCACGCTGATGAACTTAAATAAAATTTTGTTCCTCACGCTAATGGACTTTGGCAAGATTTTTTTTCTCACGCTGATGGACTTTGGCAAGATTTTATTTCTCACGCTGATGAACTTAAATAAAATTTTGTTTCTCACGCTGATGAACTTAAATAAAATTTTGTTCCTCACGCTGATGGACTTTGGCAAGATTTTATTTCTCACACTGATGGACTTTGATAAGATTTTGTTTCTCACGCTGATGAACTTTGATAAGATTTTGTTCCTCACGCTGATGGACTTTGATAAGATTTTGTTTCTCACGCTGGTGGACTTTGGCAAGATTTTTTTCTCACGCTGATGGACTTTGGCAAGATTTTATTTCTCACGCTGATGAACTTTGATAAAATTTTGTTCCTCACGCTAATGTACTTTGTTAAGATTTTGTTTCTCACGCTGATCGACTCTGGCAAGTTTTTGTTTCTCACGCTGATGGACTTTGGCAAGATTTTATTTCTCACGCTGATGAACTTAAATAAAATTTTGTTCCTCACGCTGATGGACTTCGATAAGATTGTTTCTCACGCTGATGGACTTTGGCAAGATTTTGTCTCTCACGCTGATCGACTTTGGCAAGATTTTGTTTCTCACGCTGATGGACTTTGATAAGATTTTGTTTCTCACGCTGATGGACTTTGGCAAGAATTTATTTCTCACGCTGATGAACTTTGATAAAATTTTGTTCCTCACGCTGATGGACTTTGATAAGATTTCGTTTCTCACGCTGATGGACTTTGGCAAGATTTTATTTCTCACGCTGATGAACTTTGATAAGATTTTTTTCCTCACGCTGATGGACTTTGATAAGATTTTGTTTCTCACGCTGGTGGACTTTGGCAAGATTTTTTTCTAACGCTGATGGACTTTGGCAAGATTTTATTTCTCACGCTGATGAACTTTGATAAAATTTTGTTCCTCACGCAAATGTACTTTGTTAAGATTTTGTTTCTCACGCTGATCGACTTTGGCAAGTTTTTGTTTCTCACGCTGATGGACTTTGACAAGATTTTATTTCTCACGCTGATGAACTTAAATAAAATTTTGTTCCTCACGCTGATGGACTTCGATAAGATTGTTTCTCACGCTGATGGACTTTGGCAAGATTTTGTCTCTCACGCTGATCGACTTTGGCAAGATTTTGTTTCTCACGCTGATGGACTTTGATAAGATTTTGTTTCTCACGCTGATGGACTTTGGCAAGAATTTATTTCTCACGCTGATGAACTTTGATAAAATTTTGTCCCTCACGCTGATGGACTTTGATAAGATTTCGTTTCTCACGCTGATGGACTTTGGCAAGATTTTATTTCTCACGCTGATGAACTTTGATAAGATTTTGTTCCTCACGCTGATTGAGTTTGATAAGATTTTGTTTCTCACGCTGATGGACTTTGGCAAGATTTTATTTCTCACGCTGATGGACTTTGATAAGATTTTGTTTCTCACGCTGATGGACATTGATAAGATTTTGTTTCTCACGCTGATGGACTTTGGCAAGATTTTATTTCTCACGCTGATGAACTTTGATAAGATTTTGTTCCTCACGCTGATTGAGTTTGATAAGATTTTGCTTTTCATGGTGATGGACTTTGACAAGATTTCATTTCTTACGCTGATGGACTTTGATAAGATTTTGTTTCTCACGCTGATAGACACAGCAAGATTTTGTTTTATCACGCTGGTTAACTTTGGCAAGATTTTGTTTCTCAACCTGATGGACTAGGAAGATCTTATTTCCCACACTGTCGAACGTTGGCAATACATATTTTACTTTTCGCAATAATGGACACGGTCGGGTTTGATTTTTCCCACTGACGGATATGTTGCATTCTGTCTCTCAGGCTGATTAATACTACAATATTTAATATATCCACTGATGAAACATTTCTGCTCCTCACACCGAAAGATTACTTTTCTTTCTATAAACAATTATATTTTGTTCATGATGAAAAAAGAAACTAGAAGAGTAGTATTAGTCACTAATACATTCCAGACTGCCTATTAAAATCATTAAAAAAGAATAAAACTAATATCAAATTCAAAACATTCGCAATATATTGCATATGTATGCAGACCGTTGTAGTTTCCCGAACCCCTGGGACCTCATAGGAGCAGAATTTATAAAAAATAATAATAGTTATTTTACACAAATTTCACAGAACTGGAGAAAACCTATTTTAAGCGTCATGTACAGTCGCTCAAAAAAATATCCGAACACTATGGTTGATTACAGAATGCAGAAAAAATATCTGGCCACGATTTTTTTAGAAATTAGTGATCTGGCAACCTTCGTGTCACGTTGCCAGATATTTTTTGTGAATTCTGTAATCAACCATAGTGTTCGGATACTTTTTAGAGCGACTGTAGGTGGTCATATTATTTTGATACTAGATCGTGTGGGCTCACTCACGGAAATATTGAGCGTGTGCAGTTACCGTTCACAGCAAACTGGAGCGTGTGCAGAATCCTGAATTCTGTAATCACGTGACACGAAGGTTGCCAGATCACAAATTTCGAAAAAATTGTTGCCAGATATTCTTTCTGAATTCTGTAATCAACCATAGTGTTCGGATATTTTTTGAGCGACTGTACGAACTAACAACAAAATAAGTACTGAAATCTCGTAAACGAGATCCCTTGTTACAGCTGCGCCCCTTTAAAAGGTGCCGTTGCACCCAAGTATGGACATATATGATACGTAAACGAAAGAAGCTGTTCTTGATATTCAGTTTCTTTTATACAACAGCATTACCACTAAGACATAAATCTAATCCTGCTGACCACCCTACCACTTAGAGCAGGCATGCCAAACACGCGGCACGCCAAGATTGATAACCAATACGTTTATTTAACTTTTGACAACACTGAATTCTTTAATTAAAATTATAAGTACGTACACGGTACATGAATTAAATAAACGTATTTCAGAAAACATTTCCATTTATATATAAGGGAAACTATTGCGCATAAATATATGTCGGAGCCCGATCGTAGAATTGCGAACAACTATTTTGTGCGAACAACTATTTTCCACTTTAAAAAATAATAAAACTGCGGAAAGATCCAGATTAACAGACAAGCATGTGCAAGCAATTTTAAAAATAACTACAGCTCAACATTTTCAACCAAATTTTGAAGATTTGGTTAATGACAAACGTTTCCAAGTTTCTTAAGAAAAAGATATTATTTTATTTAAATAATGTTAAATTGAAAAAAAGAAACTTTCCTACATACATATGTATTTTTTAATATGTTTATATTCTGTGTATTATTATTTTGTATGTATTGATTTGTTTATAATAAAAGCTATGCTTCATCTTTATTTCCATTTTTTTTTTGTTTTGCGGCCCGCGATTTAATATATAATACTTAATATGGCCCTCGGTGGTTAACTATTTTGACATGCCTGCCCTAGAGCAACACTAGGCAAACAGTGCAGCCCTCGTGGACACTAGGTTTAATCGAGTTTATAAAATAACTCATATAGTATTTAAAAGTATTTTTACACAACTATTATACATTTCGCAACTGTCATAAAATAATGGCTAATGCAAAAATTTAACAAATTTGGGTGGTAAAAATCTTTTTTTGAAGAATTGAAATCTTTGAAAAATTTTCCATAAATTGTGGGGATCTAGACTGTTTAAAAGAATTATTCGATAATCAAGTGGGTGAAGTTAATGCCTAATGAATGTTATTAAGAAGTCTTCCGTTGCTTAAACAAAACACATCTGAAATTTACTAAAAGCTTAAACCTAAGTTTGTAACAAGTTAAAAAAGTTTAAACTTGGTTAAGTTTTGACTTATGAAAACTAAGAAAGACTACCAGGACCTTATGAAGAGAATCCAAGTAATTCAAAGAAACTGATTATTATATTGCCATAGGAATGCAGTTACCGCCAGAACAGGGGGAGGAATGCTTGAGTGCATATGCGCCTGCAGTACAGTCGCTCAAAAAAGTATCCGAACACTACTGTTGATTACAGAATTCAGAAAAAATTTGATTTTTTTAGAAATTAGTGATGTGGCAACCTTCGTGTCACGTGATTACAGAATTCAAGAAAAATATCTGGAGCGTGTACAGCAACTGTACACGCTCCAGTTACCGTTCACAGCAAACTGGAGCGTGTGCAGTTACTGCACACGCTCCAGTTTGCTGTGAACGGTAACTGCACACGCTCCATATTTCCGTGAGTCAGCCCACACGATCCAATATGCTGTGAACATTAACCGCAACCGCTCCAGTTTGCTGTGAACGGTAACTGCACACGCTCAATATTTCCGTGAGTGAGCCCACACGATCGAGTATCAAAATAATATGACCACCTACAGACACCTACGTGTCACGCGCCACGAAGGTTGCCAGATCACTAATTTCTAAAAAAATCGTTGCCAGATATTTTTTTGCATTCTGTAATCAACCATAATGTTCGGATACTTTTTTGAGCGACTGTACTTCATCGGACAATCGAAATATATTTTTCATTGCATATTCTACCAATATGTTGATTAAGTAGCCTCATTTAAAAAGAAAGATTCTTAACGGATTAAACCAAACCAACAGGGTTGGGTTGTTTTACCTCTGAGCGGCACTTTTTTTGCACACCATGGGCTAAATGGCCAGGTCACATGGACCCCGAAGGCTCAGAGAAGGTTGGGGGAGGGGATCCACTGGAACAGCTGTTGGGAGACAGATGGTAGCCTCCCGTCAAGGCCATCCAGCGTGTTCTTTAACGTGCACAGGGTATGGCTCTCCCGCACACGGGGCCACGGTTCAACGTCCCATCCGACGGACGGCGGCCTTTCCAAGCCCATCGGTGTCCCCTACTGACCGTGGGCAGAGCGGAGAATTTTTGTGGAGATAAATCTCAACGCTGACCCAGCTGGGACTCGAACCTTTGAACTACAGATTACGAGCCTGGCGCGCTACCGACTGAGCCACCCCCGCCCCCCAAAACAACAGAAACTAAATTTGAAACCATGTAGGATTAGATCTATATCTGTCGCACTTCTCACTAGTAAGCTTTAGAAATCAATGGTTTCCTTCTGCACCTCTTTGATTACTCGACAGTCACTCTGACCCCTATTTCACCTTGAATGTGACAGCGGTTCTAAACATTCTTGTTATTTCTGAGTTCTACTGCCTGAAAATGCGCTATTCATAAATCTTTAGCTCTCCAGCACAGATATACTGAAAGTTGACCTTGGACCTCAAAGGATCCATCACATCAAAAATTTGACATAATTTCTGAGATAGATGACTGAAAATGTCCTCACGCACCAATTTTAAGCTCTCGAACACCAATAGATCTATATTTGACTTATATGACTTCAAAAAACACAATATATCCATCATCTACGATCTAAATTACCCGCAGGAACCAATTTTTAACTCACTAGAACCGGTAGAGATAAATGTGACCTTTGACCTCGCAGGACCCTCCGGATCCGAAATTTCGCCATATGCATGCGTTTGGCACTTGTAGATAAGGTGCAAATACGACCGTGTGCAAATTTTCAGAGCTTGTACTATTTCTGCTTAATAATTAGAATTTGAGAACTGGGAGAAAATGATAATTAGAAAACTTTTTTTTAATTTGATTGGTTGGGTTGTTTTACCACTGAGCGGCACTTTTTTGCACACCATGGGCTAAATGGACAGGCAACAAGGACCCCGAAGGTTGGGGAAGGGGACCCACTGGAACAGCTGTTGAGAGACAGGTGGTAGCCTCCCGTCAAGGCCATCCAGGGTGTTCTTTAACGTGCACAAGGTACGGCTCTCCCACACACGGGGCCACGGCTCAACGTCACATCCGACGGACGGCGGCCTTTCCAAAGCCCATCGGTGTCCCCTACTGATGTGGGCAGGGCGGGGAATTTTGCGGAGATAAATCTCAACGCTGACCCAGCTGGGACTCGAACCTGGGAATTACAGATTACGAGCCTGGCGCGCTACCGACTTAGCCACCCCCGCCAAAATTTCATTGGTAATTTTAAGAAATATTTCACTGACAGTAATAATCTACTTACCTTTCCCACAACTCTCTCTGAAGCGTAACTTCTTAGATTTAAGAATTAAAAGACGAATACTTTTATGTTGTATAATTTCTAATGAAATACTATTTGCATTTCCCTCATCATCCGCTAGCTCAAATTAAAACTTTTAAGGAATGAAACAGAAGGAAAAGGCAAAACTCCTTTCTCTTTGAAAACGAGATTCTCATCCGCCAGAGGGCGATAAAAACTCTTAAATAATGAAACAGAAGGTAGAGGCAAAACTCCTTTCTCTTTGAAAACGTAATTCTCATCCGCCAGAGGGCGATAAAAACTTTTAAGGAATGAAACAGAAGGAAAAGGCAAAACTCCTTTCTCTTTCAAAATGAGATTCTCATCCGCCAGAGGGCGATAAAAACTTTTAAGGAATGAAACAGAAGGTAAAGGCAAAACACCTTTCTCTTTCAAAACGAGATTCTCATCCGCCAGAGGGCGATAAAAACTTTTAAGGAATGAAACAGAAGGAAAAGGCAAAACTCCTTTTTCTTTGAAAACGAGATTCTCATCCGCCAGAGGGCGATAAAAACTTTTAAGGAATGAAACAGAAGGAAAAGACAAAACTCCTTTCTCTTTGAAAACGAGATTCTCATCCGCCAGAGGGCGATAAAAACTTTTAAGGAATGAAACAGAAGGAAAAGGCAAAACTCCTTTCTCTTTGAAAACGATATTCTCATCCGCCAGAGGGCGATAAAAACTTTTAAGGAATGAAACAGAAGGAAAAGACAAACTCCTTTCTCTTTGAAAACGAGATTCTCATCCGCCAGAGGGCGATAAAAACTTTTAAGGAATGAAACAGAAGGAAAAGGCAAAACTCCTTTCTCTTTGAAAACGAGATTCTCATCCGCCAGAGGGCGATAAAAACTTTTAAGGAATGAAACAGAAGGAAAAGGCAAAACTCCTTTCTCTTTGAAAACGAGATTCTCATCCGCCAGAGGGCGATAAAAACTTTTAAGGAATGAAACAGAAGGAAAAGACAAAACTCCTTTCTCTTTGAAAACGAGATTCTCATCCGCCAGAGGGCGATAAAAACTTTTAAGGAACGAAACAGAAGGAAAAGGCAAAACTCCTTTCTCTTTGAAAACGAGATTCTCATCCGCCAGAGGGCGATAAAAACTTTTAAGGAATGAAACAGAAGGAAAAGGCAAAACTCCTTTCTCTTTGAAAACGAGATTCTCATCCGCCAGAGGGCGATAAAAACTTTTAAGGAATGAAACAGAAGGAAAAGGCAAAACTCCTTTCTCTTTGAAAACGAGATTCTCATCCGCCAGAGGGCGATAAAAACTTTTAAGGAATGAAACAGAAGGAAAAGGCAAAACTCCTTTCTCTTTCAAAATGAGATTCTCATCCGCCAGAGGGCGATAAAAACTTTTAAGGAATGAAACAGAAGGTAAAGGCAAAACACCTTTCTCTTTCAAAACGAGATTCTCATCCGCCAGAGGGCGATAAAAACTTTTAAGGAATGAAACAGAAGGAAAAGGCAAAACTCCTTTTTCTTTGAAAACGAGATTCTCATCCGCCAGAGGGCGATAAAAACTTTTAAGGAATGAAACAGAAGGAAAAGACAAAACTCCTTTCTCTTTGAAAACGAGATTCTCATCCGCCAGAGGGCGATAAAAACTTTTAAGGAATGAAACAGAAGGAAAAGGCAAAACTCCTTTCTCTTTGAAAACGAGATTCTCATCCGCCAGAGGGCGATAAAAACTTTTAAGGAATGAAACAGAAGGAAAAGACAAAACTCCTTTCTCTTTGAAAACGAGATTCTCATCCGCCAGAGGGCGATAAAAACTTTTAAGGAATGAAACAGAAGGAAAAGGCAAAACTCCTTTCTCTTTGAAAACGATATTCTCATCCGCCAGAGGGCGATAAAAACTTTTAAGGAAGGAAACAGAAGGAAAAGACAAACTCCTTTCTCTTTGAAAACGAGATTCTCATCCGCCAGAGGGCGATAAAAACTTTTAAGGAATGAAACAGAAGGAAAAGGCAAAACTCCTTTCTCTTTGAAAACGAGATTCTCATCCGCCAGAGGGCGATAAAAACTTTTAAGGAATGAAACAGAAGGAAAAGGCAAAACTCCTTTCTCTTTGAAAACGAGATTCTCATCCGCCAGAGGGCGATAAAAACTTTTAAGGAATGAAACAGAAGGAAAAGACAAAACTCCTTTCTCTTTGAAAACGAGATTCTCATCCGCCAGAGGGCGATAAAAACTTTTAAGGAACGAAACAGAAGGAATAGGCAAAACTCCTTTCTCTTTGAAAACGAGATTCTCATCCGCCAGAGGGCGATAAAAACTTTTAAGGAATGAAACAGAAGGAAAAGGCAAAACTCCTTTCTCTTTGAAAACGAGATTCTCATCCGCCAGAGGGCGATAAAAACTTTTAAGGAATGAAACAGAAGGAAAAGGCAAAACTCGTTTCTCTTTGAAAACGAGATAGTCATCCGCCAGAGGGCGATAAAAACTTTTAAGGAATGAAACAGAAGGAAAAGACAAAACTCCTTTCTCTTTGAAAACGAGATTCTCATCCGCCAGAGGGCGATAAAAACTTTTAAGGAATGAAACAGAAGGAAAAGACAAAACTCCTTTCTCTTTGAAAACGAGATTCTCATCCGCCAGAGGGCGATAAAAACTTTTAAGGAATGAAACAGAAGGAAAAGACAAAACTCCTTTCTCTTTGAAAACGAGATTCTCATCCGCCAGAGGGCGATAAAAACTTTTAAGGAATGAAACAGAAGGAAAAGACAAAACTCCTTTCTCTTTGAAAACGAGATTCTCATCCGCCAGAGGGCGATAAAACTTTTAAGGAATGAAACAGAAGGAAAAGGCAAAACTCCTTTCTCTTTGAAAACGAGATTCTCATCCGCCAGAGGGCGATAAAAACTTTTAAGGAATGAAACAGAAGGAAAAGGCAAAACTCCTTTCTCTTTGAAAACGAGATTCTCATCCGCCAGAGGGCGATAAAAACTTTTAAGGAATGAAACAGAAGGAAAAGACAAAACTCCTTTCTCTTTGAAAACGAGATTCTCATCCGCCAGAGGGCGATAAAAACTTTTAAGGAATGAAACAGAAGGAAAAGGCAAAACTCCTTTTTCTTTGAAAACGAGATTCTCATCCGCCAGAGGGCGATAAAAACTTTTAAGGAATGAAACAGAAGGAAAAGACAAAACTCCTTTCTCTTTGAAAACGAGATTCTCATCCGCCAGAGGGCGATAAAACTTTTAAGGAATGAAACAGAAGGAAAAGGCAAAACTCCTTTCTCTTTGAAAACGAGATTCTCATCCGCCAGAGGGCGATAAAAACTTTTAAGGAATGAAACAGAAGGAAAAGACAAAACTCCTTTCTCTTTGAAAACGAGATTCTCATCCGCCAGAGGGCGATAAAAACTTTTAAGGAATGAAACAGAAGGAAAAGGCAAAACTCCTTTCTCTTTGAAAACGATATTCTCATCCGCCAGAGGGCGATAAAAACTTTTAAGGAATGAAACAGAAGGAAAAGACAAACTCCTTTCTCTTTGAAAACGAGATTCTCATCCGCCAGAGGGCGATAAAAACTTTTAAGGAATGAAACAGAAGGAAAAGGCAAAACTCCTTTCTCTTTGAAAACGAGATTCTCATCCGCCAGAGGGCGATAAAAACTTTTAAGGAATGAAACAGAAGGAAAAGGCAAAACTCCTTTCTCTTTGAAAACGAGATTCTCATCCGCCAGAGGGCGATAAAAACTTTTAAGGAATGAAACAGAAGGAAAAGACAAAACTCCTTTCTCTTTGAAAACGAGATTCTCATCCGCCAGAGGGCGATAAAAACTTTTAAGGAACGAAACAGAAGGAATAGGCAAAACTCCTTTCTCTTTGAAAACGAGATTCTCATCCGCCAGAGGGCGATAAAAACTTTTAAGGAATGAAACAGAAGGAAAAGGCAAAACTCCTTTCTCTTTGAAAACGAGATTCTCATCCGCCAGAGGGCGATAAAAACTTTTAAGGAATGAAACAGAAGGAAAAGGCAAAACTCGTTTCTCTTTGAAAACGAGATTCTCATCCGCCAGAGGGCGATAAAAACTTTTAAGGAATGAAACAGAAGGAAAAGGCAAAACTCCTTTCTCTTTGAAAACGAGATTCTCATCCGCCAGAGGGCGATAAAAACTTTTAAGGAATGAAACAGAAGGAAAAGACAAAACTCCTTTCTCTTTGAAAACGAGATTCTCATCCGCCAGAGGGTGATAAAAACTTTTAAGGAATGAAACAGAAGGAAAAGACAAAACTCCTTTCTCTTTGAAAACGAGATTCTCATCCGCCAGAGGGCGATAAAAACTTTTAAGGAACGAAACAGAAGGAATAGGCAAAACTCCTTTCTCTTTGAAAACGAGATTCTCATCCGCCAGAGGGCGATAAAAACTTTTAAGGAATGAAACAGAAGGAAAAGGCAAAACTCCTTTCTCTTTGAAAACGAGATTCTCATCCGCCAGAGGGCGATAAAAACTTTTAAGGAATGAAACAGAAGGAAAAGGCAAAACTCGTTTCTCTTTGAAAACGAGATTCTCATCCGCCAGAGGGCGATAAAAACTTTTAAGGAATGAAACAGAAGGAAAAGGCAAAACTCCTTTCTCTTTGAAAACGAGATTCTCATCCGCCAGAGGGCGATAAAAACTTTTAAGGAATGAAACAGAAGGAAAAGGCAAAACTCCTTTCTCTTTGAAAACGAGATTCTCATCCGCCAGAGGGCGATAAAAACTTTTAAGGAATGAAACAGAAGGAAAAGGCAAAACTCCTTTCTCTTTGAAAACGAGATTCTCATCCGCCAGAGGGCGATAAAAACTTTTAAGGAATGAAACAGAAGGAAAAGACAAAACTCCTTTCTCTTTGAAAACGAGATTCTCATCCGCCAGAGGGCGATAAAAACTTTTAAGGAATGAAACAGAAGGAAAAGACAAAACTCCTTTCTCTTTGAAAACGAGATTCTCATCCGCCAGAGGGCGATAAAAACTTTTAAGGAATGAAACAGAAGGAAAAGGCAAAACTCCTTTCTCTTTGAAAACGAGATTCTCATCCGCCAGAGGGCGATAAAAACTTTTAAGGAATGAAACAGAAGGAAAAGGCAAAACTCCTTTCTCTTTGAAAACGAGATTCTCATCCGCCAGAGGGCGATAAAAACTTTTAAGGAATGAAACAGAAGGAAAAGGCAAAACTCCTTTCTCTTTGAAAACGAGATTCTCATCCGCCAGAGGGCGATAAAAACTTTTAAGGAATGAAACAGAAGGAAAAGACAAAACTCCTTTCTCTTTGAAAACGAGATTCTCATCCGCCAGAGGGCGATAAAAACTTTTAAGGAATGAAACAGAAGGAAAAGACAAAACTCCTTTCTCTTTGAAAACGAGATTCTCATCCGCCAGAGGGCGATAAAAACTTTTAAGGAATGAAACAGAAGGAAAAGACAAAACTCCTTTCTCTTTGAAAACGAGATTCTCATCCGCCAGAGGGCGATAAAAACTTTTAAGGAATGAAACAGAAGGAAAAGACAAAACTCCTTTCTCTTTGAAAACGAGATTCTCATCCGCCAGAGGGCGATAAAACTTTTAAGGAATGAAACAGAAGGAAAAGGCAAAACTCCTTTCTCTTTGAAAACGTGATTCTCATCCGCCAGAGGGCGATAAAAACTTTTAAGGAATGAAACAGAAGGAAAAGGCAAAACTCCTTTCTCTTTGAAAACGAGATTCTCATCCGCCAGAGGGCGATAAAAACTTTTAAGGAATGAAACAGAAGGAAAAGACAAAACTCCTTTCTCTTTGAAAACGAGATTCTCATCCGCCAGAGGGCGATAAAAACTTTTAAGGAATGAAACAGAAGGAAAAGGCAAAACTCCTTTCTCTTTGAAAACGAGATTCTCATCCGCCAGAGGGCGATAAAAACTTTTAAGGAATGAAACAGAAGGAAAAGGCAAAGCTCCTTTCTCTTTGAAAACGAGATTCTCATCAGCCAGAGGGCGATAAGGGTCCTTCTAGTTATTATATATATCCAGTTGCGTCGTCCAACGGTACGCACCTTTTCAATCAATCCGCTTATTAAAAACAAATAAAAAAATATAAAAAGAAGGAAATCACTATTAGTAACAATTATTAATAACTAAAAAAATACATGTATGTAAATAGAATTGTTGCTATTGCTTTCTCTGCTATTGATTCTTAAAAGGTTTGCAATTTTCATTTCAATATTTTTTTTAAACCAATCAGGAGACCCAGTTATGAAATGACAGGAGGACACCAATATAAGTTTTCTAATAATGTACAGTCGCTCAAAAAATATTCGAACACTATGGTTGATTGCAGAGTTCAGAAAAAATATCTGGCAACAATTTTTTTAATTAGTGATCTGGCAAGGTCGACAGATCACTAATTTTTAAAAAAAATTGTTGCCAGATATATTTTTTATTTTTTTTTTTGAATTCTGTAATCAACCATATTGTTCGGATATTTTTTGTGCGACTGTATGTAAGGAATGCAATAGAAACTATTTAAGACACGCACGTACTAGGAATTACTTTCGGGGATGGGGGAGGGTCCCAGAATTTAGTATTGAGGGAGGGTTAGAGAATCTAGTTTCGAGGGGGGAAGAAATTTATTTTCGGGGGGGATAGTTTGGGGTGAGTCTGAGAATAAGATTTGAGTACGATTTCCCAATTGCTAAAATATTCCATCCCACAGGAAAGGCTAAATAAAATTCTATTTGGAATAAAATTTTACAGTTGTTTATTTTTTTTACATCTACTTTTAGTGTCGGGCATAAAATATGGGGTTAAAATTATTCCAAAACCCCTGTTTTGGATTTCAAGGCACTTGGACAAGTTTGAGATTTCGCATATGACGACCGGCATTGAGAGTTCTGGGGAACTCTCAATGCCCCCTGGATACGTCTCTGACTGAAGGCATTTACACCAAATTTCTAAGAATTGTTGAGAATAAAATGGAACATTATTAATACATATTTCTGAGCATAAATATACGATCATAATCCTTAGTACTATAATGATTTTTGTACAGAGATTAATATTTCTAAAGCAATTTGCTAAAATTTCTCGAGGAAGTTTTAAAAAAAAGTGAAATTCCCTTCAAAAAAATTATCATAACGCATAGTTGACAAAATTTAAGAAAAAAAAACTAAATTCATTCAAAAATATTGATATAACGTAATAAATGTTTTTTCATTCATCATTATAAGTAAAAATGTGTTCTAATAGAAATGTACCCCTAGAACAATCTTTAAAATGCTTTGTTTTGATTTTTTCAGGGTAAAAAATATTTCCTTTGTAGAAATTATTTTTGCTCTCTCAAATAAAAATAAATAAATAAATACCCCTCCCGTGGCCGAGTGGTTAGCGCGCTTGGCTACTGATCTATGTGACCTGGGTTCGAGCCCCGGGTAAGGCATGGATATTCGTGTTGTTTTCTGCTGAGGTCCTGCCATCTTCTCAGATCTTCTACTGTGGCATATAAACTGACATCTCCTGTCAGACCTCTGTGGCAAGCAGCTGCTTGACGGGGTATTTATTGTATATACAAGCAGCTGCTTGTCACAGAGGTCTGACAAGAGCTTGTCAGTTTATATGCCATAGTTAATAGTAGAAGGTCTGAGAGGATGGCAGGACCTCAGCAGAAAAACAACACACACAACCATGCCTTACCAGGGGCTCGAACCCATGTCCCCTAGATCAGTAGCCAAGCGTACAAATACATTTTATACAATTGAAATTTTGTTTTCTTTTGCCTCCATTTTTTTTTTGTTTTATCGAGATAGTTTCCCAGCAAATCATTTGTTAAGTCGTTTGATGACGCTGAACTATTTTTATCGGTGTTTTCCTGTTGAAGAGAGTTAATGCGCTTTATGAATGTAATCATGAAAATCTGTTAAATAAGTTTTCTCTAAAATTGACTTCAAATAGCATAAAAAAATCTAAAGAATAAATATAAGAAAAGAAATCGAAAACATTATTTATTTAACTTTACGCAGTATCTTCCTAAAGGAGTGTCTCCACTGCTCGATAGGGCGGGGGTGGCTCAGTCGGTAGCGCGCCAGGCTCGTAATCTGTAGTTCCCAGGTTCGAGTCCCAGCTGGGAAAACGTTGAGATTTATCTCCGCAAAATTCCCGGCCCTGCCCACGGTCAGTAGGGGACACCGATGGGCTTGGAAAGGCCGCCGTCCGTCGGATGGGACGTTAAGCCGTGGCCCCGTGACCTGTCCATGTGACCTGGCCATTTAGCCCATGGTGTGCAAAAAAGTGCCGCTCAGAGGTAAAACAACCCAACACAAACTGAGCTCCAGTTTCAAAAAAGGTGTCTGAGACAGCTGTTTCGCAAATTCTTTGAAATGTGTAACTGAGCAGAGTCACTGAAAGTCTTTGTCCGTTAATCATAAAAGTAAATTGAACATCTCTCTGTTTCTAAGTGTATCTTATAAAGGAAAAGATTTGAAATATATCAAAATAAAAAAAAAAACAAAATTAATTTTTCCGTTGTTGCTTACGTTTTATCGTTATAAATATTATGAAATTCCGTTATTAATTTCCAAAAAACATTTCTTTACGTTACAATAATGTTTTCCGACACTGGTTTAAACAAAATTGGAAGTAGTAATCAATAACAAATTTAGAAACTGAGATTGAGATTCAATTCAAATTCAAAAAGGGGTCGTAAAACAAAAGAACATTTATGTTCATTATATTTATTTATAAAAATAAGAGTCAAAAGCAAGAGCTCTTTTTTTAATGAGTTGAAAACAGCATTTCATTTTCGTTGTGACGATACTAAATTCTATTTTTTTATTTTCCCTTTTGTAGATGCGATGCACGAGATCTTCAAAAAAGCGATGTCCGAAGCGAATGCATATCCAGACAATTATAAAAACACCACGTACGACGAATTCACCGTCAATGGGCAGAAGTATCGGGTGCAGAAGACGGTCATCAAGCAAGGGGGAGTCGACAATTCCACCCTCCTCATCAAGGCTGTGTCTGCCATCCCTGTCGACAGAAAAAGGGTAAGAGAAAATAATATCAATTTCTGAAACCTAATTTTGTAGGGATGAAACGGAAAGGTGAACTAAGCAATGGGAAAAGGGAAATATGGCCGTTGACGCTGATACGAAGTCGCTCTCAAACTGTAGGGACGGGGTGGCTCAGTTGGTAGAGCGCCAGGCTCGTAATCTGTAGTTCTCAGGTTCGAGTCCCAGCTGGGTAGAGCGTTGAGATTTATCTCCGCAAAAATTCCCCGCCCTGCCCACGGTCAGTAGGGGACACCGATGGGTTTGGAAAGGCCGCCGTCCGTCGCATGGAACGTTAAGCCGTGGCCCCGTGTGCGGGAGAGCCATACCCTGTGCACGTTAAAGAACACGCTGGATGGCCTTGACGGGAGGCTACCATCTGTCTCCCAACAGCTGTTCCAGTGGGTCCCCTCCCCCAACCTTCTCTGAGCCTTCGGGGTCCATGTGACCTGGCCATTTAGCCCATTGTGTGCAAAAGAGTGCCGCTCAGAGGTAAAACAACCCAGCCCAGCCTCAAACTGTAGGTGGCGAGCAACTGGGAAGAGGGGGGGGGGGGGCGCAGAGATATGATAAAGAACCACTCAGATGCTGCTATTCACGGTGTTTTCCGGGGCATAAAAGAGTTGGGTTGGGTTGTTTTACCTCTGAGCGGCACTTTTTTGCACACCATGGGCTAAATGGCCAGGTCACAAGGACCCCAAGGGCTCAGAGAAGGTTGGGGAAGGGTATCCACTGGAACGGCTGTTGGGAGACAGATGGTAGCCTCCCGTCAAGGCCATCCAGTGTGTTCTTTAACGTTGGGTTGTTTTACCTCTGAGCGGCACTTTTTTGCACACCATGGGCTAAATGACCAGGTCACATGGACCCCGAAGGCTCAGAAAAGGTGTGGGGAGAGTACCCACTGGAACAGCTGTTGGGAGAAAGATGGTGGCCTCCCGTCAAGGCCATCCAGCGTGTTATTTTACGTGCACAGGGTATGGCTCTCCCGCACACGGGTCCACGGCTTAACGTCCCATCCGACGGACGGCGGCCTTTCTAAGCCCATCGGTGTCCCCTACTGACCGTGGGCAGGGCGGGGAATTTTGCGGAGATAAATCTCAACGCTGACCCAGCTGGGACTCGAACCTGGGAACTACAGGTTACGAGCCTGGCACGCTACCGACTGAGCCACCCCCGCCCCAATTGACAGAGTGAAATGCAGAGGAGATGGATTGGTTAATGAAAGGCAGTGTCGTCCAATAATCGCAGATAAATACATTTAAAAAAGTAAAATTTATTTAGAAATAATTGCAAAATTTCATTTTTATAACGTAATATTTTATCTAATGTTCAATACGACATTTTTTGCAGTATTTTTTCACTTAATAATTATTAGTCAATAAACCATTAGACTGATTTATTTTTTTCTCAAACATAAATGAGACTTCAAAACTTTTGCAAAACCTCTACTCTTATTAAGTTGGGTTGTTTTACCTCCGAGCGGCACTTTTTTGCACACCATGGGCTAAATGGCCGGGTCACATGGACCCCGAAGGCTCAGAGAAGGTTGGGGGAGGGGACCCACTGGAACAGCTGTTGGGAGACAGATGGTATCCTCCCGTCAAGGCCATCCAGCGTGTTCTTTAACGTGCACAGGTATGGCTCTCCCGCACTCGGGGCCACGGCTTAAAGTCCCATTCGACGGACCATCCTTTCCAAGCCCATCGGTGTGCCCTACTGTCCGTGGGCAGGGCGGGGGAATTTTGCGGAGATAAATCTCAACGCTGACCCAGCTGGGACTCGAGCCTGTCGCGCTACCGACTGAGCCACCCCCGCCCCCACTCTTATTAAGTAATATATGTGAATACTAATAACGTTTTCCGAATACGGTTATTGTAAATAAGATACGTGCGGTTGTGGATAAGACCTACGTCCTACATTATAAGAAAGGGTTCGCATAATTTTATGAGTATCTACGATTCCAAAGGGTCTCATTATTATATTACTATTCTAGCGGATCACAGTGTTAAAAAGTTTGAGAACTACTGGGTTAATCAACAAACGAAGTATCCATGGTCTCAACTGGGGAAGAAAATATTCACCGAAGAGTTTGGAACAAATCCCAAGGAACACGAAAGATTAGTCACAGACAAACATAAAACCATCCCAGGACCATTACTGCTTAGGACGACTGTTCTGTCTTTAACAGGGGGCGGGAGTGGCTCAGTCGGTAGCGCGCCAGGCTCGTAATCTGTAGTTCCCAGGTTCGAGTCCCAGCTGGTTCAGCGTTGAGATTTATCTCCGCAAAATTTCCCCGCCCTGCCCACGGTCAGTAGGGGACACCGATGGGTTTGAAATAGGCCACCGTCCGTCGGATGGGACGTTAAGCCGTGGCCCCGTGTGCGGGAGAGCCATACCCTATGCACGTTAAAAAACACGCTGGATGGCCTTGACGGGAGGATACCATCTGTCTCCCAACAGCTGTTCCAGTGAGTCCTCTCCCTCAACCTTCTCTGAGCCTTCGGGGTCCTTGTGGCCTGGCCATTTAGCCCATGGTGTGCAAAAAAGTGCCGCTCAGAGGTAAAACAATCCAATCCAATGTCTTTAACAGACAGACGTTATGGAGAAATGATTAATATTAAAAAGAGAAGTGAACTTTATTTTTACATAACGTCATCAACAGCATGAAAAAGTGTTGACCAAGTTTTACAGCATCAGGGTTGGGTTGTTTTACCTCTGAGCGGCACTTTTTTGCACATTATGTGCTAATAAATGCTCAGGTCACAAGGATCCCGAAGGGGGAGGGGACCCACTGGAACAGCTGTTGGTAGACAGATGATAGCCTCCCATCAAGGCTATCCAGAGTGCTTTTTAACGTGCACAGGGTATGGCTCTCCCACACACGAGGCCATGGCTTAACGTCCCATCCGACGGACGGCGGCATTTCCAAGCCCATCGTTGTCTACTACTGACCGTGGGAAGAGAAGGGGGTTTTGCGGAGATAAGTCTCAACGCTGACACAGCTGGGACTCGAACCTGGGAACTACAGATTACGAGTCTGGCGCGCTACCGACTGAGCCACCCCCGCCCCGAAAAAATACCGGGAATAAAAGTGATGACTAATATATCTATCTTGTCTTTTGCAATTACCCGTACAGCTGTCTTATATTCACCTAATAATTCCGTTAAAAAATTGCTTTTTATCCCAATCAGAGCCTGTCACCCGTACAGGTCCGGAGCCCTCGAGTAATGCCCCTGCGGAATTCCGCCATGCATCAGTGGTTATCACACACCTTAGTAGTAGCAGAAACTCCTTTTTGTAATTCCAGCAACTCCGTTATGAAAACTGAAGCTCTCATATTCAGCACTTGTGCATACTATAAGATTTCATCATCATCCATTTCAATCGTGTCCCAATACCTATTCATATGAAGATTAATTTTCAAAAAAAACAAATGCTTGCCACAGAGGTCTGACATGAGCCTTTCAGTTTATAAGCCATAATAGAAGGTCTGTAAGGCGAGACCTCAGCAGGAATGCTATACAAACATCCATGCCTTACCCGGGGCTCGAACCCAGGTCCCTTAGATCAATAGCCAAACACGATAACCAGAGTTTAATTAAATTTGCTAACTTTTTTTTTGTTACTTTTATTTTACTCATTGCAAATGAATATTTTCTATTTTTAATAATGCCATTTTCTAATTCCTTAAAAATATTTTTTTTTTCAATTCATTACTCATTGAAAATGGAAACATCCATTTCTAGTAAAAAAATTTTCCTGCAACCCTTTCAGAATATAGTTTTGTTTTATTTTTTTCTAGTGGGTGTCTGCTAAGTTTGGATTCGACAAGCCTTTGCTAAATGATCACTTTGGGATGTTTTACCTCTGAGCGACACTTTTTTGCACACATTGGGCTAAATGGCCAGATCACAAGGACTCCGAGGGCTCAGAGAAAGTTAGGGGGAGGGGACCCACTGGAGCAGCTGTTGGGAGACAGCCAGTAGCCTCAGATCAAGGCCATCTGGCGTTTCCTTAAAGTGCACAGGGTATGTCTCTCCAGTACACGGGCCACGGCTTAACATCCCATTCAACGGACAACAACCTTTCCAACACCATTGGTGTCACCTGCTGATTGATTTCAACGCGACCCAGTCGGTAGCGCGCCAGGCTCGTAATCTGTATTACCCAGGTTCGAGTCCCAGCTGGGTCAGCGTTGAGATATATCTCCGCAAAATTCCTCGCCCTGCCCACGATCAGTAGGGGACACTGATCGGCTTCGAAAAAGCCGCCGTTCGTCGGATGGGACGTTAAGCCGTGGTCCGTGTGTGGAGAGCCATACCCTGTGCATGTTAAAGAGCACACTGAAGGCCTTGACGGGAGGCTACCATCTGTCTCCTAACAGCTGTTCCAGTGGGTCCCCTTCCGCAACCTTCTCCGAGCCTTCGGGGTCCTTGTGGCCTGGCCATTGAGCCCATGGTGCGCAAAAAAGTGCCGCTCAGAGATAAAACAACCCAAGTACTCGAAGTACTCGAAGCTGGGAACTGCGGATTTCGAGCCCAGTATCCTACCAACTAATCATCAGGTTAATGATCAGGTTAAGAGATGCCCCAAGGGCTAAAAGATTTATAAGGAAACCCACTGGACTGCTGCTAGGAAACAGATGAAAGATCCCATAAAAGCCTTCCAGTGTGTTCTTTAATGGGATTTGGGTTGGGTTGTTTTACCTCTGAACGGCACTATTTTGCACACCATGGGCTAAATGGCCAGGTCACATGGAACCCGAAGGCTCAGAGAAAGTTGGGGGAGGGAACCCACTGGAACAGCTGTTGGGAGACAAATGGTAGCCTCCCGTCAAGGCCATCCAGCGTGTTCTTTAACGTGCACAGGGTATGGCTCTCCTGCACACGGGGCCACGGCTTAACGTCCCATCCGACGGACGGCGGCCTTTCCAAGCCCATAGGTATCCCCTACTGACCGTGGGCAGGGCGGGGAATTTTTGCAGAGATAAATCTCAACGCTGACCCAGCTGGGACTCGAACCTGGGAACTACAGATTACGAGCCTGGCGCGCTACCGACTAAGCCACCCCCGCCCCATCTTTAATGGGAACATGGTATTGATCGCTTACGGACATGACCATGACTTAACCTAAGAAAGTGATAGTAGCATTTATTTTGTTTGTTTTTTTCTTATCCTTCGTGACTGCTGTGTGTTTTTCATGTTGTCATGTTTGTTCGTCATGACTGTTGTATGTGATATTTGTCATTTTATATTGTCATGTTTGTTTCATAACTTCTCTAATTAATTCGCATTAATCGTATTTTTTTTTTTTCAGAGATCGTTGATTGATTCTGAAATGTGGACAATCTAATTGCATCGAAGTAAGTATTTGAGTGACAGAAAAAAATAGCACAAGCATGTTGGGTTGTTTTACCTCTGAGCGGCACTTTTTTGCACACCATGGGTTGGCCAGGTCACAAAGACCCCAAGGGCTCAGAGAAGGTTGGGGAAGGGGACCCACTGGAATGGCTGTTGGGAGACAGATGGTAGCCTCCCGTCAAGGCCATCCAGCGTGTTCTTTAACGTGCACAGGGTATGGCTCTCCCGCGCACGGGGCCACGGCTTAACGTCCCATCCGACGGACGGCGGCCTTTCCAAGCCCATCGGTGTCCCCTACTGACCGTGGGCAGGGCGGGGAATTTTTGCAGAGATAAATTTCAACGCTGACCCACCTGGGACTCGAACCTGGGAACTACAGATTACGAGCCTGGCGCGCTACCGACTGAGCCACCCCCGCCCCACACAAGCATGTAACCGATCTTCTAGATAAGTACAGAATATAATATTTTATTCTGCCTCAAATAAATAGTTGCCTTCAGACCTTAGCATTACGGATCGGATCTAGGAAAAGTTTGAGGATCGAGAAAAATCAATCTTTTTTTAATCGTTTTTGTCTCTTTTACCCTTACTAGCATTCTGAAAGGGGGGGATAGTTCACTTCCTCCCCAGATCGAGATTTAATATTATTCAATCTTATGACTACACAAATGCAGGCTTAAGATTGTACTCAATTTCTTTGGAGGTTGGGTTCTTTTACCTCTGAGCAGCACTTTTTTGCACGCCACGGGCTCAATGGCCAGGTCACATGGAACCCGAAGGCTCAGAGAAGGTTGGGGGAGGGGACCCACTGGAACAGCTGTTGGGAGACAGATGGTAGCCTCGCGTCAAGCCCATCCAGAGTGTTCTTTAACGTGCACAACGTATGGCTCTACCGCACACGGGGCCACGGCTTAACGTCCCTTACGATGGACGTTGGCCTTTCCAAGCCCATCGGTGTCCCCTACTGACCGTGGGCAGGGCGGGGAAATTTGCGGAGAAAAATCTTAACGCTGACCCAGCTGGGACTCGATCCTGAAAACTGCAAATCCCGAACTTGGCGCTCTACCGACTGAGCCATCCCCACCCTTTTTTTTTTTTTTTTTTTTTAGGTAAACCAAGATACAGTAAAGCATACAGGATTTAGTGCACAAACTTTCTCATATTCTTAGATTGTTCATCAACAAAAAATTTTGTATCCTACAGAGGATGTTAAAAAGCCTTGCTCACCAAAATTCGGAAAAACCCGACCACTAATTTTTACCCGAAGCTTATGTAAAGGCATGTATCAACTTGGAGGAGGAAGATTCAAATTCTCTTTTTCTGCTTTCTGTCTGGATTAAAAGAAGGGCATGCAACAAATTAAAGTTACTGCATTCTAAATTGAAAGTTTCTGTTGTTTCCTAAGAAAATATTTCCCTGTTGGAAAAATCATAACTTTAAAAGTAACAATCTACGGTAGAAAATTCAATCGACAATGCTGAATGGATTTTCCAAGCCTTACCAATATGCAAGACGAAAATTTCACATTTAGCATAATTAGGGTTGTTTTACCTCTGAACGCCACTTTTGTGTACCCAATTGGCTAAATGGCCAGGTCAGAGGGAACCAAAGACTCAGAAGGTTGGGGAAGGAGACCCACTGGACAAATGTTAGTGGACCAATGGTAGGCTTCCATCAAGGCCATCTATAATGTTCTTCAACCTGCACAGGGTTGGGTTGTTTTACCTCTGAGCGGCACTTTTTTGCACACCATGGGCTAAATGGCAAGGTCACATGGACCCCGAAGGCTCAGAGAATGTTGGGGGAGGGGACCCATTGGAACAGCTGTTGGGAGATAGATGGTAGCCTCCCGTCAAGGCCATCTAGCGTGTTCTTTAACGTGCACAGGGTATGGCTCTCCCGCACACGGGGCCACGGCTTAACGTCCCATCCGACGGACGGCGGCCTTTACAAGCCCATCGGTGTCCCCTACTGACCGTGGGCAGGGCGGGGAATTTTGCGGAGTCAAAGCTGATAGAGTTGGGACTCCAACCTGGGATCTGTAGATTAGAACCTATGCCTGGCGCACTACAGACTGAGCCACACTCTCCCAACATTTAGAATATCCATGAGAAATGTTGCACTGAAATATTTTTCGCTATTATACATCAATTTATTTAAATTTTTTGGTACATTTCAAATATTTAAAGAGAATTAAAATATCTGTTTTGTATTGAAAGTTATCGCAGGAAATCATCATTGCCGAAACTATGATGGGCGAGTGGCAGGGGGGGGGGTCAGCCCTGGAGCCAGATTCTAAGGAGATCACTAATGTGTTTTAAAATCTCCTTTCGAAGAAAATTTAAACCTTTATCGATATTTCTACCTGAATGCTCACTAAATTACGACCACCTTCCTCTATGTTACATAGTGGTAAATTACAACCACTTTCCTCCATGTTACATAGTGCTAAATTACGACCACCTCCCTCCATGTTACATAGTGCTCAATTGCGACCACCTCCCTCCATGTTACACAAGTGCTAAATTACGACCACTTTCCTCCATGTTACATAGCGCTCAATTGCGACCACCTCCCGCCATGTTACATAGTGCTCAATTGCGACCACCTCTCTCCATGTTAAACAAGTGCTAAATTACGACCACTTTCCTCCATGTTACATAGTGCAAAATTACGACTACCTCCTTCCTTGTTACATAATGCTCAATTGCGACCACCTCCCTCCATGTTACACAAGTGCTAAATTACGACCAGCTCCCTCCATGTTGCAAAGATGCTAAATTGCGACCACCTCCTTCCATATCACATAAGTTCTAAATTACGACCACCTCCCTCCATTCACATAATTGCTCAATTGCGACCACCTCCTTCCATGTTACATAGTGCTAAATTACAACCACCTCCTTCCATGTTACATAGTGCTCAATTGCGACCACCTCCCTCCATGTTACACAAGTGCTAAATTACTACGAGCTCCCTCCATGTTGCAAAGATGCTAAATTGCGACCACCTCCCTCCATATCCCATAGGTTCTAAATTACGACCACCTCCCTCCATGTCACATAATTGCTAAATTGCGACCACCTCCCTCCATGTTACATAGTGCTAAATTGCGACCACCTCCCTCCATGTTACATAGTGCTAAATTGCGACCACCTTCCTCCATGTTACATGGGGCGGGGGTGGCTCAGTCGGTAGCGCGCCAGGCTCGTAATCTGTAGTTCCCAGGTTCGAGTCCCAGCTGGGTCAGCGTTGAGATTTATCTCCGCAAAATTTCCCGCCCTGCCCACGGTCAGTAGGGGACACCGATGGGCTTGGAAAGGCCGCCGTCCGTCGGATGGGACGTTAAGCCGTGGCCCCGTGTGCGGGAGAGCCATACTCTGTGCACGTTAAAGAACACGCTGGATGGCCTTGACGGGAGACTACCATCTGTCTCCCAACAGCTGTTCCAGTGGGTCCCCTCCCCCAACCTTCTCTGAACCTTCGGGGTCCATGTGACCTGGCCATTTAGCCCATGGTGTGCAAAAAAGTGCCGCTCAGAGGTAAAACAACCCAACCCAAAAATCCTCCATGTTACATAGTGCTAAATTGCGACCACCTTCTTCCTTGTTATACAAGTACTAAATTGCGACCACCTCCCTCGTTGTCATATAAGTGGAAGTTAACTTCGGAGCCCTACAAATTGTGAACTGAGCGTTTTATGAGAAAATGTAAAGGAAGATAAATATCTCAATGAAATCTATCTAAATCTTGAATTTCAATAATGTTCCCTTTGTACTTAAAGTGTTATTGAAATTTGAATATTTAACAACAGCAATGCATAACGTTAGAATTCAACTCGGAAGTTAATTTTAATTTGAATAAGAAGTAATATGGCGCACCATTTAATTCAACAGATATATATTTAAAAAGTAAATGCAAATAATTTTTCGATATTTTCCAATTTTCCAAAGTCTTGTATTGTTGCTGTTAAATATTCAAAGTCCTTAACTATTTAAGTACAAAGCGATCATTATTTAAAATCGAGATTTTGATAGATTTCATTAAGATCTTGATCTTGCTTCACATTTTCTCATAAAACGCTCAGTTTAGAATTTCTAGAGCTTCAAAGTTAAGCTTCAGTGTTGTTGGGTTGGGTTGTTTTACCTCTGAGCGGCACTTTTTTTGCACACCATGGACTAAATGGCCAGGTCACATGAACCTCGAAGGCTCAGAGAAGGTTGGGGGAGGGGTTGGGTTGTTTTACCTCTGAGCGGCACTTTTTTTGCACACCATGAGCTAAATGGCCAGGTCACAAGGACCCCGAAGGCTTAGAGAAGGTTGGGGGAGGGGACCCACTGGAACAGCTGTTGGAAGACAGATGGTAGCCTCCCGTCAAGGCCATCCAGCGTGTTCTTTAACGTGCACAGGGTATGGCTCTCCCGCACACGGGGCCACGGCTTAACGTCCCATCCGACGGACGGCGGCCTTTCCAAGCCCATCGGTGTCCCCTACTGACCGTGGGCAAAGGCGGGGAATTTTTGCGGAGATAAATCTCAACGCTGACCCAGCTGGGACTCGAACCTGGGAACTACAGATTACGAGCCTGGCGCGCTACTGACAGAGCCACCCCCGCCCCATAAGCTTCAGTGAGCACTATGTATATTAATATCTGCTTTGGAGTAAAAAAATAAATGAAGTAATAGCAGAGCGAAATTAAGCAGATATTAATATTTTTAAACAGATATTAAAGCTTTTTTTTTGTTCTCGTAGAATCAACGCATCAGTTTGTGAATAGCGTATATTATGTTATGATTTACAATAGTTTATTACATTCTACAGTATCTGTTATTGAGAGTTAATATTTAATTGATATAACGACTATTTTATATTAAAATTTTTAAACAAAATATTTTCTTGATATTTTTCATTATGATATTGTTTTCTAAGAAATGATGTGTCTGATTTTCTTTTTTTCAATATTCTGGTGTCCAGAAGTAAAACGTATTTCCCTAACCATTAAATATCTCTGAAACACCTGAAATTATTAACGTTACATTTTGTGTCAATAAATTGGAATATACCAAAACCTCCCAAACATCAGCTGACGAGACAAAACTTGAATACATGACTGGAGGCGGGGGTGGCTCAGTCGGTAGCGCGCCAGGCTCGTAATCTGTAGTTCCAAGGTTCGAGTCCCAGCTGGGTCAGCGTTGAGATTTATCTCCGCAAAATTCCCCGCCCTGCCCACGGTCAGTAGGGGACACCGATGGGCTTGGAAAAGCCGCCGTCCGTCGGATGGGACGTTAAACCGTGGCCTCGTGTGCGGGAGAGCCATACCCTGTGTACGTTAAAGAACACGCTGGATGGCCTTGACGGGAGGCTACCATCTGTCTCCCAACAGCTGTTCCAGTGGGTCCCCTGCCCTAACCTTCTCTGAGCCTTCGGGGTCCTTGTGGCCTGGCCATTTAACCCATGGTGTGCAAAAAAGTGCCGCTCAGAGGTAAAACAACAACAACAAGCATACATGACTCGAAAAACAAACCCAGGGTGCTATGAAAGGTGACTACCATTCTGCGCCATTCATTTACTTTCAACCAAGCATTTTGTTCCTGTTGGTTGAACAATTTTTAACAGTATGGCATGGAGACACGGATTCTTTCATACATCATAAAAAAGCGATATGTTAGAGTCCAGCTGATCCCCACTGATGTGCTAGGACTGCAACTGTCTCCCAGTTAGTGCTTTCAAGACTTTGCAGACGGTGAGGACTCTTTTCAAGACTTTGCAGACGGTGCGGTTTTCTTTGCAGACGGTGAAGACTCTTTCTTTTCAAGACTTTGAAGACGGTGAGGTTTTCAAGACTTTGCAGGTTGGGTTGTTTTGCAGGTTGGGTCACCAGGACCCCGAAGGCTCAGAGAAGGTTGGGGGAGGGGACCCACTGGAACAGCTGTTGGGAGGCAGATGGTAGCCTCCCGTCAAGGCCATCCAGCGTGTTCTTTAAAGTGCACAGGGTATGGCTCTCCCGCACTCGGGGCCACGGCTTAACGTCCCATCCGACGGACGGCAGCCTTTCCAAGCATATCGGTGTCCCCTACTGACCGTGGGCAGGGCGGGGAATTTTTGCGGAGATAAATCTCAACGCTGACCCAGCTGGTACTCGAACCTGGGAACTACAGATTACGAGCCTGGCGCGCTACCGACTGATCCACCCCCGCCCCTAACAGGCAGGAGACGTTAGCTCTAGATGAGTGCAAAGTCGTCCAAGAGTGCTAACAGACCTTGATGACCACT
Organism: Ryuthela nishihirai; assembly: GCA_038380435.1. NCBI lineage: Eukaryota > Metazoa > Arthropoda > Arachnida > Araneae > Heptathelidae > Ryuthela > Ryuthela nishihirai. Next base: position 64,433,367 of record JAWZYU010000002.1, read on the forward strand.
ATTTGATGCTAACAGATCAACGTCACAAAGCGATGTCGTCCAGACAACTCTCTCTGTAGCTTTCTGTAGCAATTTAAAAAAAACAGTTTGGAGAAAAAGTATCCTTCCCACAGATGAGCCAGAATAACATGGTGCAGACAACTGCGTGACTGGACCCTAGACCAAATGGTGCAAGTGGTCTTACAGACGATTCACTCTTCAGACTTATTCTCGACGTGTTTTGATCTGAAGACAAAGTTTGTTGCCAACCCTCTTACACCACAGAACGATACTACTATGGCCGTTTTTCTGTTGTGGGTCAGAATTATGTCAAATGAACATACAGAGTCCCATGTCACTGCCAAGCAGGGCGGGTGTGGCTCAGTTGGTAGCGCGCCAGGCTCGTAATCTGTAGTTCCCAGGTTCGAGTCCCAGCTGGGTCAGCGTTGAGATTTATCTCCGCAAAATTCCCCGCCCTGCCCACGGTCAGTAGGGGACGCCGATAGACTTGGAAAGGCCGCCGTCCGTCGGATGGGACGTTAAGCCCCTGCCCACGGTCAGTAGGGGACACCGATGGACTTGGAAAGGCCGCAGTCCGTCGGATGGGACGTTAAGCCGTGGGCCTGTGTGTGGGAGAGCCATACCTTGTGAACGTTAAAGAACACGCTGGATGGCCTTGACGGGAGGCTACCATCTGTCTCCCAACAGCTGTTCCAGTGGGTCCCCAACCTTCTCTGAGCCTTCGGGGTCCATGTGACCTGGCCATTTAGCCCATTGTGTGCAAAAAAGTGCCGCTCAGAGGTAAAACAACCCAACAGAAAAACTTGTGAATTCCTCGCCTGCAAACCTTGCATTCTTAGAAACTTTGGTAAACTTGCGCATTTCATGCACCCAAAAAAGTTCGTAGTCATTGGCCACCCTTGCACTGTTTGATTGTTTTATTCTGGTTTTATTTACTACTTAATATCATTTATTTCAAATTTTATTTTACTCTTGTATTACTTCTTAATTTATTTTTTTACTCCAAAGCAGATATTAATATTTTTAACCAGATATTGGTATTAAAGCTTTTATTTTGTTCTCGTAGAATCAACGCATCAGTTTGTGAGTAGCGCCATCTTTCGACAAATATTGGAAGCTTCAATATAAAGACAATATTTGTTAGCAGTCTTCTTGGTGATGTCATACAGCGATAATGGAACTGATACAAACTGGCGAAATATTAACACAATGCAAATGCAACGGATGTATATTTGTAAAAAAAATTGTGATACTTCTTTACACCAGAATGAAATTTATACTAGAATTTAATACGAAATTTATTAAATAATGTTTGAGTGAAAAGATGCTGCTTCTTAACAGCATAATAATGTTAACATCTGGTATATAATAAGAGAAAAAAAATCCATAATGAGTTGTAAGAGCTCCATGAATTAAATAAATTCCTCTAATTTTATTCTCTTTTTTTTGTGTCGTTGTGAATATTCAATGAACAGATCTCTACAGTTTTAAATTCTCTCTAAGCATAGCTTACTCAACTAACAATGGGGCGGGAGTGGCTCAGTCGGTAGCGCGCCAGGCTCGTAATCTGTAGTTCCCAGGTTCGAGTCCCTGCTGGGTCAGCGTTGAGATTTAGGTCCGCAAAATTCCGCCGCCTTGCCCACGGTCAGTAGGGGACACCGATGGGCTTGGAAAGGCCGTCGTGAGTCGGATGGGACGTTAAGCCGTGGCCCCGTGTACGGGAGAGTCATACCCTGTGCACGTTAAAGAACACGCTGGATGGCCTTGACGGGAGGCTACCATCTGTCTCCCAACAGCTGTTCCAGTGGGTCCCCTCCCCCAACCTCTGAGCCTTCGGGGTCCATGTGACCTGGCCATTTAGCCCATGGTGTGCAAAAAAGTACCGCTCAGAGGTAAAACAACCCAACAACTCAACTAACAATACCTCCTACCCGCGAGTAGTCAGTAATAAAATGGGGGCATGAGGCATCGGGATATTGAGTAAAATATTTTAGTGTAAGTATAATCTGCTATTTATATATATATCTCGTGTTTTTATTTAGGTTAATAACAGATGTTATTTTTGTTAAATACACTAAAATGAACAGATATTATTTATTGCTTTAGCCTTTATGCATTTCTGTAATTCAGTTTAACCTGTTATGTGCATTTTTTCCATTCGTAAGTTGCAGACGTTTTTGCAGAAAAAGAATTTACCCCCTCCTCGATCCCCCACATACACACTCTCGGCCAGTTGGGGGGGGTCTCTCGAAATTTTCTCCCTAGCGCCTCTTGAATCTTTTTTCCCCCTCGTGATTCTCGAATGTTTTGTCCCTAGGACCGTTCAATATCTTAATTTGCCTCTATGAGTTGGGTTGGGTTGTTTTACCTCTGAGCGGCACTTTTTTGCACACAATGGGCTAAATGGTCAGGTCACATGGACCCCGTAGGCTCAGAGAATGTTGGGGGAGGGGACTCACTGGAACAGCTGTTGGGAGACAGATGGTAGTCTCACGTCAAGGCCATCCAGTGTGTTCCTTAACGTGCGCAGGGTATGGCTCTCCCGCACACGGGGACACGGCTTAACGTCCCATCCGACGGACGGCGGCCTTTCCAAACCCATCGATGTCCCCTACTGACAGTGGGCAGGGCGGGTAATTTTGCGGAGATAAATCTCAACGCTAACCCTGCTGGGACTCGAACCTGGGAAGTACAGATTACGAGCCTGGCGCGCTACCAACTGAGCCACCCCCGCCCCACCGCTCTATGAGCAGTTGAAATACAATTCGAACACTATTCAATATAAGGTTTGATAAAGAATTTTAATTCAGATGTAATTACTTAAGTGTTAGTCAGCAGTACGACCAAGAGGCTTAAAAAAACACTGCTGAGTATTACTATGACGCATAATACGAAAAACTTTGAATAAAATAACAAGAACTTACTGGTTACCTAAAACAAGGTCACCAGAAATCGTTGGATTGCGATCCCTTCCTTTGATATGCCTCGGCTACATTGCTGATCTCTAACAGTGCGACTATTCTCTGAACTTTAACACATCCAGGCCCAGACCTAGAAAAAAAATAGTGGTGACGGGGTCATGAACTGCAATCGAGCCGAAAAAAGTTAAAAGCAGAGCGAATAGACTGGATTTTCATTGCAGTGTAACATTTATCCCCTTCGTTTTAAGGGGCGGGGGTGGCTCAGTCGGTAGCGCGCCAGGCTCGTAATCTGTAGTTCCCAGGTTCGAGTCCCAGCTGGGTCAGCGTTGAGATTTATCTCCGAAAAATTCTCCGCCCTGCCCACGGTCAGTAGGGGACACCGATGGGCTTGGAAAGGCCGCCGTCCGTCGGATGGGACGTTAAGCCGTGGCCCCATGTGCGGGAGAGCCATACCCTGTGCACGTTAAAGAACACGCTGGATGGCCTTGACGGGAGGCTACCATCTGTCTCCCAACAGCTGTTCCAGTGGGTCCCCTCCCCCAACCTCTGAGCCTTCGGGGTCCATGTGACCTGGCCATTTAGCCCATGGTGTGCAAAAAAGTACCGCTCAGAGGTAAAACAACCCAACAACTCAACTAACAATACCTCCTACCCGCGAGTAGTCAGTAATAAAATGGGGGCATGAGGCATCGGGATATTGAGTAAAATATTTTAGTGTAAGTATAATCTGCTATTTATATATATATCTCGTGTTTTTATTTAGGTTAATAACAGATGTTATTTTTGTTAAATACACTAAAATGAACAGATATTATTTATTGCTTTAGCCTTTATGCATTTCTGTAATTCAGTTTAACCTGTTATGTGCATTTTTTCCATTCGTAAGTTGCAGACGTTTTTGCAGAAAAAGAATTCACCCCCTCTTCGATCCCCCACATACACACTCTCGGCCAGTTGGGGGGGTCTCTCGAAATTTTCTCCCTAGCGCCTCTTGAATCTTTTTTCCCCCTCGTGATTCTCGAATGTTTTGTCCCTAGGACCGTTCAATATCTTAATTTGCCTCTATGAGTTGGGTTGGGTTGTTTTACCTCTGAGCGGCACTTTTTTGCACACAATGGGCTAAATGGTCAGGTCACATGGACCCCGTAGGCTCAGAGAATGTTGGGGGAGGGGACTCACTGGAACAGCTGTTGGGAGACAAATGGTAGTCTCACGTCAAGGCCATCCAGTGTGTTCCTTAACGTGCGCAGGGTATGGCTCTCCCGCACACGGGGACACGGCTTAACGTCCCATCCGACGGACGGCGGCCTTTCCAAATCCATCGATGTCCCCTACTGACAGTGGGCAGGGCGGGTAATTTTGCGGAGATAAATCTCAACGCTAACCCTGCTGGGACTCGAACCTGGGAAGTACAGATTACGAGCCTGGCGCGCTACCAACTGAGCCACCCCCGCCCCACCCCTCTATGAGCAGTTGAAATACAATTCGAACACTATTCAATATAAGGTTTGATAAAGAATTTTAATTCAGATGTAATTACTTAAGTGTTAGTCAGCAGTACGACCAAGAGGCTTAAAAACACACTGCTGAGTATTACTATGACGCATAATACGAAAAACTTTGAATAAAATAACAAGAACTTACTGGTTACCTAAAACAAGGTCACCAGAAATCGTTGGATTGCGATCCCTTCCTTTGATATGCCTCGGCTACATTGCTGATCTCTAACAGTGCGACTATTCTCTGAACTTTAACACATCCAGGCCCAGACCTAGAAAAAAAATAGTGGTGACGGGGTCATGAACTGCAATCGAGCCGAAAAAAGTTAAAAGCAGAGCGAATAGACTGGATTTTCATTGCAGTGTAACATTTATCCCCTTCGTTTTAAGGGGCGGGGGTGGCTCAGTCGGTAGCGCGCCAGGCTCGTAATCTGTAGTTCCCAGGTTCGAGTCCCAGCTGGGTCAGCGTTGAGATTTATCTCCGAAAAATTCTCCGCCCTGCCCACGGTCAGTAGGGGACACCGATGGGCTTGGAAAGGCCGCCGTCCGTCGGATGGGACGTTAAGCCGTGGCCCCATGTGCGGGAGAGCCATACCCTGTGCACGTTAAAGAACACGCTGGATGGCCTTGACGGAAGGCTACCATCTGTCTCCCAACAGCTGTTCTAGTGGGTCCCCTCCCCCAACCTTCTCTGAGCCTTCGGGGTCCATGTGACCTGGCCATTTAGCCCATGGTGTGCAAAAAAGTGCCGCTCAGAGGTAAAACAACCCAACCCTTCGTTTTACAGGTTTTAAAAACATTTCATGAAAAATGCGTAAAATATTCAGAAGTTAAAGAATTTTTGACTTTCATTACCCTTACGGACATTTTTAAGAAGGGCAGACAGCATATACTGCTGGCCATTAAAAGTGTAACACCAGGAAAGACAAGAGATATCAAAGCCATATGTAGTGAATACATAGCTTATGTTACAAGAATCAAATGATTACAAATACAATTCGGTTAGACTTGTAGAATACAAAGAAATCAGTATCTTGTGTAGCCACCATGAGCGGCAATAACTGCTGCTACACGGTCCGGCATTGAGAGGATGAGACGTCGGCATTGAGAGGATGAGACGTCGGCATTGAGAGGATGAGACGTCGGATGTGTGTTTGCTCCACGCAGTTTCGATACGAAGACAAAGTTCATCTGTTGTAGCAAAAACAAAGAGAAAAGGAGACAAAATGCACGTTTCTTTAACTCCACTAGCAATGCTAAACCAATCTCTGCAAGACGTACCAACTCTCACACAGGACTTAATGCTATTATAGAGAGCTCTCATTCCACTAACTTATCAGGTATTCCATATGATCTCACAATCAACCACAAATTATGACGATCAACAGAATCGAAAGCCTTTTTGAAATCAACAAAGCTAGCAACCAAAGGTTTCTGAAACTCTAAACATTTCTCAAGAATCTGCTTAAGTGAAAATATCTGATCCACACATCCCCTACCACTTCTGAATCCACATTGCTCATCACGCAATTGACTTAATTCTATTAAGCACAATCATGGAAAGAACTTTACCTGGAACACAGAGTAGGCTGATACCCCTATAGTTATCACAAGAACTGCGATCACCTTTTTTGAAAATAGGGATAATAATGGCTCTGGTAAAATCTTTAGGAACCATGCCTTTATCATAAAAGATATTCAAAATTTCAGTCATCCAAGTGGTAACCGAAACATTCCCAGCTCTAAGCATTTCTGTAGTAATTTCATCTACCCCTGGGGATTTATGAAGTTTAAGTTTAGAAACAGCCAAAATAACTTCAGATTGTGTTATAGGGCCAACATTAAAGCCACCATTGCATCTAACATCATTGCAAACAATGGGAGTAGAACTAACCACATTGTTCAGAACATCACTGAAATGCTCAGCCCACCTATCCATGACAGAATCCTCACCTTCTATAACCTTACCTTGTTTATCCTTCAATCCCTGTATACCTGTCCGTTTTCTACCCCAAAACATTAACTGTCTGGTACAGCTGTCTAACTGCTTCCTCGGCTTTGCCAGCCAAGCCATCAAGCCAAAGATTCTTATCAGCAGCTAATAATCCTTTACACGTTTATTACGTTCTCTGTAATGCTTTCTATTAGGACTAGTAGGGTATTGATTAAGGACATTCCTGCAGTTCTTTCTTTCTGACTCTTTTGTTGCCAGATGTTACGGCAACCACGTTAATCCCCGGTTCCGTCTTACGACACTACCAAGTTAATGGAAAGCCGCGACTATCTGTAGTCGGGGGCAAGGCTACACCATATAGATGCATCTCATCCCCGACCTCGTATGGCGAGCAGCCTACAGAAGGAAAGCTCGTTCATCGGTTGAAACCAGAAATTTACTCTCTTCCCCGGTTAGCCATGAACAAGGATATGTAGATCCAAGTTCGCTCGATCTTCTTTCTTTCTGAAATAAGCACAAGTGCCTTATCACTTAAATAATTCTGTCTCTTCTGCTCCTTTTTTCCTAAAAGAATACTGTTAGTTTCAAAAAGGCCTGTTTAAAATGATCCCATTCTTCCTCAACTTCAGTAGTAAGCAAACCATGACTGTCATAATGACTAAGTAACTTATCACGGTAAACTTTGGCTATAACTGGGTCTTTCAGAGCTTCAGTATTAAAAGCAAATTTTTTAACCCTAGCATAATACTTTTTAAGTTTAAGTTGCAAGACACTTTTAACAAGGTAATGGTCAGATCCAATTTCAGCTCCCCTATATGCCCTGGTATTTCTAACAGAACTAGCCCATTTGCTGTTAATTAATATATAATCAATCATATTCCTATGCAGCCCATCGGGTGAAACCCATGTGTACTTATGTATGTCGCGGTGTTTGTAATAAGTGTTAGTTATTCTGAAACCATTGAGTTTACTAACCTGTAGGAGACGTTGCCCATTGCCATTGCAGCTACCAATACCAAAAGGGCCAATCACCCCTCCCCAAAGGTCAGAGTCAGTACCAACTTTGGCATTGAAGTCACCAAGAACAAGGGTAATATCTCCTTTCTTGACAGAATTCAAAATATCCTGAAGTTGTCTGTAAAACCTATCCTTCTCATCCTCATCGGCATCCTCAGTGGGGGTATAACAGCAGATAACATTCAAGTATTTAACGCTTGTCTGAAATTTTGCTGTAAGAAACCTTTCATTAATGCACTCATATCCGAGAAGAGCATCACTGGTGTGTCTGCTGAGAAGCAGACCCACGCCTTGGTGATGCTTATTGTCGTCCCTCCCTGAAAAGAGAAATTTAAGATTATTTTTAAGAATCTGACCTTTATCTGTCCATCTGGTCTCTTTCAAGCCGAGAATATTTAAATTATAATGGTGGAATTCTTGTGTAGGACATCAAGAGAAAAAGCTCTGTGCAGAGTCCTCACATTCCAACTACCTATGGAGAGAAAATGGTTATTGGGATGTTTAAAGAAACTATGTTTATTGAGAGAGGGAATGCCGACAATATCAAACAGCCCCCTAATCGCAGACATGGGGCAAAGACCCGTTCCCCCACTACTAAAGGCTGAAGCCATCTACACTGGAAGACTTCCTCCAATGTAGAATTTGACGATGCCAATAGAAGCAAAGAGTTCAGGTATCTGCGATGACCTCTGCTCAGGATTATCCACCAGCTGATAAACATATCCTGTGAATCTATTCACTTGGGGCTGTCAACCCACAAACAAACAGAAAACACAGCGGAAGATTTTCCCTCCACAGAAGCCCATCAGTGCAGCATGTATCATATATATTTTGAAGTATTAGTAGTATAGCGTCAAGAGAGATTATTGGACTCTCATCCCAAAGTAAAATCAACTAATATCATTATATTTTCAATATCATTTTATAATACATATTTTGTAATATCATTTATTTTCAAGGGTGAAACGTGGATGAAAGTAGTTGAGCCAATGAAACTGTGCAAATAACTTATTAAAAATTCTTATTAGTGATTGGTGAATTAAGATATGAATCAGATATCAATAAGCAAATTTTCTTTGATCTGTCATATCATTGGTTGACTTCTAAAATCAGCCGATAACTTATGAGAATCTTCGTGCGACAAGTGCGCAGTCTCATTGTCGAAATTGCTTTCATATATGCTTCTCTGCTGTTTATTTTCAACGATAAATAGATGTTACCGCTAAAGTGCAGAAATCAGTTATTCTACAGATTATCTAGGTATTGTGCAGATTAACTAGGGTGATCCGTTAACGTGCGGAAAATTGTTTCATTTCTCAAATTACCTAGGTAATCTGCAAATTACCTGGATAATCTGCACATTACCTACTAGGCACTCGTTAAAGTGAAAATAAGATCTTTGCTGGAACAACAGGAACGTTTCTGTACGCTTAAATTAACATAATGTTATTTATCTAGTGTCCGAGAGTAGAGTTGAAACCAGGGTCATCCCTCTGTCAACATGAATCAGTCATCCGAATTATAAAAAACGCCCCCAAAATGAGCAGGCCAAGTGAGAACGAATCATTTTAGGGATTCGTTATCAAGAATGAATCACTTTACCGATTCGTTCTCACTTGGCCTCCGCTCATCCGGGGCGTTTTTTTTTATAATGCGGACGAGTGAATCACGTGACACGAAGATTCATATTCAAGAGATTCACCACTATGAGGGAAACAAACTTTTGAACTTTAACGATACGGAAGCCGTTAATGTGCACATTACCTAGGTAAAATGCGGAAAACTCTTGATTCCGCACGTTAACGGAGCAAATCAGTTAATCTGCAGATTAGCTAGGTAATGCGCACATTAACGGCTTTCGAGCTTTAGCGGTAACATAGATACCAATAAATTCCTAGATTAAAAAAATCGTTATCTATAACAACTTATATATTTATTCCTTCTCTAAAACTATATTCTTGTCATTGTAATGCAATATGTCTGGCGACATGTTAATGAAATAAATATTGTTTGGAATCAGCAGAGTGATCTGACTTTTCAAGACTGGATCTTTCCGACAAATAAAAACCGTGTTTATCTTATTTTTAATAGATTAAATATACACTGAGATACCCATTTCATTAGGTACAGTAGCTCAAAAAAGTATCCGAACACTACGGTTGATTACAGAATTCAGAAAAAATGTCTGGCAACGATTTTTTTAGAAATTAGTGATCTGGCCACCTTCGTGTCACGTGATTGCAGAATTCGTGTCACGTGACCTTCGTGTCACGTGATTGCAGAATTGAGGAAAAATATCTGTAGCGTGTACAGCAACTGTACACGCTCCAGTTACCGTTCACAGCAAACTGGATCGTGTGCAGTTACTGCACACGCTCCAGTTTGCTGTGAACGGTAACTGCACACGCTCAATATTTCCGTGAGTGAGCCCACACGATCTAGTATCAAAATAATATGACCACCTACAGTCGTTCCAAAAAGTATCCGAACACTATGGTTGATTACAGAATTCACAAAAAATATCTGGCAACGATTTTTTTAGAAATTAGTGATCTGGCCACCTTCGTGTCATGTGATTGCAGAATTCGTGTCACGTGATTGCAGAATTGAGGAAGAATATCTGGAGCGTGTACAGCAACTGTACACGCTCCAGTTACAGTTCACAGCAAACTGGAGCGTGTGCAGTTACTGCACACGCTCCAGTTTGCTGTGAACGGTAACTGCACACGCTCAATATTTCCGTGAGTGAGCCCACACGATCTAGTATCAAAATAATATGACCACCTACAGTCGTTCAAAAAAGTATCCGAACACTATGGTTGATTACAGAATTCACAAAAAATATCTGGCAACGATTTTTTTAGAAATTAGTGATCTGGCCACCTTCGTGTCATGTGATTGCAGAATTCGTGTCACGTGATTGCAGAATTGAGGAAAAATATCTGGAGCGTGTACAGCAACTGTACACGCTCCAGTTACCGTTCACAGCAAACTGGAGCGTGTGCAGTTACTGCACACGCTCCAGTTTGCTGTGAACGGTAACTGCACACGCTCAATATTTCCCTGAGTGAGCACACATGATCCAGGTCTTTGTGAGCTCACATGATCCAATGTGCTGTGAACATTAACCGCAATCGCTCCAGTTTGCTGTGAACGGTAACTGCACACGCTCCATATTCATTGCATTATATATTCATACGCATTATATATATTAAAAAATATCCGAACACTATGGTTGATTACAGAATTCAGAAAAAAAATATTTGGCAAAGATTTCTTTAGAAATTAGTGATCTGGCAACCTTCGTGTCACGTGACACGAAGGTTGCCAGATCACTAATTTCTAAAAAAATCGTTGCCAGATATTTTTTCTGAATTTTATAATCTCTTCGAGTTGAATTGAGTGTCAGAATGGAATTTTTGCGGAGATAAATCTCAAGATATTGCGGAGATAAATCTCAACGGATCTCAGCGGATTTTTGCGGAGATAAATCTCAACGAATTTTTGCGGAGATAAATCTCAATTCAACTCGAAGAGTTGAATTGAGTGTCAGAATGGATAAAACGAGAGACCTCAGCGACTTTCAACGTGGCATGATAGCTGATGCTATGTGTGCCGGTTATATCATCTCCGAAACGGCCGTTCTCCTGCGCTTTTCACGCACAACCGTTTCAGGGGTTTACTGAGAATGGTGGGGAAAGCCTAAAGCTGTCAGTGATAGCGCGATCCTGTGCACGAAAACAGCTTATGGGATCAAACGAAACTGACTAGACTCTTGAAGCGAACAGACAAGCCACAACCAGGCAGATCACAACAGAATCAAACACGTGTGCAGAAGGTCATCTCCGAATGCACCACGTATTCGAAGAGCGGGGGTGGCTCAGTCGGTAGCGCGCCAGGCTCGTAATCTGCAGTTCCCAGGTTCGAGTCCCAGCTGGGTCAGCGTTGAGATTTATCTCCGCAAAAATTCCCCGCCCTGCCCACGATCAGTAGGGGACACCGATGGGCTTGGAAAGGCAGCCGTCCGTCGGATGGGACGTTAAGCCGTGGCCCCGTGTGTGGGAGAACCATACCCTGTGCACGTTAAAGAACACTCTGGATGGCCTTGACGGGAGACTACCATCTGTCTCCCAACAGCTGTTCCAGTGGGTCCCCAACCTTCTCTGAGCCTTCGGGGTCCATGTGACCTGGCCGTTTAGCCCATGGTGTGCAAAAAAAGTGCCGCTCAGAGGTAAAACAACCAACCCAACGTATTAGAAGTTGTCCCAAATGAGCTATAACAGCCACCAACCATGTCGAGTGCCGATGTCAGCGAACAACACGAAACGGAGTCTCCATCGAAATTGGACCATTGAAGAATGGGAAAATGTAGCATAGTGAGAAAATTAAGGTTCCTTTTGCATCATGCTGATGAAAGGATCAGTGAATTTGGCAGAAGCAACATAAGGCTATGAAGCCATCTTGTCTGGTATCAACAGTACAGACCAGTGGTGGCCGTGTGATGGCGTGGAAAATGTTTTCTTGGCCCAGATTAGACCCCTTAATCCAATTGAAAGACATCTAAATCCCACGGCATATTCGAAAATCATTGCTGGCGAAGTTCATCCCTTTTTGGCTACAGTTTATCCTCACTCGGATGGACACATTTAGCATGATAATGCATCTGCTCACAAGGCATGTATCGTCACCGAATGGTTCCAGGAACATGCTGAGGAGTTTCCATTGCTTCATTGGCCTGCACAATCCCCGAGTTGGGTTGGGTTGTTTTACCTCTGAGCGGCACTCTTTTGCACACCATGGGCTAAATGGCCAGGTCACAGAGACCCCAAAGGCTCAGAGAATGTTGGGGGAGGGGACCCACTGGAACTCCCGCACACGGGGCCACGGCTTAACGTCCAATCCGACGGACGGCGGCCTTTCCAAGCCCATCGGTGTCCCCTACTGACCGTGGGCAGGGCGGGGAATTTTGCGGAGATAAATCTCAACGCTGACCCAGCTGAAACTCGAACCTGAGAACTACAGATTACGAGCCTGGCACGCTACCGACTGAGCCACCCCCGCCCCTCACAATCCCCGAATTTAAACCCTATCGAGCATTTTTGGATTAGGTGGTAAGGGCTGTTCGCCGTGAGACTGTGCCGCCGTCCAATTTGCAGCAACTGCGTGATACAATCGTTTCTACATGATGCAACATTCCTGCAGAACGCATCCAGCATCTTGTAAGTTCTATGTCCCGATGAATTCGGGCTGCTCAGAAGGCCAAAGGAGCCGCAACATCCTACTAGGTAGGTGTACCTAATAAACTCGCAGTGTAACGTAATAAAATGTGTATTCGTAAATACAGTCGGCGCTCGACTTTCGCGGGTTTAACTTTCGCGGATTTGATTATTCGCGAGTTTGCAATCAATAATTAAATGGGAATATTTTTGGAGTTTTGCGGCCTACTGCGGAAAATCGCAGAATAGAAAATGTAAAGAAAACTAAAAAAAGTTCAGTAAGTCATAAATACATAAAATATATGCATTATTAATCTATTTTATCATTTACTACCATAAATATAAACACACAAATTTATTATAAAAAGTTAAATTTTGAAAATAGTTTCAGTACGCTAAAAGAACAGCGATGACTATTTTTATGACATTTACCCGTCTATGATGCGTTCCTTGAAGTTGAAGTTGGGTTGGGTTGTTTTACCTCTGAGCGGCACTTTTTTACACACCATGGGCTAAATGGCCGGGTCACAAGAACCGCGAAGGCTCAGAGAAGTTTGGGGGAGGGTACCCACTGGAACAGCTGTTGGGAGACAGATGGTAGCCTCCCGTCAAGGCCATCCAGCGTGTTATTTAACGTGCACAGGGTATGGTTATCCTACACCCGGAGCCACGGCTTAACGTCCCATCCGACGGACGGCGGCCTTTCCAAGCCCATCGGTGTCCCCTACTGACCGTGGGCAGGGCGGGGAATTTTTGGGAAATAAATCTCAACGCTGACCCAGCTGGGACTCGAACCTAGGAACTACAGATTACGAGCCTGGCGCGCTACCGACTGAGCCACCCCCGCCCCTTGAAGTTGAAGGAATGGGTAGAAGAGGCATTGTCTACATACACCAACATTTTTAAAGAATTGAAGAGGCAAAAAAGCTCACTGAAATCACAATGTATTTCAAGAAGATAACACTGAGTATCCCTGCCTTCCCTTCTAACCCCTTCCACTTCTGCCGCCCCTGCTATCCCTGAGGCACCCCCTTCTCCTCTTCCTCCGCGGGCGGGGGTGGCTCAGTCGGTAGCGCGCCAGGCTCGTAATCTGTAGTTCCCAGGTTCGAGTCCCAGCTGGGTCAGCGTTGAGATTTATCTCCGCAAAATTCCCACGGTCAGTAGGGGAACCGATGGGCTTGGAAAGACCGCCGTCCGTCGGATGGGACGTTAAGCCGTGGCCCCCTGTGCGGGAGAGCCATACCCTGTGCACGTTAAAGAACACACTGGATGACCTTGACGGGAGGCTACCACCTGTCTCCCAACAGCTGTTCCAGTGAGTCCCCTCCCCCAACCTTCTCTGATCCTTTGGGGTCCATGTAACCTGGCCATTTAGCCCATGGTGTGCAAAAAAGTGCCGCTCAGAGGTAAAACAACCCAACCCAACTCATCATGATCTGTACATAGTCATCACTTGCCTAGTCATCTTGTGAAGACGAAGAAAATTGTAAAAGCGTAAAATTATAAAAGTTTATAAAACACAATACTATACTGTATATAATTGTGTTTTATAAACTTTAATAATTTTACAGCTATCTAAATACTGTACATGTATTGCATCACATACTGTACATGTACTCTATTTCCTCTCTCTCACTTTCTCTCTGTGTGTGTGTTGGCCTACATTGTTCATATTGTAATTTTAAATTTAAAAAACATGCTGTTGCAGTACAATGTATTGTTTTGCTTTTTTCTGTGTTAAATATGGTAGACAGTGTTAGGACTTAAGGTTTGGTGAGACCCAGAGATATTCGCGGTTTTTCCACATTCGCGGCGGTCCTGCGCTCCTAACCCCCGCGAATGTTTAGGGCCGACTGTACACTGTTTTATAAAATATCGCATTATACTTAACTTTTTAAAGTTTTTAAGTATTGGTACAAATGTTTAATTTCTAATTTGCATTCAATTCATAAACATCCTTTTTTCGAATTTCGTTTTCAAATATCGGGGCGGGGGTGGCTCAGTCGGTAGCACGCCAGGCTCGTAATCTATAGTTCCCAGGTTCGAGTCCCAGCTGGGTCAGCGTTGAGATAAATTCCCCGCCCTGCCCACGGTCAGTAGGGGACACCGATGGGTTTGGAAAGGCCGACGTCCGTCGGATGGGACGTTAAACCGTGGCCCGTGTGCGGGAGAGCCATACCCTGTGCTATCCAACACGCTGGATGGCCTTGACGGGAGGCTACCATCTGTCTCCCAACAGCTGTTGCAGTGGGTCCCCTCCCCAACGTTCTCTGAGCCTTCGGGGTCCATGTGAACTGGCCATTTAGCCCATGGTGTGTAAAAAAAGTGCCGCTCAGAGGTAAAACAACCCAACCCAACGTTTTCAAATTCATTGGAGTATATTAGTATTTTTGGTTGATGATCAGTGTTTTCCGGTACCAAAAAGTTATGTAAGGAAAATTAATCAAAGTTTGAAATTTGATATCAATACGTACAAATGAAATTTTGAACGTATGTTTCATTAATAACCAGAATTTCTTTTTTGAACATATCTCTCTTTTGTACTTTGGTATTGGTCTCAATTTTTTCACAGCTCCGATTTATACAGTAGTTATTACGAACCTATTCTGTCCTGTAAATTGAGTTGGTTTGTTTTACCTCTGAGCGGCAATTTTTTTTGCACACCATGGGTTAAATGGTCAGGTCAGATGGAACCCTAAAGGCTTAGAGAAGGTTATGGGAGGGGACCCACTAGAATAGCTGTTGGGAGACAGATGGTAGCCTCCCGTCAACGCCATCCAGCTTGTTCTTTAACGTTGGTTTTTTTTACCACTGAGCGGTACTTTTTTGCCCACCATGGGCTAAATGGCCAGGTCACATGGACCCCGAAGGCTCAGAGAAGGTTGGGGGAGGGAACCCACTGGAACAGCTGTTGGGAGACAGATGGTAGCCTCTCGTCAAAGCCATCCAGCGTGTTCTTTAACATGCACAGGGATAGCTCTCCCACACATGGACCACGACTTTATGTTCCATCCAATGGATGGTGGACTTTCCAAGCCCATTGGTATCCCCTACTGACTGTGGGCAGGGTGGGGAATTTTGCGGAGAAAAATCTCAATGCTGACCCAGCTGGGACTCGAACCTGGGAACTGCAGATTACGAGCCTGGCTCATTACTGACTGAGCCACCCCCGCCCCGTGTAAATTGAGAGATGGGTATATATCATCATCATCATCCTCAAGCAGCTATGGGCTACGGAGGTCCAACCAGACCGTGCAGTTTAATTCTCCAAGCATATCTGTCCTGAGCTGCTGCCGGCTGCCTGAACTTCTGCATCCGGCCACTGCACACCAATTCTAACAAGGTCCTGTTTGACATTGTCTGCCCACCGCATCCTTAGTCTCCCCCTCTTTCTGAAGCCTTTAGGCACACTGTTCATAACCTTATTCCCCAATCTATAATTATCCATACGGGCAACATGGCCAAACCAGCGGAGTCTCTCTCTGCACAATATGCTGCTTAAAGGAGGTTGCAAACTCCTTTGCCTAACCTCATCATTAGTTACAAAGTTAAACCACCTAATACCCAAGATACTGCGTAAGCATCTAGAATCAAAAGCATCTAGTTTCCTGTTATCTTGTTTACACAGCGTCCAAGTTTCACTACTATAACTAACCCTAGAAAGAACCAAACTATTAAACAGTCTGATATATATATATCAAAAAGATGCATATATAGACAACTGTTAGTGACAGGGGATCACGCAAATTCTAACACTGATGCAGGCATGATAGAACTCTAAAAATTTGCCCTTAGGGAGGTCTGGGTCGTAAATTTCAAGAAAAATCCAAACTCTGACTTCCGACGCGTCCTTCAAAGTCACATGGAAGTCACGTAGAGGTCAAACTTTTACATACCACTAATAGAAACGCGAAAATTAGTGTCTGGAATTGGGAGATGGTAAGGTTAGGATATAAAGATTTTCAGAAATGAATTTTTTTTACCAGTAGGTCCTTTGAGGTCGAAAGTGAAATCCCAATCTGCATGTAGTACTGACTAAAAATTGGTAACGATGGGTAATTAAAGAGCTTTGGTCTCAGAAGCATCGTGAAAATTTGGATGCGATGGGAAATTTGGATGCGATGGGTCCCATGAGAACAAAGGAGGAATTTCTTTATGCCGATGCTAGAGAAGTAAATTTTGGTGTATAACTCTATTTCTCGACGTACAGTCGCTCAAAAAAGTATCCGAACGCTATGGTTGATTACAGAATTCAAAAAAATATCTGGCAACGATTTTTTTAGAAATTAGTGATCTGGCAACCTTCGTGTACGTGCACGAATTCTGTACACGAAGGTTGCCAGATATTTTTTATGAATTCTGTAATCAACCATAGTGTTCGGATATTTTTTTGAGCGACTGTACATGCTAAATAAATTTGTGTACTGCGAAGCTCTTGGAATTGAAAGTTTAGAAAAAGTGTTTAACAGAAAGATAAAATCAACCCCTTTTTCCTTCATGCATTTAGGGGCGGGGGTGGCTCAGTCGGTAGCGCGCCAGGCTCGTAATCTGTAGTTCCCAGGTTCGAGTCCCAGCTGGGTCAGCGTTGAGATTTATCTTCGAAAAATTCCCCGCCCTACCCACGGTCAGTAGGGGACACCGATGGGCTTGGAAACGCCGCCGTCCGTCGGATGGGACGTTAAGCTGTGGCCCCGTGTGCGGGAGAGCCATACCCTGTGCACGTTAAAGAACACGCTGGATGGCCTTGACGGGAGGCTACCATCTGTCTCCCAACAGCTGTCCCAGTGGGTCCCCTCCCCCAACCTTCTCTGAGCCTTCGGGGTCCATGTGACCTGGCCATTTAGCCTACGGTGTGCAAAAAAGTGCCGCTCAGAGTAAAAACAACCCACAACAACCCCTCATGCATTCTGCACTTATCTGACTTTAAGAATTTACGGTTACGGTTTGAATTTCGCAAAAGACAAATATTGAAATGAAAGCAACAGATTTATTTTTATTTTCTTTTATTAGTTAAATACAATGGAATGGTGATAAAATTAAACACATATTGCGATCTCCGTTAATGGTCTCTGACGTCAATGTAAACATTAAGAATCTACAGAAAACATTGAAAACATTTCTGATCAAAGAGGCAGTGGATTTCAGCACATATTGCACGAGACTTTACATTACATAAAAACACTTTATTATGCAACGCGTGTTTAGTATTTTTACACTCTATAGATAATAATTAACACAAAATTAGTCTTCAAACACGCTTGTAATAAATCCTTAGTGTCCATTGAAATAAACAGATTACTTTACTGTGATTTCTTCCAAAGAGGTAACAAAACATTTTTGGAACAGATGAAAATATGGAATCTTCAGAGTTTTGGTGACATTTTGTAAAGCAAATGCTAAGACATTTCATGGTCACAGGTTCGTGTCTGTTCATCGACTAAAATACAAATTTCTGAATAAAGTTATGACATTAATTCTTATTGATAAAGAATTAGAAAAAATGACGTAATGGATTTAACTGGCATATTGCTTAGGGACCTAGCTACTGTTCCAACAGGCAAACTTTGGATGTTATATTAGATCTAACTGAGGCAGTGGTCAGCAGCAGTCCTTGTATAAGAAGGCCTGTACAAAAGAGTAGTTTTTAGGATCTTTCTCTCTCTTATATGTTGCAAATTGAAAAAAATCTGTTCACTAGTGTGCGATTTTATTTTCTAGATATTATATATATTTTTTCAAAATAATTTATTTACTATAAACACTATCATAATACCTTTTGCTCGAAACTTAGCTTATGTGCTTTGAAATCTTCAAATTGATATTCTGTTGAGAGTCGAACTCATTTTTATGAGTAGAAGTCCAAATTGCAAACCACTAGGCCACACCAAGATCGTTAACAGCAGCGCCCCCTTATGATTTGTTTTATATTATTATTATTATCACAATAAGAGGATTTTTCAACGATTCGCATCAGGACATTTTCTTATTCTAAGAGTAGATACAGACAAGAAATTAAATATTAATAAATGCAGTTAATGAAAGATCACAGTCAATAGATTTGAGAGCTAAGTTTTCTCTCCATAAACCTGAGATAGCACTTTACACACAAAAAAGAAAATAAATAATGTCACATTTAAGGACAGAATCTTACATGCAAAATACACAAAACGTATTCTTTAGACATCAAACGTCAAAATGTATGAAAACAAAATGTTAAAATTACACATTAATGCAAAAAAAAATTTAAACTTCTTACAGAATTATTTAGATAAGAGTTGCATATTTTGTCATGCTGTCAAAGTCGTAAATCTTATAATATTTTAGAATCATTTACATACACATTTCTACAAAAAAATAAACTCACACGATGAAATAATTGTTAATCCGAAGCAAAGCCTCCATTACAAAAAAAGAAAGTTCATAAACTACTGCATTGTCCCCATGTTTCTAAAACCTTCATCAGAAACAAATTTTGATATGCCTTGAAACAAAACGGAATGCTCAACAAAAAAAAACATTTGATCTCTAAAATCCCCACATTTCTGTCAGTCGCAGAAAAGGTAAATCAACTTCCATCAATCCAAAATGCAGCTGTTGTTTTCTTGGTCCACTTGTTAGCAAACTTCATTGATTGAATATTGATCCTGAGTGTCTGCTTGCTCGTTTGGTCTTTTCCTCAGAGATTTCGTCATCCACACTTCATTCAACCTATTGAAGAGTTGAAGAGGAGGATCATACCAATTCAGATAGTAATGATCTTGTTCAACTCCTGTGTCCTTCAGGGCCAAGTCTGCTAATTTCTGTGCTTCTCCAAACCATTCTGATTCCGTAGGTCTGCCTCCAAATCCCCTTTAAGAAAAGAAATCTTTATAAGTATTTTTATAGCAAAGAAATATTTAAATTAAAATGTTAAGCATAACAATTTTTTTTTTATTTAAAACAAATGTAGAATAGTATATAAAAAATATATAAATATAACTAGCCCTGCAAGCCAAAGGATTGCAAGCACATTAAGTCCTATTTCTCAGAGGGGGCCTAAAAAAAATAAATACCCCCTCAAGCAGCTGCTTGCCATAGAGGTCTGTAGAGAAGTTGTCAGTTGATATGCCACAGTAGAAGATCTGAGAGGATGGCAGGACCTCAGCAGAAAACAACACGAACATCCATGCCTTACCCGGGGCTCGAACCCAGGTCCCTTAGATCAGTAGCAAAGCGTGCTAACCACTCGGCCATGGGACGGCACGAAAATAAATACCCCCTCAAGCAGCTGCTTCCCACAGAGGTCTGGCAGGAGCCTGTCAGTTTATATGCCACAGTAGAAGGTCTGAGATGATGGCAGGACCTCAGCAGAAAACAACACGAACATCCATGCCTTACCCGGGGCTCGAACCCAGGTCCTTTAGATTAGTATCCAAGCGTGCTAACCACTCGGCCATGGGACGGCACGAAAATAAATACCCCCTCAAGCAGCTGCTGGCTACAAAGGTCTGACAGGAGCCTGTCAGTTTATATGCCAGAGTAGAAGGTCTGAGAGGATGTCAGGACCTCAGCAGAAAAACGACAATAACATTCATGTCTTAGCCGGGGCTCGAACCCAGGTCACTTAGATCAGTAGCCAAGCGCGCTAACCACTCGGCCACGGGACGGCATAAAAATAAATACCCCCTCAAGCAGCTGCTTGCCACAGAGGTCTGACAGGAGCCTGTCAGTTTATATGCCAAATTAGAAGGTCTGTGAGGATGGCAGGACCTCAGCAGAAAAACGAAACATACATCCATGCCTTACCCGGGGCTCGAACCCAGGTCCCTTAGATCAGCAGCCAAGCGCGCTAACCACTCGGCCACGGGACGGCATAAAAATAAATACCCCTCAAGCAGCTGCTTGCCACAGAGGTCTGACAGGAGCCTATCAGTTTATATGCCATAGTAGAAGGTCTGAGAGGATGGCAGGACCTCAGCAGAAAAACGAAACATACATCCATGCCTTACCCGGGGCTCGAACCCAGGTCCCTTAGATCAGTAGCCAAGCGTGCTAACCACTCGGCCATGGGACGACACGAAGATAAATACTCCCTCAAGCAGCTGCTTGCCACAGAGGTCTGGCAGGAGCCTGTCAGTTTATATGCCATAGTACAAGGTCTGAGAGGATGGCAGGACCTCAGCAGAAAACAACACGAACATCCATGCCTTACCCGGGGCTCGAACCCAGGTCCCTTAGATCAGTAGCCAAGCGCGCTAACCGCTCGCCCACCGGACGGCCCAGAGGGGGCTTAGGGGAGAAAATATAAAAACCTTTTTTCGAAACAAACAGCAATTTTTTGGGTAAAAAGGTAGCAGAGGAGACAAAGCCATTTGAGTAGAAAGCGCTTAAAAACCGAAATTGGCAATATTAACAGTTTGAAAAAACACGATCTTTAAGTTCCAGTTTTTGCAATAAACAAACTAAAATCAAATTGCCAACTAAACCCTACCTTGTCTAGTGATTAAAGTTTCTAACTATTAACTCTTTGCAGTCGAGAGGCGACCCTCAATCGACACTTGGTTTGATGAAGCAATTCGAATGGCGACTGAGAGGCGACAATAACTGGTTTATAAACAGATATATTTTCTCTTTACATTTTAGACGTGTAAATCTTTTGTTTATGTGCACTTCATAGTACAGCATTGTGTTAAATGAAAATTATTTTAAACTTAGTCTGTTTTTACCCACACAACCACAATCTCCACATAATATCCATAAGATATCTAAGATGACCACTAGAAAGCCATGGGTCATCTTAGATGTCTTATGGATATTTTGTGGAGGTTGTGTGGGTAGTAGTTATAAAAATGGAGCCAAATGATGAAATTACTAGCAGTGAAGATGAGTTTGATTTTACGTTGTTTATGTATGGTTTATTTTTATGTTAGTTGTAAAAAATTTCACCAATTTTTTAGAAAAAAACTTGTTGAGTTGCTACCTCCCTATACCGAAAAAACCTTCGACTGCAAAGTGTTAAAGTCAGCGGCGTGTGTTGTGTGGGAAGACCAGGATCAGCCCAATGGTGTTCCTAGGTGCCTTTTGTGTAGGAGTACTTGTATAAGAAATTATCTCACGTCAATATGAACATTAAGAATCTACAGAAAACATTGAAAACATTTCTGATCAAAGAGGCGATTGATTTCAGCACATATTGCAGAAGACAAATGGTCAACAAATTGTTCGAGACAAATGGTCGGACTTTCTTCCGGAGTTTAGTTTTTTTTTTTTTTCCTGGCAAAAAAAGGTATAGTTTTAAAAGTTACACTAGGTGGAGTCTGTTATTAAATTTTAACCAAATGAAGAAGCCAGTGGTTGAAACCAAAAGCACGGCTTCTCACAAGTCCAAAGATGCCCGAACCACTTCCAATTTTTGAAGCGCCTAGCCAAAACAGAAACAGCCATTATTGGATACGAATGTTATCAATTCTAATTTGACTCAATCTACATTTAAAAAAAAGACCTCTGGATTAGCTGTTTGTCTCTAAGATCAGACAGGAGCTTGTTAGTATAATATGCCATCATTTCTGGATTATAAAATCCTTCATACCTTTCTGGCCTTCTATAAACTTGAAACTTATGACCTCCCTGGTTCAATTTCCAATTTGCTCGATTCTCATAATAAACTCTAAGCAATCAAAAAATGGCCTGTAATCATAGAATTCAAGATATATTTTTCCTGAAAAAAAAATCGGTTTTAACCCCGTGTGGCAATTTCTGAATTCACTAGTGAAAATCTGAGTTCAAGTCTCACTCAGATGAAATTGATTTCATTTTTTAATTATGTTTCTAAACTTTAGTTACTGCTGCCGTCTGTCGGTTGTTGTAGTAACAATTATGTCGCTTTAAATACTATTGACTGCATGGACATCGCGAACTGAGTCGCATTACTGTCCGAAGTGACGGCATATTGGCAACAGTGTTGATACGTTAACAGTTAAAGGGTTCAGATATTTAAGATGCAGTGGCGTCACGTGACTTGTCAAATAGGGAGATCAAAAGGTGGCGAACGAATTAGAAAACTGTTTTTGATACTGATTACTTATGAAAATATGAAATTTATACATAATGGAATAGTTTTGTCAGAAACTTCTCCACTATATATAAAAGCCAAATCTCCGTCTGTACAAAAAGCTCCAGGGCATGCTGACACAACTCTTGGCTGTTCTCCAACCGCCCCCGATCTCCCGTTATTGGCAGCAGATTAATTGCTACGACAATTCTTAAAACAGATTTCTCTCTTTTATAGCATATTTGCTCCCCCCCCCTCCATGAAAGTCCTCAAATACAGCCGCTCAAAAAATATCCGAACACTATGGTTGATTACAGAATTCAGAAAAAAGATCTGGCAGCGATTGTTTTAGAAATTAGTGATCTGGCAACCTTCGTGTCATGTGACAGAATTTTTTTCTGAATTATGTAATCAACCATTGTGTTCGGATATTTTTTCGAGCGACTGTACATGAGCAACCAATCCCAAATATCGTACACGGGTTTTCCCTGTGAAACCACATGTTGGTTTAAGCATTCAAGTCCTTACCTGTAATGGAACGCAATGCAGAACTTGGAATTTTTTCCCCGTTTGAAAGTTCAACGATTGAAATTTGCATTGAACTCTTTTTTTTATCTTTCTCGTAAATATTTCTCCATCCTCGCAAAATATTTCTCTCACCGGTGTTACTATTTTCCCCCCTTACGAGGTTCGACTCCCAGCTGGGTCAGCGTTGAGATTTATCTCCGAAAAACTCCCCGCCCTGCCCACGGTGAGTAGGGGATACTGATGGGCTTGGAAATGCCGCCGTCCGTCGGATGGGACGTTAACCCGTGGTCTCGTGTATGGAAGAGCCACACTCTGTGCACTTTAAAGAACACGCTGGATGGCCTTGACGAGAGGCTACCGTGTGTCTCCCAACAGCTGTTACAGTTGGTCCCCTCCCCCAAACTTCTCTGAGCCTTCCGGATCCATGTGACCTGGCCATTTAGCCCATTGTGTGCAAAAGAGTGCCACTCAGAGGTAAAACAACCCAACGTTAAAGAACACGCTGGATGGCCTTGACGGGAGGCTACCATCTGTCTCCCAACAGCTGTTCCAGTGGGTCCCCTCCCCCAACCTTCTCTGAGCCTTCCGGATCCATGTGACCTGGCCATTTAGCCCATTGTGTGCAAAAGAGTGCCGCTCAGAGGTAAAACAACCCAAATACTCCTTACAATGCGTTCGAATTTAAAACAACTTTTATGTTTCAACTCCATTGGACAGAAATGAATAAATAAAATAAAAAATAAACACCCCCTCAAGCAGCTGCTTGCCACAGAGGTCTGACAGGAGCCTGTCAGTTTATATGCCATAGTAGAAGATCTGTGAGGATGGCAGGACCTGGATCCGTTTAATTTCAATACAAAATTCGTTACATTAAATCTTCATTTCCCTAAGCATAGTAGAACACGGTTTTAAAACTTGGAACACAATTTATCCAAATTATCTTTAGTTCGACATTTTGGAATATCCCGTTTTCCCCCGTCGAAACTACGCCTGCTTTTTCTTTATATTTTACATTATTATTAATATCGGGTTGTTACCTTTGAGTGGCACTTTTTCGTACACAGTGGGCTAAATTGAAAAGTGACAAGACTTCCAGAGATTCAGAGAAGACTGAGGAAGGGTACATCTTTTAGGTGTCAGATGGAAACTCCCTTCAAGGCCATCTTGCGTATCCTGAAACGGGCACAGGGCATAGCTATCCTGCATGGGGTTTGGTTAGGGGTTGTTTTACCTCTAAGCGGTACTTTTTTGCACACCATGGGCTAAATTGTCAGGTCACATGGATCCCGAAGGCTCAGAGAAGGTTGGGGGAGGGGATCCACTGGAACAGCTCTTGGGAGACAGATGGTAGCCTCCCGTCAAGGCCATCCAGCGTGTTCTTTAACGTGCACAGGGTATGGCTCTCCCGCACACAGGGACAGTGCTTAACGTCCCATACGACGGACGGCGGTCTTTCCAAGCCCATCGGTGTCCCCTACTGACCGTGGGCAGGGCGGGGAATTTTGCGGAGATAAATCTCAACGCTGACCCAGCTGGGACTCGAACCTGGGAACTACAGTTACGAGCCTGGCGCGCTAC
This sequence comes from Ryuthela nishihirai, assembly GCA_038380435.1. Classification (NCBI taxonomy): domain Eukaryota; kingdom Metazoa; phylum Arthropoda; class Arachnida; order Araneae; family Heptathelidae; genus Ryuthela; species Ryuthela nishihirai. The sequence goes on from JAWZYU010000002.1 coordinate 64,458,110, forward strand.
CGACTGAGCCACCCTCGCCACCCTGCATGGGGAGTCAGGGTTTATCGTCTCACGGATGATAAGCCCTGGCTCCCTAAGTCGGACACCGCTGGGCTTGGAAAGGCCGCCATCCAGGACGGGACGGCGGCCTTTCCAAGCCAAGCGGTGTCCGATTTCTCAACGAGGTCAGGGTGAATGTTTAGCAGAGATAAATATGAAAGCTGTCACAAGCAGGATTCGAACCTGCGTATTACAGCTTAGAGACTGGCGTGATACCGACTGGGCCAAGGTTAGTTCCTATTGCAAAATTAATACCTTTGTTTAATTATAAAATTTTACCTGAGATGTGCCTCTTCTGATGGTGTGTGTCAGCATTAGAGATACATAAAAGCTGCCATACCATGTGGCATATGGCATAACCTAATCACGAGCAGCTTTAATAAATAATCGTCATTTGAAATAAAGAGATAAGTTTCATCTACTTACTATCAATGACGAGAAAAATTTGAGGCGGGGGGGGGGGACTCATTCATTATCGTGCCAGGCGCATAATCTGCATTTCCAAGGTTGGAATCCCAGTTGGTCCCGAGTTGAGATTTATCTCCGCAAAAAAACCAGCCCTGCTCGTCCGTAGGATGACCCTATACACGTTAAAGAACACGCTGGATGTGCTTGATATTACATTACCATCTGTAACGGCTGTCCAGTGCGGTCCCCCCCTTAACTTTCTCTGAGCCCTCGGGGTCTTTGGGACGTGGCCTTGCACGTTAAAGAACACGCTGGATGGCCTTGACGGGAGGCTACCATCTGTCTCCCAACAGCTGTTTCAGTGGGTCCACTCCCCCAACCTTCTCTGAGCCTTCGGGGTCCTTGTGACCTGGCCATTTAGCCCATTGTGTGCAAAAAAGTGCCGCTCAGAGGTAGAACAACCCAACGTTAAAGAACACGCTAGATGGTCTTGACGGGAGGCTACCTTCTGTCTCCCAACAGCTGTTTCAGTGGGTCCCCTCCCCCAACCTTCTCTGAGCCTTCGGGGTCCTTCCGACCTGGCCATTTAGCCCATTGTGTGCAAAAAAGTGCCGCTCAGAGGTAAAACAACCCAACGTTAAAGAACACGCTGAATGGCCTTGACGGGAGGCTTCCATCTGTCTCCCAACAGCTGTTTCAGTGGGTCCCCTCCCCCAACCTTCTCTGAGCCTTCGGGGTCCTTCCGACCTGGCCATTTAGCCCATTGTGTGCAAAAAAGTGCCGCTCAGAGGTAAAACAACCCAACGTTAAAGAACACGCTGAATGGCCTTGACGGGAGGCTTCCATCTGTCTCCCAACAGCTGTTTCAGTGGGTCCCCTCCCCCAACCTTCTCTGAGCCTTCGGGGTCCTTCCGACCTGGCCATTTAGCCCATTGTGTGCAAAAAAGTGCCGCTCAGAGGTAAAACAACCCAACGTTAAAAAACACGCTGAATGGCCTTGACGGGAGGCTTCCATCTGTTTCCCAACAGCGGTTTCAGTGGGTCCCCTCCCCCAACCTTCTCTGAGCCTTCGGGGTCCTTCCGACCTGGCCATTTAGCCCATTGTGTGCAAAAAAGTGCCGCTCAGAGGTAAAACAACCCAACGTTAAAGAACACGCTGAATGGCCTTGACGGGCGGCTTCCATCTGTCTCCCAACAGCTGTTTCAGTGGGTCCCCTCCCCCAACCTTCTCTGAGCCTTCAGGGTCCTTCCGACCTGGCCATTTAGCTCATTTGTGCAAAAAAGTGCCGCTCAGAGGTAAAACAACCCAACGTTAAAGAACACGCTGAATGGCCTTGACGGGAGGCTTCCATCTGTCTCCCAACAGCTGTTTCAGTGGGTTCCCTCCCGCAACCTTCTCTGAGCCTTCGGGGTCCTTCCGACCTGGCCATTTAGCCCATTGTGTGCAAAAAAGTGCCGCTCAGAGGTAAAACAACCCAACGTTAAAGAACACGCTGAATGGCCTTGACGGGAGGCTTCCATCTGTCTCCCAACAGCTGTTTCAGTGGGTCCCCTCCCGCAACCTTCTCTGAGCCTTCGGGGTCCTTCCGACCTGGCCATTTAGCCCATTGTGTGCAAAAAAGTGCCGCTCAGAGGTAAAACAACCCAACGTTAAAGAACACGCTGAATGGCCTTGACGGGAGGCTTCCATCTGTCTCCCAACAGCTGTTTCAGTGGGTCCCCTCCCCCAACCTTCTCTGAGCCTTCGGGGTCCTTCCGACCTGGCCATTTAGCTCATTTGTGCAAAAAAGTGCCGCTCAGAGATAAAACAACCCAACGTTAAAGAACACGCTGAATGGCCTTGACGGGAGGCTTCCATCTGTCTCCCAACAGCTGTTTCAGTGGGTCCCCTCCCCCAACCTTCTGTGAGCCTTCAGGGTTCATGCGACCTGCCCTTTTAGCCCATGGTGTACAAAAAAGTGCAGCTCAGAGGTAAAACAACCCAACGAGAAAAAAAATACATTAAAAAAAAATTGCTTCTCTTGCTTTTCTATTGGTGAGTTGTCTTCATTTTCACGATGGAATCTCTTCCTTACCTGACGAGATATCTTTTTGGAGGTTCTCTTTCGAAGAAGAGATCGGTATTATTCGGTTGAGGTGGATCGTTGTTGATAGCAGATGGAATCACGAGGGACATCACGTATGAGGCATTGCACGAAGATTCACCTGCTGCGCATGGAATGACCTTCGTTCTTATCGGAGTCGTGCTGTTCACGAACATTTCTGAAATTAAAAATATTTGTCTAGCATTAAGAATACTACATTTATTTAGGTTCATGCAAATAATCATTAATATCACTAATGAAGTAAGTAAACCAGCTGATTTTGCTCAATTCAGTGATTGATACTTTTTCAGTTCGCTTTGAAACGAACTTCAGTTTTCATTTTGTGGTTGGGGCGGGGGTGGCTCAGTTCGGTAGCGCGCCAGGCTCGTAATCTGTAGTTCCCAGGTTCGAGTCCCAGTTGGGTCAGCGTTGAGATTTATCTCCGCAAAATTCCCCGCCCTGCTCACGGTCAGTAGGGGACACCGATGGGCTTGGAAAGGCCGCCGTCCGTCGGATGGGACGTTAAGCCGTGGCCCCGTGTGCGGGAGAGCAGTACCCTGTGCACGTTAAAGAACGCGCTGGATGGCCTTGACGGGAGGCTACCATCTGTCTCCCAACAGCTGTTCCAGTGGGTCCTCTCCCCCAACGTTCTCTGAGTCTTCGGGGTCCATGTGACCTGCCCATTTAGCCCATGGTGTGCAAAAAAGTGCCGCTCAGAGATAAAACAACAACAACAACCCACTGCCTAGACTTTGGGATTTTCACTTCTGAGTAGCACTTTTCTGTACACCAATGGGTTAAATGGAAGATCAAAAGGGCCCCAAGTACAGTTGTTACGACACAGATGGTAGCCTCCCGTCAAGGGCATTCAGGGTGTTCTTTAATTTGTCCATTATGTTTCTCCTGAATATGGGGCCATGACTTAACATCGCATCCGATTGACACGTGCCTTTTCAAGCCCTTCGGTGTCCACTATTGCCTGAGGGCAGGATGGGGTTTTTTGCAGAAATAAATCTCAACACTGTCCCAATTGGGTCTCGAACGTGGGAATTACATATTGCAAGTCTGGCATGCTACCACCTGAGCAACCCCCCCTGCCCCTCTTCTAAGAGTACAGTCATTTTAAATATACGATGAAGATGCAGAAAGTGAGGTTCCCTGATTAACTTCTTCAGATGACAGGTAAAAAATGAAAAGTGACCAAAGACAATATGCAGAAAATGACCTCAAGTACAGTTCGCTCAAAAAAGTATCCGAACACTATGGTTGATTACAGAGTTCAGAAAAAATATCTGGGGCGTGTACAGCAACTGTACACGCTCCAGTTACCGTTCACAGCAAACTGGAGCGTACGGTAACTGCACACGCTCAATATTTCCGTGAGTGAGCCCACACGATCCAGGTCTTTGTGAGCTCACACGATCCAATGTGCTGTGAACATTAACTGCAACCGCTCCAGTTTGCTGTGAACGGTAACTGCACACGCTCAATATTTCCGTGAATGAGCCCACACGATCCAGGTCTTTGTGAGCTCACACAATCCAATGTGCTGTGAACATTAACCGCAACCGCTCCAGTTTGCTGTGAACGGTAACTGCACACGCTCAATATTTCCGTGAGTGAGCCCACACGATCCAATGTGCTGTGAACATTAACCGCAACCGCTCCAGTTTGCTGTGAACGGTAACTGCACACACTCCATATTCATTGCATTATATATTCATACGCATTATATATATATTAAAAAATATCCGAACACTATGGTTGATTACAGAATTCAGAAAAAATATCTGGCAACGATTGTTTTTAGAAATTAGTGATCTGGCAACCTTCGTGTCACGTGACACGAAGGTTGACACCAGGTCTTCTGCAGATACAGAAACCAAATTACTGATCACATCTACATCTTCATATCAGCGTGCAGTATTTCCGCCACCTTTGCTCCAACTCTGTGGGGGTGACTTTTGGTAGCACGCCAGGCTTGTGATCTGCAGTTTCAAGGTTTGAATCCCATCAGATCATTGTCATGTCTCTCAAATTTATTTATGGGGCGGGGGTGGCTCAGTCTGTAGCGCGCCAGGCTCGTAATCTGCAGTTCCCAGTTTCGAGTCCTAGCTGGGTCAGCGTTGAGATTTATCTCCGCAAAATTCCCCGCCCTGCCCACGGTCAGTAGGGGACACCGATGGGCTTGGAAAGGCCGCCGTCCGTCGGATGGAACGTTAAGCCGTGACCCCGTGTGCGGGAGAGAGCCATACCCTGTGCACGTTAAAGAACACGCTGGATGACCTTGACGGGAGGCTACCATCTGTCTCTCAACAGCAATTCAGGTGGGTCTCCTCTCCCAACCTTCTCCGAGCCTTCGGGGTCCATGTGACCTGGCCATTTAGCCCATGGTGTGCAAAAAAGTACCGCTCAGAGGTAAAACAACCCAACCCAACCGTCTGTCTCCTAATAGTTGTCCAGTGGGTCCCTTTCCACCAACTTTCTCTGAGCTCTCGGGTTCCTTGTGACTTGGTCAATTAACCCATTTTGTGCCGAAAGTGCCTCTCCAAAGTAAAAACACTCAACTGAACTCATTCAGTTCCTCACAGCATGGGTGTGCATCAGCAATGACTGCTGACATTTAGTGACACTATTTGGTACTAAGATGCTCTGATCACACAGCGCCGGATGTGTGTTAGTTAGTAAGGGACAAAGTGGGAAACATTTAGTTCTGACTTCATCACGTATTAAAAATTATATATGGAAAGGTTAACTGGAAATAAGATTCTTACTACTTCTTAATACTATTAAATGCACACAAAATTTGATAAAACAATGATATAAAACAATAACGAGCACTGGTGTATGAACTCGTTTTTTCTCTTACCTTTGGCGTTGGCCCCTTGTATGTATCGAAAGAGCTTCCTGTACATCCGGATCTGGGATCGGGATAGAGAAGGCCCAGTTTCGGTCGCACTGATCCACACGGTGGCTGGATATTGGCGCTCTTCATATTCCTGTAGAAAAAAAGGGAAGATTATTTCACTTTGATGGACAAATGGATGTTTTAAAAACTCTTAGGGGTTCCGGTGTATTTGGAACCCTCGTTCCTGTCGTCTTTTCTTTGTGTTATAATCCGTGTCAAAACTACAGGGTGATTCAAAACTTATCGTTGAAATTTCGTGGGGACGTAGGGAATGCGTCAGGAAACCGATTTCACATAGGAAAGAATGTCCGCAAATGTACGCATGCGTATGTAGAGGGCGCTGTGTGTACCCAACCAGTGTACAGCTCGCCCGACCACTCCCGCTGTCATCAGTGTACGAGCTGACTTACTAGTGATAAGATGAATCGTTTTACGCATCAAGAGCTGGCGGATATGAATCTCGCATATGGGGCAGCTGGCGAAAGTGGCCGCCGAGCTAGGCAAGTTTACGAAGACCGATACCCCAACAGAAGAATACCGCAGCATCAAATGTTTGCACGTGTGCATCGCAATCTGCGCGAACGTGGTTCACTGCGCAGCAACATGCAGGATACGGGGAGAAGACGACTGACGCGGACTGTCAACGTCGCAGAACAAGTCCTACAGTCCATCGAAGATAATCCGAATACTAGCACACGAGCTATTGCTCAGCAGCTTGGGGTCTCTCAGTCAGCAGTGTGGCGGATACTGCACGAGGAACGTGTGCATCCTTACCATCTGCAAAGGGTGCAGTTACTGCATCCTGACGATTATCCGAAGCGTGTGGAATTTGCACAATGGTTCATGCAGAAAGGTGCCGTGGACCCCAGTTTTCCAGCTTCTGTCCTTTTTACAGATGAAGCTTCATTCACTCGTGAAGGTGTGTTCAATACAACAGAATTCACATGTGTGGGCTTACGATAACCCGCATGGTACGAGAAGTCACGCTGCGCAACATCGTTTTGCCGTAAATGTGTGGGCTGGAATCATTGGTGACTGTTGGGACCTTACTTGCTACCGCCCCGATTGGACGGCCGGAAATACCTAATATTTCTCGAGACAGTGTTACCGACTTTTCTGGGCGCTGTTCCTGCGCAATATCCGCCGAGATATGTTGTATCAACATGACTGGGCTCCAGCCCATAGCACAATTGTTGCACGTGATTACCTGAACCGAACATTCGGAGCTCGATGGATCAGTAGAGGTGGACCGATCGCTTGGTCACCCAGGTCACCTGATTTATCCCCATGGATTTCTTTTTGCGGGGGGCCATGAAAGACCATGTGTACGAGACCCCCGTCGACAGTGAAATGGACCTTGTTGCACGAATAGTGGCCGCCACAGGCATTGTCCATGATATGCCAGGCGTTTTTGAAAATGTTCGGCGGTCAATGCAACGGCGCTGTGAATCCTGTGTCCGTGTAAATGGTGCAAATTTTGAGCACCTACTGTGAACCTGTACTTTACCTTGTTGGAATAAAATTCACATTTGTTACCACTTAACTGTACTGTTTCCTTGTGTTCACTTTACTTGTCCATTTTGTTCATGTAGATGACGTTTGCGGACATACTTTCCTATGTGAAATCGGTTTCCTGACGTATTCCCTACCTCCCCACGAAATTTGAACGATAAGTTTTGAATCACCCTGTATAATAATGCTCAAATGTTAAGTTGGGTTGGGTTGTTTTACCTCTGAGAGGCACTTTTTTGCACACCATGGACTAAATGGCCAGGTCACATGGACCCCGAAGGCTCAGAGAAGGTTGGGGGAGGAGACCCACTGGAAAAGCTGTTGGGAGACAGATGGTAGCCTTCCGTCAAGGCCATCCAGCGTGTTCTTTAACGTGCACAGGGTATGGCTCTCCCGCACACGGGGCCACGGCTTAACGTCCCATCCGACGGACGGCGGCCTTTCCAAACCCATCAATAACCCATCGGTGTCCCCTACTGACCGTGGGTAGGGCGAGGAATTTTGCGGAGATAAATCTCAACGCTGACCCAGCTGGGACTCGAACCTGGAAACTACAGATTACGAGCCTGGCGCGCTACCGACTGAGCCACCCCCGCCCCAAATGTTAAGTAGCAAATGCAAAATCGGTACATCTTGTGCAGATTTTTTACGTAAAAAAATGCCACACTGAGGTTAAATCTGAACACGAAATTTACATTAAATACAGTAGCGCCTGCGAAATGTGTCAGTGGGAAAAGCACCGCATTTGTGCGTCAGTTTCTGTTAGAGTCTTGACGTACGATATCCGAGATAGCGAACAGTAAGAAAAAGGTGGCAAGAAATCTTTTGAGTGAAGAAATGAGATGGAGAGCTATCAGAAGGCTCTATCTAGTCTGATCAGTCTGAGGTATCAAAATGGCTAAATGTGAAGCAGCCTTTGGAATCGATTTCAAACAAGCCAAACCATTACTGGTGTATTAGCATAGATATCCACGGCTACCACTTCTGGGGAATTGAAAATTTTTGTGAACATCTTCTTTATTAAACGAAAGTCTTCTCGGAGGATTTGGAGACGAACTTTATCTTTCAGGACCCGAATATAGTTGTTGATCTTTCTATGAGTTGTATTAAAACCATGTCTCATCACCTGTGACAATGTCTGTTAACTGTTTGGGCCACTAGGTTCAAACACTACCAGCATCTATTTGCACGAGTCGACTCTTGCCTTTTTTGGCTGCTTGGTCAGTTTGTGTGACACCCATTTGTCACAGATCTCTATGAATAATTGTTTCGACACTGCTAATCGATTGGATTGGATTGTTTTACATCTGAGCGGCACTTTTTTGCACACCATGGGCTAAATGGCCAGGTCACAAGGACCCCGAAGGCTCAGAGAAGGTTGGGGAGGGGACCCACTGGAACAGCTGTTGGGAGACAGATGGTAGCCTCCCGTCAAGGCCATCCAGCTTGTTCTTTAACGTGCGCAGGGTATGGGCTCTCCCGCACACGGAGCCGCGGCTTAACGTCCCATCCGACAGACGGCGGCCTTCCCAAGCCCATCGGTGTCCCCTACTGACCATGGGCAGGGCGGGGAGTTTTGCGGAGATAAATCTCAACGCTGACCCAGCTGGGACTCGAACCTGGGAACTACAGATTACGAGCCTGGCGCGCTACCGACTGACCCCCCCCGCCCCCCCAGAAGAACGAGTGCAAATGTATAGAAACTTGTCAAGAACATTTTGAACACCCTCTGTATACAGAATGTATTATTCACTCTACTTTGCATAATTTAAGAAGAAATTACTACTTACCGTACTCCTCGCAATAACTGTGTAGTCAATGCACTCTATTCCTCTTCTCCAGCACGTGGACAAGCACATTCCAACCTGCAAACAAATTCATTTGCTTTCTTAGAAATAGAATTTTCTGCAATTAGGCAGAAGAATTAAGATAAAAATAAAACTTTATCGTAACTTCAAACTAAATAGTTTTTGACAGCATACTTAAATTTCAACCCTTTGATATACACAGTCGTATCAGAATAAAATGACCACCCACGGAATCACAATGTACAATCGCTCAAAAAAGTATCCGAACACTATGGTCGATTACAGAATTCAGAAAAAATATCTGGCAACGTTTTTTTTTAGAAATTAGTGATCTGGCAACCTTCGTGTCACGTGATCACTAATTTCACTAATTTCTAAAAAAAATCGTTGCCAGATATTTTTTCTGAATTCTGTAATCGACCATAGTGTTCGGATACTTTTTTGAACGACTGTAGGTGGTCATATTATTTTATTACTAGATCGTGTGGGCTCACTCACGGAAATGTTGAGCGTGTGCAGTTACCGTTCACAGCAAACTGGAGCGTGTGCAGTAACTGCACACGCTCCAGTTTGCTGCGAACGGTAACTGGAGCGTGTACAGTTGCTGTACACGCTCCAGATATTTTTCCTGAATTCTGCAATCACGTGACACGAAGGTTGCCAGATCACTAATTTCTAAAAAAATCGTTGCCAGATATTTTTTCTGAATTTTGTAATCAACCGTAGTGTTCGGATACTTTTTTGAGCGACTGTACCCGCCCAGGCGCATCACAGAATGCACGTGACAAGGTCGACCACACGGAGATATAAGCGGCCAGCCAGGACAGATGAGCCATAGTGTGTAACGTGAGCACAATGGGTAGACCTATTGATTTGACGAACGTTCAAAAAGAAATGCTCATTGGCTATCATGCCAAGGGTGGGAACATCTCGGAAAGAGCAGATTTCATGGGCTGTTCGCGAGGTGCTGTAGTAAGGGTGTACCAAGAACGGACCTCTGGCACTCCGAGTACCTCCAGACGTCATAACTGTGGAGCCCCAAAGGCAGTCGACCCCAAAGGAGAACGTCGCATCCGTCGACTGGTGCACCAGTGCAGCAATCAAACCACTCAAATGAACACTGGGGCACCCAGATATGTGTTCTCGATAACAGTAGAGTGAACCCTGTTACACAATGGTCTCTGAAGTCGACGCTGCATAAAGGCGTTTACGTTAGCCAAGGTCCATCGGCAATAACGCCTGCAGTTCGCACGGTCAATGGACAGTGGAAGATTGGAAAAGGGTTGTCTTCTCTGATGAATCGAGTTTTCTACTCCACAGTTGGATTGGGTTGTTTTACCTCTGAGCGGCACTTTTTTTGCACACCATGGGCTAAATGGCCAGGTCACATGGACCCCGAAGGCACAGAGAAGGTTGGAGGAGAGTACTCACTGGAACGGCTGTTAGGAGACAGATGGTAGCCTCCCGTCAAGGCCATCCTGCGTGTTCTTTAACGTGCACAGGGTGTGGCTCTCCCGTAGGGACCACGGCTTAACGTCCCATCCGACGGACGGCGGTCTTTCCAAGTCCATCGGTGTCCCCTACTGACCGTGGGCAGGGCAGGGAATTTTGCGGAGATAAATCTCAACGCTAACCCAGCTGGGACTCGAACCTGGGAACTACAGATTACGAGCCTGGCGCACTACCTACTGAGCCACCCACGCCCCACTACTCCACAGAAGTGACGGATGGTGAAGGATACGGCGTCAGACACATGAGAACCAACACCAGGACACACTTGTCGGTCAAGTACAGGCTGGCTGTGGCAGTGTGCATGTCTGGGGGATGTTTTCCTGGTATGACCTAGGAGCTCTGGTAGCACTGGATGGGTCCCTGAACTCCAATGGCTACCTGTCCATCCTCGCTCTCCCCCCCCCCAGTGTGGGACCTCCTTGACGAGGGGGGGCTTACGGTGCCTCTGAGAAGTTGGGCTCGGATCGCTGGCGCCCTTGGGTTCTGAAGTATGGCGGCCCCTGGTGGAGGGGGGCCTGTTGAAGGTTGGCTGACCCTTGGGTGGGCCGGTCCAGTCAGCTTATTGACTTGTCCCCCAGCGAAGCTGGGGGTTGCAGCCTTGGTTGAGGGGCCATTCTAAAGGCCTCGGATAGGGCTTGGGAGGACCCTGTCTTCTGCAGGCTTATTGGGGAGTACTGCGGACTGAGCTTTGCACCTCTTCGTACACTCGTTCGTGGGCTCCCTGATGCGATCTCAGTGATATTGAGGTGGACAGACGTTCCGCGGGTGCTTCGGCCCGGGAACAATGGAGAGGTAGAAGTTGGAGGCTCGCGGCCTCAGTTGGCCACTGCTGGCCAGCGGACTTATCGATGGAACAGCCAAACTAAGAGTCCCACATGAATGAGATTTGGACGTATGGCTTTTGCAGTGGAGGAACTTGGGTTCCTCTGCGAAGTGGGGTCCGGGTGCTGCAGTGTTGTGAGCCCCGGTAGGCTGAAAGCTTTGTCGGGGTTGTGGGAGGGCCGCCGGCTGGGTTTGTTGGGATTACCGGCCAGGTGTCCCCGAAGCGGCCTTGGCACGGTATAGGCCGAGATGGCGAGTGGGCTGTGGGTGCCTGGCTCGATGGAGAGGACGAAGTTGGGGTCATGCCGAGAGGTTTGGAGTCCCTCAAGGTGTGGCTTCCGACGGAAGTACCTAGGAGCCTCTACTGCAGAGGACTCTAAAAGCTAGGACTTCTATTTATTTTCTGGCTCAAAATTGAAAAGACTAAGATCTTTTTATTTATATTTTGGCATGGTATGTTTTGGCTAAATTCAGTGAGTGTTGGGCATATTCCTAGGCAGCACTCAAAATTTTAAAAGATCCCACTCTCACTGCACCTCAATGATTATATCTTCAAGCAGACTAATAAAATCCCAAGTAGTGCTTCTCTCTTCACATAAGGTCTTCTCCCGCTGTGTATAGGCAAATGTTAAGGCAAGCTAAATTGATAGGAGCCTTTTTAGTTTATAGTGGTTTCTGTGGCAATCCCTTAAGGTGATATGCAGTCACAGTACTGCGGTGCACCGGGGTTGTCGCGATTCTTATTCGTTGTCCATCCTCGCTGACCACATGCATCCCTTCTTGTTGAACGTTTACCCTGGTGGGTTGGGTTGTTTTACCTCTGAGCGGTACTTTTTTGCACACCATGGCCTAAATGGCCAGGTCACACGGACCCCAAAGGCTCAGAGAAGGTTGGGGGAGGGGACCCACTGGAACAGCTGTTGGGAGACAGATGGTAGCCTCCCGTCAAGGCCATCCAGCGTGTTCTTTAACGTGCACAGGGTATGGCTCTCCCGCACAAGGGGCCACGGCTTAACGTTCCATCCGACGGACGGCGGCCTTTCCAAGCCCATAGGTATCCCCTACTGACCGTGGGCAGGGCAGGGAATTTTTGCAGAGATAAATCTCAACACTGACCCAGCTGGGACTCGAACCTGGGAACTACAGATTACGAGCCTGGCACGCTACCGACTGAGCCACCCCCGCCCGTTACCCTGGTGGTGATGGTGTCTAAGAACAAGACAATGTGCCCTGCCATGTCTCAAAGGTGGTGAGTTACTGGTTCCAGGAACACGACAGCGATGTTGCCGTTCTTCCTTTGTGGCGAAATCGCTCGACCTCAATCCCATAGAGCACTTGTGGGACCATTTGGACCTACCGGTTCGGCGTGCGGACCCACAACCACGTCATCTTCAGAACCTCCGTGCTCTGCTGGAGTCCGAATGAGCACATGTGCCTCTGGCAACCTTCCAGGGCCTCATTGTGTCCATGCCACGCCGTCTCGCCGCTGTCATCTGAGCCAACTGTGGTTATTCCCATTATTAGGTAGGTGGTCATAGTATTCTGATACAACTGTGTATATACACTGAGTTGCCACTTTATTAGGTACAGTCGCTCAAAAATGTATCCGAACACCATGGTTGATTACAGAATTCAGGAAAAATATCTGGCAAAGATTTTTTTAGAAATTAGTGATCTGACAACCTTCGTGTCACGTGATTACAGAATTCAGGAAAAATATCTGGAGCGTGTACAGCAACTGTACACGCTCCAGTTACCTTTCACAGCAAACTGGAGCGTGTGCAGTAACTGCACACGCTCCAGTTTGCTGTGAAAAGTCCAGTTTGCTGTGCAGTAACTGCACACGCTCCAGTTTGCTGTGAAAAGTCCAGTTTGCTGTGAAGTAACTGCACACGCTCCAGTTTGCTGTGAACGGTAACTGGAGCGTGTACAGTTGCTGTACACGCTCCAGATACTTTTCCTGAATTCTGTAATCACGTGACACGAAGGTTGTCAGATCACTAATTTCTAAAAAAACTTTGCCAGATATTTTTCCTGAATTCTGTAATCAACCATGGTGTTCGGATACTTCTTTGAGCGACTGTACACCATCCCTTCATTCCAACACATAATATATCACGTGACAGCGATGTGCGGTATAAATCAGAATTGGATTGAGCGTCAGAATGGGCAAAACGAGCCACATGAATGATTTGGAATGTGTCACGATAGTGCCTGTTCTAGCCTCTCCAAAACTGTCGTTCTCCTGGGCTTTCGTGCACAACCGTTTTTAACCTCAAGGGTGCACCGAGAATGGTGCGAAAAACAAAAAAAAAACTATCACTGATGCGATCCTGTGAACGAAAACAGACTCTGGATCAAAGGAGTCGAAGGAGACGGGCGAGATTCTGAAAGCGAAGAGACGGGCTACAACTGGGCAAATGACAGCAGATTTAAACATACTGAGGGGTTGAGTTGTTTTACCTCTGAGCGGCACTTTTTTGCACACCATGGGCTAAATGGCCAGGTCACAAGGATCCCGAAGGCACAGAGAAGGTTGGGGGAGGGGAAAAACTGGAATAGCTGTTGGAAGACAGATGGTAGCCTCCCGTCAAGGCCATCCAGCGTGTTTTTTAACGTGCACAGGGTATGGCTCTCCCGCACACGGGGCCACGGCTTAACGTCCCATCCGACGGACGGCGGCCTTTCCAAGCCCATCGGTGTCCCCTACTGACCATGGGCAGGGTGGGGAATTTTGCGGAGATAAATCTCAACACTGACCCAGCTGGCACTCGAATCTGGAAAGTACAGATTACGAGCCTGGCGCGCTACCGACTGAGCCACCCCCGCCCCGAACACCAATGCATATTTAAACATAGTTGCTGACGAAATTCATCCCTTCTTGGCTTTATCCTCACTCAAATGGGCACGTTCATCATCATCATGCATCTGCTCACAAAGCACATATCGTCACCGAATGATTCCGGGAACATGCCGACGAGTTTTCCTTGCTTCATTGATCTACACAGTCCCCAGATCTAAACTCCATCGAGCATCTTTGGGATGAAGTGGTAAGGTTGTTTGCAGCGAGACTAACCTGCTGTCCAATTTGCAGCGAGACTAACCTGCTGTCCAATTTGCAGCGAGACTAACACGCTGTCCAAATTGCAGCGAGACTAACCTGCTGTCCAATTTGCAGCGAGACTAACCCGCTGTCTAATTTGCAGCGAGACTAACCTGCTGTCCAATTTGTAGCGAGACTAACCTGCTGTCCAATTTGTAGCGAGACTAACCTGCTGTCCAATTTGTAGCGAGACTAACCTGCTGTCCAATTTGTAGCGAGACTAACCTGCTGTCCAATTTGTAGCGAGACTAACCTGCTGTCCAATTTGTAGCGAGACTAACCTGCTGTCCAATTTGTAGCGAGACTAACCTGCTGTCCAATTTGTAGCGAGACTAACCTGCTGTCCAATTTGCAGCGAGACTAACCCGCTGTCCAATTTGCAGCGAGACTAACCCGCTGTCCAATTTGCAGCGAGACTAACCCGCTGTCTAATTTGCAGCGAGACTAACCTGCTGTCCAATTTGTAGCGAGACTAACCTGCTGTCCAATTTGCAGCGAGACTAACCTGCTGTCCAATTTGTAGCGAGACTAACCTGCTGTCCAATTTGCAGCGAGACTAACCTGCTGTCCAATTTGCAGCGAGACTAACCTGCTGTCCAATTTGTAGCGAGACTAACCTGCTGTCCAATTTGTAGCGAGACTAACCTGCTGTCCAATTTGTAGCGAGACTAACCTGCTGTCCAATTTGTAGCGAGACTAACCTGCTGTCCAATTTGTAGCGAGACTAACCCGCTGTCCAATTTGTAGCGAGACTAACCTGCTGTCCAATTTGCAGCGAGACTAACCCGCTGTCCAATTTGCAGCGAGACTAACCCGCTGTCTAATTTGCAGCGAGACTAACCTGCTGTCCAATTTGTAGCGAGACTAACCTGCTGTCCAATTTGTAGCGAGACTAACCTGCTGTCCAATTTGTAGCGAGACTAACCCGCTGTCCAATTTGTAGCGAGACTAACCTGCTGTCCAATTTGCAGCGAGACTAACCCGCTGTCCAATTTGCAGCGAGACTAACCCGCTGTCCAATTTGCAGCGAGACTAACCCGCTGTCTAATTTGCAGCGAGACTAACCTGCTGTCCAATTTGTAGCGAGACTAACCTGCTGTCCAATTTGCAGCGAGACTAACCTGCTGTCCAATTTGTAGCGAGACTAACCTGCTGTCCAATTTGCAGCGAGACTAACCTGCTGTCCAATTTGCAGCGAGACTAACCTGCTGTCCAATTTGCAGCGAGACTAACCCGCTGTCCAATTAGCAGCGAGACTAACCCGCTGTCCAATTAGCAGCGAGACTAACCTGCTGTCCAATTTGCAGCGAGACTAACCCGCTGTCCAATTTGCAGCGAGACTAACACGCTGTCCAAATTGCAGCGAGACTAACCTGCTGTCCAATTTGCAGCGAGACTAACCCGCTGTCCAATTAGCAGCGAGACTAACCCGCTATCCAATTTGCAGCGAGACTAACCTGCTATCCAATTTGCAGCGAGACTAACCTGCTATCCAATTTGCAGCGAGACTAACTTGCTGTCCAATTTGCAGCGAGACTAACCCGCTGTCCAATTTGCAGGAAGTGTGCGACACAATCACTTCCGCGTGGTACAACATTCCTGCACAACGCATCCGACATTTTGTAAGTTCCATTGCCCTGACAAATTCGAGCTGTTCTGAGGGACAAAAGACGCGCAACAAGTTATTAGGAGGTGCATATTGGAAGGAGGGGAGGGGAGGGGAGGGTGCTCCCCCCAAAGTAACTCAGTGTTGGCAAAATTCCAAGGGACTTCGTAAAATTCAGGTGAGATATAAGATTTCGGTTGTTGTTTATTTTGCAAGATTGACTAAAAGTTTATTTTGCAAGAAGGGAGTTGGTAAAATTCGAAGCCACTTGGAAAAATACAGGCGAGTTGTGGAAATTGGGTCTGTTTTTGTGAAATTATGGAGTGTTCGCAAATTTCGAATTGACTTGGTAAAGGAGGTATTCAAGTGAGATGTAAAAAAATTGTTTTTGTGAAATTTTGACGAGTTAACAAAATCTCTTGAATCACTTTGCAACATTCGTTAAAAGTTTTGCCATCCCCATATTTAGTGACCTGTAACGATGTAAATTAAAAATACTAAGGAATTAAAAAATGCGAAAATCTCCGAAACCATTGCAACTAAAAGAGTTTTCCAATTATCTCTTGAAATAAAACAGTTGAATTTACCACCCACCCTGGGCATAAGGGGTCAACTTATTGTTGCCAGCGGAATCTTCATGACCTTCACATTCTACTACCAAAATTTGAATATTTTATCTTCAGTATATTGTTGGCAATATTCGTTTAAACTTTGGCAATTTTCGTTTTTTTTTCTATCGTTAGAGGGCGCAATTGTAACTCTTTGGGGACTCGAAAAGTGCTAATCGTATAAATAAAAATAATAATAAATACCCCCTTAAGCAGCTGCTTGCCACAGAGGTCTGACAGAATCCTGTCGGTTTATATGCCAGTTGGGTTGGGTTGTTTGACCTCTGAGCGGCACTTTTTTGCACACAATGGGCTAAATGGCCAGGTCACACGGACCCCGAAGGCTCAGAGAAGGTTGGGGTAGGGGACCCACTGGAACAGCTGTTGGGGGACAGATCGTAGCCTCCCGTCAAGGCCATCCAGTGTATTCTTTAACGTGCACAGGGTATGGCTCTTCCGCATACGGGGCCACGGCTTAACGTCCCATCCGACGGACGGCGGCCTTTCCAAGCCCATCGGTGTTCCCTACTGATTGTAGGCAGGGCGGGGAATTTTGCGGAGATAAATCTCAACGCTGACCCAGCTGGGACTCGAACCTGGGAACTACAGCTTACGAGCCTGGCGCGCTACAGACTGAGCCACCCCCGTCCCATTATATGCCAGATTAGAAGGTCTGTGCGGATGGCAGGATTTTTTTTTTCCACCCTAAATGAAATTTGATTTATTTCTAAAAACAAACAATTATCTCTTAAACCAAAAGAGTTCCGTTTTCCCATCCCACCCCCTGGGGATAACGGATGAAATTATTGTTGACAATGAAAGCTTCATGATTTTCACATTCCACCGCCAAAAGTTTACATTTCTACCATAAATATATAATTTGAAATATTTGTTTCAATTTTTAGAATTTTCAACTTTTATCACCGTTAGAGGGCGCAATTAAAGCTTTTGTGAACTTTGGAAAGAGCGAATCGGAATATTTCATCGATACCTATTCAACCCAAAAAGAATTTTTAATTTATCTCCGAAACCAAAAAAAATCCGATGTCTGCAGATAAACAACAAAGTGGAGACATTATAATTTTTTTTAAAACGAGATAAAAATTACAATACAATTATTTATTTAATTTTTAATATAGCACGTTTTCTTCTAAGAATCCAAAATATTTTCTTCTAAATTACTTACTTGCACACAAATTACGGCTGCGGCTAGGTGCCAGAACTTCATATTTGAGTCTTTCTGTGTCGACGTTTAGAAATCTGTTAAAAAGTTAAAAATACAAGATTACTTTGCGAAATAAGCATAAAACACAGTACAGATATATAAAATATTGATGATCTTCAAGCAATTGTAAGAGGGCAGCATATACTGATTTCCAGAAAGTGAAGGGGCGGGGGTGGCTCACTCAGTAACGCGCCAGGCTCGTAATCTGTAGTTCCCAGGTTCGAGTCCCAGCTGGGTCAGCGTCGAGATTTATCTCCGCAAAATTCCCCGCCCTGCCCACGGTCAGTAGGGGACACCGATGGGCTTGGAAAGGCCGCCGTCCGTCGGATGGGACGTTAAGCCGTGGCCCCGTGTGCGGGAGAGCCATACCCTGTGCACGTGAAAGAACACGCTGAATGGCCTTGACGGGAGGTTATCATCTGTCTCCCAACAGCTGTTCCAGTGGGTCCCCTCCCCCAACCTTCTCTGAGCCTTCGGGGTCCATGTGCCTTGGCCATTTAGCCCATGGTGTGCAAAAAAGTGCCGCTCAGAGGTAAAACAACCCAACCCAATCCAGAAAGTGATTTGTGATTAGTGAAGAACTTACGATAGAAGTCAGATGCTTTTCCTTCATATCTGCTCCGTGGCATAAAATGTTGAAGGGATGAGAGGTGTAATATTCAAGTTCACTTTTATTTTTAAACAAGTTGCAATAGTGCCTAACTCAAATATTATTCAGAATTACATTATACAGTTTATATCGGTGATATCCAATTTTTTTATAGCTAAGGCGCAGTTTATATCAGTGGCTATCAAACTTTTTGTAAAATTGAACCCGTCTTTATCAGTGGTCTGCAATCCTTGAAAGTGATAAAAGACATTGGGGTGATGTAAAAGAAGGAAGATGAAATAAAAATAATAGCTGTTATAATTGTAATTCAATTTAACGATAAATTAAATGATGAAATAGGATCAAAAATGGAGAATGGATTAGTTATCATTTTCAGCTAAGTGATAAAAGTTTAAAATTAAAATCGGTTGGTGGTGGGATTTGAAAAAAAAAATGGTTTATTATAAATGTTATAGTATCGGTGACCAGAAGTTTATATTGATGACACCCAATCTTTTGCAGCAGTATATAGCAGTGTTCTTTGTTTCAGTGAGAGAGATTTAACATCAGTATTCACAATCTTTTAAATGAGACACAGTTTATATAAGTGGTCCTCAATATTTTGCACTAGTGAGCAACAGTTTATATCAGTGGTCCTCAATATTTTGCTCCAGTGAGTAACAGTTTATATAAATGGTCCTCGATATTTTGCACCAGTGAGCAACAATTTATATAAGTGGCCCTCAATATTTTGCTCCAGTGAGTAACAGTTTATATAAGTGGACCTCGATATTTTGCACCAGTGAGCAACAATTTATATAAGTGGCCCTCAATATTTTGCTCCAGTGAGTAACAGTTTATATAAGTGGTCCTCGATATTTTGCACCAGTGAGCAACAATTTATATAAGTGGTCCTCAATATTTTGCTCCAGTGAGTAACAGTTTATATAAGTGGTCCTCGATATTTTGCACCAGTGAGCAACAATTTATATAAGTGGTCCTCAATATTTTGCTCCAGTGAGTAACAGTTTATATAAGTGGTCCTCGATATTTTGCACCAGTGAGCAACAATTTATATAAGTGGTCCTCAATATTTTGCTCCAGTGAGTAACAGTTTATATAAGTGGTCCTCGATATTTTGCACCAGTGAGCAACAATTAATATATATATTTTGCTCCAGTGAGTAACAGTTTATATAAGTGGTCCTCAATATTTTGCACCAGTGAGCAACAGTTTATATAAGTGGTCCTCGATATTTTGCACCAGTGAGCAACAATTTAAATAAGTGGTCCTCAATATTTTGCTCCAGTGAGTAACAGTTTATATAAGTGGTCCTCGATATTTTGCACCAGTGAGCAACAATTTATATAAGTGGTCCTCGATATTTTGAACCAGTGAGCAACAGTTTATATCAGATATTACCAATATTCTCTATCGGTATGTAACAATTTATATCAGAGATTGCCAGATCACTAATTTATAAAAAAGAAATCGTTGCCAGATATTTTTTCTGAATTCTGTAATCAACCCTAGTGTTCGGATACTTTTTTGAGCGACTATATTGTTAATAAGATGCAATAGAGATGAATTCGTGTTCAGACTATGCCGATCTGATCCCGAGTCCTCCCGAGTCCTTCCGAGTCATCCCGAGCCACGCTGAGCTCAGTCTACAAAGAGAGAAGACGGCTTTTGACTCAGGCTCAATCATAACAGATGAAAGTCTTCCTTCTGGCTCCTCTTGTAATCGCGAAAAAAAGAAAGAAGTAAAAAATAAACAATGTTATTTGATTATAAACTTCAATGTTTTAATCAATATTGAGAAATTAAAAAAAATAAGTACTATTGAGCCATTGATTACGTCTAGATTTAGAAGCAGATCTAGATCAGTCTAATTATCTCAGATAGTCTTGATTAAGGTAACGCGCCTGACTCGTAATCTGTAGTTCCCAGGTTCGAGTCCCAGCTGGGTCAGCGTTGAGATTTATCTCCGCAAAATTCCCCCGCCCTGCCCACGGTCAGTAGGGGACACCGATGGGCTTGGAAAGGCCGCCGTCCATCGGATGGGACGTTAAGCCGTGGCCCCGTGTGCGGGAGAGCCATACCCTGTGCACGTTAAAAAACACGCTGGATGGCTTTGACGGGAGGCTACCATCTGTCTCCTAACAGCTGTTCCAGTGGGTCCCCTCCCCCAACCTTCTCTGAGCTTTCGGGGTCCATGTGACCTGGCCATTTAGCCCATGGTGTGCAAAAAAGTGCCGCTCAGAGGTAAAACAACCCAACCCAACTTGCATGACAAAGCCCAAAGTAGTAGCATAAATGAGAGTTCTGGCACAGTAAATGGGGCTAGAGAATTCTATGAAAATCCATGGGGAAAATTTATGGGGGAATTTATAGAGAAATATAGAATTCTCGAGCCCCTTTTTACTGTGCCAGAACTCTCATTTATGCTACTACTGCCCATGGATTGGAGCGGGTTTAGCTCTACCAATTATTAGAGCGGGGTTGACTCAGTCGGCAGCGAGCCAGGTTCGAGTCCCACCTGAGGCCATCGTTGAGATTTTTCTCCTCTAAACTCCCACTCTGTCCCTAGTCAGTGGACACCGATGGGCTTGGAGAGGCTTCCATCCGTCGGACGGGACGTTAAACCATGGTCCCATATTCAGGAGAGCCATATTCTGTGCACGTTAAACAACACGCTGGATGGCCTTGACAGGAGGCTACCATCTGTCTCCCATCAGTTGTTCCAGTAGGTCCCCTCCCTAAACCTTCTCTGAAACTTTGGGATCCTTGTGACCTAGCCATTTAACCCATTGTGTGCAAAAAATAAGTGCCGCTTAAAGGATAGGATTGGATTGTTTTACCTCTGAGCGGCACTTTTTTTGCACACAATGGGCTAAATGGCCAGGACACATGGACCCCGAAGGCTCAGAGAAGGTTAGGGGAGGGGACCCACTGGAACAGCTGTTGGGAGACAGATGGTAGCCTCCCGTCAAGGCCATCCAGCGTGTTCTTTAACGTGCACAGGGTATGGCTCTCCCGCACACGGGGCCACGACTTAACGTCCCATCCGACGGACGGCGGCCTTTTAAAGCCCATCGGTGTCCCCTACTGACCGTAGGCAGGGCGGGGAAATTTTGCGGATATAAATCTCAACGCTGACCCAGCTGGGACTCGAACCTGGGAACTACAGATTACGAGCCTGGCGAGCTACCGACTGAGCCACCCCCGCCCCCGCTTAAAGGTAAAACAACCCAATCTGCATGACAATGGCTATTTTACCTATCATCAACTCAACCACTTATTGGGATAGGGATTGATTCAATTGTTAGCGTGCCAGGCTCGTAATCTGCAGTTCCCAGGTTCGAGTCTCACCTTCCCAGCTTTGAAATTTATCTCTGCTAAACTCCCGTCCTGCCCTCAGTGAATAGGGGACACCGGTGGGTTTGGTAAGGGCGATGTCCGTCAGATAGAACGTTAAGCCATGGTTCCGTGTGCGGTGAGACATACCTTGTGCACGTAAAGAACATGTTGGATGGCCTTGACGGGAGGCTACCATCTGTCTCCTAACAGATGTAAAGTGGCTATCCTTCCCCTAACTTTCTCAATCCCTACTTATCCCCAGGCGAATTTCATTTTGTCAAATGTGATAACATGCGATGTAAAGAAAATTATCAAACGCTTCTGTAAGCAGCAGTTGATTTGTTCTACCTATAAGCTGAAATTTTATGCCTACAATTTGCTAAATGGCCAGGTCACAAAGGGAGGCGGGGGAGACGGGGGATGGTAGCGCGTCAGGCTCGTAATCTGTAGTTCCCAGGTTTGAGTCCCAGCTGGGGCAGCGTTGAGATTTTTCTCCGGAAAATTCCCCACCCTGCCCACGAGACACCTATGGGCTTCGAAAGGCCACCGTCAGTCTGATGGGACGTTAAGCCCTGGCCCCGTGTGTGGGAGAGTCATACCCTGTGCACGTTAAAGAACACGCTGGATGGCCTTGACGGGAGGCTACCATCTGTCTCCCAACAGCTGTTCCAGTGGGTCCCCTCCCCCAACCTTCTCTGAGCCTTCGGGGTCCTTGTGACCTGGCCATTTAGCCCATGGTGTGCAAAAAAGTGCCGCTCAGAGGTAAAACAACCCAACCCAGTGCTAAGTGAGGTTCCTGAAGAGGAACAATTGGGCAGCTGCCAGGAGACACGTGCACGCCTTTCGTGAAGGTCATCCGGCGTGTCCTTTAACGTACTCAGCGTATCACTCTCCAGCACACACCTCTCGTTGCACGAGCCACGGCTTTAAGTCCCATCCGATGGAGGCGGACTGATCAAACCCATGGCTGTTCCCTTTTCTAGGGAAGAAGAATCTCAGCACTGACACAAGTGGGACTCGAACCTCGGAACTACAGATTACGAGCATGGCGCTCCGCCGGCTGAAGCAACCCTGCTCCTCCTTTGATCTGAATGCGAAATTAGTAAATGATTCGAACCAGGGCACAATTTTCCTTTATTTTTACATTTTTTGGAGCTTTCCTCTCTTTTTCTAAATTTATATATTTGTTTTTTGTTTTTTAGCGGCAACTTCGCAGGGAACTTTTATCACTAAAAATGTTTCTCTTCCTCCTGTTTCGGAAAGAATAATTCTATGTAAAAGTGGTTCTCAAATTATCTGATGTGGCAGACAATCAAGAAACTGTACATCTCAGATCCGTTGGCCGCTCATGTGAATGGAGCTCCCTGCCTCAAGAAACAAAGTTTGTTTATGCCGACGATACTCTCCTCACCGATGGTGCGCCAGGCTCGTAATCTGTAGTTCCCAGGTTCGAGTCCCAGCTGGGTCAGCGTTGAGATTTATCTCCGCAAAATTCCCCGCCCTGCCCACGGTCAGTAGGGGACACCGATGGGCCTTGAAAGGCCGCCGTCCGTCGGATGGGACGTTAAGCCATGGCCCCGTGTGCGGGAGAGCCATACCCTGTGAACGTTAAAGGACACGCTGGATAGACTTGACGGGAGTCTACCATCTGTCTTCCAACAGCTGTTCCAGTGGGTCCCCTCCCCCAACCTTCTCTAAGCCTTCGGGGTCCTTGTGGCCTAGCCATTTAGCCCATTGTGTGCAAAAAATGCCGCTTAGAGATAAAACAATCCAATCCAATCCTTGTGGGACAGAACTCATTCTCTCAAAACCATTCCTTACCTCTTTAAAGAATAAAAACTCATACACTACGTTCAACCTTTGGTTAAGAATTAACTTTAAAGCTAACGTAATCGTTTGAATCGAAACCCACACACATTTCCATTTTATGCAGCAAAATATAATAATTTTGGTTTTACTGAAAGTACGAACTTTAAGTACGTTTAGAACTCACTGACACTTTATCTGTGTGTTCTAAAAATTATTCAAAATTGTAGAAAATCTTAAAATAAAAGTACTAATATGAAATCTCATTATAAAATTTCAGCAACTGAAAACACATGGATATTTCTGAAAGTCCCCCTTCCCCGAGACATTCTCTCTAGGGGGAGGGGGGCGAGATTGTTCTTGCAGGGGGGCAGAAATTTTTCGTTCTGGCCGTTCTCCACTATTCTGTTCATCTTAATCTTTCATTTGATACAAGACTCCTAAAGATCGCCGCCCGTTAAAATTCACTCCTTTTTCTCTAGGAACAGGGTTGGTTTGTTTTACCTCTGAGCGGCACTTTTTTGCACACCATGGGCTAAATGGCCAGGTCACATGGACCTCGAAGGCTCAGAGATGGTTGGGGGAGGGGACCCACTGAAACAACTGTTGGGAGACAGATGGTAGCCTCCCGTCAAGGCCATCCAGCGTGTTCTTTAATGTGCACAGGGTATGGCTCTCATTTTTAACGTGCACAGGGTTTCTACAAGCTACTAGAAGCTAGCACACACGGGGCCACGGCTTAACGTCCCATCCGACGGACGGTGGCCTTTCCAAGCCCATCGGTGTCCCCTACTGACCGTGGGCAGGACGGGGAATTTTGCGGAGATATATCTCAACGCTGACCCAGCTGGGAATCGAACCTGGGAACTACAGATTACGAGCCTGGCGCGCTACCGACTGAGCCACCCCCGCCCTCTCTAGGAACAGGAAGAGGGAACATAATTTGATGTAGCTCGTGACATTCCTAATGTTTGAAGTTTTCATTTAAAATATAACTTGTTGAGATCAATCCACTTGATATTCTTCTCTCTTTTTTCTTGGCGGGAATCAGGATGAAGGACAAAATCTGAGGTAGCCTGCAAGAATGCTCGCTCGCATCATAGACGTCATTCTGTCGGCAACGCGCCAGGCTCATAATCTGATGTTCCAAGGTTCGAGTTCCCACTATTCCAGCGTTGAGATTTATCTCCGTTAACCCATTACCTGTCTCCTGTGAGAAAGAGGACAACACCGTGTTTAAAGAGGTCATCGGATGAGCCGTTAAACCGTGGCCCCGTGGACACTTTAAAGAGCAAGCTGGACGTTCTTGATCGGATGCTTTCATCTGTCTCCTATCAGATATTTCGTGGGTCCCTTTCCCCAACCTTTCTGTGAGATATGCGGGTCCTTGTGACTTTGTCTCCTCTCAGCTATTTAGTGGGTCCTCTTCCCCAACCTTTTCTGAGATATGGTGGTCCTTGTGACTTTGTCTCCTATCAGCTATTTAGTGGGTCCTCTTCCCCAACCTTTTCTGAGATATGGGGGTCCTTGTGACTTTGTCTCCTCTCAGCTATTTAGTGGGTCCTCTTCCCCAACCTTCTGTGAGATATGCGGGTCCTTGTGACTTTGTCTCCTCTCAGCTATTTAGTGGGTCCTCTTCCCCAACCTTTTCTGAGATATGGGGGTCCTTGTGACTTTGTCTCCTCTCAGCTATTTAGTGGGTCCTCTTCCCCAACCTTTTCTGAGATATGGGGGTCCTTGTGACTTTGTCTCCTATCAGCTATTTAGTGGGTCCTCTTCCCCAACCTTCTCTGAGATATTGGGGTCCTTGTGACTTTGTCTCCAATAAGCTATTTAGTGGGTCCTCTTCCCCAATCTTCTGAGATATGGGGGTCCTTGTGACTTTTTCTCCTATAAGCTGTTTAGTGGGTCCTCTTCCCCAACCTTCTCTGAGATATGGGGGTCCTTATGACTTTGTCTCCTATCAGCTATTTAATGGGTTCTCTTCCCCAATCTTCTTTCTCTGAGATATGGGAGTCCTTGTGACTTTGTCTCCTATCAGCTACTTCGTGAGTCGTTTTCCCCAACCTAATCTGAGATATGGGGGTCCTTGTGGGTTTGTCTCCTATCAGCTTTTTAGTGGGTCCTCTTCCCCAGCCTTCTCTGAGATATGGGGGTCCTTGTGACTTTGTCTCCTATAAGCTGTTTAGTGGGTCCTCTTCCCCAACCTTCTCTGAGATATGGGGGTCCTTATGACTCTGTCTCCTATCAGCTATTTAATGGGTTCTCTTCCCCAATCTTCTCTGAGATATGGGAGTCCTTGTGACTTTGTCTCCTATCAGCTATTTCCTGAGTCGTTTTCCCCAACCTTCTCTGAGATATGGGGGTCCTTGTGGGTTTGTCTCCTATCAGCTTTTTAGTGGGTCCTCTTCCCCAACCTTCTCTGAGATATGGGGGTCCTTGTGACTTTGTCTCCTATCAGCTATTTAGTGGGTCCTCTTCCCCAACCTTCTCTGAGATATGGGGGTCCTTATGACTTTGTCTCCTATCAGCTATTTAATGGGTTCTCTTCCCCAATCTTCTCTGAGATATGGGAGTCCTTGTGACTTTGTCTCCTATCAGCTATTTCGTGAGTCGTTTTCCCCAACCTTCTCTGAGATATGGGGGTCCTTGTGGGTTTGTCTCCTATCAGCTTTTTAGTGGGTCCTCTTCCCCAACCTTCTCTGAGATATGGGGGTCCTTGTGACTTTGTCTCCTATCAGCTATTTAGTGGGTCCTCTTCCCCAACCTTCTCTGAGATATGGGGGTCCTTATGACTTTGTCTCCTATCAGCTATTTAATGGGTTCTCTTCCCCAATCTTCTCTGAGATATGGGAGTCCTTGTGACTTTGTCTCCTATCAGCTATTTCGTGAGTCGTCTTCCCCAACCTTCTCTGAGATATGGGGGTCCTTGTGGGTTTGTCTCCTATCAGCTTTTTAGTGGGTCCTCTTCCCCAACCTTCTCTGAGATATGGGGGTCCTTGAGACTTGGCCATTTAGCTCATTGTATGGGAAAACATCTTAACTGCCCATCACAAGCACTCAGTGTATCCTTAACTCTATATTTTCTGCACTCTCATCTGAAAGATACAATAGAACCTTTACCCCTGGGGTGCACACACCTCCGGCTCATTTTACAGTTTTATCCTGCCACCGAGAAAATGGGAAAAATAAAATACGTTTTTTATCTGGCTCTACTGAAGTCAATGTTACTTTAATAAGACGAAAGAAGAAAAATTCGAAAAGAATCACACAAATAGAGCCGTCATCGATGCTAAATGTTGAGCAGCTCATTTCTGGTATTCAGTCCCATTCTTCACACATTGCTTCGACAAACCAACTTAATTTTTTCACGCTAAAATACAATTTTTATTAAGATTTTAATTATTTCTTTAGTTTTTTGACCCTATATAAAAGACTAATAAGTTTTTTTGTCTCTTTTTACTGCCCCACCCTTCTAACTATTGGCCCACAGCGAACATAACAATTTTCTAATACTTCGAGCAAATTTATCGATAATACAATATTAAAGCTGTAGGGCAGTTTAAAGGTAAATACCTGAATTGTTTAATACATTGTTTTAAATACCTTTAGACACCGTTTGAGAATATTGCCAAAACCCAGTTCTTCAGAGCAGCAAATATGTAGTTTGTTGTAATAATTCTCTTAAACCAGGGGTGGGCAAATGTTTTCGTATCTACACTGCGCATGCGTATTGACGTGGCGGTCCTAGTGGAAAATACGAGACGAATCTTCGGTCGTGCATGGGAAGGAAATCTCGGTTCAAGGCGGATTTTTCTGACTGTCTTGGCGGGCCACAAAAAACTCTTAGCGGGGCGAATATGGCCCGCGGGCAGCTATTTGCCCTCCCCTGTCTTAAATAATTAGTGGTAATTTCTGTTCGTCCCGATATCAAAATCTTTTGTGTGCCTCTGCTTTACGTCATCATCCTATATTTTGAGGGCGGGAGAAAATGTGGGATTGTTTTACCTCTGAGCGGCACTTTTCGGCACACCATGGGCTAAATGGCTCAGAGAAAGCTGTAGGGCGGAGACCCACTGGAATTGCTGATAGGAGACAGATGGTAGCCTCCCGTTAAGGACATTCAGCGTGTTCTTTAACGTACAAAGGGTATGACTGTCTTGCATACTGAGCCGCGGCTTAACGTTCCATCCGACAGACGGCGGCTTTCCCAAGCCCATCGGTGTCCCCTACTGACCGTGGGCAGGGCGAGGAGTTTTCCGGAAATGGGAAAATGGAAAATAATTTATAAATAAAAATGTAACTTTTATCAGCAGTGAAACTCTCGAAGACGAAGTCTTTCATTTGATATCTATTTTGTTTCATTCGCATCCTTCGCTTTAGAATGATATAACCGAACAATCGTTCTGACAAAAATCACACACCCAATAATTAACAACCTATGAACAAATAAAAAGTTTAGATAAAAATAGCAATCTATCAAATACTTTTCTTTTTGGGACGAAAATAAAGAAAAGTACAGAAATACCAAAATATTAAAGAAAGCCATCGAAAAAGGCAGGCGTGGTCTGCCAAGGGACACTGGGCGCTGTACCGTCCCCGGCTCTTGCAACAATAAGTTTTTTTTTTTTTGAATAATAATGATTATTACACATTATATAATTGCAGTATTGGATGCCAAATGTAAAGCAAATATGAGTTGGGTTGTTTTACCTCTGAGCGGCACTTTTTGCACACCATGGGCTAAATGGCCAGATCACATAGACCTCGAAGGCTCAGAGAAGGTTGGGGGAGGGGACCCACTGGAACAGCTGTTGGGAGACAGATGGTAGCCTCCCGTCAAGGCCATCCAGTGTTCTTTAACGTGCACAGGGTATGGCTCTCCTGCACACGGGGCTACGGCTTAACGTCCCATCCGACGGACGGCGCCTTTCCAAGCCCATCGGTGTCCCCTACTGACCGTGGGCAGGGCGGGGAATTTTGCGGAGATAAATCTCAACGCTGACCCAGCTGGGACTAGAACCTGGGAACTACAGATTACGAGCCTGACGCGCTACCGACTGAGCCACCCCCGCTCCCTAAAGCAAATATGACATCAATATATTGTGAATTACGCGTTGGTACTCCACTGATTTTTGGGTACTCTTTATATATGCACGGAGTGATCATTGAATTGAAATTCTACTTTCCTTGGGGTGGGAGTGGTTCAGTCGGTAGCGCGCCAGGCTCGTAATCTTCAGTTCCCAGGTTCGAGTCCCAGCTGGGTCAGCGTTGAGATTTTTCTCCGCAAAATTCCCCGCCCTGCCCACGGTCAGTAGGCACCGATGGATTTGGAAAGGCCGCCTTTCATCGCATGTGACGTAAGCAGTGGCCCATGTGCGAGAGAGCCATACCCTGTGCATGTTAAAGAACAAGCTGGATGGCTTTGATGCGAGGCTACCATCTGTCTCCCAACAGCTGTTCTAGTGGGTCCCCTCCCCCAACCTTCTCTGAGCCTACGGGGTACTTGTGACCTGGCCATCTAGTCCATGGTGTGCAAAAAAAGTGCCGCTCAAAGGTTGGGTTGTATTACCTCTGAGCGGCACTTTTTGTACACCATGGGGTAAATGGCCAGGTCACATGGACCCCGAAGGCTCAGAGAAGGTTGGGGGATAGGACCCACTGGAACAGCTGTTGGGAGACAGATGGTAGCCTCCCGTCAAGGCCATCCAGCGTGTTCTTTAACGTGCACAGGGTATGGCTCTCCCGCACACTGGCCACGGCTTAACATCCCATCCGACGGACGGCGGCCTTTCCAAGCCCATCGGTGTCCCCTATTGACCGTTAGCAGGGCGGGGAATTTTGCGGAGATAAATCTCAACGCTTACCCAGCTGGTGCTCGAACCTGGGAACTACAGATTACGAGGCTGGCAGGCTACCGACTGAGCCACCCCCGCTTCCCGCTCAAAGGTAAAACAGCCCAAGTCCAGGAAGAGAATGATGAATTATGATCACCCATGTTATGTCAATGGGAAGCTAACTTCGAAACTATAACCTTTTAAAGTAAATAATTTATGGAAAATGTAACTAAAGGTAGGTTAAATATCTGAATCAATTCTATCTGAGTACCGATTTTCAACAATATTCCCTCAGCATTTAAAGAGTTATCGAAGTTTTAACATTTGACAACAGAAATGCTCGGCAAAAGAATTTATCTTTCTAATTAATTGAATCCGAAATAATAAGTATTATTATTTCAAACCATTTCGTAAATAAGTTCATATTTCGAAAGTGTATGAAATAATTCCTTTGATATTCGTTTAATTTTTTGATAAATTTCTTACAATACATGGAGTTTTGAAATGTTTAAACCTTCATACCTGTTTAATGCTGAAGGAATATTGGTGGAGGGGGTGGCTCAGTCGGTAGCGCGCCAGGCTCGTAATCTGTACTTCCCAGGTTCGAGTCCCAGCCGGGTCAGCGTTGAGATTTATCTCCGCAAAATTCCCCGCCCTGCCCACGGTCAATAGGGGACACCGATGGGCTTGGAAATACCGCCGTCCGTCGG
This sequence comes from Ryuthela nishihirai, assembly GCA_038380435.1. NCBI lineage: Eukaryota > Metazoa > Arthropoda > Arachnida > Araneae > Heptathelidae > Ryuthela > Ryuthela nishihirai. The sequence goes on from JAWZYU010000002.1 coordinate 64,488,047, forward strand.
ATGGGACGTTAAGCCATGGCCCCGTGTGCGGGAGGGCCATACCCTGTGTACGTTAAAGAACACGCTGGATGGCCTTGACGGGAGGCTACCATCTGTCTCCCAACATCCGTTCCAGTGGGTTCCCTACCCCAACCTTCTCTGAGCCTTCGGGGTCCATGTGACCATGCCATTTAGCCCATAGTGTGCAAAAAAGTGCCGCTCAGAGGTAAAACAACCCAACTCATAAAAATCAGCTTCCCATTAACAAAACATGGGATTAATGATAATAATGACCACATAGCACAAACATAACTTGCATCACAACACTGCATGAATTTCCATATGCACACAAATACTTATTTAGCAGTGTCTGGCTAGCAAATAAAGTATGAAAAAACAGTTTCAAAACATAAATTCATTAAACAATGTGGACTATGTTTCACAACGATCTAAAACAGCTGGAATCATTATTAATGATATCTACGAAAACCTTCTGTGAAGGAAATTATCGACATGGCTAGCACTAGCTTCACGGAATTGGGAAAAAATCTATTTTCAGTAATAAGCACGAATTGTCAACAGAAAGTACTGAAAATTTGCAAAAAAAAAAATTAAATGGAGTTTTTCACTGCAACCAGAAATAAATTCCTGTACTGTGTCGTAGAAAACAAAGTGCCAGACGCCTTCTTCACCATCCTCAAGCAGCGATGGGCTTACGGAATTCCAACCAGATGGTGCAATTTAGTTCTCTAAACACATTTCCCTTCAGCTACAGCTGCTGCATCCCCTGTAGACCAATTCTAACAAGGTCCTATTTGACATTGTCTGCCCACAGCATCCTAGGTCTCGCCCCCCCCCCCTCCCTTTCTGAGGTTTTTAGGCACATTGTTCATAATCCTTATCGCCATACGGAAAACATTATCAAACCAACGGAGTCTCTCTCTGTGCAATATATTCTGTTCAAAGGAGGTTGCCGACTCTTTTGCCTAACCTCATCATTATTTACAAAGTTGAACCACCTAATGCCCAAGATACTGCATAAGTATCTAGAATCAAAAGCATCTAGTTTCCTGTTATCTTGTTCGCAAAGTGTCCAAGTTTCACTACCATAACTAACCCTAGAAAGAACCAAACTATTATACAGTCTAATTTTAGTCTTTAGGTGTATACGCCTATTTATCCACACTCTTCATAGATTCTTAAAAGTCCCACCAGCAATCCCTATTCGTCTGTTAATCTCATGCCGCACATCACCACCTCCTGAAAAATCACCCCTCAACACAGTTGCTTGTCACAGAGATCTTAACAGCAGCCTGTCAATTTAATGCACCATAGAGAAAATCTGTCAGGAAGGCGAGACCTCAGCCGAAAGTCTACCCAAGACTTTACCTGAGCTCTTGGGGCGGGGTGGCTCAGTCGGTAGCGCGCCAGGCTCGTAATCTGTAGTTCCCAGGTTCGAGTCCCAGCTGGGTCAGCGTTGAGATTTATCTCCGCAAAATTCCCCGCCCTGCCCACGGTCAGTAGTGGACACTGATGGGCTAGGAAAGGCCGGCGTCCGTCGGATGGGACGTTAAGCCGTGGCTCCGTGTGTGGGAGAGCCATACCCTGTGCACGTTAAAGAACACGCTGGATGGCATTGACGGGAGACTACCATCTGTCTCCCAACAGCTTGTTCCAATAGGTCCCCTCCCCCAACCTTCTCTGAGCCTTCGGGGTCCATGTGACCTGGCCACTTAGCCCATGGTGTGCAAAAAAGTGCCGCTCAGAGGTAAAACAACCCAACCCAACCATAGCTCTTTGATCAGCAATCAACCACCCTAACTAATGTGTGGGAGAGCCATACCCTGTGCACGTTAAAGAACACGCTGGATGGCATTGACGGGAGACTACCATCTGTCTCCCAACAGCTTGTTCCAATAGGTCCCCTCCCCCAACCTTCTCTGAGCCTTCGGGGTCCATGTGACCTGGCCACTTAGCCCATGGTAATGTGTGGGAGAGCCATACCCTGTGCACGTTAAAGAACACGCTGGATGGCATTGACGGGAGACTACCATCTGTCTCCCAACAGCTTGTTCCAATAGGTCCCCTCCCCCAACCTTCTCTGAGCCTTCGGGGTCCATGTGACCTGGCCACTTAGCCCATGGTGTGCAAAAAAGTGCCGCTCAGAGGTAAAACAACCCAACCCAACCATAGCTCTTTGATCAGCAATCAACCACCCTAACTAATAACTACATCACCAGGTATAAAATGCACCTATGAAATTCTTATATCATCGCTGCTGATTATCAGAATTTTTCAAACATCCTAAAAAAATTAAAATTAGTTCTCTATTCATCAATAATTTCGGATATTTGCTTCGAATATTTAGTTAATATTGATACGGAAACACTTACCCCTAAGACGGAGGCGACCCCACCGTCAGTTTGCCACACAGTCAATGACCACAACCAACCCTCATGCCACTACTTATATATATAACAAGGTCCCGGTTTTTGGACACTCATTACCGAAGTAGGAAGGTCACATGTGCAGCTTCTTTTTCCCTATCAGCACGGTCAATGTTGAATACTTCCACAATCGCTGCAGGAAATTACTCTGGCCCAGACTGGTCTGTAGTCGAGCACAACCCACAGATACAAAACACGATCTCGGCCAACTTGTAAATTGACATAAGTCTTGTCACTTCAGGAAGATGAGTTCTTCAGAGATGATCTCCCTACCAGCTAGCTTCCGGGAATTGTGTTATGTAACCTAGCAACAAACATGTCGTGTTCCACACGCCTTATGGGTACGGACACACGGAAAGGGTTTGAGACGGTTTGGCGTTATGAAATCTTCGACGGTTTGTGGCGTCTTGAAACAAAACCATTACCAGCAACGGAGGGGGGCTTTCAGCAAACTGGAAATGCGTGCACGTGCACGCATCTTCCAGTTTGCTGAAAGCCCCCCTCCGTTGCTGGTAATGGTTTTGTTTCAAGACGCCATGAGGTTTCACAACGTTGGAAACGCTAAAACGTTTTATATATGGCCGTAGACTATATTTAGGCTTACAGGTTACGGTCAGGTTGGCGAGAGAACTGGTTTAGCGTCGAATCCAACGAGATGAGAGTAAAAGTGTGTCCTGTTCGGGTGAATGTCCGTTGACGACTACTTATGTGCGCGTTACATCTGACTCTGCAGAGGCCAAGGGCACTTGGAGGTTGTTTCCGTGTTAGATCAATGAGATGAGACGAAGATAAGATTACGTTGAACTTTCACTCAACCCGTTAAGAAGCCCGAGGATTGTCAACAAATGCTGCCAAGTCGCTGTTTTTTGTTTCGAAAGGTTTAGGTCTAAACATGAGAGAAAAAAATCTTGCACCAATTAAACATCTGAAACTGTTATTATTAAATCTACATATGGCGTGTTTAAATGCTTCATAATAACTTCATTATTCTAAACTAGCTGAACGTACCCGGCGCTGCCCGGGTGCCAATTTCAGTCTGTATATTCTTATTTTCTCTGCATTAAAGGTAAATTTTAAAAGACCCCCCCACCCTCCTTTAGCACAGATTTTCAACAGGAAGAAATTTGCCCGGATTGTTGTTGACGTCAGTGAGCACTCCTTATAGCCCGTGGATTAGTTTCTGCGTAAGCTATCGAGATTTTTATTTCCGTTATCACAGAATTTGCCGCCCTATTGCTCTCGTGATATTCTTCCGCACGATCCAAATTTCCTGCAGAGGGTCCCCCGTGTGCCCCAGTGATTGGTTTAAAAATCAATTTCCCATTTGGCCCGTGACTTCGTTTCTACACAAATTGTGACAGCTCCTGTCTCACTTTTAATCTGCACATTCTGTTGTTTCCCACACTAAAAGTTAGTTTTGTGAGTGTCCCCCCCCCCGTTCCGATATTTTATACAGTTTGAATACGAAGAATTTCTCGGTGTTGCAAAGGTCATTGTCACGCTCTCATAGCTCGTGGCAAACGATCCAGATAAGGTGCTAGTTCACCGAAGTCCCAGATGAGTGTCAAGTAATAAATAAAATAAAATAAATTTCGTCAGATTTTGGCATTCTGTAACTCCCGATGTACTTCACCAAAAGATCCCAAATTTCGAAGGCGCGTTCCCCCTGCTCGACGCCATGTTTGGATAGAAAATCAAGTCCCTAGTTGCAATGGAACGCTTCAATAATGCCTTTGGAAATGTGGAGGAATCTGGCAACGGTAGCAGATTTAAGTGCTATTTTAACTCTTTACACTCACAGTTAGGGAGCAGTAAATGGCAACAGTAAATTCGACAGCAATTCTCGTTTCCCGTAGGAATTGCATGGCAAATATTTTCGGTTCTAGCAAGCCCCCCTTTTGGACTTTCGACCTGAAATTTAGCACTGCAATCCGGACAACAACCAGAGACATTCTCTGAAAATTTGGAGGGTGTACGTTAAGATCCCGATGAGTTATGGCTGCCAAAGAGAGACAAACACAGAGACATCTCTTATTATATAGGTAAGCATTGTGAATTAACCCTAAATTGAAAACAAATTAATTGATGAAGTTTTGTTTCAAACAGAGGTGGGAAAGTTGGGTGAGGTTGGCTTGATTTACCTTTCACGGAATTTTTTTTTTGCACACAGTGGGCCAAATGGTCAGGTCACAAAGAACCCAAGGGTTCAGAGAAGGTTGAGGGGGAGGGGACCCACTGGGCATCTTGGAGACAGATGGAAGCCTCCAGTCAAGGCCATCCTGGTGTTCTTTAACATTCAGAGGATATGGCTTTCCGACACACGGTCCACGGCTTAACGTCCCAAATGACGGATGGAGATCTCTAAGCCCATCAATGTTATCTTTCTCACCGATGACAGTGCGAGGGCTTAGAGGAGATAAATTTTAATGCTGTGTGCTAATAAGTCTGTGTAACACAGTGTGTTAACGCTGTGTGCAAGCAACTGACCTGGCCATTTAGCCCATTACATGCGAAAAGATGTAGCTCATGGCAAAACAACATAAAATATTCCGTTTTTTTTTTTTTCAAAAATATGATTACCCTGCACCTTACCCGGCAGAGTTAGGACTCGAACCTGGGAACTGCAGTTTACGATCTTTACGCACTACCGACTGAGACAACGCCAGCCCACCGTTTAGAGAGTAAGAACGTGTGACCTTGTGTTTTGACGTTATTTTTCGAATGATACCTATTTGAAGTTGAGTTCATCAATTTTTCTGGCATACTAAATATATAAGGGTATTTCAAATGAGTAGTGGACAAGTCGAAAATAAAGCATTAAACTATTTATTTACTATCTCTAACTGGGTTCGAGCCCCGGGTAAGGCATGGATCTGTGTGCGTGTCGTTTTTCTGCTGAGGCCCTGCCATCCTCCCAGACCTTCTACTATGGCATATAAACTGACAGGCTCCTGTCAGACCTCTGTGGCAATCAGCTGCTTGAGGGGGTATTTATTTTATTTATTTATTTTTTAATAAATAAATGTTTACGACAATAATAGTAAACAATATCTTTCTTTGAAAACGAGAAAATAGTTTCGCTTTGTCGTAGACATAGAACTTTTTTGTTTACAGAGATAAATTAAAAATTCTTTTTGTGTTGGACAGATAGTGATGAGATATTACGATATGCACTATAATTACGCCCTCTAGCGGTGGAAAATTTTTAAAATTCCAAAATTTCAAACGAATATAATACAAATATATCTCAGTGAAAAAATTGATCAAATAAAAAAAAAATAAATATTATATCTTGTAATAGCTGATCGTGTATATCATTCTGAATGACTCGTGTCTCTTATCTGTACAGTCGCTCAAAAAAGTATCCGAACGCTATGGTTGATTACAAAATTCAGAAGAAATATCTGACAACGATTTTTTTTAGTAATTAGTAAACTGGCAGCCTTCGAATACGTTCACGAAGGTTGCCAGATCATCAATTTCTAAAAAAATCGTTGCCATATATTTTTTTCTGAATTCTATAATCAACCGTAGCGCTCGGATACTTTTTTGAGCAACTGTACAACTATAATTTGAGGCACAACTTAGAACTTTGAAATTTACCTGTCTTTTATAATGTAATTTCTAGTCATTGTATGTCTGACGAAGTCCTAATAGTTAGGACGAAATCGATCACATCTTTTTTATGTATTCTGTTGCACTTTTTGACAATCAACTCATCGTTTTTAGAGAATATAAATGGTGACTGGATAGAAATAAGAACCTGGCTAAAATTTAATAAACACTTTTTAAATGCAAAGAAGATGAAACATATTTTTATTACACCAAGAGAAAATCAGATTGATTTTTTTTCTGACAGGATTATTTTCCACTCTGAATTTTGTGCTGGAAAATATTGCAATTGTGACAAAATTGAGAGGGTTGAATGCTATAAATATTTGGGTACTTTTATTGACAGAAAGATGTCCTGGAAAATACAAATATATGATGTTGTTAAAAAGATTAACTTCATTATACCTAAAATTTATTATATCCGGAAATTCGTAAATTTATCTTTATTGATAAATATTTACTTTTCTTGGATTCAATCTTATTTGCTACATGGTTTATTACCGTGGGGTGGAGTCTATTTGGCAACAATCAAACCGTTACACTATGTGCAGAACCACATAATTAAATGCATGATGAAACTGAGAAAATTTGAAAGTGTTGCAAATGTATACAATGAATTAGGTATTTTACAAATAAGGAAATTATATGTATTTCAGGTACTGAAATATATAAGGATGACTTTTAATGTTCAAACTTTACGGACATTTGAAAAGAATACCCGTCTGTCAAAAACTCTTTTCTTACTTGATTTAAAAGCGAACAAAACTATTGTTGAAAAACATTACGTTTATTTGGCGCCAAGGTTTTTTAACTGTTTACCAGAGTACATCAAAGGAATAAGAAATGATAACTTTTTCTAAAGGAATTAAGAAAATGGATTTCAAATGTGGTAAATATTGAGATTATGTTTTAAAAATAAAAGAGATTTAAATGTAATATAATTTCATTTGACGCAAAGTTGCCCTTAAGGTGCTTAACTGAACCATTTATTAACGCATAATTTCAATACATATTTTTTATTTTTTTTCTGTTTTCTACCAAGTAAATTTTTTTATATTTCACTCATTCTTAATGGTAATTTTCAAACTTATAAATTGATGAATATTTACTTCGATTTTTTGATCAAGCTAGCAAAATGTGAGGAAATGTGAAACTGAAGCATGCTGCCTTTTCATTTTTATTACAACATAACTGTTAAATTTCTTCCACAAGCGATTTTTTACTCTCGTGGAAGACTCAATATTTTTTCTCAGACTTTTACTGAAAAATGTAGGTAAAATTATAAAACACTAATGAAATATAATATTAAGATTCTCCATATATATATATGGTATGAATGAATATATGATTTTTATTAGACAAACTATATGTTAGAAAATGTAATACTTTAAAATTTTGAGTTTGAGAACTACAACATTATATATATTTCATTGTAATTTCAGATCTAAGGTAAAAACATGTAAATGTAATGTACTGCATATTCTGAGAATAAATTATCTATCTATCTATCTTATCTTTTATGTATCTTCAAGATTAGTGTTCAAAAATATGTAAGTATAAACTTCTAAAAGTTGTTTAGCCTTCCTTTAATTCAATTTACTGCACTATTCAACAAGAGACTGCAACATCGACAAATCATCAACTGTAATGAAATAAACAAAGGGACTATTATATTTATTTCAAACGAATAATGCAAACAATGTATTTATGCTAAAATTTCGAAATTTCGGTGGTCGAATGTGAAGGTCACGAAGTTTTCACTGCCAGGAATGAGTTGACCCCTTAGCCCCAGAAGGGGTGCAAAACACACCTTTTTAGCTTTAGCTGATAATTGTTTGTTTTTAGAGATAAATGAAAAATTCTTTTGAGTTAGATAGGAATTGATAAAATATTATGATTCACACTTTCGGAATCTTTCGAACATTATAATTGCGCCCTCAAATGGTGAAAAATATTGAAAATTCCAAAATTTCAAACGAATATTGCAACGATATATTAATGATAGAAATACGAAAGTTTGGTGGTGGAATGCGAACGTCATGAAGTTTCCAATGGAAACAATGAAAATGATAATTAGAAAATAATTTTTTAATTTGATTGGTATTAATGAAATATTTATCATCATCATCATCATCATCCTCAAGCAGCCATGGTCTACGGAGGTCCAACCAGACCGTGCAATTTAGTTCTCCAAGCAAGTCTATCCTGAGCTATATCTACTGCATCTGGCCACTGCACACCAATTCTAACAAGGTCCTGTTTGACATTGTCTGCCCACCGCATCCTAGGTCTCCCCTTCTTTCTGAGGCCTTTAGGCACACTGTTCATAACCCTATTCGCCAATCTATAATTATTCATACCGGCAACATGGCCAAACCAACGGAGTCTCTCTCTGCACAATATGCTGCTTAAACGAGGTTACAAACTCCTTTGCCTAATCTCATCATTAGTTACAAAGTTGAACCACCTAATACCCAAGATACTGTGTAAGCATCTAGAATCCAAAGCACCTAGTTTGTTTCCTGTTATCTTGTTTACAAAGTGTCCAGGTTTCACTACCATAACTAACCCTAGAAAGAACCAAACTATTGTATACTCTAATTTTAGTCTTTAGGTGTATACGCCTATTTCTCCACACTCTCCATAGATTCTTAAAATAATTAATATTATAATTCACATTTTCCTAATACTTAGTAATTTTAATATATGTATTGTTAAAAGATCACCGAAATGATTAAACGGAACGGCTGTTACAAATTTTTTACAAATAATGGGTACAGAATAAAAATTTGAAAAATTAGTGGTAGTATTTAAGAGGTATTCCACTGACAGCAATAATGTACCCACTTCTCTGAAAGAGGTGTGAGAAATGCAAGTTTTTAGTTTTAAGAATTAAAGGACGAATACTTTTATGTTGTGAAAAAAAATGCAAATGAAATACCATTTGCATTTTTCCTATCATCCCCTTGCTCAAATTAAAATTTATAGGATGAAACAGCACATAAACGAAAAACTTCTTTCTCTTTGAAAACGATTGGATTGGATTGGATTGTTTTACATCTGAGCGGCACTTTTTTGCACACCATGGGCTAAATGGCCAGGTCACATGGACCCCGTAGGCTCAGAGAAGGTTGGGGGAGGGGACCTACTGGAACAGCTGTTGGGAGACAGATGGTAGCCTCCCGTCAAGTCCATCCAGCATGTTCTTTAACGTTGGGTTGTTTTACCTCTGAGCGGCACTTTTTTGCACACCATGGGCTAAATGGCCAGGTCACATGGACCCCGTAGTCTCAGAGAAGGTTGGGGGAGGGACCCACTGGAACAGCTGTTCGGAGACAGATGGTAGCCTCCCGTCAAGGCCATCCAGCGTGTTCTTTAACGTTGGGTTGTTTTACCTCTGAGCGGCACTTTTTTGCACACCATGGGCTAAATGGCCGGGTTGGGTTGGGTTGTTTTACCTCTGAGCGGCACTTTTTTGCACACCATGGGCTAAATGGCCAGGTCACATGGACCCCAAAGGCTCAGAGAAAGTTGGGGGAGGGGACCCACTGGAACAGCTGTTGGGAGACAGATGGTAGCCTCCCGTCAAGGCCATCCAGCGTGTTCTTTAACGTGCACAGGGTATGTCTCTCCCGCACACGGGGCCACGGCTTAACGTCCCATCCGACGGACGGCGGCCTTTACAAGCCCATCGGTGTCCCCTACTGACCGTGGGCAGGGCGGGGAATTTTTGCGGCTAAATGGCCGGGACCTACTGGAACAGCTGTTGGGAGACAGATGGTAGCCTCCCGTCAAGTCCATCCAGCGTGTTCTTTAATGTTGGGTTGTTTTACCTCTGAGCGGCACTTTTTTGTACACCATGGGCTAAATGGCCAGGTCACATGGACCCCGTAGACTAATAATAATAATAATAATCTTTATTCATATTCATGTTAGTTATACAAAATTTTAAACAAATGACCCGCAAAGCATTTGCTTATCTGCAGGAGAGAAGAATAATAAATGTTACATGAAAATACATAAGATATAGTTTAAAACAATGTCATCAAATTATATGAATTTCAGTGGAAGCTCCATTGTAGTGGTTGAAATTTTTATTTAAAATTTAGTGCCTAGAAGAAAATTTTTTGTCTTATTTTTGATTTCTTTAAAATTGTTTAATAAAATAATTTCCCTTGGCAGTTGATTGAACACGTAAGGTATTGTGTATGCCCTTGTACATTTCCCGTAATTGTTTAATATTTTTGGAAGTTGGAAATAATTTTTGGATTGTAACCTTGTGTTTTTCCCATGAGAGATTTTATATTTAAATTGATTATCAAAAAAATATTTTAAAGTGATGCTGTATTTGTAAAGGTTGTGAAAAGAGAGTATGCCTAGATAATTTAGTCTTTCTTCGCTATGATAAAATGAATTTCTTAAGTTGTATGGGATTATATTTTTAGCAATGGATGATTGAATAGTTTCTATTTTCTTTATATTTGTGAGGTTAGTTGAGCCGTATATTGTCAAACCATAGGTCAATATAGATTCACAGATAGCTTTGTAAACCAAAATACATGTATGTGTGCTTGCAACAAATTGTAGTTTATAAAGTTTAGATGCACATAGACGCAATTTCCCTGCTAACTTTTGAATATGTGTATTCCATCGGAAGGTTGTGTCCATGTAGAGTCCAAGATATTTATGGCTCTCAACACGCTCAATAACATCACAGTCGCAGCAGTCAGGGTCATGAGTTATCATGTTGTGGGGACACAAGGGTTCGTGGTTTTTAATTGCATAAGATGAGAGATCATAGTATCCTGGTGAATGAAAGCTCATCCATTTGGTTTTTTCTGAATTTATGTAAATACGATTAATGTTAGACCAGTAAATAATTTTGTTAAAATCATCCTGTGTATCTCGGACTGCGTCTCCTATATTGTGATTCACGTTAACCAAGGCGGTGTCATCAGCATATATATAAAGAGAGCCCTTCAGTTTAAGGTTAGCTAGATCATTAATATAAATAATGAATAAAAGCGGACCTAAAATTGAACCTTGTGGAACACCAGTGTACACTGTTCTCTTCTCACTAAAAACGCCATTAATTTTGGTAACATGCACTCTATTTTTTAAATAATTTTCAAACCATTTAAGGGTAATACCTCGGACACCATAAATATACAATTTTTGAAGCAAAATATCGTGATCCAACGTATCAAATGCCTTACGAAAGTCCAGAAAGATAGCTGCTGCTTTTTTTCCGTTGTTTAAAGTTCCATTAATGACGTCAGAAAACTCCGTTAAAAGTGTAATTGTATTTTTACCTTTTTGGAAACCATATTGCTTTTCACTAATAATGTTATGTTTTTTCAAGAAATTGGCTAGAACGTTAGCTACATATCTTTCAAGTATTTTGTGAAGGACGGGTAAGATGGCAATGGGCCTATAGTTAGTGCAATCGGATTTAGTTCCACTTTTGTAAATTGGTCTTAGAATAGCAATTTTGAGTTTATTAGGGATGTTTCCTGTAGATATGCTTTCATTGATAAAGTTTGTCACGAGATCAGCTAAGGAGGTTTTGCATGCTTTAATGTGCTTTATGTGTACCTGATCGTATCCACATGATTTTCTTTCATTTAAGTCACTTAGAATTTTGAAAGTTTCTTGTTTTGAGATGGGAGGAATAAAAATTGAGGGGACAGAAGGTTGGATATGTTTAGGAACTGTAGAGAGATTCTGTATACGGTTATCGTCTCTGAGATTGACAATAATGTCTGCAAAGGTGTTGTTAAATTTCTCTGCTGCTTGAGTTTCAGACATACCTTGTGGCATATTCTTCATGATAAAATCGTCAATGGCAGTTTTAGGTTTATTGTTGATAATTTGGTTGATGAGTTCCCAATTTTGTTTTGGTTTATTTTTACATGACTCAAATTGTTTGAAGTAATATTTTTTCTTTTCCTGCCTAATAACGGACGTGACTGTGTTTCTTAAGTTTGTGTATAGTAATTTAAAATTTCTGTTTCTCTTGTTATTTTTGTAATCAATCCAAGCCGAGTCTCTTTTACGTATTAAGTTTATTATTTCCTGATTTATCCAGCCTTTACTACAATTTCGTTGTTTCATTTTTGAGCCATCCGATAGTTTATTAATTTTGTTATTGTTGACAATCGCCATATATTTTTTTATGAATGTTTCATAAAGTACGTCTATTAGTTCTGAATTTGGGGTTTCGTTTCCAGTGCCTCTGTCCAGCCAGTCTGTTAGACTTATTTCTTTGCATATGTTTTTATGATCTAAGATAGTTTTCGTGTTAAAATTGCTGTCTAGCTTTTTAGTGTGATTGGACGAATTCCCAAGTTTTTTCCCCCCGCAAATTGCCGCGATTAAGTAGTGGTCTGCGATCCTACTGCCAAAAATCATTGAATTTGTGTCGAGTTTAATGTCAAGTCGGACGTTAATGTGATCAATGCATGTCTGAGAAAGAGAGTCACCAATGATGTCTTCCCTGGTGATACCAGTAATAATAGGTGAGAAACCAAACTCGGTTAACAATTCTACGTATTTGGCAACTCCGTGTTTTTTGATATTTTTGATATCTAAATTAAAGTCTCCAACTAGTATTTGATTGCGATGTTTATCAGTTGTTTCGAACCAATTTTTGAGATTAGAAAGAAAAGTGTTAATGTTCGAGCTTGGTGATCTGTAAATAGCAAGTAAATTGAAAGTTAAATTACCCTTGTAGATATTTATATTCAGTGTTTCAGCAGGGATTACAAGTGAAGGTATCGTTTTGACTAATAATGTGTCGCGGAAGAAAAGTAGAATCCCATGTTCAAACGCACCAGGAGTTCTCGTAAAAAGTTGATTAAAATTTTCTAGATTGAACAATGGAGCATCCGTGCTGAGGATGTTAGTTTCTGTTAATATAATAATATCTAAGAAATTCAAGATATCTTTAAGATAAACACAGAGAGTATCCCAGTTTTTTTTCAGACTTCGAATGTTCACATGCAGAAAGCTTAAATGTTCATCAGATTCATAACATAATTTACTAGTCAAGAACCATTTCTTAACTTCTTCATAGTCGCACAGGACATTTTCGTTGTGATCAAATGTTGGTAAGTCATCAAAATGAAAAGTCGCCATGGCAGAACAAATAAGGTGGAGCAAATAAACAATATATTTCCCGTTTAAAATTCGTCGAAATTCGTTTGCATATCAATTCGAGTTACGCTGTCACCATCAGTTTTTCTCATCATGATTTTCCCGTTCCGAAACCAGACGTATTTAAAATTTTTTGATTTGGCCAGGCACCTCGCTTTCCAGAAAAGTTCTCTGTTTATTGGAGTTAAATTTTCATTTGTATACACTGGCGTTTTTTTAGCGTCATCAATAACGTTACTGGCAAAGATTTTCGATTTCTTTTTTGACATCCATTGTTCACGTTCGTTTCTAGATTTAAATTGGGCAATAATCGCAGGTGTTTTTTTCTTGTTCCTTGTTGGCAGTCTATGTAAGGCTTCAAGTTGATCAATGTTAAAATTATTTATATCTAGCGCTTTTGCAACGTTGATCATTATCTGATTTAGATTTTCTTTCTCATCCTGGTCGTCCATTGGAATGCCATGTATCTCGATATTTCGGTTTCTGCCGTATTGTTCAAGATCATTAATTTGCGACTTTAGAGCCGTATTCTCTTGAGTGAGATCTGCACATGTAGTTTCAATGGTAGCTAGTTTACTCATAGTGTCTAGTTGCGTCGCTTCATATTCGTGAAATTTATTCAATAGTGTATCATATTGAGATGAGAAAAATTCTACTGAATGCCTTAAGTCTTTGATTTCGTTTCTTAAGTGCGTTATTTCATTCAGTAATGTTTGAAAGTTTCTAGTTTCTTGTTGCGCCGAAGACGGGGGCCGTATACTATTAGTGTTACAGCCTTCTCCAGGTGTCTTAGAGGAGCGGTGACCCAAGGATGTCTCCTGGCTATAGTTACTATTGTTATTCGATGTCGGTGAGGGTGATACACGTGTGCTATTCTTTAGAGGCGTATTATCTCTGTTTTCTTTATCTGAAACGGGCCTGTTGTTTGTCCTGCTTAATTTGCAGTCAGTACAGAGCCACGTTTTTTTCTTCTCTTGAGTCATCTTTTTATAGTTTCTCTCCGTTGTGCCAGAGCACCCAAAATGCAGTTTCCCTTTGCATCCACTGCATAGGATATGGTCGGCATTAGGAGCAATTGTTTCTCCACAGCTGTAGCACAATGAATTCATTGTGTAGAGAGTTTTGGCTCACAAGTTCAACGGCGGGAACCACTAATGGGAGATGCACAAATTGGGCCCTAAAGTCCAGGTGCTTAATTGATTTTAGCCAGCTCACTCTACACAAGACACTGTGTAAAGCACGACGGACTGATGCAAGGGGGAGAGGACGCGTAGGAGCAATAAAGTTTATGGCACTTAAGGTTGGGGGAGAGGACCTACTGGAACAGCTGTTGGGAGACAGATGGTAGCCTCCCGTCAAGGCCATCCAGCGTGTTCTTTAACGTTGAGTTGTTTTACCTCTGAGCGGCACTTTTTTGCACACCATGGGCTAAATGGCCAGGTCACATGGACCCCGTAGGCTCAGAGAAGGTTGAGGGAGGGGACCCACTGGAACAGCTGTTGGGAGACAGATGGTAGCCTCCCGTCAAGGCCATCCAGCGTGTTCTTTAACGTTGGATTGTTTTACCTCTGAGCGGCACTTTTTTGCACACCATGGGCTAAATGGCCGGGACCTACTGGAACAGCTGTTGGGAGACAGATGGTAGCCTCCCGTCAAGTCCATCCAGCGTGTTCTTTAATGTTGGGTTGTTTTACCTCTGAGCGGCACTTTTTTGTACACCATGGGCTAAATGGCCAGGTCACATGGACCCCGTAGACTCAGAGAAGGTTGAGGGAGGGGACCTACTGGAACAGCTGTTGGGAGACAGATGGTAGCCTCCCGTCAAGGCCATCCAGCGTCTTCTTTAACGTTGAGTTGTTTTACCTCTGAGCGGCACTTTTTTGCACACCATGGGCTAAATGGCCAGGTCACATGGACCCCGTAGGCTCAGAGAAGGTTGAGGGAGGGGACCCACTGGAACAGCTGTTGGGAGACAGATGGTAGCCTCCCGTCAAGGCCATCCAGCGTGTTCTTTAACGTTGGGTTGTTTTACCTCTGAGCGGCACTTTTTTGCACACCATGGGCTAAATGGCCAGGTCACATGGACCCCGTAGGCTCAGAGAAGGTTGGGGGAGGGGACCCACTGGAACAGCTGTTGGGAGACAGATGGTAGCCTCCCGTCAAGGCCATCCATTGTGTTCTTTAACGCGCACAGAATATGGCTCTCCCGCACACGGGGCCACGGCTTAACGTCCCATCCGACGGACGGCGGCCTTTCCAAGCCCATCGGTGTCCCCTACTGACCGTGGGCAGGGCGGGGAAATTTTGCGGAAATAAATCTCAACGCTGACCCAGCTGGGACTCGAACCTGGGAACTACAGATTACGAGCCTGGCGCGCTACCAACTGAGCCACCCCCGCCCCCTCTTTGAAAACGAGGTTCTCATATGCGCCTGAGGCAATATGCGTCTTTCTAGTTTTTAAATATTGTCACTGTCTGTTGAAACATTTGTCCCACCGTGAGGTTAGAGCACTACGACACCCTATCGTAAAATGGGTTAAATTACCTCTGAGCAGCACTTTTTTTTTCACACAATGAGCTAAATGATTAGATCACAACGACTCCGAAGGCTCAGAGAAGGTTGGGGTAGGAGACCCTCTGAAACAGCTGTTGGGAGACACGTGGTAGCCTCCGGTCAAGGCCATCCAGCGTGTTCTTTAAAGTTGGGTTCTTTTACCTCTGAGTGGCACTTTTTTTGCACACAATGGGCTAAATGACCAAACCACAAGGACCCCGAAAGCTCAGAGAAGGTTGGGGGAAGGGACCCACTGGAACAGCTGTTGGAAGACAGATGGTAGCCTACCGTCAAGGCCATCCAGCGTGTTCTTTAACGTTGGGTTGTTTTACCTCTGAGCGGCACTTTTTTGCACACCATGGGCTAAATGGACAGGTCACATGGGCCCCGTAGGCTCAGAGAAGGTTTGGTAAGGGGACCCACTGGAACAGCTGTTGGGAGACAGATGGTAGCCTCCCGTCAAGGCCATCCAGCGTGTTCTTTAACGTTGGGTTGTTTTACCTCTGAATGGCACTTTTTAGCACACAATTTGCTAAATGGCCAGGTCATACGGACCCTGAAGGCTCAGAGAATGTTGGGGGACGAGACCCTCTGGAACAGCTGTTGGGAGACACGTGGTAGCCATCCAGCGTTTCAAGGCCATCCAGCGTGTTCTTTAACGTGCACAGGATATGGCTCTCCCGCACACGGGACCCGGGCTAAACTTTCCATCCGACGACATTTCCAAGAGCCATCGGTGTCCCCTACTGACCGTGGACAGGGCAGGGATTATTACAGTGATAAATCTCAGCGCTGGCCCAGCTGGGACTAGAGCCTTCTTCGCAGGGGCGGCCAGAAGTCCGAAATCAATAGAGAGCCATTTAGAGACATATGATAGATTTTTCGGCCCAAAAAGGGGCGGGGTGGCTCAGTCGGTAGCGCGCCAGACTCGTAATCTGTAGTACCTAGGTTAGAGTCCCAGCTGGGTCAGTGTTGAGATTTATCTCCGCAAAATTCCCACCCTGCCCACGATCAGTAGGGGACACCGATGGGCTTTGAAAGGCCGCCGTCCGTCGGATGGGACAAGGACCCCCATATCCCAGAGATTGGAGAAGAGGACCCACTAAATAGCTGATAGGAAAGAAAAAAAAGTCACAAGGACACCCATATCTCAGAGTCAGTAGGGGACACCGATAGGCTTGAAAAGGCCGCCGTCCGTCGGATGGGACGTTAAGCCGTGGCCCCGTGTGCGGGAGAGCCATACCCTGTGCACGTTAAAGAACACGCTGGATGGCCTTGACGGGAGGCTACCATCTGTCTCCCAACAGCTGTTCCAGTGGGTCCCCTCCCCCAACTTTCTCTGAGCCTTCGGGGTCCATGTGACCTGGCCATTTAGCCCATGGTATGCAAAAAAAGTGCCTCTCAGAGGTAAAACAACCCAACCCAAGCTGCCCAAAAATTACGCTTTTAACTTTAAAAAAATAAATAAATAACGAATAACCCCTCAAGCAGTGGCTTTTTGTGTTATCGCCCAATGGCTCTTAATTAGGTAACATTGCCGCCAAAATTCAAGTATTAAATTTTCTTTAAGTATCAACAAAATGATATCCTTTTAATTCTCAAAAGTAGTGAGAAACTAGTTGCAAAATATCTATGTTTCAAGAGCGGTTCGAAGAACTCTCTCTCTCCTGCCAATCGATGGGCGGGGGTGGCTCAATCGGTAGCGCGTCAGACTCGTAATCCGTAGTTCTCAGTTTCGAGTCCCAGCTGGGTCAGCGTTGAGATTTATCTCGGCAAAATTCCCCCTCCCCCCGCTCTACCCACGGTCAGTAGGGGACACC
This sequence comes from Ryuthela nishihirai, assembly GCA_038380435.1. NCBI lineage: Eukaryota > Metazoa > Arthropoda > Arachnida > Araneae > Heptathelidae > Ryuthela > Ryuthela nishihirai. The sequence goes on from JAWZYU010000002.1 coordinate 64,505,614, forward strand.
GATTGACTTGAAAAGACCGCCGTCCGTCGGGTGGAACGTTAAGCCTTGGCCCCGTGTGCGGGAGAGCCATACCCTGTGCACGTTAAAGAACACGCTGGATGGCCTTGACGGGAGGCTACCATTTGTCTCCCAACAGCTGTTCCAGTTGGACCCTTCCCCCAACTTTCTCTGAACCTTCGGGGTTCTTGTAACCTGGTCATTTAGTCCAGAAAAGTCCTGTGTCCTGTGTGTCAAAAAAAAGTTCCGCTCAGAGGTAAAACAACCCAACCTGCCAAGTGAACGTTTAAAGAATATGACGTCACCAGTTGGCTTCAGAAGAAATTTCTCCTTGTGTGTGTGTTGGGGAGGGGGGGGGGGTTGAAAAAACGCCAATGCTTTTTTTTAGATAATGAGCGTTGGCATCTTAGAATACGGCTTAATCATGTCTGATGTTACACAATATTCTTATTTAAAAACTTTGTTAACAAAAATTTATCGTGTAAAGCTTTTATAACACAAGCCAGAAAAAAACAAGGAATTCTCCAATTTTCTTATAAGTTAAAAAAAACAACACATTTTCAGGTTTTTAAGGAGTAGAGGGAGGCATTAGGGTGTGAAATCCAAGGTAGTCCGCGCAGTCGCAGTTGAGACTAGAATCTTAGAAGTGTGACCGACTGCGCATGAAATTGCCTCTAATTAATACCAATCAGTGAGCCAATGTTGTACAGTCGCTCAAAAAAGTATCCGAACACTATGGTTGATTACAGTTTACGATTTTTTTAGAAATTAGTGATCTGGCAACCTTCGTGTCACGTGACACTAATTTCACTCACTAATTTCTAAAAAAATCTTTGCCAGATATTTTTTCTGAATTCTGTAATCAACCATAGTGTTCGGATACTTTTTTGAGCGACTGAACATTAGATTGTGTGACGCATTGGGATGAGTGCGAGCTTAAGGAAGAAAATTGCACACGTGCATTGATAATCTCTGGAGAAATTCCCGAAAGCTGTTGAACAATTTAGATGGGATCTGTTTAATAAAAACAAATAAAATGTAAAATAAATAACCTCTCAAGTAGCTGCTTGCACAGAGGTCTGACAGGTAACTGTCAGTTTATACGTCATAAGTAGAAGGTCTGTGAGGATGGCAGGACCTCAGAAGATAAACAACAGGAACATCATGCCTTATCCGGGGCTCGAACCCAGCCCATTAGATCAGAGCGATGCGCGTTAACCACTGCGCCACGATGGAAAACATAAATGCATGATATTTTGCATTGTAACAGTTAACTGCTGAGATTGAAGATGTTTTCTCCAGAAGAAATAATAACGGATCATTTTCTTTGTTGGGGAAAGGATCTTGTTCAGTCTGGAAACAAAAAGTAAGTCATTTTGGTCTCAATTTTCATTCCTTTCCTACCCTTTATATATTTTGGAACCTCCTGTTTTTAATACCAGTTGTGTATACACAAAAAGTATTTCCAAAAGTTTACTCTGGGAAGTTTAGTTACACTCTGGGAAATGTGTTCTACTGCTCATTGTGGGCGGGGGTGGCTCAGTCGGTAGCGCGCCAGACTCGTAATCTATAGTTCCCAGGTTCGAGTCCCAGCTGCGTCAGCGTTGAGATTTATCTCCGCAAAATTCCCCGCCCTGCCCACGGTCAGTAGGGGACACCGATTGGCTTGGAACAGGCCACCGTCCGTCGGATGAGACATTAAGCCGTGGCCCCGTGTACGGGACAGCCATACCCTGTGCACGTTAAAGAACACGCTGGATGGCCTTGACGGGAGGCTACCATCTGTCTCCCAAAAGCTGTTCCAGTGAGTCCCCTCCCCCAACCTTCTCTTAACCTTCGGGGTCCTTGTGACCTGATCATTTAGCCATTGTGTGCAGCTGTTCCAGTGAGTCCCCTCCCCCAAACTTCTCTAAACCTTCGGGGTCCTTGTGACCTGATCATATAACCATTGTGTGCAGAAAAATGCCGCTCAGAGGTAAAACAACCCAACGTTAAAGAACCCGCTGGATGGCCTTGACGGGAGGCTACCATCTGTCTCCCAACAGCTGTTCCAGTGAGTTCCCTCCCTCAACGTTCTCTGAGCTTTCGGGGTCAATGTGACATGGCCATTTAGCTCATGGTATGCAAAAAAGTGCCGCTCACAGGTAAAACAACCCAACTGCTCATAGTGATGCAAAAAGTTCCTATGAACATTGCGCCAGAAACACTTCCTTTCCTAGTTATAGCATATTTTGGGAGTGCAAGAAGCCTGCCGAAAGAGATAATGCTAGGTAAATTTGCATGGCTGACGGCTTAAGTAGATGTATACAAAAGTTGAACTAAATCCCACCACCCCTGGATGATCTCAATCGTACATATCCTGCCCTTTGCCTTTATACAGGTGGACCAACTGCATGCCTGCACTCTCCTCTCCCAGTTTAAAGCCACTGGATTTCTTCTTATAAGGGGACGTTAAGGCTGATGTTTACACTACCCCGTTTCTTAATGCACAAACTCTCCGCAAACGGATCGTGGATAGTTTTCAGGGAATTCAGAACACTTCTGGGACTTTTCGAACGGGTTCGACAGTCAAAGAGCAGACGCGGTGAGGCGTGTATTGCGGATCAGGGAGTCCATTTCGAACACTTTCTCTGATGTAGACTCACATAGTTGTTCACATTGATCTCTTTCAGTGTGCTTTAATAACTGGAATAAAAACTAATCAATTTCACGGCCTTTCTATCTTAAATAATAAAATAAATACCCCCTCAAGCAGCTGCTTACCACAGAGGTCTGACAGGAGCCTGTCAGTTTATATGCCAAAGTAAAGGTCTGAGAGGATGGATGGACCTCAGCAGAAAAACAACAATAACGCTCATGTCTTAGCCGGGGCTCGAACCCAGGTCCCTTAGATCAGTAGCCAAGCAAGCTAACCACTCGGCGACATAAAAATAAATACCCCTCAAGCAGCTGCTTGCCACAGAGGTCTGACAGGAGCCTGTCAGTTTATATGCCAAATTAGAAGGTCTGTGAGGATGGCAGGACCTCAGCAGAAAAACAACAATAACGCTCATGTCTTAGCCGGGGCTCGAACCCAGGTCCCTTAGATCAGTAGCCCAGCGCGCTAACCAGTCGGCCACGAGACGGCTAACACTCTCGAAATGTGCTGTCACTCAGAAGGGAAGAGTTTCTCGCCCAATGTTCGCGGGAAGCTCTTTCCTCACTATGCGCAGTAGAACACTTCACTCAACTACGGCTTGCTGGCATTGCCTACAGTTTTCGGGTTGGGTTGGGTTGTTTTACCTCTGAGCGGCACTTTTTTTGCACACCATGGGCTAAATGGCCAGGTCACATGGACCCCGAAGGCTCAGAGAAGGTTGGGGGAGGGGAGCCACTGGAACAGCTGTTGGGAGACAGATGGTAGCCTCCCGTCAAGGCCATCCAGCGTGTTCTTTAACGTTGGGTGGTTTTACCTCTGAGCGGCCCTTTTTTTGCACACCATGGGCTAAATGGCCAGGTCACATGGACCCCGAAGGCTCAGAGAAGGTTGGGGGAGGGGAGCCACTGGAACAGCTGTTGGGAGACAGATGGTAGCCTCCCGTCAAGGCCATCCAGCGTGTTCTTTAACGTTGGGTGGTTTTACCTCTGAGCGGCCCTTTTTTTGCACACCATGGGCTAAATGGCCAGGTCACATGGACCCCGAAGGCTCAGAGAAAGTTGGGGGAGGGGACCCACTGGAACAGCTGTTGGGAGACAGATGGTAGCCTCCTGTCAAGGCCATCCAGCGTGTTCTTTAACGTTGGGTTGTTTTTACCTCTGAGCGGCACTTTTTTTGCACACCATGGGCTAAATGGCCAGGTCACATGAACCCCGAAGGCTCAGAGAAGGTTGGGGGAGGGGACCCACTGGAACAGCTGTTGGGAGACAGATGGTAGCCTCCCGTCAAGGCAATCTAGCGTGTTCTTTAACGTGCACAGGGTATGGCTCTCCCGCACATGGAGCCACGGCTTAACGTCCCATTCGACGGACGGCGGCCTTTCCAAGCCCATCGGTGTCACCTACTGACCGTGGGCAGGGCGGGGAATTTTGCGGAGATAAATCTCAACGCCGACCCAGCTGGGACTCGAACCTGGGAACTACAGATTACAAGCCTGGCGCGCTACCGACTGAGCCACCCCCGCCCCCATACAAGCAGCGAAAAGTGTAAAGGGGAAAAATGTAAGGGAAAACAGTTGTTAATGCCAATATTTTCAGAGAAGTGGACAAAAATTTTGGAAGCTGAATAAACATTTGGGAAAAGCATTCGTTGTAGTTAGCTAAGTTCAGAAACAAACAACTTTTGCATTAGTAGAAAATTATTCGAAACAATCTAAAACAAATGAATCAACGATATGGAAAAAACTGAACAATATGAAATACGATCCACAGTAAATACACAGATTACCCGTAGAGATAGACTTCAAACATTAGTTAAAAGCTTCTGAAAAAAATTCATCGCCAACACGGCGGAAATCGAACCCGCATCTCTCGAGATTCATGCCAGAGCGCGCTACCATTACATCACGCATTGGACAAGAAAACGTTTCAGAATATAGTACTGTGCAAATTAGTTGGGACAGTAGGAAAATGCAGTAACAAAGACACAACTAAAATATTTATTTGTTTCATATTGTAGTTAATAGTGAATGTGACCCCCCCCCCCCTTAGCTTTAATTACTTCTTCCACCCTCTCAACCATTGATGCCACTAGCTTTCCACACATCTCCTTCACTTCAGGGTCGTGGTACCACACTTTCATGACACTTTCTATCATTTTGGTTTTCGTCGTGCAATCCATCTTAGATATGCGCGCTTTAATAATGGCCCACAAATTTTCAATGGGGTTTAGATCGGGTGAATTTCCTGGCCACTCCAATACCTTCAACTATTGCTGGGTAAAGAAGCTCTTAGCAAGCTTAGAATTGTGGCATGAAGTCAGATCCTGTTGAAATAACCCATCGCCATTAGGAAACAGCTTCTGCAGTGTTGGAACCATTTTCGCCTCCAGAACGCCTATGTACTTTTTGCTGTCCATCATTCCTTCAATGGGGTGAAGCGTCTGAGGCCCGGAAGCTATGAAAATCCCCAAAACATGACCTTGGGTGGGTGTTTGGGGGACTGCTGGATGTGACCGGATCGAAGAGGTTCTCCAGGCTTCGCTTGTCCCAACTAATTCGCACAGTACTGTAAGACTAGAAATCTTCCCTGAGACGTGGCTGACACAACGCAATCTAGATATATCAATATATATATATCCTCATAGATGGCGCTGTGTCAGCCACGTCTCAGGGAAGATTTAAAAGGTCTTATACTGTGGCATATAAACGGACAGGCTCCTGTCAGACCCCTGTGGCAAGCAGCTGCTTGAGGGGGTATTTTTTTTTTATATTCTGAAGCATTTTTTTGTCTGATGCGTGGTGTAATGGTACCTCGCTCTAGTATAAATCTGGAAAGATGCGGCAAAGAATTTTTTTCAGAAGCTTTTAAATATGAAATACATTTCATAATTGCACAGAGGGACTTTAAGAGTTAATAAAAATAAATAATAAAAAAACCCTCAAACAGCTGCTTGTCACAGAGGTCTGACAGGAGCCTGTCAGTTTATATGCCAATGTAGAAGGTCCGTGAGGATGGCAGGACCTCAGCAGAAAAACGACACAAACAGCCATGCCTTACCCGGGGCTCGAACCCAGGTCCTTTAGATCAGTGCCAGGCTCGTAATCTGTAGTTCCCAGGTTCGAGTCCCAGCTGGGTCAGCATTGAGATTTATCTCCGCAAAATTCCCCGCCCTGCCCACGGTCAGTAGGGGACACCTATGGGCTTGGAAAGGCCGCCGTCCGTCGGATGGGACGTTAAGCCGTGGCTCCGTGTGTGGGAGAGCCATACCCTGTGCACGTTAAAGAACACGCTGGATGGCCTTGACGGGAGGCTACCTCTGTCTCCCAACAGCTGTTCCAGTGGGTCACCTCCCCCAACCTTCTCTGAGCCTTCGGGGTCCATGTGACCTGGCCATTTAGCCCATGGTGTGCAAAAAAGTGCCGCTCAGAGGTAAAACAACCCAACCCAACCCTTTAGATCAGTAGCCAAGCGCGCTAACCACTCGGCCATGGGTGTTAATAAAGGGTGAAAATTGGGAAAACGAAATTTGGGTATTATTGGCTGAAGCAAAAGTTGTTGATAAAAGATGTGTTACAAATTTTCTGTCAGGTATATAAACTTCGAGAGTTTCTTCACATGTTGTAGACGTAATTGTATTTGTTATTTAATTATTCAAAAAGAAGCACTTTAAAATATGGGTATTCTTTTATAATGACAATATACTAATTTATTGCATTAACGTTTACAATACTTTGGCTACAAAACAATGGTTATGAAAATAAAAATAAAATCTGTATGCTGAAGTATAATATGTTATTGATTGATTATTCAGATGAAGTTCTGCTATTGTGTGCTTCCTTGGGGGCTGAGCCTCAAACAAGATGTTTTTGACTTATAACTGGTTGGTTTTAACGTCGCATAACAGAAGTTTACTACATAATAATAATAAAAGACGGTCGGATAGTACAAAAAGCATCAAAGGAGGTGTCCTGTAGACATGGAACTCGTGAACAGTTAGCTGGAAAAATTTAGTTTAGAACATTACGCATGTATATAATTGAGAAGTGTGAATCCCATTCAAGGCAAAATTAATATTTTTGAGCTACAATTTCAGACGTTTAGTATTCTATTTCGCATTTCTTTACAAATAAGATTGAGATTAATCAATTAGGGAATTTATGTGAGTATAGTTTGATCATTTATTTATTAAGAAAATCATTCCAACTGTTATACGTCTTGTAAGCATCTCATTTAATCTATTAAATAAGTCCATTTAACATCAGTTTGATTATTTCGAACCCATAACGGCAACGTCAAATTATGACTGAAATTCCACAATAATATAAAAAATTTTATTCAAGAAGTTAATGAGGTCTCAACCTCACTTCTCATCAAAAAACAGTCAAATGTTCCTAATAAACTCCTGACAGAGCAGGGGTGGCTCAGTCGGTAGCGCGCCAGGCTCGTAATCTGTAGTCCCAGGTTCGAGTCCCAGCTGGGTCAGCGTTGAGATTTATCTCCGCAAAATTTCCCGCCCTGCCCACGGTCAGTAGGGGACACCGATGGGCTTAGAAAGGCCGCCGTCCGTCGGATGGGACGTTAAGCCGTGACCCCGTGTGCGGGAGAGCCATACCTTGTGCACGTTAAAGAACACGCTGGATGGCCTTGACGGGAGGCTACCATCCGTCTCCCAACAGCTGTTCCAGTGGGTCCCCAACCTTCTCTGAGCCTTCGGGGTCCATGTGACCTGGCCATTTAGCCCATGGTGTGCAAAAAAGTGTCGCTCAGAGGTAAAACAACCCAACAACCTGACAGAGCCCATATAAATCTGTTGACAAAATCTTAGTGTTTAGTATTCCCACAAATGTCAATCACTTCCACGAATGCCTTTTCCATCATTTCAGTTTGTTGGTTTCCAATTTCGACGGCGTCTGAATTCTTTCTAGTGCAACACACTCCTAAATTAATGAGTTGAAACGAATAATCATTACGGGGAAAATGCAGCTCAAAAATGATTCGAAGAAACTATTTCTTTATTTTTGTCACGCCAACGTGATTCAACTCGTCCCTTCTCAGTAAGGCTTGTTACGTCCGGTTGTTGTGACTCTACCAAAGCTTTTCTTCACAAAGGTTACTGAACGCCTAAAGAACTATCAACAAGTTTTGGTTTTCTCGGACCTGTTCTTGTAATAGTTAGTTGAAAGGCATCTAAAGATAATGACTAAATATAGACCAACTTTTTTTTTTCTTCACATGCTTGACAGTAACTTTGCAGTCCTGTGGCCGAATGGTTAGCGTATTTGGCTACTAATTAAAGAGACCCTGGGTTCGAGCCCCGGGTAAGGCATGAATATTTGCGCTGTCTTTCTACTGAGGTCTCGCCTTCCTCATAGATCTTTTGTTATGGCATGTAAACTGACAGTCTTCTATCAAATTTCTTCGTTATTTTAATTAACCGTAACTTTAAAGAATCAAGTTAAAGATGCACTTGTGAGCTTGCGCATTTTTGCTCATAATTTGGGTTGGGTTGTTTTACCTCTGACCGGTACTTTTCTGCACACAATGTCTAAATGGTCAGGTCACAAGGACCCCGAAGATTCAGAGAAGGTTGGGGGAGGGACCCACTGGAACAGCTGTTGGGAGACAGATGGTAGCCTCCCCGTCAAGGCCATCCAGCGTGTTCTTTAATGTGCACAGGGTATGGCTCTCCCGCACACGGGGCCACGGCTTAACGTCCCATCTGACGGACGGCGGGCTTTCCAAGCCCATCGGTGGCCCCTACTGACCGTGGGCAGGGCGGAGAATTTTGCGGAGATATATCTCAACGCTGACCCAGCTGGGACTCGAACCTGGGAACTACAGATTACGAGCCTGACGCGCTACCGACTGAGCCACCCCCGCCCCCTTTTGCTCATAAAATAGACTAAATAACCAGTCACAAGGACTCAATGAAAGCTGTTGGAAGGGTCCACTGGACAATTGTTACGAGACAGCGGTCACCCAGTGTGTTGTTTATGTGCAAAGTCTCTCCAGCATATGAAGCCCGGCTTTACTTCAGATCCCATAGGCGAGCTATGCTCGTAATCTGTAGTCCCCATGTTTGAGTCCCATTTGGGGTCAGCGTTGAGATTTATCTCTGCAAAATTCCCCGCCCTGCCCATGGTCAGTAGGGGACACCGATAAGCTTGGAAAAAGCCGCCGTCCGTGAGATGGAACGTTAAACCGTGACCCTGTATGCGGGAGAGCCATAACCTGCGCACGTAAAAGAACACGCTGGATGGCCTTGACGGGAGGCTACCATTTGTCTCCCAACAGCTGTTCCAGTGGGTCCCCTCCCCCAACATTCTCTGAGTCTTCGGGGGTCCATGTGACCTGGCCATTTAGCCCATGGTGTGCAAAAAAGTGCCGCTCAGAGGTAAAACAACCCAACAAAATTGCAATCCATGCAAGAGAAATAACTTCACCTGTACAGATTCAAGATGGGCGAAACACTAAGTAGTTATAGAGAAAATAATAAAAGAGGCATTTCATTTCGAAATGGCGCCAGTTGGAGGATGTAGACAAAAATGGCGAAACCGGATCCAAAGGCATACGATTACGACACTCCCCACAAGATAAGCTTTCATTTGACAACCTAACTGTGGATGCTCTTATTCGGAAGATGGAAGAACGATTTGCATAAATCTCCTTTTTTATGGGTAGAAAATTTGGGGGGGGGGGGGATTTTTGCATTGCATAACGCTTCTGACACCCAAGTATTCATTTAATGCAGAATGTAGTACGTTTGGTGGAACAATTACCTTGAGAAGAACACAAAGTGACACATGAAATAATAAGCTGAAAAAAATTGTCACGAATGACAAATATTAAAATTCAGCTTTAAGAGACAACATAGTTACCACGTACCGATAGATGGCGCCACTATTGGAATCAAATAAAAATGCGGGAAAGCTAAATCATATTAGCTGAAGAAGAAACGTTAGTAGTTGATGGTGTAGTTGTTAGCATACCTTGCCGGTTACTGGAAGATGTGGGTTCGAATCCGACTCATAGCACAACTAGTATTTCTCAGCTTATTATTTTGTTTTACATATGTAGAGGAAATTTATGACACTTTACCACGCAAAGTAACATCATTTGTCGGTTTGTGTGTTTGTCACATAATCGATAAACAAACAGACATATCACAAGGAAAAACAATAAGAAAATAGGTAAAACATATACCAGAAAGACGTGAAATGATCATTAAGGTGAAGAACTTGGTTGTGACATATTGATTTTAAAATATCAAATATTCTCGTTAAGATGTGTAACAAATGCTGAAATAGTAATTAAAATGAGATTATAATTAAATAATTCACAAATATTTAGTTTTTTTCAATTTATCAGTAAGCCATATTCTCATACAATTTCTAGTTGAATGCTTTCAGGTAATTCATAACAGAAAATAAAATTTTGAAATCTGATTAAAAAATGCTTTAGAATGAATATTAAAATTAATACATGTTTAATTAATTCTTGGCTTGAAATCCACAGAACAGATAAACATTCGAAAACAAAGGTGTGTTTAGGACATTCTATCCCCCAGTAAATTTTTCTTAATAATATTAACAGTTTATTCAACAACAAAACGACATATACTTTTACAATGAATTTGCTATTACATGTCATATAAAGTCCATAAGGTTTTGAAATAAAAGGGAAAAGAAGCAAAATTGTTAACACTAAAATTTCATAACTCCCACTCGAGAAGTACTCGCGTGTGAGAGTAATGAAGAGTTGCGTTATAGATTATCGTAACATTGTGAAAACCATAACTTGTAATGATAAGGAAAGAACAAATTAACCTTAAGCAGTTCCTTGACTCAGAACTCCGACAAGAGCGTTTAGGGATTAATACATCATAGTTAAATAATAACATCATAGTAAGTTAATTTAATACACCATAGAAGTCTGAGCAAGCCAGGGGCAGGGGTGGCTAAGTCGGTAGCGCGCCAGGCTCGTAATCTGTAGTTCCCAGGTTCGAGTCCCAGCTGGGTCAGCGTTGAGATTTATCTCCGCAAAATTCCCCGCCCTGCCCACGGTCAGTAGGGGACACCGATGGGTTTGGAAAGGCCGCCGTCCGTCGGATGGGACTTTAAGCCGTGGTCCCGTGTGCGGGAGAGCCATACCCTGTGCACGTTAAAGAACACGCTGGATGGCCTTGACGGGGCTACCATCTGTCTCCCAACAGCTGTTCCAGTGGGTCCCCTCCCCCAACCTTCTCTGAGCCTTCGGGGTCCTTGTGACCTGGCCATTTAGCCCATGGTGTGCAAAAAAATGCCACTCAGAGGTAAAACAACCCAACCCTGAGCAAGCCGAGAACTCAGGAAAATAAATTTTCAGTAGTGGTTTGAACCCAGTCACTTTTATCCATAGACAAGCACTGTAACCACTTGGCCATATGCATATATCATATCATAATCGTTTAATGAAGTACTTGGGAATTATTCTATACTTTCGTGCTCAAGATATGAATTGTTTACCGACCATAACCCATTTTTCTATTATATTTTGCATTTTTCACGGTTATAAGCAAATTCAGAATTTAAATTGCCACTGAGACTGACCTGAACACTGTAAATGTTATTTCAATCCCGAGCATGAACCAAGTGTGCTGGGCAACCAAGGGATGAATAATAATAGCTTGGGAAAGCCGCAGTCCATAAATAAGACTTTAAGCCTTGACTCAGTGTACAAGAGAGCCATATCCTGTGCGCCTTAAAGAGCATGAGGATTTAAATCACCAGGGCCTGATCTAGGGGGAAGCATGCCCCCCCCTCACTTTCAGAATGCTAGTAATGGCAACAGAGGCAAACATTATTAAACATATTTATATTTCATGCATTTTTCGAGAAATATTTAAGGAAGATCTCAAAAATTGAGGGAGATTGTTATGATGCATTGGAAATCTAGTCTCTTGCATTCCCCCATCCTTTACATTATTTCGATTTGATTGTGTTTAAGATCTCTCCCCCTTTATTATTTCTGGATCCGGTCCTGTTAACTATCATCTCTTCGCTAACAGCTATCCAGTCAGTCCTCTTCCCACAACATTCTCTCAGCCTTCCGGGATCTTGTTACTTGTCTATACACTGAAAAAATAAAAATGTTTTATGCTTTAAGAAGAAAATTGAGTTCGAAATTTCGAATGAATACGGAAAGGTTCATCCATCGCATGATAGCGTAATGAAATGGGTCAACGATAATTGAGTGGGAGTCAACTGCACTGATCATATGAACAATTTTATGACAATTGAGTGGACTACAATTGGGTGGATTGCAATTCAATGGATACGACAACTGGGAAGATACGACAATTGGGTGGATTGCAATTCAATGGATACGACAACTGGGAAGATACGACAATTGGATGGATAATGACAACTAGGGGGATACGACAATTGGGATCTGGGGTGTAGGATCTGAGTACATGAGAACTCTTTGGGGGGATATGGGAGGAGGATTTGAGTACACGAGAACGCTTTGGGGGATCTTGGGGAGGATCTGAGTACATGAGAACTCTTTGGGGATCTGGGGGGAGGATCTGAGTACATGAGAACTCTTTGGGGGGATCTGGGGGGAGGAAAGAGAGGAAGAGATGGCAGAGAGGAGGAGGGGAGAGAGATAGAAAGAGAGGGCAGAGGGGAGGAGGAGACAGAGACAGGAAGAGAGGGCAGAGGGGAGGAGGAGACAGACAGGAAGAGAGGGCAGAGGGAAGGAGGAGACAGAGACAGGAAGAGAGGGCAGAGGGGAGGAGGGGACAGAGAGAGGAAGAGAGGGCAGAGGGGAGGAGGAGACAGAGACAGGAAGAGAGGGCAGAGGGGAGGAGGCGACAGAGAGAGGAAGAGAGGGCAGAGGGGAGGAGGAGACAGAGACAGGAAGAGAGGGGAGGAGGGGACAGAGAGAGGAAGAGAGGGAAGAAGGGACAGAGAGAGGAAGAGGGGGCAGAGGGGAGGAAGGGACAGAGAGAGGGCAGAGGGGAGGAGGTGACAAAGAGAGAGGAAGAGAGGGCAGAGGGGAGGAGGTGACAAAGAGAGAAAAGGGGGCAGAGGGGAGGAGGGGACAGAGAGAGGAAGAGAGGGCAGAGAGGAGGAGGGGAGAGAGAGGAAGAGAGGGCAGATGTTAGGATGGGACAGAGAGAGGAAGAGAGGGCAGAGGGGAGAGAGGGAGGAAGAGAGGGCAGAGGGGAGGGGGGACAGAGAGGGCAGAGGTTAGGAGGGGACAGAGAGAGGCAGAGAGGAGGGGGGACAGAGATGGCAGAGGTTAGGAGGGGACAGAGAGAGAAAGAGAGGGGAGGGGGGACAGAGAGAGGAAGAGAGGGCAGATGTTAGGAGGGGACAGAGAGAGGAAGAGAGGGCAGAGGGGAGAGAGGGAGGAAGAGAGGGCAGAGGGGAGGAGGGGAGAGAGGGCAGAGGGGAGGGGGGACAGAGAGGGAAGAGGGGAGGGGGCAGAGAGGGGAGGGGGGACAGAGAGAGGAAGAGAGGGCAGATGTTAGGAGGGGACAGAGAGAGGAAGAGAGGGCAGAGGGGAGGAGGGGAGAGAGGGAGGAAGAGAGGGCAGAGGGGAGGAGGGGAGAGAGAGGGCAGAGGGGGGACAGAGAGGGCAGAGGTTAGGAGGGGACAGAGAGAGGAAGAGAGGGCAGAGGGGAGGGGGGACAGAGAGAGGAAGAGAGGGCAGAGGTTAGGAGGGGACAGAGAGAGGAAGAGAGGGCAGAGGGGAGGAGGGGAGAGAGGGAGGAAGAGAGGGCAGTGGGGAGGAGGGGAGAGAGGGAGGAAGAGAGGGGAGGAGGGGAGAGAGGGAGGAAGAGAGGGGAGGAGGGGAGAGAGGGAGGAAGAGGGGGCAGAGGGGAGGAGGTGACAGAGAGGATGAGAGGGCAGAGGGGAGGAGGGGACAGAGAGAGGAAGAGAGGGCAGAGGGGAGGAGGGGACAGAGGGAGAAGGGCCGTGCATCGAACCGAATAAGATATTCGGAATGAATACTGGTTCGAAGTGCAATTTCTCGAACCATTTAGTTCAATGAAAGTAAATCTCGACCCCGTTGTTCTTTTGTAGAGATCGAGACCGATTTCCGTTTAGCACGATAACATAAAACTCTTCTCTCTCTTTGCAAACTTCATACATGTTCAAAATTATTCTAACCTACATTTTTTTTTTTGATTTGCGACATATAGGACAGAGAAGAATCCTGGAAGCTACTCCTAGCTTAATACAGGCCTTCTCATACAAGGACATGCCCTACTAAGACCGAAGTAACTGCTGACCACTGCCTTAGTTAGAGCTAACACAACACACAAAGTTTGCCTTGCTGCAACAGTCGCTAGCTGCCTAACCACTATGCCAGTTAAGGCATCGCTTTTCACTTCAAATTCTTTCCGACTATTTAAAAAAAATAACCTAAATTACTTTTCATTTCAAAAATTTTTTTTTTCCATCTGGTACCCTCTCTTCATACATTCACAGATATTCAAAGTCTATCTTTTCATCAGACCCCGTCCCCGATAATGTCATTTTACCGGTTGATTTTGTCATATGTTTCAAACAAATTTCTCAGAACTGTCTCGATTTGTCAAATTCTCCGATTTACCTGGCTTTCTACAACCGAATAATCCAGTGAAGTGTATGATAACTCAACAAACCACATCATTTTTTATCTCTTTCACACACAAACCTCATTTTTGTGAAAATTTGTAAATATCTCGTCTGCCCGAAAAACTTAAATTACCTTTTTTTCACATGAAACATCCCGGTTTTTTCTAATTTTCACAAATATTTTCACAAAAAACAACACCGATTTCCATGGCTTTTTACAATCGAATAATCCACTGAAGTGTATGATAACTCAACAAACCACATCAATTTTATCTCATATACACACACCTCATTTCAAACTAATCCATTTAAACTAATTCACAAATTAATTTAAACCTCATCTTTAAAAAAAACTTAAATTAGTTTTTCACATGCTAAAAAATACCCCGTTTTTTCTAATTTTCACACATATTTTCACAAAAACCCACAAAAAACATACTTTTTTCCTCATCCCCCATAACTTTTCCCATGGATTTTCACAGAATTCTCTGGACCCATTTACTGGCTCAGAACACTCATTTATGCTACTACTATCAGGAGCCAAACGTGATAACCGCTTGGCTTACAAAGAAATCCAAAGGACAAGCTTTCCAGAAATGAGGTTTCCCATATTTCTTCCTCTGAATTTTCGTTTAACAAGACCAAGATACTAGAGATGTTTCAAAAGGTTTCACATGTGAGGTAACGCATCTGTGTCTACTTTAAATTCTTAGCAAAGCAATTTTTTTGTGATTCAAAGTAGCAAATCAGTACTCTCTAGAGCTACATTAAACCATACCAGTTCTTACAGTAATCTACAATAAATATGGGAGTAAAAATAGACCTAATTGCAAGACAGTAAGAAATATTTCCATGGGTTTCCCTTATTAGTGCTTTATAAGAAATTTCTACCTTTAGAATCATTATAAAATTATTTTGAAACTATTTGTAATAATTCAGTAGATAATATTTGTTTCTCTATGACCACTACCAAATCGTGTCTGGATAGAAATTATAAAGGAATGCGTCTAGATGTAAAAAAAAATCACCAGAACACCTTTTCGAAATATTTTTTTAGAAAACTTTGTTCTGCATCGGTACTTTCATGTTGCCTCTCCGATGTATGCTCTATTAGGCGAGAATGTTGTGTGACCAAGATGATCTGCGGAACTCTGACGGGGCATCGTGTAACACCGTGACGCGGGATTTGCTGCGTGCTTACAGCGGAAAGTAAATGGGGAGTGCAGCACATTTAAAAAAAAAGCAACTTCTTTCCTGACCATTGAAAGAGTCGGAAATAAAATGGTTTACTATGCTCTTGGAGCTAGAACATTTGATAGACTTTTCAATAAAGTCGGGTCAACGCTCTTGGAGCGTGTCACTGGATATTATTGGTGGGGCAGTGGATTAAAGCTGCGCCCTTGTTAAATATGTATGTAGGTAACGTAAAATGCTATTCATTAAACGTATTATTTAACCAAGAGATACCGAGTTGATGGGTTTATTGGGCACCTTAACTACTGTGTGATTAAGATCGAGAAAAGACATTTGGCTAACAGATCTCTCAAATAAATAAAATCAATCTTGACAGAGATCTTTAAAATATTACTGAAAAAATGCACGAGAAATTCATAATAATAATAATAATATTTCTTCGCTCAATTACCATTAAAAGCATTCTCAAATGGTTGGTGGATGACACCCCTTGGACCCCTTGGATTCACAGCTGGAAACAAATGAATTTTAATTTATTTTCTTACGTGATTTTAGTCTAATGAAATAAGAAAAGTCATAAATTTTAGAGTCACATTGTTTTCAGACAGACAAATAATATCTAATACCGAAACAAAACACGTAACCATGGAAACCATAAGCTTCCTTGTTTAGAAAGGTGACCATTACTATTATACGTTGATTTTAAAGATTCACATTCACTGAAGGTTCTCGAAATAAAATTTCCCTTACTTTCATTTTTGATTTGTTAATTAACAAGCCCATGGTCTTTAGCTATGAATATTTTAAAAATATCTGTACGGTGGATATAACCAACATCTTGCCAGTCAGTAGAATGCCAGTTCTACTGAATGGTAAGAAAAGATAAACATGAAGCAAAAACTAATCAGAGAGCAAATAAAATATCAGTTATTTTCTACAATATTTGTTTTCTGAGCCACCTGCGGAGCTACCGTTGTTTAAGCATAAACCCCTTAGGTTCAGCATCCCTCACCCATAAAAGAACTTAGGTTCAGCATTCCTCACCCATAAAAGAACTTAGGTTCAGCATCCCTCACCCATAAAAAACTTAGGTTCAGCATCCCTCACCCATAAAAGAACTTAGGTTCAGCATTCCTCACCCATAAAAGAACTTAGGTTCAGCATCCCTCACCCATAAAAGAACTTAGGTTCAGCATCGCTCACCCATAAGAGAACTTAGGTTCAGCATCCCTCACCCATAAAAGAACTTAGGTTCAGCATCCCTCACCCATAAGAGAACTTAGGTTCAGCATCCCTCACCCATAAAAGAACTTAGGTTCAGCATCCCTCACCCATAAAAGAACTTAGGTTCAGCATCCCTCACCCATAAAAGAACTTAGGTTCAGCATCCCTCACCCATAAAAGAACTTAGGTTCAGCATCCCTCACCCATAAAAGAACTTAGGTTCAGCATCACTCACCCATAAATGAACTTAGGTTCAGCATCCTCACCCATAAAAGAACTTAGGTTCAGCATCCCTCACCCATAAAAGAACTTAGGTTCAGCATCCCTCACCCATAAAAGAACTTAGGTTCAGCATCCCTCACCATAAAAGAACTTAAGTTCAGCATCCCTCACCCATAAAAGAACTTAGGTTCAGCATCCCCCACCCATAATAGAACTTAGGTTCAGCATCCCCTACCCATAAAAGAACTTAGGTTCAGCATCCCTCACCCATAAAAGAACTTAGGTTCAGCATCTCTCACCATAAAAGAACTTAAGTTCAGCATCCCTCACCCATAAAAGAACTTAGGTGCAGCATCCCTCACCAATAAAAAAACTTAGGTTCAGCATCCCTCACCCATAAAAGAACTTAGGTTCAGAAACCCACTGAAAAATTTTGATTCAACACCCCACTAAAAAAATTTGGGTTCAGCAACCTCCTAAAAATAATCCTTCATGGGGCCATACCAAACGTTACGATTATTGCTGATTGTACAACTGCCTTTGTTAATTTTTTTCTGTGCGTTTACAACTTCCAAGGGAAAATGACACTAATTCATTTAAATTAAATAGGAATCATAACTAAACTGTACTAGTTTAAGCTTTCTAATGTTTGGATATTTACTTAAATATCCTGGTTGATATTATTATGCTTAAATATCCTGGCTTTTATTACTTACTGAAATATCCTGGTTTTTATTAAGTGAAATCTGGACACCCTAGGTATAACAGAATATTAGTTACTCATGCTATAATAGATTAAGATATGCAGTATATTTCAGTGAATCATTATTATGTGATTTAGAAATTGCATTTTCGTAAAACCCTTTCTCTCCATTTGCACCATCTTCAACAAATATGTAACAAACTGTAATCCTCATCATCCTCAATCAGCCATGGGGTACGAAGGTTCAACCAGAACGTGCAATTTAGTTCTCCAAGCATATCTGTCCTGAGCTACAGCTGTTGCATCTGGCCACAACACAACAATTCTAATAAGGTCCTGTTTGACATTGTCTGCCCACAGCATCCTAGCTCTCACCCTCTTTCTGAGGCCTTTAGTCACACTGTTCATAATCTTATTCACCACTCTATAATTATTCATACGGGCAACATGGACAAACCAACGGAGTCTCTCGCTGCACAATATGCTGCTTACAATATGCTGCTGATGAGGTTAGGCAAAGGAGTTTGCAACCTCCTTTAGGAGGTTGCAAACTCATTTGCCTAACCTCATCATTAGTTACAAAGTTGAACCACCTAATGCCCAAAATACTGCGAAAGCATCTAGTTTCTTGTGATTTTGTTTACAAAACGTCCACGGTCACTACCATAATTAACCCTAGAAAGAACCAAACTATTATACAGTCTAATTTTAGTCTTTAGATGTATACGCCTATTTCTCCACACTCTCCATAGATTCTTAAAAGTCGCGACAACATTCCCTATTCGTCTGTTTATCTCATGCCGCACATCACCAATATCTGTTACTAGCTCCCAAGATAATTAAACTGTGATACCTGCTCAAGACTGCAACCATTCAGAATAACTAAATCACAGCCTGCCTGACCAATTTTCATCACTTTAGTTTTCCCTCTGTTTATAACCAAACCTACTCTACTACCAGTTTCATCAACAGCTCGAATGAAAGAGTTCATCTCATCAACATCATTTGCCAAAAGAGCTAAATCATCAGCATAATCTAAATCAGAAACGTTCGCATCTCTAGACCATTTAAGGCCAAAATCTTTTCCTTGCAGTGAATTTCACATAACATAATCAATAACCAAGCTAAAGAGAAAAGGAGACAAAATTCACCCTTGTCGAACACCAGAAATAATGCTAAACCAATTGCTGCAAGCCTTACCAACTCTCACACACGACTCAGTGTTATTATAGAGAGCTTTCATTATGTTAACTAACTTACCATATGATCTCACAATCAACCACAAATTATGACGATCAACAGAGTCGAAAGCCTTTTTGAAGTCAACAAAGCTAGCAACCAAAGGTTTCTGAAACTCTAAGCATTTCTCAAGAATCTGCCTAAGTGAAAATATCTGACCTACACATCCCCTACCACTTCTGAATCCACATTGGTCTTTATGCAATTGCCTGTCAACCAGATTCTTCGTTCTATTAAATAGAATCATGCAGAGAACTTTACCTGGAACAGAGAGTAGGCTGATACCCCTATAGTTATCACAAGAACTACGATCACCTTTTTTGCAGATAGGGATAATGATAGCTCTGAAAAAATCCTAAGGAAACATGCCTTTATCATAAAAAACAAATAAATAAATATATAAATACCCCCTCAAGCAGCTGCTTGCCACAGAGATCTGACAGAAGCTTGTCAGTTTATATTGCATATAGATGGTCTGAGAGGATGGCAGGACCTCAGCAGAAAAACAACACAAACAGCCATGCCTTACCTGGGGCTCGAACCCAGGTCCCTTAGATCAGTAGCCAAGCACTGTTACCACTCGGCAGACTGTTATGGGTGCCTATTCGTGGGGAGGGTGCTAAAGCATTTCCCCTAAAAAATCTTTGAAAGCTCAATTCATTTGAAAAGCTCAATTCATTGAAAGCTCAATTCATTGAAAAATGATAAAATTATTTATAGGCACAGTTCATTGTTTTGGGAAAAACTCTATGTTATTTGAAAGTGCGTATGAAAGAAAACAAACAAGTTGCAGCTTGTCAGCTGGGGCGGCGTTGTTCCACGGGTTGCACTTTTTAGGGGCGGCAAATTTGCATGCAAATTAATGACCATAGCTGTAGTAAGATTAAACAGAATGAGTAAGACCTATTTTTTAGAGAAAATTTTCAGTCTGTTAAAAAATCACATTAAAATTAATTAAATTAAACTTTCATGTCTAAGATGAGATCTGGAGAAAGGGGCGGCAGAGTCCAAGCAAGAGAATTGATTTCCATTGCAATATAAAGTTTTCCCCATTCCCATTTGATTAGAGGATTTGAAAAACTTTCTTGAAATACATGTGAAATATGCACGATTTTAATAATATTTTGCTTCCATCAGACTTACTACATTTTAAAGGGGGAGGCATGCCCCCTACACTCGACCCTGATTGATCACAATGTCAGTTGTTTTCCCCAAACCCTTCAGTTCAATATTTTACTACCACAAGGCAGGACATAACTCGATTTGGAATATCAAACAGATAAGCATTATACATGGAACTGATATTCGTAAGCAATGACCGAAACTGCTTTTATATATAAGCAATCAAATTTCCATTTTAGTCATAATTTTTAATATCTTCAAGACGTTGCAATCCAAATTATGTGTAAAAATAAATTGTTTGAGAAAGATGCACTTTAGTATTAAAAAGTTCAAAGTTTAAATACTGGAAATTCTACCTCAGTTGCATTTTAATTCGAAGTACCAAATTTATTACTTTTCCAGTAATCTTTGCTCCTTATTAGTTTTTGTGGAAGGCATGGGGATTAGCAAGGGAACTGTTTCATAATGCCATTCAAAGACGCAGGTCGCTTGTGTATTAAAATTTATTATTTGAAGTTTTGCAATTATCAGTAAGTAATTATCAGTATTTAGGAGTGCAGTGGCTAAGAAAGTTTAATAAACTTTCTTAGCCACTGCACTCCTAAATGCATTATCTGAGCAATAACTAACATTTTACCATTTAGTCCTTTGTGCATTATGCACAAGTTTAGTCCTTTGTGCATTAGTCCTTTTTATTTAGTCCTTTGTGCATTATGCTTCATTCGGATCTATAAAAACTAATAATTTCGGAAACTGGCTTTAATGCTGTTTTTCGTAGCAAGTGCAAATGTACATTAAAAAAATCACGATGTATTTAAATGTAAAAGTGCTACTTTTTAAAAAGTACACGATTATTTACTTCTCATAAAGTTTAATCTAAACACTATTTTAGTTTAAAATATATTAAGGAGAAAGGTTAACCAAGCGAAGTACAAAGAAAGGAACGAAAGAACAGACGATAATGTAAATCCTTTAGCTCAGCTCTCCCCCGCTGGCCATGGGTAGCTCCGGGTGATGTTAAGGTAATATTATTTCCTCGTTCATGGTTGGACGCATGGGCAGCGGCCTGAAGTAGGTTGCCCAACAGTGCATGGTTTTCCCACATGGTGATGTAACTTTTTGAAGTTTTCCAACGTGCACTAGCTTCGAATATTATCAGTGAGAGGTCAATAACTATACAAACTGTCGAAATATATTTACCTTTTTTAAACAGAATTCGGCCCTTCCAATAACTAAAATACTTGATCTCTTGTCCGCAATTTTGCAATTTTTTTTCCTTCTTCCACCCCGTGTTGAATTAATATTCTTTGTCTTTATCTGTAGCAGTATGCGATTTAGATTCAATAATACTTTTTTTTTTACCCCTTTTGTATATTTGTTTGATTAAACATTTTAATTCGCTCTTTTCCTAACCTTGTAGCTACACAGAGACTTGTCTGTGCCTCCCCCAAATTCCTTCTATGATATCCTCTCTGCCCCATCCCATATTGCATTATAACAATTGTGCTTCTATCATAAAACCCGAGTTCAAGACAGCTAATAGTTCTGCAATTCAAGAATGCGTTGTACAGTCGCTGAAAAAAATATCCGAACACTATGGTTGATTACAGAATTCAGGAAAAATATGTAGCAACGATTTTTTTAGAAATTAGTGATCTGACAACCTTCGTGTATTGTACACGAAGTATATTGTACACGAAGGTTGCCAGATCACTAATTTCTAAATAAAATAGTTGCCAGATACTTTTCCTGAATTCTGTAATCAACTATAGTGTTCGGATATTTTTTTGTGCGACTGTACTTCAACGGAAGAGATCCTAGTATGTATCCAACCCTGAGATACATTGAGGAAGTGAAAAGGCTACATTTTAATGAATGAAATATACATTTATTTCAAAATATCGTATTGTACAACACTATTACACTTAATAAGTTGTCGGTGTCGGTTCGTTGAGGTATCCGCTTGCTTCAAATGTGGAAAATACAGAAGATTCACATGAAATTGAGTGTTGAAACAAATGTACGCAGGGTTAGTTCTAGAGATGGATTCAGAAATGTTGAATTATCTCTTCGGCATCAGGACACTAAAGGATCTCTTCAAAGATGTAGAAAAGGCTTCCTCTGCTTTATTTTCTAGCTTCATTGCGAATTCATTGTTGCCGATGGAATAAAGGTCCAAGTCACAAGACTCCAATGCTCAGAAAAGAATATGGAAATGGAAGAATTACATTGAAATTAATTATATGCTTATAATTTACTAAACTATGTTAGTTATTATTATGGTTATGAAAACAAAGGCTATTGAAATACTTTGCTTATTACAGTTTAAGCGTAAATCCCTGGATAGAAAAAATGAGAAAAGTTTTATGATAACAGTGGGAACGAAGAAAAGTCTATTATGTCGCGTATGCCTCAGCTTTGGAATATGTTGAAGCACGTTAAGTGATTTAATGTGGAAGCGTAATAGACGTTATCAATAAAATTGAAAGCGAGGTTTATACTTATAGAGAAAACTACAAACAAGGAAATTATCATTAAAAAACTTGCATAAAAGAATGAAAAGCAACAATGCATAGCTGTTATAGTACTTTTAGTGTAAAAAGAATATTTACTCTAAAATAAACGACTTTTCATCGTGATATTGCTTTATAACGGGTGGTGTCTTCAAAGACGTAAAGAGAATCCATTGTATACGGGTTTTGTTTTTCAAATATATTATTTTCGTGTTTACACATCAATAATTTGATGTTTAAATCGGAGATAACCTTTATATTCATTGCAAACACATATTATATATAATATTCTCCGAATCAATCATTTTGTTATCTCAAACAGCTGAATATATATTTTTATCACCTTCACCTAAAAAGTATATAGACATTAAGAGTGTTAGTTCGAATTAACCTACCTATAGTCACATCATAGGGAAAAGGAAACGGTGGTCACGGCATCTGATTTTGGCCATCATTTGACTACACTAACCTACTTAAACCCTACACTCATTTATTTTAGACAATGAGTGCCTTATCCTATCTAAACAATGTTAATTGCAATAGCAGTTACCCATAGACCCTCGCTAATACAGGTCCGAAACGAAACTTGTTAAACCAGATGCTGTGCTACCTAACGATTCATTATCTTTTATTTCTAAAGTGACATACACGGAGAACGACTCCCAATCAATTATTTTGTTATCGCAAACAGCTGAATATATATTTTTAGCAACTTCACCTAAAACGTATATAGACATTAAGAGTGTTAGTTCGAATTAACCTACCTATAGTCACATCATAGGAAAAAGGAAACAGTGGTCACGGCATCTGATTTTGGCCATCATTTGACTACACTAACCTACTTAAACCCTATTCTCATTTATTTTAGACAATAAGTGCCTTATCTATATCTAAGCAATGTTAATTGCAATAGCAGTTACCCATAGACCCTCGCTAATACAGGTCCGAAACGAAACTTGTTAAACCAGATGCTGTGCTACCTAGCGATTCATTATCTTTTATTTCTAAAGTGACATACACGGAGAACGACTCCCAATCAATTATTTTGTTATCGTAACAGCTGAATATATATTTTTATCACCTTCACCTAAAAGGTATATAGACATTAAGAGTGTTAGTTCGAATTAACCTACCTATAGCACATCATAGGGAAAAGGAAACGGTCGTCACGGCATCTGATTTTGGCCATCATTTGACTACACTAACCTACCTAAACCCTCCACTCATTTATTTTAGACAATGAGTGCCTTATCTATATCTAAGCACTGTTAATTGCAATAGCAGTTACCCATAGACCCTCGCTAATACAGGTCCGAAACGAAACTTTTTAAACCAGATGCTGTGCTACCTAACGAATCATTATCTTTTATTTCTAAAGTGACAGAACGACTCCGAATCAATTATTTTGTTATCGCAAACAGCTGAATATATATTTTTATCACCTTCACCTAAAACGTATATAGACATTAAGAGTGTTAGTTCGAATTAACCTACCTATAGTCACATCATAGGAAAAAGGAAACAGTGGTCACGGCATCTGATTTTGGCCATCATTTGACTACACTAACCTACTTAAACCCTACATTCATTTATTTTAGACAATGAGTGACTTATTCTATCTAAACAATGTTAATTGCAATAGTAGTTACCCATAGATCCTCGCTAATACTGGTCCGAAAAGAAACTTGTTAAACCAGATGCTGTGCTACCTAACGATTCATTTTCTTTTTTTTCTAAAGTGACAGAACGACTCCGAATCAATTATTTTGTTATCGCAAACAGCTGAATATATATTTTTATCACCTTCACCTAAAACGTATATAGACATTAAGAGTGTTAGTTCGAATTAACCTACCTATAGTCACATCATAGGAAAAAGGAAACAGTGGTCACGGCATCTGATTTTGGCCATCATTTGACTACACTAACCTACTTAAACCCTCCACTCATTTATTTTAGACAATGAGTGCCTTATCTATATCTAAGCAATGTTAATTGCAATAGCAGTTACCCATAGAACCTCGCTAATACAGGTCCGAAACGAAACTTGTTAAACCAGATGCTGTGCTACCTAACGATTCATTATCTTTTTTTTCTAAAGTGACAGAACGACTCGGAATCAATTATTTTGTTATCGCAAACAGCTGAATATATATTTCTATCACCTTCACCTGAAACGTATATAGACATTAAGATTGTTATTTCGAAATAACCTACCTATAGTCACATCATAGGAAAAAGGAAACGGTCGTCACGGCATCTGATTTTGGCCATCATTTGACTACACTAACCTACCTAAACCCTCCACTCATTTATTTTAGACAATGATTGCCTTATTTATATCTAAGCAATGTTAATTGCAATAGCAGTTACCCATAGACCCTAGCTAATACAGGTCCGAAACGAAACTTGTTAAACCAGATGCTGTGCTACCTAACGATTCATTATCTTTTGTTTCTAAAGTGACAGAACGACTCCGAATCAATTAATTTGTTATCGCAAACAGCTGAATATATATTTTTAGCAACTTCACCTAAAACGTATATAGACATTTAGAGTGTTAGTTCGAATTAACCTACCTATAGTCACATCATAGGAAAAAGGAAACAGTGGTCA
This sequence comes from Ryuthela nishihirai, assembly GCA_038380435.1. NCBI lineage: Eukaryota > Metazoa > Arthropoda > Arachnida > Araneae > Heptathelidae > Ryuthela > Ryuthela nishihirai. The sequence continues at coordinate 64,530,690 of JAWZYU010000002.1, forward strand.
CGGCATCTGATTTTGGCCATCATTTGACTACACTAACCTACTTAAACCCTACACTCATTTATTTTAGACAATGAGTGCCTTATCTATATCTAAGCAATGTTAATTGCAATAGCAGTTACCCATAGACCCTCTCTAATACAGGTCCGAAACGAAACTTGTTAAACCAGATGCTGTGCTACCTAACGATTCATTATCTTTTATTTCTAAAGTGAAAGAACGACTCCCAATCAATTATTTTGTTATCGTAACAGATGAAAATATGTTTTTATCACCTTCACCTAAAAGGTATATAGACATTAAGAGTGTTAGTTCGAATTAACCTACTTATAGTCACATCATAGGGAAAAGGAAAATGTCACGGCATCTGATTTTGGCCATCATTTGACTACACTAACCTACTTAAACCCTACACTCATTTATTTTAGACAATGAGTGCCTTATCCTATGTAAACAATGTTAATTGCAATAGCAGTTACCCATAGACACTCGCTAATACAGGTCCGAAACGAAACTTGTTAAACCAGATGCTGTGCTACCTAACGATTCATTATATTTTTTTTCTAAAGTGACAGAACGTCTCCGAATCAATTATTTTGTTATCGCAAACAGCTGAATATATATTTTTATCACCTTCAACTAAAACGTATATAGACATTAAAAGTGTTAGTTCGAATTAACCTACCTATAGTCACATCATAGGGAAAAGGAAACGGTCGTCACGGCATCTGATTTTGGCCATCATTTGACTACACTAACCTACTTAAACCCTCCACTCATTTATTTTAGACAATTAGTGCCTTATCTATATCTAAGCAATGTTAATTGCAATAGCAGTTACCCATAGACCCTCGCTAATACAGGTCCGAAAGGAAACTTTTTAAACCAGATGCTGTGCTAACTGACGATTCATTATCTTTTATTTCTAAAGTGATATACACGGAGAACGACTCCGAATCAAAGTGGGAAATCAGATTAATACGTATTTCAATCTGTTAACATATATCTGCGGAGTCACTGGTTGAATAAATGACTGCGTTCAGCCCTTTCGACGAACACCAATCACCCTCAACAGAAGATATAGAACGCGTGCAGCCATTATAGCGCACAACGTAATAATTAATTTACTCTATTAATTGGCGATTTAGTGTCCTGTTTTGTACGTAGTGGAGAAGGTTAAAACTGTTAATCAAAGTGTGATATCAGACAAATACATATTTTAATCTGTTAATATGTACCTGGGGTTCACTGGTGGAATAAGTGACTGCGTTCAACCCTTTGGACGAACAGCAATCACCCTCAACAGAAAATAAAGAACGCGTGCAGCCATTACAGCGCACAGCGGAATAATTAATTTTTCCCTATTGATTGGCCTTTAAGTGTGTTGATGTGTACCTAATGGAAAATTTAAAGCTGATAATCATAGTGTGAAATCAGACAAATGCGTATTTTAATCTGTTAATATGTACCTGTGGGTCACTGGTTGAATAAGTGACTGCGTTCAGCCTTTTGGAAGAACAGCAATCACCCTCAGCAGAAGATGTAGAACGCGTGCAGCATTTATAGCGCACAGCGGAATAATTAAATTATCCCAATTAATTGGCGTTTTAGTGTGTTGTTATGTACCTAGTGGAGAAGGTTAAAGCTCTTAATCAAAGTGTGAAATCAGACAAATACCTATTTTAATCTTTTAATATGTACCTGGGGGTCACTGGTTGAATAAGTGACTGCTATCAGCCCTTTGGACGAACAGCAATCACCCTCAACATAATATACAGAACGCGTGCAGCCATTATAGCGCACAGCGGAATAATTAAGTTATCCCTATTAATTGGCGGTTTAGTGTATTGTTGTGTCCCTAGTGGAAAAGGTTAAAGCTTTTAATCAAAGTGTGAAATCAGACAAATACGTATTTTATTCTGTTAACGTATATCTGGTGGTCACTGCTTGAATAAGTGACTGAGTTCAGCTCTTTTGGAAGAGCAGCAATCACCCTCAACAGAAGATATAGAACGCGTGCAGCCATTATATCGCACAGCAGAATAATTAATTTACTCTATTAATTTACTATTATTAATCAATTAGTGTGTTGTTATGTACCTAGGGGACAAGGTTAAAGCTGTTAATCAAAATGAAATCAGACAAATACGTATTCTAATCTGTTAATATGTACCTGGGGGTCACTGGTTGAAAAGGTGACTGCGTTCAGCGCTTTGGACGAACAGCAATCACCCACAACAGAAGATATAGAAAGCGTGCAGCCATTAGAGTGCACAGCGGAATAATTAAGTTATCCCTATTAATTGGCGTTTTAGTGTGATGTTCTGTACCTAGTGGAGAAGGTTAAAGCTGTTAATCAAAGTGTGAAACCAGACAAATACCTATTTTATTCTGTTAATATGTACCTGGGGTTACTGGTTGAATAAGTGACTGCGTTCAGCCTTTTGGACGAACAGCAACCACCCTCAACAGAAGATATAGAACGCGTGCAGCCATTATATCGCACAGCGGAATAATTAAATTACTCTATTAATTGGCGTTTTAGTATGTTGTTATGTACCTAGTGGACAAGTTTAAAGCTGTTAATCAAAGTGCGAAATCCGACAAATAGTTATTTTAATCTTTAAATATGTACCTGGGGGTCACTGGTTGAATAAGTGACTGCGTTCAGCCCTTTAGACGAAGAGCAATCACGCTCAACAGAAGATATAGAACGCGTGCAGCAATTATAAAGCACAGGGGAATAATTAAGTTATCCCTATTAATTGGTGGTTTAGTGTATTGATATGTACCTACTGGAAAAGTTTAAAGCTGTTAATGAAAGTGTGAAATCAGACAAATATATATTTTAATCTGTTAACACATATCTGGGGTCGCTGGTTGAATAAGTGACTGTGTTCAGCCCTTTGGACGAACAGCAATCACCCTCAACAGAAGATATAGAACGCGTGCAGCCATCATAGAGCACAGCGGAATTATTACTTTATCCCTATTCATTTGAGTTTAAGTGTTTGATGTGTACCTTGTGAAAAGGGTTAAAGCAGTTAATCAAAATATGAAATCAGACAAATAGGTATTTTAATCTGCCAATGTGTGCCTGAGGGTCTCTGGTTGAATAAGTGACTGCGTTCAGCCGTTTGGACGAACAGCAATCACCCTCAACAGAAGATATAAGACGCGTGCAGCCATTATAGCGCATATCGGAATAATTAAGTTATCTCTGTTCATTGGCGATAAAGTGTGTTGTTCTGTACCTAGTGGAAAGGGTTAAGGCTGTTAATCAAAGTGTGAAATCAGACAAATACGAATTTTAATCTGTTAATATGTGTCTGAGGGTCACTGGTTGAATAAGTGACTGCATTCAGCCCTGTGGACGAACAGCAATCACCCTCAACAGAAGATACAGAACGCGTGCAGCCATTACGCGCACAGCGGAATAATTAAGTTTTCGCTGTTCTTTGGCGTTTAAGTGTGTTGTTGTGTACCTAGTGGAAAGCGTTAAAGCAGTTAATCAAAATGTGAAATCAGACAAATACGTATTTTAATCTGTCAATGTATATCTGAGGGTCTCTGGTTGAATAAGTGACTGCGTTCAGCCCTTTAGACGAACAGCAATCTCTCTCAACAGAAGATATAGAACGCATGCAGCCATTATAGCGCACAGCGGAATAATTACGTTATCCCTATTCATTGGCGTTTAACCGTGTTGTTGTGTATCTAGTGGAAAATGTTAGATCTGTTAATCAAAGGTTGAAAGCAGACAAATACATATTTTAAACTGTTAATATGTAGGTGAGGGTCACTGGTTGAATAGGTGACTGCGTTCAGCCCTTTGGGCGAACAGCAATCTCCTACCGCAAATCTTATAGAAAACGTGCAGTAATAAGAGCGCACAAAGGAGTAGTTATTTTGTCCGTTTGGATTAGCTTCGGAAGTGTGTTGTTTTGCATATAGTGCAAAGTGTGAGAGGTTATTAATAGGAAAGTGAAATGAGTCAAATACCTATTTGAGTCTGAGAATGGATTTGTTATTCGAGAGACACTGGTTGAATAGTTGTCTGCATTCAGCCATTTCAGCAAATGGCAATCACTCTCATCAGAAGCAATAGATCACATTCAGTCATTAGATCACAGAGCGGATTAATTACTCTGCTTCTTTCGATTACGTCATCTATTGTGTTTAGTGTGTGCAGAGTGTAGAGTGTTAAAAGTTGTATATTTAGAAAGCTGAAACGGTCGGAATATGTACTTGAATATATTCTCCCTCCACTTCTCTAGGTTGGACCCTCAGCCGTAGTGGTGCAGTGTGATATTTGTGTCAGTGCCGAATTATTGTGTGTTATCCGTTGTATTTGAGTGTGTTTCTTGTCTCAGTGTGTAGAGCTACATCTTGGATCGCTCTATACGTCTTTTGGAGTTTTCCTGATATTTTACAATAAAATGTTGAAATTTTAATCAATCATGTTTTGAAACGTAGGCCTAAAAGGCAAAGGAATAGATTGAAATGTAAAATAGAAGTTAGAATTAATTGAAAATTTAGAACCAATAGATCCGCTGGACGTGTTTGTAAATACGCCTGGTTACGTAAATACATAATTAATTACTTTGAACTCACTATTTCGAATAATATTATCAAATATAAGTAGTAAATGTTTATTATTCTGATTTGTATAGAATTCAGAAAAAATATCTGACAACGAGTTTTTAGAAATTAGTATTCTGGCAACCTTCGTGAACTGTACACGAAGGTTGCCAGATCACTAGTTTCTAAAAAAACTCGTTGCAGATATTTTTTCTGAATTCTCTAATCAACCATAGTGTTCGGATACTTTTTTGAGCGACTGTACATGGTCACTTTTGTTATTGGTGATGTTTTTAATTTAGAGTAAAAAACTAATGCGCAGACATTTCACTAATATATTATGCATGCTTTAATAGGAAAATATGTGTTTAGCTAAAGATTTAATTGCAGTAATAAACTACTTAAATCTTGATTTTATAGAAGTTTTTGTTCAGTATTTAAAGAGTCTTTGAAACTGAAACGTTTAGCAAGTTATCTCGTTCTGGAAAAAAAATTCTAAATTGGAGAAAATTTAACTAATCAGTACTCGATCTACTGAAAATACAGCTATATATCTAGGTAAGGTTTCTATACCGCTTATTTCTTTCGTTTAACCTGTTTAAATTCTCGCTCCAAATGAATTATTTGCGTACAATAGCTCAAAAAAAATCCGAACACTATGATTGATTACAGAATTCAGAAAAATATCTGGCAGCGATTTTTTTAGAATAGTGATCTGGCAACCGTCGTGTCACGTGAGTTTCCATTTCACTATTCTAAAAAAATCGCTGCCAGATATTTTTTCTGAATGCTGTAATCAACCATAGTGTTCGGATATTTTTTTGAGCGATGTACATGGTCACTTTTATTATTGGTGATGTTTTTAGTTTAGAGTAAAAAAATAATGTGCGGACATTTCACTCCTATATTATGCATGGATCAAACCTATCAGTTCATCATACAATGCAAATCAAATAGTACAAAATTTTAACTGTTCAAATATAAGGATACGGAACACTAAGTTTTAGGCTCGCCATTACACAAGTGAAAATGAAAATCATTCCTACACACGCACAAACTCACATACTACTTTCAACTCTTGTGCTCAACGCATCTCTGACATTTCGATGCCTTTACTAGAATGAAGTGAATTTTTATAAGTCAAGCAAAAACAGAAACCTTAAATAAATTTTAAGTTCTACAGAAGTGCTTTAAAGGAAATCAATGATCAACTAAACTAAAAGCTGCATCAAAAACATCAAAAACAACAAATATTAAAGCTATCAGTTGATAGCTTTAATACGTCTGTTTTTGATGCAGCTTTTTGAGAAATGTGTAACCAGTTATTTGGCGAGATATTTTAAACATATGGATGCACAATTCAAATTCGTAATGAATAAGTAACTAATTATAACAACCTAGTCGTCATCTTGCTACCAATGATTAATCCATAAACATATATTGAATTGCTGTGGTTATTGTTTCTAATTCTCTATACTAGCCGTATTCATTATTTCTCTTCACCTCTCAAGGGAGTGCCAACACAAATCATCGTGCATGTTACCTTTGGCACGCGTGTCATAAAATCGCCATCACTGCTATGAGGGCACCAACCTGAGTTTTGTTGTTAAAGGTATTGGGTTGGTGGTGGCTCAGTCGGTGAAGTGCCAGGCTCATAATCTTATGGTCTCAGGTTCGAGTCCTACCTGAGTCAGTGTTGAGATTTTTCTCCCCAAAACTCCCCGCCCTGCCCTCTGTCAACAGGGGGACACCGATCGGCTTGGAAAGGCCGCCGTCCGTCAAATGACATAACAAATGTTATAGACCATGTTGGATGGCTTTGACGGGAGCTACCATCTGTATCCTAACAGCTACCCGGTGGTTTCCCTTCATATAACCTTCTCTGAACCTTTGCGGTCCGTATGATCTGATCACTAAGTACATTGTATGTAAAAAAGGTACAGCTCCTAGGTAAAACAGTTTGTACTTATTTACATACATGTAATAAGCATCGGAAGGAACTTCAGGTCATGGTCGCACATCAGAGGACACGTCAAGGCACGGTCGCACGTCAGAGGACACGTCAAGGCACGGTCGCACGTCAGAGGACATGTCAAGGCACGGTCGCACGTCAGAGGACACGTCAAGGCATGGTCGCACGTCAGAGGACACGTCAAGGCATGGTCGCACGTCAGAGGACACGTCAAGGCATGGTCGCACGTCAGAGGACACGTCAAGGCATGGTCGCACGTCAGAGGACACGTCAAGGCACAGTCGCACGTCAGAGGACACGTCAAGGCACAGTCGCACGTCAGAGGACACGTCAAGGTACGGTCGCACGTCAGAGGACACGTCAAGGTACGGTCGCACGTCAGAGGACACGTCAAGGCACGGTCGCACATCAGAGGATACGTCAAGGCACCGTCCCCCCAGATCCAGCCCTGGGTCTTCTGACCTGATCATTTAGCTCATTACGCGAACTAAAGTGCCGTTGACAGGTAAAACAACCAAAGTAGACCAACGGCTCGGGTCACGTTAGAGTGGGATGGGGGGGGGGGCGAAGATTGCTCAGTTAACGTCTTGAAAATTCTCATAGGTCATATAGGTCGGCACGATCGCTTTTCCTATTAGTGAACCAATGATCTACGAGAATTTTCGAAAGCGTCAACTGCGCAGTCTCATCTTAGGCTGAATGATTGCCGCCACTCTGAAAACGGATATTCTGATTGTAATTCTTGCGTTACGACAGAGTGTGATCGCATTCTAATAATGGATCTGTTGGCTGTTACGTGACATTGTTCTACACTGATATTGTTGGTCAATTGCGTGAATTAGAATATCCGTGTTTTTGAATTATTCGGGCTTCCGTATGATTTGAAGAAATCAACTGAAATATTTAAATTAACGTTGGAATAAAAATAATAAATAAAAAAAACATTTTTTCGAAATTTTTTTCTAAAAGCTTTCAAAATGGAAACAAATCGTTAAATTATTATTATATCATTCATGTCCTATTGATTTCAAAATGAAAGGTCTTAATTATTATTTTTTGGTTGGGTTGTTTTAATTGTCAGCATGATTTTTTTTTTTACCTTCACTGGCCAAATGAAGTCACTAGGACTTAATGGCTCAGATGTAGATACAGGAAAGGGTTGAATTGTTTTATCTCTGAGCGGCACTTTTTTTGCTCACAATGGTCCAAATGGTCAGGTCGCAAGGACTCCGAGGGTTCAGAGCAGGTTTGGAGGGAGGGGAATCATTGGACAGTTGTTACGAGACAGATGGTCGTTTCTCGTAAAGTTCACTTAACGTGCTCTTTAACGTGCACAGGTTATGGCTCTCAGGTTCACTTGGCTACGGCGTAACGTCCCATCCGACGGACAGTTACCTTTCCAAGCCCATCAGTGTCCCTTCCTGACCGTGGGAAGTTTTGCGGACATAAGTCTCAACATTCGCCCAGCTGGGACTCCAATTTGGGAACTGCAGATTACGATCCAGGCGGATATCCACCATCAACACCACCTCCGAGTGGCACTATTTTTTTTGGCTCACAACTGAAATTCTAGGTCCCAAAAAACCAGTTTTTTAAAATTGAACAGTGGAAAAGTAGGCCCATGACGCTGTTTAGGGGACATTAAAACGGATTTTTCTTTTTGGTTTAATTAGGATCACAGGAATTTCTTTCCAAATAAGAAAAGGATCGCAGAAATTCGCTAGATTTTGCCTTATTTTCAGCGATCATTCTCGATCGGAATACTTTAATAGGATATGTTTTTTACCTATATATTTTCTTATAGATATCTATTTCGTGAATTTCAGTTGACAATTAAAAATTAGCTGATTGTGAGTTAGTGCGTGACAAAGGATGACGCTAATTACGACCATCATGCAGAAGTTGTAAAGCTCTGAAAATCTGCAGTAATTCAGATCGTAGTTCTCGGGAGAAAAAATCCGAAATTCGATCTTCGACCTGTCCTTCAAAGTCAGAGAGAGGTGAAGCAGAGATCAAAGCTTGACGTAAAAGTGCTAGAAATGTGAATATTGGTATATAGGAGTACTTCGGATCACAGATCCCAGAAGCTTTAAAAATCTCGGATTCTTTGTGTGTTGGGGTTTCGAGATCAAAAATTAAATTTTAATTTACCACTTTTAGAGAGTTAATTTGATGCCTACGGGCAAGGACGTACCTAGAATTTAGTTCGGGGCGGTCTGAGAATAAGCCTTGAGTAGGGTTTCCCAGTTACGAAAACATTCCACCGAACAGGAAAGATTAAAATGATATTCTATATGAGATTTTATAATTGTTGTTTTAATATATTTTTAGTGTCAGAATAACATATGGGGCTAAGATAAAGTTGTATAAAACTTCCAACTGTTATTGTTCAATTTCTTTTTAATATTTTTAAACTGAACGAAATAAAGACAATTGTTTTGGAGTTCAAAGCAGATAGACGAGTTCGATATTTAGTAGAAAACGACAGGGTTCTCAGCGGACTTATTTTTATTGAGGGAGGGTGGGCTAATGAAAACCCAGAGATAATGAAAAAGGAAATTCTACACAATTCATTAATAATATTATTTCAAAAATATTTTTGCAATTTTTTTTTTGTAGTTCGTTTTTCAAACGAACTAATGTCATCATTTTGTTTGTTTTATCTGTCTGTACACTTTCATCTTTTTAGTTTTAACAGATTAATTTAAAATTCCTGTTGAATTGGATGGGTATTGATGACACCCGTAGGCAGGGACGTACAGTCGCTCAAAAAAGTATCCGAACGCTATGGTTGATTACAGAATTCAGAAAAAATATCTGGCAACAATTTTTTTTAGAAATTAGTGGTCTGGCAACTTTCGTGTACGTACACGAAGGTTGCCAGATTTTTAATTTCGAAAAAAATCGTTGCCAGATATTCTTTCTAAATTCTGTAATCAAACAGAGTGTTCGGATATTTTTTGAGCGACTGTACCTCCCCTGCCTACGAGGATATTTCTTGTCGTAGATCTTTGAAAGCTTATGAAAAATTGGATCCGACGTCTCCATTTAGAGGTCATATTGCAATCAAACTGTAATAATAATAATAACTACACCTAACAGAAACGTGGAACATCATGTACAGGTGTATTCGAGTCCTGCATCTCTGAAGAGTTGCGAAATTCTGGATACACCAATCCGTTGAAGTCGACCAGAGGTCGAATTTCGATCCACGTGGGTGTTTGAAATTCCAAATGATGTCTGCTGGTTTCTACATCTTGGAAAGGCACTGTATTTCTGATCCTTCGAATACCTCGAGTTTGTCTATGTATCTATCTGCTAGTAAGTGAATTGGTGTGTCGAGTTATTTATGGTCGTAGAACTCAGGACGGTTAAAAAATTTCCGTTACGGTTTTGTGTTCAAGGTCACATAAGGGTCGATTGGGTTGTTTTACCTATGATCGGAACTTTCGCGCGGCCTATTTAACGGCCTCTAACGATAGAAATTCAAACTACGAAAATTCAAAAACTTTTCACAGTTCGCGGGCACTATTAACACCTTTGGAAGATTCTGAAGGGCGAATCGTATGATTTACCTATCCAGTTCAAAAAGAATTTTAAATTTATCTCTTAAAACAAAAAAGTTGAATGTCTACAGACGGAGAAAACAAACAACGAAACGATGACATGAGCTCGTTTTTTAAAAGAACTACAAAAAAAATTGTGAAATTTTTTTTAAATAATATTTTTACTGAATTGTAGAATTTTCTATTTCATTATCTCAGTTTTTATTAACCCACCCTCCCCCAACAAAAATAAGTTCCCATTCTTATTGTAATAATCTAGTCCCAATTTTCTCCTTATTTCTATTATAGATATATTAAAATAGTAAAATAATATTATATAAAAATGTATAAAAATATATTTTATTACACACATATATATATATATTATTTTGGCAGGGCAGTGTATACCAAAGAATTTCCAGGGTTATGTCAATGGGAATCTAACTGCGAAGTTCTGTAACTTCTAAAATGTGTATTTAATGAAAAAAATGTGACTGAGAATAAAATAAAGAACATGATCAAATCTGCATATTTAAATCTCGATTTTCAACACTATTCGTTCATTACTTAAATAGAAGATGTAATATTTCCAAACAGTAATAAATAAAAACTAAACTAATAAATATTGTTCCAAACCAAGGAATAAAATAAATCTTCATTTTTAAAAGTTTGCGTAATGATTTAATTAATATTTAATTCTTTTATAGGGCAGTATAATATCCTTATTAAACTGCACCGAATTGGTTGCTTCATTTTCTCTGGACTTCCCAAATAAAAACAAACCCCTTCTTATCCTAAGACCTAGTTCCCGTTTTACCCTTACACATGTTCGCTTTCAAAAATGCAGCACTTGTGCTGCAAATGCTTTTTTGGTTTATATATATAATAAACCAAAAAACCGCAACCGTATCTTCCAACCCACTATCCTTTCAGAAGTAGATGACACCCAATAATAAGTTGGTCCTCTGGTTCACTTTCAGCCGTATTCGTCTGGCCGTCTTCTCCATAGCTGGCCAAGTTCGGGCAGGGCAATCTCATTTCCTTTCTCGTAATAGAGACCTACGTTATTTCCGCTTCTAGCGCAGTCTATTTTTAAGTCAATTCTTACCGGGATTTTTCAGTGTTCCAATGACTTGCGGCTGCAAATAAGCAGTTGAAATGTTTTAATGTAATGTTACAATAGGAGCGCAAATAAGAATGCACAAGGAAAAAAATGGATGTGAGGATTGGAAAAGTAGCAGCTGGAAAAAAATATCCACAGGCGATATGTTATCCTTCTATAGTTTTCAAAGAGAAAGCAGTTCGTAATTGTTCGATTTTAGTTTTCTTCAAAAGCGAATGGACATTCCAACTAATGTGAGGGAGGGATTGGCTCAGTGGGTAGAGAGCCGTAATCGGCAGTTCGCAGGTTCGACTCCCACCTGGGTCAGCGTTGATATTTATCTCCGCAAAATTCCCCCGCCCTGCCCAAGGTCAGTAGGGAACACCGATGGCCTTGGAAAGAAATTCAGCTATCCGTCGGGTAGGACGTTAAGCCGTGGCCCCATCTGCGGGAGATCTGTGGCTGGCCATGACGGGGGCTACCATCTGTGGCTGGGTCTACGGGGCCATCTGTGGCCATCACGGGGTCTACCCCATCTGTGGCTGGCCATGACGGGGGCTACCATCTGTCTCCCAAAACAGCTGTTCCAATGGGTCCCCCCATTTAGCCCATCGCGTGCAAAAAAAAGTGGCGCTCAGTTGTAATAAGATCAAACCAACCGTTTCTTCCAACTAGTGAGAGCTTTTAACCTCTGGGTTTTACTAACTAATATCAGAAGGGCAATGCCTGTCGCTGGAATCACGGGACTCAACTCATATTATGGAGCACCCATTTCTGATCGACACTTTTTTGCACACAATAAGCTAAACAGCCAGGTCACAAGGACCCTAAAGGCTCAGGGAAGGTTGGGGGAAGGGCGTGCACTAAACAGCTGTTAGGAGGCAGGTGGAAGCCTCCCGTCATGACCATCCAGTGTGTTGTTTCACGTGCACAAGATATGGATCTCCCGCATGCGATGCCATGGCTTAACGTCCCATCCGACGGACGGCTGCCTTTCTTTGACTATCGGTGTCCGCTACTGACCAGGAAAGAGAGGAGAGTTTCGAGGTTGTAAATCTCAACGCTTGACCAAGGTAGAGCTCGAACCGGGAACTGACGATTAGGAGCTTGGTGCGCTACCGACTCAGCACCCCCCCCCCCGGCCCTCGTAACTAAAATAAAAGTATTCTATGCTCCAAAACGTTTTCCTGACACTTCCATATTATTATGTGAATAGAAAGTAACATTCAGAGCTCCCTAAATTTGAAAATGATTTTTTTTACGGGAAAACGTCACTCGAGATAAATTGAAGATTCCCTCAAATCTTTCTAATTCTCGATTTTCAACAATTTTCCTCAAATTTTTACAGTTATTAAGTTGGATACGTTTAACAGCAAACTCTGCTCTTAAATTCGTTCTAAAAATTTTCGTATGAAGGTAATCATACCCTCTGCACGTTAAAGAACACGCTGGATGGCCTTGACAGGAGACTACGTCCTATTTCCGAACTATCCAGTGGGGTCCCCTCCTCTAACCTTCTCGGGGCAAGGGAAGGGGATCCGCTGAATATTAATTACTGGACTGATAATTAATTAACTGCAAGAATCATTACACCAACATCTAAATTTGCATTTATTTCAGTAAGCGGCTTGTTGTAACAAATATAATTTGTGTTTTAATGGGCTTTTGGAAGTAAATTGTTATGATCGGTGACGCTGATTTTAAATGCTTTGGGCTCCAAAACTCTTTAAATATCAAAAGAATATTGCTGAAAATTGAGCTTTAGAGAGATTTGAATGAGATCATTAATTTATACTCAGTGACATTTTCCAGAAAAAATATTATTTTTACATTTAGGGATCTCTGAATATCACTCTCCATTCGCATAACATGCAAATGTCGGAAAACGTTTTGTAATATCGCATATATCGATTGGGAGTTATTTTAATTTCTAGATATGCGTATGCATATACACTGCTCGACATTGAAAGTGCCCCACCCAGAAGAACATGTACAAACATGCAAATAGAAGGGTGGGTGTGAGCAGTTGAGATGTGCAAATGGTAATAATCCAGAGCCAGTGACGTGTGTGGCTCAAGAGAAAAGGTGCAAGAAGAAACAGGGATGGTATTGTGTTTATGCAGGTGGAAGTTGTGCGAAAGGTTGAGATTCGGTGCTGGAACGGTTGAGATTAGAATTCTGCTTAGAAATTGTTCAGCGAAGTCCGAAAATGCCTGGTACACGCCATCATCATGTTTATTAACATTTAGATGCGTTTGAGAGAGATGAATTATAAGCCTATGTGAAGCTGGATGGACTACAGGTTGTGTCGCTGTCCATGTTCATCGGGATGCACGAACTGTTGAATGCCGTTGGCAACAGTGGCGAAATGAAGGTTCTAGCATGTGTCACAGAGGGAGTGGTACCATCCGACAGACGTCAGCCCTGCTTGATAGGCACATTGTTCGACATGCTCGTTCGTCACCCCAGAGCACTGCAGGCGATATTTGACGGACTGTATCAGCAACCATGGATGTCCCCACAACCACCTGAATGGTAAACCGAAGGTTACATGAAGCACACCTGTGCTCTGGGCAACCATTACGTCCACTGCCATTGACTGTAAACCACCGCAGCGCTCGTCTGGCTTGGTGTCGAAGTCGTGCGAACTGGGCCATGAATTGAACACTTGTGTTTAGTGAAGAATCCCATTTTTGTCTGGGAGCTGACTATCGATGGGTCCATGTATGGCAAGAGGATGGATCCAGCTTTTGTTCGTGACTGGCACACCACCCGTCAGCCAGACATAATGGCATGGGATGCTGTTGGATATGACAGCAGGTCACCTCTTATCCACATCACGGGAACACTGACAGCTGCACGATATGTTATCACGGTTCTGCAGGCCGTTTTGTTATCGTTCCTGTGAGCATGCAGCAGCCCGTTGTGTTACCGTTCTTGGGAGGCAGGCAGCAGCCCATTTTTCAGCATGACAAAGCCTGTGTACACTGCTACGATCTCCAGACAAAGTTTACAACATGTTCAAGTATTACCGTGGCCAACACGATCTCCAGATATATCCCCAAGTGAAAATCTGTGGGACCACATTGGACGTTTGCAAACCTCTCAGCGGCTGGCGCAAAATCTCGATGAATTATGGGAGCAAGTCAACGCTGCTTGGTGTGCAATTCCTCAGGACCATATCCGTCGACTGTATGACTCCATGCCACGCCGTATTGCTGCCTGTATTGCCGTTCACGGCGTGCAACCACCTACTGAGGCAGTCACATTGTGTTGCATGATCTCATCTTCTAACCACTGTAAGTGGTTGCAAATTAGATCATGGTATGCCAATATATATTGCTATGTGTGTGCTACATTTCACCCCTATTCCCTCACTCCTTCTGGTTAGGGCAATTTCAATATCGTGCAGTGTATATATGTATAAGTTCCTTACGCATTGTTTCTGTTAAATATTCCAGCATACGAAATTCGTTAAATAATAAGAGAATATTATTGAATTTTAAGACTTAGCTCCACTAAATGTAGATGTTTTTTGTTTTGTTGTAGCATTTTACCATAAAGTTTAATATTTCAAGTTAGAAAGCTTCAAAAGTTAGCATTCTGTTAATAAAATGTGGAAATTCTTTTATATTGTTGTCTAAACATTATATCTATACGTAGGTACTGAACAGAAAAAACGTTTCATGTTATTTGAATATGGGGTCATATTCAGATATCAGTAACATCTTAAGTAGTATTAATATGGACAAAATATGACTATAGTTATACTTGAGGTATCTATCAAATCTCTTTAAATGTAGAATTATTCACAAATAATTGTTCAGTATCCAAATAATTTTGTAAGCTGGAAAATGTACTCAATTAAAACCTGAAAAATTATTGCAACATATTAAAATGAAAAAGAAACATTCTGTAAAATATAATACCCCTCAAGCAGCTGCTTGCCACATAGGTCTGACAGGAGCCTGTCAGTTTATATGCCACAGTAGAAGATCTAATGATTGAACAGTATATGAATTTTGAATGATTTTTGGTTAACAAGGTAAGTAAATGTTAAATATTCCAGATTCTATAACTCATTAAATATTAAAAATATCAAAAGCAGGTATTTAGGCAGACCGCAGTCAGATCTTCAAATATGATTGCCAATAATCACATTTTTCTATAAAAAGCGCTTTTAAGAAATTGTAGAGTTGTGAATTTGATTCCCTCTTGATCAAACATTTAATATTTCAACTGTTTCTACTTTCTGTTGAGAAACTATTAATGCATGAATTTATTATTCAGTCCTAAGACTTTTTGATCTCCCCTTCAAATCCAAAAGAATTATTCCATGTTTCCTTTGTTTTTTGCTGAAATACAAGTTTCAAAAAGGAAATAAACACACCACATTCTTCAGTCGACTCCTGTTGCCTGGAGAGTTGTCCTGTTGCCTGGTTGCCTTTAGAGTCCCCCTGTTGCCTGGAGGGATGCAGGCAGTTTGTCATTTAAACGTTAATTGATGGTCGTTTGAACCCTCTGAGCGGGAGATGCACAAAGAGGGGAGGAAGAGTTCACCCGTTCAACCTACCTTCTCCCGGCCGACGGGCCGGTACGGTAGCGAAAGGGATTCGGCCGGAACGGTAGCGAAAGGGTTAAACAAGACACGCACCAGTTGATCTTTTGGCTGAATCTTCAAATTTAACTCATTCAAATGAGAAGAAATGTCAGCAAAGTCGATCAACCACTTCGGATCGTTAACTCTGATACTGGCTTGCCTTTTGCTGTCATGAACACTTGGATGGCATCTTTCAACTCAAAAATCTTCATGATCATTTTGAACGATTTCACCATTGCACGTCGGAAAAGTAGACAACATCGCGATGATCAGCATTCCATTCCGTCTGTAGAAAATTTTAGAACTGTCGATGATTCAAATCCTTCGCTCGGATGAAATTCACAATGTCTATGATAATTTTCATGACATTTTCAAAACCAAGAGATTTGGGACACAATTTTCCTGGTGAATGATGCAATGGTAGCTGATAAATCTTCTAGTATCTATTTCTTGTTTTTCAAAACTGTTACCAAAGCCGCCTTTGTTCTAACCATAGCACGGAATCCATCCGTCGCCAACCCTGTGAGGTTTCTCAGACTGAGGTGATATCTAGCAAGAGTCGTTTTCGTAGCTTCCAGAATGTCTGTTCGTTTCGTGGTTCATTTCAAGGGGCATAAAACCAATAGTTCTTCAAAGAGTTCGTCGTCGATCACACCGAATAAAAATAGCCAACTCAGCTGTATCGGTTAAATCCGTGTTTTCATCCAATGAGTAAAGTTTGCATGCTATAGCAACTTGGCTTTCAATGTCTCCTCAACATTCAATGCCAGTTCTTCTACTCTCCTATTAACAAACATTTCGAGACAAGCCTATCTTTTTGAAGGCATCAGCTTTGTTTGGTTTCGACCTTTTGGCAATTTTTTGAGCAATGATATAACTAGCTTTGAAATAACTCTCAGCAACCTCCGATACTTTCTTAAAAACCGATTGTTTTTGATTTTAATAATTTTTTTAAACGTTTCAGCTTGTCTTGTGCTAACGTGACCCTGGAGACTGCCGAACTTGGTTGCATGTTTTGTGTCACAATATCTTTTCAAATTGTATTCCTTGACAGTGGATATTGATTCCTGATATATTAAACAAACAGCTTTTCTATCAGTTTCCACAAAAAGCATAAATCAGTCCATTTTTCGTTGAAATTGCGAACAACTTGTGTTGTTGTGTTGGGTTGTTTTACCTCTGAACGGCACTTTTTTGCACACCATGGGCTAAATGGCCGGGTCACATGGACCCCGAAGGCTCAGAGAAGGTTGGGGGAGGGAACCCACTGGAACAGCTGTTGGGAGAGAGATGGTAGCCTCCCGTCAAGGCCATCCAGTGTGTTCTTTAACGTGCACAGGGTATGGCTCTCCCGCACACGGGGCCACGGCTTAACGTCCTATCCGACGGACGGCGGCCTTTCCAAGCCCATCGGTGTCCCCTACTGACCGTGGGCAGGGTGGGGAATTTTGCGGAGATAAATCTCAACGCTGACCCAGCTGGGACTCGAACTTGGGAACTACAGATTACGAGCCTGGCGCACTATCGACTGAGCCACCCCTGCCCCAACTTGTGTAAAGCAACAGTGTAAACACATTTTTTACTGGTACCTGCCATTTTGAGGGGCGGATGTGGCTCAGTCGGTAGCGCGCCAGGCTCGTAATCTGTAGTTCCAGGTTCGAGTCCCAGCTGGGTCAGCGTCGAGATTTATCTCCACAAAATTCCCCGCCCTGCCCACGGTCAGTAGGGGACACCGATGGGCTTGGAAAGGCCGCTGTCCGTCGGATGGGACGTTAAGCCGTGGCCCCGTGTGCGGGAGAGCCATACCCTGTGCACGTTAAAGAACACACTGGATGGCCTTAACGGGAGGCTACCATCTCTCTCCCAACAGCTGTTCCAGTAGGTCCCCTCCCCCAACCTTCTCTGAGCCTTCGGGGTCCATGTGACCTGGCCATTTAGCCCATGGTGTGCAAAAAAGTGCCGCTCAGAGGTAAAACATCCCATCACATCCCTGCCATTTTGAATTTACTAGTTCCTCTAATTACACAGTTGTTACATTACAAACGTAATTAACACTTCACTTAATGATTAAATTCACTTAGCTTTATTTTTACACCACTGAAAACTAAAGAATTAGTAATAATAGTCGTTAATAATCGCAAGTTCAATGAGAGCGCGTCGCGAGATCGGATTCTTACTGACTGACTAAAATGCGCACACAGGTATATATATACCTTGACAGTTTCTAGAAAGGTCCCGAGACTCTAGAATACTTTTCTGGTAAATACTAGAATAGAAAGTACCCGAAAACGTAGCAGCGCCACGTGATCGCTCGTTCAGAAGCTGAGCTTTCCTGCTTAACCAATAGGTGGTGCAATATTTGCCACACTCCATTTTGCGTTATAATTTTTTAAAAATAGTTTTTGGGAGCTTCGTCATGTTCGCGGGCAACAATTAAGGGTACAGCAGGTCACAAGTGGTCTACAGCTATATTTATATTTTTTTAATATTTCAGGATTAAATTTTCTGTAACACTAGCAAAGTAATTGTTAAAATAATCCACTATCAACTCCATCGCTTTATTTTTACCAAAATAGCGTTTTATTTGCATGTCAACAGATAATTTCTTTTTGTCATTAATATCTTTTACCAGCTCCCAAATTTTCTTATTGTTATCTTTATTTAAATTGATTTTATTTCTATAATAAAAACATTTTTTTCGTTATCAAACTATTTACAGTGTCCTTACTTTTTTATATTCATAATATAATATCGTACTTTGCATATTTTTCTTATATTTAACCCACAACAGATCTCTTTCTTCAATAGCCTTAATTATCCCTTCAGTTATCCATTCTTTCGGTTTCCTTTTGAATTTTTTAACTCTAGATGCTTTGAAATAACACTGATTCCTAATTTCGTTAATTTTATCTAATATCAATTTTAACAAATCTTTCGGATTAGTAACCTCAGTTCCAATAACACCCCAATCTATTAATCCTAGTTTTTGAGTTTTTTTTATCGACATATGTACCTAAGTAAGCGTTATTCTTATTTGTAGGATTTTCATCTCTAGAAATTAAGGATTTTATTTTTGTTCTAATTAATATTCCATAGTGAACAGCAATTTTTTTTATAGACTATCTGCTTCAAAGTTTTTAATTTTATGAACCACATGATCAATTTGAGATTGTTGCAAAGTTTGCATAACGACTTCTTCTCTAATAAAACCTGATACCTTCTGTTCCATGCCATACTCCAATAACAGATTCAAGTATTGGTCGCTACCATATTTGTCTATATTTGCAGTATCAATATTAAAAACGCCAACCAAGAAAATATCATTTAGCTTTAAATCGAACTAATTTTTCAAATTTGATAGAAATTCTTTAACCTTTGTACTTGGTGATCTGTATAGAGCGATCAAGTTTAATAAAAAGCCATTAATTTCAATCTGTAGATGAATTACTTCCGCAGGTGAAATCGAAATGTTTAGTTCAGAAACATTCATCTTATAGAAAACTATAAGCCCTCTGCCACTTGAAATATTAACATCAATAGTGATTTTATCAAAACCAGCTAAATTAATAAGTGAATTTTCCAGAGTGTTAGTTGTACTTTCAACTAGAATAATAACATCGAAATAATCGATTAACGAATCAATATAAACAGTCAAGCGGTCCCAATTTTTTTTTAACTAATCTGACATTAATATAGAATATGCCTAATTCGTTATTATCTTTGCCTTGTAAAAAAATATTAGGATTTAATTCTTGTGTAGTATCAGGGTCATCCAAATTTAATTCATTATTTATTAGTTCAATAACCTCCATAATTGTTTAAAAATGAAAAAAAAAACTATAAATAAAAAATGGCAAAAATTAATTAGTTAAATCCTCGATAGTAATCCTAATCGGCTTCTCGTTATCTCCTTTCTTAACAAATAAATTAACAACTCAATTGTTCCGGGAATATGAAAATTCCGGCAAAAGAACAAGCATCTGGACAAACTGCAAAGGTCAACCAGCCTTGAATGATCGTGGGCTTCGCAGTCTGACCCACATTGTATGGACCGATAGGGCATATGACACTGGGCTAAAGAACATCGAAAATTGGCAACATAGTCTAAAGCGATGAATCTCGATTTAAACTTCATCACACCAATGGGTAACTTAGGGTATGGTGTCAACCCCATGAATCCTGCACGTCGGGTTGGAACAGTACAAGCTAGTGGTGGCTCAGTGATGGCCTGGGGTGTCTTCATTTGGACGTCTGTGTGACCCTTGGTACGTGTATCGATGACTCTCAATGCATCCTGGTACGGTACATAAACTCATGGCTGACCATTTATGGCCATCATGCATCCCCATGGAGATGGCGTCTACCAGCAAGACAACTGTTCCTCTCACAGGTATTTCTCACAGTATATTTTTGGGTACTAAATGGTGCAGGAGCATTCTGCCGACTTTGAAATAATGAATTGGCCACGTAGAAGCCGATTTAAATTAAATCGAAAATCTTTGGGATACCGTTGAGCAGTGTCCAGGCCCGTGTCCCATCAGCGACGACCTCGAGAGAATTGTGGACAGCTCTGGAGGATGCGTGGGTCACCATATCTGTAGAACATTTACGCAAACTTGTGGAGTCCTTGCCTCGTCGTGTGGCGGCCGATGTTAGAGCCAGAGGGGGTCCAATACGTTACTAGGTTGCTACCCTTAATTAAATGGCACTTCAGTGTACATTATCACAGGGATCTACGAGTGCATAGGTCTCCTTCCAATGACTACGTAGGGTAGCTTTATAAAACTTTAGTAGAATTTTAAATGTTGAGCACGTTTTAAATTCTTCTATCGGAAGATGAACAATTAGATTTTGTTTCAGATTGTTTTGTGGTATTTTTCCTCAGATTCCAAAAGCAGTTATTATGTAAACTATTGGAGGGGTGGAGGGCATAATCTAATAATTAAAATGCAAATAATATACATTCAGAAACAAAATCTAAAGACTTCATAAATGAATATTTAATGATGAAAGCTCTAAGGATAGGAAGCACTCAATTTGTTTTCACATGTTACACTGAAACAAAATATTTTACATCATTACAAAGGGCTCAAAATGCATTTTTCTGTGCTTAACGAGTGACTTCTTTGCTTTAAACATTTTATTGCAAATGTCACAATAAAACTGTCGTTGCCTTGTGTGAATGAACAAATGAGACTGTAAATTATATTTCTGCGCAAATGCTTTTCCACAATAGGGGCATTTGTGAGGTCGCTCTCCAGTATGAGTGAGCAAATGTCTTTTTAAACTAGATAAACTGTCAGTTGTAAAAAGGCACAGATGGCAGTTGTGTCGCCGAGTAGGGTCTTCTGAAAGGTGATGTCTTTTATGGCTCCGCAGAAGAGTGGCTGACGAAAATCTGCTGTTGCAGAGATCACATTCATAAACAAATAGACCTTCATTAGGAAGAAAAAAGATACGTTAACATAATTCAGAAACAAAAAACATGGTGAATTTACAATAGAAACGAACAGATATTTAAGCAACGTGTTTGGTGTCATTTACTCATCTGGTGAAAAATGCCAGATGTAGAATTTTGGTTAAATTTGTTGTTGGGTTGTGAAAGTACGATTTAAAAAAACCCTTTCTTTAAAATATGTATTTTTCGAATTCTAGAGATTGGACGCAGCTATATTTTCTCAACCCTGGGGTTGCTCATGCTGATGAGCTTCACTTTCTTTTATAATGGTCATTAAACAAACCATTTCGAATAAGAAATTCTTTTAGTAAGATTTTTCACTAAAAATTCTACTTTTGAAATTACTTTTACTGTGCTTACGTTATGGATTTTTATTTCTGAGTGGCCCTAGGGCTCAGAGATTGGGAGAAGGGGACCACTGGGCAGTCGTATAGCTTACCTATACAAGGGGGCTATGGCTTGTCCATTCTGATGCACAGTGGACTTTTTCAAGCCCATCAATATCCATTTCTGATAGAGGGCAGGGGTGTTTACTATAAATATGAAGATATGCTACAAGCTGCAAAATATACTGTGGTCAGTTTTGGAAGTTACTATATTTCTTCAATGGGCAAAACACAAATTTCTGCATTATTAGTTTTAGGGCATGTCCCTGTATGAGACCTGTACAAGACCTCAGTTTCTACGATTCTTCTGTATCATTAGTATATAGAGAAAAAAAATTTACTAGAAATATTTATAATCCTCAATCAACAAAGACACCCAATAAAATTGTACAAGCAGTGCTATACCCAGAAAATTCTGTTTGTGGGTGAATGGGACGAGTTCCAATGTTATTCACGTTTGAGTGTCTGATTTTCAGGGACTGTCTTAAAAATGCATATTTCTTAAAGGGGGGATTATTACCCCCTCCCTTGTTGGATAGGCAACTGACAAGAATATATCGTCAAAAAAATTTATTATCCCTTTCGCACTTAAGGCTGTTATGTTTAGTATACATGCATTTTCACGCAATGGTCACTTCAACGCCCTACCTCTGTATATCCTAACAACAAAAACAGATTGCTCTTCAAAGACGAAAATATTATGAATAAGATGTGTAAATTAGAACCTGGCCATACGGTGCTGCTGCCACTTATCAGGTGAGAAGCAAATTGTTCCAAATTTTCGAATAACAATGCTGCGCAAAACTTTTCTGGCAATAATATTTATAAGTATGGAATGGGTAGTTCATTTTAAATATAAAACACAATTTTGAACTTTTCAACCTTATTCAGTTGTCGTCTTTACATGACAATGAGATTTAGTTCTGTCTCAATAAACCTGCCGACTCAACAGTATATCAAAATTTGTCAGTTTTTAGTGTGGCTCCTGTTTGCCATGAAGTGTCCTCAGCAGAAAGAAAACATTTTAAGAAACAAACTCTTATTGAATATAAAACCCAGGTCTTTTTAACTCTAAAATGAAGAATACCAACCACCCAACCAATGAGAGTCAAGAAAAGTTTGCATAATATTCAATTTCATTGGTGTTGATCAAAGTACATAAATAAAATATAATTACCCACTCAATCAGCTGATTCCACAGAAGTCTGATATGAGCCTGTTAGTTTATATGCCATGTGAGGAACGCGAGACCTCAGCAGAAATACAACACATGCATCCATGCTCTCTACCCGGAGCTCGAATCCAGGTCACATTAATCAGTAGCCAAGCAGGCTAGCCACGGGAAGACCCTAACTATACACAGCGTTAAAATATTTCAGTTCGTCATTTTCTTCTAATTAATAAACTGAACATGATCATGAAAAATATTTCTTTTTTACACCAAGTTGATATTTTATCATATCTAAGTATGAAATTTAACTGCTGCATTAATTCTGAAACCACTGCAACAAAGATGTTTCTGTAATTATGAATAACAGGCGCAAACGTTTGAAATAGCTTTATGCACAAAATTTTTACAACTGATGGCTTTGCGCAATTTGTCATATTTTACTGCAGTTTAGTTTGTTTTACCTCTGAACGGGACTCCAAGTGCTCAGATGGTTGGGGGGGGGGGGGTGATCCACTGAACAGCTGTTAGAACAATGATAGCCTCCCATCAAGGCCATCCAGAGTGTTCTTTAATGTGCACAGGGTATGGCTCTCCCCACACAAGTGGCCAAGGCTTTACATCCCATCTGACGGATGGTGGCCTTTCCAAGCCTATTGGTGTTCCCTACTGCTTGAGAGCAGGGCAGGGAAAAAATCTCAATGCTGGCAAAGCCGAGATTCGAACTTGGGAACTACGGATTGCAAGCCTGGTGCGCTACTGACTGAGCCACCCCTGCCCCTTTTTACTGCAATGTCTATACATGTAGCTACTGCTAATGCACTGCATGGCAACTCGTGAATGATTTTCTGTCATGTCAAACATCACAAAAAAAATGGGCTTTGTCCTATATGAGTGAGCATATAAATTTTTATATTGTACATTTATATAAAGCCCCCTTTTTTTCCCCAATTCCGCTTGTAAGGCCTCAATCCAATGTGGATTGGCATATACTTTTCAATGCTGGATTTAAAATCAGACAAAAGTCAAAGGTGTACGGATGACCTGAGCTCTCTACACTTTTGTTTCACCAGTACATTAACTGTTGAAAACCTATTCTTTCAAAGATTATATTCAGAGGCAAGTAACCTATTTTTTTTAAAAGAAAAAAAGGGGAACAGTTTATTTTTACGGAAATTTACCAATTTTATTGGAGGATTACAGGAAAGGGGCAGATGCTCAATTGAACTGGAAAGGACCGAAATTTCTAAGTTTATTTTCCTCCATGAAAATTTTCCCTAAATAATGCCTTTTGAGAATAGCTGAAAAAGAATATATGCATTTATAGAACGTTGTTAGTGCGATACAGTTCAGCTCAATAACATGCCTCTCTCCAAAATGTTTCCTACAGCTTGTCTGCAGTCAAAGTGCCCTATCAAAGATTTTAGTCACTAATGGATCTATGCTTGATGTTGTGCTGGTGTTCCATCATGCTGCAACCAAAGGCCTAATTGTATCTGCAATAACTTGTTTTCTACGAACTCTGTCAGCACTGCAAACACAATTTGAAATGTTTGGTTAGGTAGAAAAATGTGGGTCTAATAGGATGTCCTCCAAAATATTGCCCCCACTGCACTGGTATCTTTGTTTATTGGGTGATGTCATTAACATGCGACTCCCCAGGGTTGTCCTCCCTCTGGGTTTTGGTAATCTGTCTATGGGTTTAAATAGAAAATCTTTTGTGCTGCTTATAAACACATTTTCCTTTGTCTTCTTCAAGTGCATTTCTTTTGCACACAAAAAAATGAAGTGTCATACAATTTTGTGAATTACATCGTCCTGAGCTCTGTGTTAAAAAACGATATACAGATAGTAGCACTGCATGCACTATTAACGTTTAGCTTTACATTTGTATTAAGTAATGAAGTTTGAATTACAGTGATGTTTTTAACTTTGAAAATGTGAACTATGTTCCAATGTATATCTGCTGTTGGAATGTGAAAATTTAAACAGTTTATGCTTCAAATAGAGAGCTACCCAGAACAGGCAAGACAACTCACGTTTTTTTTAACACAGAGTCCAGGTTCCAAACAGAATTTTCAGGGACATTATTTTCCCAGAAATAAAATTCAGTCAACCCACTACCTCCCCCACCCCACCCCGCAATGCTTTCTAATCCAAATACAAAAATTATTCTAAAAGGTATGAAACTTTCCAACTATTAAAATAAGGACCATTTAATCATTCAAAAAACTTTGGGGGGAAAAGGGAAAAATATCGATTTCTGAATTCCCTCCAAGAAAAAAAAAAGAAAATTGCGATCAGTTTGCCAGAATTCCTTTCACAATGCATTACATGGTTCAATTACACTCAGTTGAATTATGATTATCCCCTACATTTTATGCCATTGGGAAGCAAAATTCAGAGCTCTATGAACATCCAAAATAAGAGTTTTATGAAAAAATGACTGAAGATGACAAAGTTCTGGACAAAATCTATCTAATCATCGATTTTCAATAATATTCACTTAGTATTTAGAGTTAAGAAGTTTGAATATTTATCAATAAAATGTCCTACGACTGAAAAATATTGAACGAATTATTTACCCAAACTTTTAAAATATACACCTATTGTATTAAATGGTTTGAAATAATACTTTTTATTCAAATTATAATTAACTTCTGTTTTAATATTAGCATTGCTGTTGTCAAATATTCAAACTTCCATAATTCCTTAAATACTAAGTGAATATTAATTGAAAACTCAAAAACTAGACTCAGTTGAGAAATTTATTATATCAGTCACAATTTCTCATAAAATATTTATTTAGTTAGAGTGCGAAAGTTTAGCTTCCCACTGACATAACATAGAGGGGAGGAGGTCATAATTATTTTTGACTTGGGGTCCATCGCATGACAAAGTGTTAAACACAGAGAACTCATTTATAATGCGAGTGAAGAGTATCATTATTACTTTGTCCTTATAAAATACATAATGAAAAAGCATTCCTAGCATTAAAAGTTAAGCTTTTTATTTAAATACATCTACTGAGTCTGAGAGACCAGCTCAATATTTAAGTCTAAACCTACTAAAACCACAACTTCACTGATCCTGATTCTGTGGGATTCAATTTTTTTATTCTTATCTCGTGTCATTTTCATCTAAATAACTCTTATATATATATATGATTGCTTATAAGTGTGCGTATTGTTTACATTTTCTAAAATTAAATGGTCATTTAGAGACGGGCAGACCGGCAAGGATCACTGAGCGCTGTAGTATCCAGTGCCCTGTGACGTCATAGGAGTTAGAATTTTTTAAACAGTAATTATTATTTTAAACAAATTCCATAGCTTTGGAGGAAAATCTATTTTAAGCACCACGTATGAACTATCAAGAGAATAAGTATTCAAATCTTGAAAAACAGAATAACCCCTGCTGTAGTGGCGTCCCTGGGGAAAAAAAAGCCAGTGTGCCCATGATTCAGAGAAACTGATAGTGAAGAAAAAAATGGGCAGTGGATGGGTTAAATTAGCCATCTAAGATTAGTAATAATAAAATAATAGTAAAACTAAAAAAAGTATAGTAGAAAATTATTTTCCAGATTTGCTTTATTTTCAATCTGTAGTATGTAGTGTCATTAATTCTATTAAAGTGAAAATGTAAGATTGATAATTCAATTAATTAAAATAACCAGAAAGCACATACACATAGAAAAACACTATTATGAGCATGATGGTCAAGATTCTTACTTGTATTACAAAAAATCTATTCAGGCACTTCCCAAGATTTTTTTTTTTGGAGGATGGAAGGGAGGAGAATAAGATTTGAGTAGGGTTTTCCAATTACTAAAATATACCCCCAAACAGGAACGGTTAAAATGATATTCTGTATATAATAAAATTTTATAGTTTCTTTGTTTTGGATTTCAAAGCAGCTAGACAAGTTTGAGATTTTGTATTAGACAATAGGATTTTGGGAGGGGGGATCAGACCCCCTGATCATCTCTGGTCAGGGCCGGACTTTGAACTTCTGAGGCCCTAAGCTAAGGCATATTTAAGAGGCTCCACTTTCGAAAGTCGATATATATATAATTATTCTGATTGAGGGAAGCATTGAAAATAAACACGAAATTGATGTGATGAAACCATTATTCTAGCATTGGTAAGCAAAGATGAACAATGTTTGCACAAATATTAAATATTAAAAAATTTTCAAATGCAGTAGAACTTGAAATACATTTCTTTGAGGCCCTAAATTGCAGCTTATAAACAAGTCCAGCTCTGCCTCTGGTCTTTCCTTGGGTATGCCTTTGAGTGTATTTATAAGTCTAAATTTTTGGTACGTGAAAGCTCTTCAGTTATACCAATTTTCTTCAACTGCTAAGTAATGAACTGCTAATGAAAGCATTTATTGCAATATAAATTTGAGTCAAACTTAGTTATACCATTATATAAAATTAGAGTCATTTTAAGCAAGTTATACCATAATGTTTTTTCTACTATCAAGCAAAATTTCTGTGGAACATTAAAGCTGATATTCTTTAGTGAGAACTATCAAGGATCTACTAAAGAATAGCAGTAAAATCAAGAATATCAATATATCAATTTAATCTATTTGTTACTGAACTAATCTGGGAATTCCCTAATAATGGGGTGAAAATGTCTTAGTCTTCTATACATGTCTTACTATATATTATATTATTATACTATATATACTATACTATATAATAATTCTATTATGTAAACTACATAGTATTATGAATTTGAACAAGAATTAAGTATAGTTGCTTAAATATGTAACTACACTGATATTATAATATTGTTGAACTATAAAAAGGTACACCACATCCATACCAAATAAACAATGGCTGATAAATGCAATGTGGAAGGAATGGAGGCACTCCAGTCCAAGGACCTACCACAATACTGAGATTAGTCAAAAGGGGCAGAGATAAAAGAAAGACATTAGAGGGGTACACAAAGTACCTCTAATGGAAACAAAGTAATAGAATAGACCTTATATTGAAAAAAAGGAGAACAAAGGTCATTAGGATATCAAATATCAAAAACATACTATTACATTGGCACAAGCTGTTCTGAACAGTTCATCCTAAATTTGATGAGGTTGAGATATTAGCAGCACTGGCTAATGAATATCAATTAACGATAGCAGATGTACATATATTAAAACAGGAACCAATGTATTAATGGCAATGTATAGTAATATCAGAATATCCACAGAGACTGCTCAACATATCAACAAAAGAAAAAAATGGATAGCTACCAGTATAAGAATAGTGCATGCTGAAAATCGTGCGAGGAGTCAAATCCTGCATTTACCTTGAGACTGATACTGATAATTTTCTTTTTTCACTTGGCTGAATGGATTCACTTAAGTGGGTCGAAAGTATAGGTGGCATCACTGTGAGCAACTCTGTTACAATTAAGTGATAGCTTAAATAAGACAGACAACTGTGCACTCAGAAGTAACCTTGATAATGACCCAAGTAGGGCAGAAATGCTTTCACCAGGTATTTTTTACGTTTTAAAGTTACATATATTTTAATTGGAATTCTTAAATGCACATTTATTTTTTAAAGTTTTAAACCCTTTCACTGGCCCAAACTGTAGGTAGGAGGTAGTAAAAAGAAAAGAATTGATTAGATGAATACATATAAAATCTCACCCATTTTGGACTAGCAGTATGGTACTGAAAAGGTTAGTGTGAGTGTGTATATATATATATGATTATAAATGCACATTATTTTTAACATTTTGTTTGGTGGGTTGTTTTACCTCTGAGCAGCAATTTTTTTCACACCATGGGCTAAATGGCCAGGTCACATGGACCCCGAAGGCTCAGAGAAGGTTGGGGGAGGGGACCCACTGGAACAGCTGTTGGGAGACAGATGGTAGCCGCCCGTCGAGGCCATCCAGCGTGTTCTTTAACATGCATAGGGTATGGCTCTTTCGCACACGGGACCACGGCTTAATGTCCTATCCGATGGACTGCGGTCTTTCCAAGCCCACGGTGTCCCCTACTGACCGTGGGCAGGGCGGGGAGTTTTGCGGAGATAAATCTCAACGCTGACCCAGCTGGGACTCGAACCTGGGAACTACAGATTACGAGCCTGGTGCGCTACCGACTGAGCCACCCCCGCCCCTTTTGTTTGGTGTGTTATTCATGAAAAAATATTACCTTGATACACTCGGAAAATAACAAAGGAGTAAGTGAGGATGATTAAAGTAGCTATGAAATTAACTTAGTTGGAAAAAGTGCCACCAGATAGCCATTTGAGGACACTGCAGCATGATTACATCAGCTACCCACCACCATGAAGTAGGATGGTCAAGCACCGTTCATTCAAGGAGCAAACAATACATATCTCTTTCCATTACATTAATATTGTCATTGTGAAAGAAAAAGGCTTTCTCAAGGAAAGGGTTGAAGCTGTCATGGAAATAAACAGTATTATATGATTATAGAAATTTTTTAAACATGCTTATTTTAAGCTGTTTTGTCTTAATAGTAAACTCCTTTGTAATTATATCAACTTATATTAGCTAGAATAGCTCTAAATCTTTTACTTGTTGTGAAAAACATGAATTACTTCTAATTTTTTTTTTTTTATTTTGTTAAGTTTTTGAAAATAATAATTTTTTTCTCAAGCAGCTCACTTGCTACAGAGATCTGAAAGAAGTCAGTATTCCAAAGTGAGGAAGGTGAAACTTCAGCAGAAAGGTAAACACACATAAAAAAAGAGAACACTCATGCCTTACCTGGGACTCAAACCCATATCTGTTTGCAACCATAACCAAGTTTATAATCTGCATTATTTAAATAATTTTTAATAGCCTTACTGTACTGCACTATGGATTAAACAATCGGTCACACCTACCAGTGCAAAATGGGTTAAGATGATTCAATGGACATATGTTTAAAGGCAAATGTGCACTTCTCTACAAAACCAATGAGTATATTCATTCTCAACACTATATTAAAACATAATTACCCACTATAAAATGCCACTGCACAACTATAGATAGTCCTCTACTTTCAGACACATTCTTTTGAACATTACAAAACGAACCTTACATATACTTTCAGATGTGATCTCATCTTTTGGACATCAACCAACTGGCCAACTTTGCACATCACCACATGTTGTGTGGAGACTCTCAGGCTAAAGGAATCAACATGGATATTTGCTGGAAACAGTTTTGCTCAAAATTTGTTACAAATTTTGAAGGTTTTGAAGACATTCCTGCCACAAAGAAAGGAAGCTGCTCATCTTATGAATTAACTGTACTTAGAAGCCTACACTGAAGATGTGGATAAATTGATTGCATCTTACACAGAGCTTAGGTCCAAAGAAGACCTGATTGACATAAAAGAGGTAAATAATGCACCTTCTGAAAACCAAGATGATGACGAAATCATTCAAAATCTTTCACAAAGACTTTGAATGTGAAGAACATCAATGAAGCTTCACTTACCTTTAAAAGATTTTAAACATTGTAAGAGAATCTAACCCCAATTCAGAAACAAGTTCAGAGGTCAGCAAAGAAGAGAGGGTTACATCTTACTATAGACTTCTTTACCAAGAAAAGTAGGCATGTATTGAACTTTATCTTCAAAAAACTTTTGAAGAAAGCAAATGAGACACCATTAAAGTCAGCAGATGAGCCTTCACATTTTTGCAGTACAGTACCCTGCAAGATTCCATCAAAATCTTCTACAAAGATCCCCTACTCAAATTCCCTGCAAAATCACCATCAGCAAGCCCTTCATCAAACCATTAAAATGTTTCTTTTGTCTAATAACTGCTGCCACCAATAAACTGAGATGAATTGATTTTAAAGTAAGAATATAGTATTTAAGATTAATTTTACTGATACATTTTATGAATTTATCATGTCCACCTAGTACAAATGTAGCTTTTAGATTTTTAAAAATACTCTGTACATACTGAATAACACTCAGGGGTAAAAAAAAAACTAAAAATTTTTTACCGTAATTAAGGATTCTGTAATATTTTTTGACTCTCTGTGTAAAGAACCTATATTATAACATGTAAGTCTACTGCTCAACTTTCAGACACATTTTTATGAACATATTATGCCCAAAAAGTCAAAGTCTGCCTGTATAATTTTTTTTGTATGAAGCATAACATATGAGATACATTAGAAGAGAACATGTGCAAGTAATGTAAACTACATATAGACTCTAAGGAAATGCTATTGGTGATTAACTTTATTTATGGACGTTGTTTATTCTTTAATTTGGTCTCAATAAAAACACTAATACATAGCTGATGTCATTAATAAGTATCCTAACAAAGAATTTTGACAGAAAGTAATATTCTATAGTAAATGAATAAGAGGGTTGGGTTGTTTTACCTCTGAGCAGCACTTTTTTGCACACCATGGGCTAAATGGCCAGGTCACATGGACCCCGAAGGCTCAGAGAAGGTTGGGGGAGGAGACCTACTGGAACAGCTGTTGGGAGACAGATGGTAGCCTCCCGTCAAGGCCATCCAGCGTATTCTTTAACGTGCACAGGGTATGGCTCTCCCGCACACAGGGCCACGGCTTAATGTCCCATCCAACGGACGGCGGCCTTTCCAAGCCCATCGGTGTCCCCTACTGACCATGGGAAGGGCGGGGAACTTTAAATGAATAAGAGAAAAGTTGCACGTTGCACTATGACATACTAAATACAATGATAAGTGACATGTATATGTTTGGAAAAACAACCTTTTGTACTTGATGCATATATGTATATATTTATAAGCATATGGTAAAATACATTTATTTTTATACAAATAATCTGCAGAAATGGTTCCTTACCTATAAGAAATACCTTTTTTTGAATATTTAACAACCAACAAACTTGCCCCATTTATTACCATACAAATGTACGATCATTTGTTTTGAATAATAGAAGAGACAAAAAAAAAAACAGTATTTTGATCAATATATTTTCTTTGAGTCTTCTGTGACTATTAATGAACTGAATAAAGAACACCATTCAATTATCAGAATCTACACACAACTGTAGGCAATGCGTTTACTTTCAAATGTTTTTCAAATATGCCTCAAAGATATATTTTATTCCACAGCAAATAACTGTTTCAAAGTAGTCACATGTTGTCCTCAAAAAACTCATTGCTTGAATGGCTTTCCAAAAAGGTAAATGGAGATCTACTTGCATGGATGCGCTGATGGGTCTTTAAATTGCACTTTTGTGTAAAACCACGTCCACATAGTAAACACTTATATGGTCGATCGCCTGAGTGGATGACCAAATGATCTTTTAAATGAGACTTCTTGTTGGTAGAATAAGGACAAAGATGGCAACAGTGCCGTCGGCCTGGACCTTCTCCACGGTAGCGATTCTTCTGTTTTGTCAGGAATGCAGTTGAAGGAAATCCACATTCATGTATGTCATATACTGCTGCAGCTGTATTAGAGAGCAAACAAGACCACTCAGAATAAAATAATTAACTTATATTCTTAAACAAAATTCAAACCACAACATTCTTATAAATTATGTAAATTATTTGGAATAAACGAAAACATTGCAAATAACATTTTTAAATTCACTGGCCTTTTTATTCAGTTGTGATCCGAGATATTAAATTGGTATAAAAATATGATTAAAATCTTTTTTCACTTCATTTGCTAATTATGATGAATATTTGTTTTCTCTCAATTTATAGAGACTAATCCTTCATTGATATTAGGTAGCATATGGCTTACATCTTACTGATCATGATAGATTTAATCATTACATTTGTCATTAGTTACAATAAAACAATAGAAAATGATATAAATATAAAATTTTACTTTCAGATGTGCATTTCAGAATTAATAAATTATACATACATATTTCAAGCATTATATACTAAGGTTAAATTTGTAGACATCTACATAACGGTCAGCTCAAAGGTGTGAAATGTAATAGGACACAGATACTACACATTAAAGGTGCTACATAGGTAATTTACAAAGTAATATAATTTCCCTCCATATTCATGTCTCTTAAAGCCTTAGGTCAGTGTCTCGCAAACTTTTTTACTCTGCAGCACACTGAATCAAATTTTTTTTCCGCGGCACACCTAAAGAAGAATAAAAGCAAACTCTATATAATCGTCATTATATTTGCTCTTTGTTGACGTCATCAGCCTGGTTTTACTTGAAGATTTGCTCTCGTTCTTTAATTCATAACTCAGTGTTTGTTTTAAATATTTGACCATTCTATGGCTTGAAATAATCAAAAATTAATACCAAAATTTGGAAAAAGCTTGATAAATACTTATAAGATCCCAGTTGATAAAATCTGAAAGATTTTTATTAAAGCACGTCAATAACACAAGTCAAGTCAAAATGAAATCTTTCGAATATCTAGTGTCAATTTGAAAATCTCTTGTGGCACACTACTGTGCCGCAGCACACAGTTTGCGAGACACTGCCTTAGGTAAATCTACACCTTAATAGTGGATGTAAAAGACCAACTTCCCTTCCATATGCTCAAACTGGAAATAATTTAAAGATACTCCCTCCTTGTAGCTAATTAGTTGCACAATATATACTTATAACCAAATACATCTGATTTTATCAGTTTAAATCTTGATATATTTTTGTCTACTAATTGCATTTAACAATATTAATACCTCCACATTCTTTATATTTAAATCTTACCACATTCTTTATATTTAAATCTTTCCACATTCTCCATGAAGGTTGCATCTAATCACTTATTTAGTTTGCTAACATTAATCAGTTTTAATATTCCAAAAAAAGGGGTTGCTTTTTCTTACATTAGTAACTCACAATAAAACTTGAATATTATTTTAATTTTTATATAATGGTAAAAAATATTGCCACACAAAAATTATGCAAACCTATAATCTCAGAAGTTATTCATAGAAAATTGACTATATTCATTTGAAGAGAGAGTTGGGAAAAAATTTAGTTGTGTTATGAATGAATTGCAAATCCACAAGTCTCTGAACACATGTTAAGTGTTTTTGATCTGTTGAATTGTCCCAGCTACATCCAATCCTCAGCTAACTAGGAAGTCGAAATAGCTCAACATGTTGAAGCACCCAACGTTTCCAGTTCCACTTCCATCAAAACGTGTTTTTTTTTTTCAGCTCTCTTCAATTGCTCTAAAGAAACAGAACATTTACCTATGAGTTGATATTATTGACTAATTTCTAACCATAATTAATATGGTAAAAAAATTTAAATGAAATTATACAATGCTATTGCATAATAAATATGATCTATAGCAACATAATCAATTGGAGAGATTTTATGCCAGATAAAATTGAGCAGAGAGTTGATTTTAAGTCTTGGAGCATTGCAATATAAAATGTTTGAGCCCAACAGTTTGGTTTTCAGCGGAACAACCTTTTCTCATAAAACTTAGTGTGGCTTGAGAGCAAAATACTCAGCTCATAAACCCTACAAATTAAGTAATACTTATTATCAAAAAGCATACAATCATTAATCAATAATAAATTCACTGACTACCTGTTAACATATAATTCAAGAAATAACTTTGTGGAAAAAATGATTCACTGATGAGTGGGAGGGATTCAAACCCACACCTTCCAGTTACTTATCAGGTGTTCTAGCCTGATATCTAAGCTATCACCATCTCTGTCATTTATCCACTTAGTAGTAACTTTTAAGTTTCACTGACCTTGTTGCTCATGGCACCCATCTATGATCAGGAAAGGAAACTAATCCAATATTGCTCAATATATAAATGTTAAAAAAGGAAGTCACTAATGGTAAAGCATTATTAATGCAAGATAAGTGGATAAATGACAGAGCTTGTGATATCTTAATGGTTAGAACACCTGGCATGTAACTGGGAGGCATGGGTTTGAATCATTTTTCCCACAAAACTATATGTCAACAGGTAATCTGTGAATTTATTATTAATTAATTCTTGCATTAATAACATTTTAGCATGAATGACTTCCTTATTTTAGATTTACATATTGAGCAATATCGGATTGGCTGCCTTCCCTGATTGTAGATGATGCCATGAGCAACAAGGTCAGCGAGATTTAAAAGTCATACTAAGTGGATAAATGACAGAGCTGGTAATAGCTTGATGGTTTGAGGACCTGTAATGTACCTGGGTGACATGGGTTCAAATCCCACTCATTGGCGAATCATTTTTTCTGAAAAATTATTTCTTGACACATACTATCATTTAGTCAAAGAGCATTCTTTCCACATTGAAAAAACAAAAGAGAGAAGCCATCTACTCAGTGTTCTACAGATCTTAGAAAAATCATCAAATCCACATGCATTAAACAAAAAATTTCATTCCTCAATGATAATAATGCAATCATACATAGAAGGAGACTCTCTGAATATGCAAAAGAGTATATCAGATAACCAATCCATCACTAATGGTAAAGCATAATGCTTTACCATGGATTCACCTCCCACTCCCCTCCCCCACCCCCTTGGCAAAATTTTCCCCCACTTTGGGGTGAGATATGAAACCCTCTAAAATATATAGTAAATGGCACTCTCCAGGGCACAAGCTTTCATTTGGCATAAAGCTTATTAAGATCATTTTGTCCCTTCCCCCTGCAATAAAAATTTTATCCCCCCTCTTTTTGTCAGAGAAAATCTGAAACTAAGGTATAGAGTAGTAGATGGCACTCCCCGCTTTGCAAGCTTTCATCTGGCATAAAACTCATTACAATTGATTCACCCCCCCCCCCCTCCAGTATAATTTGTCTTCTCCTCTTTAGGGGAAGTCTCAAACTC
Source organism: Ryuthela nishihirai (assembly GCA_038380435.1). Classification (NCBI taxonomy): domain Eukaryota; kingdom Metazoa; phylum Arthropoda; class Arachnida; order Araneae; family Heptathelidae; genus Ryuthela; species Ryuthela nishihirai. The sequence goes on from JAWZYU010000002.1 coordinate 64,566,284, forward strand.
TATAAAGTTGTGGTAGATGGCACTCACCATGTTATTTTGAATAACCGCTAATGCTAAGTTTACAAGAGACACCAGTTTTTAACAGCTAATGTTAAGTCTATGGAGATTTCAAGAAATTCAAATGTGCCCCCGTCAGTTTGGGCTGACCCCATGAATTCGAACATAGCCTATATTCTTCCCCTGGGTGAAGGGAACATTCATGCATAGTTTGGTGCCCCTAGCTTTCTGGGTTGGGTTGTTTTACCTCTGAGCGGCACTTTTTTGCACACCATGGGCTAAATGGCCAGGCCACGACCCCAAAGGCTCAGAGAAGGTTGGGGGAGGGGAACCACTGGAATAGCTGTTGGGAGACAGATGGTAGCCTCCCGTCAAGGCCATCCAGTGTGTTCTTTAACGTGCACAGGGTATGGCTCTCCCGCACACGGGACCACGGCTTAACGTCCCATCCGACGGACAGCGGTCTTTCCAAGCCCATCGGTGTCCCCTACTGACCGTGGGCATGGCGGGGAATTTTGCGGAGATAAATCTCAACGCTGACCCAGCTGGGACTTGGACCTGGGAACTACAGATTACGAGCCTGGTACGCTACCGACTGAGCCACCCCCACCCCTAGCTTTCTGGGTTGGGTTGTTTTACCTCTGAGCGGCACTTTTTTGCACACCATGGGCTAAATGGCCAGGTCACATGGACCCCGAAGGCTCAGAGAAGGTTGGGGGAGGGGACCCACTGGAACAGCTGTTGGGAGACAGATGGTAGCCTCCCGTCAAGGCCATCCAACGTGTTCTTTAACGTGCACAGGGTATGGCTCTCTCGCACACGGAGCCACGGCTTAACGTCCCATCCGACGGACGGTGGCCTTTCCAAGCCCATCGGTGTCCCCTACTGACTATGGGCAGGGTGGGGAATTTTGCGGAGATAAATCTCAACGCTCACCCAGCTGGGACTCGAACCTGGGAACTACAGATTACGAGCCTGGCGTGCTACCGACTGAGCCACCCTTCCCCCAGCTTTCTGGGGATTGAATGCATAAGTGGACAGACACTAACACAAACAAATATACAAAAAACTTTCTTCTTTATATATAAGATATGCACAATAATAAACAGTGATATTTAAAAAAAAAAACACAAGTGATGCAAGGAGAGGAAGAGATCGATGCAGGTGGCTAAGAATGCGTTATGATCCACTTTATAATATAGCCAAAAGTACTTCTAATGACTAATTCTGTGGCATAACATTCATAGCTGTTAACAGAGAAGTCTGTAGCTCAGTGGTAAAGAACTGACCACATATTATCAGGTCTCACCCAACTCAAGACAATTTTTTCTCTATATTCTATCTGTACTTCAATATGAAGGGAAAAAATAGACTTTAATTATAGGATAATATTTATAACCCCACCTGTATTTTTTTAATATTACTTATTACGTATGATAAAGAAATTTTTTCTATTGAATCTCTCAAGAATACTACTTGTTAGAGATATCTCGCCTTGTCTATAATATATATAGAAAAAAAGAGGTATGATGAATGCAAGATGTAAGAACAGAATACCTTGAAAAACGATGATTATCATTTCTGAGATTTGAATCATTGTTATTTAGACACATATGCCAACTGCTCAAAATAAATGTTTGTTTTTTGGTAAAAAAAAACACAGATGCACAATTTTAACATGTAGAGCATTTGCTATCTGCAGACTAACAAGAGGAAAGCAAAATTTTAAAAATGAGGCCATAGATATCAAATTTTACAATGAATAAGAACACTTGAGACTGATTATCTAACTTAGAATAGTTGTAAAAAGGATCATCAGCAAAAATAGATTTTAAATAAAATTTAAATGGGTTTATATTTTATCCTAGTTTTTTATTTTAACATTTCTTTATCCTAGTATCAATTTAGACATCAGGTACATCAGCTATAATCACATTACTTCAGCTACTGTCACAGGCTTTTTTCCATATTTTTTTTTTGCATGTTTTTTTCACAATTTTCACCTGGTAGGCCTTTAAACATCTATTGCTTATATTGTGGTCAAATCAATGCTATTCCAAGAGTTTTTGCTACACCCTGAATGGCATATAGGGTGACAAAGTAAAAAAAACAACTTCCAGCTCTTTGATAATGTATGCTCATTCCTATGAACTTATTTTTTTTTCTTGCACAAAATATTTCTAACTTAAATTACACCTGAACAATAAAGCTAACTTCCAACTGGATGACATGAACAGAAAAACTGGATGACATGAGAAAAGCATGCAAGTATAACAATAAAAATATATTCATAATTGAAAGCAATCAATTGTCTTTTATGATTGGATGGGTTTTAAAGAGCATTAGCCTGCAGTTAAATGAAGTATTCTGATAAAATTATGTGTCACAACGATGAATAAAATTGCCATGCATGTCCATAAATATGATCAAAGCAGTTCAAGTAAGATGACAGGTAATGAACGTTGGGTTGGGTTGTTTTACCTCTGAGCGGCACTTTTTTGCACACCAAGGGCTAAATGGCCAGGTCACATGGACCCCGAAGTCTCAGAGAAGGTTGGGGGAGGGGACCCACTGGAACAGCTGTTGGAAGACAGATGGTAGCCTCCTGTCAAGGCCATCCAGCATGTTCTTTAACATGCACAGGGTATGGCTCTCCCGCACACGGGCCACGGCTTAACGTACCATCCGACGGACGGCGGCCTTTCCAAGCCCATCGGTGTCCCCTACTGACCGTGGACAGGGCGGGGAATTTTGCGGAGATAAATCTCAATGCTGACCCAGCTGGGACTCGAACCTAGGAACTACAGATTACGAGCCTGGCGCGCTAAGGTAATGAACGAAAACAGAAATAACTAGTCTGATACAAACCACAATGCAAGGAATTGCTCCTAAGCAAGACATCCACACACTTGGGAAATTGGCAGGAAAATGAGAATTATGGCTGGATGCTGACACTGCAAGCAGTAGCATTCAGTCATCTACCTATTCCTCCATAATCTGTGGGTCACAAGGATCCCAAAGGATTGAGAGTAAGTTATGGGAAGGGAACCAACTAGTTAGAACCACTGTTAGGAGATGAATGGTAGCCTCCAATAAAGGCCATTCATATGTTCTTTAACATGTGCAGGGTATGGCTCTACTGTAAATGGGGGCCACAATTTCATGTCCCATCAGACAATGGTCTTTCCAAGCCAACTGGTGTCCCATTTCTGACCAAGGGCAGTGTGGAGGTTAGTGAACATAAAGCTCAACACAGGCACAGCTGAGACTCAAAACTGGTATCTATAGATTACAACTCTATAAGAGGTTATAACCTAATATCCTGTCTGATCCAAGTGAATCCTGGGCTGTGGATGGCTCAGTTAGTAGCATGCCAGTCTTGCAATCTACAGTTCACAGAATCTGAGTCCCAACTGGATTAGTTGAGATTTATCTCTGCAAAACTTCCCACCCTGTCCTCAGTCAGTAGGGGACACTGATGAGCTTGGAAAGGCTACTGTCTGTCAGATGGGGCCTAAAGATGTGGTCCCATGCATGGGAGAGATTCACCCTGTGCATATTAAACACACTGGAGGGCCTTGATGGGATAAAACCATCTGTCTCCTAACAGCTGTCCAACGGGTCCCCCTCCCACCTTTTCTGAGCCCTCAGGGTCCTTGTGACCTGGCCATTTTAGCCCATTGCATGCAAAAAAAAAAAGTGCTGCTCAGAGGTAAAGCAATCCAAGTCAATCCTTGTTTTATTTCTCACCATTCAAGAGCAGAGCCATAATATTCAATACTGTTCCAATAGGACTAGAGCCTATAAAAATTAAAGGGCATACAAAACATTTTTTACAATTTTTTCCTTTGCATGATAAAAATTAACAAAGATCCTCTCAAGAATAAATACAGTATATTATGTTGATGACCATGTTACTGAAGAGTGTATACATGAAAAGTCTCAGTAATGTCAATCGTTTTTATAAAATGAAATAAATTATCACCCATAAAAATGCATCCTCCAAAGAACCTATAAAACAGTAGTCCTAGGGCTTACTAGGACTTTAATCTGGCTCTGCTCAAGAGTAGGAGTTAAGGAGAAAATCTCAATGTATGCACAGTGGGTAGGCAAACCTGAGAATTTTAGGTTATAAGCCATGCTATGACTAAGTCATTCTTTACATCAAGACAAGTGTAGAAGTTTATTAACAAAACTCATGGACTTCAAAAATGTAGTGTTTTAATACTGTTTCAACTCAGTACTAACAGTTTGTATAAATTCATAATGCAACTTATTCACAATATTGATACCCGAGTACTAAATCGTGATTCAAACTGCTAGTAACTCAAAATAATCTGAACACTTGGATAAGCTAGTTTAAACAATATAATTTTTTTAATAACAAATTAATAGTGTAGTTCTTCACATGTTACAGTAGCATATTAAATAGAAATTACTTAAAACTCTAAGAAAACATTCCTAATCTGTTAAGAAAAATAAATTTCTTTTATCTTTTTTGTAATAAGTAATGAGTGACAAAAATTGCTCTTTTTAAACAAATTATCACTAATTTGAAGTTCCTATACTTTTGTAGCCAAAAAATTAATAATTGTAACAATTAGGTAACATTCAATACAACTTTGAGACTATATATTTTAAATCCAAAGCTGCTACTTAATTTTTATTATAAAACTAATTTTTCACACTTGTGAAAAGTATGTGTTCTCAGTAATCAATTACTGGATATTCAGATTTTAGAAATATCACGTCACAGCATTAGTAGATTTGGAACATGATTCCGAATCTACTATTTTTAAAACCTAAAGAGCCTTTATCTACAGGGACCTCCATTAAGTATATGTTCTCTATTGAGCTTGCAACCAAAATTTGGAAACTGTATTAAAAGGCTTCAAAATTTGTTGAGAAATCACACAGGTGAACAATTCAAATCAGAGAGTTTTCAAAATAGCATTGTCATAAAGCCATCCTTTACAGTGTTAAACCAATGGAATTATTAAAAAATATATAAAGAGAACATAAAAATACAGTACCATTATGATTAAACTTAATTTCAATTTATAAATGCCAGTGAACCTGTATTAAGGCATTTACACCAGTCAATGTAAAAATAAATGTACTGCAATATGGCTGTTACATCTTTCAAATTGTTTGCATACTTATTAAAGAGTGAATAGTCATTTATGCAAAAACTGAATTGTATGATTTTAGTGAGAAATCTACACAATTTATCCTATATGCTTAACTTCTTGATTAAAATGAGCTTAAGATTAAATGTTATTCCACAAAATCTATATGCAAATGTCTTGCTTCAAATGCTACTGCTTGTGCCTTTTTAAAAGACACTGTTGTTTAAATGTTTTCCCACATATAGAACAAGGATATGGACATTCACTTGCATGGAGAAGCTGGTGCATTTTCAAACTGGAATTCTGTTTAAAACCATGCCCACGCTCTGGACATTTGAAGGGTTGAACTCCATAGTGCATGACAATATGATCCTTTAAGTGAGATAATTCTTAGTAGAATAAGCACAAAGATGACAACTATATCATCAGCCAGAACCTTCCCCATGATGATGTTTCTCGTGTCTGATCAAGAATTCAGATGTTGAGAATCTAGTTCTGAATATCTCACACCCATATGCATGCATATCTGTTAAAAGAAAAGATTAAATTATGATCAGCCCTATAAAAAATTTATAAAGAAAATACACTGCCTAAAATCAAAATCATTTTATTTCTTTTCATTTCAAAAATTCGACATTCTCGACAAAATTCAAGTTTTAAAAGCACTGTAAACTTAAAATCTTTCTCAGTAAACTTATGTTTTCACTCTTCATGTTACATGTTATCATTTTATCTACACAACTTCTATGTTATAAAATTGATTTATAGGTAGTCTGGAAACAAAATACATGGAAAACTTTAAAACAAGTAGTTAAAAGAATTTTCTGAAAATGTTATATTAGAATAATTATCCCACTAAGACTACAGAATTTTGTGGTCTACAAGTGATGCAATACTTAATGAGATTTTTATGTGCACTGGTCAACAAAGCTAAGAATTTTTTCAAATTATTTGCTAATATTTGATACTTACATGGTCATTGTAAAGAATACATATATATTAAAGTGCAATATTTTATTAAATAATTAAGCAACAAAAGAAATTGCATGTACAAAATGTTGAGAAAAGCCCAGTTTCATTTTCTGTTCGGCAAACTTCAATGTGCACATTCTTGGTGGCAATCACCTCAGCTGTTGCAAATGTTACACTAGACATGATGAGCTATGGATGGATGGAAGTGAATACAGCATGGCATATATTTAATGTTGCATTCAACTTCCATCCATATATGGCTCAACATGTCTAATGTAATACTTGCAACAGCTGAGGTGATTCTTTCCTTTATATTTGATACTTAACTTTTTTTTTTTCTGGAAAAAAAATGGCCAAATAACACAATTACACATCATTCTACACTAAGCATTTACCTTTGGACTATCATGCACGTTCCACTAAAACATCTCGAGATGGAATTACAGGTGATACCAGCATCACCATGTGATATTACTCCAAGCTCACATACAAGCAAATTTTGAGAGTTTCTTGACATTTTACACAAATAATTACTTTCGTTTCTTAATTATTTAATAAATTATAGAATTTTCAAATATGGGTATTCTTTTATAATGGCCTGCATATTGCAAAAATATGCAATGAAAGTCTCAATAAAAATGTGCTTTCCCCAACACATTTGTTAAAACTACATTTTGAACTGAATTTTCTTATAAATTTAGCGAAAAATTTCAGTTTAATCATAGCAATTAAATAAAACTAGCACAAAATCATTGTGTACATTAAAATGACCCACTTTAAAAATGAAAAAAAAAAGGGGGGGGGGGGCATTTTGAGCTTACTTGTATATAAAAAAAAATGGAACACTGATACATACAAAATTGTGTTAAGCAAGTGAAACGAAGTGTTACAAAAAAATAAATCCAATATATCACATAATATCGAGCCAAGACTAAAATACAGCTTGTCTGAAGTGGGTAGTAGTTTGAGAAGTGCTGAATTATAGTTCCAAGCAATAAACTACAAAAACGGGATATTTATATTTTAATTATTTAATTTATAAGATTTCACTTTGATATTTCTCCAATTTCCCCTTAAAACACTCAACGTATCAAAAGTCTCATTTTTCATTTCTAACTGATTTTACAGTTGTTGTAGTGTTTGGGTAAAGTGGGGGAGCAGGGCCGGAGGCTAGACACTGGAGAAGTAGGTAGAGTAGGGACAGACTCAAAGGACAAGGTTAGATCATAAACCAGCTCGTAATCCGACATGGGTGGCCATAAAAGGCTGTCACCCATTTCAGTTTTATCTATTCCAAGAATTGGGTACTATTTCCAACTTACCTGAGCAATTAAGAATGTTTGCATGTTTCCATAGTTACCAAAATTTGTATAGTATATCCGTGTAGTACGCTCATTATAAAAGTGAGCAATTGCATGAGAATGCATGTAAATTAAAATCATTATGGCTTTTTGCTCATTACAGCCATGATCCTGTTATTTCTGTTCTCATTTACAACCAAGTTCGACTGAATATGGATTTTTAATGTAACATGAGGTGGGAAGGGGGAACTCATGGATGAAGTTTCAAACCATGTGGTAAAATATTTGGAAAGTACAAGGGATTCAAATCTGTTAAAACAGACAATTTTTCAACAGTCGGTGAAGTAGCATGTACTTTTATTGGAAATCTACTTAGCACTATGTCAACAAATATTGTGAAACACATTGCTCCAAAAGCAATGTTCCAGGTTTAATTACACAGATTACACAGATAAAAACATTCCTGGACTATAACATGCAAACCTTTTGAAGATCTGAAAACTGTGAACCATATTTCTGAAATATGCTAAAAAAAATGGGGAGGAAAGAGTGGTTTAATGTTCTAAATCAGGTTTCTTATAGATAGGGACTGCATTTTTAATGCAATACAGGTGGCATGGCTTGGCCATGGATGAAATTTGGGACCTAGCAATCAAGTATTTGGGAAATTACAGAGGATCTAAATTTGATAAAATGTACTGCTTAACCCTACCCTGTCCTATAAGACAGATGGTGTACCAGAAACATAATCTAGAGTTTATTAATAGATTCTGAAAAAAATTCATTGCCGCCACGGCGGGAATCGAACTCGCATCTCTCCAGATTCATGCCCGAGCGCGCTACCATTGCACCACGCGTCGGACAACGAATATTTTCAAAATATGACCTTATAAACCTTCTTCCTGAGACGTGACTGAGACAGCGCCATCTATACTCAATGAAAATATTCGTTGTCCGATGCGTGGTGCAATGGTAGCGCACTCTGGCATGAATCTGGAGAGATGCGGGTTCGATTCTCGCCGTGGCGGTGATGAATTTTTTTCAGAATCTATTAATTAATGTTCTTAACAGGAAATACTGTGCATTCACTTTGGATTGATTTTAATTATATATTAACGTCTTTGCGTTAGCGACCTTCTCATTAACATCTGATAATCAAATGCAACGACTGAAAAGGTTGCATCTCCTTGAGTATAGATGGTGTTGTCTCAGTCACATCTCAGGAAGAAGATTTATAAGGTCATATTCTGAAAATATTCATTGTCCGACGCGTGGTGCAATGGTAGCGCGCTCTGGCATGAATCTGGAGAGATGCAGGTTCGATTCCCGCCGTGGCGGTGATGAATTTTTTTCAGAACCTATTAATGTTCTTAACAGGGAATACTGTGCATTCACCTTGGATTGATTTTAATAATCTAGAGAATTTGGATTTATGTTTCGCTTAGTTTTTATATTACACTTAGAGCCAATATAAATTTTATTGGGTGTTTGTAACATAATATACAGAGATTGTTGCTAAAGTTCTTATACAGGGAAATAACTAAGGAACAAGTAGGGATAGCAATAAAATAGTGGTACATAATAATAACAAATCAACAGTGGCAAATTTCAGAAATTATCGAAAGGTAGTCTTGATAATTTCTAATAGTAGAATGAAATTAGAAATAGATGATAAATAGAAAAAAAAAAGTTCATTATATTATCTAAACCCAAACTTTACACTAACACAATCATCCAATATTTTTTTTATCTACAATTTCTTGAGGCTGTATACCCCAGCAATAATACATGGTATTCATAACGTCCTGACCTAATTGCTAGTTGTTTCTCTGAATAAGTACTAATAGGAAGGATGAAGTGATCCTGTAAGTTTTCATTCAGTACTGCTAGATTGAGGAACGTATGGTTGGCAGATGGTACAACAAAGTAATCATAATAAACTATATAAACATAAAGAAAGCCTTATGTGCAATTTTCTTTGTAAAATTAAACAGCACTGTTTGAGTGCAATGAGAATTCTATCAACTTTTCCTAAAAGCATCCTTTGTGGTATCACAAATTTTAGATTATAGTTAACAGGCCATGTTCTGGAAGATCTCCTATGTTAAGTACCACAGTGCAATGTGTGAACGAAGCCATGGGAAAAGATTATCTAATTCACTTTTTGCATATTTTAGAACAGCAAATTACTTTGAATATGGTATACAAATACTGTCCAAAAGAAGTTGCATTCATACAACTTTAAATGGAGAAGACTTGCAAAACACAGGTATTTGCTTTTAACTTTGCTAAATGATATATTAAATTGCACAATCTCTACAGGTTTCATACTTGATTTTGTACGCATGCAAGTGTAATAAAAAAATATTATCTAGTTTTCAAGCAAAAATAGCTGTACTTATAACAACCTTATTATTTTAATTTTGTAGACACATAATACCTGAACAAAAATTTGCCATTGCTCATATTTGTGTTAGCCTAAGTCAAAGTATAACAATTCTTGTTTTTATATTGGATGGAGTGGTGATGAGATAAAATAATTACACTAACTTATTTTTCAAATTATATGCAATTTAGCTGATAATTATGCAACTTTGCATATTTCCATCTGTACAGATTCAATAGTGGTAAGCTATACATAATAGTAAATAATTACATAAAAATTAAAAATAAATATTTCAATCCATACAGATTCAATAGTGGTAAACTATACATAATAGTAAAAAAAGTACATAAAAATTAAAAAAAATATACAAAATGAAACTACAGTTTAATTTCTGAATACAGGTAATAAATCTGTATAACAGTTCATTAATATATTTCACAGTTATCACACATTGTTCATCAAAAGTTAAACATGGATCAATAAAATCTACATATCTCAGAATATATTTGTATAAATTATATTAAAATTCACAGGAAGATGCAAAGGTAATGTTATGATATGTCATAAAAATTGGGCTAAAAGGATTTACATACACCCTAAAAACAAATAAAGGAAAGTACATGAAAAAAAAGGAGGTGGTTTTTGAATACAAAAAGTATAAGCAATATGGAATGTGTCTTCCTATAGAAGTAATGCATTTGGCACTGTCAATTCATGTCCTCAATAAGCTAATAGAGAAAATGGGAGGGTAATGAAACAGGAGTCCATGGAGCAATATGAATAGAAAAGGGAAAACGGGAATCCGCAGAGCAATAAGAGCAGTATTGAGGTCCTGAAAGGTTTGGAGAGAGGGTTGAGTGCAATGAGAAATCTGTCAACTTTTGACAAGACTTCCCCCTTACCTAAAAGCATCCTTTGGTGGTATCATCATCATCATCATCCTCAAGCAGCCATGGGCTACAGAGGTCCATCCAGATTGTGTAATTTAGTTCTGCAAGCATATCTATCCTGAGCTACATCTGCTGCATCTGGCCACTGCACACCAATTCTAACAAGATCCTGTTTGACATTATCTTCACACAACATCCTTGTACTCCCACTCTTTCTGAGGCATTTATGCACACTGTTCATAACCCTATTCGCTAATCTATAATTATCCATTCGGGCAACATGGCCAAACCAATGGATTCTCTCTCTGCACAATATGCTGCTTAAAGGAGGTTGCAAACTCCTTTACCTAACCTCATCATTAGTTAAAAAGTTGAACCACCTAATGCCCAAGACACTGGGTAAGCATCTAGAATCAAAAGCATCTAGTTTCCTGTTAACTTGTTTACAAAGTGTCCAAGTTTCACTACCATACCTAACCCTAGAAAGAACCAAACTATTATACAGTCTAATTTAAGTCTTTAGGTGCATATGCCTATTTCTCCACACTCTCCATAGATTCTTAAAAGTCCCAGCAGCAATCCCTATTCGTCTGTTAATCTCATGCCACACATCATCAGTATCTGTTACATAGCTCCCAAAATAATTAAACTGTGACATCTGCTGAAGACTGCAACTATTGGGATTAACTGAATCACAGCCTGCCTGACCAATTTTCATCACTTTAGTTTACTCTCTGCTTATAAAGAAACCTACTCTACTACCAGTCTCATCAACATCTCGAATGAAAGAGTTCATCTTATCAACATCATTTGCCAAAAGGGCTAAATCATCAGTATAATCTAAATCAGAAATTTTCGTATCTCCAGTTCATTTAAGGCCAAAATCTTTCCCTTGAAGTGAATTTCACATAACATAATCAATAACCAAGCTAAAGAGAAAAAGAGACAAAATGCACCCGTGTCGAACACCAGAAGTAATGCTAAACCAATTGCTACAAACCTTACCAACTCTCACACATGACTCAGTGTTATTACAGAGAGCTTTCATTATGTTAACTAACTTGTCTGGTATACCATATGATTTCACAATCAACCACAAATTATGACGATCAACAGAGTTGAAAGTCTTTTTGAAATCAACAAAGCTAGCAACCAAAGGTTTCTGAAACTCTGAACATTTCTCAAGAATCTGCCTAAGTGAAAATATCTGATCCACACATTCCCTACCACTTCTGAATCCACATTGCTCATCACGCAATTGACTGTCAACCAGATTCTTAATTCTATTAAGCACAATGATGCAAAGAACTTTCCCTGGAACAGAGAATAGGCTGATACCCCTATAGTTACAACAAGAACTGTGATCACCTTTTTTAAAAATAGGGATAATAATAGCTCTTAAGTAAAATCCTTAGGAACCATGCCTTTATCATAAAAGATATTCAGAATTTCAGTCATCCAAGTGGGAACCGAAACATTCCCAGCTCTAAGCATTTCCGTAGTAATTTCATCTACCCCTGGGGATTTATGTAGTTTAAGTTTAGAAATAACCAAAATAACTTCAGACTGTGTTATAAGGCCAACATTAAAGCCAGTAATGCATCTATCATCATTGCAAACAATGGGAGTAGAACTAACCACATTTTTTAGAACTAACCACATTTTTTAGAACATTACTAAAATGCTCAGCCTACCAGCCATGACAGAATCCTCACCTTCTATAATCTTACCTTGTTTATCCTTCAATCCCTACATACCTGTCCATTTTCTACCACACAAAACATTAACTATCTGGTACAGATCTCTGCTATTGTGCTGTCGAACTGCTTCCTCAGCTTTGTCAGCCAAGGTATCAAGCCAACAATTCTTATCAGCAGCTAACTGATCCTTTACACGTTTATTAAGCTCTTTGTAATCCTTTCTATTAGGACTAGTAAGGTAATGATTAAGGACATTCCTGCAATTCTTCCTGAAATAAGCTCAAATGCCTTATCACTCAAATAATTTTTCCTCCTCTGCTCCTTTTTTCCTAAAAGAGTACTGTTAGTTTCCAAAAAAGCCTGTTTAAAATGGCCCCATTCTTCCTCAACTTCAATATTAAGCAAACCATGACTGTCATAATGACTAAGTAACCTATCATGGTAAGCTTTAGCTATAACTGGGTCTTTCAGAGCTTCAGTATTAAAGGTAAATTTTTTAACTTTAGCACAACACTTCTTAAGATCAAGTTGCAAGACACTTTTAACAAGGTAATGGTCAGATCCAATTTCAGCTCCCCTATATGACCTGGTATTCCTAACAGAACTAGCCCATTTGCTGTTAATTAATATATAATCAATCATATTCTTATGCAGCCCATCGGGTTGTTGTTGGGTTGTTTTACCTCTGAGCGGCACTTTTTTGCACACCATGGGCTAAATGGCCAGGTCGCATGGACCCCGAAGGCTCAGAGAAGGTTGGGGGAGGGGACCCACTGGAACAGCTGTTGGGAGACAGATGGTAGCCTCCCGTCAAGGCCATCCAGCGTGTTCTTTAACGTGCACAGGGTATGTCTCTCCCGCACACGGGGCCACGGCTTAACGTCCCATCCGACGGACGGCGGCCTTTCCAAGCCCATCGGTGTCCCCTACTGACCGTGGGCAGGGCGGGGAATGTTTGCGGAGATAAATCTCAACGCTGACCCAGCTGGGACTCGAACCTGGGAACTACAGATTACGAGCCTGGCGCGCTACCGACTGAGCCACCCCCGCCCCTGCAGCCCATCGGGTGAAACCCATATGTACTTATGAATGTCGCGGGGTTTGTAAATAAATGTTAGTTATTCTGAAACCATTGAGTTTACTTACCTGTAGGAGACGTTGCCCATTGCCATTGCAGCTTCCAATACCAAAAGGGCCTATCACCCCTCTCCAAAGGTTAGAGTCAGTACAGACTTTGGCATTGAAGTCACCAAGAACAAGGGTAATATCTCCTTTCTTGACAGAATTCAAAATATCCTGAAATTGTCGATAAAACCTATCCTTCTCATCGGCATCGCTCAGTGTGGGCATAACAGCAGATAACATTTATGTCTTTAATGCTTGTCTGAAATTTTGCTGTAAAAACCTTTCATTAATGCACTCATATCCTAGAAGAGCATCACTAGCATGTCTGCTGAGAAGCAGACCCACACCTTGGTAATGCTTATTGTCGTCCCTCCCTGAAAAGAGAAATTTAAGATTATTTTTAACAATCTGACCTTTATCTGTCCATCTGGTCTCTTGCAAACCAAGAATATTTAAATTATAATGGTGGAATTCTTGTGTGAGGACATCAAGAGAATAAGCTCTGTGCAGAGTCCTTACATTACAACTACCTATGGAGAGAAAATGGTTAGTGGGATGTTTAAAGAAACTATGTTTATTGAGAGAGGGAATGCCAACAATATCAAACAGCCTCCTAATCACAGGCATGGGGCAAAGACCAGTTCTCCCACAACTAAAAGCTTAAGCCATCTACACTGAAAGACTTCCTCCAATGTAGAATTTGATGATGCCAGTAGAAGCAAAAATTCAGATGCCTGAGATGACCTCTGCTCAGGATTATTCACCAGTTGATAAAACATATCCTGTGAATCTATTCACTTGTGGCTGTCAACCCACACACAGAAAACACAGCAGAAGATTTTCCATCCACAGAAGACCACTGGTGCAGCAAATTCGGGATCCATAATCGAGCTCAGAGCCTTATTTCAGTCCAGTAGGTCTATATGGTCAGCAGCAGGACCCTGTGTGGTTGACCACTCCTCAGCAGGGTAGAAAAAACAAGTAGCCATAGTTGTCCAGATCAGTAGGCCACACTAATTTGGCAGCCCTTCCATTCATTTCCACAAGAGAGTATCTCTTTTGAAAGGTACTAACGACCAGCACCACGAGAATGCAGGGTCGGATGTTAGGTTAAGTACCACAGTGCAGTTTGTGAAGGAAGTCATGGGAAAAAACCATCTTCCCAGGGTCCCCCATCAGGTTGAGATCCAGAGAGAATGCTGATTTGTTTTTTTTTACCTTTGAGCTGTTCATTTTTGCACACAATTGTCTAAATGGCAAAATCAATATGACTCCTAGAACAGACAGGTTAGGGAAGGGGATTCACTGAGAACAGACATTACATGACAGAGGGGAAAAAATCCTCCCATCCAGCATATTCTTTAACATTCACAGGTTATGATGAGAATGCAGACCACTCCATTCCTTGGATACCTTCTTCCTTAAGATATTGGTTGGTCAGTCTTGTTCTGTGTGGATGTACATTATCATCCATTAGGAGGAAATCTTCTCTTACTGCACCAGCATAAGAATTATGAATTTAATCCTATTCTCAGATCATTCATATCAAACATGTGTTAGACAGCCACCAAGCAAACCTGACCCACACAGACAGAACTTCATCACCAAATGCACTTCTCTCAATGATGTTATGGGGCTGGCTACAGGTTTCCACCTTTCTCCATATTAGAATGCATTTAATGTATAAAGAAAAATCTAGATTCATCCATGAACAGAAACTGCCTACACTGTTCTTGGGTCCAACTACATGATCGTAACTTCATTTGAAGCAGATCTTTGTTTGGTTTTTTGTTTGTTTGTTTGTTTGTTGTGTTTGGAGGTTAAAGAAATGCATACAGCAGTAAATGGGTATAACCCTGGCCTTGTGAAGCCTTTTGGTCACAGTAGTGACAGACAGCTGCCTTCCTGTGGTTGCAATGAGATATGAACACAGAAATAATGCTGTTCCTTTGTGACACTAGGTCCAATATGGAGATCGTTTTGAGTGGTTGTAACCCTAGAACACTCTTGAACAGGTCTTCTGATAACTGTTTGGAATTGCTATTTTACATTTGAAATAACAAAATGCTGGGCATCTCTATGATTGTTGTACAGTCTCCAATCTTTCAACAGCTCTCTGTCATTTCAAATCATCTAATGATTTTTTTAAAAAGGCATCATGATGTAATTGGTTATTCCTGACTGAAAATGTACTGTTTCAGTTTGAAATGATCAAGAATCTACAAAAGTATTCCTTTTACAGGGTATCATTTTACATACTCCATGACATTACAAAGGTTATATGTTGATTTTTACAGACTACACATACTATATCTAGATACATAAAATATCTTTTATATATCTTTCAGAATTATTTTTTTATTTACATTTTGGTGATCTGTACTTCACTTTTGGCATGCAGTGAAATACACCACAAAGTTTAATGAGTTAAATGAAGTAACATGAAAATAGAAGCATATAAAATTGTCATGGGTGCAGGAGAAAATTTTCAGTGGGAGGGGGAGACAAAAAATAAATCAATGTTTCAAGATAGAATATTTATGTCAAGCCACTCATTAATGAGTGCAGTTGCAAATAAGGAATCGTGTATACATCATACCATAATACAACTAAAAATGACCAAAAAAAAAGGAAAAGGGAACTTGGTGAAAATACTCCAAAATGTTTTTTCCAATAATATTTGGTTGGTGCAAAAATATTGGCCAATTTCACTTTATTTTCTTCCTTATTGTTAATTGTGAAATAAAAAATATATTTTTTTTTTGGTTCATGCTAGATAACATTTTAAAGCTTATTCTTTGTATCTATCTATGCTAAGTTGTTTTTAGGAAGTTTCATTTTTGTTATTATCAGTCATCTCAAAGTTATGTTGGAAAAAAAAGGAATTGCATATAATTTTGTTGCAAGAATTCAAACTTGGCCACAATGTGATCCAAACAACTTATAAAGCTGTTGAAGCATGGGGAGAGAAAAGCACTTCTGAATGTACAGTGCGGCATTGGTTCAAAAAGTTTTGTAGTGGAGATGCTATGAAGATTTTGCCTTGAAGATGAGGAAAGTCAAGGACCATCTAACTATTAACAATGACCAATTTAAGCAGACCCATGTAAAGCCATGCGAGAAATTGTGAAAGAGCTAAATGCTGATCACACAACTGCTGTTTGCCATTTGAATCAAATTGGAAAAGCAAAGAAACTTGATGAGTGGATTCTGCACAATTTGAATTAAAAAAAAATCATCGTGAAGTGTGTTCTTTGTTGCTTTTATTCAACAAAAATGATCCATTTCCCACCGGATTGTAACGTGACGAAAAGCAGATTCTGTACGACAACCAGTGACAATCAACACAATGGCTCAATTGTGAGGAAGCTCCAAAACCTTTCCCAAAACCTAAATTGCACCAAAAGAAGGCTACGGTAACTGTTTGGTGGTTTACATCTGGCATTCACTACAACTTCTAAGAGGTCCTATTCTTCTCTACGACAATGCCCAGCTGATGCACAAATGATGGCTCCAGAAGTTGAACGAATTGGGCAACAGAATTCTGCCCTATCCACCTGGCCTGTCACTAACATATTACCACTTATTTGAACAACTTTCTCCAGGAAAAAAATGTTTAACAACCATGAGGCAGCAGAAAATGCCTTCAAAGAATTTATCAACTCCATAACTCTGGATTTTTATCAAAATGCCATAGATCAACTTGTTTCTAATTGCCAAAATGAGTCGATTCTGATGTTTTTTATTTTCATTAATAAAGTTAATTATGAGCTATGATTTGCTGAAGTTGAGATTTAAAAATGGCCGTTAATTTTACACCAACTTAATAAATACAAATAAATAAAATACTTCTATAATAAAAGCATAAAAAAAAGAACCAAGATTTACAATTCTTTAAAGAAAAAACAATTTTGATATACTTAGTATTATTTAACAAATTAATTTTCCAATCAATTATTCCAGAGTGAGCAAATGCCCCTCTTGCTCCATGCTGCTGCCACCCTGGAATAATTAAAATATATTGCCTCTCCCCCAGTACTAATAAAATCAATGGATTAAAATTACTTTCATGGAACCTTAGAGATATGGACAAATGTATTTATCTGTTAACTCTTCATTCCCTTTATATGATTTATTAGTCAGACTACTTTAATATGCCCTTGAGAAGTGGAATGGATGGATGTGTTTCCAAGCCAATCTTAATATTTTTCCTGAGATATATACACTGTAATGATCTCCACAGTAAATGAGCAGTGGTCCTTGAAACTAAATCACAAATGACACTGCTAGACTCCACTTTCCAATAGTGAACACTCTTCTGTTAGCTCAAAATTAAAGCCATTTAAGCATCTGAATTCATTTATGTCCATTTAAATATATATATACACCTGCTTTAACAATGAGGAATTAAGATTATTCATTTAGCACTAACAAGTTACTGTTTATTATATAGCTGTCATTATCAGTCACTGACATTTATATTGCACTGTTAACTACAAAATGCTACTCTGTATTTAAAATTTTACACCAAAAATTTTTTGTCCCACCATAAATTTTTCTTTTTCTCACAGATATAATGCACTGTCATAAGTAGCAAATGATTTAATCACTACTGCCATGTCACTGGATGAGCTTGAGAAATCAAGTCTAGTCAATGGTGATTACTATGGAAACAGAGAAATTTTTCCTTTAGGTAGGAATCTAGGTTAGAATATGCAACTAGGGTTGTGAAATTTTAACTCTTAATTTTACTATATTAGTAAAGTAACCATTTTTTATTTCCAAAAGTTAAGTCAATGCAGGCATTGCCTCTCAGTCTAGAACTTTGTCAGCAAAAGCAGTTTATACCACATTTACCTGAAGAGCAATACACTGTTCCACTCATAACCACAGTCATAGAAAGACTTTCTAGTAAGAATTCATCCCATAAGGGCAAGTCAGTAATATGAGTCTCTCAGAAGCCAAACTGATCAACTCCAGTTGAGAAAATTGATGATTCTCTAAGATTAATTTTAAAACTTTGCTTGAAATATATGAACAAAGAAATGTTATGTAGAGTAATATTCTAGATATAGTTCTATATATATTTGGTCATATAGTTGCTGAAATTTTAGAACTAATCATGTGCTTGGGTACTAAAATTGTGAAATTTACAAAAAGTGAAATTTGGCTTCTAAGAGGCTCATATAGTTCTCTTATTTGACAAAAATTTGAGAAAGTAGTTTTGCCCTTGTTTTTAAACATAATTATTATACAAAAACACAAATAGATTAAACATTGAATTCAAAAGTTATGCAAAAAAAAAATGAAAGTTTCCAACCAGTATCATAAGAGTAACTTTCTTCTTAGCTTCCCCAAAGACACCTCATATTAAATTGTTGGCAAAGGTACTCTGAAAGCTAAAAGCTACAAACATGTTTTCAGTGATATTTGACTCAAATCCTACTTATATCATTTTGTTTTACCTCACCAACCAAGCATTTGTAGTAATACTCAATTTGTTTCCAAAACCAGTTTTTGTTAATTTTGCTATCATACACTCTCTGCTTCATTTAAGTGATACTTCATGTGCAAGCACATTTCAAATGAAAATAATAAATTAGCCATACTTACCTTTATTACTTTTGAGTACACTATACTACTTTTATTTTCCACAGTCCTTACTCCAAGTCATCAACATATTTTTTGCTGCCAGTAACAAATACCTTGATACTATCCAGGAAAAGTCTCTGGTTTGGTGTTGACATTCTTGTACTATAAAAAGCACCTCATCATCAGTGCTGGAATGCATTCTTCTGGATGCATTCTTTGAAAGATTAAACTCTGCTAATTGCACCATATCACTGATAGGTTATTCAACTTGTTTTCTATTTTGTGAGGGAGAAAACTTTTTTGTGTGAATTTAGATTTTTTTATTCTTAATAATATAAGTTTCTTAAATTTTCCAAAAGACACATAATTTTTTTGCTTGATTACGATAAACCTTGTAAACAAACCAGTAAAACAAACCTCGATTTTTGTAGATTTAACCCTTTGAGAGTCAACTTCTGTTTTTGTCAACCATGACTGAAAGACATGGGTCTTGTATACAAGTTGACAGAATCCGAAATGAGAGACCAAGGACACATATCAGTTTTCAGTACAACATAAAATTTCAATTTATTTTTTAATTTTCCATTCGAAAACTTTCTTATAAATATATATTAAAAAATACATTATAATGCTCAAAAAAATACCTTCCTTTTCCATTTGATACATATTTTATTAAATTATGACAAATAATTTGTTAAAGTCATCTGACTGCCATTTCTTAGAAGTGATATACAGTATTGCCTATTAGTTTGTTAACATTACTCTCTGCTGAAACAACCTTCTGATTTACACTCACAGGTTTGATTTGAACTATTATCAACAAATTTTTCCTTAAAGCTTTCTATTCATATGCATTATAATTACTTCTGTCTATTAGTTACTTTTAATAAATTTTTATTTGCATTGATAGATTCATTTTTTTTACCACGTGACTCCAAAAAAGTCTTATTAAAATAAAACTAGTTGTCTTATATGTTAAATATTTTATTTTCAAAAAATATACAATCAAACGATTAATTTGGCATATAACATGCCATAACTCCTTTCATTAGTTATTTTGCAAAAAAGTTCTAAAGTAAATTTTTTTTGGCTGAGCATATGAAAAAAAAGCTTCGCCTCTGGATGTAAACCAGTTTTTCAGCTGGACCCGGGAAGGGTTAAGAAATTGATATTATAAAGAATAAGCACACCATATCAAGTGTTTGCAAATTATGAAATTGTTTAGCAGCTTATAACTAAATCTACTGTTGCTCAATGCAATTTGTGGAATAAGTACAAAAGGGATGAGATCAAATCTAAGAAAATTTTAAATCTGGTTATGTACAAAGAATAGACAAAATATGGAAATGTCTGATGTTATATCAAAAATCAAATTCAAAACCCTGTAATTTTTAAAATATGCTTTTTATTGGAAAATATGCAACAAACTAAGTTAAACTTATCTTGTATTTGCAGCAATCATTTAGTTTACATGAACTCACTATCTTTGCTGTCATATTTTGCTAATACTGGTATAGGGGGAAAAATTGTTTTGAGCTTGGTGGGACCCAAACTCATGACATCCTGACAACATGTCAGCAGTCAGTAGATCAATAGTCAGAGCCATAGATCAATAGTCAGTAGATCAATAGTTTTTGAAGTCTATGATATCATGTTATCAGGAGATCATGGGTTAGGATCCCACCCAATTCAAGACATTTTTCCTCTATACAGTCAGTAGATCAATAATTTTTGAAGTCTATGATATCATGTTATCAGGAGATCATGGGTTAGGATCCCACCCGATTCAAGACATTTTTCCTCTATACCTAGTATTAGCAGAATACAACACCAAAGAAAATGGCTTCAAATAAACTAAGTTAAAGTCTATAAACAAAACTTTTCAATCCTTTATTTTCAGTAATATTTATAATTATAAAAGCTAGATTAATGTATATCATCATCAGAGCTGCTAGTCACAAGACTTTATTTCAAATATCATAATTATCTTTTTTACTAAAAAATATATTTTTTGAAGTCTATGATATGATTCTGTTAGTGTTTGCCACTCTAAAAAATTGGATAATCATATTTTGCCAATTATCTGTATATGGGCAAAGACATTGCATTACAAATAATATTGTGCCAAAATTGATTTCTATCCAGCAGTATTTCTGGCATCTGCAATACCATAAATATTTGGTGTAACTCAAGCACTACTAAAAAACAAGCAGTACCTACCATGTCAATGGTAAGCAAATTTGAATCGTACTTCTAAAACAAGAAACTTTAAAAAGCAGAATCACATGATAAAAATTTATTCAAAAATTAATTCAAACATAAATAATAACACTTATATTAAATCACTTATCAAATGCACTTTTAGAAGTTTGTCTAATTATTCTTTTAACTAGATCTTCAATTGATCTTCAGTCTCATTTTTTCATAAAAACACTTATTCCAAAAGTTGCAGAGCTACATTTTTGCTTTTAATCTACATAAATTATATTTCACTGGCACTTGAGTGACATACTTAACAAGGCTTTACTCTGCTTCCTCATGTGAATTCCATTTACCCTACACCCAAAATTATATATTTAATTATTTAATAAATTTCTTAGTTTCTTCACTTCAAAGATTATGTCACTCTTAAAATTGATATCATATTTATAGGAAATACTGTGTTGAGCTAGATGGAATAGAAACCCATAAACTCCTAATAACATGTTAAAAGCTCTGACCAATGAGAAGACAGAAAATGATTTCATGATCTTTTTTGGGTTGTGTACTGTAGGAGAATAGTTCATGTCATTAAACAGATATCTTGATCAGTTGGCAGTAGCTGAGTGGTCAGAAAAATTGACATGTTATCAGGAAGTCTTGGGTTCATATCTCATTTGGCTCAAGACAATTTTCCACCTAATTTCATAACAATTTTCAAGAGTGACTTTATACATTTAATACTTGAACATCTAAGCATTAAATAGAATGGCAAATAACTTTCAGATGCAAATTGAGAAATTCAATAACACATTTTAAAATGCTAACTACTGAATATATAGTATATTACATATAAATAGCACAAATGCTTAAATATATTAGACACTTAAGAATTACTTTAAAAAATATATATTTCATTATTTATTAACAAATAGATTAATGCAGATAACTTAGAGCATACCAAGGAAGCCATACTAATGATGCAAAATATCTCTCTCATGGCTGTAGGGTTGGGTTTGTGCAACCTACAGCTACACAGAAAAGTTGCTTAATCATACTAGTTGCAAACTTAAACAATTTATATGTGGTTTACCCATATTTTTCTAACAAAATTTTTATATTTTAATGCCTCATATTGTCTCAAATATATCTGAGTACAAATTTAAATCACTGGCATTTAAAAATTAAATTAGGAGCAGGGATTGGTTCAGCTGATAGTGTGCCAGGCTTATAGGTACATTATAACCTGAGTTGCTAATGCACCATAACATTCCAACCAATCAGGTTTGTAATCTGCAGTTCCCAGTCCCACCCATGCCACTGTTGAGATTAAAAAAAAAAAAAATACCCCCTCAAGCAGCTGCTTGCCACAGAGGTCTGACAGGAGCATGTCAGTTTATATGCCATAGTAGAAGGTCTGAGAGGATGGCAGGACCTCAGCAGAAAAACAAC
Organism: Ryuthela nishihirai; assembly: GCA_038380435.1. Classification (NCBI taxonomy): domain Eukaryota; kingdom Metazoa; phylum Arthropoda; class Arachnida; order Araneae; family Heptathelidae; genus Ryuthela; species Ryuthela nishihirai. The sequence goes on from JAWZYU010000002.1 coordinate 64,589,027, forward strand.
ACACACATCCATGCCTTAATCCGGGGCTCGAACCCAGGTCCCTTAGATCAGTAGCCAAGCACGCTAACCACTCAGCCACGGGACAGCTCTGTTGAGATTATCTTTGCTAAACTCCAATGCTGCTCTCCATCAGAAAGGGGACAGTTAGACAGTTAACCTGAACATTTTGATTTCCAATGGGAAATTTCGGAATGAGGAGGTGAGAGAGTGCATTGCCAACTTCAATGCCATGACAGACAAGAGTTTGTACAGGAATGGCATCTACAAACTTGTAGATCACTGGAACATGGTCATGTAGGTTATTGGTAAATTATACTCTTGATTAAAAATACATTGGTTAATAATGGGAATGATTATTCTTGCATGTCTCCTGTTTTCCCATTACTTTTGCATCAACCTAATAATTTATCAATACCTATCAAACCTAACAAAAAAATTTTATCTCTAAAAAGGAAAAAAAAATCTCCCCCCACTCCCAGGGTAAGGGTGAAAATCATTGCTGTCAATATGAACATTGTAACCTAACAACATAACTATAGGGGTATCAGCCTACTCTCTGTTCCAGGTAAAGTTCTTTCTATGATTGAATTAAGAATCTGGTTGCCAGTCAATTGCATGATGTGCAATGTGGATTCAGAAGTGGTAGGGGATGTGTGGATCAGATATTTTCACTTAGGCAGATTCATGAGAAATGTTTAGAGTTTCAGAAACCTTTGGTTGCTAGCTTTGTTGATTTCAAAAAGACTTTCAACTCTGTTGATCGTCATAATTTGTGGTTGATTGTGAGATCATATGGAATACCTGATAAACTAGTTAGTGTAATGAAAGCTCTCTATAATGACACTGAGTCATGTGTGAGAGTCGGTAAGGCCTGCAGCAACTGGTTCAGCATTACTTCTGGTGTTCGACAAGGCTGTATTTTGTTTCCATTTCTCTTTAGTTTGATTATTGATTATGTTATGAGAAATTCACTTCAAGGGAAAGATTTTGGCCTTAAATGGGCTAAAGATACGAAAACTTCTGACTTTGATTATGCTGATGATTAGCCCTTTTGGCAAATGATGTTGATGAGATGAACTCTTTCATTCGAGCTGTTGATGAAACTGGTAGTAGAATAGGTTTGGTTATAAACAGAGAAAACTAAAGTGATGAAAATTGGTCAGGCAGGCTGTGATTCAGTTAATCTGAATGGTTGCAATCTTGAACAGGTGTCACAGTTTAATTACCTTGGGAGCTATGTAACAGATACTGGTGATGTGCAGCATGAGATTAACAGACGAATAGGTATTGCTGCCGGGACTTTTAAGAATCTATGGAGAGTGTAGAGAAATAGGCGTATACACCTAAAGACTAAAATTAGACTGTATAATAGTTTGGTTGTTTCTAGGGTTAGTTATGGTAGTGAAACTTGGACACTTTGTAAACAAGATAACAGGAAATTAGATGCTTTTGATTCCAGATGCTTACGCAGTATCTTGGGCATTAGGTGGTTCACTTTGTAACTAATGATGAGGTTAGGCAAAGGAGTTTGCAACCTCCTTTAAGCAGCATATTGTGCAGAGAGAGAGAGACCCTGTTGGTTTGGCCATGTTGCCCTTATGGATAATTATAGATGAGTGAATAGGATTATGAACAGTGTGCCTAAAGGCTTCAGAAAGAGGGGGAGACCAAGGATGCAGTGGGCAGACAATGTCAAAAGGACCTTATTAGAATTGGTGTGCAGTGGCCAGATGCAGCAGATGTAGCTCAGGACAGATTTGTTTGGAGAACTAAATTGCACTGTCTGGTTGGACCTCTGTAGCCCATGGCTGCTTGAGGATGATGATGAACCTACATATTTCACCACCAAAATCAAAATTTTTTAACATAATTACATGCAATATTGGTTTAAAATTTTGCCATTTTCAACTATTTCCTGCTAGAGGGCAAAAATATAGCTATGAGATTCTGAAAGTATTAAATCATAATATTTCCTCAATACCTATATTATCCAAAAAGAAGTTTTATCTCTAAAATATAGATAACAGGATGAAAACATTTGCTCATTTCTCCTGAAAATGAGCTAAAAAAATGAAAATGCATGAGTAATTTTTTTATTTTACATATTTGGGTTGTTTTACCTCTGAGAGGCACTTTTTTGCACACAGTTGAATAAATGATCAGGTCACAAAGCCCCCAAAGGCTCAGAGAAAGTTGGGGGGAAGGGACCCATTGGGCAGCTGTTGGCAGAGAGATGGCAGCTACTCATCAAGGCCATTCAGCATGTTCTTTAATGTGCACAGTGTATGGCTCCTCCGTACACAGGACCACAGCTTATAACATACCAACTGACAGATGGTGGCCTTTCCAAGTGATATGTGACATATAAACTTTCCGGATTTTTTTTTATTTTTATTTATATTTCATTTGCACAGTGGCGGCATCTATTCAGGAAGTGGGCAACTATGTTGCCTCATTGAGATGGAATTTAATATTTGTCACTCACACTCATGGCATTTAATCAATATTTCACTCAAATCGCACTCACAGCAAAACCAACTTTTTTCAGCTTATTATTTCACGAGTTCCATGTTTACAGGATACATCGTGTTATTCTTTACTACTGAATTATTGATTTAATGCCTTGAGCACGAGTCACAAATATTAAATTTCATCTCTATGAGGCAACACAGTTGTCCACTTTCCAGATAGATGGCACCACTGTGCGAATCAAATAAAAAAACCGGAAAGTTTATGTCACATCAGCTGAAGAAAAAAACGTTAGCCGATGGTAAGCATAATAGGAGTTTCCAGGAAACATGGGTTCGAATCCCACTCATGGCAAAAACAATTTTTTTCAGCTTATTATTTTATTAGTTTAGTGAACATTTGTTTTACAAATTTTCACAATAACAAGCTGTATAATTATATATTTTTTTTGTATATAAAGAAAGTTTTGCAATAATGAAGAGAATATGTGTAACTGAGTAGGAAATAGAGAATCAACCCATAGCTTTGTTGGGTTTAAATAATGTCTAAAAAATTTGTACTACAATTACAAGAAAATATAACTAGAGGTAGGTAATGTATTCATTATCTAGAACATATATAAGCAGTTTTCAGAAATTTTCCTCAGTTGTTTGTTTATATGCTGGACCAAATATTAGTGCATATTCTAATATACACTGTGCAGTTACAACTGGTATATTTACACATGAACAACAAAAACATTATTAGTCCATCAAGTATACTTTTAGGCTTTTGAGCAGCAGTATTATTGCTGCCCATAAAAAGTGGATTTATAAAATTTAAAATACATTTTTTGCTGTCTGTACTTTTTTGTTGTGTACATGTATATATGTTGCCAACAGAAGTCGATTAGTTGTTAGGGTTTTTATGGTGCAGCTGAGGTTATAATGTGCCAAGCAAAAGAAAAACTAAAAGAATCAATGTAAGTAAACTATTCACAATAAAATTTTAAATTCATAATGTGGTGTACTGAAAGATATATTTGCTTGACTGGTAATGCAGAAATTCCAGTAATTTAATAGCCTCATATAAGGTCATATTGATTTATAGAAATTTATTATTTATGTTATTCACATATTTTTCATATATCATAAATTGATGATTAGTTCCTCACTATTTTATGAAAAAAGAACCTTACATTTGCCTTTCATTAGATGAAAGATGATGAATTTTAAGATTTATCAGATTACATCCCTAGAAAAGAATTCATTGAATTCTCATTAAAAAAAAATGGTGCCTCATCACCCCCTTTATCTTTGTCATATCTTACCATGCCATTAATGTACACTTTAATTGTAAATCTGTTGTTTTTGTGGAAAAATGTTTTAACAGATTACAACTTCCTTCAAATTTTATGATAAATTGGCTTTATGTCACAAAAAATTATATATTCCTTAGATTTTTTCTACAAAGATGACATGCATTTGTTTTATAATTGTAATATATGTCAATAAAATTATAACTGCTTATACACTGTTTATCTGCAGAGCACTCTAAAGTTATACCTTGTGACACATATTTAATACAGCAGTTACTTGACCAAGCTATATAATGTATATTCAAGTATATATATAACTATGTAAAACATTTTTTAAACATTTTTCTCATATATTACCTTCTTTTGATCATTGAGGCCAATTTCTGATAGGCTTACAACTTATTTTTCTTGGTGCATCTGGATGTGTTTGGTAGAGGGTTAAGAATGTACAAAACAAGGGTAGTGATTGCAGTGTTGAGGCAGTTTTAAGGTACATGCAAAAAAGCATCCGCAACGGAAAATATTGAAAACAGCAGGCCTGTCATGGTCTATTACCATTTTGATACATTTTCATTTAGTACACCTATCCCTCGATTTACACGGTACTCAGTTCACACAATTTTGGCTTTGCACGGTCAAAAAATGCAACCAGTTTCGATTTACACGGTACTGACTGAGACGTACATAGAAAGGAAATCTCAGTCAGTACCGTGTAAATTGAAACTGGTTGCATTTTTTGACCGTGCAAAGCCAAAATTGTGTGAACTGAGTACCTTGTAAATCGAGGGCTAGGTGTATTTCATTAGTATGTGTATATCATGCAGGAAAGTCAAATTGAGTATGAATCATGTTATGCAGGAAAGGGGTATTAATAGAAGAAGCATTACATTGTGGACACTGCCACAATCTCCATAAGAATAATCTTACATTTTGCAGCTCTAATTTGTTTCACTATAATATTCTTCCAGTGCATGTTAGGAATGTTGGAATTGTATAGAAATAAATCAGCAAAAAAACATGCAGAAATTCATGACTATCCACGGTTTGAACCAGGCTATGTTGTTCCACAGTCACACTAATTACTCAGCTACTGGGATAGCAAAGAAAACCCTTAATAAAAGACTACCACTCACCACTAATAAAATCCAGAGCTCCATTAAGAATTGATGTAAGGGAATTGACTGGGAAGCTATTACATACAGATTGGAAACTCATCGAGATTACTAGGATATCCCTTCAAAGATTATCTACATAATTTTTTTGGTTATGGAAAATGGGATTTTATGCTCTTATCTTCTTTCTCAATGAATATGAGAGTTAACCTCATTATTCGCAAGGTTAGGACTTCAAACGAAATTCATGAGACTATTATAAACAGATTAGCACTCTTCATAGATTTTTTTCCCATGTAAATATTTCTAAATAATTTTTGTGCTATGAACATTTGGAAGCTTATATTTTATTTTATACATATATCAACAAGATTTTAATGGCAAATCAAACATAATGTAAGAATAGTACCTATAATAAGAAGTCCAATAATATAACAGAATTTAAAAGGGCAGATTATCCAGTATGAAATTCCACGTCATGAAAGAATAAATGTTCCATGAGGATTTTCTTAAAAATGCTTGCTGGGAGTTCTTATGTTCAAAAGGCACCCTTCTTACTAAAAATGTTAGATTCATGATACAGAGCATTATAACCTATTATTTATAATGATTTAAAAGGTCGAAATATGATTTTATATCACTTAAAAATTAACTTTACATTTTCTCAAGTTTGAAAAAATCCTAAAGCAAAAGTGGCATATCTCCCCTCACACTTATATCTGTCAATAAAACACAAGTTGTGAACTGGTCTTTGGTCATGAAATATACAATTATATTCAGTCGCATTACTTCAATTTTTCATTCATTTCAAATTTTGTACCCCCAAATGCAACTTTGCATCCCTCTTAAAATATGTCAGAGATCAAATAACATTTAACATAAGTTACAGTACAAAGTAATATCCAAAGAAAGAAGGGTACAGGTAAATACCCTCAGAGAAACACATGCATTGAGAATAAACAGAGCTAAGTTACTACATACAAAGAAGAAATAAAACAAATTTGGACAGAACATGTGAGGGAATTGTATGATGACAATAGAGACTATGTAGAACCAGTGACAGAAATAGAAGGTCCAACAATCCTAGAGGATGAGGTGAAATATGCACTATCAAAGATGAAAACAGTCAAAGCCACAGGCACAGATGGAATACAAGGCGAACTCAGCAAGAATATAAGATATAATGGCATCAAGGAAATAACCAAAATACTAAATGGAATATACATAGAAGGAACAGCTACACTTGAAATGAACAGATCTAAAACTATCCCAATCCCAAAGAAGTCTAATAAGTCGAATACAGCAAAGACTAATGAACACAGAACACTAAGTTTGACCAATCACATAAATAAACTGCTCCTAAAGAAAACAGAAGAATATATCAAAAAGTAGAAGACAAAATAAGCTCAACACAATGTGGATTTAGAACTGGCCTGCACCAAAGAGAAGCAATTTTTTCACTTACCCAGATATCAGAAAATATCAGAAAAAGCAATTAAACTGAACACCCCCCCCTCTACTTGTGAAAGTAGAAATTATGTAAGTTTTATTAAGGGTTTAATACTTCTTGAAGAAATTTCCACCTTCTGACTTAAAATAAGTACAAGTTGTCCTTTTATCAACCATTTCAGCAAAAAAGACACAAGTTCATTATGACATAAAACTATGTCTTTATTGACCACAACAGTTTGCAATATTTCACATAATCATCTTCAACAGCAATAAGTGTATATTGATATTTTTATATGTTAGATATATAACAATACAAAGCAGCACATTTAATACGGGTGCACAACAATCACAGACAAGAAACAATTTAATAATCTCCAACAAACTGTCTACGGGAAAATTTAAAAAACAATTAATATTTTTGTCTTAGAAATATACAAAATTCTCGACAGAAGAAAATTAACAAAATCTTCTGTTATACAATCTTAATATGATTAAATAACAATAACAGACAACCGCTCAAAGCTGGCAAAATAGTTAACAGCTGTTAAAACAATGCTGACAAGTGTATAAGAATCTTTGGGAAAATAAGACTGCTAATTTTATAATATCTAAGTAACATTAGTTCAAAATAAACACTTAGTTTTAAAATGGAAACTTGTAAAAAATGATGGGAAATCTTTCTTGTTCAAAAACTCACAAAGTAGACAATTATGGTGATCACATATATTCTATTTCAGCATTTCTAAGTATCTGATAATCATTTAAAATCCTTGTTACAGCACCATATAAGTTTTAATAGTTTAGATATATGACCAAACAAAATATTTTCATTTTATGGTTAGCCATAATTTTTCCCTAATTAAGAGTAGCACATTTCAGTGAGTATTAACAGGAAATATTGATCTTTAACTTGGAAGCTCTAATTAAAGAACATTTGCTAACAGCAAATAAAAAGTTACCTGAGGTACCTTCATTCTCCAATAAGGGAGAAACAGATTTTAGATTTCATTAATAAGCATGTCTTTGATTTTCTTACACACTAATTATAAAAGTTATTTAAAACCAAGGAATCCATGCTGCTGCTACAGCATGGTTCACTCATTAAATGATTCATTTGGTATTTTCAATATATTATAATCCAATTCCACCACAGTGTGCTCTGCTCACTAGAGAAGTGTTAGTTAATAGCACTCATCCATGGCAAACTTGTACTAAGCAGGTATATTCACATATTGATGCTTTGTGCTCTGTTTCCTTTTAGTCATGCTATTTGGAGTTTAATTATGCATCAGAAACTAAGCAGTTATGACATGGTCAGTTTCACTTCACGATGTATTGGTTACATGTAGTGATGTATTTTGAAAATGTGTGTTTTTGTTGAGGGGGGGGGATGGATTTTTTCAAAAAAATTAATATTAAAAAAGTGCATCATTACTTAGGTGTTAGTAAATGTTTTGAAAGCATAAAAATACCAAAAAAAATCGAAATGTATATATTTGGGACGGCTGAACCTCACAAACTTCCCCTTAAATATGCCGTTGGCTACATGCAAAAACTGTACTAATGTCATATCTGACATTAGTAAATCTTTTAAAATTTACTGAAAATACCAAATATGTAATAAGCAAAAAGAAAACAAAGATTCCAAATACCCTAGTAAGAGCAAAAACCATTCCTTTTGAAAATCCACTAGCAGCATCAGTCATTTGAAAATTCAGATCCTCATTTTAAAACACAGTCTTGTCTTATGTTTGATGACTAAAAGATCTTCCATACAAATATTGTTGGGTAAACTATATTTTACTAAAGCCCTAATTTTAAAATCTTATACTATAATACTGTGTAGCAATAATATTAACTATCACAAAAGGTTAAAAATTTCAATCACAAATCTGGAATAATAAAAACCAGGAGAATACTGCAAATTAAAATAGAATGGCCCAAACACTGATGCAAAAATTAAATATGGAAAAATATTCAAAATTCCTCCCCCAAACCCCTGCATTATAATGATCATTTTATTTATTTATTTTTAACATTTGGACACATTTTACTGAATTTTATATGAATAAGGCTGATCAAATATTAAGCTCATTTTATTTAATATAGCAATTAAAACATACATTTTCCACATATTCTCTGATATTAGAGTTATGCAGGGCAAATGGTATTTTTTATCAATATTTTTGTTATGAATACTTGATGATCACATACATTTTATAATTTTGCATATAACAATCAGTTATGAATTCCAATTTAAACTATCTCCATCACAGTGTCGGGTTATGTTCTTCGCTAATATATTTTATTCTAAACCAAATATTGTTTCATGTGTCTCTACTAGTCTGGTACACTCCATTTTTTAATTTCTTAGCTGCTTTTAATGTGATTCAATAATTATTCAAGCACAATTGAATTAGTTATCACTAAGGCAAATTGACTAATAATATATAATGTGAATAAGTGAGAAAGGAAAATCACTCTGAAAATTGATCTCAAGAGGTGACAAATCCTGTTTTACCAAAAAAAAAAGCTCCATTTGCAAATATAATGTCTATTATTAACAATCATATATGATTCACACTTAATTTGCTCCTGAGGCCGTGTGAATCGTCATGCTTCACACAGAAATTTGTAGTTCAGGGCTCGTGAATCAGTTGCGTTTCACACTAGAATGCATTACTTATGGGTAATACGGGAATGTGGCCTGAGGAACAAATCCATGGTCTTAGCGTGGCAAAATTTCAACTAAAGTATATTGTAGGGGTCAATGAAATAGTCTGACATTTTGTACTTACTTTATTGAATTGCAGTGCTAAATAAAATAAGAAAATACTGTTTATTTACTAAACAAAACAGTGTATTCTGAAAATATAATCTCAAATAAAAGCAAACATTTTAAAACTAAAAACACAGAAATCTAACACGTACTGTTACTTCACGTCATAATGTAATATGTACTTTTCACTTCACATATGTCAAGAATACTCAAATAATAAAATTTATAAAGTGCATTCGTGTACAACAGTACAAAAAGGAACACAATAATATTTGTCGCATTGGACACATTTTCAGCGAGTCTGTGTTGCTTTGGAACCTGCATATTTTCTATTATTTCCTTGTATCACACGGCCTATGAATAAAAAAAAAGCGTGCTCAGGCCATGTGAAACACATGTGATTCACACTTTCAAAGTTTATTTTTAAACAAAAAATTTATAAAAATTATATAAACTGATACTGCATAGCAATTTAAGACAGATTTTAGTTGATTTAACAAAAAAAAAAGATGTGGCCTGAGGACTAAAAAAAATTTTAACATTGTGGCAGTCAACGTGTTAAATAATTAATTAAAGAGATAGACATCTGTTGCTGATGTTTTTGCATATATATGGGAAATTTTTTATTTAAATTGGTGCCTTTAAAGGAAAACATGTGAAATTCAAAATAAAGATAGAAGTAAAAGTTGTTAGCAACCAGGTGGGATATGGATGCATGATCTGCTGATAATAAGTCATTAGATGTAGTTTTACTTGTAACTGAAGAGTCCAATCAACAAAGCACCTTTCACTATGAGCCAGAAGGTTATAGCTTTGTATCCTGTTGAGTCCAAGGCATTTTTTCCACTACACATAAATGTATTCATAGCATCAATAGTAAGATGGCCATCCATACTGCTTTGAGATTATTTGTATTGTCCGATTCATGTGTACTGTTGTCCTTGTGGTGTACTTCTTTCAACAAATAAATTATTATTTTTTGCTATTTGTCAGTTAAAAAAATGTTTCCAACATTAACTGGAGCCAATCCAGGATGTATTCAATGCATTATTTTTTTGGGGCAGAAGATTTTAAAACTTGTTTGAGAATGGATGAAACAAGTTTTGAGCATTTATTGAATTCAGTAAATGACAAGATGAAAAAAGAACACAAAAATGCATCAAGTAATTTCATCAAAAGAGTGTTTAATTGCCACCCTGAGGTTCTTTCTAGTTGTACATAATATAATATTGTGTCTATTTTTCTGTGGGGATTGTTGAGAAAACTTTGGGATATCTTATACAATACAAAAGGCAGGTGCCATTTTTGCCTAGCTACAACAGCACAAGAGAGCAATAAAAGGGAACATATGATGATCATTATCATGAAGTAAGTATTTTACTCCTTGCATTATTCTGGTGTGATTTATTGGCAAATGATTCAACCAATAAATCTGGCAGTGTGTGATGCACTAACAATTAATCAGCCAAAATTAAATCAAACAGATTTTAATTATGCTAAATCATTCGTGATAATTTATTTTTGAACACTAACAGGATATTGGCAAATGTTTGTCAGACAATAAGTCTGTCAAAACAACAGATGTATGTTTTCATTTTTCAGAAATATGGTTACCTTACCTACAGGTACTATGAACTGTGCATACTTGCTGTTAAATCCATTTTCAACTAATATTCATTTGTTTCACTTATTATTTGCCCATGTTATAGCACTTTGAACTTCAATAGTATAAAACACTGTTAAGCTTCAACTCTGGTCAAATTTTGCAATTATCATAACTTCTTGGTTGTTAAAATGACACCATACATTTTTGGTTTCAAAGTCAGCAGACAACAGTCTACAGCAGTGTTCACGAATGGGCAAATGTGGAATTTTCAGAAAAAAATTATCAGCATAATTTGTATGTATTATTTATAATTAAAAAAATATCACAAATTTGTGTCTATTTTAATTTTCGATTCAATTTTAAAAATTTTAATATGAAGAGATGAAAAAAATGAAATTTTTGTTAAAAGGGGGCTGATGATAAGAGGTAGGGAGGTGTTAGTTTCTAAAAAATTGAGGGGGGAAGGGGCTGATACCAAAATGAGAATTCCTGCTTTACAGGGATTATTTCATATATGTATATGCTTAAAAGTTCATGTAGCTTTAGTGGGATGCAATCATTAATTCTATTTCATGATTGTTGTGATTTCATAGCAACATCGAGTATGACAATTTTGCAAAATTGTGTTGGTAAAAGATCTAAATGACTGGCACAGTACTAAGAGTTTAATGTAATACCATAATTCAACCACTTAATAACACCTCATAATTTTCTATGTGCAATGACAATCAAAACCACTGTGCTAAACAGATATATAAAAAGCATGTATATACATATCTGTTTAGAACATATTGAACTTTGATCATTCACTAATTGTTTGTATCCAATGATAAAAACAAACTAATTTATCATCTTGAAGAGACATTTGAGATTAAAAAAAAAATAGTTGCAGTGCCTCATTTGCTCAAATTTCAGACTAAACAAAATCTTCAAAGTGATTAGATATCAGCATTTCCCATAGTCCGATAAAGAATTAAGCTGAAGATATACACACACAATTGTGGACATTTTTCAACTTAATCCTGTATCAGAGGTCAGTCAAACAACTTGGGTATTTACCCACCAAATTCAAATACTGGAAAAACAAAATACTGAAACTGATTATCACTAAGATTAAAATTTGAAGTCCTAGCACAGATTTAGCACTGTAGAATTTAAAAATACCAAACAAATGACAATTTCAGAGGGCATTTTAATTCAACTGTACTGTATTTGCACAGAAGTTTTCATGGCAAAAAACTTATTTTTATAAAGTTATGAAAAATTATTTCAGTTTTAAAAGTGATTTAAATTTATAAACTTTATAAACTATAGAAAGTAACTAATTACCTCCCAATGCAGCACATTTTTAATGTATAAATAAAAATTATTTATAGCAATATAAGAGTAACTCACACAAAAGATGGTATAGTAAAATTTTTAGAGTCAACAATTGTGAAAAGATACACTGAGCCACCTCAATTTGAACAGGAATCTCCTAGGCACATACCACTTGAGCTAAACAGAGTGGCAATTTATACTTTCTTATATAAGGTCATATTTATATATAGAAAATAGTCAAAAAATTCCACCAACTAGCAACCTTATAAAAATAAAAAAAAAATTATAAAAGTGCACATCAACACCACCTTAACTCAACTGGTGCATAACCAAATCCCATGTTCAAATCCAGGAGGTGGCTCAGTGATTTATTCCCCCACTGGTTTACTTGACAAACATTAAATTTATGTTAACATTTTTTATTAGAAAAAACTGATGTCAAGCCATTCATTTTTAATAATTAAAATATATTTATATGATAAAAATTTATGTGTATTTAAAAGATATACCTATACATTCATCTCCCCTTTCTCATGATACTTCAGATCAAGCAACAATTATGTAATTTTTTATGTAAAGGATTTAGCAAATTTTGCTTCATCCCTATATTAACAAATTTCAGAAATCAACACAATGTTTTCTCTGACTCACTAATTTATAAAGTTTTGGATGAAAGTGATCAGGTTTGACCTTTCTTACACCAAATATACTTAGTAGATGGAATTTTTATCATAAGGATTTGTCATATGTAATTGACTAATCACCACTTATATGCAATATTTTACATAATCACCTACAATACTTTGCATATATCATTCCTTGATCTAACAATTCATTACAGTTGGATAAAATTCATTTAACCATTCACTCCAGATGGTAGTTTAGCTCTTAGTGATCCTTAAGGATAAAAATTACTGTTTGCTTGCTTAAAGTTGGGTCTACTATCACAATTTAAAAAAATTATAACTGATATTTCCCTTATTTGCATAAAAATATAAGACACTTAGCAGCAGCAACTAGGCAATCTAAATATACTATTTCAAAAATGTTACTCAACTTAGAAGCAGCTTTTTTTTCCCACACAAGTCTGTGTTGTTGAGTTGCATAATAGAAAGCTTTTTCTCATAACAAATTATTTGCATATTTGTAGTAGCAATATAAATATAACATCTCACACAAACACACACACATGAATACACAAAATTGAATAAACATAGGTCAGATAGCAAAAAATAGTGTTAGATTTATTGTAAATCTCATAATATTTATATTTTTTGTTAAAAACACATTGTAACATACAAAAATATGCAAAAAAACTATAGAAAATGTATGTTATGCATTTCAAAATTTTTATGAACTCCTTCATTAAGGCTTTTGGTTTTAAAATATTTTTTCCTTGATCTTCATGGCAAATAACTTTTTTTCCAATCTCCAAATTGTCTTCCATAGGAAGAATTTTCAACTTATTAAAAAAGCAAGTAATGAAAGGTTTCAATTATTTGAAAAAATCGAGACATATAGATCAAGGGATTCTGGCTATAAAAATTCTTAGCCATAAAAATAACATCTACATTATTATTGTTAATTAATGATAAAACCTATATGGGAGATCATCTGGCTTACAAAAAATCTGATTACCTACTTGAAAATTACACTGGGAATAATGTGTAAGACTAAATAAATAATCAACTGTCTGACAAAGGGAACTCATGACCTGTTTTGATTCCTAAAGAGATTGAAACTTTTCATAACTTGCTTGATTAAATTCTCTAAAAATCAACTCAGAAAGTATTATTACTTTCAGATGAACACTGAAATATTATTCATTAATCCTCACCATTTAACCATGTTCAATTGGACAACTACTATCACATTATGAAGTTTTATAAGAATGCTTAATAAATGTTACAGAAGTTAGTCAGTCTCAGCTTTTTCTGGCATTGAAAGCAGAAATTTCACAGCACATTTAATAATAGTCAATTTGATTCAATAAAAAACAAATACTAAAAAAATTATATATAAGGTAAAGTAGCAGTAAAAGCAGGCTGCTTTTCTCATGCCACTAAAGTTAAACTGCTAATCTAAAACAGCTAACAGTTTAATGGAAGTGTCATTACTTCAGATTTTATGAACTTTAATGTATGAAAATTTAAGCAAAACTAAATATTTCTAATAGAAATTTTAAATGAATTTTGCACACAGTTTTTTTACTTACAGCTTCATGTAACTGAACAAGAGAACAATGCATTGTCATAAACATCATGATAACATCACCAATGACTTAAAAAAAAGAATACACTCCACTTTATTTGGAGGAAATCACAGTCAAAATGGACAATTTTGGAGATTATCTTCACAGCAATATCATAAAATTATGTATAAAAGTTAATAGCATGGAAGAATCTATTGATAGTTTCTAAAGATGATGCTTGCCACTAAAACACCTAAGTTTAGATGAATATAAAGTCATTAAAATTTTTTATGCTCTTCAGTCCAAAATTAAAAAGAAATTCATCACTTAAAACCAATGTTGCAAAGTCAGTACTTGGTGAATTATATAATAATTTTTGATATATAGTCTGACTTATTAAGACAGCAGTTTTTACTGCAAATACTAAATGTTTGCACAGCAGTTTACTGTAGGAAACGTAATTTTAAGTTATCAGTTACTTATAAATAACAATGGGAATAAATGTGAAGTTATAATTTTTTTCTGCAACAAGAGCACAAAAACTGCACAAAGCTAAGGCAAGTAAAAAAAAAAGATATAAATGCCACAAGCAAATATACATGTAGAAAAACTAAGAATATTTTAAGAATGATATATTGAAGACAGTGTAAGACATCACACTTGTAGTATAAATATGGATTGGCTTCATTTCTAAAAAGCTTGAGAATAAAATTGATAAGTCACCCACTGGAGATGGCAAAGTGAAAAGGGATATATGGCAGCCATTTTGGTGGATTACTAGTATCATTTATCAATGAGTAAAACTGATCTAGCTTGACTATACTGATGTGTACATATTATTAGTTTGCCAAAAATTTTATCATAACCTATTTCCTATTAAATGTGTACTTAAGTTGAAGATTTTTATTATAGTTATATTGGAGAAAAATAAAGTTAGTTCTTTCTATTACTGAAAATTAACATCTATGCAAAATTGGTTTTAATTAATGAATGTATTACATATACTGATTCATAAAGAATCATTGTATTTCTTATACAAGCAAGACAAGTGTTTTGAATTACTTGCATAAGTTAAAGAGTTAGGCATTTATATAGTTGAAAGAACTAGAAAAAGCCAGATTAAAGCGAGTCTAATTTAAAAACTAGTTTCTCCTTTTGTCAAATTATTCCACTAATTGTTTAAACTTTCTGATGCTATTTCATTGGCTAGTTTCATAAGCATTAACTGTAGATATCTGGATTTAAATTCATTACATTTAGTAGACTACTCATTCCCTTCAGAGTGTAATTTATAACTTAAGCACTGTTAATTGAACCACCAACAATTTCATTATATTTAAAGAAATTTCAAAAAATTAAATTTTAAACTATAAGCAAAGGAGATCAAAATATAAATCTTACAGCAGTCAAATAGCATATATCTTCAGTATTGTCATCAAGTCATCAAAATAGCATATCTTTCCACTATTGTCATATTTTAAATAATGATACTTATCAGATGACCTTACAACTTCTATATTATTTTATCTACAACATGCCCAATAAAGTACACAGTCTCACAGAATGTTTGGAACATTAACCCTTTTGAGCTCACCACGAGGGATGTTATGCAAATACCACTGAGGTCAAATCTGATATTCTTCATTGCCAAATCAAAATGGTTTAAAATGGGAACTCTTTCATAGAATCTTATGTACATTAAAAATTTACTCTTAAAAGCTCCAACTGATCACAAGATTACAAAACTACAAAATTTTATTATCTCACTTATAAAATTACATTTTCTGCATTAAATGAAATATATTTGACTGAATGCCAAAGACTTCTCACAGAATAGTTTATCTTTCTCAAACATAATAACTATTACATTAAAATAACTCAAATATTTCATGTTGAATATTCAAAAATTATAGAACTCAAAAATGGCAATTCAATTTTTCCAAATAAATCAACTCTATCATCATGCTTGGAACAAGCTCTAAGCAACCATATTCATAGGATGTCATTAACCACCAGGGGGGGGGGGGGGTCTATCTTCAATGTGCCTTCTAGGGACAGATCCAGAAGATACCCAAGGCGAATCAGATATGGAAAAGCCAAAGAATCAAGAGGATACCATTGACAAACCATAAAGTATATCCTGCCATAAAGTATTTTAACAAAAAACTGAATATGTTCAGCCCATGGTATATCATGCATTAAAATTAAATTGTTAATAGAACAAAGGAATAATAAGTACTACTGGCAGTACTGCAGGAAAACTCCAATGCAATACAACATCAATTTACTAAAAGTAACAATTTGCATCAGTGAACTGCAAGAAACCTCCTTTCCATAACAGGTCTACTAAAAACCTTAATATGCTGCAATATCATTTTTGAAGTTTTTTATATTCTCTACAACTTTTATACTCTTAATTTTAAGGAGAAAAACTGTCTTGAGCCAAAAGTGATGCAATCTATAAAATACTGATATCAGGTGCTCCACCATTGAACATGGTTCCTAACCTGCCCAGCTCAAGGCAAATTTTCTTTTACATTTAAGATTATTTCTCTTACCTAAAGGTGCTTATCTGTGATTTCTTATTATTCACATTCTTCAAATGTTTCTTTTAGCTATACTGATTTCAATTCTAAAGCTCCTCAAAGAGAATAGTTTTTCCCCCTATTAAATATTTCATATAAACATATAAATTATAAAATATTTCCTTTTATCAGATTAGATCTCTAATGATTATCAAAAGTAATAAAACATTATTTGAATACAACAGCTTATCATAGAACAAAAGCAGCTTGATAATGCCATTTTTATTATATACTTTTTCTGCACATAATGGGCTAAATGACCAACTCACAAGGACTAAGAGAAAGCTAGGGAGGATGATCTGCTGGACAACTGTTAGGAGATAGATAGAAATCTCCTGTCAAGGCTTGGTGCCAGGACTTATTCCATGGCTTGGGTTGTTTCACCTCTGAGCAGCACTTTTTTGCACACCATGGGCTAAATGGCCAGGTCGAATGGACCCCAAAAGCTCAGAGAAGGTTGGGGGAGGAGACCCACTGGAACAATTGTTGGGAGACAGATGGTAGCCTCCCGTCAAGGCTATCCAGTGTGTTCTTTAACATGCACAGGGTTTGGCTCTCCCGCACAAGGGGGCCATGTTATCCCAAGGGAAACAAAGGTTAAACATAATTGAAATATAAAAGTATTGTATATTAATATACATTCAGAGGTGTGTCTATTAATAAAAGAGATGAAATCTGAATGCACATTAAAAAGTGGCAATTTGATGAGAGTAAGTTTGAACATCAACACTCAAAATTAGAGGAAAAACTGTATTGAGCCAGGTGGGATATGAACCCACAACCTGATAGCATGTCAGATGATCTGATCATGAGACTACTAGGCATAGATCCAAGATTTCCACTATTAATGACATTCAGGGCTGGCTCAAGCAATGTATGTTTGAACTTGTGTCCTGATGCAAAATGCATTTTCAACACCTCTTTTCTCAGACCTTTTACAGGCATTGCATTGTAAAAGGCATCCCAATGCAGTACTTACCTAATGTACCAGGCTTAAGCCAGTTCTGATGACATTAACCTCCTGCCAAGCAATACACAGTCACATGAAAGCAGAAACTCTCACTTCTAAATAATAGAAGATGAAGGCAGTAGCTCAGTAGTCAGAGCAACTGAAATGTTATTAGAGATTGTGGGTTAATATTCTACCCTGCTCTAGACAACTTTCCCTCTATGAATTTTATGTTCAAGAGTACTTTCATTGAATTTCAATCAAATCAATGTCACATTTTTACTTGTAAAAATGCAGCAATTTTTCAGTGAATAGAGTCAAATTTGACACCACAGTGAGCTCAGGGTTAAAGATCAAGTTTACACACAGTTTTAAACAGTTTATGAGAAAAATCAATGCATAAAAAATGTTTTCCTTACATTAATTGTTTTGCATAAAACTGTTATTAATATTTAACTCGCATTCTCATCTGATGCTGTCATAATGTAACTCCAAAAAAAAAATATTGACATTCCAAAAATTGTTCAGCAGGTTTCAAGATTGAAATTATTATTAATTTTATATTTACTAAGAGTTTTATCAATTGACAAAAGTCATATTAAAAATTAAACAATTAATGAGTATTTATTTAACAGTGATATAGGCTTTTACATGCTTCCCAGTACTTAACAAGATAAACATTAATATAACATAAAACATTAACTTGGTGTACTCTAATATTTTGGAAACCAAGTCAGCTACTTCATTCTTTTAAAAAAGTTCACATTCTTTAGTAACTTGCTAATGAAAAATACAACCTTTTACATCCACTTTGAGATGATTCTGACAAGCACACTTATAGTACAAAAAGACTTACTTAAACTACACATAAAGAAGTTTTCTTCCTTCAATAAATAGTAATATCACACTATTACTACCTATATAACCTTACACACTAAGTCTTATTTTAAAGCAAAATACTTACAGCTACTAGTTAAACTTAAATAATTAGCATTGAGATCAACACTAAAGGGGAAAAAAGTTACTTCAGCCCCCCCCCCCCCCCAAAAAAAAATTGACAAATAAAAATTTCATTTTACGCACACCAGATGCTCTACCAGTTGAATTAAGCATTGGCAATTCAAATTTGCTTAGTTAAGGTTATGAAGGCTTGTGGGTTGGTTTACCTCTGAGTGGCACTATTTTTCCACACAGTGTGCTAAATGGCCAGGCCACAAGGACCCCAAGTTCCTCAGAGAAGGTTGAGGAAAGGGGGCTCACTGTACTAGGAGACATATGAAAGTGTCCCATCAAGGTCATCTAGCATGTTCTTTAATGTGTACAGGGTATTGGCTCTCCCACACCCATGGAGACTTAATTTTTTGGATGGCTAAATGTCCCATCTGACAGACAGAATCCTTTCAAAGCCCATTGATGTCCCTAGTGACAAGGGCAGGGTGGAGAGTTTTGTAGAGATAAAGGTTATGAAGCTAGATCAGTAACTTAAAGTTCAAGGTGTCAGGAGATAGCCATATGTGCTATTTAAACTGACAGTGAACCAAGTGTTAAATAATCATTCCTTGTGGATTACTCCAATGCCCACTGAATCAGATCACTCAATGTTAATAACATTTATCAGCTGACTATGATACCACTTGGTAGGAAGCAGTAACACTCACTCAAAATTTTCCTATTAAATGTCAATGTTTTCTACTGAGTGGTCATTTTCTTCAGTTGATAAAAGTTACTAACAGTGAATGCTATGATGCTGCAGGCATAATAATAACACATGTGGTATGATTATTATCATTCAGTTACCATCAGTTAAAATAGTACATGATGCTGCACCTCAAAGCCTGAGCATTAAGCTACTATAAATTATAAACTATGCCGAGAGTAACCTTCACAACCTTATTGAAGTGTGAGCTGCCATAACTTTAGCTCAACTCCTACAGCAACTCTTACACACCAGGATATTTTTTAAATTCAGTAAGTTGGGTTGTTTTACCTCTGAGTGACACTTTTTTACACACAGTGTACTAAATGGCCAGGTCACAAGGACCCCGAGGGCTCAGAGAAGGTTGGGGGAGGGGACCCACTATAACAGCTGTTAGGAGATAGATGGTAGCCTCAAATCGAGGCCATCCAGCATGTTCTTTAACATGCACAGGATATAGCTCTCCCCTCCCATATACACAGCTTAATATCCCATCCGATGGATGACAGCCTTTCCAAGCCCATTGGTGTCTCCTACTGACCATGGGTAGGGCAGGGAACTTTGTGAAGATAAATCTCAATGCTGACTCAGTTGGGACTCGAACCTGGAAACTTCAGATTGCGAGTCTTGCATGCTACCAACTAAGCCATTACCATTCCAATCCAGTAGGCAGAGAAGCAAGTTCTTTTTAACACTCATTTATTTCTGAATTGTTTCACTACTTAAATGAGCATCAATGTTTCCTACTAAGTGGGTATCTTTAACTATTAGTAAAAATTGTAATAAGTTCTTTATTTCTGCTCTTTATATATTATAAACTATGCCTTTAAAAAAACTGAATAATTAGGTTACTATACTAGAGACAATGAATCTCAACAGACTACAGTAAAACCAAACACTCTGCAGCCATAAGAAAGAAAGAACACCAAAAAGACATTCAACAACAGAAAAATAATACTGACTGAATTTGAATCATCCAAAAAAAAAAAAAAACAGGTCATCCCAGACTTAAAAAATTTTAAAATTCTAGCAGCTCCACCTATGCGAGAAAAACTGGATTTTTATGAATAAATACACAAAATACAATATACAAAAATAAACACATTGCATGTAATAACAGATATATCAACCTCCCTCCCATGGGAATTTATCATAGATGAAAAGCAAAAATTAACAACACTAATGAAAGAGCACAAGAAAACCCAGCCCCCACAACAGCAGTAGCTGTGCCAACCAAAACAAAGGGCTCCACCACAAAAAGGAAGCTTGGACACCAGACACCTTCACACCTGGTACATAGCCTCTGTTCACGAGGGCCGAGAGTAGTGTCTTGAAAATGAAGCTATGGCTTTGGAATGCACCAACAACATGGTTTGTGGAATTAGTCTGCAGAGTGAAAAGCAACTTCCTTATGCGAAAGGCAATCAGCAAATGACTGGACACAGGTGAACACCAGTAAAAAACAACTGTTGGAAGAGTGGACAAAGCAAGCAGATCACCTAAACATAATTATCACACTGCATAACAATTTTATAAATATTAGTTAATCTTATTCTTTTGCTATTAATTACTCCAGTGGAAATTGAACAGTAGAACTTTCAATTGCACAGACAGAAACATTTGCTAAAAGAAGGACTTTACAGTGTAAAAGTGGTACATGTGACATATCTCCAAGATGACAATACTTTTGCTTAGATTCTAAAATAATATTTTAACTAGTTTCTAGGGTATTTTTCTGGGAAAATTTTAAAGAAATAAGACTACATATCAAGAATGATATTTCATATGTTGATTAAACAAAAAATATTGTAACCCATTTACTAAAACATCCAAGTTAGTGTTTATTATTATTCTATTAGTTTTCTCACATAAATACTATTTTTATCTATTCTTTCCTTAAACTGTAGCAAAAGAATGTTTCTACACAAAAAAATTTATGAATGGAGAACTATTAATTTAGAAAGAATCTTCCTGAATTATAGTGATATATTCTAAAAATTATATTGACAATTTTTGTTTCATAGCTTTTATAATGAATTTAGGAAAAATAGATTTTTTTTCTATTTCAAGAACTGATCCACTGTTTCCCTACACACAATGGCTTTTGTCACATTTTAATTAAGTGCATTTTTCCATTTGAAGAAAGTTTTTTTAACTCAGATATAAATAAATTTTAAATTCCAGCATTCTGATATTTGATTAATATATATTAATCAAATAATTCCTCCTCATTAGCTTTAATCATCGCACTGAAATTTAAATTCCATGATAAATTGATTATTTTTCTATGTTCTGTTTAGTCTAACTTTGTGTCATTCCTCTAATTCAAAAAAAAAAAAAACAATCTGGCAATATAACCAATATATTCTGAAGTATTGAAATAAAAACTAAGCTCCCTTTCTTTTATGAGAAAACTATCCATTTTACAGTTACTATTTTGATTTGTAAACAATTAGGAAAATTGATATTGACAGTACTGTTTCAACATATCAAGTCATTTGCAATGTAAATGGTAAGTAGTAGACCTCTTGGGTAAATGGGTCATTGTTTGAAATTTGCATTAAATAACTTTTCAATTATTCTGTAATAAGAATGTCTACAGTTTGAAGATACAGTAAGTCTAGACATTTTTAAAGTTTCCCTAAGCTGTGTATATAAAAAACGTTGTTTCTCACAGACTTGCACAATGGATAAAATTGCAAAGGGGGTTCTATGTATCATTACGCCTTTATAATTACTAGGCATAATATATTTTTAATACCTTTTATCAAATCACAATTAAATATTGCTACATCTAACAACAAGTGGCATACAGTAAGTAAATAATTTTTCTACTCGTTTAGCATTATATGAATATTCTTACCACAAAGATACGAGTTCAGAATATTTATTCATGATTAATTGCATAATCTGCTTAAAATACTCAATGAAATCTATTGATGGGCAGTTTACACAAATCCAACAGATAAATTATACACTATGTTAAATTCAGTAACACACTAAAAGATTTTACTTGGTTTGATTTTACGTGATATTTTTGGATACTATATACTAGCACAAAACTATTGAAATAGTATAGGAAACCACGAATATTTTAAGGATATGGTAAGTCTAGACAATATAGAAAATTTAATAATTATGCATGAACTGCCTACAAACTGTTAGCAAGAATGTGAACTTTTCAAATCCCTATCACACTCAATAAAACATTCCATTCCCAGCTTAAATAGAATAAGTACAATTATAAAAGAAGTCAATAGCATATAAACAAAAGTTATTCACACCTACCATCAAAATACTTGATATATTTTAATGACTGTTGAGTATTACTCAAAGTTTAAAAACTAATTTATGGATAAATACTCCAAATTATTTTAAATTTGTAAATAATTCAAAAAATTGCAATATAGAAGATATGCTCAAACTACTGAAAAAAGAAATGCACTTTGTATACGTAAATGACTCATTCCAAAAGTATTGCAAGCAGATCTCAAAATAATTTGGCAATTTGCAAAATAATTGCAAATTCTAGAGCATTGCAATCACTTCTCACAAAATCATTATAGCAATATGCTCATGAGCACCTTATCCTGGAATGTATAACAGCTGCAAGTGATATGCAGGAATGCAAATTGGCTCATCTGACACACTGCCTTGCAAAGAAGATTAATATGCATTTTCTTCAAATAAATTTCAGAAATTAATTATCTGATATATATATTATTCAATTGGCTCAGAATCTACATTTGTTTCCATCTTTTTGGAAATCCAAACTTCATTTCTTCGGTTGAATGGCTTGAATGGAGGATCATAGCCAGCACGATGATATTCAGACAGATCAGCAATATCTGGGTTTTCAAGCTTTGATTTCAGTGTCTCAAACTCTCTCTTCCAATCTTCATCTTTAGCCATCCCACTGAATGTTCTATAAAGTATAATTAAATTGATCCTTACACCAGAATATTTCATTATCGTCATGAATCATCATGAATAATTCATTATTCCTCATGCAAAAATTCCCTTTCTGAGAAACAAATTCCATTCATAAAAAGTATTCTTAAAAATACAGAAATTCAATTAAAATAAATCTTAAATAAATGCTTTGAAATACTTAGTTTTTTGCATGTCGGGAGGTGGTGAAAGTCATTACATATCTGTTTAAGCTATTTTCAATTCATTTTTAAAGTTTACAAATCATAGATCAAATCAATACCTAGAGGTAAATCTATTGATGTCTGAAAAGTGGAGGGAAAATCTGGTACAAACATCTGACCAGAAAATCTGTTACAGTCAGCTTCATTATCATAAACTTGCACAGCAGCGTAATAAATAAAGTTGATTTGTTCCTTCTAATAGTTCAGAATAAATCATCATAAGAAAATATTTTTGGAATCTCTGAACTGTTGACATTTCCTAACTTCTACTGAATTTGTAAGATTTAAGAAAAAATGACAAAAAAAGTAGCTAATTCTGATTAAAAGAATTCACACATTTTCAAAATGTGTGAATTCATGTTTGCTTCACATTTTACCATATTTACACTTTTAAAACTGTTTCATTATTTTTAGATTGATATTTATCTGCCATTATAAACCATGCCGTCCCATGGCCGAGTGGTTAGCGCGCTTGGCTGCTGATCTAAGGGATCTGGGTTCGAACCCCGGGTAAGGCATGGATGTAAGTGTCGTTTTTCTGCTGAGGTCCTGCCATCCTCTCAGATCTTCTACTGTGGCATATAAACTGACAGGCTCCTGTCAGACCTCTGTGGCAAGCAGCTGCTTGAGGGGGTATTTATTTATTTTATTTATTATAAACCAACATGGGATAATCAAAAAACTTTAAGGTTAACATGCTAAAACAAGTCAATTTCCTTTTAACTTTTCCATGCTTACAATATAAATAGCAGTCATTATGCAATTATTACTTTCTATGGATAAATAAAAGGATATAATATTGGCCAAGTGGTTAGTACACTTGGCTGATTGACGGAACCTAGGTTCGAGCCTTGGATAAGGCATGGATGTTTACTTTCTCGTACTCATACTGCCTTCCTCACAGACCTTCTCTATGGTGGATTAAACTGACAAACTCCTCTTAGAATTCTGTGGCAAATAAAAGCTTGAGGAGTAATTTTATTTTTATTAAGACTTTGATGATCTTTTTCAATCTCATTTTATTGATAATATTTATCAGTTCATATACATAATATATAGCATGACTTCAAATAAAATTTCCTTTTTTTACTATTATTGCAAAACAATATTTTTAGGGTAGTAAATACAAACTTCATCCAAAAGTGGTTTTTTGTTATCAACTTTAATGCAAATATTAAATTTTACATGTCACGGTGCAATATTTATATTTTTTACTCATTTATTTCTTTTTGTCCTTTTTAGACTTATTTTTATCATGTTTTTAATAACCCATTTTAAACAGGACAAATTTATTATATACCTATTTTGTTAGGCTTAGACTGACAAAAAATAAAATTAATGCATGCACATTATAAGCACTATATCTTTATGAAAGATTTAAGCAAAAATAGAATATGAAATAATACATTTAAAAAAAAAAGTAAACTTTTAAAACAATTTTATATAAAAAAGCATGTTTTTTTCACTTTTAGATGAAAACTATGCAAAAATTTTCATATACCTTTTATCGCCTTGGATTTTCTATTATTTTATGACTCAGATATAAACGATATTTATTTTGGTTCAGAACTAACTTATTTTTAAAATTATAAAATAATAAAATTATAAAAATAATAAAAATTATAAAATTATAAATAATTTAAATTTAATAAAAAAATAATAAAAATTATAAATAATTTAAAATTAAGGTAATTTATTTTCTGAAAACTTTCAAAATAAACTTAGTCACAAAAGAAAGTTCACTTTCAGAAAAACTCGCAATTTGAGGGTTAAAACAAGTGGAGAATTGGCAGAAAACTAAATTTTGATCTGAGAAAAATAAACACTTTTCTCTGGTTGTTATATATGTGCTACTGATTTAGCACACATAGCCTAGGGTGCAATACTGTTGTGAGAGTAAATTTCATAGCCTAAGTTAGTGGAAATATTTTTTGATAGTGCTCAATTCTTTAATACACTTTTCAGTTTAGAAAATCTTTCTCCAAAAATGTTTGAAATTGGCAATATTAACAAAATTCTTGAAATACACTGCTCAAAGTGGAAATCACAACACCAAGAAGGAATGGAAAGAGAGATATGTAAATCACAGGAGGCAGTCAGCCATCAGAGATATGAAAATGATCAAAGTTCTACAGCGAATGGGCATATGACACCCAACCAAGCTGTGGATAAATACTGGACATCATAAGCTCATATCATAGCATGACTGACAGTGAGATTCAAAAAGTTCAGAACGAAAATGTTCGGAACATGCCTTGGATATACCAGTGAGACCCTTATGTGCAATTGGAGCTTCTGAGAGCGAGTGAATCATCGATATGCGAGAATTGGGCCTTTGAGCAAAAGCTGCATACATGGGACACAGTGTGAACACAGTGCAAAGGTGCATTTAATGCAACATCATGGAGCACCAAATGACACAAAGGACAGATACATGACCAGCATGCTGCACCACAGACATGAAAATCACATCCATAGGAGAGAAGTTCGCAACCCTTTCATCACAGCAACTGTGCTGCACAGTGATTTGTGGACCATTATGGGTCCATTACCTCAATGCAAACCATTACACAACGTTTGCATGGTGAAAGAATGAGGGAGAGACATCCAGTCTAACATCTGCCGTAACATCTGCCGGAGACAGGCAGAGACAGTGACATCGCTGTCTCTGCCTGTCTCCACTGATGTCAAGCAAGGCCACATTGAACTGTGAAATGGAGGAGAGTTGTTTACAGACATCCTGATTCTATTTCAACATGCCTGACAGCTGTTTGTCTGCATGGCATCAACATTGTCAACAACACGAGAAAGCCTATTCCATTACCTGCCCTACAGCTCCCACCATGGTACAATGGTATGGGGTGGCATCACATATGGTGGCGAGACACTTCTGCTCCATGTTTCTGGCGTGCTAACAGTAAGACATTAAATCAATATCATTAATACTGTGGCATGACCCTTCCTTACTACCATGCCTGGACTGTTTCTGTAGCAGGACACCACCACCCCATACACTATAAGTGCAACGATGGACAGTCTCCAAGGTGTGGACATTTTCCTACGGCTGCCATACTCCCCAGACTAGTCGCTCACTGAGCATATGTGGGACCTAATAGGTCGCCGCATTTGCCAGCTCCCTCCAGTAGTGAACATAGTACAGTGGTGTGCCCAGTTGGATGCTGTTTGGAATGCCATACCTCAGGACACCATTAACCATCTGATTGATGGAATGCTAAAACATCTACAGGCTTGTATAACCCACCCAAGGTGAGCCTAATATGTACTGATGAATCTGCAATAAAAGCACATATTTTTTGTTCTCACGTTCCTTATTTTGATCATTTGCACATCCACCCACATAGCTTCCATTGCGTCAGTTTCAGGTGTATACATCACTTCTTTCATGGTGTTGCAATTTCCACTTTGAGTAGTATAATTTCTACATTTCCAAACACTGGTTTTAAATCAGAGCTGTAGATTAAATAAATTACAAAAATGTACATTGATACAGCTGTCATCTCATTTGACAAACAATGCTAAAAGCTTAATGTTGCAATTATCCCAATTAATGACAATTTTTCTTAATTTCATTAAAATTTTCTCCATATTTTGTCTTTCATGAATTTCCCACATCTTATTATGTTATATAACAGTTTAAAACACTTGACCACACCTTCATATAAGCATTTTACATCTTTTGGTTAATTCAAAATATACCACTGAACAGCCAAAACATTAAAACCACCTATCTAATATGATGCAAGTCCTCCTCTTGCCGCCAAAAGAGCTCTCACCCAATGAGGCATAGATTCAATGAGATGTTTGTAGGTGTCACTTGATATTTGGTACCACAACTGCAACAGAAGGTCCTGCAGTTCCCGTAAATTATGTAGTTGGAGTGATGCTGCTTGTACCCATTTCTCCAACTCAAACCACAAATGCCCAATAGGATTCATGTCCGGTGAATTTGGGGGCCATGGCAATACATGGAATTCCTCATCATGTTCTAGGAACCATTCCTGAACCTTCTTCGCAGTGTGACATGGGGCATTGTCTTGTTGAAAGACTCCATCTTCACCAGGGAATACAGTCGCCATAAAGGGACATACTTGGTCAGCCACGATGTTCAGGTAGGTGACAGCTGTCAGAGTTTGCTCTACAGGGATAATTGGTCCAAGTGTTCCCCTAAGTGCACAGTGCATCCACGTGAGAAGGCTTCCGTGGGTAAACTTTGCATACGAGCTCATCCGTCCAAATGGTGCAACAGAAAACAGAATTCATCTGACCATGCGACCCTCTTCCAGTCTTCTATGGTCCATTGTCGATGATTACATGCCCACTGCAAGCATTGATGACAGTGAATGGCTGTGAGCATAGGCACATGAATGGGGCTGCGGAGACCCATATCCAAGAGCTTACAATGAACTGTGTGTTTGGACACATTGGGCCCTTTACCACAATTGAAATTATGGGTAATGTCAGGCACAGTAGCCCTCCTGTTGCTGCAGACAAGATGAGATAGCCTGCGCTGACCTCTGACATCAATAAGGCATGGCTGGCTCATGCCTTGTCGATGGCTAAAAGTGTCACCTGTTTCAGACCATCTTTGATAGGTATTAACTATTGCATAGCATGAGCAGCCTACCAGTGTCACTGTTTCAGAGATCTCTTTCCAAGGAGTCTTGCCTAATGATCTGGTCTTTGTCGAAATCAGATAAATCCTTTGCTTTTCCCATGGTGAGACAAAATGAAATACTGCCTGCGAGTGCTCCGACCCAGGTATTATATATATCAATCACAATCTTGGCAATTGACACTGATTGGCTGCAAGCATACTTCTTTGTATAATGCAGAAGTGGTTTAATGTATTGGCTGGTCGGTGTATATCATTAAAGATAATATAGAACATATTGCTATAAACTGGCCCTTCTTGGTAGTGATTGTCAGGAATCATATCTCTAATACTGGTTCAAACAGCACAAGTTCATTGTTGGGATTGTAAGCTGAGAATTTGAGAAACACTCTGGAATTCAGAAGAATATAAAAATATGATTTTTTTTAGGAACAAAGTCAAAACATTATGTGAAAGTAAGAATAGTGTTATATTATTAATTGAATGATCTGAAATTGAAAGGCAAAAACTTGTTAACATTCTTAGCAGAATGTAATTATTTTCATTCTTAGAAGTATGCTTTTAATCATTAAAAATAAAAAATAATTATTATTCATTATTATTTATAATAAGATTTGAATTGTAATTCTTGCAATAATTCATGCACTCAATATTCTTTTGTTATCAATGCAATTTCTCTACTGCATTAAGTATAAATTCTGCTGAGTATACGCTGTTTCTATAATGTAAGTTGATTTAATTCTGATATTATTTATGTATCATTTGAATAACTAAAATTCAGATACACAGTGATAACTTATTAAAAATTATTTAATCACAAACTACACTGTTAAAATGGCTTTTCAATTTCCCTTGTTGCTCTTCAGCATATTCTAGCATACATCATTGCAATATGCAACTAGCAGTAGTATTAGCTTACTATCCCACATATAATAGTTGATGATGATTCAAATCTCCTACTTGAATATTCTTGTGTTCTGGAGAATTACCGAACACAAACTCATTCAGTAAAACTTTCTGAGACCATAATTTATTATATCTTTATATATATATTATTATCTTTTTCCATTTATATATATATATATTTTTTTTTCTTATAGATATATATATATTTTTTATAATGAATCAAACAGACCAACAGATCTTAAAAAGGCCAACAAATAATTGTAACAGATAATTTTGTCTGCATTTTTGACTGGTTCCAGAATGTTCTTAAAGTCAAAAGTTGTAATATTTGTGATTTAATTTTGTAAAGTATATATTCCATTCTAATGTGTATTTTTTACAATGATGTTATTTAAATTTTCACATATTAAGCATCTATCACAAACTGGATTATCAGATTTTTTCATCCTATAAAGCAGTGATTTAGTTAGAGCAGAGTTGGTTTTTATTTTAAGAATTAAGTTTCTTTTTTTTTCTAAGCCATATTCATTAAATTTATTAATTTTATTAAATATTTTGTATCTGTGTGTATTTGATGCATTGGAATCATACCAATTTTGAATATCAGTTATTATCTGTTTTTTGCATTGCTTTTTATGAATGTATATGAGGAAGGGGGTTTCTAAGTTTGGAATAATATTGTTAACTTTTTTGGCTAATTTATCTACAATTTCATTGTGTTTAATTCCAGAGTGTGATGGTAACCATTGCATCATTTGCCAAAAGGGCTAAATCATCAGCATAATATAAATCAGAAATTTTCTTATCTCCAGCCCATTTAAGGCCAAAATCTTTAACTTGAAGTGAATTTCACATAACGTAATCAATAACCACACTAAAGAGAAAAGGAGACAAAATGCACCCTTTTCGAACACCAGAAGTAATGCTAAACCAATTGCTACAAGCCTTACCAACTCTCACACATGACTCAGTGTTATTATAGAGAGCTTTCATTATGTTAACTAACTTGTCTTTTATACAATATGATCTTACAATCAACCACAAATTATGATAATCAACAGAATTGAAAGCCTTTTTGAAATCAACAAAGCTAGCAACCAAAGGTTTTTGAAACTCTAAACATTTCTCAAGAATATGCCCAAGTGAAAATATGTTATCTACACATCCCCTACCACTTCTTAATCTGCATTGCTCATCACGCAATTGCATGTCAACCAGATTCTTAATTCTATTAAGCACCATCATGCAAAGAACTTTACCTGGGACAGAGAGTAGGCTGATACCCCTATAGTTATCACAAGAACTGCGATCACCTAGGGGCGGGGGTGGCTCAGTCGGTAGCGCGCCAGGCTCGTAATCTGCAGTTCCCAGGTTTGAGTCCCAGCTGGGTCAGCGTTGAGATTTATCTCCGCAAAATTTCCCCGCCCTGCCCACGGTCAGTAGGGGACACCAATGGGCTTGAAAAGGCCGCCGTCTGTCGGATGGGACGTTAAGCCGTGGCCCCGTGTGCGGGAGAGCCATACCCTGTGCACGTTAAAGAACACACTGGATGGCCTTGACGGGAGGCTACCATCTGTCTCCCAACAGCTGTTCCAGTGGGTCCCCTCCCCCAACCTTCTCTGAGTCTTCGGGGTCCTTGTGGCCTGGCCATTTAGCCCATGGTGTGCAAAAAAGTGCCGCTCAGAGGTAAAACAATCCAATCCAAGGCGATCACCTTTTTGAAAATAGGGATAATAATAGCTCTGGTAAAATCCTTAGGAACCATGCCTTTATCATAAAAGATTTTCAAAATTTCAGTCACCCACGTGGTAACCGAAAACAAATCCCAGCTCTAAGCATTTCTGCAGTAATTTCATCTACCCCTGGAGATTTATAAGGTTTAGAAATAGCCAAAATAACTTCAGATTGTGTTATAGGACCAACATTAGAGCCATCAATGCATCTATCATCGTTGCAAACAATGGGAGTAGAATCATATTGTTTACAACATCACTGAAATGCTTAGCCCACCTAGCCATGACAGAATCCTCACCTTCTATAACCTTACCTTGTTTATCCTTCAATCCCTGCATAGATGTCTGTTTTCTACCACACAAAACATTAACTATCTGGTACAGCTCTCTGCTGTTGTGCTGTCTAATTGCTTCCTCAGCTTTGTCAGCCAAGCCATCAAGCCAAAGATTCTTATCAGCAGCTAACTGATCCTTTACACATTTATTAAGCTTTCTGTAATGCTTTCTATCAGGACTAGTAGGGTATTGATTAAGGACATTCCTGCAGTTCTTTCTTTCTGAAATAAGCTCAAGTGCCTTATCACTCAAATAATTCTGCCTCCTCTGCTCCTTTTTTCCTAAAAGAGTACTGTTAGTTTCCAAAAAAGTCTGTTTAAAATGGTCCCATTCTTCCTCAACTTCAGTAGTAAGCAAACCATGACTGTCATAATTACTAAGTAACCTATCATGACAAGCTTTAGCTGTAACTGGGTCTTTCAGAGCTTCTGTATTAAAAGTATTTAAAGTAAATTCTTTAATCCTAGCACAACACTTTTTAAATTTAAGTTGCAAGACACTTTTAACAAGGTAATGGTCAGATCCCATTTCAGCTCCCCTATATGACCTGGTATTCCTAACAGAACTAGCCCATTTGCTGTTAATTAATATATAGAATCAATCATATTCTTATGCAGCACATCAGGTGAAACCCATGTGTACTTATGTATGTCGCGGTGTTTGTAATAAGTGTTAGTTATTCTGAATCCATTGAGTTTACTTACCTGTAGGAGACGTTGCCCATTGCCATTGCAGCTATCAATACCAAAAGGACTTATCTGTGCTCCTCAAAGGTCAGAGTCAGTACCAACTTTGGCATTGAAGTCACCTAGAACAAGGGTAATATCTCCTTTCTTGACAGAATTCAAAATATCCTGAAATTGTCTGTAAAACCTATCCTTCTCATCCTTATCAGCATCCTCAGTGGGGGCATAACAGCAGATAACATTCAAGACTTTAATGCTTGTCTGAAATTTTGCTGTAAGAAACCTTTCATTAATGCACTCATATCCTTTGGTTGGGTTATTTTACCTCTGAGCAGCACTTTTTTGCACACCATGGGCTAAATAGCCAGGTCACATGGACCCCGAGTTGGGTTGGGTTGTTTTACCTCTGAGCGGCACTTTTTTGCACACCATGGGCAAAATGGCCCAGGTCACATGGACCCCGAAGGCTCAGAGAAGGTTGGGGGAGGGGACCCACTGGAATAGCTGTTGGGAGACAGATGGTAGCCTCCCATCAAGGCCATCCAGCGTGTTCTTTAACGTGCACAGGGTATGGCTCTCCCGCACATGGGGCCATGGCTTAACGTCCCATCCGACGGACGGCGGCCTTTCCAAGCCCATCGGTGTCCCCTACTGATTGTGGGCAGGGCGGGGAATTTTGCGGAGATAAATCTCAATGCTGACCCAGCTGGGACTCAAACCTGGGAACTACAGATTACGAGCCTGGCACGCTACCGACTGAGCCACCCCCGCCCCTCATATCCTTGAAGAGCATCACTAGCGTGTCTGCTGAGAAGCAGACCAACGCCTTGGTGATGCTTATTGTCGTCCCTCCCTGAAAAGAGAAATTTATGATTATTTTTAAGAATCTGACCTTTATCTGTCCATCTGGTCTCTTGCAAGCTGAGAATATCTAAATTATAATGGTGGAATTCTTTTGTGAGGACATCAAGAGAAAAAGCTCTGTGCAGAGTCCTCACATTGCAACTACCTACAGAGAGAAAATGGTTAGTGGGATGTTTAAAGAAACTATGTTTATTGAGAGAGGGAATGCTGACAATACCAAACAGCCCCATAATCGCAGACATGGGGCAAAGACCCGTTCCCCCACCACTACAGGCTGAAGCCATCTACACTGGAAGACTTCTTCCATTGTAGAATTTGACGATGCCAGTAGAAGCAAAGAGTTCAGGTGCCTGCGATGATCTCTGCTCAGGATTATCCACCAGCTGATAAACATATCCTGTGAATCTATTTATTTGGGGCTGTCAACCCACAAACAAACAGAAAACACAGCGGAAGATTTTCCCTTCACAGAAGCCCACCTGTGCAGCAAAATCAGGATCCATAATCAAGCTCAGTGGCATAATTCCAATAATTACAGTTGGTATATATGGTCAGCACCAGGACCCAGTGAGGTTGACCACTCCTCAGCAGGGTAGAAAAAAAAGAAAAGTAGCCATAGTTGTCCAGATCAGTAGGCCACCTTATATGGCAACTCTCTCCTTCTGTTCACTTCCACAAAAGAGTATATCTTTTGAAAGGTAACTAACGGTCTGCACCATGAGAAGGTGGGGTCAGATATTAGGTGCTAGGCCTGGCCGGTGCATACATAAATATGTATGTATCTATGCATATAAAAATAAAATAAATAAATGAATATATGAAAAAAATATGAATAGAACGTTTAACATCAAAAAAGCCATACTGCATTATCACAAACTATAAAAACAGTATAAATTACCTATAAATAAGTTAGATTATAAAATAATAGCCTCTCCACCCACTAAATGCCAACTAAACTTTATGGAAAGTCTAATAATACATTTGCATTAAGAAATGTTATGTAATACCAACGCAGCCTCCCTACTGGCAGCATGGAACATCCTTATGCATAATTACCGGTTAGAGCATGTGACTCACTGCTAGGAGGATTGCCTTTTATAAACCCATCTCACATTGGACAGTTCACTGCCTGATGATGATACAGACTGAGTGATGTCAAAATGCATTGCAACATGGAGGTTTTTAACTGTTAATATGTTTTACTGGAAAGTTTAATATATTTGGTTGAAAAAGTTGCTTTAAAAATTTCAAATACCTTTAAACAACAATTACATCCAGCTCTAAACCTTGGACTAGCGATACTGGTATAAAATACTGCATTCTGATGTTGTGTATATTTCAACAGAAAGTAAGTTAAGGTGGTAAAAACATCAAAGGTAAAGTCAAATTTAATATCTAGTGATGAGCATAGTGCTTACATACAATATGAAAGCCATCAAGTACCAAGGGTACTGTGAACAACTGGGAATGTTTCTCCACAAAGCATCATATCTACTGTGTTGATTGGACCAGCCAAGTTTACAAAAGTGCAAATTTCCTCTTCAAAAGACATACGACTAAACAAGCATAGCATGCTTTTAGAATATGTGCGAGTATAAATAAGAATGTTTAATACTCAAACTAGTATCAATAGGCCAGCACTTAGCACTTCTCTTGTAGAAATACTATTGCACAAGTAGTAAGCTAATACTACTTACACATTGCATATTTCAACGATGTATATTAGAATATGCTAAAGAGCAACAAGGGCATTTGAAAAGCCATTTTAACAGTGAAGTTTGTGATTATATAATTTTTAGTATATCATTTGATTGCTTGTTACCAATAAACTCCATATTTTGTAATAAACTATACTTTTTAAAACATGAGCAGCTATACAACTCAAATGGCAAGAGCACCTGGAATGTAATCAAGAATCCAACTTGGACTAATAAAAAAAAATAAAATAAATACCCCTTCAAGCAACTGCTTGCCACAGAGGTCTGACAGGAGCCTGTCAGTTTATGTGCCAAAGTAGAAGGTTTGAGAGGATGGCAGGACTTCAGCAGAAAAACGACACAAACAGCCATGCCTTACCCGGGACTCGAACCCAGGTCCCTTAGATCAGTAGTCAAGCATGCTAACCACTCGGCCATGGGACAGCTTCAACTTGGACTAAAATTGCAAAATTTAAAATTGACACACAAAAGAAGAAAATAGCAAAAATAGAAAAGAAACAGAAAGAAATGTATAGAACAAACAATATGTATCCAAAAAGAGGGTAAAAATAGTCAACAATTATAAAACTGAAAAATCAAACGATTACACCAGTTGTATAGGACTCAGAGAATAAAAGCAAGTCTATATATCAAAAGGTAAAAACTTTAAAGAGTAAAATAACCAGTAAAACATAAAAAGCCAAGACAGTGGTTAAAAATGATTCATCAGATAAAAGATGTCTGAGTGTAATGGGGTCAGATATAAAATCATGGAAACAAAAATAATACATGTCTTTTTGATAAGCAAGTTTATTTTTGCAAGCTTAGTATAGCTTTAGTATTGTATTGTTGTATAACAGTACCTTTGAACACTGCTCAAGATAAAAAAAAGTTTCAAAATTTCCAAAATTTTTGCAGACCACTAAACATGTCTGCTATCATATGGCCGATTCTGCCATAATGACTCCCAACTTAGAAAAAGTAAAAGAGAGATTGCAGGATGTGATGAACGTAAGGTTCCATTCTTTGTTCTGTCAGAAGCAAGTAATAGAACAGAGTATTATCAACCACTGCAACAACGAGTTGCCAATCCATTTATTAACTATATCCTTATGTTAATTGGTCTTTACCTGAGATAAGGTTAAACATTCAAAATGCCCATCATCATGGACATTTGTCAAGTCCATAGAAGAGCATTTCTATTTACATGAAGTGCCCAGCAATAAAAAAAGGTGGTTTTAGCAGTATCTTGTTTAATTGGATATGCTAAGCAATGGTGGAATAACGTAGGATGTCGTCATGAAATAGAGTTTTGGGAAGATTTTAAAAGCGAACTCTTGGAAATATATACTCCTTATAATGACTTTACACAGTTAGCTACAGAACAGTTTTCACAAAGACAAATGGAAGGAGATGATATCGAAAAATTCATTTGGGGTACAGTTGAGTTATACCAGCTGTACGATGCTGATGCTGCTGAAATTGATATTATAAACTGCATATTGTCCCAATTGCTTTTGCCCATTAGGGAATTCTTAGAAGTACGAAATGTAAATTCAATTTCAACTTTAGTCAAACTGACTAGGCAATATACTACAAGAAAAGAATCTGCAGAAACTGCATTAAACCAAAAATGGATGCAATCCTCGCCAAAGCAGTGCTATCAAGTTGAGTCTTGCAAAATGACTCCCACACGACTGGAAGTTACTTGGTCCCGACAAATTGTGCCTACAACGATGCAGAACAAATGAAGCGGAGAATCTGTTCCACATCAATTTTCGAACAATGACACTAGACCTAAAATTTTTGCTATGAATAATAGAGAAACTTTCAGATGTAATTTTTGTGGCCGAACTAGGGCACACGGAGCAATATTGTTACAGAAGGAATGACAATTCGGTAAACTTAAATTAGGGTCTTTGAAGCTAGGCCAAAGTTCCTCAAGAAAAGTCCTTTCATGAGTAAGTCTTGCCACTGTTGTTTTACCTTTTGTTAAACCTTGTCACGAAGAACCTGAATTTATAGATCGCAATGATACAGATGCTGATCTTTCATGTTCAAATGAGCAAGGTTCAGATAATATTTATGTCAATTGTAAATTGAAATTGCAGCTGTGGTCCAGTGGACTTTTTGAGTTACTTTGTAGTCCAAAGCAGAAAGTTCAAGAAGAACCTGTTAAAATCACTATTAGTGTAATTAATATAAATTTAGAGAAACAAGTTGTTGATGCAAAGCAAATTGATAATGAGAAATGAGTTGATATAGCTGTAGAGGAAAAGAGTACAAAATTAGTTGATGAAAAGGTTTCTGAAGTAGAATTTTTAAAGGAAAATAGTACAAAATTAGTTGATGAAAAAGTTTTTGAAGTAGAAGTTTTAAAGGAAATAGTGCTGAAATTGATAATGAGAAAAGTTTTGAATTTTAGGTGTTAAAGGAAAAATGATCTGTTAGATGAAAATAAGCCAGAAATTGCTTTGAGTATAAATAATCCTGATGAATCTAACAAGTTTAGAAATTTTCAACTGTTGAAGTGTCATCTAGATGCAGACAGCAATAAACCTGGAAAGTACAAAGTCAGGCTCTTCAAAGACCAGCACATTGCAACAAGATGTCAACAAAATGACCACAGCCTGCAGAGCGACAACTGGCAACAAAGTAGTCAATATAGAATAGATGACGTCACCAATGACATCTTCAGCAGTGTTTTCACCTAATGTATCAATCAACAAGGGATGTTGCTGGGAAACAAATGGATGATGATTTATCGCAATGGAGTGTCAACAATGAAAATTTATGTATATTATTATTCTTCCACTGTGGCACATAATGATTTATAATGCTTTGATGAAAATTGGTCAGGCAGGCTGTGATTCAGTTAATCTGAATGGTTGCAGTCTTGAGCAAGTGTCACAGTTTAATTATCTTGGGAGCTATGTAACTGATACTGGTGATGTGTGGCATGAGATTAACAGACGAATAGGTATTGCTGCCGGGACTTTTAAGAATCTATGGAGATTGTGGAGAAATAGGCGTATACACCTAAAGACTAAAATTAGACTGTATAATAGTTTGGTTCTTTCTAGGGTTAGTTATGGTAGTGAAACTTGGACGCTGTGTAAACAAGATAACAGGATACTGGCTTTTGATTCTAGATGCTTACGCAGTATCTTGGGTATTAGGTGGTTTAACTTTGTAACTAATGATGAGGTTAGGCAAAGGAGTCTGCAACCTCCTTTAAGCAGCATATTGTGCAGAGAGAGACTCCGCTGGTTTGGCCATGTTGCCCGTATGGATAATTATAGATTGGCGAATAGGGTTATGAACAGTGTGCCTAGAGGCCTCAGAAGGAGTGGGAGACCTAGGATGCGGTGGGCAGACAATGTCAAACAGGACCTGGTTAGAATTGGTGTGCAGTGGCCGGATGCAGCAGTGTAGCTCAGGACAGATATGCTTGGAGAATTAAACTGCGTGGTCTGGTTGGACCTCCGTAGCCCATGGCTGCTTGAGGATGATGATGATGATTTCTTTTCTCTGAAGCAGATGAAGACAGAGAAGCTTGAAGTCGAATTATTGTGATTTATATACTTAGAGATTTTGAAATGTTTAATTTCTTGTTAAAACTTTGGAGTTTCGATACTGATTTTCAAAGAGTGAATTTACTATAGTTTGAATTTATAATGTGATGTGAATAGAATTTTTTATGTATTCTTGTTCATTTGAAGTTCTATTTGTTACATTGTATTAATGTGATATAAGTGTATTTTTGAAGATTTTTTCGTTCCAGCTGACTGAAAATTTTGTAAGTGGAAGTTTAGAAATTGTGAAATGATTATGAATACAAATGATGAGAATGAAAGAGAATTTATAGTATAGTGATTAAATGTTTTGCACTTTTGAGAAATATTTTGTATTTTTGTAAAATATTGTGCTTTTTGAAATGAATCTTTTGAGGTGTATTTTGAAGTGAATTTTTTGAATGCAAAGTGTATTTTCATGAAAAAAGGGAATGGGATTGTATTGGATGAAATGTTATCGTCATATATTATAAATTACTGATACAACTTTTTCTTTACTCTTAGATATGAGGTATGCATATGTATTTAAATCTGTTCGGTGTCATCAATGATATTTATGCATCAATGATGCATAATTATTGGGATGACATTGACAGCATTTAGCTGACCATGATGTCTTGAAGTTTGTTTTGTTGTTTTTTTTCACACCCAATTGAAGCTGTCCCCAAAGCCAAGTCTGATGACCAAGATAGTCACCAGCATAATTCCTTTGGGAAGGGGACGTAAAGTTCTAAAAGAGAAGGTAACTAATGCATTTTTTTTTATTTCAGCTAGCTTGTAATTATTGTGTCTAGGTGAGAATTAGTTGATGATTACACTCCCGCTTGCTTGTAAAATTTGGAATTCCTTAGATTCGTGCGTTTGATATAGTTAGGAGGATTTAACGGTGTTTCAATATGGGTTTTTTATTTGTGGTAGGAGAATATTTGGCTTTCACATATTTGATTGTGGTTAGGGGATAAGCAGAAGTTCTGTACCCTGCTTGATACCTTTGTAACTATATTCTGTGAAAGAGCAGAATTTGACGTAACTGAATTTTTTTCTTTAACCTTTTTAGAAGTTAAGCAAGAAAGGAGTGGTATTAACCAGCTTTTTGTACAGGATATTATATGCAACTTTTGAAGTTTGTATCAGAATGTGATACTAGGTAGTCCGATAATGCTTGTATGCAGTTAACTGCTACAGCCATTGGTATGCAATATACAATAGGTAGCTGTACACAATGGTAGGAGGAATGGGAGGAGGTACCTTTAGTTGTGATAGAAAATTCTATCGAAGTGAGAGTAGATCATCTTATCAAAATTTGTGCAAGCATGCTTTTACTTTATTTTAGGTTCAGTGATGTGTAAATGACGTGAGAAGTGTCCTATTTTTCTAAATTTACTTGTCAAAATCTGTTAGGTCAAATTTTGACTCCCTTTGGGAGGGGCAGTTGTGATGATCCACCCATTCACTTTTACTTTTCCTTAACCAGTTTTGCTTTATTTCCATTATATTTATCATTTTGGGGATTATTTCATTTTTTGGACATCGCAATCCT
The DNA here is from genome assembly GCA_038380435.1 of Ryuthela nishihirai. Taxonomy (NCBI): domain Eukaryota; kingdom Metazoa; phylum Arthropoda; class Arachnida; order Araneae; family Heptathelidae; genus Ryuthela; species Ryuthela nishihirai. Next base: position 64,628,607 of record JAWZYU010000002.1, read on the forward strand.
TGTTCCGAGCTATGAGTTGCACATGCACAACTCTGACCTTTTGATTGTCAACCGCTAAAGAGTGTGTGTAGGACACAACCCCTCTTACATCATAGCTAACATGATCATCAAATTATGCAAATGTCTTTCCCAGTGTGCAATAGATACGTGCCGGCTTTGTACAACACTTGTTATAGTAGTGATGTTAGGTCAGAGTTAGTTAGAATGTCAGATTGAGACTGAGATGTAGAAAGAACGACAGATAGAGATGTAGGAGTCAGAAGTATGTGTTGTGTAGATAGATGGAGTTGTAGGTTTCCAATTTATATATTCTACCATTGAGTTTGGCGAGTTAAATTTTTTGGAAATAAACTATGTTTGTTATAGAAACTTTTGAATTTTTTGCTGTTTTTCCCTTGAGCAACTTTGATTGATTTTTGATTATATTTAAACTTTAATTAAACTTGATAATCCTTTTTGAATTCTTACTCGATAAGTAATGCCAGATATTATACATTAACGAACCCTATTTCAACTTTATTTGGCAAGTTATTATTGCCTGGCACCCGATACAGGTATCCAGAATTTGAATAAATTTGGATCAGACAAAAGAGCCAACTTTAAAACTTAATAATATTTGGAGCGTTACATCCCATTTATTCCTGAGTCATAAGTACAATACAAATGATCTTTGCAGTTTTAATCCAGTAGTAGTGATGCCTCATAACTGTGTTAATAGTGCAAATACATTTTGTTACATTTGTGGGGAAGTGATGTTTGGAAGCCAGAAAAGGGCCATCACTCCAATAGTAAAGTGGCATATGAGTTTTATTTTGGATGTAAGATAGGGGATCAGGACAAAGCCTGGGCCCAATACAAATGCTGCAATACGTGTGCAAGAAATCTCCCGAAGTGGCTGAAAGGCGAAAAAGTGGCAATGCCATTTGCTGTTCCTATGGTTTGGAGAGAGTCAAACAATCATGCAAATGACTGCTACTTCTGCATGGTTCCACCTGTTTCTGGAGGCATCACAAGGAAAAAGAAGTAGACAATAGCTTACCAGAATATACAATCTGCTCTCTGACCAGTTCTGCATGGCAAAGATCTTCCCGTTCCCAAACCTCCAAAAGAATTTTCCATTGATTCAGACAATGAGGAGGGAGGTGAACCAATGTCGGGTTCTCTGCAACCTTCGGTGTCTAATGATGATTCTTATGTCTGCCATGGTGCATCATCTGCACCACACATTCTCACAGAAGAAGAAATGAATGATCTTGTTTGTGATCTGGAGCTATCCAAGGCCAAAGCAGAATTACTTGGATCAAGACTTAAGGAATGGAATCTTCTCAAGGAAAATGCCCAAGTGACTTTGTTTTAAACTTGTCATCAGCAATTTGCACCTTATTTAGAAAGAAAGATGACCTTGTGTTCTGCTCTGATGTAGATGGCCTGATGAATACCCTCAGAATCAAACATGACCCTCAAGAATGGTGACTATTCATAGACTCCTCAAAATCGAGTCTCAAGGCGGTGTTGCTGCATAATGGAAATTGACTTCCATCCATTCCAGTTGGACATGCTGTCTACATGAAATCTACGACAACCTAAAACAGCTGTTGAACTGTCTTCAATAGAGCAAGTATGACTGGCATCTCTGTTATGACTTGAAGGTAGTGGCTCTGTTGATGGGTCAGCAGCTGGGATATACAAAGTACTGCTGTTTCTTATGTGAATGGTGCAGCCGAGAAAAGACTTTGCACTATGTTAAGAGAAACTGGCCTCAGAGGAAATCTATGAAGGTCGGAGAGAAGAATGTGGAACACCCAGCACTGGCAGAAATGCACAAAATCTTGCTATCATCCTTATGCATGAAACTCAGTGTGATGAAAAAATTCATAAAAGCCATGGACTGGACTACCTCAGCTTTCAAGTTCTTGGCTGATGAATTCCCTAGACTCAGCGAAGCGAAATTTAAAGAGGGAATTTTTGTGGGTCCCCAGATCTGCAAACTGTTCAGAGACCAGATGTTCCACAACCTACTTCAGGGTGATGAGAAAAAGGCTTGGGACGCGTTTCGTCTGGTGTCAACTAAATTCCTCGGGAATGTCAGGGCAGACAACTACAAGAAATTGGTTAAGGACGTCTCTGTATCACAAACTTGACTGCAATTATGTCCTTAAAGATCCACTTTCTCCATTCCCACTTAGATTTCTTCCATGATAACTGTGGCATGGTTAGTGATGAGCATGGTGAATGTTTACACCAGGATATTGCAATGATGGAGAAACGATACCAGGAAATCTTGGTCTACTTCAATGTTGGCTGACTACTATTGTGGACGCTCACCAGAGATGATCCTGAGTAGCTGTACAAGTGACGGGCAGAGTGATGTCAGAAGTAGAAGCAGAGTTCTACCAATACATGTCATATGCATGTATTACTCTATTATATAAGAAACTATTGTGGATTTCTCAGAAATCATAGCCAATTTTGCATTTTCACTGTTTTATTCATGTTCAGCACCTTGAAATCTTTAAGAAATGGCTACTTTTAGCTGAGAGGCATGACTTTTACGAAAATTTGTTGCCCAGTGTAATGGGCTTGATCTCAAAAAGTTTGTTTATAATCTGTTCTGACCAAGATCTCTGCCACTGTGCCTGAAACTCAGTGTAAAAAGTCTGCCAAAAGTCCACATATGGAACCAGCAGTGGAGATTTGGACAGAGGCAGGGCCGAATTGGCAGCAACATCTGCCAAATCATTGCCCCTGATCCCGACATGACTGGGCACCCAACGAAACAGAATGGTGGTTGTGGCTGCCAGATGATGGAGCTGCTGGTGGATCCTGGACAGAACAGGGCGAGTCTGATGCCTCACCATGATCAAAGCTTGTGGCAAGCTGAGTTGATGTAAAGCACACAGATGATGACGCTTAGTCGTCACATGGTCCAAGATGAGGCTGGTGGCTTGCAACTCTGCAGTGAAGATGGTACACTGAGGTGTGATCCCAAGTCCAAGTCCCCAAGTACCTAATCACTTGTGGAATGGATGATCAGGAATTTTGGAGACACACAGAAGCTGGCAATGATGATGAACACAATGAAAAAGATGGAGACTCATATGTTGCAACTTTGGCCGATGAATTTCCATTAATGGAACTCGCATTGAGTGTTAGGTGTTTCAGTGCCCATAGTCCCCACCCATCATGGAGCCCAACAAGGGGATGTCCAGTTGAGTGAGAGGGCTGCACAGGCACTAAACCCACACAGCCAATCCCTTACAAATAAAAGGGAAACAGAAATGAGAGAAATTCACCTGAGTCCTCACAAAATGAAATATGGGAAAAAATAAAAAGGTGTGAGGAAACGACCCATCCTCACAAAGAAAGAAAACTCCAAAAGAAACTAAGGTATGCACCATACTATATAGTTGGCCCTAACAAGTCCAACCCACTAGCTGATTGATCCTGGGGAGGCCAATTTTTTGGCCTCCCCAGGATCAATCCTTTTTGGCAAACTATTTACCTGAAGCAGAGGTCAAAGAGGTATGTAGCAGTAGCCCTCGAAATTGCTGCCCAGCCTCGTGATGAACAAGCTCCCCAATGGCAAAGACAGACCAAAGGAGGTCCTGATAGTCATGAGCTGAGGAGAGCAGACAAGGACCCCTAGGCAACTACCAGGGGTCCTTCACAGGGTGTCTTCCTCACCATGGACAAGAGCTTGTACTGAAGGGAATTATATAAGGAACCAAATTAGTTAATTTTCAACAAATAGTGGAAACATTTCATTTTATATAGGAACCCAGCCAATACTTCTCAATGGACTGGATCTAGAAAAAAAAAATAAAGTGGGAGAGAAAGACCAAGAGACTGAATTTATATTACAGTATAACATTTTCCCCTCCATTTAAGAAGTATTTAAAAAATTTCTTGAAAAATGCATGAAATATACATAAGTTTAATAATTTTTGTCTCTATTACCCTTACTAGTATTTTAAAGGGGAGGGGAACTTTTCTGGTTCAACTTGGCTCAAAATATCCAATGCAGTGTTTGGTGAATGCCTATTTATCTTTTAAACACTATATTTCACGAGATATCAAAAAAAAGGGGAAAAAATAGTCTCAAGTTATTTACAATGTGTTCAAATAATATCGATTTGTACAGACTAACATGCACCAAAGTTTCAAATCAAAACCACATTTGCAAATCACATATTTTTCCCTTCGTATTCCTTTCACAAAATATATATGCTAATTTAGAATGTTAAACGTTTTAAATTGCAAAATGTACTAAAATGAAGCGAAAATATATATGGCTGTATTTCTGTGCATATCACTAAACTCCTCCATTAAAAAAAAATTCTCTTTGTGTCAGACTTCATTAGATTAAAAACACAGATGGGCATATTTTTAGTAAACAACTCAATTAACTCAGTGGAGCTCTCTGTCTACTTGGTAAAAATAAACACAGCTGGTACCAATACTATCTTCTTGAGTGTGCTAATAGCAATTTGAAGAAAATTTTTCCTAGTTTTTGCATCAAGTTGGGAAATAAATTTAAAAAAATTAGCATTATTTAGGAGCCCTAAAATATCTATTTTTTAATACATAAATATAGAAGTTAGTTTTTTTTTAACTAATGATGCAGTTTAGCATTTATGGCCAGAAATGAAAGTATTGTGAACTGCATTTTTACCATTGTGGGTATAAAGCATTAAAAATAAAGTACATACACATTTTATTTGTGTCATAAAGTTATTCCCCTTTTCTAAAATATTTTTTTCATTCTTCAATTGTGACTATCTTTGATTTTTGAGTGACTGTTACTTTAAGTAAATGATCTTTTAAAGTGGGTGCTTTATTTTTTAAGTGAGGTTCATGTAATGAGATACTCTGGTTGTTAATCAACTTGGACAGTGCAAAATTTATGTACTGTGTACAATTCTGGAAAACAATGCAACTGCATTGTGAATGGACACCATAATCTTTAAGGTAAATATAAAATAATGTGGATGTGTGCAGTAAAAACCTCTTAACCTAATTCAGAGACTAGCTCAACACTATAGTAAAAAAGAGAAATGAAGCTGACTGTTTAATTTCACTCCATAGTTTAATTTTTGGTATTATCAGGGTGCAAAGTAATGGAGAGGGAGTAGGTATTGATTTATTACAGGGATTTTATAACTGATATTCTGTATTGTCTTTGAAAGGGAAAAGCACTGATACTAAAACTATTAAGACCCTTTTTATGTTATGCAAATGGAAAGGTACATGTAAAGCTCTCTATATAAAAAAATAAATACCCCCTCAAGCAGCTGCTTGCCACAGAGATCTGACAGGAGCCTCTCAGTTTATATGCCAAAGTAGAAGATCTGAGAGGATGGCAGGACCTCAGCAGAAAAACAATACATACAACAATGCCTTATCCGGGGCTCGAACCCAGGTCCCTTAGATCAGTAGCCAAGCATGCTGACTCGGCCATAACATTGAAAATAAACTTTGTACAAAAAATGTCACTAAAGTCAAACTGAAGATCTCAAATTCATCCAAATCTCAATAATATTCATTTAATATTTAAGGAGTTATGGAAGCTAAAACATTTAACAATATTGCTAGTATAAAAAACTTATCTCAAAATTTAATTAAGCACAAAAAAATTATTAAAAGAAATCCATTTACAAAGTATAATTTTAGAAGTTTGTGTAATGATTTGGTTTGAAGAGTTTTATGGTAATTTGTGTTTAGAGAAGATATGAGCAGTGTCTGTTGTTGAATATTCAACCTTCAATAACTATTTAAATATTAACACATATTGTTGAAAATTGAGATTTAAAGAGATCTGTGTGACCAAAATCCAATGATATTTGTCCATAGAAACCTTATTTTTAAAGATAGGGATTTTTGAATGTGGCTTTCTATTCACATAACATGGACTTTCAACACTTTGGTAATATAACATATGTTGTACAGCAACATTGTTTTAACATCCAATACCATCCTTCCTTCAGCTTGGAAAAATAATTTAACATTAGGTTGATGCAAAAATAATAGCTGATTTTATTTTGTTTTCTTCCTTATAGTTAATTGTGAAATAAAATATACATATTTTGGTTAATGTTAGATATCATTTTAAAGCTTATTCTTTGCTTAATCTATCTATGCTAACATTGTTTTTAGAAAGTTTCATTTTATTATTTTCAGTCGTCTCAACATTATGTTGAGAAAAAATTAATTGTTATAATTTTATTGCCCAAATTCAAACTTGGCAACATTGTGACCCAAACAACTCTCAATGCTGTTGAAGCAAGGGAAGCACTACTGAATATACAGTGTGGCAATGGTTCAAAAAGTTTTGTAATGGAGCCTTGAAGGTGAGAAAGGACAAGGATGTCCTCCTACCATGGAAAACGATAAATTGAAGACAATTATTGAAGTAGACCCACATGAAACCATGAGAGATAGCAGAAGAGCTAAATGCTGATTCCACACCCGTTGTTTGGCATTTTAATCAAATTGAAAAAGTGAGGAACCTCATAAATAGATTCTGTATGATTTGAATGCAAAACAAATAAAGTCACTGCAAAGTGTTTCTTGCTGCTTTGAGCAAAACGACCCATTTATCAACTGGACTGTGACATGTAAGCCTTGTGAAAGCTACCTGTGAAGCATGTAATGAACTTATTAAAACATTAGGACAATTTTCTCCAGGGAAAAGTGGATTCTATATGACAACTGCCAATGATTGGCGCAATGGCCCGATCATGATGAAGAAACAAAACACTTCCCCAAACCAAAGTTGCACCAAAAGAAGGTTATGGTGACTGTTTGGTTATCTGTGGCAAGCACCATTCACTACAACTTCTTGAATCCAGATGAAACTATCACTGTGCAGAAGTATTGTCATGAACTCGACGAAATGCACGAGAAGTTGAGCAATAAACATCCAGCATTGGTCAATTAAAGAGGTTCTATTCTTCTCCATGACAATGCTCAGCCACATGTTGTGCAAATGATGCTCCAGAAGTTGAACGAACTGTGCTATGAAACTGCCCCATCTACTTTATTCACCTGATCTGTCATCAACGATTACGTCTTGAAGCATTCAGACAACTTTCTCCAAGAAAAAAACTTTAATCATAATGCAGCAGAAAACACCTTCAAAGAATTTATCTACTCCAGAACTCTGGTTTTTTATCGAAATGACATTGATCAACTTGCATCTAATTGGGAAAAAAAGTGTAGCTTTTGATGGTTTTTATTTTGATTACTAACATTTTTTAAGAGCTGAGATACGATTTGTTGAAGTTTAAAAATGGTGATTATTTTTGCACCAACCTAATACAAAACAACCTTGATAACCTGTTACAAATATTAAACTGTTGAGCAATATAAAAACAAAGATTGAGACAGTTAATGGATATTTAAAACTTTCAACTAAACAGGACACAAAAAAAAATACCTAACAAAAACTTCTCTTGCAGGTGTTTTTGATAGTGATAAGCCTGAATCTGTGGGATTAGGAGGGTTTTCCAATTTGGATGGTAGAAAGAAAGACACAGAGTAGTCCATAGCTTTGTCTTCTTCTGGACTTACATGAACCACAACAGGTGAAGTCATATCTATAGATAAGCCTATAAAAATAACATTGAATTAACCTTACATACATTAAAAACATAAGAATGCAAAAGAGAACTACTACTGCACATTTTTCAGACACTTTTTACAAAATGATTTTGAGCTTTCTTGAATTAACTTTCTGAGCCAAAAGGATTGTTTCAGGCACTTACTGTAACCTATGACCTGTATTTCATATTATCAATTGTCATCTTTATTGTGTTTTACAGCTTAATATTAGAACCTTTTTCCTGTTAGCCATTCTGTACAGCAGCAATATTTGATATACATATATATCTTGATATATTGAACCCTTCAGTTTTGTTATTCCATTATTATATCAATTTCTACTACAAATTTAATAGACTTTTTTCAAATTCACATATTTTTAGTTACATATAAATGTTTACAATCAGTTTAATTAAAAATTTACTTGATTTATGCATCTGAGAAGCCAATGAAATCACTTACTCAAACAGGAATGTTTCATGCTGCCATAAACAGTCATTATGGTGTGCTCATTTAGTAGAATGAAAATTCATATAATTAACTTCCTCGAATCAACTCTTTCAGAATTAGATTAATAATTAGAAATGCTTCCTGAACTTTTGTCATTTATTTCAATGCTTTCAAAAAATAAACCTTTACAAATGGCTATTTTGATTGAAATTATTTAATGTTTTTGATTTTGAAATAACTTCTTGACCTGATCCATTTCCATACAGGCAGAGTACATAAGTCACTATTAAATTTTCTTGAAATTTTAGTGTATTGTTCGAGCAAAAATAAGGAGCAAATGTTTCCATTTGCTGAAAAAAATTCACTTACCAATATTGAAAAAATACACGGATTACAATTTTTAAATTCCTAAATAATGTAAAATTTTATAAACACAATATCTCAAAAACTTTTTTAAAACATGGATGACAATCACAGCATTACCTGTTGACACTTTTAATGTCAATATAAATGTTTTTAATGCATACACATTTATTGGTTATACCTATTTCCCAAAAAAGGGCATTTTCCAATCGCTACTTCAATTTAATATTAGTTTTTTAATATGATGCTAACTTTTACACATCATGCTGAAAACATGTCTTATATGCTTTTGTGTTTATATGCTTATTATAATAATCATATATTAGACAAGCTGAAGTATGTCTAATATGTGACATGCTGAAATCATGTCTAATATGTAAATACATAATCCTCCAAAAGGAAGACATATCCTCCTTTTTTTTTTATCTCATGTCCTCACAGAATTTTGGAAAAACATGAAATGTCCCCCCTTTTTGTATAAACTCATAGCATGTTTAAACTAAAATTCAAGCCCTCACCTAAATTTCAAGCCCTCACTTGCAAAACTCCCTGCCCTACCCATGGTCAGTAGGGGACACCGATGGGCTTGGAAAGGCCGCTGTCCATTGGATGGGGCATTAAGCAATGGCCCCATGTGCAGGAGAGACATACCTTGTGCACATAAAAGAACACACTGGATGGCCTTGATGGGAGGCTACCATCTGTCTCCTAACAGCTGTTCCAGTGGGTCCCCTTCCCCCAACCTTCGGGCTCAGAGGTAAAAAAAAAGTGCTTGATTGGGTTAATCAAGCACTTTTTTGTACTTTCCTTTTTTAAAATTCTGAAACCTATGATTATAATTTACTGTCAACTGTGAAATAATTTACTGCAAATGCAAATTGTGAATGCTATATTGAATCTGTCAATGTTGTAAAGGTTACTATTTTCTGTAATCTCAATATTAGCAATTTACATGCCAGATTGAAAAAAAGTATATGTCTCAGAAAATTGAAAAAGTTTTGTTTCTGCCCATAGATTGATGGAGCTATAAAAGTTTACAGCAGCTTTATTTTATTTTTTTCAATTTGCAACAAAAAGGACAGCAAAGGAATTAAGGAACTATTTCACTTCCTCAGTCACAGTTAATAGAAACACACCAAGTTTGCCATTGGAACAGTAGACAGTTGCTAACTACTATGCCACTTAAGGCCAAAGAACTCTTGATTGCTTATCAAGTATGAATAAAAATTGCCATATCATATATTTTTAAATCTACTGAATAATTAAAATCATGTCTTTTTCTGACTGAACTGTTAGTCAAAAATTGAAAACATGCCCTCCATTTCTAGCTTTTTTTGTTGTCCTTTTAGAACACTGGCTCTGGAAACCCTAAATATACAATTGTTGCAATGAAAAAGTTTTATTCATTTTATATGAAAAATATTTTCATGGATTCAACAGTTTTTTCAAATATTTACTAATATATTTTAGTAATTGAAATATGGATAGCAATAAAATAATCCTGTGTTAACCCTTTCACGACTAAGGGAAACATTTTTCCCATTTTAAAATTGGTGATTGTCGTATTTAATTATAACCTTATCTGCATTTTTTATACAGAATGTCAAAATAGAACGTATCCCGAACGCAATTACGTAAACGGGAACGTTTAGAAAACAAAAACAGAACTGTCAGGACGCATAATATATGTACTATGTGCAATGTCCATCTTTGCCTCACTACCAAAAGAAATTGCTTCGCAGAATATCATAATTAGCACATCATTTTGTATAGTAATTTTATTTCATAATTTTGTATTATTTTAGTTAACATTTTGTTCTAATAAACCAATAAATAAAAGACATTGCATAATAAGCCTAACTATAATTTGTGTTACCATTATAGTCCATTGGGAAAAATATTTCCCATAAAATTCCAAAAAAAAACTACACTTTGTTATGTATTTTTCTTATGATTTTTATTTATTTTACGTCTAAACAAACTAAAATAAACAGTTACATACTAATATTTACTCTTAGAAACCTTATGGTCCTGAAAGGGTTAACAGTTAAAGAAAACATGCTGTTTTACAGTTTCAAACAAACACAAAGCCCTGAATTAAAAAAAAAATGTTTTTGCAGAAAGTACTGACATGGTAAGTGATGTTTGAATTTTGGTGTTTGAATATTATTTTTCAAATAATTTTAATCATTAAATATTTCACATGAAATTTTAAGAGATAAACAAATTTTCATTGGTTATAAAGAGGAGACTCCCTTTGTACAACCTATGTAGAATCTTTTAAGCCAATGGGAAATCTTTTACCATGAAAATAAAAATTTTCATTTTTGTTTGAATAGGGAAATACTCTTTTCATACTACTTTGGATTTGGGTTGGATTGTTTTACCTCTGAGTGGCACTTTTATGCACACAATGGGCTATATGGCCAGGTTACAAGGACTCCGAGGGCTCAGAGAAGGTGGGGGAGGGGACCCACTGAACAGCTGTTAGGAAACAGATGGTAACCTTCCATCAAGTCCATCCTCCCACACGTGACTGTGGCTTAATGTCTCATCCAATGGATGGAAACCTTTCCAAGCCCACTGATGTTCCCTGCTGACTGAGGGCAGGTAATTTTGCAGAGATAAATCTCAATGTTGGTCCAGCTTGGACTCGAACCTAGGAACTGCAGATTAAGAGCTGGTGGCCTACTGACTTAGCACCCTATTTGCAATACCTACATCAACCTGATCCCTGATTAATTTATTCAGCGGTTGATGATGAGAAGCTGACACTAGGACAGATTGATATGTAAAGGACCATAGCCACCCAGATCACATGATTTCCATTTATAGGATTTATTGAATGAAGCTGTCTATAATAATCATCCTCCAATGTTATTTATCAAAAATGATATATTCTTGAATAGCATTGAAATACATATTCTTGAATAACATAACCAATGCTATTCAATAATTTCCCTAAAAAATATTGATAAAAGCATTGCCTAACCAAACAAAAAGGGGTTTCTGGCATGTTTGGTTATAGATAAATGTTTCAGCACCTTTTGTAATGAATTATGGTGGAATCTGATAATTTGGTAAGGAAATATACAGTTCTTAGCTTAACAGATTGTATCTCTAGAATTGCTCAGGTTTTATCTTATTCTACTCACTCGGTATATTGCTGATTAAAATACAGTTAGGTTATTTCAATTGGAAATAGGAAGCCTTTTACAAGATCTTGCAGACAAGATAAATATGGTATTTAATTAAAGTAACATAGTTGAGTGTTCATATAGATGATTTTTTAATACACAATAGTTTAACTTAGCTGTAGAAATAATGGAAAGCATCTTAAAAAACTTCTGTGGCCTTGTTATTAATAACTGTAGATGTTAATGCAGTTGGAATATTAAGTTATTTTATATTTATTATAATATAAAGTTTATATAAATGTATTATTTAATATAAAGTTTATTTGTTTCAGAGTGCAAGAAAGTAGAGCCGTTGCATTTGGTTAATTTTTTTAGTATATTTTTCTATTGGTCCAGTAATAGTTTCCATGGTAATGGAAGATAGGGGTGGTAATTTCATTTGTTGCAACAATGTTCTCTATTTTGCTAGAACAATGCCCTTTTCAATTTGTCTGAAATTTGTATAGATAAAAAAATTATCAAAATGTGATTAATGTCATATCATTTGAAACACTTTTATGCAACATTTAAAGGATATAATTCAATTAAATATAATTTTGTGAACTTAGCAAACAATTTTACAACATACTACCATAATTTTTATAACTAATTCTCATTTAAACTATTAGATACTTAAAATGTAATCTACATGAAACATTAACTATGTTGCTTCAGTAAAATATTTATCTTCAACCTGGACGATTTTAGTAACATATACACTGAGTTGGCTTTGCATTAGCAACACCTACCTAATACCTTGTAGAGTAATCTTTTGCCTGTAATACAGCCTATACAGTGGGGCATGTACTCCACAAGGTATTTCATGATGTTTCGTAGTAGTGCTACCCATGTGTTCCACAATGTAGCCTGTAATGCCTACACATTACAAGATCCAGGGTCATAGCATTGAATTGTCTTTTCCAGCAGGTTCCAAACACGCTCAATAGGGCTGAGATTGGGTGGCCATGGGAGGAAGCAGAATTCATTGTCATATTCCTGAAACCAATCTGCAATCTGCCAGGCTGTGTGATATGGCAAGTTACCTTGCTGATAGACATGAGTTATCTGGATACACTGTCATCATGAAGGAGTGTACTTGGTTGGCAATGATAGAAAGTTAGAGGGTTTTATGGAGCAGTTGGTTCACTATGGTCAGTGGACCCAGGGCTTTAGAAAAACAGTCCCCAAACCATAACACTCCTGTTGCCATGGCTTCAAGTTGCTTTTGTTATGTTGAAGGCCTCCAGGGGAGGTCCGTAAAAGAAATTTATTTAAAAGGAACAGAGAGGATCCTGACATGGAGCGGGTGTTTGGTGGTGCCCGATGGACCACTCTGTCATGTGCAGAAAGCTACTTGCAGCCCAGAGACCAGCTTTACTATGGATCACCAGAGCTTATAGGACCACATCTACAGATGCACTCCTGGTGATAGTAGGGATCCCGCCTCTGCATTTAACAGCTGGCAAAGAAGCAACCATATTCAGAATTCTGCAGGCAAGGGAAAAGGCAACATTTCTAGGAGTCCAGTATGACTCTGAGGTCTACGAGGCCAATACCGCTAGGTGGGATACACACCCCACCAAGAGACTGCATGCGTCTATGGAGTTACCATCAGGTCGAGGAGTAGAAGTCTACACAGACAGATCCAAAAGTGAGGATGGTGTGGGCCTAGCCTACACTGTCTACAGTCAAGGAACCAAAGTGTATGACCATAAAAGGAAAATGGCTTGGCCTTCCAAGCAGAGCTGTTTGTCATCAGAGAGGCCCTAAACGACGGCAGTCACTACAGTGACATCTGGCTGTAAACCGACAGCCGGGCAGCTCTGCAAGCGCTTGAAGATATGAACAACAGATCTCAAAGGGTTAACGAGGTCACGCACCTCCTGGGTACTCAGAACATGCCCAGTATCTCTCTCTCCTGGATCAAGGCACACATAGGTCATGAAGAGAACGAACGAGCAGACCAACTAGCCCACTCAGCAGGTACTAACACCCAGCCTGAGATAGCAGTGAAAACTTCTAAAACTACCCTGAAGTCTACATTAGGTCAAAAAGTTATGGACAGGTGGCAGAGGCTCTGGGATATGACTGAGAATGGTCTGCAAACGAAGATGTTCTTACAAAGGTCGGTCTATCCTTGATGCTCTCAGACCACTACCTCACGCAGGTACTGACAGGACATGGGAACTTCCCAGCATATCAGGAGCATTTCAAGATCTCTACCCACAGTTACTGCAGCTGTGGGGACGCAGACGTTGGTCACCGGAATACCACATTACACCAATAATACCACATTAACACTAATGCCAATAATCAACATCGCCCGATTACGGAAGTGTATGCTAACAAACTTAGAAGTTCCCAAGCAATCAGGACAACCACGATGTCCATTAGGAGTGTCCAAGTCAGGGTGCACCTGAGGGACATGGGTTGGCTCGTCTGCTGGCTCAGGGACTCACTCCTTTGAGATTGAAGCTGCTTTCACTCTTCTACTTATCTTCCCCATTTTCTAGTTGGGTTGCACTCCACACCCCCTTTAATGCCACCCATACTACAAGCCCCTACTGGTCTCCTCTAAGACAAACCTTTATCTTTTACTTCCAGGCTTCTCATTGCCACTTGTGTAGTGTCGTGTAGACGGAGCAAGAGTTTTCTCCTGGAGGGGGTCCTTCAGGACCCCCTCCCCCCAAATTATGAGAGGTGTGCCTATGGAAGGTACAGTTTCTTCAGGCTTGCAGTGAACATGGGTACCCATGATGGACACTGAGTGTCATAGTCCATATGAACTAATGTCTGGAGCATTGCCCATGTGGATATTTGTCTTGCTATTCCAACACTGTACTGAGTGGTTTGCTGGACTACTGTGCTGTGTTCCTACTGTTGAGACAGGACACACCTTGCTCACCATGGCTGTCAACCACACATGGCTGTCCCATGTATGACCTGTGACTGGTTGTTCAGTTGCTACTGAGCTAATCATTGTAAACTTGTGACACTGCAGAACAGGAGCAGCTCACCATGGCAGCTATCATCAAGATACTGGAACCTGAAAGTCATGCCCTTACAATCATAAGAAGCTCAAAGCTGGAAAGATTCAATACCAACCCATTCTTCCTCGAAGTCTGAATGATCACAATGCTGGCCCATTCTCATTCAAAGTCTGAAAAATCACAACACTGGCCCATTCTTCCTCGAAGCAACACAAAAATTTATTTCCACTTGTACACTCTACAATCGTACATTGGCTATTCCTGATCTTGAGCCATCACCAGCTCCACAGACAGGTTCATTCCTAAACAAGGGGGTATTGCTAATGCAAAGCCAACTCAGTGTACATATTGCAACCTATTTTATGAGGTATTATATTTTCCTCCAGAAAGAAGTTTCTGTCATTAATAATAATACCACTACTGTATAATTCATTAACAATATCATTAACAATATAGTCACTATTGTACAGTGGAGTTAGAAGTCCAAACATTCATCTAATGCTAGTTTGAAGTAAATATAATACATAAATCGTACATACAAAATCCTCATCCAGCCATGGGCTACAGCGATCCAACCAGACTGTGCAATTTTTCTCTCCAGATAAGTCTCTTTTGAGTTAAAGCTGCTGCATTTGGCCACTCTAGGCCAATTCTAGCAAGGCCCTGTTTGACATTGTCTGCCCATCCAAACCTAGGTCTCTCCCTTTTTCTGATACCCTTAG
Source organism: Ryuthela nishihirai (assembly GCA_038380435.1). NCBI lineage: Eukaryota > Metazoa > Arthropoda > Arachnida > Araneae > Heptathelidae > Ryuthela > Ryuthela nishihirai. The sequence continues at coordinate 64,643,907 of JAWZYU010000002.1, forward strand.
GCACACTGTTCATAATCCTCTTTGACAATCTGCAGCTATGCAAACAGGCAACATGGCCAAACCAATGCAGTCTCTCTCTGTACAATATGCTGCTCAAAGAGGTTGCTGACTCCTTCTTCTAGCTTCATCATTACTTACAAAGTCAAACCAAAAAATGCCCAAGATACTGCATAAACATCTAGAATCAAAGGCATCAAGTTTCTTGTTATCCTGCTTACAATGCGTCCATGTTTTGCTACCATAGCTAACCTTAGAAAGAACCAAACTATTATACAGCCTAATTTTAGTCTTTAGGTGTATACACCTATTTTTCCATACTTTCCACAGATTCTTAAAAGTCCCAGCAGCAATCCCTTTATTCTATTTATTTCATGCCACACATCACCACTATCTGTTGCACAGCTCCCAAGATAATTAAACTGAGACACTTGCTCAATAGTACAGCCATTCAAAACAACTGAAGCATCATCTTCCTGACCAATTTTCATCATTTAAGTTTTTTCTCTTTTATCACCAAACCTACTCTATTACCAGTCTCGTCAACATCCCTAATGAATGAATTCATCTCATCAACATCAGTAGCCAACAGGGCCAAATTATCTGCATAATCTAAATAAAAAAATTTGAAATACAAATTAAAAAACTATTTTTTCTACTAAATGTCTGCTGGTTTAATACCACTTCCAGGTTTATAAAAATGCACCTGAAACAGGAATGTTTGTTTTATTACTATGATACATTTCAAAATTGTGATGGTCAACCCATGGCTTAATCAAGCTATTTATTTTTAATTTTATATATATTTCTCATGTTTTTTTTTAAATATTTATGTATACATAAAAATTTAAATGCATATATTTTATATTCAAAATCAATATTTATAATTACCATGATTATAAAAATATGTAGTCTACCAAAAGTATTGGACACTGAAGGAAGTTAAGAGAATAACTAAAGCTCTGGCCAGCAGTACTCTGAAAAACCCTATTTGGCCCACTGATGAGAAAAGATTGCCCATCCCTGCTTTAAAAACATGGGCTAGAATCACACAAGATGACTTTGTCAATGTTTCATGGAAGCTCTCTGTACTGGCTTTTTTTTTTGTGATGCACATCACACATTTTCTCCTTGTCTACTACACTTTCGAATCTTCTTAGCAAAGTGTCTACAAACCAGGTATATTAAAATGAAAAAAAAAATCAATATTCTCAGAGTGACATAGTCAACACTTTTTAAGGGGATAGAATTTAACTTTTTTTTTCTATAAAATTTTGTCAAGGGAGGAAGAGATTAAACACTCCTCAACATAGCAGCAGAAATGAGAGAGTTAAAACCTCCTTGACAAAATCATATCTTCCCCCCATCCAACCACAGAACCATATGAAGATTCATTTCCCTGAAAGGGAAATCCTTTGTTTCCATATATAAGACCTCATTAATTCTCAAAAAATGACAAAACATCGATTTTTTTAAATTAAAAAACACAGAAGTAATAAAAAAAAAATATAAAATAACTTGAATCTAAAAAATATTTACAAGTTATAAGACTTCCTCATCAGAAAACTAGCAAAGATGTAGCCAGAACTCTAACAGAGTGTTGCCAACACGGACACAAAAAGAACGTGACGATAGGAAGTTGGAGACGAAGATCGGCATGTGATCTCTCAAGCTGAAGCTATGGAGGTCACGAAGAATGCCAAATCTCCAAGCCGTGTCGTATTTCGATGTCTCCAAGCTGTGTCACTTTTTCGATGTCGAAGAAAATTGACACCAGGTGCTCTCTATGTAAAAATGAATTTCTGATAGCCGATTTGAAGCATATTAGATGGTCCAGAGTTGACCATTGCCTGCGAAAGCCACACTGGGTGTTGGAAAGAAGGTTGTGGTGTTCTAAATACCAGATGAGTCTGGCATTTACCGTTCTTTCCAATACCTTGCAGCTTGTCAATGCAATGGGATGATAATTGGAAGGAATCTTGGAATCCTTTCCTGGCATCGGGAAGGCCAAGACGATGGCCTCCCGCCAGGAGTTCGGAAACTGCTCCTCGAGGACAATACGATTGAAAATATGGAGCAGCCAATCCTTACTTGATGGTGCGAGATGTTGGAGTATGGCATAATGGACATTGTCTGGCCCTACAGCAGATGCACAAGAGGAGTGCAGAGCAAGGCAAAGCTCCTCCACTGTGAATGGCCTGTTGTAAGGCTCCAGGCCATTCGAGTGGGAGGACAGTGTGAAGCATTCCACCCTGCTCTCCTGGGCCAGATATTCGGGGAATAAGAAGACGAAGAAGAGATGGAGGAGAATGACTTCCCCAGAGTGTCGGCAATTGCTTTGGAATCAGCAATTGCCTGTCCATTGTGCTCCAGGATAGATAACGAGTGGGACATGTAGTTCCCACCCATCTTCCGGACTTTATCCCACATGACCTTAGAACTGGTCGTGCGGGTGATAGAAGAAGTATATTGATCCAAGATTCCTTCTGGCGCCGGATGAAATGAGTTTTCACCCTGGCACGTTTGAATATTTCAAGGTTGAGGGACGTCGGATATCTCCAACACCCCCCCCCCTCCCCCCCGAGCCTTAGGAGCTGCGGTGCAATCTGGATCCCACCATGGTTTTGGAAAACAAGGAAATCGTGTCGAAGTTTGAAGAATTGTTGATGCAGCTGCATCTAAAATACAGTCCATTACCTCTGCAACTGCCACATTGATGGGCTCCCAGCTGACAGAGTAGTAAACGAGCTCAGAGAGCAGATTGAAACCACTCCAGTCAGCCCGATGAAGCCTCCACCATGAGACGCGTGAAGGGCTGCAAGGCTCCCCACGGTAGATGGTGCACACAACAGGGAGGGGATCGCTTCCATAAGGGTTGTCCTCGACCTCACATGTAAAGAGTGGAAGGATCGAGGAGAAGTAGATGGTGAGGTCAATGGCAGTGAATGTGTGGATTGGGGAGTGAAGTACTGACACTGGTGTTCAACAGGGAGAGAGAAGGATCCAGGAGCCACTGCTCCAGGACCCCATACCCCTTCCATTGGTGTCAGCACTGCCCCATAGTGGACTGTGTCTGTTGAAGTCCCCCATTGTGAGGAAGGGGGATGGCAGCTGCGAGACGATATCATCAAGGATGGTCCTGGAAGACGATGCTCCCAGGTGGAAGATATACAGTCAGCGAGAACCCATGAAGAGGCGGATGGCTACCACCTCTAAGTTGGTGGTGAGGAGTACGACCTGGAATGGAGAATGGTTGCTCACAAGGATAGCGACACCCCATTGAGCTGGACCTTCTCCATCCCAGTCCCAGCGAACTAGTGAAAAGTGCCAGATCATGGGATCTGTGACTGACCGCAAGTATGTCTCCTGCAGGCACACATAGATGGGCTGGTGTGCCTGAAGGAGGATTTTGATGTCGTCAAGATTCCTCTGGAATCCACGATTGAGTGTGGCCAACTCAGGACTTGTGGGTGGACGACGAATTCCTATTCAACTTAACAGCCGCAGAGGATGGTTTAGTGAATAGGAGACAGTCAGTATCCATGTCCTCGGAATCATCTGAGTGGCATGGATCAGTGACCGCCCTTTGTGGTGCAGTGATTATTTTCTTTTTTGGCCCGGTGGAGGCCCCTTTGGTTTGAAAGGTCTAGCTGTCAGAGGACGGGGAGGAGGTGGCCTTCCAGTGGGGTTGGAAGGCTGAGTTGCAGGAATGGAAAAATGGAATAATTGTAATGCTTTGTCGAAGTTGACACTACCCTCAGTTTCACCTGCATCAGGAGGCCCAGAAAGATTCAGTAGGTGGTACACTGATGTCAGTCTGCACTGCCACTGAAGTCATTGGAATGATGGGCTTTCCACGAATGCACTGGCATAGGAGACCTTGCAAGGTGGGGCGGGCGGAGCAGCAAGTTTTCTTGCCTCAGTGTATGTGATGTTATTTATGATCTTTAGGCATTGAACCTCCTTTTCCTCCTTCCACTTGGGACAGTCCCAGGAGTACGGCAGATGTTCGGCACTACAGTGGGGCGGGGGTGGCTCAGTCGGTAGCGCGCCAGGCTCATAATCTGTAGTTCCCAGGTTTGAGTCCCAGCTGGGTCAGCGTTGAGATTTATTTCCGCAAAATTCCCCGCCCTGCCCACGGTCAGTAGGGGACACCGATGGGCTTGGAAAGGCCGCCGTCCGTCGGATGGGACGTTAAGCCGTGGCCCTGTGTGCGGGAGAGCCATACCCTGTGCACGTTAAAGAACACGCTGGATGGCCTTGACGGGAGGCTACCATCTGTCTCCCAACAGCTGTTCCAGTGGGTCCCCTCCTCCAACCTTCTCTGAGCCTTCGGGGTCCTTGTGACCTGGCCATTTAGCCCATGGTGTGCAAAAAAAGTGCCGCTCAGAGGTAAAACAACCCAACTCGGCACTACAGTTCACACAGCTTGCCTTTTCTGTTGTGCAGTCAGGATCAAGATGATCCTTACTGCCACAGCAGTAAACACACAGAAGAGAGCACAGATGGGCAGTAAGGATCGAGATGATCCTTACTGCCCATCTGTGCTACAGCAAGCACAGATGGGTTTGCCCCGGCAAGCTGTGACTGGCAAGAAATGATCATACAGTCATGCCTGCACAGGAGGCCCCACTCAGTGATGACACCCCGAGAGGAATTCAAAGTTTTGTGTGGAGTGATCTAGACAGTCACCCCACCAATCTCTCTGACTTTCAGTAGTTCTGAATGTTTGGAACAAATGGTCTCAATCTGCAAGTCGCCAGATCGTAAGCGCTTGACAGATTTCAGCTCTCCTGCAAGACCTTTCAAACCTTCGTTCACAAAAAATTTGGACATGTCCCCAAGTACCTGATCACCTGTGGAGTGAATGATCAGGAATCTCGGGAACGAAGACACAGACAAAGACAACGACGGTGTAGATGACAAAGACAACAAAGATGGGAGCTCATGTCGAGCCCTCTTAGCGGCATTGATCAATTCAATTTCATCTTCAACTCTCAGTTATTTTTGTGTGGTTCAGTGCCGCTGTCCCCACGCGCCACGAAGTCCAACAAGGGGACACCCAGTCGGGTGCCAGGGCTACGCAGCACTATACCCACACAGACAGTGAGCCAAACCCTCACAAATAAATGGAAGGAAAATGAAAAGAGAAATGTGCAGAAATAAATTTTCTACACAAAAGGAACAAAGAATAAAAGAACAAAATTGTGAACAGCCAAACTGGTCTCATAAAGAAATTATAACTACGAAAGGAAAATAATTTGTGAGGAAACTTGCAAACCTATACCTGGACGTGGGCAAGGTTACTCATTGCTTTGCACAGTTGACCCTGGCAGGACCTGTCCACCAGCTGATTGATCCTGGGGTGGACATCCCAGAAGTTCCCATTCACCAGAAGCAGAGGCCAAAGCGGTGTATAGCAGAGGCCCCGGAATCCACTGCCCAGTCCCATGACGAAAGGCTCCTCAATGGCAAACACATGCTCAAACTCTGCACGACAAACATTTGGGCGAGCGTTCAGGATCCTGTGAAGGTACCCGAGCCAGCGGAACCTTCACAAGATGGTCACCTCACCACGTACAGGAGCTCGCACCGAGGGGAATTTCAATAAGACTTTTGTAATAATATAGTGAAAGAATAGATCAAACTATATAATTAAAGCTTAATTTTGGAAAACCTGATGAACAAAAATACTTAAATTATATATTAATCGAAAGTAAATTTCTTCCGAATAATACAATATTTACCTGAAACATGATTTTTATTTCTTTTAATCTTTCTTTTCAGTGTGGTATATTTTAAATATGGGCCAGCAGCATTATACACTGAAGAGCCAAAACATTATGACTAGTGCATCTTTATGCAAAATGAAGCAACTGCAGGTAAACGATGGCACATGTAAAGGTCATGAAATGGTATAAATAACACCTAATGCACTCTGTTAGTGTTGTTCTTCTGATGGAAAAGGCAGCAGACTTAAGTGAGTTTGACAAAGGTCAAATTGTAATGGTAAGACTGGGTCAGAGCATTTCCGAGATGGCAAGGCTTGTGGGGTGCTCACGGTCAGTACCTTCAAAAAGTGATCGGAGGAGGGGAAAAAAACCACGAACTGCCAGCAAGGTGCGAGCCGACCAAGGCTCATTGATACTAGAGATGAGTGAAGGCTATCCCATATGATATGAGCCAACAGAAGGGATACTGTGGTGAAACTCACCCATAATTTGAATGCTGGTGATGAGAGTAAGGTGTCACAACACATAGTACATTGAACCCTGCTGAAAATCGGGTTGTTTAGCCACAGGCCGCTGCTCTGAGTGTCCATGTTAACCTCGGTTCACCATGAAAACACCTACAATGGGCATGCGAGCATCAAAACTGGACCTTGAACGATTGGAAGAATGTCATCTGTCCGATGAATCTCGTTTCCTGTTGCATCACGTGGAAGGCCGGGTGTGTGTATGTTGTTTTCCTGGGGATGTGTTGACACCAGGATGCCCTGTGGGACAAAAACAAGCCAGTGGAGGAAGTGTAATGCTTTGGGCAATGTTCTGCTGGGAAACCTTGGGTCCAGTCATTCATTTGCAGGAAACTATAATGCCTACCTAAATATCATTGCAGACCAGGTACATCCTTTCATGGCAATGGTATTTCCCTCTAGTAGTGCCTTATTTCAGCAGGATAATGCACCATGCCACACTGCCTGGATTGTCCGAAAATGACTCGCAGAACATGAGGAAGACTTCCAGGTATTGCCCTGGCATCCAAATTCCCCAGACATCAATCCAATCGAGCATCTGTGGTTTGTGTTGGAATAGCATATCTGATCTGAAATGGCTCAACCATGTAACTTACAGGAGTTCAAGAATATGCTGGTAACGTGTTCATACCAAATACCACAAGACACCTTTAGAAATCTTGTAGCATCCATGCCTCACTGGGTGCTGCTTTGGTGGCAACTGCTTTGGCGGAATGTGGAGGACCAACATCATATTTAGGCAGGTGGTCATAAAGTTTTGCTCCTCGGTGTATAAGATGACTTGGATTGCTCGCATTAATGGGATTTTCTGTCCTGTTTATGAAATGGAAAAACACTTTCTTGGCTGCTTTTTTTTAATAAATATTATCAATCTTTTCTTTGGGTATTGAAGTTTGGTGATCTTAGCTAATTGCAGAAAGGTTTATGCACCAAGGGTAAAAAACAAACTTATAATTAAAAAAAGTATTCAGCTAGAGGGGTAGAAAAAAGGAAACTTGTTCCACAGGAGGACTGATTTTCATGCCAAAACGACTTCGAATACATAAAGAGTATTCGAAGTCAATTTTGCTTGCTTTCATATCCAAGACCTCATTCATTTTCAGGAAATGATACAAGATCAGAGTTTTTTTACTGGAAAATGAAGAAATAATAAAGAAAGTAAAATGTATAACCTAATGCGATGTTAAATAAAATATTAATAGCAACAAGTTGTAAGCCAGACATCCCATATAGCATAACTCGAAAAATCGATAATTTATGGATATAAAGTAAATCAACAGAAACAAAAAAACTAATATTTAATTATAAAACTAGAAGGACGCATATTGCTCTGGCACATATAAGAATCTAATTTTCAACGAGAAAGAAGTTTTTCCTTTACCTACCGTTTAATTCCTTAAATGTTTTAATTTGAGCTAGTGGATGATGGGGAAAATACAAATAGTATTTCATTAGTAATTATACAACATAAAAGTATTTGACTCTTCTCAAAATCTAAAAATTTGCATTTCCCACACCTCCCTCAAAAACATAAGTAGATTATTGCTGTCAGTGAAATATCTCTTAAAAACTACCACAAAAATTTCAAATTTCTATTCCATACATATTATTTGTAAAACTCAATAACAGCTGCACTCAATACCCTCTTGCATCTCGTAATAAGAAGATAAAACCAAATTTCTCTTTCTGAACAGAGAAACTCTGGTACCCTTGGCTAGAAGATCTCAGCTTTGCTTGGAAGAAGACCTCAGCTTGTTGTTTGGAAAGTCCTAGGTCTCGAACAAGATCATTCAATTCATTTTGCTGAATCAGATGAGGCTCATCTAACTTTTTAGGGGTGTATGTAGAATCAGGATCTGAATGTGCCTCAAAATCTTCCTGTGATAAATGTGAATTCATCTCCTCCCAGTTGGAGGTGTTGCTATAGGATGCTCTTCTCCATGAGGAACTGGCCTTATGGCTGAAGGTACATTTGGATATTGTATTTTGCTTTTGTTCCTTTTTTAAGAACCCAACACTTTAAACAAAAATAGCAATCATGCAAGTGACTAGTTGGCTCACACCAAACTATTGGAACTGCAAAGGGCATGAATTTTATTTTACCTTTCAACCATTCACTCAGGCCAACAAAGCACGAAATGCAGCACACATGTAAAGACCACGTTTCGTCCTGATCTCCAACATGACATCCAAAATACAAGTTATAGGCTTCCTTAACAATCTTTGGCAAATAACAATCCTGGGATTTTAAAATATAATTTCCACACACATAACAAAACTTATCTGGCACATTAACACATCCGCAATGGTTAAAGGGAAGGGTTAAAGTGCTGGAAGACACTAGCTCCCAGAGCCAAATGCAGTCTCATTATCCATTGTGAACCATAATTCCCAAGATAACATGTTCTAAAATTTTTTTGGCCCATAGAAATTAACCATTTTTAATGGTTTTTTAAATCAATCCTGAAAATTTATGAATTATATTTCATAATCAATATAAGTTTGATTTATATATTCAATGAAGTTGCCAAAAATGAAAAAAGGAACCATTAACACTGCTGTGCAGCCAGTACTGTAACTTTTTTTGCACACTTGAGTGTTTAGTTGTTTTCTTCCTTCTTAATGTTCCCAAACTCAACTTTCATGGAATGGGTTCTTTGAACTCTTGCCATTAAACTTTCCTTTACCTTTTGGAATTCTCTCAAAAATAACTTTTATAATGAGTTTGTAGTAAATATTGATATCAAAAGTTATAGTACACAATATAGTGACTCTGATGAAATTTCCAGCACTACTGTACAAGATAAAAATATGGAACTATATAATTATCCTGTTTCAGGTAAATCTGTTTATATATTATTATGTAGAATTAAATATTCTTTCTTTTCAGATATAACATGCCATATTCTCTTCATTAGTTATTTCAGAATGAAGTCAAATACAATGAAATTACTCTTTTTTTTTTACTATATTGTTTTAAATAAACACTACTAAAATGAATATGCTTGCTGTTTTTCTCAAATATTTACTAAAAATTCACAATTTTCTTTTAGTATATAAATAAAAAATAAATACCCCCTCAAGCAGCTGCTTGCCATAGAGGTCTGACATGAGCCTGTCAGTTTATATGCCATAGGAAATCTGTGAGGCTGGCAGGACCTCAGCAGAAAAACAATACACACATCCATGTCTTACCTGGGGCTCGAACCCAGATCCCTTAGATCAGTAACCAAGCATGCTAACCACTTGGCCAATGACATAACTTATTTCTCTCCATCGATTTACATTGGTATAAAATTTTAAAGTTGTTCTTTTTTTGTACCAGAAGCATTTCAAAATTGATCTGGTCGTCAGAGTGAGTTCTGCTCCATAAACACGGCATGTTAGGAGTTAAAAGAAAAAAAACAACCTAAATGTTGGGATGTGAAAAAAAGTCACAGTAATGGCTGCTACAGCAATAAAATGTTTTCTTTCATCATTTTTTGTAACTTCATTGGATACTTAAATCATCAGATATATATTAATTATCAAATTCAGTTCGTAAACTTCCAGGTTGATTGTAACCTGGAATTACATTTATCCAAATGGCTGGAGGTCTGGGCAATATTTCTATTACAGAACACAAAATACAGGGATAATTGACAGCTGTCACCTACCTGACTACTAGGTAGGTGGTTGTATTATTCTGATACAACTGTGTATATCTTTTGAAAATACATAATTCAACTTCAAAAAATATTTTGTTCTAATACTAAATACAGGGATAATTGGTCCAAGTGTTCCCCAAGAAAATATTGATCACATTGATTAAAAAGGTTTGAAATGGATAATTTCTATGCAGAAAAAATAAACTTGGAACATATTATCTTGGGACTATATTATACAAAAGCAGTATCATATCTGTTGGGAACTATGGCTGTGAAGCTCTATAGCTTCCAAAAGAAACTTCTGAAGAAATATCATTGAAAATATATTAAAAACTACACCATCCAACTAAATTCTGATTAAAAAAAAAATCAGCATTCAATTGTAATAGTAGTAGTATTTAACAACAGAATCAGAAAAAAATTACTCAAAATTGCCAAATATTGAATTACTTGCACAAACTCCTAAAATATTCACTTACTAAATGTTTTGAAATAATACTTATTAAGTTTTAATTACCTTCCAAAATCAATTATTATAACTAGCTGTTGTTAATTACTGTTGCTAAATATTCAGATTCTGTAGCCCTAAACACTGATTAAATACTGTTTAAAATCAAGAATTACATATATTTGACAGAATTCTTCAATTTATTATGTCATATTTTTTCATAAAAAATACTATTACATTATTTCTTATGGGGAAAAAATTATTCTATTTAAGTATTTTCACTTTAATACACAGTTTTCGACAATGCACGTTTGTAAATCAATGTACACCATATACCATATATTTATAAGCATGTAATAGTGGTTAAATGCTTAGTAAACCAATGATGTGTGGTGGATTAACTTGTAGTGTGCCTTATCTTGGTGCCTTATCTTGGCTTATAAAGAACAATATGCATATAGAATTACCTGTCTCGTTTTTCCCATTAATGTAGTCAAACAGACGGCAGAAATCTTCTCGAGAGAAGTCATTTGGTGTTTTACCAGCAATTCCAAGTGTTACCCAACAACATTCTGGGTAAGAACGAACCTCGAAATCCTAATGCAAAAGAATTTTTAAAATAGAAAACATTAAGCATTTTACACAACTGTTAAACACTAAAAAAAATACATAATGAAATTTGCATTGATATTTCCCTCAAAACCTAACAATTATAGCACAAACTTTTGCATGTGTACAATTTAAAAGCAGAATTTTTGATATTACATTTTTTGCATTTTGTAGAGAATACAAGGCCTAATCAAAAAATATTGAGTTTGAATCTGTGATAATTAAGCTATTGTACTTCAAAGGTGGGAGGTTGCAATAGATTCATTATTAGATTAGGCTTCAGGTTAGACTTAGCATTCCTGAAAGTGCCAGAAGCACTCCCAAACTCAATTTTTGTAATCACCAAAAGCTGCTTCATTACATTTAAATTGTTTCCATATCGTAAAATCTTTTGTCTTCACAGTTTTTTTAGAAATCTCATTTGAGGAATACTGGCTGAAAATTACTGCATAAGCTTAGCTGAATGTGTCATTATAAACAACTGCAAACTAAGAATTTGGTAATTGGCAAATTCACCATGAAACTGAACCTTCCCACTCAGCCCAGCATGTGTGCAGCAACTTTTAGCCAAACAGAATATTCTATAAGTGAGAGATATATCTACTCAACAGATATGACTCCCTGTTCCCTAAGTTAAAAAAAAACCTGGAAATGCAAAAGATTTGATGATTAAACAAAATGTGATAGGCAGCTGTTGGTGATTGTAAAAACTGAGTTTGAATATTCGCTCGTCATTTACAAAAAAAATAATGAAACATCCAAGTAAAATTAACCCTTTCAGTGGTTGTGACAGGTTATCTTGTCATGTCTCCAAATGCTTACAGTGGCAATGATGAGATATACATCGAAGAACCAAAACATTATGACCAGCGTGTCTTTATGCAAATCGAAGCAACTGCAAGTAAACTATGGCGCATGTGAAGGTCATGAAACAGTATAAATAACACCTGATATTGAGCTCTGTTAATCAGTTGAGTTGTTTTACCTCTGAGCGGCACTTTTTTGCACACCATGGGCTAAATGGTCAGGTCACATGGACCCCGAAGGCTCAGAGAAGGTTGGGGGAGGGGACACACTGGAACAGCTGTTGGGAGAAAGATGGTAGCCTCCCATTAAGGACATCCAGCATGTTCTTCAATGTGCACAGGATATGGCTCTCCCGCACATGGGGCAATGGCTTAACATCCCATCCGATGGAGAAGCCCATCAGTGTCCCCTACTGACTGTGGGCAGAGCATGGAATTTTGCGGAGATAAATCTCAACACTGATCTAGCTGGGACTCGAACCTGGGAACTACAGATTACGAGTCTAGTGCGCTACCGACTGAGCCACCCCTGCCCCTCTGTTAATCAGTGTTATTCTTGTTCTTCTGATGGGAAAGGCAGCGGACTTAAGTGAGTTTAACAAAGGCCGAATTGTAATGGCCATATGACTGGGTCAGAGATTTTTTGAGACAGTAAGGCTTGTGGGGTACTCACGGTCAGCCGTGATTTTGTAATGGCCAGATGACTGGTTCGACAAGTGGTCCGAGGAGGGAAAAAATACAAAATGCCACCAAGGTGCGGGCCAACGAAGGCTCATCAATGCTAGAGGTGAGCGAAGGCTATCCTACATGGTAGAAGTCAACAGAAGGGATACTGTTGCACAACTCACCTGTAATTTGAATGCTGATAACAGGAATAATGTGTCACAACACACAGTACATCAAACCCTGCTGAAAATGGGGCTGCATAGCCACAAGCCGCTCCAAGTGCCCGTGCTAACCTCAGTTCACCATCAAAAGTGCTTACAATAGGCAAGTGAGCATCAAAACTAGACCTTGAATGATTGGAAGAAGGTTGTCTGGTCAGATGAATCTCATTTCTTGTTAGACCATGTGGATGGCTGGGTACGTGTGCAGCATTTACCTGGGGAAGTGTTGCACGAAAACAAGGCGGTGGAGGAAGTGAAATTGTTTGGCAATGTTCTGCTGGGAAACCCTAGGTATTCATGTACAGGAAAAACTATGATGTCTACCACCTACCTAAACATAATTACAGACTAGGTACATCCTTTCATGGCAACAGTATATCCCTCTAGTAGTGCCTTCTTTCAGCAGGATAATGCACCATGCCACACTGCCTGGATTGTCCAAAAATGACTCGCGCAACATGAGGAAGACTTTCAGGTATTGTCCTGGCATCCAAATTCCTGAGACATTAATCCAATCGAGCATCTGTGGTTTGTGTTGGAACAGAATGTCTGATCTGTGGTGGCTCAACCATGTAACTTACAAGAGTTAAAGGATATGCTGGTAACATGTTGGTACCAGATACCACAAGACACCTTTAGAAATCTTGTAGCATCCATGCCTCACCGGATAAGAGCTGTTTCGGCAGCATGTGGAGGACCAGCATCATATTAGGCAGGTGGTCATAATATTTTGGCTCTTCAGTGTATCTTGTCATGCATTCTCCTTGTTCTCAAGGTTCAAGGTGTAAGTTCATGGTGAAATTAGCCTCCAATGAGGGGCTATGAACTAAATGAGGAACATCAACTGAAGTGACTATGATGATATTTCTTGTCACATACAATTCTATGTAAAAGAGGAATTGTACTATTTATAAAGTTTCCAACTAAAATCACTGATCCACTAAAATTTATATTTCTATCATTAATACATCATTGCAATATTCATTTGAAATTTTGGAATTTTCAATCTTTATCACCGTTAGAGGGCGCAATTATAATGTTCGAAAGATTCCAAAAGTGTGAATCATAATGTTTTATCAATTCCTATCTAACCCTAAAAAGATATTTTTCCTTTGTCTCTAAATACAATTATCTGCTAAAACAAAAAAAAATTGTGTTTTTCCACACTAATTCATTGTTACCAATGAAAACATCATAGCGTTCACATTCCACCACAATTTAAAATTTCTAGCTTAAATATGTTGTTTGCAATATTTGTACGAAATTTGGAATTTGAAAATTTTTCCACTATTAGAGGACACAATTATAGTTTTCAGAAGATTTAAAAAGTGTGAATCATAATATTTTATCAGTTCCTATTTAACCCAAAAAGAATTTTTCATTTATCTCTAAAAACAATTATCTGCTAAAACTAAAAAGGTGTGGTTTCCCACCCCCTCTGGGTCAAAGGGGTCAACTCATTGTTGGCAATGGAAACTTCGTAACCTTCACATCCCACCATTAAAATTTCAAATTTCTAGCATAAAAACATTGTTTGCAATATTTGTTTGAAATTTTGGAATTTTCAACTTTCTCCACCACTAGAGGGCATAATTATAGCCTTAGAGAGATTTGGAAAGTGCATATTGTAATATTTCATCAATACTTATCCAACACAAAGATTTTTAATTTATCTCTGTAAACAAAAACGTTCGATGCCTACAGATAGTCCAACAGAGAACAAAGCGAAATTATTATCTCGCTTTCAAAGAAAACAAGATAAGTTACTCCTCAAGCAGCTGCTTTCCTGTCTGTTTAATATGCCATAAGAGATAACTGTGAGAAAGGCAAAACCTCAACAGAAAGACAACACAAACATCCACTGAAATTCAGGTCCCTTTGATCAGTAGCTAAGTGCAGTAACCACTTGACCACCAAAATAATTAAACTGATATTCTCATTTCCTACAAAAGGGATATGCAATTACACTTCATATTATCCTTCATCTCTTGCTCTTTTTGTTTTATAGCCTTGCTTCTCATTATGAATTTGAACATTCAGCACTTCTGTGTAGCAGTGCACAGTAGGCAGCTACTTTTTCTATTAGTACTTTGACAGCAGTTTCTCAATGCATGTTTATTTGCTTCAGACACCTTTTTTAATTATACACCCTTCTCATTATTTGCAAACACAATTCGCTCCTCTTAAACTTCTTTGGAAAGGGGAAAATTCGTAAATTGAAAGCTATTTAACATTAATTTCAGAGTAAAAAATTTACAACTCGCTTTTGGGCTCCAGAAATTCCATGACTTATTCACCATTTTATAAATAAATAATTACAAAACTCACATGCAACCATATGGGCAATATGATCAAAACAATGCAGTCCTTATTTGCAAAATATGATGCTCAAAGGAGGTTGCCAACTCCTTCTTCTAATCTCATTATTACTTACAAAGTCAAAACACCTAATGCTCAAAATACTGCATAAGCATCTAGAATCAAAGGCATCAAGTTTACAGTCTCTTCCTTACAAAGAGTCCAAGTTTCCTTACCATAACCATGAACCCTAGAACCAAACTATAATAATTTGCTGTTGCCTAATTTCAGTTGCAACAGCAATTCCTATTCTTCTGTTTATCTCATCCTGCACATCGCCAGTATCTCTTAAACAGATCCCAAGATAACTAAATTGGGATACCTACTCAATAGTGTAACCGTTCAAAGCGACTGAAGCACCATCTTCCTGACCAATTTTCATTACTTTAGTTTTCTCTCTGTTTATCCCCAAATCTACTTTATTACCAGTCTCATCAACAGCCCTAATGAAAGATTTCATCTTATCAACATTATTAGCCAAATTATACTACTACCAACAAGTAGTATATTGTTGGTATAATATAATTGTGGTATAATATAATTGTATATATTGTTGGTATAATATAATTGTTGGTATAACAAGTAGTATAATTTGATCATTCAACAGGATCAACATGTCACTTTCCAGTGTGTTGCATCCAAGCTGGGCCTGCAATATGGCATTATCCAGTGTATCATCACAGAGGAATTATGGCACTATAAAGTGTGTACGAGGTGGGTTCCATATGCATTAACACAGAAAGTGGCACAATGAAAGGTGACCAGTCTCACACTACTATAATGTTATGCAACAGAGGGAACCAACTTTCTTCATGCCAAGCAGTAAGTGCACATCAATGGAGTGGAAACACCAAGTACTGCCAACCTGAAAGAAATTCAAAGTGCCACCTTCTGCTGGAAAAGTAATGGCATCTTTTGGGATGCTGTTTATGTGGTGTGCTATTGGAATTTGTGGAACACAGACACTGAATGATACTGTGACACACTGAAAAGCTTATGAGAGGCCATTAGGAGGAAACACCCTGGTCTCTTTAGCCAACATATCATTCTCATTCTGACAATGCCCACCAGCACAGAGCAAACAGAACTCAGGACTTGCTGTGACAGTTTTGGTAGGTAGTTCACGTACGTTCATCCCGCATACAGTGATGATCAGCCTTCATGTGATTTCCACTTCTTTCCACATATGGAAGACCACTTGGGAGGATGTTGTTTCACACCAGATAAAGAGGTAAAATGTGTCATCACTGCATGATTGAATCACCAGGGATAGACTTTTATGCTGACAGAATGGATAAGCTCATTACACTTAGCAACATGTGTTTGAATATTTGTGATTATGTTGAAAAATAGTGTATTGGCTGAGGTTTCACTTTGTATGGTTGGTTGTGTACATTAAAGATGTTGAGTATGAAATATTGATCTTGTAACCTTACTTTCTGATTCTTTTTTTGATTTTCTGCCCTCTCTTTATTTCAAAAAATTTTCCATTTAGCAAAACATAGGAATATTGGATTGTTTTACCTCTGAGCGGCACTTTTTTGCACACCATGGGCTAAATGGCCAGGTCACATGGACCCCGAAGGCTCAGAGAAGGTTGGGGGAGGGGACCCACTGGAACAGCTGTTGGGAGACAGATGGTAGCCTCCCGTCAAGGCCATCCAGCGTGTTCTTTAACGTGCACAGGGTATGGCTCTCCTGCACACAGGGCCACGGCTTAACGTCCCATCCGACGGACGGCGGCCTTTCCAAGCCCATCGGTGTCCCCTACTGACCGTGGGTAGGGCGGGGAATTTTGCGGAGATAAATCTCAACACTGACCCAGCTGGGACTCGAACCTGGGAACTACAGATTACGAGCCTGGCGCGCTACCGACTGAGCCACCCCCGCCCCAACATAGGGATAAATTTGTACTCTTTACTACTGCAAAAATTTGTAAAGTGCATGTTGATAAACTTAGGGGAGTATGTAATTTTATTTTTTTGGTTAATATTTTAAAAGACTAACATACACCTCTAATTAGAACATTCCTAGCATTTAATAATATTTTTGGTGACTTGCCATTGGCTGAGTGCAAATTCTAAATTTCCAATCAAACTAAATTTTAATGACTAAAATTAAATTGATATTACATTATTATTTCTTTCATCATTCTTCAGCCATTTCCGAGATTAAGGTCATCTACATTTGGAACTAAGCCTCCATTCTTCTCTATTATTTTAGTAATGCACTTCTAAACTCTTTTGAAAAAATCTATATGGTTGAAAATAGAAGTTTAATTTAGGTCCTTTGAGATAGCAAAAAATATTAACTCTTCGTTCAAACACTAACAAATTTTGGTTTTTAAAATTAAACAAGCTTTACTGATCAAAGGGACCTGGGTAAGGCATGGATGTTTTGTTGTTCTTCTCCTAAGATCCAACCATCCTCACAGAGCTCTATGGCATATAAAACTGACAGACTCTTGTCAGATCTCTATGGCAAACTGCTGCTTGAGGAGATATTTCTTTATTTTCATTTAAAGAATTTATAGAACTGTGAAGCATCAAGATGTTTATCACTATGGTGAATGCTTACAAAATGAAACAACTGCATTGCGATTGTTTGCTGAACATTTTCCTAGTGACAGCATACCAACTAGACAGATCAACATAAACAGTGTGTGACATGTCTCAGAGAAACTGGCAGTTATGAGAAAGTCTCATGCAGATCGACTGTGGGATTCTTGATCAGTGACACAATGTTGCATATCTACTCTACAGTAGCAAAGAGATCAGCATCCACTCTAGTTTCAGCAAACCACAAGTGCTGAGAATAATGATACACAGTTTGACAATATCTTTGGCCACCAACTATTGTATGAAAGCAATGACAGAAGTCGCTTGGATTGGTGAAAAATTGTGATGAATAAACTGGAAGGAAATAAGTAATTTTTCAATAATATTATCTTTACAGATGAAACCAAATCCACACATGATGATGAGGTCAACAGACACAATAATTATCACTGGGAAATTAAGTGCAATGATCCATTAGTGCATGGTGTGGCATTTTGAGTGATACATTAATTGGGCCAATATTTTATTAAAATGCATTGAATGGTCAACAGTATTTTGATCTGTTGCAAACTACACTAATGGACTGGTTAGATGAGTTACCACTGCAATCACAGAATGTCATACGACTCCAAGATGACAGTGCTCCTCTTCACTACACATGAGCTGTATGTACAGTTTAAATCCAAGTTTATGCAATGCCAAATGATAGTCATGATCAATTTCTGTAATACCAGTTAAGCACTTCCTTGTGTAGTGTTGTATAACATTTACACCATCTTATGAAATGCATGCAAGCTTGTATTGCAGCTGATGGACATGACGAATATGCTCTTATTTAATGTTCATAACTGTGGTGGTGTGTTGGGTTCTCACATGCTTTTTCGCCTGATGTTGAATCAATGTTGTGAGTTTGTTCTTAAGTCTTTTATGTCTCTGTCAACAGCCTGTTACAGTACAGAGTTCAAGCAATATCCAGTGTGTCTGGTTTCTATTCAATAAACACCCTAATGTCAAAATGTTTTGTAAATGCATTCTAATATGTGTGGAGTGACTTTGCCAGTGCAATGAATTATTCATTAACAATTTCTAGGGCCCACATTTGTATACAAGTTAACAAAATCCAAAATGCGAGACCAATGACACCTATATCAATTTCAATTTTTTTTTAATTTGCCATTTGAAATTTTTTTTACATATAAAAATAAATTATCAATGATTGAAAAATATTTTTTTTTTCATTTGATGAATATTTTATTAAACTATGATATAAATAATTTGTTAATGCCAACTAATTGCATTTCTAAGAAGCAATATATGGTATTGCCAATCTGTCTGTTAATGTTTCTCTGTGCTGAACCAATCCCCTGATTTAAGCTCACAAGTTTGATTTGAACTATTATCAACAAATTTTTCCTTGAAGTCTTGAAAATCTCCTGAAAATTAACAAAAAGCTGTTAGTTAAAAAAAAAAAAGGAAGATTTTGGAAGTAATTACAAAGTACATCTCTTTTTTCCTTCGTTTTACACTCTTTCTGCCTTAAAACTATTTCAATACACCTAGAATTATTTTTATCATCCATTCAGCAGTGCTCTCTCACTACTGAAAACAAACCCATAACTAAAATAACTTGTGCAAAACTGCTGATAAATATGTCATGGCCCAGCAAAGCCAATGGTATTAATTATAATAGCAAATGCCTGCCATCTGTGTTGTGCATATAACATCAACAGATTTGAATAACCTTTAAGTTAGTATTATTTGTACTTGTATGATTAAATTTTTGTTTTCATTTCTATAGATCTATTAAGATTTTGTTTTTGTTGATTTAGTAGATTTGTACCAATTTTTAGGAGTTATGCTACAATGCTAGGAATGAAAATGGCTGCCTTACAACTTGTTTTACTTCTATTGATTTTTATTCCCTTAAATCTTTCAGAGTTTAGCTAAGCTACATCACTGATTGTGACAGCTGGCTTATAACTATGTTTACTTCTATCAATTTACTGATTTTATTCCCTTACATTTATATGCCATTATCCATCTTTCAGAGGCATGATACATTGCTGGCTATGATAAGAGGTGGCTTACAATGTTTTTGCTGTGGATTTTTTTTAACATTGAATTAGGTTATGTTTTTTATTACTTCTTCATTTTCCAGTAAAAAAAACTGATCTTTTATCGTTTCCTGAAAATGAATGTGTTGAATATGGAAGCAAAAAGTTTTGGATTGGAAATTGGTCCTAAGTTGGAACAGCAATTTTGCCAAGGATATTATTATAACTCCCCCCACCCCCTTGGAAAATTTTCATTTTTTAAACTATTAGTTTTTGAGCTTATATTGAAGAATTTAAAAATAGTTTGCCTCTGAGGATATCGGTTTTAGCCTTGCTGTGCCAACTTTTCAGCACTTTGCTAAAATTCCCAAATTTTAATACCCAAAAAGCAAAAAAAAAAATCATATTTAGTAAAAAGAAATGCCAAGCAAATGTTCCTATATTTCATAACCAGAACAGAAAATCCTGTGAATCTGAGAAGGCTGTCACCTAGTATAACAATGGGATTTGTTTTAAAATACACCATACTAAAAGAATCATTAAAAGAAATAAGAATTGTATAGAGTATGGCACTGAGAGTATGGCTCAGAGTATGGCACTGAGAAAAAAATTACAAAACGAGAGTACTTCTCTTGTTTCAAGTAAAAAAAAATTTTTTGTTATTAAGGAATAGTCTTTCTATTCATATGCATAAATCACGTTTTTCAGGCTGGGCTCTGGAAAGATAAAAGGGCACTTCTCCCTTTGATATTTCAGGTATTTTTCTATGTATCAAGTTCATATGTTCCCCACCTTTCAGAATTCTAGTGAGGATAATTTTCTAGATCCAGGCCTGACTATGACACATTTCACAGCACGCTTGTCACTGGTTCCTCAGTCAAGTAGTTTTGTAATATTGAGGTGCAAGATAACAGAAAAAAAATTTTTTTCACTTTTTCACTACTGATTAGTATAGAAGTGCTGTTAAATTTATCCCACAGTTTTAACGTGATAAATTTATTTAAAGACACATCTGTTGTGATGAAGATATAATAACCCCAAACCAAAGGAAGTTGTTACTAGATCACAAGCAACTGAAGAGATAAAGTGGAAGCAGCATAAAAGCATATCAACATGACAAGCAACAATAAATGGGCTTACCCATGTACAAAGTGGAATCAATAGTACAATATCTACACAAGCATTGCCATTTAACATCATGCAATCAATGATAAACTCATAATCCTATTACATAGGAACAATGAAAAGTTTCACTCTGAGGATATCTATCATCTAAAAGAAATTTGTCAATGTATTTATTCTAACTTATTTGTAGTTTTCAGTTTCTGTAGTGAAAGTATGTAATAAGGATACCATGCTCAACTGTCACCACAAGATTATGCAAATCAATACAGCAGTGTTCATGTTTTCAAATGGCCTTTGAGAGGAGGGATGATTGGTTTAAGAGGAAGGCTAGCTGGTCACTCTTAATATCATCAATATATTTAGAGGAAAAACTGTCTTAGCCAAGTGGGAGTGTGAACCTGTGTGGTTCATATCTCACACAGCTCAAAACAATTTTTCCTTCAAATTTGATATCAATGATTAAGAGTAATGCCAATGTCCTTCAAATGAATCAACATTGGTAATTTTACTTGAAACCCATGTAACAGAACAAATATCTACTATCAGTGGAGCAATCAGCTAAACAAATATCCTCACATGTGAATGGTATAATCACAAAATTTATACGAAAAGTTGAAATTATTTTCAACATATAATTTTGCCCTGTTAATTTTAATCTCTATAATAAATATGTTGCTGTCCCATGGCCGAGTGGTTAGCGCGCTTGGCTACTGATCTAAGGGACCTGGGTTCGAGCCCCGGATTAGGCATGGATGTGTGTGTCGTTTTTCTGCTGAGGTCCTGCCATCCTCTCAGATCTCCTACTGTGGCATATAAACTGACAGGCTCCTGTCAAGACCTCTGTGGCAAGCAGCTGCTTGAGAGGGTATTTATTTTTATTTATTAATAAATATCTAAGATTATTTGAAAAAACTTACATCAGATTTTGTCACCACATCAAACTTTGGTTGCTCAGTCCCAACAATTGCTCCTTTGACAAATTTGAAAAAAGCCATATCTGAAGAGAAAAAAAATAACTTAAGCAACAAATTTGTGAATAAAGTGGGTGAAAATTGCTTTACTAATTTTGGTGCATGACAACTACTTTATGTGATTAATACTGAATATCTATTATTCTATTTCAATCTATTAAAATTAAAGAAAGATTCTTAATAAGTATAACGTACATTTAACCCTTAAAGTATAAGGCTAATTTTGGAGTATTTTTAACATGAAAACTAAAAGACGTGTAGATCCTTATATGTCCATGTAACTAACAAAAAGATGACAGTCATGCTATTTATCCAGAAAGTAATTTGTAAATATTCATGGTATTTTTTTTTTAAAGGGTGATTTCTGTTTGGAGAAAGCACCTCAGCAAAGCTCTTTGGGAACTATAGTATCTTCTGGCATTTTAAGTCACTAATCAAAAGTTATTACCACCTCACTCATGCAAAGGACAACTATGATAACTTTGAAAATAACACACTCATTTGTTGATGCATATTTCTGGTACTCATTGCTCATTTCCTCAAAGCATGCCTCTTCAACTTACTCTCAATTCCATTCACTATGATTTGTTTGGCTTTCTATGTTAAAATTTAGTTCAGTATTCCTCCTCCATCACTCTTTGTCAGATGCATTTCTGTTGCTGACTAATTTCCAGAGCCATCTTTTCTAGATGCCATGCCAGGAAGCTCATCTATGATAGGAAGAAGGAAGCCCTTGGTCCTGTCTACAGCCAGCACCAAGCTTGGAAGATCCCTATTCAGAGCTCCATGGTGACACCCCCTCCATCACCCATGACTAAGAAGACCATGTGCAACAGGGACCTATTTGACCCTTCAGTCAGCTTTACCGCTTCCACGAGGGGTCATGTGACCCTTGCTGCTGCCATGGAAGTAGCACCAGCAGAGATGCTGGCAAATAGAAAGCCGCTTGTGGCTAAAATTGCCTGAATAATGCCTATATGTGACATAAAAGGAATGCTCATAACGTTAATTAGAGATCTTTATCGGCGGCCGGTAGCTCAGTGGTCCAGAGCACCTGACATGTTATCAGGAGGTCGTGGGTTCGTATCCCACCCGGCTCAAGGCAATTTTTCGTCTAAAATTAGAATCAACATCAAAGTACTGATTTATTAGTGGATGTTGAACAGTCGAGTTTATCTCATTATTTATCATCATTAGCATACTCGTAAGACATGCTTTCCATCTATACGGTAAATAGAAAGCCACTTGTGGCTAAAATTGCCTGAATAGTGCCTATATGTGACATAAAAGGAATGTTCATAGCGTTAATTAGAGGAGATCTTGATCAGCGGCCAGTAGCTCAGTGGTCCAGAGCACCTGACATGTTAACAGGAGGTCGTGGGTTCGTATCCCACCGGGCTCAAGACAATTTTTCCTCTAAAATTAGAATCGATGTCAAAGTGCTGATTTATTAGTGGATGCCTGTGCTTCAAGCACAGGCACCCATTGCTACCCCTGTCATTACCCTTCCTGAGGTAATTGAGTGGACTTGGATATTCTCTGATTTTATCACAGTGCCCTCTGCTCCTGTTCCTGAGGCTACCTGTACTGCATGGTGTAGGATTCCGCTGCAACCTCGGCGGCATACTCCTGTCTCATTCAGAGCAAGCAGTTGGCCAGGAAGGTAAAGAGGGCAAGGAAGAGCAGGGCTGTTCATCAGCCTGATCCGAAGAAGCCCCCTCCTTCTTGATGGCGGAAGGACCACAGGGACTCCTACCCACCATTCTCTCTCTACTAATGGACGTCATCAAGGTCATTACTTACACTCTCCCTGAGGAATACCTAGAACTTCGATGATCCTCAATCAGTTGGCTTCCCCCATCTTGCACTTTGTAGACTACTAGACACTCTGTCACTAGCTTTTCTCCTAGGTTTCTTCTTACCACCTCTACAATGAACATGACCACCAGAGTGTCTAGCGTTCCCACAATCCTACAGTGGAATTGCAGGGGCTTCAGAAGCAAGGTTGCTGACCTTAGGAACTATATCACCAACATGCCAGTTCCCATCCTTGCTCTATGTGAAGCCAACCTCCCTGATCACAATGTCTTTGCACACGATAAATATATTGTGCACACAAGCAAGAGTCATCCACTCTCCCACAATGCAATGATTCTTTTGTACAAGAATGACATGCATCATGCTATTGATCTCACTTTCACTGATGTGAACAGTGAATTGTAGCATGCTGCATCCAGCTGAACAACCACAATATTACCTTGATATTCTGTTACATCTGGCCTCCACTGCCTTTCCTGTATCCATCTTACAGGATATTTTATCACAGTGCTCAATGCCCTGGATTTTCTGTGGGGATCTTAATGCCCACAGTCCATTCTGGGTCAGAGACTTCAGTGATCAAAGAAGGGAGGATACTGAGAATGTTATCGCTGCACAATCTCTTTATTGCCAATGACGGCTTCCCATGTTCTACAAACTTTTGAGTACCTACAGCTCCATTGACCTCACTCTCTATTTTCCTGCATTGGTCATAACCTCTGCTTGTCGGTTGATCCTGAAACCTGGGGCAGTGACCACTCCCCACTGCACATCTCCTTACTTCCTAAGGGATGTGCAGCTCCGAGAAGAACATTGAAGCTTTCTAACTGGCAGCTCTTTCAGCAGTTCTCGTCCAAAGGACTCGCTGCTATCAATGCTACAGATCTCAGTGCATTGTCAGAGGCCCTCACTGCTGCCTCTGACAATGCACTGAACCATTCGCCATCAAGCTGAAAGGTCTGTCTGTCGCTCTGGTAATCTTCCAGACATTCTCCATGCGAGAAGGTTCTCCATGCTCATATTCCATGAGACATTCTCCATGCTCCATTCTCGCATGCTGCAATCAGAAGGTACCTAAACCATCATTAAATGTTCAAGTGGTGATCCTTCTGCTCCAGCATTAATGAACTTAGTTGAGGGAGGACTTAGCTGCCACAGCTAATGCCTTCTTGCAGCACTTCTCCTCCTCCATACCTGCCCCAAGGTGACAGGTCAGGATATGCCCCAGCAGCCCTGCTCTGGGAGTGAACCCTGTTATAATGATCCTTTCACCTTTTATCTCTGCAACTGAGGCTTTGAAATGCTCCTTGGCCCCAGGCCCTGACAGCGTTAGCTCACCTGTCACCTGAGGCTCTGCTTGTGCTTCTTGAAGCCTTCAATCACTCTTGGGCTACCTCCACTGTCTCTGATTCATGGAAGGCTACACACATAGTACCTATCTTGAAGAAGTGAAAACCTGCCACTGACCTCTCTTCCTACAGACCCATTGCTCTTTCTTCTTGTCTCTGCAAGATCCTAGAGAAACTTGTCCTTGGATGCCTGGAATGGTACCTGGAGACCAAGGGTATCCTTCCAGATTGTCTCTCTGGTTTCTGCAAAAGTAGGTGCACATCAGATAATCTGATGGACATCACACCACTGTCCTTCGACATTCAGAAAGCTTTTGACTCTGTTGCACTTGGATATTCTCTGCAGACTCCATGATCTTGGTCTCATAGACAATATCATTCCTGGATCATGGTGTACCTTTCCAACAGGATGGTTCATGTCAAGCTGGGCAACATGCTGAGGCTTCCCACGCTATCAATCATGAAGTACCTCAAGGGGGTGTCCTCAGCTGATGCTTCTGAACATCTTGCTGTCAAGGCCTACCCTCTCGGCTCGAGAATAGAACAGGTATTTTCATCTATGCAGATGGCATCTGTGTCTGGTTCCCTAGCCAGGACCTTTCTATGATCAGATCAAAATGAAACAAGCTGTGGCAATGGTCATCAAGTTCTTTGACCTCAGCCTCACTCTTTCCACCGATAAGACTGTGGCCATGGTTCTCACGAAGAGACGACTTCCACCCACCTTCCCTGGCCTTATGTTTGGACCAGACCACATCAAGGTCATCAAACAGCATAATTTCTTTGGTGTCATCCTGGACAATGGTCTGACCTGGGGACCTCACATTCAGCATCTTAAGACAGTTGCCACTGCACAGAGAAATATATTGTCTTTCCTTGCTGGTATCCACTGGGGTAGTTACTGCAAGACCCTCCTGGTTCTGTACTGGCACTTGATCCTCTCCTGTGTCAACTACAGTGGTCATCTTCTCAACAATGCTTCTGCTTCACTGCTAAGCAAGTTGGCCACTGTCCACACTATATCTCTGCACCACTGTCTCAGACTCTGCCCTAACACACCTAATGCATCTGTAATCACAGAGGCTGACGACGTGCCTTTCCACCTTCACTGGAAGAGGGATATTTTGTATCATCTCTCGAGGCACCTTTCACATTAACCACAAGCTTCTCAGAAAGTTGCAAGACAGGCCAGACTATGCCATCGCCGTGTCTGCCACTGACTTCTATGACCAAGTCTTCCCTGCTAGCTCCACTGCTGGCAATATGCTCTTTCTTGACCTTCCACCCTGGAGAAACATTGATCTTATCATCAATGTCACTTTCCCTTCTCTAGGTTGAAAGAGCAACTCAGATCCAGTGGCCATCAGGCTTTTCTACACCTCCTATGTGACTGCATGATATGAGAGGTGTACCGAGGTCTACACTGATGGATCTGCTGACTGGGAGAGGGTACATGCTGCCTCTGCCTTTGCCATCCCCAATACTGGCATCACCAGAGTTTCTGTCTTCTCCATCTCACTTCCTCCACCTGTGCTGAGCTCCATGCTATCCTTGAAGTTGTACTTTTCATCCCTGCCTTAGGAGTGGCAACTTTATCATCCTTTGTGATCCAAGTGCACTAATCACTTGGCCACAGTAATAGCTAGATAATATATCTCTTCAAGCAGCTACTTGCCACAGAGGTGTTGACATAGACCACCTTATTTAACATAAACCAATATGTGTTATTTTACAGCATGTCAAGTGAATGATCTCATGTCAGTCACTAGTTATGTCCTTTGTCAGCTAGTTAAATTGCAGTCCTGTGAGAAGAGCATATGGTTATGGGGAAAAAGAAACTAAATGGTAGCTGAAGTGTATATGAAAATAAACAACCTGTTTGTTAATTAAAAATAACAATGTTGTTCTAACAGCACTTAATACATGGGATTTGAATTTGGATAGAATTTGGATACCTCAATCATCATAAATAAGCATTTATATTTACTCACTACTCTGACTAATAATTCCTTTTTAACTGTCCTGAGCAAGATTCAAAGAAATCACACTCTACATCAAGAGTGAGTAAAATAGACTAACAAAGCAGATCTGACCTGTCAAATTATTCTATCAAGTCTATCATTGTGTTTAGCAATATTAATCATAGTCTGTTCACTAAAAAAAAATCAATTTTAAATTGGTCCTACTTGAATATTTGTGTGATGGAATGTACACAATAACAAAACTTAGCTCTAACTTGATCATGCTTGATATGACTGTTGTCAATTGTGTATCCAGGATTTTTGTACTTTATCTGAGAAGATTGGTGGTGTCTAACATTGTGATTTAACTAAAGCAAATTTGTGAAAAATATTTTAATTAATGCTATATAAATACTAATATGAAATTAAAAATCAGCATTTTTTCATAAAAACATATGCTTTTGTTTTTAACACTTCTTTTGCATATTTATTAATGACTTGTTCCTCAGTTAGTTCAATATCTCTTAACCCTTTGAGGGTCACCATTGAACATAGATGTTGACAGAATCCGTAATGAGAGTTCAAAGGTGTCAATAGACATCTTTTGCACAATACACGAAACTTTGATTTTTTTAAAAGTAGATATATCTTATTTAAAAAAATTTATATATATACTCTGAAAATGTATATTTTAGAGGTGTTAAAAATATTATTTTTTAATTTATGATGAATTTCTATCCAAAGTGGCATAAAATATCCTTGGAACACTTCAAGTTGCCATTCAGATAGCTCAAATCACAATATTGTTGCACTTACTCTTCCTGTTGAAACAAAACTTTCCCACCACTAACTTTGTGGTTTATGTTATGGTTTTAATTGTTGCCAATCACATTTCCCTTAAAAATTTGAAAAACTTCCAAAAATAAACCACACATTTTTTGCAGAGCAATTTGGAAATGTTTACCAATCATGTACTTTTACTCTTGGTTTTTATTTTACAGACTTTCCCTACTTTAAATTTATTTTAATATTCCTAGTTTCTTTATCACTTACTGAATATATTACAATGTAAAAAAATCAATTTTTTTGCATAATCATAATTGTCAGTTTCTATAGCAGTCATTTCAAAATGGTTTTAGTTCTTGCCAGCTGCGCATAGGATAATCAGGGTTGTTATATTTTAAAAGTTTATCTTTGATATTTTTATTTGTGATATGTAAATATTAGCTGTTAAATTTCATACATATTATATATATATTTACAAATGTAAATGGTGGAATCATCATCATCAAAAGCTATCAATGGAGAACTGAGAAAAATACATCCCGATAATTATGATTTTTTATTTTTTTTTTTTGCAATATTTTGGGGAATCAGACTCTGATAAGTTTGAAGGCTTTCTCAATGCTGAAAGCAGGATAAATGATGAGACTTTTTTCAATTCAGATGGAGGTGAAGATCAATTTGAATTACATGAAACCCCCAGTGAAAGTTGCAGCGATTCAGAGGTAAAGCCTGCCACTTCCAAAGCTAAACAACTTTCTGCCCAATGAGCAAAGCTGGAAGAAAGCTCATTTTACCAAACGACATGCATTCACTGGTAGCCTCGGGGGGGGGGGGGGGGGGGGGGGGGGGGGGGGGGGGGGGGAAATTAAACTGCTAAAGCAGAATTAGAATTTTTTAAATTTTTCATCAGTGACAAAATTTTTGAAGAAATTTCTGAGCAAAGCAATAGGAATGGTACAGCTTTGCTCAAAAAATATCAAACTAGCTCTGAATATCCCACTGCAAGAATAGGTTCATGAAAAACCAACATAGCTGAAATGAAAGACTTTTTTGCTCTAGTCTTAGCAACAGGACTTGGTCAAAAACAATCTTTGGCTAAGTACTGGTCCAAACAGAATGTTGTACAGACCACATTTTTTCCAAAAGTTATGCCTAGCAATAGGTCTGAACTATTACTGCAATATTTACACTTGAGTAACAACAGCATTGTGAGGCCAAAAAAAAGGTGAACCTGGCTATGATCTTCTAGCTAAATTAGGTCAGGTGTTCCCTGATATTATAGATAAATTCAGAGCAACCTATATTCCAAAAAAGACACTAAGTATTGATGAGGCAATAATTGGCTATAAAGATAGAATTTATTTCAGGATATATAATCCCCAAAAATCAGTGAGATTTGGAAAAAAACTTTATGTTTTATTTGGTAGCCAGACAGCACATTCATAGAATGTAATAGTATGTATACTGGCAAAGGAACTGTTCAGCCTCATGCCAGAAACATAGGTCATACATATGCTGTCACTAAAAAGCTGATGGATAATTCGCTATACCAGGGCTATCATTTGTAGATGGATCACTGGTATTCCTCTCTAGCCTTGTACAAAGAACTGTATGCAAAAAACACTCATGCCAAAGGTACTGTAATGCCAAATAGGAGTGATATATTCTTCACTGAGCCACATCTCAGTGAAGAAGATTTATAAGGTCTTATTCTGAAAAATTTCATCGTCCAACGCGTGGTGCAATGGTAGCACACTCTGGCATGAATCTGGAGAGATGTGGGTTCAATTCCCGCCATGTCAGCGATGAATTTTTTTTTCAAAATCTATTAATTAATGTTTGATGTCTATCTTAACAGGGAATACTGTGCATTCACTATGGATTGATTTTTAATTATATATTAACGCGGTAGCGTTAGCGACCTTTTCATTAACATCTGATAATCAATAGCAACAACTGAAAAAGTTGCATCTCCTTGAGTATAGATGGCACTGTCTCAACCACATCTCAGTGAAGAAGATTTATAAGGTTTTATTCTGAAAAATTTCATTGTCCAGCACTTGGTGCAATGGTAGCGCGCTCTGACATGAATCTGGAGAGATGCAGGTTCGATTCCTGCTGTGTCGGCAATGAATTTTTTTTCAATATCTATTAATGTTTGAATTCTTTTTAATTTCATATATATAATATGGCTTATTTCTGTTAGTTATTCTTTAAAAAAATTCTAAATTTGACTTGTTTATATGGCTTGCCCAATTGGCAAAAAGCCTGGACTTATCTCAAAGTAGTACAGAAAAAAAATTTCTAAAAAGGGAGTAATTTTCTTATTTAAAGTAAAAATTTATTTTTGTGTTATTCAGAAATAAATTTTCTATTCATGTGCATTATAATCATTTCTGTCTTAGTTTTTTTCAATAAATTTTTATTTGAATTGCCAGATGCAATTTTTACTATGACTATAAAAAAAAAGCCCTGTTAAAATAACACTTGTCTTTTTTGCAAAATATTTTATTCCCAGAAAATCAGGAATTAAATGCTGATTAATTTGGCATATAACATGCCATAATTTTTTTCATTAGTTATTTGGGAAAAAAGTTCTAAAGTTAAATGTTTTTGGCTCATCATAGCAAAAAAAATCCTGGGCCTCTGGATGTAAATCAGTTTTTCAGGGGGACCCTGGAAGGGTTAATAACCAAAAGTATTAATCTCAACAACCAATTCAACTGTGTTGAAAAGCTATGCTCCAACATGATTGTGGTGATGAAAGGCAAAGCGAATGTCTTGAAAAGAACATATACTAGGTGAATTACGTCAAAATGTAATAACTTGGCGAGTTTACAGCTCAGGCCATTTTTCAGTCAGAAAACTTCGTATGATCATAGGTCCAATTCTAATGGTTATGGAGCTATGTACATTTTGAATGTTAACAAACAGGAATAAGTGAACAAGTATGTAATAACATTTTTATTCATTAATTTACTACTTAAAATGACCACCCTCAATGCACATCATGGTCTGTGAATCACACATGTAGTTCACAATAGCTCATTGCAATTGCTCTTTATGCAGGCTACAGCATCCAAAATGAGATCGAACAAGGCATCTTGTGTTCCACTTTTCAATGTTACGCTAGCTCTTTCACATGGGACAACAACAAAAAATCTTATTTTGTTTTCAGAGAACTAGGCCTTTCTTGAAATCTCTGGAAAACGATGCTAAACATTTATACAGATTCTTCAATTTGGAAAATTTCATTGGCATCCAACAATAGTAGCATCAATATTTCCATTGAAAAATCTGCATACACCATATTGGCATTTCAAAACACAGAAGGCATACTGAATGCACAAAACATAACTTTGCACTGCAAAACACAGCTATCAACTGCATAACTCATTAGGTTTGTTTAATAACTGTTAGTTTTGTTCAAAGTTACACATGCTTGAATCTGAAACATCCATAGCCCCATAACTTAAAAAATGGATCTATATTCATACAAAGTTTTTGAGTGGGAATGACCTCCTAAAGTTATGACATTTTGTCATAATCCACCCTGTATATTAAAAAACATTAATCATTAACTGTCATGGAATATCAAAAAATAATTATGTTTTTCCTACTGGAAAAAAAGGTAATAAATTGTATCGGATGTTTAAAGAGTATTGTGTAGAGGTTGCCATCCTTCATATCTATAAAAAACATTGTTAGATCAAAAACAGAATATTGTTCTGAATTAATGATAAATATTGCTTTCTCCCTCTCATCACATAGGAATGATTCATCAAATATACTGCTCAATGACTTGTTCTTATTTTGCCAATTTTTTTTACCTTATTTCATTAAACTTTAACCAAAAAATTATTTCACGCAAAAATAAGTGCACAGCAGCATTTTCCATTTAATGAGTTTCTCCCATTTTTATCAACAGATAACATATAGAGTAAATTCTTGTTGGTTGGTGTTTTATGGAGCATTAGCAACTATGGGTATAACACACCAAACAAGATAATTGTAAAAGACATGTAACTTGCAACCCTAGTTAAAATCCAATACAGTAAAAGGTAAAATACAAAACCAACAGATTTAGATAATGTAAAATAGGTGTAAAACAATATATAGATACAAAAGATAAAAACCTAGTTGTAAAAGACCCAAATCAGACAGAACATAAATATCAAAGCAATTAAATTTGGTAAAATAATCAGTTTACCTTAAAAAAGCAAAAACAGGGTGTAAAAATGATCTGATAAAAGGTGTCCGAGTTTAAGATGCTCGGATGTAAAATTGTGAAAGTTGATATACAGATGTAGTTCACAGTAAAAAAACAATACAATTAAAATGTAATAATTAAAATGGTGTCACAACTCACACTTAGGCTTCTCATCTGCCCTTCGAAGAATGAGTAATAAACAAATGATCTAAGGGGAGCCGAGTAAGTACAACTTCTTCCTTGCAATTCCTGCAAAAACATGACTGACATGGTTTGACAACAGGTATGATCTCAAAACACTTGTTTTCAAGTTGTTCTGACCAGATCTCTCCCACTGTGCCAGGAGCTCGATGCTAAAATGCTGCTGGAAATCCAGATATAGGACTAGCAGTGGAGAGCAAAACACGGGTGTAGCCTGACTTGGCAGCAGAATCTGCCAAGTCATTGCCCCTGATGCTGACGTGACCAGTACCCAACAGAAAAGGTTGTTCGAGGTGGCTACCAGACAATGGAGCTGCTGGCAGATCTTGAGAACAGGGTGAGGCATCAAATCCTGGATGGAATCATACATGATATCTGTAGTCCAGTTTCAATTGAACAAGTCATGATACAAGAGGAACAAAGAATATTAGTCAGTTCCCTATGAGGGAGAAGAGAAGACCTTGAGGATGTTCAATGTAGTCATGTGCTTGAACCTGAGATGACGAATGTGTGATAAAAAAAATGAATTTCCAGTCAAAGATGAAACCAAGAAACTTGGTCTCTACCACAACTGGACTGGTGTTACCCCCATGCCATAGCTCGAGGTCCAGATGAAGATAACGCTTGTGGCAAAAGTGCACACAGGCAGTCAGTCTTCTGTGGGGAGAACCAAAACCCATTAGCCGTTGTCCAAACCAAAAGATTGTTTAGGGCAATTTGCAGTTGTTGTTCAATGGCTGCTGGAAGAAGAGCAAAACATGTTAAAATCATCAATGTAGATGGCATTGCCTATAGCTGGAGGAAGGTGTCTATTAATAGAATTTATCTTGACAACAAAGAGAGTAATACTCAGGATACAGCCTTGCAGTACCCCCTGTTGTTGGAAGCAGCAACAAAGTGTTGCCAACATGGATACAAAAAGAAGTTGGAGATAAAGCCTCCACTCTGATAAGCATTAAAGGTCACAAGAAGTTGGAGATGAAGATCAGTGTGTGACCTCTCAAGCCAAAGGCATGGAGATCATGAAGAATGCCAAACTTTAAGCCATATCGTATGATTTTTTTATGTCAAAGAAAATTGACACCAGGAGCAAGTCATTTTAAAAATGAATTTTCTGAAAGCCTATTCGAGGCTCATCAGATGGTCAAGAGTTAATGTAGCCTGCGAAAGCCACACTGGGTATTGGGAAAAGATTGTGGTGTTCTAAATAGCAGATGAGTCTGGCATTTACCGTCTTTCAAACACCATGCACATGCAGCTCATCAATGCAATGGGATGATAATTCAAAGGAATCTTGAAAGGGCCAATCCTTACTTAATGGTGAGAGACGTTGGAGCATGGCGTAATGGATGTTGTCTGGCCCCGTCAGCAGATGCACAAGAAGAATGCAGAGCAAGGCAAAGCTCCTCTGCTGTGAATGGCCTGTTGCAAGTCTCCAGGCCATTCAACTGGAAGGATAGTGCAGAGTGTTTAGCCTTGCTCTTCAGGGCCAAAACTACTAGGGAGTATGAAGATAAAGAGATGGAAAAGAACTCCCTCCCCAGAAAAAATCTCAGCAATTGCCTTCCATTGTGCTCCAGGATTGATAATGTGTGGGACATGTAGTTCCCAACCATCTTCTGGACTTTATCCCACATGGCATTTGAACTGGTAGTGCACGTGATAGATGTGTATTTTATTCAAAATTCCTACTGGCTTTGGCACTGCAGGCCAAAGTACCATTTAAATGTACCAGGCTTTCACCTGGTACATTTAAATGCCCCCCAAACCTTGTTTGGTGCAGTCGGGATTCCACTACAGTTTTGGGAACTGTGGAAACTGAATTGAGGCAGCTGCATGGACAATGTAGTAGTCATCTCTGCCACTGCAACATTGATTGGTTCCTGACTGACAGAGTGGTCACTGAGCTCAGAAAGGAGCTCAAAACCAATCAGCCCGATCAAACCTCCACCGGGATACACGTGAAGAGCTGCAAGGTCTCCCACGGGGAGGTTATCACTTCCGCAAGGATTGTCCTCAACCTCCCATGTAAGGAGAAGGATCGAGGAGGAGCAGATGGTCAGATCAATGGCAGTGAATATGCAGGTGAGAGAGTGGAAGTAGGTGCTGACACCAGTGTTAAACAGGGAGAGCGATGGATCCAGGAATCACAGCTCCAGGATTCATCACTCTCCCTGAGGTCGTCTTCCCAGAAGATGAGACTTCCAGATAGCACGTCGACAGAGCAGACAATCAAGGAAAATCCCACAAAGAGGTGGATGGGAACCGCCTCCAAGATGGTGGTGAGGAGCACAACCTGGAATGGTTGGACCATCTCCATTCCAGTCCCAGCAAATTAGAAAGAAGTGCTGGATAGTGGGATCGTTGGCTGTCGGAAAGTATGTCTGCTGAAGGTACAAGCAGATGGGCTTGTGAGCCCTCAGGAGGACCTTGATGTCATCAATATTCCTCAGGAATCCACAATTCTATTGTAGGAGTGTGGCCATCTCAGGCCTTTGTAATTTGGGCAGACAACTTTCAATTGATTTTAACTGTCACCAGGAGATGGTTCTGGAAAAATAGAGTAGTCTGTGTCTATGTCCTCAGAATCGTCTGAGGACACGGATCTGATACTGTCACACGAGTTGTTTATTTCTTAGGCCCAAGCGGGGGCCCTTTAAGCCTAGAAGGTCTGTGATTGGGTGGGAAGGGGCACTCTGGAGCAGAAAGCACAGACACAGAAATAGAAACCGGAGTTGATGTCGAGACTGACTTCGGCTTTGCCTGTGTCAAGACGTACTTGGCAGCAGGCAAGAAAGATTCAGCAGGTGGAATGCTGATGTCAGTCTGCAATGCCATGGAAGTCATTGCAATGATGGGCCTTCCAACAACTGCATTGGCACAGGAAACCTTGTCAAGTGGGGCAGGCAGTGCAACCAGCTTTCCCATTCTGCATAGATGTTGTTTAGGGTCTTTAGCCTCTGTACCTCTCTCTCCTCCTGCCCACTTTGGACAGTCGCGAGAGTACGCCAGATGCTCACCACTACAGTTCAGGTAGCATACCTTTTCTGCTGCAGAGTCAGGATTGAGGTGATCCTGGCTACCATGACGAGCACAGATGGGTTTGCCCCGGCATACTGTGTGGATATGGCCGAACCTCTGACACTGAAAGCAGTGCAGGGAGTTTGGAATGTATGGCTGTACCTCGCAGTGAAGGTAACCTGCCTTGATGGAAGTCGGAAGGTATGGCATGTTGAATGTGATTAGTACCCGGGTGGGTTTCATTCATGGGAAATTTATTGATGGGAAATTAGTACCCAGGTGGGTACTAATTTCCCATCATGGCATTGTGAAACCTGGTGAACTGCTATCACTCCCTGGGATGACAGCCCCAAGAGGATTTCTTCCTCAGAAACCTCGAGGAGACCCCACTCAGAGATCATACCTAGGGAGGAATTAAGCATCTTGAGGGGGAGTGACAGTGACCGCCACCCCACCAATAGTTGTAACTTTCAATAGTAACTCAGAATGCTTTAAACATGCAGTCTCCACCTTGCAAGTCACCAGATCTTAGGTGCTTGACAGATTTTGGTTCTCCTGCAAGACATTTCAAACCCTTGTTTGATAGAAAAAAAAAAGTGTGTGTGTGGGGGGGGGACATGTCTCCAATAACCTGATCACCCATATGACCAAGAAGCTTGGAAACTGAGAAACACATGAAGATGGTGACAACAATGAAAACAATGACAGGAGCTCACACTGAGCTCTTTTAGCTGCATTCATCAATGAAATTGCAGTTTTGGAACTCTCAGTTTTTTTGTGGTTCGGCCGATCATGGAGTCCAACAAAGGTACACCCAATCGGGTGCCAGAGCTCACTGGGCACCATACCCACCCATCCAGTGAGCCAAGCCCTCACAGCTAAAGAAAAAGTAAAAGAGAAATTGTGAGAAACTCATCTAAGTTTCCACAAAATAAAAGAAGTGAAAAAAAAAATGAGGAGAGACAAACAGTTCTCACAAAAGAAAGAAAACTCTAAAATTAGTTAATGTGTGAGGAAACTCGCAAACCTGTATCCGGACATGGGCAAAGTTACTCACCGTTCTGCATAGTTGATCCTCATAGGACCTGCCCACCAGCCAATTGATCCAGAGGGGGCCACCCCAAGACCTCGCGTTTACCTGAAGCAGAGGCCAAAGTAGTGTGTAGCAGCAGCCCCAGAATTTATTGCCAAGCCCCACAACAGACAGGTCCCCAATGGCAGGATGGCCAAAGGAGATCCCACCAGTCATGAGCTGAGAGAAGACAGGGACCCCCAAGCAACTGCAAAGATCCTCCTTTCCAGGGAGACAGATCTCCATGCACAGCAAACATTCGGATGAGCGTTCAGGATCCTGTGAAGGTACCTGAGCCAGCAGAACCTTCACAGGGTGGTCTCCTCACCATCGACAAGAGCTTGCACCAAAGGGTGCTAACCAAAATAATGATGACGTTTCTATTTAAATCAAAATTATAATGCAACATTCCATCTCTTAGCTAATAACTTATTTATTTTTAAGTAGCTTTCATCATCCTCAAACAACAATGGGCTATGGAGGCCCAACCAAATTGTGCAATTTAATTCTCCAAATACATCTGTTCTGAGCTAATTCTTCTGCATCTAGCCACTATAGACCAATTCTAACAAGGTCCCATTTGATATTGTCTGCCCACCACATCCTAGGTCTCCCCCTCTTTCTGAGGTCTTTACACATACTCTTCACAACCCCTATTTCCTAATCTATAGTTATACATACAGACAACATGGCAAAATCAACAGTCTCTCTCTACAAAATATGCTACTCAACGGAGGTTGCCAACTCCATTGCCTAATCTACATACAAAGTTGAACCACTTAATACCCATGATACTGAATAAGCATCTAGAACCAAAAGCATCAAGTAATTTTCTTACAAAGGGTTCAAGTTTCCAAGTTTCACTACCATAACTAACTCTAGAAAGAACCAAACTATTATAATCTAATTTTGGGCTTAGATGTATATGCATTTTTAGTCTTTTATGTTAGTTTAGGTGTATATGCCTATTTCTCCACACTCTCCATAGATTCTTATAAGTCCCAGCAGCAATCCCTGTTATCTGTTTATCTCATGTCGCACATCAATATCTGTTACATAGCGCCCAAGATTTACACCGACACTTGTTCAAGAGTGCAACATTCAGGTTAACTGAACCACAACCTGCCTGTCCAATTTTCATCACCTGTGTTTTCTCTCTGTCTATCACCAAACCTACTCTACTGCCAGTCACATCAACAGCTCTAATCAAACAGTACATTTCTTAAACATCATTTGCCAAAAAGGGCCAAATCATCAGCATAATTTAAATACGAAATTTTCTTTCAGATCTCCGGACCATTTAAGCTCAAAACCTTTCCCTTGCAGTAAATTTCTCTAACAAAATCAATAATCAAACTAAAGAGGAAAGGAGACAAAATGCACTCCTGTTGAACACCAGAATGCAATGCTAAACTAATTGCTATAAGTCTTACCAACTCTCACACATGATTCAGCATTATTATAGAGGGCTTTCATTATGTTAACTAACTTGTCTGGTATGCCTTATGACCTCACAATCAACCACAAATTTTGGCAGCCAACAGAGAAAAGCATTTTTAAAATCTTACAAAGTTTAGAGTTTCAGAAACTTGTGGTTTCTGAAACTCAAAACATTTCTCAAGAATCTGCCTAAGTGTAATAATTCGATCTACACATCCCTACTACTTCTGAATCCACGCTGCTCATCACACAATTGTCTGTCAACCAGATTCTGAATTATATTAACATAATCATGCAAAGAACTTTACCTGTAAGAGAAAGTAGGCTGATATCCCTATTAGTTATCACAAGAACTGCAATCACCTTTTTTAAAAATAGGGATAATAATAGCTGTCCTTAGACAAAATCCTTAGGAACAATGCCTTTATCATAAAAGATATTCAAAATTTCAGTTATTCATCTGGTAACCAAAACATTCCCAGCTCTAAGCATTTCCATAGTAATTTCATCTATCCCTTGGATTTATGTAGTTTAAGTTTAGAAATGGCCAAAATAACTTCAGGCTGTGATATAGGGTCAACATTAAAAAGCCAGTAATGCATCTATCATCATTAAAAACAATGGGTTGGGTTGTTTTATCTCTGAGTGGCACTTTTTTCCAAACAATGGGCTAAATGGCCAGGTCACAGAGACCATGAAGACTCAGAGAAGATTGGGTTCCCACTGGAACAGCTGTTTGGAGACAGATGGTAATCTCTCTTGTAAAGAACGTATGGTTTTTCCAATGTAGTAAACAACAGAATTAATTGGCAAATGTAGGGAAAATCAGTATATACCCTACATTTGCCGGATAATTCTGTCGTTTATTACATCAGCAAAACATTACGTTCTTTAAAAGAGGTTCGGAGAGCACCAAACTGATGTCAGCGAAAAGAAGTTAACGACAGCCGCAGCTGAGCTAGCAACACACAGCAACAATAGACTGGGAGCATGCCACACTGCTTGCACGTGCATCCACTTTCTATGGAACCATAGTCCATGAGGCTATTGAAATAATGGCCTTGTGCATCCCCATCTGCAACCGAGACACTGGAATTGCCCTTCATGACATGTGAAAAGAAGCTTTGTCTAAATAGATCTAACGTCACTACATAGCATCACTTCATTGAAGATGAAGCGCTGTCTTTGCTCCAAAAAGCTTCCAAGTTTTCTCCTAAAAACTCTTAACATGCAAATAGTTTGAAGGATAAACTTTGAAATTTTATTGCTCAATGACAGAGAATTTTAAGTTATTTCTTAATTACTTTCTGAGCAAGAAAATCCTTTTAATTGAATACTTTTTCACAGAATGAAAGAATAATGGTTTTGCAATAGGTTGTAAAAGTGGAGAACATAATGAAATTTTGGTCTTAATTCTCTACCCTTATACCAACTTCCTTCAAACACATGCAAATACTACAGAATGAGATCCATTCCACTTTCGCTTCAATAATTTCATATAGGGCATGAAAAGAACTTATGCCTTCCTCAACCAATGTTGTTTTTGTATCTTATTATTTGACAAAGGCATGTGCATAACAAGTAAAATTGTATTTGATAACTTTATTATACCTAATTGATACAAGGGATTTCTGTTCATCTAACATTTATATCTGTATTATGTTTTTTGTAGCAGTGAAACCTTAGTTCTTTTATTTAATTACAAACTAGTTATTTCACAAGTCTTATTCTGATAAATTTATGTAAAATGATTAAAAAAAATTCAACTTTAACAAAAAAAACCTACTTGAAGCACTTGATTAAGATTATGATTAACAATAAATTTGCATAGTGTTAACTCTTATGGTAGGCTAAGACTAGCAGTGTTCTAATACGCACAAATAAAAAAAATAGCTACTCAAACAGCTGCTTGACACAGAGGTCTGACAGAAGCATGTCAGTTTCATAAGCCATAACAGGATATCTGTGAGGAAGGCAAGACCTCAGCAGGAAAATAAAAACGTCTGTGCCTTTCTTGGGGCTCAAAC
Organism: Ryuthela nishihirai; assembly: GCA_038380435.1. Lineage (NCBI taxonomy): Eukaryota > Metazoa > Arthropoda > Arachnida > Araneae > Heptathelidae > Ryuthela > Ryuthela nishihirai. The sequence continues at coordinate 64,683,508 of JAWZYU010000002.1, forward strand.
CCAGGACTTGCTGATCAGTAGCCAAACACACTAACCACTAAGAAAAAAAAGAAAACAGAAAAAACCTCTATAGAATGTTTCATTCAATGAGCTCCATTTATAGGGATTTTGAGATCACACTTCTGACAGGTCACACACCCCTAAGAATAATGGATTTATAGTTCCAGCTACTTTAATTTGACACATGCAAAACAGCTTCAATAGGTTGAGTTGTTTTACCTCTGAGCAACACTTTTTTTGCACACAGTGGGCTAAATAGCCAGGTTACAAGGACCCTGAAGGCTCAGGGAATGTTGGGGGAAGAGACCCACTGGAATAGCTGTTGGGAAACAGGTGGTTGCCTCCAATCACGGCCATTCACTGAATTCTTTAATGTGCACGGGGTATGGCTCTCCCACACGCAGGGCCTTTGCTTAATGTCCCATGCAATGGATGGCAGCTTTTCCAAGCCCATGAATGTTCCCTAATGACTGTGGGCAGGGTGGTGAGCTTTGCGTAAATAAATCACACTGACCCAGCTGGGAATTAGATCTAGAAACTGTAAATCACAAGCCTGGCACACTACCAACTGAGCCACCCCTGCCCCAGCTGCACTAGCAACAATGATCTTTTAATTCAAGAGATATGGTTACTTCAGTATCATAGGAGATTCTGGTGCATGCAGAATCACCCTATAGTACTGAAATTATACATTTTCATGCATTAACAAACATTTGTTAGACCAATGGCTCATTAAAAGGGGACTTTTGAAACTAAAACTTGTGATGTAATTTATCTTCATGATTAGAATCATTTAAATTCAAAAGTTTACATAACTAATTTTAACAGTACACTATCATTTAAAACCGATCAACATTTAAAAAACACCAGGATTATACGGAAATAGCTCTGTTATTACCAGGAAGTAAAGTATAATTCATTTAATAAAACTATTTATTAAAAATCTATCTCTATTATTGGCTTGACTTTTTTACAAAAAAAAACTTTTTCCAAAACTACAAGGTGCAATAAAATGAAAAAAAAATTAGGTTAAAAGGCCATTTACATCACTCAGTAATAAGAGAGTTAATCAGAAAAAAAATTAACCACATATGACTTATTACCCACGGCCACGGAAGTTCCAGATTACCTGTCGAATTCTGCACGGATATTGCCAGACCCAATAATGAAATGACATATGTATATTTTACAGTAATGTTGCCACTAAAAATAATTATTTAGACATTTTTATTCAAATACAATATGAGGGAGATATTCTGCATGATAGAGTGCATTTTACTTCCCATAGATACTAATATTTTTCTGACAGAAACTTTTATATACACCGTCAAAGACTTCACGCCCTGTACATATAAGGATCTTATTTTTAACAATAATGAAAGTCGTGTCAGGTAAATAAATGAAAGTAGGAAGTCTCGCCCATGGATGTCGCACTCCCAATCATTGCCACTATGCCAGTTAAAGCAATTGGACTTAGTTCAGAAAGCATTATTCCAGATATTATCTACTACTAGAAATCATTCGGTTCCTTCAGCACCTCTTGATTTCTAGACAGTCACTCAGACCTCTATTTCACCTTTTATCTTAAAATTCCTTTCATTTCTAAGAGTATTTTGCCTGAAACGATCCTTTTCACCAATTATTAGCTCTCCAACACCACTATGTAAAAATTTGACCTCGAAGGGTCCATCGTATGCAAATTGTGATAAAAATTACTATTTACGCTCCCATTCACTGATTTTTTAACCCTCTAACTCTTAGATTTATATTTGACCTCCAAGGGCCCATTGTAACCAAAGCTCCATAACATTTCCGAGAGCTACGTCCTTAAATATCTAGCTCTGTAGCGTTGATAAATCTAAATTTCACATCGACAGATCATCCGAATTTCGTAACTTTTTCATATACAGCCTGAAACTCCCTCGGACACCAATTTCCACGTTTCTAGCAATGGTATATCAGGGTTTTACCTATGTGTACCTGTATTTCACCTTGAAGTATAGTAAGAGGTCCAATTTCGGATTTTTCCTCGAGATCTACGACTCGGATTACCAGTAGGTAAGGGCGGGGGTGGCTCAGTCGTTAGCACACCACGCTCGTAATCTTTAGTTCCCAGATTCGGGTCCCAGCTGGGTCAGCGTTGAGATTTATCTCCGCATAAATTCCCCGCCCAGCCCACGGTCAGTAGGGGACACCGATGGGCTTGGAAAGACCGCCGTTCCAAGGATGGGACGTTAAGCCGTGGCCCCGTGTGCAGGAGAGCCATACTGTGTGCACGTTAAAGAACACGCTAGATTGCCTTGACGGGAGGCTACCATCTGTCTCCCAACAGCTGTTCCAGTGGGTCCCCTTCCCCAACCTTCTCTGAGCCTTCAGGGTCCATGTGACCTGGCCTTTTAGCCCATGGAGTGCAAAAAAGTGCCGCTCAGAGGTAAAACAACCCAACCCAACCAGTAGCTAAGAACTCTACCATTTCTGCTGAATAGTTAAAATTAGCATTATTTCCTATCAGCCACATACAATCGTCTCTATATATTATTTCATGAATGCAGGTACCTAAAATTTTTAATAATAAATAAAAAATAAATACCCCCTCAAGCAGCTGCTTGCCACAGAGGTCTGACAGGAGCCTGTCAGTTTATATGCCAAAGTATAAGGTCTGTGAGGATGGCAGGACCTCAGCAGAAAAACAACACTTACATCCATGTCTTACCCGGGGCTCGAACCCAGGTCCTTTAGATCAGTAGCGAAGCGCGCTAACCACTCGGCCACGGAACGGCTAAATAAATACCCCCTCAAGCAGCTGCTTGTCACAGAGGTCTGATAGGAGCCTGTCAGTTTATATGCCATAGTAGAAGGTCTGAGAGGATGGCAGGACCTCAGCAGAAAAATAACACATACAACCATGCCTTACCCGGGGCTCGAACCCAGGTCCCTTAGATCAGTAGCCAAGTGCGCTAACCACTCGGACACTGGAAATCTAGCAATGGTATATCAGGGTTTTACCTATATGTACCTGTATTTCACTTGAAGTATAGTAAGAGGTCTTTTATGCAAAACAACACTCCTCAGAGGTAAAACTAACCAAATCCACTGAACAGCCCAGTGAACTACAGTTAACAGTATGAAAGTTTAAAAGTTATCCAATGGGAGTGACTAGAACAACATTTCTACTGTCTTGGATTCCAACTATGTAATTTTCGCAACTTAAGCCCTTACAAAAATGCCATGAAAGGAAATTAAATTCGATCGAGTAAGAGCGTTAGATGATCACTAAAATTCCTGAAAACATAGCCAAAATTCTTTCTACAAAACGGATTATACCGCTAATTTTCAATTAGGAGAAATCTCTCAAAATATTTGGGCATTATATTACCTAGAGGAATTTGCATTAGATTCTTGGGAATTCAAGACTCTTTTGACTTTGATGAAGTCTTATGTTTTATGAGAGCTGTTTCTTTTTTATGTAAATTCTTGCACTTCTATATAGGGCATTCTGACATTTTGTTTCTTGAGGATTTTTTTTTAATTCTTTCGGGAGTATCAAATTTACATCACAGGTATACACCTCACCCGGTCTGGTAGGAGTCTAATTCTTGATCCTATTCAGATTACTTAAGTTTGTCACAAGGGTTTGAATAATATGTCATTTCTAACACCCATATCAGTGGGTTAAACCCTGGAAAAACACAGTGCAAGGAATTACAATTGAAGCGGTTTCCCGATTTTGTGGAACCGTGTTGTCTAACACCAACATTTGTTAATACAATATGAAACTATTTTATGTCGAAAATAATAAACCTAAAATTTCTGTTGGTTTATTCATAGTTTTCGCTTTTTCCGTTTTCGTGAATACTATAAAACACTATACAAAATACAATTAAAATTATTTAACAACCTGCACTAAGAAAGAAAGACAGAAATAACAGAGAAAAATATCTAGTGAAATAGCATGTGTAATTTCGCAATCTTTCCTGTTTTTGCCGGATCGTCAAACGGAACTAGAAATCGAAATGCATTTGATAAGATTATGACAAGATTAGTTTCCGTCGAATGACAACTTCACAATCACACTAAACAGTTCGCACGTTTCCGTCTAAATCAGCGCTGTCCAATTAGCCGCCCGCGGGCCGCAAGTTGGACAGCGCAAATGTTGTTGGCGCTGATTGTTGTTTGCGCTAGTTGGCCGCTAGTCTGACAGCGCTTTTGAGGCCCGCGAACAAATTTAAGTTTTTCCTTCAAATTTTAAATAAAAATCTATTACTTTTAAATTAAAAAATTTTAATTAAACTATTGTAAGGTCGATACCTGGTCTGTAAATAGTAGCTAGGTAGTCACTGGAAGGAGAGCTATGCACCAATCCCCTGTGATGATGCATAGAACCGGCCAGGCCTAGCACCTAATGTCCGACCCCGCCTTCTCGTGGTGCGGACCGTTAGTAACTTTCAAAAGAGATACTCTCTTGTGGAAGTGAACGGAAGGGGAGGGCTGCCAGATTAGGGTAGCCTATTAATCTGGACAACTATGGATACTTTTCTTTTTTTTTTCTACCCTGCTGAGGAGTGGTCAACCACACAGGGTCATGGTGCTGACCATATAAACCTACAGGACTGGACAGATATTTGGCTCTGAGCTTGATTATGGATCCTGATTTTGCTGCACTGGTGGGCTTCTGTGGAGGGAAAATCTTCCGATGTGTTTTCTGTTTGTTTATGGGTTGACAGCCCCAAGTGAATAGATTCACAGGATATGTTTATCAGCTGGTGGATAATCCTGAGCAGAAGTCATCGCAGGCACCTGAACTCTTTGCTTCTATTGGCATCGTCAAATTCTACATTGGAGGAAGTCTTCCAGTGTAGATGGCTTCAGCCTTTAGTAGTGGGGGAACGGGTCTTTGCCCCATGTCTGCGATTAGGGGGCTGTTTGATATTGTCGGCATTCCCTCTCTCAATAAACATAGTTTCTTTAAACATCCCAATAACCATTTTCTCTCCATAGGTAGTTGGAATGTGAGGACTCTGCACAGAGCTTTTTCTCTTCATGTCCTCACACAAGAATTCCACCGTTATAATTTAGATATTCTCGGCTTGCAAGAGACCAGATGGACAGATAAAGGTCAGATTCTTAAAAATAATGTTAAATTTCTCTTTTCAGGGAGGGACGACAATAAGCATCACCAAGGCGTGGGTCTGCTTCTCAGCAGACACGCTAGCGATGCTCTTCTAGGATATGAGTGAATTAATGAAAGGTTTCTTACAGCAAAATTTCAGACAAGCGTTAAAGACTTGAATGTTATCTGCTTTATGCCCCCACTGAGGATGCCGATGAGGATGAGAAGGATAGGTTTTATGAACAACTTCAGGATATTTTGAATTCTGTCAAGAAAGGAGATATTGCCCTTGTTCTTGGTGACTTCAATGCCAAAGTTGGTACTGACTCTGACCTTTGGGGAGGGGTGATTGGCCCTTTTGGTATTGGTAGCTGCAATGGCAATGTGCAACGTCTCCTACAGGTAAGTAAACTCAATGGATTCAGAATAACTAACACTTATTACAAACACCGCGACATACATAAGTGCACATGGGTTTCACCTGATGGGCTGCATAAGAATATGATTGATTACATATTAATTAACAGCAAATGGGATAGTTCTGTTAGGAATACCAGGGCATATAGGGGAGCTGAAATTGGATCTGACCATTACCTTGTTAAAAGTGTGTTGCAACTTAAACTTAAAAAGTGTTGTGCTAGGGTTGAAAAATTTACTTTTAATACTGAAGCTCTGAAAGATCCAGTTATAGCCAAAGCTTACCATGATAGGTTACTTAGTCATTATGACAGTCATGGTTTGCTTACTACTGAAGTTGAGGAAGAATGGGATCATTTTAAACAGGCTTTTTTGGACACTAACAGTACTCTTTTAGGAAAAAAGGAGCAGAAGAGGCAAAATTATCTGAGTGATCAGCAGGAATCAACACTTTTGACAAATGATGTTGATGAGATGAACTCTTTCATTCGAGCTGTTGATGAGACTGGTAGTAGAGTAGGTTTGGTTATAAACAGAGAGAAAACTAAAGTGATGAAAATTGGTCAGGCAGGCTGTGATTCAGTTCATCTGAATGGTTGCAGTCTTGAGCAGGTGTCACAGTTAAATTACCTTGGGAGCTATGTAACAGATAATGGTGCTTGAGCACTTGAGCTTATTTCGGAAAGAAAGAACTGCAGGAATGCCCTGAATTAATACCCTACTACTCCTAATACAAAGCATTATAGAGACTTTAATAAACTTGTAAAGGATCAGTTAGCTGCTGATAAGAATCTTTGGCATGATGGTTTGGCTGGCAAAGCCGAGGAAGCAGTTAGACAGCACAACAGCAGACAGCTGTACCAGAGAGTTAATGTTTTGTGTGGTAGAAAACGGACAGGCATACAAGGATTGAAGGATAAACAAGGTAAGGTTATAGAAGGGGAGGATTCTGTCATGGCTAGGTGGGCTGAGCGTTTAAGTGATGTTCTAAACAATGTAGTTAGTTCTACTCCCATTGTTTGCAATGATGATAGATGCATTGGTGGCTTTAATGTTGGCCATATAACACATACTGAAGTTATTTTGGCTGTTTCTAAACTTAAACTTCATAAATCCCCAGGGGTAGATGAAATTACTACGGAAATGCTTAGAGCTGGGAATGTTTCGGTTATACTTGGATGACTGAAATTCTGAATATCTTTTATGATAAAGGCATGGTTCCTAAGGATTTTACCACAGCTATTGTTATCCCTATTTTCAAAAAAGGTGATCGCAGTTCTTGTGATAACTATAGGGGTATCAGCCTACTCTCTGTTCCAGGTAAAGTTCTTTCCATGATTGTGCTTAATAGAATTAAAAATCTGGTTGAGAGTCAATTGCGTGATGAGCAATGCGGATTCAGAAGTGGTAGGGGATGTGTGGATCAGATATTTTCACTTAGGCAGATTCTTGAGAAATGTTTAGAGTTTCAGAAACCTTTGGTTGCTAGCTTTGTTGATTTCAAAAAGGCTTTCTACTCTGTTAATCGTCATAATTTGTGGTTGATTGTGAAATCATATGGTATACCAGACAAGTTAGTTAACATTATGAAAGCTCTCTATAATAACACTGAGTCGTGTGTGAGAGTTGGTAAGGCTTGTAGCAATTGGTTTAGCATTACTTCTGGTGTTGGACAAGGGTGCATTTTGTCTCCTTTTCTCTTTAGCTTGGTTATTGAATATGTTATGCGAAATTCACTTCAAGGGAAAGATTTTGGCCTTAAATTGGCAGGAGATACGAAAATTTCTGATTTAGATTATGCTGATGATTTAGCCCTTTTGACAAATGATGTTGATGAGATGAACTCTTTCATTCGAGCTGTTGATGAGACTGGTAGTAGAGTAGGTTTGGTTATAAACAGAGAGAAAACTAAAGTGATGAAAATTGGTCAGGCAGGCTGTGATTCAGTTCATCTGAATAGTTGCAGTCTTGAGCAGGTGTCACAGTTTAATTATCTTGGGAGCTATGTAACAGATAATGGTGATGTGCGGCATGAGATTAACAGACGAATAATGATTGCTGCCGGGACTTTTAAGAACCTATGGAGAGTGTGGAGAAAAGGCGTATACACCTAAAGACTAAAATTAGACTGTATAATAGTTTGGTTCTTTCTAGGGTTAGTTATGGTAGTGAAACCTGGACCCTTTGTAAACAAGATAACAGGAAACAAACTAGGTGCTTTGGATTCTAGATATTACACAGTATCTTGGGTATTAGGTGGTTCAACTTTGTAACTAATGATGAGATTAGGCAAAGGAGTTTGCAACCTCCTTTAAGCAGCATATTGTGCAGAGAGAGACTCCGTTGGTTTGGCCATGTTGCCCGTATGAATAATTATAGATTGGCGAATAGGGTTATGTACAGTGTGCCTAAAGGCCTCAGAAAGAAGGGGAGACCTAGGATGCGGTGGGCAGACAATGCCAAACAGGACCTTGTTAGAATTGGTGTGCAGTGGCCAGATGCAGTAGATGTAGCTCAGGATAGACTTGCTTGGAAAACTAAATGGCACGGTCTGGTTGGACCTCCGTAGCCCATGGCTGCTTGATGATGATGATGATGATGATGATGATGATGATGATGATGATGATGATGATGATGATGATGATGATGATGATGATGATGATGATGATGATGATGATGATGATGAAGGTCGATACCTTATAATTTTTTGTCAACTGATATTTCTTTACTTGATACGCAATCTTCAACTTACTCATTCTATTCGCAATTATTATTGCATTATTTCAAGTTACTCATTCTCTTCTTATAGCCCAACAAATACGGTCACAATGCTCCCCTTAAATTTATTAAATATTTGATAAGGTTTAGAAAATTTATATTTGTTTATTATTATCTATTATTTTCCTTACAAATAAAATAATTTTTTTAGGTGACATGAACTATCTTTTCAATTACCTATCATGTCCAATTCTTTGTTTTTTGGCCCGCGAAATATTGGCGAAAGGAGAAATGGCCCCCGGTCTTAGAGAAATTGGACACCACTGTTCCAAATCGTTACATTTTGATAATATTTAATGCAACATTCAAAACTTTAAAGCATTGTGACTTCCGCACATGATAGAAAGAGTGAATTATAAATATATATACCAAAGTGTGCAGGGAAATATTTTCCGAAACAGCTGCATCAATTGAAAATAAGTTGAAATATATAACTGAAAAATGTATTTAAATAGATTAACCGAAGGTTAGTGTTCATTGAATGGCAGTTTTACTCAACATTATAGAAATAATTAGGTTATGTCCTAATGGTTCAAATGGAGTGATTTATAATAATGCTATGTAAAATATTTTCAGGGATAGGCTGCATTTTGAAATAAATAATTGCGTTTAATTCTAAAATCTATGATGGATAAACGCTAAACCTCTAATATTTTTTTGCAACAACGTTCGATATTTGAAACCATTGTTTTACCGTTCCGATGATAAAGAACCTGGTGAGCGTTTCGAGGATGTATGAAAGATGGGCGAATATAATCTACACGAGAGAGCGTTTCTTGATATTCATTGTCTAGGAGTTTTGTCGTCACCGCGAGGAGAAGGATAGTAAAGAAATCTCATAACAAGTGTGTATAAAACAGTTTCTCTTTCGCGTAAAAAAGTGAAATATTACAACTTGAATTTTGTTTGACTGTTTCTGCTCTATCTAGCTGGAGAAAAACATTAATTTTTGCGAAATTACACTCAGCGAAAAGTTTATTAATTAATTCCGTGTATATCAAAAGTAATTGATGTACAGGTGAATAACTTCTCAAAAAAGCTTTTTATGAAAAAGTAAAATTGAAAATAATATAAAGACCTCAATTAAATCTGTTTTAAAATCAATTTTCCACAATATTCGCTCGCTATTTATAGATTTACTGAAAGTTCGGATAACAATTATGTTAATTTTCCGTATTTTTTGTGCTGCAGATTTCTATCTGGAACATATTTATCGTTAATGTTGCGTTTAAGGGGATTCTTCAACGCTACACATGGAATTTGCGTTGATGCCATAATGTATGAAACACTTCTTACTAGTTATCCTTTGTGATAAATAAATATGAAACGTTGATTTCTCATTTTGCGAAATATAACTCACTGACTTTGTTACTGCACACTTCGGTATGAATTTAAAAAGTTACCAAAAGGACTCTACAGAAGGAAATATTTACATAGGCAAAAACAAAGATAGGAAAGAACAGATTATTATGTAAATCCTTTTGTTCATTGAGCCTAACTTCTCCGTTGTGATGTGTTGAATATGGGCCTGATCGGGACAGACCTATGAAATCAAGACAACTGTTTTGAGCATGCAAAATCGAACAGTGTAGTATGCTTACGTTTCTGCCCTGGGCCAAATTCGCTTCTCGTTCTCAGCCAATAGGAAATACAAATGGGCTTGGGCAATCCTCCGTACATCAGATGTGATATTGTCGCTTCTCCATGTACAGAAAAGCCATACCTTCTACATATCAAGGATCACACTGGATGACATTGACAGGCAGCTTCCATATGTTTCTTAATACCTGTCTGTAGGACTCTTTCTCACAATTTTCTGTGATATTCTGGGGTCCACGTGACCTAGTTATTTAGTCTCTTTTATGCAAAACAACACTGCTGAGAAGCAAATCAACACAAATCCACTCAACCGCCTAGTTAACAGTATGAAAGTTTAAAAGTTATCGAATGGGAGTGACTAGAACACGCTTCCTACTGTCTTGGCTTCAGTGGTGAAAGTAGATTTTACTTCTTATCGGTGCGTTCCAAAGCAAAGGTATGTGCGGAAAATCACACACAGGTGGTCACTCTACTGAAACCCTCTTACAGGGGTATCAGACTGAATTGTACGGAGACTAAAGTACGGTTTCACTGTATTTTCGATTTCTCACTATGTTTTCCGCAAATAGACATGATTTAAGGTTTTTTAATGTGATAAACATAAATATAAGAATTGTAATATTAGGTTAAAATATTAATATACTTAAATACGTGTTGATTCCGTTGTACTGATGGATTACACCCCTTTGAGCAAAGGGTGCAGATTATTACTGTCATTATTACTCTTGACAATCAACCACCGAAATTTCAAATTTCTACAATAAAAAAATCACTTGCATTATTCGATAAATGTTCCGCCAATTACATATTTAGTGAGCACTAACGATGTCAATTAAAATTAAATATTTGAATAATGCGAATTATAAATCATTCGAACTAAAAAAAATAGTTTTCGAAATATCTCTTAAAGGAAAATAATTGCGTTACACAACAAACCTTAGCGTAAAGGAATTAACTCATTGCTGCCAATGGAAATTTCAAACGTTCATATTGAACCACCAAAATTCTAAATTTCTAGCATAAAATATCATTTGCGATATTCTTTAAAATATTTGGAATTTTCGTTTTTTTCCAATGTTAGAAAGCGCAGTTACAACTTTTGGGATATTCGGAAACTTGAAATTTTAACGGTTCATCAGTCCCTATCAAATCCCAAAAGAATTATTAATTAATCTCTAAAACCAAACATTAATCTCTCAAACACAAAAGTTGGGGTTTTTCACCCCCATGTGGCTATGGGTTGCCAATGAAAACTTAATTACGTTCATATTCCACTACCAAAGTTAGAAATTTCTAATATAACTACGTTGTTTGCAATATTTGTTTCAAATTTTGGAGATTATCTTTGTCTTTCACCGTTTGAGGACTCAATTCTAATTTTTGGGAGGTCCGAAAATTATGAATCGTAACCGTTAGTACCTTTCAAAAGAGATACTCTTGTGGAAGTGAACGGAAGGGGAGGCTACTACTATGGCTACTTTTCTTTTTTTTTCTTCCCTGCTGAGGAGTGGTCAACCACACAGGGTCCTGGTGCTAACCATATAAACCCACTGGACTGGACAGATATATGGCTCTGAGCTTGATTATGGATCCTGATTTTGCTGCACTGGTGGGCTTCGGTGGAGGGAAAATCTTCCGCTGTGTTTTCTCTTTGTTTGTGGGTTGACAGCTCCAAGTGAATAGATTCACAGGATATGTTTATCAGCTAGTGGATAATCCTGAGCAGAAGTCATCGCAGGCACCTGAACTCTTTGCTTCTATTGGCATCGTCAAATTCTACATTGGAGGAAGTCTTCCAGTGTAGATGGCTTCAGCCTTTAGTACTGGGGGAACGGGTCTTTGCCCCATGTCTGCGATTAGGGGGATGTTTGATATTGTCGGCATTCCCTCTCTCAATAAACATAGTTTCTTTAAACATCCCACTAACCATTTTCTCTCCATAGGTAGTTGGAATGTGAGGACTCTGCACAGAGCTTTTCTCTTGATGTCCTCACACAAGAATTCCACCATTATAATTTATATATTCTCGGCTTGCATGAGACCAGATGGACAGATAAAGGTCAGATTCTTAAAAATAATCTTAAATTTCTCTTTTCAGGGAGGGACGACAATAAGCATCACCAAGGCGTGGGTCTGCTTCTCAGCAGACACGCTAGTGATGCTCTTCTAGGATACGAGTGCATTAATGAAAGGTTTCTTACAGCAAAATTTCAGACAAGCATTAAAGTCTTGAATGTTATCTGCTGAGGATGCCGATGAGGATGAGAAGGATAGGTTTTATGAACAACTTCAGGATATTTTGAATTCTGTCAAGAAAGGAGATATTACCCTTGTTCTTGCTGACTTCAATGCCGAAGTTGGTACTGACTCTGACCTTTGGGGAGGAGTAATAGGCCCTTTTGGTATTGGTAGCTGCAATGGCAATGGGCAACGTCACCTACAGGTAAGTAAACTCAATGGATTCAGAATAACTACACTTATTACAAACACCGCGACATATATAAGTAAACATAGGTTTCACCTGATGGGCTGCATAGGAACATGATTGATTATATATTAATTAACAGCAAATGGGCTAGTTCTGTTAGAAATACCAGGGCATATAGGGGAGCTGAAATTGGATCTGACCATTACCTTGTTAAAAGTGTCTTGCAACTTAAACTTAAAAAGTGTTGTGCTAGGGTTAAAAAATTTACTATTAATACTGAAGCTCTGAAAGACCCAGTTATAGCCGAAGCTTACCATGATAGGTTACTTAGTCATTATGACAGTCATGGTATGCTTACTACTGAAGTTGAGGAAGAATGGGATCATTTTAAACAGGCTTTTTTGGACACTAACAGTACTCTTTTAGGAAAAAAGGAGCAGAAGAGGCAGAATTATCTGAGTGATAATGCACTTGAGCTTATTTCGGAAAGAAAGAACTGCAGGAATGTCCTTAATCAATACAGTACTAGTACTAATAGAAAGCATTACAGAGAACTTAATAAATGTGTAAAAGATCAGTTAGCTGCTGATAAGAATTTTTGGAAAGATGGTTTGGCTGAGAAAGCCGAGGAAGCAGTTAGACAGCACAACAGCAGAGAGCTGTACCAGATAGTTAATGTTTTGTATGGTAGAAAACAGACAGGTATACAGGGATTGAAGGATAAACAAGGTAAGGTTATAGAAGGTGAGGATTCTGTCATGGCTAGGTGGGCTGAGCATTTCAGTGATGTTCTAAACAATGCGGTTAGTTCTATTCCCATTGTTTGCAATGATGATAGATGCATTGGTGACTTTAATATTGACCCTATAACACAATCTGAAGTTTTTTGGCTGTTTCCAAACTTAAACTTCATAAATCCCCAGGGGTAGATGAAATTACTACAGAAATGCTTACAGCTGGAAATGTGTCGGTTATCACTTGGATGACTGAAATTCTGAATATCTTTTATGATAAAGGCATGGTTCCTAAGGATTTTACCAGAGCTATTGTTATCCCTATTTTCAAAAAAGGTGATCGCAGTTCTTGTGATAACTATAGGAGTATCAGCCTACTCTCTGTTCCAGGTAAAGTTCTTTCCATGATTGTGCTTAATAGAATTAAGAATCTGGTTGACAGTCAATTGCGTGATGAGCAATGTGGATTCAGAAGTGGTAGGGGATCCGTGGATCAGATATTTTCACTTTGGCAGATTCTTGAGAAATGTTTAGAGTTTGAGAAATCTTTGGTTGCTAGCTTTGTTGATTTCACAAACGCTTTCGACTCTGATGATCGTCATAATTTGTGGTTGATTGTGAAATCATATGGTATACCTGACAAGTTAGTTAACATAATGAAAGCTCTCTGTAATAACACCGAGTCATGTGTGAGAGTTGGTAAGGCTTGTAGCAATTGGTTTAGCATTACTTCTGATATTCGACAAGGGTGCATTTTGTCTCCTTTTCTCTTTAGCTTGGTTATTGATTATGTTATGCGAAATTCACTTCAAGGGAAAGATTTTGGCCTTAAATGGGCTGGAGATACGAAAATTTCTGATTTAGATTATGGTGATGATTTAGCCCTTTTGGCAAATGATGTTGATGAGATGAACTCTTTCATTCGAGCTGTTGATGAGACTGGTTGTAGAGTACGTTTGGTTATAAACAGAGGGAAAACTAAAGTGATGAAAATTGGTCAGACAGGCTGTGATTCAGTTAATCTGAATGGTTGCAGTCTTGAGCAGGTCTCACAGTTTAATTATCTTGGGAGACTTTCTTCAAATAGACATGATTTAAGGGTTTTTAATGTGATAAACATTAATATAAGAATTGTAATATTTAGCAAAAAATATTAATATACTTAAATACGTGCTGATTCCGTTGTACTGACGAATTACACCCCTCTGAGAAAAGGGTGCAGATTATTACTGTCATTATAACTCTAGACAATCTACCCCAGAAATTCCAAATTTCTACAATAAACAAATCACTTTTAGCATTCGATAAATGTTTCGCCAATTACATATTTAGTGAGCACTAACGATGTGAATTAAAATTAAATATTTGAATAATGCGAATTATAAACCATTGCAACTAAAAAAAATTGTTTTCCAATTATCTCTCAAAAGAAAATAATTGCGTTTCACAATCAACCTGGGCATAAAGGAATTAACTCATTGGAATTAACTCAAAATTCCAAATTTTTGCATAAAATATCATTTGCGATATTCTTTCAAATATTTGGGATTTTCGATTTTTTCCAATGTTAGAAAGCGCAGTTACAACTTTTGAGATATTCGGAAACTTCAAATTGTAACGGTTCATCAGTCCCTATCAAATCCCAAAAGAATTATTAATTAATCTCTAAAACCAAACATTTATCTCTCAAACACAAACGTTGGGGTTTTTCACCCCCATGGGGTTAAGGGTTGCCAATGAAAACTTAATTACGTTCATGTTCCACTACCAAAGTTAGAAATTTCTAATATAACTACGTTGTTTGCAATATTTGTTTCAAATTTTGGAATTATCTATGTCTTTCACCGTTGGTGGACGCAATTCTAATTTTTGGGAGGGCCGAAAATTATAAATCGTAACATTTCTTCAATACCTATAGAACACAGAAAAGAATTTTTTTTATCTCTAAAAACATAAAAAAATTAGATGTCTACACAGAGATGACAAAGTGAAACTATTTTCTTGTTTTTTAAACGACATAAAAATTAAAAGCAATATAAACCTAAATACTAATTTTCTTCACCCAAGTTACATATTCTGAACTCAGATGCTACATTAAAGAATATTTTTAGAATAACAGATATCGGAGATAAAGAGTAACTTTTGAAATTCGTCAGGTGTAATCGAAGATTATATGTTTTGGCAATTTGGCCTCTGCGATATCCGCAATAATAAATGCAAAATTCCAGATTTCTCACATCCAAAATGCAATAGGAAAAGAACTACTTTTGCCAAACAAAAAGAACGAGACTACTTTGCTGAGCATTCTTGAGAACGAACCAAAATCATCTAGCGTCCCATTCTGATCATGGGTACCATAGGTTGGCCAAACATGCACAAAAAGCACGGTTACATATATTTTGACCCCTTCTTTGACTTTAATATAGACATTATTTTCATCGTCAAGAAAAATGTTCAGCAACAATTAATAACGGTTTAAGACAACTTTTAGTTAAATCAGTCGTGATTAATGATTTGTCGAATTTTTTTTCAATTAGTTCATCAAAATTTTAAATATGTAATACTGTAATTTCAGATGCACTGCTCACAAAAATTAGGGGATATTTCAAAATGAATATAAAGCGATAATATAAAGAAGCATTTGAATTTTGTTTATTAAACAAGAACATCAGAAATGTTAGATGATCACAAAAATTCCTGAAAACATAGCCAAAATTCTTTCTACGAAACGGATTATACTGCTAATTTTCAATTAGGAGAAATGTCTCAACATTCTTGGGCACTATATGAAAAAGCAAATAATTACTTTATTACTCAATATATCTTCTATGTAGAATCTCTATGAATTATAGACTCTATATTCTATATAGAATTCTCTATGACTTCTGTATAGAATCTAATAACTAAAGAAGTCGAGATATAGCTAGACGTACATGGCACCGTCTATCGAATTTACGGCGAACCCGATCGTTTAAAATTCAAGTGCTGCGAAAATAGCAACTCTAAGGATTTCCGAGAGGTGGATGACAGTATTAGGATTTTATAGAAAAATATATTTGTGTATTAATTGATAACTTCTATTAAAATATAATAGTCAATTCGTAGATATATTAGAAAGCAGTACTGTTTTCATAACCACATTTTTTTTCTTTGGTTTTAAAAATAAAATTAATTTTTCACACATTTTAATTTTAATTAATCTTTAAATTTGATTTCTGATTGTGAAATTTTTTCAGATATAAATGACAAATCCATTATTGATTAAAAAAAATAGTTCTACTACGATAAGAACCGTTACACAGTTAAAATATTCAAAAGCGAATTTTGATATATTTCATTGTTATAAGTTGCAAAAAACGAGAATTAATTTCGAAAAATTATAACAATCTATTTTTTAACCATTGTTGATAAAGACTATATAATTACCTACAGGGATCTACCACTTGCATTAGATTCTTGGAAATTCAAGAATCTTTTGACTTTGATGAAGTCTTATGTTTTATGAGAGCTGTTTCTTTTTTATGTAAATTCTTGCACTTGTATATAGGGCATTCTGACTTTTTGTTTCCTGAGGATTTTTTTTAATTCTTTCGGGAGTATCAAATTTACATCACAGGTACACACCTCACCGGTCTGGTAGGAGTCTAATTCTGGATCCTATTCAGATTACTTAAGTTTGTCACAAGGGTTTGAATAATATGTCATTTACAACACCCATATCAGTGGGTTAAACCCTGGAAAAACACAGTGCAAGGAATTACAATTGAAGCGGTTTCCCGATTTTGTGGAACCGTGTTGTCTAACACCAACGTTTGTTAATACAATATGAAACTATTTTATGTCGAAAATAATAAACCTAAAATTTCTGTTCGTTTATTCATAGTTTTCGCTTTTTCCGTTTTTGTGAATACTATAAAACACTATGCAAAATACAATTAAAATTGTTTAACAACCTGCACTAAGAAAGAAAGAAATAACAGAGAAAAATATCTAGTGAAATAATATGTGTAATTTCGCAATCTTTCCTGTTGTTGCCGGATCGTCAAACGGAACTAGAAATCGAAATGCATTTGATAAGATTATGAGAAGATTAGTTTCCGTCGAATGACAACTTCACAATCACACTAAACAGTTCGCACGTTTCCTTCTAAATCAGCGCTGTCCAATTAGCGGCCCGCGGACCGCAAATGTTGTTTGCGCTAGTTGGCAGCTAGTCTGAGAGCGCTTTTGAGGCCCGCGAACAAATTTAAATTTTTCCTTGAAATTTTAAATAAAAATCTATTATTTTTAAATTAAAAAATTTAAATTGAAATATTTTAAGTCGATACCTGATAATTTTTTGTCAACTGATATTTCTTTACTTGATACGCAATCTTCAACTTACTCATTCTATTCGCAATTATTATTGCATTATTTCAAGTTACTCATTCTCTTCTTATAGCCCAACAAATACGGTCACAATGCTCCCCTTAAATTTATTAAATATTTGATAAGGTTTAGAAAATTTATATTTGTTTATTATTATCTATTATTTTCCTTACAAATAAAATAATTTTTTTAGGTGACATGAACTATCTTTTCAATTACCTATCATGTCCAATTCTTTGTTTTTTGGCCCGCGAAATATTGGCGAAAGGAGAAATGGCCCCCGGTCTTAGAGAAATTGGACACCACTGTTCCAAATCGTTACATTTTGATAATATTTAATGCAACATTCAAAACTTTAAAGCATTGTGACTTCCGCACATGATAGAAAGAGTGAATTATAAATATATATACCAAAGTGTGCAGGGAAATATTTTCCGAAACAGCTGCATCAATTGAAAATAAGTTGAAATATATAACTGAAAAATGTATTTAAATAGATTAACCGAAGGTTAGTGTTCATTGAATGGCAGTTTTACTCAACATTATAGAAATAATTAGGTTATGTCCTAATGGTTCAAATGGAGTGATTTATAATAATGCTATGTAAAATATTTTCAGGGATAGGCTGCATTTTGAAATAAATAATTGCGTTTAATTCTAAAATCTATGATGGATAAACGCTAAACCTCTAATATTTTTTTGCAACAACGTTCGATATTTGAAACCATTGTTTTACCGTTCCGATGATAAAGAACCTGGTGAGCGTTTCGAGGATGTATGAAAGATGGGCGAATATAATCTACACGAGAGAGCGTTTCTTGATATTCATTGTCTAGGAGTTTTGTCGTCACCGCGAGGAGAAGGATAGTAAAGAAATCTCATAACAAGTGTGTATAAAACAGTTTCTCTTTCGCGTAAAAAAGTGAAATATTACAACTTGAATTTTGTTTGACTGTTTCTGCTCTATCTAGCTGGAGAAAAACATTAATTTTTGCGAAATTACACTCAGCGAAAAGTTTATTAATTAATTCCGTGTATATCAAAAGTAATTGATGTACAGGTGAATAACTTCTCAAAAAAGCTTTTTATGAAAAAGTAAAATTGAAAATGATTTGAAAACCTCAATTAAATCTGTTTTAAAATCAATTTTCCACAATATTCGCTCGCTATTTATAGATTTACGGAAAGATCGGATAACAATTATGTTAATTTTCCGTATATTTTTGTGCTGCAGATTTATATCTGGAACATATTTATCGTTAATGTTAACGTTTAAGGGGATTTTAAGTCTATGAAAGTTTAAAAGTCATTCAATGGGAGTGACTAGAACAACATTCCTACTCTCTTGGCTTCCAAGCATGTAATTTTCGCAAGGTTGCGAGGTGGGAAGTGCCATTTACTAAATAATTTAGAGGGTTTCAGACCTCCCAGAGAAGAAGGGAATAAAATGTTTCCCTTCTATATACCACGAGGAGTAACGGATGAAAGACGAAACAATCGTAATGAGTTTTATGCCAAACGAAAGCTTGCGCCGTGCTGAATGCCATCTACTATACACCGAAGAGCGAAAATATTATGACCAGCGCGTCTTTATGCAAATCGAAGCAACTGCTGGTAAACGACTGCGCGTATGAAGGTCATAAAACGGTATAAATAACAACTGACACTGAGCTCTGTTAATCAGTGTTATTCTTGTTCTTCAGATGGGAAATGAGTGAGATTGACAAAGGCCAAATTCTAATGGCCAGACGACTGGGCCAGAGATTGACGGCCCTGACGCAAAGCTTGTGGGGTGCTCACGGTCAGCCGTGTTTACTACTTTCAAAAATTGATTCGAGGAGTTGGGTTGTTTTACCTCCGAGCGGCACTTTTTTGCACACCATGGGCTAAATGGCCAGGTCACAAGGACCCTGAAGGCTCAGAGAAGGTAGGGGGAGGGGACCCACTGAAACAGCTGTTGGGAGACAGATGGTAGCCTCCCGTCAAGGCCATCCAGCGTGTTCTTTAACGTGCACAGGGTATGGCTCTCCCGCACAAGGGGCCACGGCTTCACGTCCCATCCGACGGACGGCGGCCTTTCCAAACCCATCGTTGTCCCCTACTGACCGTGGGCAGGGTGGGGAATTTTGCAGAGTTAAATCTCAACGCTGACCCAGCTGGGATTCGAACTGGAAACTACAGATTACGAGCCTGGCGCGCTACCGACTGAGCCACCCCCGCCAGATTCGAGGAGAGAAAAACCACAAACCATCGGCAAGATGTGTGCCGATCGATGCTAGAGGTGAGCGAAGGCTATCCCGTATGGTATAAGCCAACGAAAGGTATACTGTGGCACAACTCACCCGCAATTTGAATGCTGGTGTCATTGAGTAATGTGACACAACACAAAGTACATCGAACCCTGCTGAAAATGGAGCTGTGTAGCGGCAGGCAGCCCAGAGTGCCCATGCTAACTTCGGTTCACTGTCGAAAGTGCCTACAATGGGAACGCAAGAATCAAAACTGGACCGTGAATAATGGAAAGAAAGTCGTATGATCTGATGAATCTCGTTTCCTGTTACACCATGTGGACAGCCGGGTACGTGTGAGTCATTTACCTGGGGAAGTGTTGGCAGCAGATTGCACTGTGGAACGAAAACAAGCCGTTGACGAAATATAATGCTTTGGGCAATGTTCTGCTGGAAAACCCTGGGTCCAGTCATTCATGTGCAGGAAACTATGACGTCTACCACGCACCTAAACATCATTGCAGACCAGGTACATCCTTTCATGGCAAAGGTATATCCCTCTAGTAGTGCCTTCTTTCAGCAGGATAATGCGCCATGCCACACTGTCCGGATTGTTCGAGAATGGTTCGCAGAACATGAGGAAGACTTCCGGGTATTGTCCGGGACATCAGACCAATCGAGCATCTGATTCCCAGCAGAACATTGCCCAAATTGTGTTGGAACATATCCGATCTGCAGCGGCTCAACCACGTAACTTACAAGAGTTAAAGAATCTGCTGGTAATGTGTTGGTACCAAATACCACATGACACCTTTAGAAATCTTGTAGCATCCATGTCTCGTGCAGGGTAAGAGCTGTTTTGGCAGCACGTGGAGCACCAACATCATATTAGGCAGGTACTCATAATAATGTTCTGGCTCCTCGGTGAGTCTTGTCATGCATTCTTCTTGTCATCATCATCATCATCATCATCATCATCATCATCATCATCATCATCATCATCATCATCATCATCATCATCATCATCATCATCATCATCATCAACAACAACAACAACAACAACAACAACGACGACGACGACGACGACGACGACGACGACGACGACGACGACGACAACAACAACAACAACAACAACAACAACAACAACAACAACAACAACAACAACAACAACAACAACAACAACATCATCATCATCAAGGGCTACGGAGGTCCAACCAGACCGTGCAATTTAGTTCTCCAAGCAAGTCTATCCTGAGCTACATCTACTGCATCTGGCCACTGCACATCAATTCTAACAAGGTCCTGTTTGACATTGTCTGCCCACCGCATCCTAGGTCTCCCCTTCTTTCTGAGGCCTTTAGGCACACTGTTCATAATCCTATTCGTCAATCTATAATTACTCATACGGGCAACATGGCCAAACCAACGGAGTCTCTCTCTGCACAATATGCTGCTTAAAGGAGGTTGCAAACTCCTTTGCCTAACCTCATCATTAGTTACAAAGTTGAACCACCTAATGCCCAAGATACTGCGTAAGCATCTGGAATCAAAAGCATCTAGTTTCCTGTTATCTTGTTTACAAAGTGTCCAAGTTTCACTACCATAACTAACCCTAGAAAGAACCAAACTATTATACAGTCTAATTTTAGTCTTTAGGTGTATACGCCTATTTCTCCACACTCTCCATAGATTCTTAAAAGTCCCGGCAGCAATCCCTATTCGTCTGTTAATCTCATGCCGCACATCACCATTATCTGTTACATAGCTCCCAAGATAATTAAACTGTGACACCTGCTCAAGACTGCAACCATTCAGATTAACTGAATCACAGCCTGCCTGACCAATTTTCATCACTTTAGTTTTCTCTCTGTTTATAACCAAACCTACTCTACTACCAGTCTCATCAACAGCTCGAAAGAAAGAGTTCATCTCATCAACATCATTTGCCAAAAGGGCTAAATCATCACCATAATCTAATTCAGAAATTTTCGTATCTCCAGCCCATTTAAGGCCAAAATCTTTCCCTTGAAGTGAATTAGCATAACAAAATCAACAACCAAACTAAAGAGAAAAGGAGACAAAATGCACCCTTGTCGAACACCAGACGTAATGCTAAACCAATTGCTACAAGCCTTACCAACTCTCACACACGACTAAGTGTTATTATAGAGAGCTTTCATTATGTTAACTAACTTGTCTGGTATACCATATGATTTCACAATCAACCACAAATTATGACGATCAACAGAATCGAAAGCCTTTTTGAAATCAACAAAGCTAGCAACCAAAGGTTTCTGAAACTCTAAACATTTCTCAAGAATCTGCCTAAGTGAAAATATCTGATCCACACATCCCCTACCACTTCTGAATCCACATTTGACTGTCATCACACAATTGACTGTCAACCAGATTCTTAATTCTATTAAGCACAATCATGGAAAGAACTATCCCTGGAACAGAGAGTAGGCTAAGACCCCTATAGTTATCACAAGAACTGCGATCACCTTTTTTGAAAATAGGGATAACAATAGCTCTGGTAAAATCCTTAGGGACCATGCTTTTATCATAAAAGATATTCAGAATTTCAGTCATCCAAGTGGTAACCGAAACATTTCCAGCTCTAAACATTTCTGTAGTAATTTCATATACCCCTGGGGATTTATGAAGTTTAAGTTTAGAAACAGCCAAAATAACTTCAGATTGTGTTACAGGGCCAACATTAAAGTCACCAATGCATCTATCATCATTGCAGACAATAGGAATAGAACTAACCGCATTGTTTAGAACATCACTGAAATGCTCAGCCCACCTAGCCATGACAGAATCCTCACCTTCTATAACCTTACCATGTTTATCCTTCAATCCCTGTATACCTGTCTGTTTTCTACCACACAAAATACTAACTATCTGGTACAGCTCTCTGCTGTTGTGCTGTCTAACTGCTTCCTCGGCTTTGTCAGCCAAACCATCAAGCCAAAGATTCTTATCAGCAGCTAACTGATCTTTTACACGTTTATTAAGTTCTCTGTAATGCTTCCTATTAGGACTAGTAGGGCATTGATTAAGGACATTCCTGCAGTTCTTTCTTTCTGAAATAAGCTCAAGTGCCTTATCACTCAGATAATTCTGCCTCTTCTACTCTTTTTTCCTAAAAGAGTACTGTTAGTATCCAAAAAAGCCTGTTTAAAATGATCCCATTCTTCCTCAACTTCAGTAGTAAGCATACCATGACTGTCATAATGACTAAGTAACCTATCATGGTAAGCTTTGGCTATAACTGGGTCTTTCAGAGCTTCAGTATTAAAAGCAAATTTTTTTACCCTAGCAGAACACTTTTTAAGTTTAAGTTGCAAGACACTTTTAACAAGATAATGGTCAGATCCAATTTCAGCTCCCCTATATGCCCTGGTATTTCTAACAGAACTAGCCCATTTGCTGTTAATTAATATATAATCAATCATATTCCTATGTAGCCCATCAGGTGAAACCCATGTGTACTTATGTATGTCGCGGTGTTTGTAATATGTGTTAGTTATTCTGAAACCATTGAGTTTACTTACCTGTAGGAGACGTTGCCCATTGCCATTGCAACTAACAATACCAAAAGGGCCTATTACTCCTCCCCAAAGGTCAGAGTCAGTACCAACTTTGACACTGAAGTCACCAAGAACAAGGGTAATATCTTCTTTCTTGACAGAATTCAAAATATCCCGAAGTTGTTCATAAAACCTATCCTTCTCATCCTCATCGGCATTCTCAGTGGGGGGCATAACAGCAGATAACATTCAGGTCTTTGACGCTTGTCTGAAATTTTGCTGTAAGAAACTTTTCATTAATGCACTCATATCCTAGAAGAGCATCACTAGCGTGTCTGCTGAGAAGCAGTCCCACGCCATGGTGATGCTTATTGTCGTCCCTCCCTGAAAAGAGAAATTTAAGATTATTTTTAAGAATCTGACCTTTATCTGTCCATCTGGTCTCTTGCAAGCCGAGAATATCTAAATTATAATGGTGGAATTCTTGTGTGAGGACATCAAGAGAAAAAGCTCTGTGCAGAGTCCTCACATTCCAACTACCTATGGAGAGAAAATGGTTAGTGGGATGTTTAAAGAAACTATGTTTATAGAGAGAGGGAATGCCGACAATATCAAACAGCCCCCTAATCGCAGACATGGGGCAAAGACCCGTTCCCCCACCACTAAAGGCTGAAGCCATCTATACTGGAAGACTTCCTCCAATGTAGAATTTGACGATGTCAATAGAAGCAAAGAGTTCAGGTGCCTGCGATGACCTCTGCTCAGGATTATCCACCAGCTGATAAACATATCCTGTGAATCTATTCACTTGGGGCTGTCAACCCACAAACAAACAGAAAACACAGCAGAAGATTTTCCCTCCACAGAAGCTCACCAGTGCAGCAAAATCAGGATCCATAATCAAGCTCAGAGCCATATTATATATCTGTCCAGTCCAGTGGGTTTATATGGTCAGCACTAGGACCCTGTGTGGTTGACCACTCCTCAGCAGGGTAGAAAAAAAAAGAAAAGTAGCCATAGTTGTCCAGATCAGTAGGCCACACTAATCTGGCAGCTCTCCCGTTCCGTTCACTTCCACAAGAGAGTATCTCTTTTGAAAGGTACTAACGGTCTGCACCACGAGAAGGCGGGGTCGGACATTAGGTGCTAGGCCTGGCCGGTTCTATGCATCATCACAGGGGATTGGTGCATAGCTCTCCTTCCAGTGACTACCTAGCTACCATTTACAGACCATTCTTCTTGTACAGGCGCTCAAAAAAGTATTCGAACACTATGGTTGATTGCAGAATTCAGAAAAAATATCTGGCAACGATTTTTTTTAGAAATTAGCGAACTGGCAACCTTCATGTCACGTGATTACAGAATTCAGGAAAAATATCTTGAGCGTGTACAGCAACTGTACACGCTCCAGTTACCGTTCACAGCAAACTGGAGCGTGTGCAGTTGGATATTTTTTGCCTTCATGGCAATCCTTTTCTCACTCAAAGTATTTTGTGGTTCTCTTCAATTTTTTAGGTGGTTATTTGTTTATTTTTACCTTTTTGTTCTTCATCGTATTCTTTTTCCTCAATTTGCAAGTCTTGTCCCAAGAAATCTGTATCGCTTTCACCTTTGCTGGAATAATCTTTTTCTTTTTCTTCCTCTATTTTGATTCGTTTTGCTTTTGGCGTCGCAACTCCTTCTTAAATGAGGGGCGGGGGTGGCTCAGTCGGTAGCGCGCCAGGCTCGTAATCTGTAGTTCCCAGGTTCGAGTCCCAGCTGGGTCAGCGTTGAGATTTATCTCCGCAAAATTCCCGGCCCTGCCCACGGTCAGTAGGGGACACCGATGGGATTGAAACAGGCCGTCGTCCGTCACATGGGACGTTAAGCAGTGGTCCCGTGTGCGGGAGAGTCCTACCCTGTGCACGTTAAAGAACACGCTGGATAGCCTTGACGGGGGCTACCATCTGTCTTCCAACAGCTATTCCAGTGGGTCCCTTCTCCCAACGTTCTCTGAGCCTTCGGGGTCCCTGTGACCTGGCCATTAAGCCCATTGTGTGCAGAAAAGTGCCGCTCAGAGGTAAAACAACCCAACCGTCTTAAATGTTTCCATCCAAGTGTCCGTTGAAATGAGTAAATCATTTCGTATCATTTCCTAAATGTTACTTCAGATTTTTTGGTCACTTAATTTCGTGTATTAATTTTCTTTTTTGTTAGCTTTTTCTATTTACTTCTGATCTGATCTTTTTTCTTTTGCTTGTGATTCTTTCTTTCCTTTGCTTTCAGTTTGTATTTATTTTTTATTATTTCTGCCAATATTGGTTTCTTTTTATCTTGATTCTTTGCACAAATTCAATACTAATTGGACTGGAGCTGTTACATCTTTTGCAGGGTCGTGTGATGTCTTGGTAGAATATTGTGACCATATAAGATCCAATTCTTCTCTCATTTGGTATATCCAGGTTAAGTGTCATTATTGCGATATGGCCGAATGGTTTGCGCGTTTGGCTACTGATATAAGGGACCTGGGTTCGAGCCCCGGGTAAGGCATGGATGTATGTGTTGTTTTTCTACTGAGGTCCTGCCATCCTCTCAGACCTTCTACTTTGGCATATAAACTGACAGGCTCCTTTCAGATCTCTGTGGCAAGCAGCTGCTTGAGGGGGTATGGCCAAGTGGTTAGCGCGCTTGGCTAGTGATCTAACGGATCTGGGTTCGAGCCCCGGGTAAGGCATGGATGTATGTGTCGTTTTTCTGCTGAGGTCCTACCATCCTCTCAGACCTTCTACTATGGCATATAAACTGACAGGCTCCTGTCAGAACTCTGTGGCAAGCAGCTGCTTGAGGGGGTATTTATTTATTTTTTTGTACCAAGTTTGGATATGTTTTATACCCTCTTGAATGTGAAATTCTTCGCGTATATCTTTAATTTCTCCATATTGCAGTAATTTCTTTTTTATGGTTTCCATGGGAACGAAGAATGAGTGTATAACTGATAAAGACTTTTATCAGTGGAATTTAAACCTTGGAAATTTGAGAACATACGTGATACATACGATGAAGTATCAAGCAGGTATTCCTAATGATATGGCCTGGCAGTGTATGTGCATAATATGGATCATATTACTGCCCCCCATACTCATACACCTTCTTAACCATATTCATACGGGGCGGGGGTGGATCAGTCGGTAGCGCGCCAGGCTCGTAATCTGTAGTTCCCAGGTTCGAGTCCCAGCTGGGTCAGCGTTAAGATTTATATCCGCAAAACTCCCCGCCCTGCCCACGGTCAGTAGGGGACACCGATGGGCTTGGAAAGGCCGCCGTTAGTCGGATGGGACGTTAAGCCGTGGCCCCGTGTGCTGGAGAGCCATACCCTGTGCACGTTAAAGAACACGCTGGATGGTCTTGACGGGAGGCTACCATCTGTCTCCCAACAGCTGTTCCAGTGGGTCCCCAACCTTCGCTGAGCCTTCGGGGTCCATGTGACCTGGCCATTTAGCCCATGGTGTGCAAAAAAGTGCCGCTCAGAGGTAAAACAACCGAACCCATATTCATACCTCTTTCGCTTGAAGATACATCATCAGGTGATACTTTGATATTGCCTGAAAAATCAGTAGTTTTCGAAATATTTTGAAGTAAATTTCATTGCAATTTTAATATATTTATCCTTAATTTCTTTCTATAAAGTCAATAATAGAATGATAGTTAAGTAAAAGAAAAGCATAAAATTTTATTTTTACTATATCACCACTTTATAAACCAAAAGGAAACCATACTCCACAGGACTTCTGGGTCCATGTGACCTGGGTGGCTCAGGCGGTAGCGCTCCAGGCTCGTAATCTACAGTTGCCAGATTCGAGTCCCAGCTGGGTGAGCGTTGAGATTTATCTCCGCAAAATTCCCTGCCCACGGTCAGTAGGGGACACCGATGGGCTTGGAACTCCACTGAAATAGATTTGTCAAGTAGTAAAGTGAAATGCGAGTATGCTAACACGAATTGCAAACTTCGAATATTCAACACTTTACTGATCCGTTCTCACTTGGCTTTACCTCATTTGGGCTTTTTTTATAATGCAAACGACAGATTCATTAAAGGTTATGATGTTAATATTTCTGGCGGTAGTTTAGCAATGGTATTTTTCTCTTTTTGTAGAAAAATACCGTATCTAATATTTTGTACTTCTTACATTTTCACATGCATCTTTTCAATAAAAGCCTTTTTCATACTTTGCCGAAATAGTATTTGTCATTCTATATAATGCCTAGGTGTTCTATACAATGCCTAGGGAAAGTATGTAATAATTCTCATATTTCATACATTGCCTAAAAACGCCGGGTATTCTATAGAATGCCGGCTTTTCATACATTGCCGGTAACAGATATAGTAGAAAGCAGTACTATTTTCAAAACCACATTTTTTTTCTTTGGTTTTAGAAATAAAATTAATTTTTCACACATTTTAATTGTAATTAATTTTTAAATTTGATTTCTGATTGTGAATTTTTTTCAGATATAAATGACAAATCCATTATTGATTAAAAAAAATAGTTCTACTACGATAAGAACCGTTATACAGTTAAAATATTCAAAAGCGAATTTTGATATATTTCATTGTTATAAGTTGCAAAAAACGAGAATTAATTTCGAAAAATTATAACAATCTATTTTTTAACCATTGTTGATAAAGACTATATAATTACCTACAGGGATCTACCACTTGCACTAGATTCTTGGGAATTCACGAATCTTTTGACTTTGATGAAGTCTTATGTTTTATGAGAGCTGTTTATTTTTTATGTAAATTCTTGCACTTGTATATAGGGCATTCTGACTTTTTGTTTCCTGAGGATTTTTTTTAATTCTTTCGGGAGTATCAAATTTACATCACAGGTATACACCTCACCGGTCTGGTAGGAGTCTAATTCTTGATCCTATTCAGATTACTTAAGTTTGTCACAAGGGTTTGAAAAATATGTCATTTACAACACCCATATCAGTGGGTTAAACCCTGGAAAAACACAGTGCAAGGAATTACAATTGAAGCGGTTTCCCGATTTTGTGGAACCGTGTTGTCTAACACCAACATTTGTTAATACAATATGAAACTATTTTATGTCGAAAATAATAAACCTAAAATTTCTGTTCGTTTATTCATAGTTTTCGCTTTTTCCGTTTTCGTGAATACTATAAAACACTATACAAAATACAATTAAAATTGTTTAACAACCTGCACTAAGAAAGAAAGAAATAACAGAGAAAAATATCTAGTGAAATAATATGTGTAATTTCGCAATCTTTCCTGTTGTTGCCGGATCGTCAAACGGAACTAGAAATCGAAATGCATTTGATAAGATTATGAGAAGATTAGTTTCCGTCGAATGACAACTTCACAATCACACTAAAGAGTTCGCACGTTTCCTTCTAAATCAGCGCTGTCCAATTAGCGGCCCGCGGACCGCAAATGTTGTTTGCGCTAGTTGGCCGCTAGTCTGAGAGCGCTTTTGAGGCCCGCGAACAAATTTAAATTTTTCCTTGAAATTTTAAATAAAAATCTATTATTTTTAAATTAAAAAATTTAAATTGAAATATTTTAAGTCGATACCTGATAATTTTTTGTCAACTGATATTTCTTTACTTGATACGCAATCTTCAACTTACTCATTCTATTCGCAATTATTATTGCATTATTTCAAGTTACTCATTCTCTTCTTATAGCCCAACAAATACGGTCACAATGCTCCCCTTAAATTTATTAAATATTTGATAAGGTTTAGAAAATTTATATTTGTTTATTATTATCTATTATTTTCCTTACAAATAAAATAATTTTTTTAGGTGACATGAACTATCTTTTCAATTACCTATCATGTCCAATTCTTTGTTTTTTGGCCCGCGAAATATTGGCGAAAGGAGAAATGGCCCCCGGTCTTAGAGAAATTGGACACCACTGTTCCAAATCGTTACATTTTGATAATATTTAATGCAACATTCAAAACTTTAAAGCATTGTGACTTCCGCACATGATAGAAAGAGTGAATTATAAATATATATACCAAAGTGTGCAGGGAAATATTTTCCGAAACAGGTGAATCAATTGAAGATAAGTTGAAATATATAACTGAAAAATGTATTTAAATAGATTAACCGAAGGTTAGTGTTCATTGAATGGCAGTTTTACTCAACATTATAGAAAAAATTAGGTTATGTCCTAATGGTTCAAATGGAGTGATTTATAATAATGCTATGTAAAATATTTTCAGGGATAGGCTGCATTTTGAAATAAATAATTGCGTTTAATTCTAAAATCTATGATGGATAAACGCTAAACCTCTAATATTTTTTTGCAACAACGTTCGATATTTGAAACCATTGTTTTACCGTTCCGATGATAAAGAACCTGGTGAGCGTTTCGAGGATGTATGAAAGATGGGCGAATATAATCTACACGAGAGAGCGTTTCTTGATATTCATTGTCTAGGAGTTTTGTCGTCACCGCGAGGAGAAGGATAGTAAAGAAATCTCATAACAAGTGTGTATAAAACAGTTTCTCTTTCGGGTAAAAAAGTGAAATATTACAATTTTAATTTTGTTTGACTGTTTCTGCTCTATCTAGCTGGAGAAAAACATTAATTTTTGCGAAATTACACTCAGCGAAAAGTTTATTAATTAATTCCGTGTATATCAAAAGTAATTGATGTACAGGTGAATAACTTCTCAAAAAAGCTTTTTATGAAAAAGTAAAATTGAAAATGATTTGAAAACCTCAATTAAATCTGTTTTAAAATCAATTTTCCACAATATTCGCTCGCTATTTATAGATTTACGGAAAGATCGGATAACAATTATGTTAATTTTCCGTATTTTTTTGTGCTGCAGATTTCTATCTGGAACATATTTATCGTTAATGTTAACGTTTAAGGGGATTTTAAGTCTATGAAAGTTTAAAAGTTATTCAATGGGAGTGACTAGAACAACATTCCTACTCTCTTGGCTTCCAAGCATGTAATTTTCGCAAGGTTGCGAGGTGGGAAGTGCCATTTACTAAATAATTTAGAGGGTTTCAGACCTCCCCTAGAAGAAGGGAATAAAATGTTTCCCTTCTATATACCACGAGGAGTAACGGATGAAAGACGAAACAATCGTAATGAGTTTTATGCCAAACGAAAGCTTGCGCCGTGCTGAATGCCATCTACTATACACCGAAGAGCCAAAACATTATGACCAGCGCGTCTTTATGCAAATCGAAGCAACTGCTGGTAAACGACTGCGCGTATGAAGGTCATAAAACGGTATAAATAACAACTGACACTGAGCTCTGTTAATCAGTGTTATTCTTGTTCTTCAGATGGGAAATGAGTGAGATTGACAAAGGCCAAATTCTAATGGCCAGACGACTGGGCCAGAGATTGACGGCCCTGACGCAAAGCTTGTGGGGTGCTCACGGTCAGCCGTGTTTACTACTTTCAAAAATTGATTCGAGGAGTTGGGTTGTTTTACCTCCGAGCGGCACTTTTTTGCACACCATGGGCTAAATGGCCAGGTCACAAGGACCCTGAAGGCTCAGAGAAGGTAGGGGGAGGGGACCCACTGAAACAGCTGTTGGGAGACAGATGGTAGCCTCCCGTCAAGGCCATCCAGCGTGTTCTTTAACGTGCACAGGGTATGGCTCTCCCGCACACGGGGCTACGGCTTCACGTCCCATCCGACGGACGGCGGCCTTTCCAAACCCATCGTTGTCCCCTACTGACCGTGGGCAGGGCGGGGAATTTTGCAGAAATAAATCTCAACGCTGACCCAGCTGGGATTCGAACTGGAAACTACAGATTACGAGCCTGGCGCGCTACCGACTGAGCCACCCCCGCCAGGTTCGAGGAGAGAAAAACCACAAAAAATCGGCAAGATGTGTGCCGATCGATGCTAGAGGTGAGCGAAGGCTATTCCGTATGGTATAAGCCAACGAAAGGTATACTGTGGCACAACTCACCCGTAATTTGAATGCTGGTGACATTGAGTAATGTGTCACAACACAAAGTTCATCGAACCCTGCTGAAAATGGAGCTGTGTAGCGGCAGGCAGCCCAGAGTGCCCATGCTAACTTCGGTTCAC
Organism: Ryuthela nishihirai; assembly: GCA_038380435.1. Classification (NCBI taxonomy): domain Eukaryota; kingdom Metazoa; phylum Arthropoda; class Arachnida; order Araneae; family Heptathelidae; genus Ryuthela; species Ryuthela nishihirai. The sequence goes on from JAWZYU010000002.1 coordinate 64,714,791, forward strand.
TGTCGAAAGTGCCTACAATGGGAACGCAAGAATCAAAACTGGACCGTGAATAATGGAAAGAAAGTCGTATGATCTGATGAATCTCGTTTCCTGTTACACCATGTGGACAGCCGGGTACGTGTGAGTCATTTACCTGGGGAAGTGTTGGCAGCAGATTGCACTGTGGAACGAAAACAAGCCGTTGACGAAATATAATGCATTGGGCAATGTTCTGCTGGGAAACCCTGGGTCCAGTCATTCATGTGCAGGAAACTATGACGTCTACCACGCACCTAAACATCATTGCAGACCAGGTACATCCTTTCATGGCAAAGGTATATCCCTCTAGTAGTGCCTTCTTTCAGCAGGATAATGCGCCATGCCACACTGTCCGGATTGTTCGAGAATGGTTCGCAGAACATGAGGAAGACTTCCGGGTATTGTCCGGGACATCAGACCAATCGAGCATCTGATTCCCAGCAGAACATTGCCCAAATTGTGTTGGAACATATCCGATCTGCAGCGGCTCAACCACGTAACTTACAAGAGTTAAAGAATCTGCTGGTAATGTGTTGGTACCAAATACCACATGACACCTTTAGAAATCTTGTAGCATCCATGTCTCGTGCAGGGTAAGAGCTGTTTTGGCGGCACGTGGAGCACCAACATCATATTAGGCAGGTACTCATAATGTTCTGGCTCCTCGGTGTGTCTTTTCATGCATTCTTCTTGTCATCATCATCATCATCATCATCATCATCATCATCATCATCATCATCATCATCATCATCATCATCATCATCATCATCATCATCATCATCATCATCATCATCATCATCATCAACAACAACAACAACAACATCATCATCATCATCATCATCATCATCAAGGGCTACGGAGGTCCAACCAGACCGTGCAATTTAGTTCTCCAAGCAAGTCTATCCTGAGCTACATCTACTGCATCTGGCCACTGCACATCAATTCTAACAAGGTCCTGTTTGACATTGTCTGCCCACCGCATCCTAGGTCTCCCCTTCTTTCTGAGGCCTTTAGGCACACTGTTCATAATCCTATTCGCCAATCTATAATTACTCATACGGGCAACATGGCCAAACCAACGGAGTCTCTCTCTGCACAATATGCTGCTTAAAGGAGGTTGCAAACTCCTTTGCCTAACCTCATCATTAGTTACAAAGTTGAACCACCTAATGCCCAAGATACTGCGTAAGCATCTGGAATCAAAAGCATCTAGTTTCCTGTTATCTTGTTTACAAAGTGTCCAAGTTTCACTACCATAACTAACCCTAGAAAGAACCAAACTATTATACAGTCTAATTTTAGTCTTTAGGTGTATACGCCTATTTCTCCACACTCTCCATAGATTCTTAAAAGTCCCGGCAGCAATCCCTATTCGTCTGTTAATCTCATGCCGCACATCACCATTATCTGTTACATAGCTCCCAAGATAATTAAACTGTGACACCTGCTCAAGACTGCAACCATTCAGATTAACTGAATCACAGCCTGCCTGACCAGTTTTCATCACTTTAGTTTTCTCTCTGTTTATAACCAAACCTACTCTACTACCAGTCTCATCAACAGCTCGAATGAAAGAGTTCATCTCATCAACATCATTTGCCAAAAGGGCTAAATCATCACCATAATCTAAATCAGAAATTTTCGTATCTCCAGCCCATTTAAGGCCAAAATCTTTCCCTTGAAGTGAATTAGCATAACAAAATCAACAACCAAACTAAAGAGAAAAGGAGACAAAATGCACCCTTGTCGAACACCAGACGCAATGCTAAACCAATTGCTACAAGCCTTACCAACTCTCACACACGACTCAGTGTTATTATAGAGAGCTTTCATTATGTTAACTAACTTGTCTGGTATACCATATGATTTCACAATCAACCACAAATTATGACGATCAACAGAATCGAAAGCCTTTTTGAAATCAACAAAGCTAGCAACCAAAGGTTTCTGAAACTCTAAACATTTCTCAAGAATCTGCCTAAGTGAAAATATCTGATCCACACATCCCCTACCACTTCTGAATCCACATTTGACTGTCATCACACAATTGACTGTCAACCAGATTCTTAATTCTATTAAGCACAATCATGGAAAGAACTATCCCTGGAACAGAGAGTAGGCTAAGACCCCTATAGTTATCACAAGAACTGCGATCACCTTTTTTGAAAATAGGGATAACAATAGCTCTGGTAAAATCCTTAGGGACCATGCTTTTATCATAAAAGATATTCAGAATTTCAGTCATCCAAGTGGTAACCGAAACATTTCCAGCTCTAAACATTTCTGTAGTAATTTCATATACCCCTGGGGATTTATGAAGTTTAAGTTTAGAAACAGCCAAAATAACTTCAGATTGTGTTACAGGGCCAACATTAAAGTCACCAATGCATCTATCATCATTGCAGACAATAGGAATAGAACTAACCGCATTGTTTAGAACATCAGCCCACCTAGCCATGACAGAATCCTCACCTTCTATAACCTTACCATGTTTATCCTTCAATCCCTGTATACCTGTCTGTTTTCTACCACACAAAATACTAACTATCTGGTACAGCTCTCTGCTGTTGTGCTGTCTAACTGCTTCCTCGGCTTTGTCAGCCAAACCATCAAGCCAAAGATTCTTATCAGCAGCTAACTGATCTTTTACACGTTTATTAAGTTCTCTGTAATGCTTCCTATTAGGACTAGTAGGGCATTGATTAAGGACATTCCTGCAGTTCTTTCTTTCTGAAATAAGCTCAAGTGCCTTATCACTCAGATAATTCTGCCTCTTCTGCTCCTTTTTTCCTAAAAGAGTACTGTTAGTGTCCAAAAAAGCCTGTTTAAAATGATCCCATTCTTCCTCAACTTCAGTAGTAAGCATACCATGACTGTCATAATGACTAAGTAACCTATCATGGTAAGCTTTGGCTATAACTGGGTCTTTCAGAGCTTCAGTATTAAAAGCAAATTTTTTAACCCTAGCAGAACACTTTTTAAGTTTAAGTTGCAAGACACTTTTAACAAGATAATGGTCAGATCCAATTTCAGCTCCCCTATATGCCCTGGTATTTCTAACAGAACTAGCCCATTTGCTGTTAATTAATATATAATCAATCATATTCCTATGTAGCCCATCAGGTGAAACCCATGTGTACTTATCTATGTCGCGGTGTTTTTAATAAGCGTTAGTTATTCTGAATCCATTGAGTTTACTTACCTGTAGGAGACGTTGCCCATTGCCATTGCAACTAACAATACCAAAAGGGCCTATTACTCCTCCCCAAAGGTCAGAGTCAGTACCAACTTTGACACTGAAGTCACCAAGAACAAGGGTAATATCTTCTTTCTTGACAGAATTCAAAATATCCTGAAGTTGTTCATAAAACCTATCCTTCTCATCCTCATCGGCATTCTCAGTGGGGGGCATAACAGCAGATAACATTCAGGTCTTTGACGCTTGTCTGAAATTTTGCTGTAAGAAACTTTTCATTAATGCACTCATATCCTAGAAGAGCATCACTAGCGTGTCTGCTGAGAAGCAGTCCCACGCCATGGTGATGCTTATTGTCGTCCCTCCCTGAAAAGAGAAATTTAAGATTATTTTTAAGAATCTGACCTTTATCTGTCCATCTGGTCTCTTGCAAGCCGAGAATATCTAAATTATAATGGTGGAATTCTTGTGTGAGGACATCAAGAGAAAAAGCTCTGTGCAGAGTCCTCACATTCCAACTACCTATGGAGAGAAAATGGTTAGTGGGATGTTTAAAGAAACTATGTTTATAGAGAGAGGGAATGCCGACAATATCAAACAGCCCCCTAATCGCAGACATGGGGCAAAGACCCGTTCCCCCACCACTAAAGGCTGAAGCCATCTATACTGGAAGACTTCCTCCAATGTAGAATTTGACGATGCCAATAGAAGCAAAGTGTTCAGGTGCCTGCGATGACCTCTGCTCAGGATTATCCACCAGCTGATAAACATATCCTGTGAATCTATTCACTTGGGGCTGTCAACCCACAAACAAACAGAAAACACAGCAGAAGATTTTCCCTCCACAGAAGCTCACCAGTGCAGCAAAATCAGGATCCATAATCAAGCTCAGAGCCATATTATATATCTGTCCAGTCCAGTGGGTTTATATGGTCAGCACTAGGACCCTGTGTGGTTGACCACTCCTCAGCAGGGTAGAAAAAAAAAGAAAAGTAGCCATAGTTGTCCAGATCAGTAGGCCACACTAATCTGGCAGCTCTCCCGTTCCGTTCACTTCCACAAGAGAGTATCTCTTTTGAAAGGTACTAACGGTCTGCACCACGAGAAGGCGGGGTCGGACATTAGGTGCTAGGCCTGGCCGGTTCTATGCATCATCACAGGGGATTGGTGCATAACTCTCCTTCCAGTGACTACCTAGCTACCATTTACAGACCATTCTTCTTGTACAGGCGCTCAAAAAAGTATTCGAACACTATGGTTGATTGCAGAATTCAGAAAAAATATCTGGCAACGATTTTTTTTAGAAATTAGTGAACTGGCAACCTTCATGTCACGTGATTACAGAATTCAGGAAAAATATCTTGAGCGTGTACAGCAACTGTACACGCTCCAGTTACCGTTCACAGCAAACTGGAGCGTGTGCAGTTGGATATTTGTTGCCTTCATGGCAATCCTTTTCTCACTCAAAGTATTTTGTGGTTCTCTTCAATTTTTTAGGTGGTTATTTGTTTATTTTTACCTTTTTGTTCTTCATCGTATTCTTTTTCCTCAATTTGCAAGTCTTGTCCCAAGAAATCTGTATCGCTTTCACCTTTGCTGGAATAATCTTTTTTTTTTTCTTCCTCTATTTTGATTCGTTTTGCTTTTGGCGTCGCAACTCCTTCTTAAATGAGGGGCGGGGGTGGCTCAGTCGGTAGCGCGCCAGGCTCGTAATCTGTAGTTCCCAGGTTCGAGTCCCAGCTGGGTCAGCGTTGAGATTTATCTCCGCAAAATTCCCGGCCCTGCCCACGGTCAGTAGGGGACACCGATGGGATTGAAACAGGCCGTCGTCCGTCACATGGGACGTTAAGCAGTGGTCCCGTGTGCGGGAGAGTCCTACCCTGTGCACGTTAAAGAACACGCTGGATAGCCTTGACGGGGGCTACCATCTGTCTTCCAACAGCTATTCCAGTGGGTCCCTTCCCCGAACGTTCTCTGAGCCTTCGGGGTCCCTGTGACCTGGCCATTAAGCCCATTGTGTGCAGAAAAGTGCCGCTCAGAGGTAAAACAACCCAACCGTCTTAAATGTTTCCATCCAAGTGTCCGTTGAAGTGAGTAAATCATTTCGTATCATTTCCTAAATGTTACTTCAGATTTTTTGGTCACTTAATTTCGTGTATTAATTTCTTTTTTGTTAGCTTTTTCTATTTACTTCTGATCTGATCTTTTTTCTTTTGCTTGTGATTCTTTCTTTCCTTTGCTTTCAGTTTTTATTTATTTTTTATTATTTCTGCCAATATTGGTTTCTTTTTATCTTGATTCTTTGCACAAATTCAATACTAATTGGTCTGGAGCTGTTACATCTTTTGCAGGGTCGTGTGATGTCTTGGTAGAATATTGTGACCGTATAAGATCCAATTCTTCTCTCATTTGGTATATCCAGGTTAAGTGTCATTATTGCGATATGGCCGAATGGTTTGCGCGTTTGGCTACTGATATAAGGGACCTGGGTTCGAGCCCCGGGTAAGGCATGGATGTATGTGTTGTTTTTCTACTGAGGTCCTGCCATCCTCTCAGACCTTCTACTTTGGCATATAAACTGACAGGCTCCTTTCAGATCTCTGTGGCAAGCAGCTGCTTGAGGGGATATGGCCAAGTGGTTAGCGCGCTTGGCTACTGATCTAACGGATCTGGGTTCGAGCCCCGGGTAAGGCATGGATGTATGTGTCGTTTTTCTGCTGAGGTCCTACCATCCTCTCAGACCTTCTACTATGGCATATAAACTGACAGGCTCCTGTCAGAACTCTGTGGCAAGCAGCTGCTTGAGGGGGTATTTATTTATTTTTTTGTACCAAGTTTGGATATGTTTTATACCCTCTTGAATGTGAAATTCTTCGCGTATATCTTTAATTTCTCCATATTGCAGTAATTTCTTTTTTATGGTTTCCATGGGAACGAAGAATGAGTGTATACTGATAAAGACTTTTATCAGTGGAATTTAAACCTTGGAAATTTGAGAACATACGTGATACATACGATGAAGTATCAAGCAGGTATTCCTAATGATATGGCCTGGCAGTGTATGTGCATAATATGGATCATATTACTGCCCCCCATACTCATACACCTTCTTAACCATATTCATACGGGGCGGGGGTGGATCAGTCGGTAGCGCGCCAGGCTCGTAATCTGTAGTTCCCAGGTTCGAGTCCCAGCTGGGTCAGCGTTAAGATTTATATCCGCAAAACTCCCCGCCCTGCCCACGGTCAGTAGGGGACACCGATGGGCTTGGAAAGGCCGCCGTCCGTCGGATGGGACGTTAAGCCGTGGCCCCGTGTGCTGGAGAGCCATACCCTGTGCACGTTAAAGAACACGCTGGATGGCCTTGACGGGAGGCTACCATCTGTCTCCCAACAGCTGTTCCAGTGGGTCCCCAACCTTCGCTGAGCCTTCGGGGTCCATGTGACCTGGCCATTTAGCCCATGGTGTGCAAAAAAGTGCCGCTCAGAGGTAAAACAACCCAACCCATATTCATACCTCTTTCGCTTGAAGATACATCATCAGGTGATACTTTGATATTGCCTGAAAAATCAGTAGTTTTCGAAATATTTTGAAGTAAATTTCATTGCAATTTTAATATATTTATCCTTAATTTCTTTTTATAAAGTCAATAATAGAATGATAGTTAAGTAAAAGAAAAACATAAAATTTTATTTTTACTATATCACCACTTTATAAACCAAAAGGAAACCATACTCCACAGGACTTCTGGGTCCATGTGACCTGGGTGGCTCAGGCGGTAGCGCTCCAGGCTCGTAATCTACAGTTGCCAGGTTCGAGTCCCAGCTGGGTAAGCGTTGAGATTTATCTCCGCAAAATTCCCTGCCCACGGTCAGTAGGGGACACCGATGGGCTTGGAACTCCACTGAAATAGATTTGACAAGTAGTAAAGTGAAATGCGAGTATGCTAACACGAATTGCAAACTTCGAATATTCAACACTTTACTGATCCGTTCTCACTTGGCTTTACCTCATTTGGGCTTTTTTTATAATGCGGACGACAGATTCATTAAAGGTTATGATGTTAATATTTCTGGCGGTAGTTTAGCAATGGTATTTTTCTCTTTTTGTAGAAAAATACCGTATCTAATATTTTGTACTTCTTACATTTTCACATGCATCTTTTCAATAAAAGCCTTTTTCATACTTTGCCGAAATAGTATTTGTCATTCTATATAATGCCTAGGTGTTCTATACAATGCCTAGGGAAAGTATGTAATAATTCTCATATTTCATACATTGCCTAAAAACGCCGGGTATTCTATAGAATGCCGGCTTTTCATACATTGCCGCTAACAGATATAGTAGAAAGCAGTACTATTTTCATAACCACATTTTTTTTCTTTGGTTTTAGAAATAAAATTAATTTTTCACACATTTTAATTGTAATTAATCTTTAAATTTGATTTCTGATTGTGAATTTTTTTCAGATATAAATGACAAATCCATTATTGATTAAAAAAAAATAGTTCTACTACGATAAGAACCGTTATACAGTTAAAATATTCAAAAGCGAATTTTGATATATTTCATTGTTATAAGTTGCAAAAAACGAGAATTAATTTCGAAAATGGTTAAACAAATGGTTAAAAAATAGATTATAACAATCTATTTTTTAACCATTGTTGATAAAGACTATATAATTACCTACAGGGATCTACCACTTGCATTAGATTCTTGGGAATTCAAGAATCTTTTGACTTTGATGAAGTCTTATGTTTTATGAGAGCTGTTTCTTTTTTATGTAAATTCTTGCACTTGTATATAGGGCATTCTGACTTTTTGTTTCCTGAGGATTTTTTTAAATTCTTTCGGGAGTATCAAATTTACATCACAGGTATACACCTCACCGGTCTGGTAGGAGTCTAATTCTTGATCCTATTCAGATTACTTAAGTTTGTCACAAGGGTTTGAATAATATGTCATTTACAACACCCATATCAGTGGGTTAAACCCTGGAAAAACACAGTGCAAGGAATTACAATTGAAGCGGTTTCCCGATTTTGTGGAACCGTGTTGTCTAACACCAACATTTGTTAATACAATATGAAACTATTTTATGTCGAAAATAATAAACCTAAAATTTCTGTTCGTTTATTCATAGTTTTCGCTTTTTCCGTTTTTGTGAATACTATAAAACACTATACAAAATACAATTAAAATTGTTTAACAACCTGCACTAAGAAAGAAAGAAATAACAGAGAAAAATATCTAGTGAAATAATATGTGTAATTTCGCAATCTTTCCTGTTGTTGCCGGATCGTCAAACGGAACTAGAAATCGAAATGCATTTGATAAGATTATGAGAAGATTAGTTTCCGTCGAATGACAACTTCACAATCACACTAAAGAGTTCGCACGTTTCCTTCTAAATCAGCGCTGTCCAATTAGCGGCCCGCGGACCGCAAATGTTGTTTGCGCTAGTTGGCCGCTAGTCTGAGAGCGCTTTTGAGGCCCGCGAACAAATTTAAATTTTTCCTTGAAATTTTAAATAAAAATCTATTATTTTTAAATTAAAAAATTTAAATAAAAATATTTTAAGTCGATACCTGATAATTTTTTGTCAACTGATATTTCTTTACTTGATACGCAATCTTCAACTTACTCATTCTATTCGCAATTATTATTGCATTATTTCAAGTTACTCATTCTCTTCTTATAGCCCAACAAATACGGTCACAATGCTCCCCTTAAATTTATTAAATATTTGATAAGGTTTAGAAAATTTATATTTGTTTATTATTATCTATTATTTTCCTTACAAATAAAATAATTTTTTTAGGTGACATGAACTATCTTTTCAATTACCTATCATGTCCAATTCTTTGTTTTTTGGCCCGCGAAATATTGGCGAAAGGAGAAATGGCCCCCGGTCTTAGAGAAATTGGACACCACTGTTCCAAATCGTTACATTTTGATAATATTTAATGCAACATTCAAAACTTTAAAGCATTGTGACTTCCGCACATGATAGAAAGAGTGAATTATAAATATATATACCAAAGTGTGCAGGGAAATATTTTCCGAAACAGGTGAATCAATTGAAGATAAGTTGAAATATATAACTGAAAAATGTATTTAAATAGATTAACCGAAGGTTAGTGTTCATTGAATGGCAGTTTTACTCAACATTATAGAAAAAATTAGGTTATGTCCTAATGGTTCAAATGGAGTGATTTATAATAATGCTATGTAAAATATTTTCAGGGATAGGCTGCATTTTGAAATAAATAATTGCGTTTAATTCTAAAATCTATGATGGATAAACGCTAAACCTCTAATATTTTTTTGCAACAACGTTCGATATTTGAAACCATTGTTTTACCGTTCCGATGATAAAGAACCTGGTGAGCGTTTCGAGGATGTATGAAAGATGGGCGAATATAATCTACACAAGAGAGCGTTTCTTGATATTCATTGTCTAGGAGTTTTGTCGTCACCGCGAGGAGAAGGATAGTAAAGAAATCTCATAACAAGTGTGTATAAAACAGTTTCTCTTTCGCGTAAAAAAGTGAAATATTACAACTTGAATTTTGTTTGACTGTTTCTGCTCTATCTAGCTGGAGAAAAACATTAATTTTTGCGAAATTACACTCAGCGAAAAGTTTATTAATTAATTCCGTGTATATCAAAAGTAATTGATGTACAGGTGAATAACTTCTCAAAAAAGCTTTTTATGAAAAAGTAAAATTGAAAATGATTTGAAAACCTCAATTAAATCTGTTTTAAAATCAATTTTCCACAATATTCGCTCGCTATTTATAGATTTACGGAAAGATCGGATAACAATTATGTTGATTTTCCGTATTTTTTTGTGCTGCAGATTTCTATCTGGAACATATTTATCGTTAATGTTAACGTTTAAGGGGATTTTAAGTCTATGAAAGTTTAAAAGTTGTTCAATGGGAGTGACTAGAACAACATTCCTACTCTCTTGGCTTCCAAGCATGTAATTTTCGCAAGGTTGCGAGGTGGGAAGTGCCATTTACTAAATAATTTAGAGGGTTTCAGACCTCCCCTAGAAGAAGGGAATAAAATGTTTCCCTTCTATATACCACGAGGAGTAACGGATGAAAGACGAAACAATCGTAATGAGTTTTATGCCAAACGAAAGCTTGCGCCGTGCTGAATGCCATCTACTATACACCGAAGAGCCAAAACATTATGACCAGCGCGTCTTTATGCAAATCGAAGCAGCTGCTGTTAAACGACTGCGCGTATGAAGGTCATAAAACGGTATAAATAACAACTGACACTGAGCTCTGTTAATCAGTGTTATTCTTGTTCTTCAGATGGGAAATGAGTGAGATTGACAAAGGCCAAATTCTAATGGCCAGACGACTGGGCCAGAGACTGACGGCCCTGACGCAAAGCTTGTGGGGTGCTCACGGTCAGCCGTGTTTACTACTTTCAAAAATTGATTCGAGGAGTTGGGTTGTTTTACCTCCGAGCGGCACTTTTTTGCACACCATGGGCTAAATGGCCAGGTCACAAGGACCCTGAAGGCTCAGAGAAGGTAGGGGGAGGGGACCCACTGAAACAGCTGTTGGGAGACAGATGGTAGCCTCCCGTCAAGGCCATCCAGCGTGTTCTTTAACGTGCACAGTGTATGGCTCTCCCGCACACGGGGCCACGGCTTCACGTCCCATCCGACGGACGGCGGCCTTTCCAAACCCATCGTTGTCCCCTACTGACCGTGGGCAGGGCGGGGAATTTTGCAGAGATAAATCTCAACGCTGACCCAGCTGGGATTCGAACTGGAAACTACAGATTACGAGCCTGGCGCGCTACCGACTGAGCCACCCCCGCCAGATTCGAGGAGAGAAAAACCACAAACCATCGGCAAGATGTGTGCCGATCGATGCTAGAGGTGAGCGAAGGCTATCCCGTATGGTATAAGCCAACGAAAGGTATACTGTGGCACAACTCACCCGTAATTTGAATGCTGGTGACATTGAGTAATGTGTCACAACACAAAGTACATCGAACCGTGCTAAAAATGGAGCTGTGTAGCGGCAGGCAGCCCAGAGTGCCCATGCTAACTTCGGTTCACTGTCGAAAGTGCCTACAATGGGAACGCAAGAATCAAAACTGGACCGTGAATAATGGAAAGAAAGTCGTATGATCTGATGAATCTCGTTTCCTGTTACACCATGTGGACAGCCGGGTACGTGTGAGTCATTTACCTGGGGAAGTGTTGGCAGCAGATTGCACTGTGGAACGAAAACAAGCCGTTGACGAAATATAATGCTTTGGGCAATGTTCTGCTGGGAAACCCTGGGTCCAGTCATTCATGTGCAGGAAACTATGACGTCTACCACGCACCTAAACATCATTGCAGACCAGGTACATCCTTTCATGGCAAAGGTATATCCCTCTAGTAGTGCCTTCTTTCAGCAGGATAATGCGCCATGCCACACTGTCCGGATTGTTCGAGAATGGTTCGCAGAACATGAGGAAGACTTCCGGGTATTGTCCGGGACATCAGACCAATCGAGCATCTGATTCCCAGCAGAACATTGCCCAAATTGTGTTGGAACATATCCGATCTGCAGCGGCTCAACCACGTAACTTACAAGAGTTAAAGAATCTGCTGGTAATGTGTTGGTACCAAATACCACATGACACCTTTAGAAATCTTGTAGCATACATGTCTCGTGCAGGGTAAGAGCTGTTTTGGCGGCACGTGGAGCACCAACATCATATTAGGCAGGTACTCATAATGTTCTGGCTCCTCGGTGTGTCTTGTCATGCATTCTTCTTGTCATCATCATCATCATCATCATCATCATCATCATCATCATCATCATCATCAACAACAACAACAACAACAACAACAACAACAACAACAACAACAACAACAACAACAACATCAAAGGCTACGGAGGTCCAACCAGACCGTGCAATTTAGTTCTCCAAGCAAGTCTATCCTGAGCTACATCTACTGCATCTGGCCACTGCACATCAATTCTAACAAGGTCCTGTTTGACATTGTCTGCCCACCGCATCCTAGGTCTCCCCTTCCTTCTGAGGCCTTTAGGCACACTGTTCATAATCCTATTCGCCAATCTATAATTACTCATACGGGCAACATGGCCAAACCAACGGAGTTTCTCTCTGCACAATATGCTGCTTAAAGGAGGTTGCAAACTCCTTTGCCTAACCTCATCATTAGTTACAAAGTTGAACCACCTAATGCCCAAGATACTGCGTAAGCATCTGGAATCAAAAGCATCTAGTTTCCTGTTATCTTGTTTACAAAGTGTCCAAGTTTCACTACCATAACTAACCCTAGAAAGAACCAAACTATTATACAGTCTAATTTTAGTCTTTAGGTGTATACGCCTATTTCTCCACACTCTCCATAGATTCTTAAAAGTCCCGGCAGCAATCCCTATTCGTCTGTTAATCTCATGCCGCACATCACCATTATCTGTTACATAGCTCCCAAGATAATTAAACTGTGACACCTGCTCAAGACTGCAACCATTCAGATTAACTGAATCACAGCCTGCCTGACCAGTTTTCATCACTTTAGTTTTCTCTCTGTTTATAACCAAACCTACTCTACTACCAGTCTCATCAACAGCTCGAATGAAAGAGTTCATCTCATCAACATCATTTGCCAAAAGGGCTAAATCATCACCATAATCTAAATCAGAAATTTTCGTATCTCCAGCCCATTTAAGGCCAAAATCTTTCCCTTGAAGTGAATTAGCATAACAAAATCAACAACCAAACTAAAGAGAAAAGGAGACAAAATGCACCCTTGTCGAACACCAGACGTAATGCTAAACCAATTGCTACAAGCCTTACCAACTCTCACACACGACTAAGTGTTATTATAGAGAGCTTTCATTATGTTAACTAACTTGTCTGGTATACCATATGATTTCACAATCAACCACAAATTATGACGATCAACAGAATCGAAAGCCTTTTTGAAATCAACAAAGCTAGCAACCAAAGGTTTCTGAAACTCTAAACATTTCTCAAGAATCTGCCTAAGTGAAAATATCTGATCCACACATCCCCTACCACTTCTGAATCCACATTTGACTGTCATCACACAATTGACTGTCAACCAGATTCTTAATTCTATTAAGCACAATCATGGAAAGAACTATCCCTGAAACAGAGAGTAGGCTAAGACCCCTATAGTTATCACAAGAACTGCGATCACCTTTTTTGAAAATAGGGATAACAATAGCTCTGGTAAAATCCTTAGGGACCATGCTTTTATCATAAAAGATATTCAGAATTTCAGTCATCCAAGTGGTAACCGAAACATTTCCAGCTCTAAACATTTCTGTAGTAATTTCATATACCCCTGGGGATTTATGAAGTTTAAGTTTAGAAACAGCCAAAATAACTTCAGATTGTGTTACAATGCCAACATTAAAGTCACCAATGCATCTATCATCATTGCAGAAAATAGGAATAGAACTAACCGCATTGTTTATAACATCAGCCCACCTAGCCATGACAGAATCCTCACCTTCTATAACCTTACCATGTTTATCCTTCAATCCCTGTATACCTGTCTGTTTTCTACCACACAAAATACTAACTATCTGGTACAGCTCTCTGCTGTTGTGCTGTCTAACTGCTTCCTCGGCTTTGTCAGCCAAACCATCAAGCCAAAGATTCTTATCAGCAGCTAACTGATCTTTTACACGTTTATTAAGTTCTCTGTAATGCTTCCTATTAGGACTAGTAGGGCATTGATTAAGGACATTCCTGCAGTTCTTTCTTTCTGAAATAAGCTCAAGTGCCTTATCACTCAGATAATTCTGCCTCTTCTGCTCCTTTTTTCCTAAAAGAGTACTGTTAGTGTCCAAAAAAGCCTGTTTAAAATGATCCCATTCTTCCTCAACTTCAGTAGTAAGCATACCATGACTTTCATAATGACTAAGTAACCTATCATGGTAAGCTTTGGCTATAACTGGGTCTTTCAGAGCTTCAGTATTAAAAGCAAATTTTTTAACCCTAGCAGAACACTTTTTAAGTTTAAGTTGCAAGACACTTTTAACAAGATAATGGTCAGATCCAATTTCAGCTCCCCTATATGCCCTGGTATTTCTAACAGAACTAGCCCATTTGCTGTTAATTAATATATAATCAATCATATTCCTATGTAGCCCATCAGGTGAAACCCATGTGTACTTATGTATGTCGCGGTGTTTGTAATATGTGTTAGTTATTCTGAAACCATTGAGTTTACTTACCTGTAGGAGACGTTGCCCATTGCCATTGCAACTAACAATACCAAAAGGGCCTATTACTCCTCCCCAAAGGTCAGAGTCAGTACCAACTTTGACACTGAAGTCACCAAGAACAAGGGTAATATCTTCTTTCTTGACAGAATTCAAAATATCCTGAAGTTGTTCATAAAACCTATCCTTCTCATCCTCATCGGCATTCTCAGTGGGGGGCATAACAGCAGATAACATTCAGGTCTTTGACGCTTGTCTGAAATTTTGCTGTAAGAAACTTTTCATTAATGCACTCATATCCTAGAAGAGCATCACTAGCGTGTCTGCTGAGAAGCAGTCCCACGCCATGGTGATGCTTATTGTCGTCCCTCCCTCAAAAGAGAAATTTAAGATTATTTTTAAGAATCTGACCTTTATCTGTCCATCTGGTCTCTTGCAAGCCGAGAATATCTAAATTATAATGGTGGAATTCTTGTGTGAGGACATCAAGAGAAAAAGCTCTGTGCAGAGTCCTCACATTCCAACTACCTATGGAGAGAAAATGGTTAGTGGGATGTTTAAAGAAACTATGTTTATAGAGAGAGGGAATGCCGACAATATCAAACAGCCCCCTAATCGCAGACATGGGGCAAAGACCCGTTCCCCCACCACTAAAGGCTGAAGCCATCTATACTGGAAGACTTCCTCCAATGTAGAATTTGACGATGTCAATAGAAGCAAAGAGTTCAGGTGCCTGCGATGACCTCTGCTCAGGATTATACATAAACATATCCTGTGAATCTATTCACTTGGGGCTGTCAACCCACAAACAAACAGAAAACACAGCAGAAGATTTTCCCTCCACAGAAGCTCACCAGTGCAGCATAATCAGGATCCATAATCAAGCTCAGAGCCATATTATATATCTGTCCAGTCCAGTGGGTTTATATGGTCAGCACTAGGACCCTGTGTGGTTGACCACTCCTCAGCAGGGTGGAAAAAAAAAGAAAAGTAGCCATAGTTGTCCAGATCAGTAGGCCACACTAATCTGGCAGCTCTCCCGTTCCGTTCACTTCCACAAGAGAGTATCTCTTTTGAAAGGTACTAACGGTCTGCACCACGAGAAGGCGGGGTCGGACATTAGGTGCTAGGCCTGGCCGGTTCTATGCATCATCACAGGGGATTGGTGCATAGCTCTCCTTCCAGTGACTACCTAGCTACAATTTACAGACCATTCTTCTTGTACAGGCGCTCAAAAAAGTATTCGAACACTATGGTTGATTGCAGAATTCAGAAAAAATATCTGGCAACGATTTTTTTTAGAAATTAGTGAACTGGCAACCTTCATGTCACGTGATTACAGAATTCAGGAAAAATATCTTGAGCGTGTACAGCAACTGTACACGCTCCAGTTACCGTTCACAGCAAACTGGAGCGTGTGCAGTTGGGTATTTGTTGCCTTCATGGCAATCCTTTTCTCACTCAAAGTATTTTGTGGTTCTCTTCAATTTTTTAGGTGGTTATTTGTTTATTTTTACCTTTTTGTTCTTCATCGTATTCTTTTTCCTCAATTTGCAAGTCTTGTCCCAAGAAATCTGTATCGCTTTCACCTTTGCTGGAATAATCTTTTTCTTTTTCTTCCTCTATTTTGATTCGTTTTGCTTTTGGCGTCGCAACTCCTTCTTAAATGAGGGGCGGGGGTGGCTCAGTCGGTAGCGCGCCAGGCTCGTAATCTGTAGTTCCCAGGTTCGAGTCCCAGCTGGGTCAGCGTTGAGATTTATCTCCGCAAAATTCCCGGCCCTGCCCACGGTCAGTAGGGGACACCGATGGGATTGAAACAGGCCGTCGTCCGTCACATGGGACGTTAAGCAGTGGTCCCGTGTGCGGGAGAGTCCTACCCTGTGCACGTTAAAGAACACGCTGGATAGCCTTGACGGGGGCTACCATCTGTCTTCCAACAGCTATTCCAGTGGGTCCCTTCCCCCAACGTTCTCTGAGCCTTCGGGGTCCCTGTGACCTGGCCATTAAGCCCATTGTGTGCAGAAAAGTGCCGCTCAGAGGTAAAACAACCCAACCGTCTTAAATGTTTCCATCCAAGTGTCCGTTGAAATGAGTAAATCATTTCGTATCATTTCCTAAATGTTACTTCAGATTTTTTGGTCACTTAATTTCGTGTATTAATTTTCTTTTTTGTTAGCTTTTTCTATTTACTTCTGATCTGATCTTTTTTCTTTTGCTTGTGATTCTTTCTTTCCTTTGCTTTCAGTTTTTATTTATTTTTTATTATTTCTGCCAATATTGGTTTCTTTTTATCTTGATTCTTTGCACAAATTCAATACTAATTGGTCTGGAGCTGTTACATCTTTTGCAGGGTCGTGTGATGTCTTGGTAGAATATTGTGACCGTATAAGATCCAATTCTTCTCTCATTTGGTATATCCAGGTTAAGTGTCATTATTGCGATATGGCCGAATGGTTTGCGCGTTTGGCTACTGATATAAGGGACCTGGGTTCGAGCCCCGGGTAAGGCATGGATGTATGTGTTGTTTTTCTACTGAGGTCCTGCCATCCTCTCAGACCTTCTACTTTGGCATATAAACTGACAGGCTCCTTTCAGATCTCTGTGGCAAGCAGCTGCTTGAGGGGATATGGCCAAGTGGTTAGCGCGCTTGGCTACTGATCTAACGGATCTGGGTTCGAGCCCCGGGTAAGGCATGGATGTATGTGTCGTTTTTCTGCTGAGGTCCTACCATCCTCTCAGACCTTCTACTATGGCATATAAACTGACAGGCTCCTGTCAGAACTCTGTGGCAAGCAGCTGCTTGAGGGGGTATTTATTTATTTTTTTGTACCAAGTTTGGATATGTTTTATACCCTCTTGAATGTGAAATTCTTCGCGTATATCTTTAATTTCTCCATATTGCAGTAATTTCTTTTTTATGGTTTCCATGGGAACAAAGAATGAGTGTATACTGATAAAGACTTTTATCAGTGGAATTTAAACCTTGGAAATTTGAGAACATACGTGATACATACGATGAAGTATCAAGCAGGTATTCCTAATGATATGGCCTGGCAGTGTATGTGCATAATATGGATCATATTACTGCCCCCCATACTCATACACCTTCTTAACCATATTCATACGGGGCGGGGGTGGATCAGTCGGTAGCGCGCCAGGTTCGTAATCTGTAGTTCCCAGGTTCGAGTCCCAGCTGGGTCAGCGTTAAGATTTATATCCGCAAAACTCCCCGCCCTGCCCACGGTCAGTAGGGGACACCGATGGGCTTGGAAAGGCCGCCGTCCGTCGGATGGGACGTTAAGCCGTGGCCCCGTGTGCTGGAGAGCCATACCCTGTGCACGTTAAAGAACACGCTGGATGGCCTTGACGGGAGGCTACCATCTGTCTCCCAACAGCTGTTCCAGTGGGTCCCCAACCTTCGCTGAGCCTTCGGGGTCCATGTGACCTGGCCATTTAGCCCATGGTGTGCAAAAAAGTGCCGCTCAGAGGTAAAACAACCCAACCCATATTCATACCTCTTTCGCTTGAAGATACATCATCAGGTGATACTTTGATATTGCCTGAAAAATCAGTAGTTTTCGAAATATTTTGAAGTAAATTTCATTGCAATTTTAATATATTTATCCTTAATTTCTTTTTATAAAGTCAATAATAGAATGATAGTTAAGTAAAAGAAAAACATAAAATTTTATTTTTACTATATCACCACTTTATAAACCAAAAGGAAACCATACTCCACAGGACTTCTGGGTCCATGTGACCTGGGTGGCTCAGGCGGTAGCGCTCCAGGCTCGTAATCTACAGTTGCCAGATTCGAGTCCCAGCTGGGTGAGCGTTGAGATTTATCTCCGCAAAATTCCCTGCCCACGGTCAGTAGGGGACACCGATGGGCTTGGAACTCCACTGAAATAGATTTGACAAGTAGTAAAGTGAAATGCGAGTATGCTAACACGAATTGCAAACTTCGAATATTCAACACTTTACTGATCCGTTCTCACTTGGCTTTACCTCATTTGGGCTTTTTTTATAATGCGGACGACAGATTCATTAAAGGTTATGATGTTAATATTTCTGGCGGTAGTTTAGCAATGGTATTTTTCTCTTTTTGTAGAAAAATCCCGTATCTAATATTTTGTACTTCTTACATTTTCACATGCATCTTTTCAATAAAAGCCTTTTTCATACTTTGCCGAAATAGTATTTGTCATTCTATATAATGCCTAGGTGTTCTATACAATGCCTAGGGAAAGTATGTAATAATTCTCATATTTCATACATTGCCTAAAAACGCCGGGTATTCTATAGAATGCCGGCTTTTCATACATTGCCGGTAACAGATATAGTAGAAAGCAGTACTATTTTCATAACCACATTTTTTTTCTTTGGTTTTAGAAATAAAATTAATTTTTCACACATTTTAATTGTAATTAATCTTTAAATTTGATTTCTGATTGTGAATTTTTTTCAGATATAAATGACAAATCCATTATTGATTAAAAAAAATAGTTCTACTACGATAAGAACCGTTATACGGTTAAAATATTCAAAAGCGAATTTTGATATATTTCATTGTTATCAGTTGCAAAAAACGAGAATTAATTTCGAAAAATTATAACAATCTATTTTTTAACCATTGTTGATAAAGACTATATAATTACCTACAGGGATCTACCACTTGCATTAGATTCTTGGGAATTCAAGAATCTTTTGACTTTGATGAAGTCTTATGTTTTATGAGAGCTGTTTATTTTTTATGTAAATTCTTGCACTTGTATATAGGGCATTCTGACTTTTTGTTTCCTGAGGATTTTTTTTAATTCTTTCGGGAGTATCAAATTTACATCACAGGTATATACACCTCACCGGTCTGGTAGGAGTCTAATTCTTGATCCTATTCAGATTACTTAAGTTTGTCACAAGGGTTTGAATAATATGTCATTTACAACACCCATATCAGTGGGTTAAACCCTGGAAAAACACAGTGCAAGGAATTACAATTGAAGCGGTTTCCCGATTTTGTGGAACCGTGTTGTCTAACACCAACATTTGTTAATACAATATGAAACTATTTTATGTCGAAAATAATAAACCTAAAATTTCTGTTCGTTTATTCATAGTTTTCGCTTTTTCCGTTTTTGTGAATACTATAAAACACTATACAAAATACAATTAAAATTGTTTAACAACCTGCACTAAGAAAGAAAGAAATAACAGAGAAAAATATCTAGTGAAATAATATGTGTAATTTCGCAATCTTTCCTGTTGTTGCCGGATCGTCAAACGGAACTAGAAATCGAAATGCATTTGATAAGATTATGAGAAGATTAGTTTCCGTCGAATGACAACTTCACAATCACACTAAAAAGTTCGCACGTTTCCTTCTAAATCAGCGCTGTCCAATTAGCGGCCCGCGGACCGCAAATGTTGTTTGCGCTAGTTGGCCGCTAGTCTGAGTGCGCTTTTGAGGCCCGTGAACAAATTTAAATTTTTCCTTGAAATTTTAAATAAAAATCTATTATTTTTAAATTAAAAAATTTAAATTGAAATATTTTAAGTCGATACCTGATAATTTTTTGTCAACTGATATTTCTTTACTTGATACGCAATCTTCAACTTACTCATTCTATTCGCAATTATTATTGCATTATTTCAAGTTACTCATTCTCTTCTTATAGCCCAACAAATACGGTCACAATGCTCCCCTTAAATTTATTAAATATTTGATAAGGTTTAGAAAATTTATATTTGTTTATTATTATCTATTATTTTCCTTACAAATAAAATAATTTTTTTAGGTGACATGAACTATCTTTTCAATTACCTATCATGTCCAATTCTTTGTTTTTTGGCCCGCGAAATATTGGCGAAAGGAGAAATGGCCCCCGGTCTTAGAGAAATTGGACACCACTGTTCCAAATCGTTACATTTTGATAATATTTAATGCAACATTCAAAACTTTAAAGCATTGTGACTTCCGCACATGATAGAAAGAGTGAATTATAAATATATATACCAAAGTGTGCAGGGAAATATTTTCCGAAACAGCTGCATCAATTGAATATAAGTTGAAATATATAACTGAAAAATGTATTTAAATAGATTAACCGAAGGTTAGTGTTCATTGAATGGCAGTTTTACTCAACATTATAGAAAAAATTAGGTTATGTCCTAATGGTTCAAATGGAGTGATTTATAATAATGCTATGTAAAATATTTTCAGGGATAGGCTGCATTTTGAAATAAATAATTGCGTTTAATTCTAAAATCTATTTACTCTGATGGATAAACGCTAAACCTCTAATATTTTTTTGCAACAACGTTCGATATTTAAAACCATTGTTTTACCGTTCCGATGATAAAGAACCTGGTGAGCGTTTCGAGGATGTATGAAAGATGGGCAAATATAATCTACACGAGAGAGCGTTTCTTGATATTCATTGTCTAGGAGTTTTGTCGTCACCGCGAGGAGAAGGATAGTAAAGAAATCTCATAACAAGTGTGTATAAAACAGTTTCTCTTTCGCGTAAAAAAGTGAAATATTACAATTTTAATTTTGTTTGACTGTTTCTGCTCTATCTAGCTAGGAGAAAAACATTAATTTTTGTGAAATTACACTCAGCGAAAAGTTTATTAATTAATTCCGTGTTATATCAAAAGAAATTGATGTACAGGTGAATAACTTCTCAAAAAAGCTTTTTATGAAAAAGTAAAATTGAAAATAATATAAAGACCTCAATTAAATCTGTTTTAAAATCAATTTTCCACAATATTCGCTCGCTATTTATAGATTTACTGAAAGTTCGGATAACAATTATGTTAATTTTCCGTATTTTTTGTGCTGCAGATTTCTATCTGGAACATATTTATCGTTAATGTTAGCGTTTAAGGGGATTCTTCAACGCTACACATGGAATTTGCGTTGATGCCATAATGTATGAAACACTTCTTACTAGTTATCCTTTGTGATAAATAAATATGAAACGTTGATTTCTCATTTTGCAAAATATATCTCACTGACTTTGTTACTGCACACTTCGGTATGAATTTAAAAAGTTACCAAAAGGACTCTACAGGAGGAAATATTTACATAGGCAAAAACAAAGATAGGAAAGAACAGATTATTATGTAAATCCTTTTGTTCATTGAGCCTAACTTCTCCGTTTTGATGTGTTGAATATGGGCCTGATCGGGACAGACCTATGAAATCAAGACAACTGTTTTGAGCATGCAAAATCGAACAGTGTAGTATGCTTACGTTTCTGCCCTGGGCCAAATTCGCTTCCCGTTCTCAGCCAATAGGAAATACCAATGGGCTTGGGCAATCCTCCGTACATCAGATGTGATATTGTCGCTTCTCCATGTATAGAAAAGCCATACCTTCTACATATCAAGGATCACACTGGATGACATTGACAGGCAGCTTCCATATGTTTCTTAATACCTGTCTGTAGGACTCTTTCTCACAATTTTCTGTGATATTCTGGGGTCCACGTGACCTAGTTATTTAGTCTCTTTTATGCAAAACAACACTGCTGAGAAGCAAATCAACACAAATCCACTCAACCGCCTAGTGAACTACAGTTAACAGTATGAAAGTTTAAAAGTTATCGAATGGGAGTGACTAGAACACGCTTCCTACTGTCTTGGCTTCAGTGGTGAAAGTAGATTTTACTTCTTATCGGTGCGTTCCAAAGCAAAGGTATGTGCGGAAAATCAAGCACAGGTGGTCACTCTACTTAAACCCTCTTACAGGGGTATCAGACTGAATTGTACGGAGACTAAAGTACGGTTTCACTGTATTTTCGATTTCTCACTATGTTTTCCGCAAATAGACATGATTTAAGGTTTTTTAATGTGATAAACATAAATATAAGAATTGTAATATTAGGTTAAAATATTAATATACTTAAATACGTGTTGATTCCGTTGTACTGATGGATTACACCCCTTTGAGGAAAGGGTGCAGATTATTACTTCATTATTACTCTTGACAATCAACCACCGAAATTTCAGATTTCTACAATAAAACAATCACTTGTATTATTCGATAAATGTTTCGCCAATTACATATTTAGTGAGCACTAACGATGTGAATTAAAATTAAATATTTGAATAATGCGAATTATAAATCATTCGAACTAAAAAAAATAGTTTTCGAAATATCTCTTAAAGGAAAATAATTGCGTTACACAACCAACCTTAGCGTAAAGGAATTAACTCATTGCTGCCAATGGAAATTTCAAACGTTCATATTGAACCACCAAAATTCTAAATTTCTAGCATAAAATATCATATGCGATATTCTTTAAAATATTTGGAATTTTCGTTTTTTTCCAATGTTAGAAAGCGCAGTTACAACTTTTGGGATATTCGGAAACTTCAAATTGCAACGGTTCATCAGTCCCTATCAAATCCCAAAAGAATTATTAATTAATCTCTAAAACCAAACATTTATCTCTGAAACACAAAAGTTGGGAGTTTTCACCTTCATGGGGCTAAGGGTTGCCAATGGAAACTTAATTACGTTCATATTCCACTACCAAAGTTAGAAATTTCTAATATAACTACGTTGTTTGCAATATTTGTTTGAAATTTTGGAGATTATCTTTGTCTTTCACCGTTGGAGGACTCAATTCTAATTTTTGGGAGGTCCGAAAATTATGAATCGTAACCGTTAGTACCTTTCAAAAGAGATACTCTTGTGGAAGTGAACGGAAGGGGAGGCTACTACTATGGCTACTTTTCTTTTTTTTTCTTCCCTGCTGAGGAGTGGTCAACCACACAGGGTCCTGGTGCTAACCATATAAACCCACTGGACTGGACAGATATATGGCTCTGAGCTTGATTATGGATCCTGATTTTGCTGCACTGGTGGGCTTCGGTGGAGGGAAAATCTTCTGCTGTGTTTTCTCTTTGTTTGTGGGTTGACAGCTCCAAGTGAATAGATTCACAGGATATGTTTATCAGCTGGTGGATAATCCTGAGCAGAAGTCATCGCAGGCACCTGAACTCTTTGCTTCTATTGGCATCGTCAAATTCTACATTGGAGGAAGTCTTCCAGTGTAGATGGCTTCAGCCTTTAGTACTGGGGGAACGGGTCTTTGCCCCATGTCTGCGATTAGGGGGATGTTTGATATTGTCGGCATTCCCTCTCTCAATAAACATAGTTTCTTTAAACATCCCACTAACCATTTTCTCTCCATAGGTAGTTGGAATGTGAGGACTCTGCACAGAGCTTTTCTCTTGATGTCCTCACACAAGAATTCCACCATTATAATTTATATATTCTCGGCTTGCATGAGACCAGATGGACAGATAAAGGTCAGATTCTTAAAAATAATCTTAAATTTCTCTTTTCAGGGAGGGACGACAATAAGCATCACCAAGGCGTGGGTCTGCTTCTCAGCAGACACGCTAGTGATGCTCTTCTAGGATACGAGTGCATTAATGAAAGGTTTCTTACAGCAAAATTTCAGACAAGCATTAAAGTCTTGAATGTTATCTGCTGAGGATGCCGATGAGGATGAGAAGGATAGGTTTTATGAACAACTTCAGGATATTTTGAATTCTGTCAAGAAAGGAGATATTACCCTTGTTCTTGGTGACTTCAATGCCGAAGTTGGTACTGACTCTGACCTTTGGGGAGGAGTAATAGGCCCTTTTGGTATTGGTAGCTGCAATGGCAATGGGCAACGTCTCCTACAGGTAAGTAAACTCAATGGATTCAGAATAACTAACACTTATTACAAACACCGCGACATACATAAGTAAACATAGGTTTCACCTGATGGGCTGCATAGGAACATGATTGATTATATATTAATTAACAGCAAATGGGCTAGTTCTGTTAGAAATACCAGGGCATATAGGGGAGCTGAAATTGGATCTGACCATTACCTTGTTAAAAGTGTCTTGCAACTTAAACTTAAAAAGTGTTGTGCTAGGGTTAAAAAATTTACTATTAATACTGAAGCTCTGAAAGACCCAGTTATAGCCGAAGCTTACCATGATAGGTTACTTAGTCATTATGACAGTCATGGTATGCTTACTACTGAAGTTGAGGAAGAATGGGATCATTTTAAACAGGCTTTTTTGGACACTAACAGTACTCTTTTAGGAAAAAAGGAGCAGAAGAGGCAGAATTATCTGAGTGATAATGCACTTGAGCTTATTTCGGAAAGAAAGAACTGCAGGAATGTCCTTAATCAATACAGTACTAGTACTAATAGAAAGCATTACAGAGAACTTAATAAATGTGTAAAAGATCAGTTAGCTGCTGATAAGAATTTTTGGAAAGATGGTTTGGCTGAGAAAGCCGAGGAAGCAGTTAGACAGCACAACAGCAGAGAGCTGTACCAGATAGTTAATGTTTTGTGTGGTAGAAAACAGACAGGTATACAGGGATTGAAGGATAAACAAGGTAAGGTTATAGAAGGTGAGGATTCTGTCATGGCTAGGTGGGCTGAGCATTTCAGTGATGTTCTAAACAATGCGGTTAGTTCTATTCCCATTGTTTGCAATGATGATAGATGCATTGGTGACTTTAATATTGGCCCTATAACACAATCTGAAGTTTTTTGGCTGTTTCCAAACTTAAACTTCATAAATCCCCAGGGGTAGATGAAATTACTACAGAAATGCTTACAGCTGGAAATGTGTCGGTTATCACTTGGATGACTGAAATTCTGAATATCTTTTATGATAAAGGCATGGTTCCTAAGGATTTTACCAGAGCTATTGTTATCCCTATTTTCAAAAAAGGTGATCGCAGTTCTTGTGATAACTATAGGAGTATCAGCCTACTCTCTGTTCCAGGTAAAGTTCTTTCCATGATTGTGCTTAATAGAATTAAGAATCTGGTTGACAGTCAATTGCGTGATGAGCAATGTGGATTCAGAAGTGGTAGGGGATGCGTGGATCAGATATTTTCACTTTGGCAGATTCTTGAGAAATGTTTAGAGTTTGAGAAATCTTTGGTTGCTAGCTTTGTTGATTTCAAAAACGCTTTCGACTCTGATGATCGTCATAATTTGTGGTTGATTGTGAAATCATATGGTATACCTGACAAGTTAGTTAACATAATGAAAGCTCTCTGTAATAACACCGAGTCATGTGTGAGAGTTGGTAAGGCTTGTAGCAATTGGTTTAGCATTACTTCTGGTGTTCGACAAGGGTGCATTTTGTCTCCTTTTCTCTTTAGCTTGGTTATTGATTATGTTATGCGAAATTCACTTCAAGGGAAAGATTTTGGAATTAAATGGGCTGGAGATACGAAAATTTCTGATTTAGATTATGGTGATGATTTAGCCCTTTTGGCAAATGATGTTGATGAGATGAACTCTTTCATTCGAGCTGTTGATGAGACTGGTTG
Organism: Ryuthela nishihirai; assembly: GCA_038380435.1. NCBI lineage: Eukaryota > Metazoa > Arthropoda > Arachnida > Araneae > Heptathelidae > Ryuthela > Ryuthela nishihirai. The sequence continues at coordinate 64,740,631 of JAWZYU010000002.1, forward strand.
TAGAGTACGTTTGGTTATAAACAGAGGGAAAACTAAAGTGATGAAAATTGGTCAGACAGGCTGTGATTCAGTTAATCTGAATGGTTGCAGTCTTGAGCAGGTGTCACAGTTTAATTATCTTGGGAGACTTTCTTCAAATAGACATGATTTAAAGGTTTTTAATGTGATAAACATTAATATAAGAATTGTAATATTTAGCAAAAAATATTAATATACTTAAATACGTGCTGATTCCGTTGTACTGACGAATTACACCCCTCTGAGAAAAGGGTGCAGATTATTACTGTCATTATAACTCTAGACAATCTACCCCAGAAATTCCAAATTTCTACAATAAACAAATCACTTTTAGCATTCGATAAATGTTTCGCCAATTACATATTTAGTGAGCACTAACGATGTGAATTAAAATTAAATATTTGAATAATGCGAATTATAAACTATTCCAACTAAAAAAAATTGTTTTCCAATTATCTCTCAAAAGAAAATAATTGCGTTTCACAATCAACCTGGGCATAAAGGAATTAACTCATTGGAATTAACTCAAAATTCCAAATTTTTGCATAAAATATCATTTGCGATATTCTTTCAAATATTTGGGATTTTCGATTTTTTCCAATGTTAGAAAGCGCAGTTACAACTTTTGAGATATTCGGAAACTTCAAATTGTAACGGTTCATCAGTCCCGATCAAATCCCAAAAGAATTATTAATTAATCTCTAAAACCAAACATTTATCTCTCAAACACAAATGTTGGGGTTTTTCACCCCCATGGGGTTAAGGGTTGCCAATGAAAACTTAATTACGTTCATGTTCCACTAACAAAGTTAGAAATTTCTAATATAACTACGTTGTTTGCAATATTTGTTTCAAATTTTGGAATTATCTATGTCTTTCACCATTGGTGGACGCAATTCTAATTTTTGGGAGGGCCGAAAATTATAAATCGTAACATTTCTTCAATACCTATAGAACACAGAAAAGAATTTTTTTTTATCTCTAAAAACATAAAAAAATTAGATGTCTACACAGAGATGACAAAGTGAAACTATTATCTTGTTTTTTAAACGACATAAAAATTAAAAGCAATATAAACCTAAATACTAATTTTCTTCACCCAAGTTACATATTCTGAACTCAGATGCTACATTAAAGAATGTTTTTAGAATAACAGATATCGGAGATCAAGAGTAACTTTTGAAATTCGTCAGGTGTAATCGAAGATTATATGTTTTGGCAATTTGGCCTCTGCGATATCCGCAATAATAAATGCAAAATTCCAGATTTCTCACATCCAAAATGCAATAGGAAAAGAACTACTTTTGCCAAACAAAAAGAACGAGACTACTTTGCTGAGCATTCTTGAGAACGAACCAAAATCATCTAGCGTCCCATTCTGATCATGGGTACCATAGGTTGGCCAAACATGCACAAAAAGCACGGTTACATATATTTTGACCCCTTCTTTGACTTTAATATAGACATTATTTTCATCGTCAAGAAAAATGTTCAGCAACAATTAATAACGGTTTAAGACAACTTTTAGTTAAATCAGTCGTGATTAATGATTTGTCCAATTTTTTTTCAATTAGTTCATCAAAATTTTAAATATGTAATACTGTAATTTCAGATGCACTGCTCACAAAAATTAGGGGATATTTCAAAATGAATATAAAGCGATAATATAAAGAAGCATTTGAATTTTGTTTATTAAACAAGAACATCAGAAATGTTAGATGATCACAAAAATTCCTGAAAACATAGCCAAAATTCTTTCTACAAAACGGATTATACTGCTAATTTTCAATTAGGAGAAATGTCTCAACATTCTTGGGCACTATATGAAAAAGCAAATAATTACTTTATTACTCAATATATCTTCTATGTAGAATCTCTATGAATTATAGACTCTATATTCTATATAGAATTCTCTATGACTTCTGTATAGAATCTAATAACTAAAGAAGTCGAGATATAGCTAGACGTACATGGCACCGTCTATCGAATTTACGGCGAACCCGATCGTTTAACATTCAAGTGCTGCGAAAATAGCAACTCTAAGGATTTCCGAGAGGTGGATGACAGTATTAGGATTTTATAGAAAAATATATTTGTGTATTAATTGATAACTTCTATTAAAATATAATAGTCAATTCGTAGATATATTAGAAAGCAGTACTGTTTTCATAACCACATTTTTTTTCTTTGGTTTTAGAAATAAAATTAATTCTTCACATATTTTAATTTTAATTAATCTTTAAATTTGATTTCTGATTGTGAAATTTTTTCAGATATAAATGACAAATCCATTATTGATTAAAAAAAAATAGTTCTACTACGATAAGAACCGTTACACAGTTAAAATATTCAAAAGCGAATTTTGATATATTTCATTGTTATCAGTTGCAAAAAACGAGAATTAATTTCGAAAAATTATAACAATCTATTTTTTAACCATTGTTGATAAAGACTATATAATTACCTACAGGGATCTACCACTTGCATTAGATTCTTGGGAATTCAAGAATCTTTTGACTTTGATGAAGTCTTATGTTTTATGAGAGCTGTTTATTTTTTATGTAAATTCTTGCACTTGTATATAGGGCATTCTGACTTTTTGTTTCCTGAGGATTTTTTTTAATTCTTTCGGGAGTATCAAATTTACATCACAGGTATATACACCTCACCGGTCTGGTAGGAGTCTAATTCTTGATCCTATTCAGATTACTTAAGTTTGTCACAAGGGTTTGAATAATATGTCATTTACAACACCCATATCAGTGGGTTAAACCCTGGAAAAACACAGTGCAAGGAATTACAATTGAAGCGGTTTCCCGATTTTGTGGAACCGTGTTGTCTAACACCAACATTTGTTAATACAATATGAAACTATTTTATGTCGAAAATAATAAACCTAAAATTTCTGTTCGTTTATTCATAGTTTTCGCTTTTTCCGTTTTTGTGAATACTATAAAACACTATACAAAATACAATTAAAATTGTTTAACAACCTGCACTAAGAAAGAAAGAAATAACAGAGAAAAATATCTAGTGAAATAATATGTGTAATTTCGCAATCTTTCCTGTTGTTGCCGGATCGTCAAACGGAACTAGAAATCGAAATGCATTTGATAAGATTATGAGAAGATTAGTTTCCGTCGAATGACAACTTCACAATCACACTAAAGAGTTCGCACGTTTCCTTCTAAATCAGCGCTGTCCAATTAGCGGCCCGCGGACCGCAAATGTTGTTTGCGCTAGTTGGCCGCTAGTCTGAGTGCGCTTTTGAGGCCCGTGAACAAATTTAAATTTTTCCTTGAAATTTTAAATAAAAATCTATTGTTTTTAAATTAAAAAATTTAAATTAAAATATTTTAAGTCGATACCTGATAATTTTTTGTCAACTGATATTTCTTTACTTGATACGCAATCTTCAACTTACTCATTCTATTCGCAATTATTATTGCATTATTTCAAGTTACTCATTCTCTTCTTATAGCCCAACAAATACGGTCACAATGCTCCCCTTAAATTTATTAAATATTTGATAAGGTTTAGAAAATTTATATTTGTTTATTATTATCTATTATTTTCCTTACAAATAAAATAATTTTTTTAGGTGACATGAACTATCTTTTCAATTACCTATCATGTCCAATTCTTTGTTTTTTGGCCCGCGAAATATTGGCGAAAGGAGAAATGGCCCCCGGTCTTAGAGAAATTGGACACCACTGTTCCAAATCGTTACATTTTGATAATATTTAATGCAACATTCAAAACTTTAAAGCATTGTGACTTCCGCACATGATAGAAAGAGTGAATTATAAATATATATACCAAAGTGTGCAGGGAAATATTTTCCGAAACAGCTGCATCAATTGAATATAAGTTGAAATATATAACTGAAAAATGTATTTAAATAGATTAACCGAAGGTTAGTGTTCATTGAATGGCAGTTTTACTCAACATTATAGAAAAAATTAGGTTATGTCCTAATGGTTCAAATGGAGTGATTTATAATAATGCTATGTAAAATATTTTCAGGGATAGGCTGCATTTTGAAATAAATAATTGCGTTTAATTCTAAAATCTATGATGGATAAACGCTAAACCTCTAATATTTTTTTGCAACAACGTTCGATATTTGAAACCATTGTTTTACCGTTCCGATGATAAAGAACCTGGTGAGCGTTTCGAGGATGTATGAAAGATGGGCGAATATAATCTACACGAGAGAGCGTTTCTTCATATTCATTGTCTAGGAGTTTTGTCGTCACCGCGAGGAGAAGGATAGTAAAGAAATCTCATAAGAAGTGTGTATAAAACAGTTTCTCTTTCGCGTAAAAAAGTGAAATATTACAACTTGAATTTTGTTTTACTGTTTCTGCTCTATCTAGCTGGAGAAAAACATTAATTTTTGCGAAATTACACTCAGCGAAAAGTTTATTAATTAATTCCGTGTATATCAAAAGTAATTGATGTACAGGTGAATAACTTCTCAAAAAAGCTTTTTATGAAAAAGTAAAATTGAAAATGATTTGAAAACCTCAATTAAATCTGTTTTAAAATCAATTTTCCACAATATTCGCTCGCTATTTATAGATTTACGGAAAGATCGGATAACAATTATGTTAATTTTCCGTATTTTTTTGTGCTGCAGATTTCTATCTGGAACATATTTATCGTTAATGTTAACGTTTAAGGGGATTTTAAGTCTATGAAAGTTTAAAAGTTATTCAATGGGAGTGACTAGAACAACATTCCTACTCTCTTGGCTTCCAAGCATGTAATTTTCGCAAGGTTGCGAGGTGGGAAGTGCCATTTACTAAATAATTTAGAGGGTTTCAGACCTCCCCTAGAAGAAGGGAATAAAATGTTTCCCTTCTATATACCACGAGGAGTAACGGATGAAAGACGAAACAATCGTAATGAGTTTTATGCCAAACGAAAGCTTGCGCCGTGCTGAATGCCATCTACTATACACCGAAGAGCCAAAACATTATGACCAGCGCGTCTTTATGCAAATCGAAGCAACTGCTGGTAAACGACTGCGCGTATGAAGGTCATAAAACGGTATAAATAACAACTGACACTGAGCTCTGTTAATCAGTGTTATTCTTGTTCTTCAGATGGGAAATGAGTGAGATTGACAAAGGCCAAATTCTAATGGCCAGACGACTGGGCCAGAGACTGACGGCCCTGACGCAAAGCTTGTGGGGTGCTCACGGTCAGCCGTGTTTACTACTTTCAAAAATTGATTCGAGGAGTTGGGTTGTTTTACCTCCGAGCGGCACTTTTTTGCACACCATGGGCTAAATGGCCAGGTCACAAGGACCCTGAAGGCTCAGAGAAGGTAGGGGGAGGGGACCCACTGAAACAGCTGTTGGGAGACAGATGGTAGCCTCCCGTCAAGGCCATCCAGCGTGTTCTTTAACGTGCACAGGGTATGGCTCTCCCGCACACGGGGCCACGGCTTCACGTCCCATCCGACGGACGGCGGCCTTTCCAAACCCATCGTTGTCCCCTACTGACCGTGGGCAGGGCGGGGAATTTTGCAGAGATAAATCTCAACGCTGACCCAGCTGGGATTCGAACTGGAAACTACAGATTACGAGCCTGGCGCGCTACCGACTGAGCCACCCCCGCCAGATTCGAGGAGAGAAAAACCACAAACCATCGGCAAGATGTGTGCCGATCGATGCTAGAGGTGAGCGAAGGCTATCCCGTATGGTATAAGCCAACGAAAGGTATACTGTGGCACAACTCACCCGTAATTTGAATGCTGGTGACATTGAGTAATGTGTCACAACACAAAGTACATCGAACCCTGCTGAAAATGGAGCTGTGTAGCGGCAGGCAGCCCAGAGTGCCCATGCTAACTTCGGTTCACTGTCGAAAGTGCCTACAATGGGAACGCAAGAATCAAAACTGGACCGTGAATAATGGAAAGAAAGTCGTATGATCTGATGAATCTCGTTTCCTGTTACACCATGTGGACAGCCGGGTACGTGTGAGTCATTTACCTGGGGAAGTGTTGGCAGCAGATTGCACTGTGGAACGAAAACAAGCCGTTGACGAAATATAATGCTTTGGGCAATGTTCTGCTGGGAAACTCTGGGTCCAGTCATTCATGTGCAGGAAACTATGACGTCTACCACGCACCTAAACATCATTGCAGACCAGGTACATCCTTTCATGGCAAAGGTATATCCCTCTAGTAGTGCCTTCTTTCAGCAGGATAATGCGCCATGCCACACTGTCCGGATTGTTCGAGAATGGTTCGCAGAACATGAGGAAGACTTCCGGGTATTGTCCGGGACATCAGACCAATCGAGCATCTGATTCCCAGCAGAACATTGCCCAAATTGTGTTGGAACATATCCGATCTGCAGCGGCTCAACCACGTAACTTACAAGAGTTAAAGAATCTGCTGGTAATGTGTTGGTACCAAATACCACATGACACCTTTAGAAATCTTGTAGCATCCATGTCTCGTGCAGGGTAAGAGCTGTTTTGGCGGCACGTGGAGCACCAACATCATATTAGGCAGGTACTCATAATGTTCTGGCTCCTCGGTGTGTCTTGTCATGCATTCTTCTTGTCATCATCATCATCATCATCATCATCATCATCATCATCATCATCATCATCATCATCATCATCATCATCATCATCATCAACAACAACAACAACAACAACAACAACAACAACAACAACATCATCAAGGACTACGGAGGTCCAACCAGACCGTGCAATTTAGTTCTCCAAGCAAGTCTATCCTGAGCTACAACTACTGCATCTGGCCACTGCACATCAATTCTAACAAGGTCCTGTTTGACATTGTCTGCCCACCGCATCCTAGGTCTCCCCTTCTTTCTGAGGCCTTTAGGCACACTGTTCATAATCCTATTCGCCAATCTATAATTACTCATACGGACAACATGGCCAAACCAACGGAGTCTCTCTCTGCACAATATGCTGCTTAAAGGAGGTTGCAAACTCCTTTGCCTAACCTCATCATTAGTTACAAAGTTGAACCACCTAATGCCCAAGATACTGCGTAAGCATCTGGAATCAAAAGCATCTAGTTTCCTGTTATCTTGTTTACAAAGTGTCCACGTTTCACTACCATAACTAACCCTAGAAAGAACCAAACTATTATACAGTCTAATTTTAGTCTTTAGGTGTATACGCCTATTTCTCCACACTCTCCATAGATTCTTAAAAGTCCCGGCAGCAATCCCTATTCGTCTGTTAATCTCATGCCGCACATCACCATTATCTGTTACATAGCTCCCAAGATAATTAAACTGTGACACCTGCTCAAGACTGCAGCCATTCAGATTAACTGAATCACAGCCTGCCTGACCAATTTTCATCACTTTATTTTTCTCTCTGTTTATAACCAAACCTACTCTACTACCAGTCTCATCAACAGCTCGAATGAAAGAGTTCATCTCATCAACATCATTTGCCAAAAGGGCTAAATCATCACCATAATCTAAATCAGAAATTTTCGTATCTCCAGCCCATTTAAGGCCAAAATCTTTCCCTTGAAGTGAATTAGCATAACAAAATCAACAACCAAACTAAAGAGAAAAGGAGACAAAATGCACCCTTGTCGAACACCAGACGTAATGCTAAACCAATTGCTACAAGCCTTACCAACTCTCACACACGACTCAGTGTTATTATAGAGAGCTTTCATTATGTTAACTAACTTGTCTGGTATACCATATGATTTCACAATCAACCACAAATTATGACGATCAACAGAATCGAAAGCCTTTTTGAAATCAACAAAGCTAGCAACCAAAGGTTTCTGAAACTCTAAACATTTCTCAAGAATCTGCCTAAGTGAAAATATCTGATCCACACATCCCCTACCACTTCTGAATCCACATTTGACTGTCATCACACAATTGACTGTCAACCAGATTCTTAATTCTATTAAGCACAATCATGGAAAGAACTATCCCTGGAACAGAGAGTAGGCTAATACCCCTATAGTTATCACAAGAACTGCGATCACCTTTTTTGAAAATAGGGATAACAATAGCTCTGGTAAAATCCTTAGGGACCATGCTTTTATCATAAAAGATATTCAGAATTTCAGTCATCCAAGTGGTAACCGAAACATTTCCAGCTCTAAACATTTCTGTAGTAATTTCATATACCCCTGGGGATTTATGAAGTTTAAGTTTAGAAACAGCCAAAATAACTTCAGATTGTGTTACAGGGCCAACATTAAAGTCACCAATGCATCTATCATCATTGCAGGCAATAGGAATAGAACTAACCGCATTGTTTAGAACATCACTGAAATGCTCAGCCCACCTAGCCATGACAGAATCCTCACCTTCTATAGCCTTACCATGTTTATCCTTCAATCCCTGTATACCTGTCTGTTTTCTACCACACAAAATACTAACTATCTGGTACAGCTCTCTGCTGTTGTGCTGTCTAACTGCTTCCTCGGCTTTGTCAGCCAAACCATCAAGCCAAAGATTCTTATCAGCAGCTAACTGATCTTTTACACCTTTATTAAGTTCTCTGTAATGCTTCCTATTAGGACTAGTAGGGCATTGATTAAGGACATTCCTGCAGTTCTTTCTTTCTGAAATAAGCTCAAGTGCCTTATCACTCAGATAATTCTGCCTCTTCTGCTCCTTTTTTCCTAAAAGAGTACTGTTAGTGTCCAAAAAAGCCTGTTTAAAATGATCCCATTCTTCCTCAACTTCAGTAGTAAGCATACAATGACTGTCATAATGACTAAGTAACCTATCATGGTAAGCTTTGGCTATAACTGGGTCTTTCAGAGCTTCAGTATTAAAAGCAATTTTTTAACCCTAGCAGAACACTTTTTAAGTTTAAGTTGCAAGACACTTTTAACAAGATAATGGTCAGATCCAATTTCAGCTCCCCTATATGCCCTGGTATTTCTAACAGAACTAGCCCATTTGCTGTTAATTAATATATAATCAATCATATTCCTATGTAGCCCATCAGGTGAAACCCATGTGTACTTATGTATGTCGCGGTGTTTGTAATATGTGTTAGTTATTCTGAAACCATTGAGTTTACTTACCTGTAGGAGACGTTGCCCATTGCCATTGCAACTAACAATACCAAAAGGGCCTATTACTCCTCCCCAAAGGTCAGAGTCAGTACCAACTTTGACACTGAAGTCACCAAGAACAAGGGTAATATCTTCTTTCTTGACAGAATTCAAAATATCCTGAAGTTGTTCATAAAACCTATCCTTCTCATCCTCATCGGCATTCTCAGTGGGGGGCATAACAGCAGATAACATTCAGGTCTTTGACGCTTGTCGGAAATTTTGCTGTAAGAAACTTTTCATTAATGCACTCATATCCTAGAAGAGCATCACTAGCGTGTCTGCTGAGAAGCAGTCCCACGCCATGGTGATGCTTATTGTCGTCCCTCCCTGAAAAGAGAAATTTAAGATTATTTTTAAGAATCTGACCTTTATCTGTCCATCTGGTCTCTTGCAAGCCGAGAATATCTAAATTATAATGGTGGAATTCTTGTGTGAGGACATCAAGAGAAAAAGCTCTGTGCAGAGTCCTCACATTCCAACTACCTATGGAGAGAAAATGGTTAGTGGGATGTTTAAAGAAACTATGTTTATTGAGAGAGGGAATGCCGACAATATCAAACAGCCCCCTAATCGCAGACATGGGGCAAAGACCCGTTCCCCCACCACTAAAGGCTGAAGCCATCTATACTGGAAGACTTCCTCCAATGTAGAATTTGACGATGCCAATAGAAGCAAAGTGTTCAGGTGCCTGCGATGACCTCTGCTCAGGATTATCCACCAGCTGATAAACATATCCTGTGAATCTATTCACTTGGGGCTGTCAACCCACAAACAAACAGAAAACACAGCAGAAGATTTTCCCTCCACAGAAGCTCATCAGTACAGCAAAATCAGGATCTATAATCAAGCTCAGAGCCATATTATATATCTGTCCAGTCCAGTGGGTTTATATGGTCAGCACTAGGACCCTGTGTGGTTGACCACTCCTCAGCAGGGTAGAAAAAAAAAGAAAAGTAGCCATAGTTGTCCAGATCAGTAGGCCACACTAATCTGGCAGCTCTCCCGTTCCGTTCACTTCCACAAGAGAGTATCTCTTTTGAAAGGTACTAACGGTCTGCACCACGAGAAGGCGGGGTCGGACATTAGGTGCTAGGCCTGGCCGGTTCTATGCATCATCACAGGGGATTGGTGCATAGCTCTCCTTCCAGTGACTACCTAGCTACCATTTACAGACCATTCTTCTTGTACAGGCGCTCAAAAAAGTATTCGAACACTATGGTTGATTACAGAATTCAGAAAAAATATCTGGCAACGATTTTTTTTAGAAATTAGTGAACTGGCAACCTTCATGTCACGTGATTACAGAATTCAGGAAAAATATCTTGAGCGTGTACAGCAACTGTACACGCTCCAGTTACCGTTCACAGCAAACTGGAGCGTGTGCAGTTGGATATTTGTTGCCTTCATGGCAATCCTTTTCTCACTCAAAGTATTTTGTGGTTCTCTTCAATATTTTAGGTGGTATTTGTTTATTTTTACCTTTTTGTTCTTCATCGTATTCTTTTTCCTCAATTTGCAAGTCTTGTCCCAAGAAATCTGTATCGCTTTCACCTTTGCTGGAATAATCTTTTTTTTTTTCTTCCTCTATTTTGATTCGTTTTGCTTTTGGCGTCGCAACTCCTTCTTAAATGAGGGGCGGGGGTGGCTCAGTCGGTAGCGCGCCAGGCTCGTAATCTGTAGTTCCCAGGTTCGAGTCCCAGCTGGGTCAACGTTGAGATTTATCTCCGCAAAATTCTCGGCCCTGCCCACGGTCAGTAGGGGACACCGATGGGATTGAAACAGGCCGTCGTCCGTCACATGGGACGTTAAGCAGTGGTCCCGTGTGCCTGAGAGTCCTACCCTGTGCACGTTAAAGAACACGCTGGATAGCCTTGACGGGGGCTACCATCTGTCTTCCAACAGCTATTCCAGTGGGTCCCTTCCCCCAACGTTCTCTGAGCCTTCGGGGTCCCTGTGACCTGGCCATTAAGCCCATTGTGTGCAGAAAAGTGCCGCTCAGAGGTAAAACAACCCAACCGTCTTAAATGTTTCCATCCAAGTGTCCGTTGAAGTGAGTAAATCATTTCGTATCATTTCCTAAATGTTACTTCAGATTTTTTGGTCACTTAATTTCGTGTATTAATTTTCTTTTTTGTTAGCTTTTTCTATTTACTTCTGATCTGATCTTTTTTCTTTTGCTTGTGATTCTTTCTTTCCTTTGCTTTCAGTTTGTATTTATTTTTTATTATTTCTGTCAATATTGGTTTCTTTTTATCTTGATTCTTTGCACAAATTCAATACTAATTGGTCTGGAGCTGTTACATCTTTTGCAGGGTCGTGTGATGTCTTGGTAGAATATTGTGACCGTATAAGATCCAATTCTTCTCTCATTTGGTATATCCAGGTTAAGTGTCATTATTGCGATATGGCCGAATGGTTTGCGCGTTTGGCTACTGATATAAGGGACCTGGGTTCGAGCCCCGGGTAAGGCATGGATGTATGTGTTGTTTTTCTACTGAGGTCCTGCCATCCTCTCAGACCTTCTACTTTGGTATATAAACTGACAGGCTCCTTTCAGATCTCTGTGGCAAGCAGCTGCTTGAGGGGGTATGGCCAAGTGGTTAGCGCGCTTGGCTACTGATCTAACGGATCTGGGTTCGAGCCCCGGGTAAGGCATGGATGTATGTGTCGTTTTTCTGCTGAGGTCCTACCATCCTCTCAGACCTTCTACTATGGCATATAAACAGACAGGCTCCTGTCAGAACTCTGTGGCAAGCAGCTGCTTGAGGGGGTATTTATTTATTTTTTTGTACCAAGTTTGGATATGTTTTATACCCTCTTGAATGTGAAATTCTTCGCGTATATCTTTAATTTCTCCATATTGCAGTAATTTCTTTTTTATGGTTTCCATGGGAACGAAGAATGAGTGTATACTGATAAAAACTTTTATCAGTGGAATTTAAACCTTGGAAATTTGAGAACATACGTGATACATACGATGAAGTATCAAGCAGGTATTCCTAATGATATGGCCTGGCAGTGTATGTGCATAATATGGATCATATTACTGCCCCCCATACTCATACACCTTCTTAACCATATTCATACGGGGCGGGGGTGGATCAGTCGGTAGCGCGCCAGGCTCGTAATCTGTAGTTCCCAGGTTCGAGTCCCAGCTGGGTCAGCGTTAAGATTTATATCCGCAAAACTCCCCGCCCTGCCCACGGTCAGTAGGGGACACCGATGGGCTTGGAAAGGCCGCCGTCCGTCGGATGGGACGTTAAGCCGTGGCCCCGTGTGCTGGAGAGCCATACCCTGTGCACGTTAAAGAACACGCTGGATGGCCTTGACGGGAGGCTACCATCTGTCTCCCAACAGCTGTTCCAGTGGGTCCCCAACCTTCGCTGAGCCTTCGGGGTCCATGTGACCTGGCCATTTAGCCCATGGTGTGCAAAAAAGTGCCGCTCAGAGGTAAAACAACCCAACCCATATTCATACCTCTTTCGCCTGAAGATAGATCATCAGCTGATACTTTGATATTGCCTGAAAAATCAGTAGTTTTCGAAATATTTTGAAGTAAATTTCATTGCAATTTTAATATATTTATCCTTAATTTCTTTTTATAAAGTCAATAATAGAATGATAGTTAAGTAAAAGAAAAACATAAAATTTTATTTTTACTATATCACCACTTTATAAACCAAAAGGAAACCATACTCCACAGGACTTCTGGGTCCATGTGACCTGGGTGGCTCAGGCGGTAGCGCTCCAGGCTCGTAATCTACAGTTGCCAGGTTCGAGTCCCAGTTGGGTGAGCGTTGAGATTTATCTCCGCAAAATTCCCTGCCCACGGTCAGTAGGGGACACCGATGGGCTTGGAACTCCACTGAAATAGATTTGACAAGTAGTAAAGTGAAATGCGAGTATGTTAACACGAATTGCAAACTTCGAATATTCAACACTTTACTGATCCGTTCTCACTTGGCTTTACCTCATTTGGGCTTTTTTTATAATGCGGACGACAGATTCATTAAAGGTTATGATGTTAATATTTCTGGCGGTAGTTTAGCAATGGTATTTTTCTCTTTTTGTAGAAAAATCCCGTATCTAATATTTTGTACTTCTCACATTTTCACATGCATCTTTTCAATAAAAGCCTTTTTCATACTTTGCCGAAATAGTATTTGTCATTCTATATAATGCCTAGGTGTTCTATACAATGCCTAGGGAAAGTATGTAATAATTCTCATATTTCATACATTGCCTAAAAACGCCGGGTATTCTATAGAATGCCGGCTTTTCATACATTGCCGGTAACAGATATAGTAGAAAGCAGTACTATTTTCATAACCACATTTTTTTTTTTGGTTTTAGAAATATAATTAATTTTTCACACATTTTAATTGTAATTAATCTTTAAATTTGATTTCTGATTGTGAATTTTTTTCAGATATAAATGACAAATCCATTATTGATTAAAAAAAATAGTTCTACTACGATAAGAACCGTTATACAGTTAAAATATTCAAAAGCGAATTTTGATATATTTCATTGTTATAAGTTGCAAAAAACGAGAATTAATTTCGAAAAATTATAACAATCTATTTTTTTACCATTGTTGATAAAGACTATATAATTACCTACAGGGATCTACCACTTGCATTAGATTCTTGGGAATTCAAGAATCTTTTGACTTTGATGAAGTCTTATGTTTTATGAGAGCTGTTTCTTTTTTATGTAAATTCTTGCACTTGTATATAGGGCATTCTGACTTTTTGTTTCCTGAGGATTTTTTTTAATTCTTTCGGGAGTATCAAATTTACATCACAGGTATACACCTCACCGGTCTGGTAGGAGTCTAATTCTTGATCCTATTCAGATTACTTAAGTTTGTCACAAGGGTTTGAATAATATGTCATTTACAACACCCATATCAGTGGGTTAAACCCTGGAAAAACACAGTGCAAGGAATTACAATTGAAGCGGTTTCCCGATTTTGTGGAACCGTGTTGTCTAACACCAACATTTGTTAATACAATATGAAACTATTTTATGTCGAAAATAATAAACCTAAAATTTCTGTTCGTTTATTCATAGTTTTCGCTTTTTCCCTTTTTGTGAATACTATAAAACACTATACAAAATACAATTAAAATTGTTTAACAACCTGCACTAAGAAAGAAAGAAATAACAGAGAAAAATATCTAGTGAAATAATATGTGTAATTTCGCAATCTTTCCTGTTGTTGCCGGATCGTCAAACGGAACTAGAAATCGAAATGCATTTGATAAGATTATGAGAAGATTAGTTTCCGTCGAATGACAACTTCACAATCACACTAAAAAGTTCGCACGTTTCCTTCTAAATCAGCGCTGTCCAATTAGCGGCCCGCGGACCGCAAATGTTGTTTGTGCTAGTTGGCCGCTAGTCTGAGAGCGCTTTTGAGGCCCGCGAACAAATTTAAATTTTTCCTTGAAATTTTAAATAAAAATCTATTGTTTTTAAATTAAAAAATTTAAATTAAAATATTTTAAGTCGATACCTGATAATTTTTTGTCAACTGATATTTCTTTACTTGATACGCAATCTTCAACTTACTCATTCTATTCGCAATTATTATTGCATTATTTCAAGTTACTCATTCTCTTCTTATAGCCCAACAAATACGGTCACAATGCTCCCCTTAAATTTATTAAATATTTGATAAGGTTTAGAAAATTTATATTTGTTTATTATTATCTATTATTTTCCTTACAAATAAAATAATTTTTTTAGGTGACATGAACTATCTTTTCAATTACCTATCATGTCCAATTCTTTGTTTTTTGGCCCGCGAAATATTGGCGAAAGGAGAAATGGCCCCCGGTCTTAGAGAAATTGGACACCACTGTTCCAAATCGTTACATTTTGATAATATTTAATGCAACATTCAAAACTTTAAAGCATTGTGACTTCCGCACATGATAGAAAGAGTGAATTATAAATATATATACCAAAGTGTGCAGGGAAATATTTTCCGAAACAGGTGAATCAATTGAAGATAAGTTGAAATATATAACTGAAAAATGTATTTAAATAGATTAACCGAAGGTTAGTGTTCATTGAATGGCAGTTTTACTCAACATTATAGAAAAAATTAGGTTATGTCCTAATGGTTCAAATGGAGTGATTTATAATAATGCTATGTAAAATATTTTCAGGGATAGGCTGCATTTTGAAAAAAATAATTGCCTTAAATTCTAAAATCTATTTACTCTGATGGATAAACGCTAAACCTCTAATATTTTTTTGCAACAACGTTCGATATTTGAAACCATTGTTTTACCGTTCCGATGATAAAGAACCTGGTGAGCGTTTCGAGGATGTATGAAAGATGGGCGAATATAATCTACACGAGAGAGCGTTTCTTGATATTCATTGTCTAGGAGTTTTGTCGTCACCGCGAGGAGAAGGATAGTAAAGAAATCTCATAACAAGTGTGTATAAAACAGTTTCTCTTTCGCGTAAAAAAGTGAAATATTACAATTTTAATTTTGTTTGAATGTTTCTGCTCTATCTAGCTAGGAGAAAAACATTAATTTTTGTGAAATTACACTCAGCGAAAAGTTTATTAATTAATTCCGTGTTATATCAAAAGAAATTGATGTACAGGTGAATAACTTCTCAAAAAAGCTTTTTATGAAAAAGTAAAATTGAAAATAATATAAAGACCTCAATTAAATCTGTTTTAAAATCAATTTTCCACAATATTCGCTCGCTATTTATAGATTTACTGAAAGTTCGGATAACAATTATGTTAATTTTCCGTATTTTTTGTGCTGCAGATTTCTATCTGGAACATATTTATCGTTAATGTTAGCGTTTAAGGGGATTCTTCAACGCTACACATGGAATTTGCGTTGATGCCATAATGTATGAAACACTTCTTACTAGTTATCCTTTGTGATAAATAAATATGAAACGTTGATTTCTCATTTTGCGAAATATAACTCACTGACTTTGTTACTGCACACTTCGGTATGAATTTAAAAAGTTACCAAAAGGACTCTACGGAAGGAAATATTTACATAGGCAAAAACAAAGATAGGAAAGAACAGATTATTATGTAAATCCTTTTGTTCATTGAGCCTAACTTCTCCGTTGTGATGTGTTGAATATGGGCCTGATCGGGACAGACCTATGAAATCAAGACAACTGTTTTGAGCATGCAAAATCGAACAGTGTAGTATGCTTACGTTTCTGCCCTGGGCCAAATTCGCTTCCCGTTCTCAGCCAATAGGAAATACCAATGGGCTTGGGCAATCCTCCGTACATCAGATGTGATATAGTCGCTTCTCCATGTACAGAAAAGCCATACCTTCTACATATCAAGGATCACACTGGATGACATTGACAGGCAGCTTCCATATGTTTCTTAATACCTGTCTGTAGGACTCTTTCTCACAATTTTCTGTGATATTCTGGGGTCCACGTGACCTAGTTATTTAGTCTATTTTATGCAAAACAACACTGCTGAGAAGCAAATCAACACAAATCCACTCAACCGCCTAGTGAACAGTATGAAAGTTTAAAAGTTATCGAATGGGAGTGACTAGAACACGCTTCCTACTGTCTTGGCTTCAGTGGTGAAAGTAGATTTTACTTCTTATCGGTGCGTTCCAAAGCAAAGGTATGTGCGGAAAATCACGCACAGGTGGTCACTCTACTGAAACCCTCTTACAGGGGTATCAGACTGAATTGTATGGAGACTAAGGTACGGTTTCACTGTATTTTCGATTTCTCACTATGTTTTCCGCAAATAGACATGATTTAAGGTTTTTTAATGTGATAAACATAAATATAAGAATTGTAATATTAGGTTAAAATATTAATATACTTAAATACGTGTTGATTCCGTTGTACTGATGGATTACACCCCTTTGAGGAAAGGGTGCAGATTATTACTGTCATTATTACTCTTGACAATCAACCACCGAAATTTCAAATTTCTACAATAAAAAAATCACTTGTATTATTCGATAAATGTTTCGCCAATTACATATTTAGTGAGCACTAACGATGTCAATTAAAATTAAATATATGAATAATGCGAATTATAAATCATTCGAACTAAAAAAAATAGTTTTCGAAATATCTCTTAAAGGAAAATAATTGCGTTACACAACCAACCTTAGCGTAAAGGAATTAACTCATTGCTGCCAATGGAAATTTCAAACGTTCATATTGAACCACCAAAATTCTAAATTTCTAGCATAAAATATCATATGCGATATTCTTTAAAATATTTGGAATTTTCGTTTTTTTCCAATGTTAGAAAGCGCAGTTACAACTTTTGGGATATTCGGAAACTTCAAATTGCAACGGTTCATCAGTCCCTATCAAATCCCAAAAGAATTATTAATTAATCTCTAAAACCAAACATTTATCTCTGAAACACAAAAGTTGGGAGTTTTCACCTTCATGGGGCTAAGGGTTGCCAATGGAAACTTAATTACGTTCATATTCCACTACCAAAGTTAGAAATTTCTAATATAACTACGTTGTTTGCAATATTTGTTTGAAATTTTGGAGATTATCTATGTCTTTCACCGTTGGTGGACGCAATTCTAATTTTTGGGAGGTCCGAAAATTATAAATCGTAACATTTTTTCAATACCTATAGAACACAAAAAAGAATTTTTATTATTCTCTATAAACATAAAAAAAGTTAGATGTCTACACACAGATGACAAAGTGAAACTATTATCTTGTTTTTTTCAACGACATAAAAATTAAAAGCAATATAAACCAAAATACTAATTTTTTTCACCCAAGTTACATATTCTGAAATCAGATGCTACATCAAAGCATGTTTTTAGAATAACAGATATCGGAGATCAAGAGTAACTTTTAAAATTCGTCAGGTGTAATCGAAGATTACATGATTTTGGCAATTTCGCCTCTGCGATTTCCGCAATAATAAATGCAAAATTCCAGACTTCTCACTTCCAAAATGCAATAGGAAAAGAACTACTTTTGCCAAACAAAAAGAACGAGTCTACTTTGCTGAGCATTCTTCAGATCGAACCAAAATCATCTAGCGTACCATTCTGATCATGGGTACCATAGATTGGCCAAACATGCACAAAAAGCACGTGTATACTTTACATATATTTTGACCCCATCTTTGACTTTAATATAGACATTATCTTCATCTTCAAGAAAAATGTTCAGCAACAAGTAACAACGGTTTAAGACAACTTTTAGTTAAATCAGTCGTGATTAATGGTTTGTTCAAATTTTTTTCAATTAGTTCATCAAAATTTTAAGTATCTAATACTGTAATTTCAGATAAACTGCTCACCAAAATTAGGGGATATTTCAAAATGAATGTAAAGCGATAAAATAAAGAAGCATTTGAATTTTGTTTATTAAACAAAAACATCAGAAAAGTTAGATGATCACAAAAATTCCTGAAAACATAACCAAAATTATTTCATAGAACATTCATTTCATTTTCACATAGAACAAAACGGATTATGCTGCAAATTTTCAATTAGGAGAAATGTCTCAACATTCTTGGGCACTATATGAAAAAGCAAATAATTACTTTATTACTCAATATATCTTCTATGTAGAATCTCTATGAATTATAGACTCTATATTCTATATAGAATTCTCTATGACTTCTGTATAGAATCTAATAACTAAAGAAGTCGAGATATAGCTAGACGTACATGGCACCGTCTGTCGAATTTACGGCGAACCCGATCGTTTAAAATTCAAGTGCTGCGAAAATAGCAACTCTAAGGATTTCCGAGAGGTGGATGACAGTATTAAGAGTTTATAGAAAAATATATTTGTGTATTAATTGATAACTTCTTTTAAAATATAATAGTCAATTAGTAGATATGTCACCGGCAAAGTTTGAAATCCGGCATTCTGTAGAATGCCTAGGCATTGTATATAATGCCTAAAACTAGCCGGCAATGTATGAAACGATTCATATTTCACACATTTCCTAGGCATTCTATAGAATCGCAAAAGGCAAATCGGCAAAGTATAAAATACTCCCGGCAGTGATGTTTAATGTCGCAATGCGAGTCACGTGACTCTCGACGCTCGCCTCAAGCAGAGAGCCAGAGCACTCAGTCCAATTCGAATTGACCAGTAAATGTTCCCCTGGGTCCCCTGTAGGCTCACCCTGATTGCCAGATCTTCCAGTCCCTAGTTTCGGTAAAAAAGAGCGCCGTAGTTGGTCACTTTGGACACCAAAAAGACACCCTTCCATTCGGAAAAGCACCCCCTAGCATTGTAAGAGTGTAAAAGAGAGTTGCCTCAATAGGGATCCCAAAGTTTGAGAACCCTAGCTTTCATAGAAAGAGAGTTAAGGTCAAAAACAGATTAAAAAAAGTCATCAAAAAACGACATATTACAAGCATCTCGGAACTCCACTGAAATAGATTTGACAAGTAGTAAAGTGAAATGCGAGTATGCTAACACGAATTGCAAACTTCGAATATTCAACATTTTACTAATACGTTCTCACTTGGCTTTACCTCATTTGGGCTTTTTTTATAATGCGGACGACAGATTCATTAAAGGTTATGATGTTAATATTTCTGGCGGTAGTTTAGCAATGGTATTTTTCTCTTTTTGTAGAAAAATCCCGTATCTAATATTTTGTACTTCTTACATTTTCACATGCATCTTTTCAATAAAAGCCTTTTTCATACTTTGCCGAAATAGTATTTGTCATTCTATATAATGCCTAGGTGTTCTATACAATGCCTAGGGAAAGTATGTAATAATTCTCATATTTCATACATTGCCTAAAAACGCCGGGTATTCTATAGAATGCCGGCTTTTCATACATTGCCGGTAACAGATATAGTAGAAAGCAGTACTATTTTCATAACCACATTTTTTTTCTTTGGTTTTAGAAATAAAATTAATTTTTCACACATTTTAATTGTAATTAATCTTTAAATTTGATTTCTGATTGTGAATTTTTTCCCGATATAAATGACACATCCATTATTGATAAAAAAAAAAAAAGTAGTTCTACTACGATAAGAACCGTTATACAGTTAAAATATTCAAAAGCGAATTTTGATATATTTCTTTGTTATAAGTTGCAAAAAACGAGAATTAATTTCGTAAAATTAGAACAATCTATTGTTTAACCATTGTTGATAGAGACTATATAATTTCCTACAGGGATCTACCACTTGCATTAGATTCTTGGGAATTCACGAATCTTTTGACTTTGATGAAGTCTTATGTTTTATGAGAGCTGTTTTTTTTATGTAAATTCTTGCACTTGTATATAGGGCATTCTGACTTTTTGTTTCCTGAGGATTTTTTTTTAATTCTTTCGGGAGTATCAAATTTACATCACAGGTATACACCTCACCCGGTCTGGTAGGAGTCTAATTCTTGATCCTATTCAGATTACTTAAGTTTGTCACAAGGGTTTGAATAATATGTCATTTACAACACCCATATCAGTGGGTTAAACCCTGGAAAAACACAGTGCAAGGAATTACAATTGAAGCGGTTTCCCGATTTTGTGGAACCGTGTTGTCTAACACCAACATTTCTTAATACAATATGAAACTATTTTATGTCGAAAATAATAAACCTAAAATTTCTGTTCGTTTATTCATAGTTTTCGCTTTTTCCGTTTTTGTGAATACTATAAAACACTATACAAAATACAATTAAAATTGTTTAACAACCTGCACTAAGAAAGAAAGAAATAACAGAGAAAAATATCTAGTGAAATAATATGTGTAATTTCGCAATCTTTCCTGTTGTTGCCGGATCGTCAAACGGAACTAGAAATCGAAATGCATTTGATAAGATTATGAGAAGATTAGTTTCCGTCGAATGACAACTTCACAATCACACTAAAGAGTTCGCACGTTTCCTTCTAAATCAGCGCTGTCCAATTAGCGGCCCGCGGACCGCAAATGTTGTTTGCGCTAGTTGGCCGCTAGTCTGAGAGCGCTTTTGAGGCCCGCGAACAAATTTAAATTTTTCCTTGAAATTTTAAATAAAAATCTATTATTTTTAAATTAAAAAATTTAAATTGAAATATTTTAAGTCGATACCTGATAATTTTTTGTCAACTGATATTTCTTTACTTGATACGCAATCTTCAACTTACTCATTCTATTCGCAATTATTATTGCATTATTTCAAGTTACTCATTCTCTTCTTATAGCCCAACAAATACGGTCACAATGCTCCCCTTAAATTTATTAAATATTTGATAAGGTTTAGAAAATTTATATTTGTTTATTATTATCTATTATTTTCCTTGCAAATAAAATAATTTTTTTAGGTGACATGAACTATCTTTTCAATTACCTATCATGTCCAATTCTTTGTTTTTTGGCCCGCGAAATATTGGCGAAAGGAGAAATGGCCCCCGGTCTTAGAGAAATTGGACACCACTGTTCCAAATCGTTACATTTTGATAATATTTAATGCAACATTCAAAACTTTAAAGCATTGTGACTTCCGCACATGATAGAAAGAGTGAATTATAAATATATATACCAAAGTGTGCAGGGAAATATTTTCCGAAACAGCTGCATCAATTGAATATAAGTTGAAATATATAACTGAAAAATGTATTTAAATAGATTAACCGAAGGTTAGTGTTCATTGAATGGCAGTTTTACTCAACATTATAGAAAAAATTAGGTTATGTCCTAATGGTTCAAATGGAGTGATTTATAATAATGCTATGTAAAATATTTTCAGGGATAGGCTGCATTTTGAAAAAAATAATTGCGTTAAATTCTAAAATATATTTACTCTGATGGATAAACGCTAAACCTCTAATATTTTTTTTGCAACGTTCGATATTTGAAACCATTGTTTTACCGTTCCGATGATAAAGAACCTGGTGAGCGTTTCGAGGATGTATGAAAGATGGGCGAATATAATCTACACGAGAGAGCGTTTCTTGATATTCATTGTCTAGGAGTTTTGTCGTCACCGCGAGGAGAAGGATAGTAAAGAAATCTCATAACAAGTGTGTATAAAACAGTTTCTCTTTCGCGTAAAAAAGTGAAATATTACAATTTTAATTTGTTTGACTGTTTCTGCTCTATCTAGCTAGGAGAAAAACATTAATTTTTGTGAAATTACACTGAGCGAAATACTTATTAATTAATTCCGTGTTTTATCAAAAAAAATTGATGTACAGGTGAATAACTTCTCAAAAAAGCTTTTATGAAAAAGTAATATTGAAAATAATATGAAGACTTCAATTAAATCTGTTTTAAAATCAATTTTCCACAATATTCGCTCGCTATTTATAGATTTACGGAAAGTTCGGATAACAATTATGTTAATTTTCGGTATTTTTTGCGCTGCAGATTTCTATCTGGAACATATTTATCGTTAATGTTAACGTTTAAGGGGATTTTAAGTCTATGAAAGTTTAAAAGTTATTCAATGGGAGTGACTAGAACAACATTCCTACTCTCTTGGCTTCCAAGCATGTAATTTTCGCAAGGTTGCGAGGTGGGAAGTGCCATTTACTAAATAATTTAGAGGGTTTCAGACCTCCCCTAGAAGAAGGGAATAAAATGTTTCCCTTCTATATACCACGAGGAGTAACGGATGAAAGACGAAACAATCGTAATGAGTTTTATGCCAAACGAAAGCTTGCGCCGTGCTGAATGCCATCTACTATACACCGAAGAGCCAAAACATTATGACTAGCGCGTCTTTATGCAAATCGAAGCAACTGCTGGTAAACGACTGCGCGTATGAAGGTCATAAAACGGTATAAATAACAACTGACACTGAGCTCTGTTAATCAGGGTTATTCTTGTTCTTCAGATGGGAAATGAGTGAGATTGACAAAGGCCAAATTCTAATGGCCAGACGACTGGGCCAGAGACTGACGGCCCTGACGCAAAGCTTGTGGGGTGCTCACGGTCAGCCGTGTTTACTACTTTCAAAAATTGATTCGAGGAGTTGGGTTGTTTTACCTCCGAGCGGCACTTTTTTGCACACCATGGGCTAAATGGCCAGGTCACAAGGACCCTGAAGGCTCAGAGAAGGTAGGGGGAGGGGACCCACTGAAACAGCTGTTGGGAGACAGATGGTAGCCTCCCGTCAAGGCCATCCAGCGTGTTCTTTAACGTGCACAGGGTATGGCTCTCCCGCACACGGGGCCACGGGTTCACGTCCCATCCGACGGACGGCGGCCTTTCCAAACCCATCGTTGTCCCCTACTGACCGTGGGCAGGGCGGGGAATTTTGCAGAGATAAATCTCAACGCTGACCCAGCTGGG
The DNA here is from genome assembly GCA_038380435.1 of Ryuthela nishihirai. Classification (NCBI taxonomy): domain Eukaryota; kingdom Metazoa; phylum Arthropoda; class Arachnida; order Araneae; family Heptathelidae; genus Ryuthela; species Ryuthela nishihirai. The sequence goes on from JAWZYU010000002.1 coordinate 64,764,031, forward strand.
ATTCGAACTGGAAACTACAGATTACGAGCCTGGCGCGCTACCGACTGAGCCACCCCCGCCAGATTCGAGGAGAGAAAAACCACAAACCATCGGCAAGATGTGTGCCGATCGATGCTAGAGGTGAGCGAAGGCTATCCCGTATGGTATAAGCCAACGAAAGGTATACTGTGGCACAACTCACCCGTAATTTGAATGCTGGTGACATTGAGTAATGTGTCACAACACAAAGTACATCGAACCCTGCTGAAAATGGAGCTGTGTAGCGGCAGGCAGCCCAGAGTGCCCATGCTAACTTCGGTTCACTGCCGAAAGGGCCTACAATGGGAACGCAAGAATCAAAACTGGACCGTGAATAATGGAAAGAAAGTCGTATGATCTGATGAATCTCGTTTCCTGTTACACCATGTGGACAGCCGGGTACGTGTGAGTCATTTACCTGGGGAAGTGTTGGCAGCAGATTGCACTGTGGAACGAAAACAAGCCGTTGACGAAATATAATGCATTGGGCAATGTTCTGCTGGGAAACCCTGGGTCCAGTCATTCATGTGCAGGAAACTATGACGTCTACCACGCACCTAAACATCATTGCAGACCAGGTACATCCTTTCATGGCAAAGGTATATCCCTCTAGTAGTGCCTTCTTTCAGCAGGATAATGCGCCATGCCACACTGTCCGGATTGTTCGAGAATGGTTCGCAGAACATGAGGAAGACTTCCGGGTATTGTCCGGGACATCAGACCAATCGAGCATCTGATTCCCAGCAGAACATTGCCCAAATTGTGTTGGAACATATCCGATCTGCAGCGGCTCAACCACGTAACTTACAAGAGTTAAAGAATCTGCTGGTAATGTGTTGGTACCAAATACCACATGACACCTTTAGAAATCTTGTAGCATCCATGTCTCGTGCAGGGTAAGAGCTGTTTTGGCGGCACGTGGAGCACCAACATCATATTAGGCAGGTACTCATAATGTTCTGGCTCCTCGGTGTGTCATGTCATGCATTCTTCTTGTCATCATCATCATCATCATCATCATCATCATCATCATCATCATCAACAACAACAACAACAACAACAACAACAACAACAACAACAACAACAACAACAACAACAACAACAACAACAACAACAACATCATCATCATCAAGGGCTACGGAGGTCCAACCAGACCGTGCAATTTAGTTCTCCAAGCAAGTCTATCCTGAGCTACATCTACTGCATCTGGCCACTGCACATCAATTCTAACAAGGTCCTGTTTGACATTGTCTGCCCACCGCATCCTAGGTCTCCCCTTCTTTCTGAGGCCTTTAGGCACACTGTTCATAATCCTATTCGCCAATCTATAATTACTCATACGGGCAACATGGCCAAACCAACGGAGTCTCTCTCTGCACAATATGCTGCTTAAAGGAGGTTGCAAACTCCTTTGCCTAACCTCATCATTAGTTACAAAGTTGAACCACCTAATGCCCAAGATACTGCGTAAGCATCTGGAATCAAAAGCATCTAGTTTCCTGTTATCTTGTTTACAAAGTGTCCAAGTTTCACTACCATAACTAACCCTAGAAAGAACCAAACTATTATACAGTCTAATTTTAGTCTTTAGGTGTATACGCCTATTTCTCCACACTCTCCATAGATTCTTAAAAGTCCCGGCAGCAATCCCTATTCGTCTGTTAATCTCATGCCGCACATCACCATTATCTGTTACATAGCTCCCAAGATAATTAAACTGTGACACCTGCTCAAGACTGCAACCATTCAGATTAACTGAATCACAGCCTGCCTGACCAATTTTCATCACTTTAGTTTTCTCTCTGTTTATAACCAAACCTACTCTACTACCAGTCTCATCAACAGTTCGAATGAAAGAGTTCATCTCATCAACATCATTTGCCAAAAGGGCTAAATCATCACCATAATCTAAATCAGAAATTTTCGTATCTCCAGCCCATTTAAGGCCAAAATCTTTCCCTTGAAGTGAATTAGCATAACAAAATCAACAACCAAACTAAAGAGAAAAGGAGACAAAATGCACCCTTGTCGAACACCAGACGTAATGCTAAACCAATTGCTACAAGCCTTACCAACTCTCACACACGACTCAGTGTTATTATAGAGAGCTTTCATTATGTTAACTAACTTGTCTGGTATACCATATGATTTCACAATCAACCACAAATTTTGACGATCAACAGAATCGAAAGCCTTTTTGAAATCAACAAAGCTAGCAACCAAAGGTTTCTGAAACTCTAAACATTTCTCAAGAATCTGCCTAAGTGAAAATATCTGATCCACACATTCCCTACCACTTCTGAATCCACATTTGACTGTCATCACACAATTGACTGTCAACCAGATTCTTAATTCTATTAAGCACAATCATGGAAAGAACTATCCCTGGAACAGAGAGTAGGCTAATACCCCTATAGTTATCACAAGAACTGCGATAACCTTTTTTGAAAATAGGGATAACAATAGCTCTGGTAAAATCCTTAGGGACCATGCTTTTATCATAAAAGATATTCAGAATTTCAGTCATCCAAGTGGTAACCGAAACATTTCCAGCTCTAAACATTTCTGTAGTAATTTCATATACCCCTGGGGATTTATGAAGTTTAAGTTTAGAAACAGCCAAAATAACTTCAGATTGTGTTACAGGGCCAACATTAAAGTCACCAATGCATCTATCATCATTGCAGACAATAGGAATAGAACTAACCGCATTGTTTAGAACATCACTGAAATGCTCAGCCCACCTAGCCATGACAGAATCCTCACCTTCTATAACCTTACCATGTTTATCCTTCAATCCCTGTATACCTGTCTGTTTTCTACCACACAAAATACTAACTATCTGGTACAGCTCTCTGCCGTTGTGCTGTCTAACTGCTTCCTCGGCTTTGTCAGCCAAACCATCAAGCCAAAGAATCTTATCAGCAGCTAACTGATCTTTTACACGTTTATTAAGTTCTCTGTAATGCTTCCTATTAGGACTAGTAGGGCATTGATTAAGGACATTCCTGCAGTTCTTTCTTTCTGAAATAAGCTCAAGTGCCTTATCACTCAGATAATTCTGCCTCTTCTGCTCCTTTTTTCCTAAAAGAGTACTGTTAGTGTCCAAAAAAGCCTGTTTAAAATGATCCCATTCTTCCTCAACTTCAGTAGTAAGCATACCATGACTGTCATAATGACTAAGTAACCTATCATGGTAAGCTTTGGCTATAACTGGGTCTTTCAGAGCTTCAGTATTAAAAGCAAATTTTTTAACCCTAGCAGAACACTTTTTAAGTTTAAGTTGCAAGATACTTTTAACAAGATAATGGTCAGATCCAATTTCAGCTCCCCTATATGCCCTGGTATTTCTAACAGAACTAGCCCATTTGCTGTTAATTAACATATAATCAATCATATTCCTATGTAGCCCATCAGGTGAAACCCATGTGTACTTATGTCGCGGTGTTTGTAATATGTGTTAGTTATTCTGAAACCATTGAGTTTACTTACCTGTAGGAGACGTTGCCCATTGCCATTGCAACTAACAATACCAAAAGGGCCTATTACTCCTCCTCAAAGGTCAGAGTCAGTACCAACTTTGACACTGAAGTCTCCAAGAACAAGGGTAATATCTTCTTTCTTGACAGAATTCAAAATATCCTGAAATTGTTCATAAAACCTATCCTTCTCATCCTCATCGGCATTCTCAGTGGGGGGCATAACAGCAGATAACATTCAGGTCTTTGACGCTTGTCTGAAATTTTGCTGTAAGAAACTTTTCATTAATGCACTCATATCCTAGAAGAGCATCACTAGCGTGTCTGCTGAGAAGCAGTCCCACGCCATGGTGATGCTTATTGTCGTCCCTCCCTGAAAAGAGAAATTTAAGATTATTTTTAAGAATCTGACCTTTATCTGTCCATCTGGTCTCTTGCAAGCCGAGAATATCTAAATTATAATGGTGGAATTCTTGTGTGAGGACATGAAGAGAAAAAGCTCTGTGCAGAGTCCTCACATTCCAACTACCTATGGAGAGAAAATGGTTAGTGGGATGTTTAAAGAAACTATGTTTATAGAGAGAGGGAATGCCGACAATATCAAACAGCCCCCTAATCGCAGACATGGGGCAAAGACCCGTTCCCCCACCACTAAAGGCTGAAGCCATCTATACTGGAAGACTTCCTCCAATGTAGAATTTGACGATGCCAATAGAAGCAAAGAGTTCAGGTGCCTGCGATGACCTCTGCTCAGGATTATCCACCAGCTGATAAACATATCCTGTGAATCTATTCACTTGGGGCTGTCAACCCACAAACAAACAGAAAACACAGCAGAAGATTTTCCCTCCACAGAAGCTCACCAGTGCAGCAAAATCAGGATCCATAATCAAGCTCAGAGCCATATTATATATCTGTCCAGTCCAGTGGGTTTATATGGTCAGCACTAGGACCCTGTGTGGTTGACCACTCCTCAGCAGGGTAGAAAAAAAAAGAAAAGTAGCCATAGTTGTCCAGATCAGTAGGCCACACTAATCTGGCAGCTCTCCCGTTCCGTTCACTTCCACAAGAGAGTATCTCTTTTGAAAGGTACTAACGGTCTGCACCACGAGAAGGCGGGGTCGGACATTAGGTGCTAGGCCTGGCCGGTTCTATGCATCATCACAGGGGATTGGTGTATAGCTCTCCTTCCAGTGACTACCTAGCTACCATTTACAGACCATTCTTCTTGTACAGGCGCTCAAAAAAGTATTCGAACACTATGGTTGATTGCAGAATTCAGAAAAAATATCTGGCAACGATTTTTTTTAGAAATTAGTGAACTGGCAACCTTCATGTCACGTGATTACAGAATTCAGGAAAAATATCTTGAGCGTGTACAGCAACTGTACACGCTCCAGTTACCGTTCACAGCAAACTGGAGCGTGTGCAGTTGGATATTTGTTGCCTTCATGGCAATCCTTTTCTCACTCAAAGTATTTTGTGGTTCTCTTCAATTTTTTAGGTGGTTATTTGTTTATTTTTACCTTTTTGTTCTTCATCGTATTCTTTTTCCTCAATTTGCAAGTCTTGTCCCAAGAAATCTGTATCGCTTTCACCTTTGCTGGAATAATCTTTTTTTTTTTCTTCCTCTATTTTGATTCGTTTTGCTATTGGCGTCGCAACTCCTTCTTAAATGAGGGGCGGGGGTGGCTCAGTCGGTAGCGCGCCAGGCTCGTAATCTGTAGTTCCCAGGTTCGAGTCCCAGCTGGGTCAGCGTTGAGATTTATCTCCGCAAAATTCCCGGCCCTGCCCACGGTCAGTAGGGGACACCGATGGGATTGAAACAGGCCGTCGTCCGTCACATGGGACGTTAAGCAGTGGTCCCGTGTGCGGGAGAGTCCTACCCTGTGCACGTTAAAAAACACGCTGGATAGCCTTGACGGGGGCTACCATCTGTCTTCCAACAGCTATTCCAGTGGGTCCCTTCCCCCAACGTTCTCTGAGCCTTCGGGGTCCCTGTGACCTGGCCATTAAGCCCATTGTGTGCAGAAAAGTGCCGCTCAGAGGTAAAACAACCCAACCGTCTTAAATGTTTCCATCCAAGTGTCCGTTGAAGTGAGTAAATCATTTCGTATCATTTCCTAAATGTTACTTCAGATTTTTTGGTCACTTAATTTCGTGTATTAATTTTCTTTTTTGTTAGCTTTTTCTATTTACTTCTGATCTGATCTTTTTTCTTTTGCTTGTGATTCTTTCTTTCCTTTGCTTTCAGTTTGTATTTATTTTTTATTATTTCTGCCAATATTGGTTTCTTTTTATCTTGATTCTTTGCACAAATTCAATACTAATTGGTCTGGAGCTGTTACATCTTTTGCAGGGTCGTGTGATGTCTTGGTAGAATATTGTGACCGTATAAGATCCAATTCTTCTCTCATTTGGTATATCCAGGTTAAGTGTCATTATTGCGATATGGCCGAATGGTTTGCGCGTTTGGCTACTGATATAAGGGACCTGGGTTCGAGCCCCGGGTAAGGCATGGATGTATGTGTTGTTTTTCTACTGAGGTCCTGCCATCCTCTCAGACCTTCTACTTTGGTATATAAACTGACAGGCTCCTTTCAGATCTCTGTGGCAAGCAGCTGCTTGAGGGGGTATGGCCAAGTGGTTAGCGCGCTTGGCTACTGATCTAACGGATCTGGGTTCGAGCCCCGGGTAAGGCATGGATGTATGTGTCGTTTTTCTGCTGAGGTCCTACCATCCTCTCAGACCTTCTACTATGGCATATAAACTGACAGGCTCCTGTCAGAACTCTGTGGCAAGCAGCTGCTTGAGGGGGTATTTATTTATTTTTTTGTACCAAGTTTGGATATGTTTTATACCCTCTTGAATGTGAAATTCTTCGCGTATATCTTTAATTTCTCCATATTGCAGTAATTTCTTTTTTATGGTTTCCATGGGAACGAAGAATGATTGTATACTGATAAAGACTTTTATCAGTGGAATTTAAACCTTGGAAATTTGAGAACATACGTGATACATACGATGAAGTATCAAGCAGGTATTCCTAATGATATGGCCTGGCAGTGTATGTGCATAATATGGATCATATTACTGCCCCCCATACTCATACACCTTCTTAACCATATTCATACGGGGCGGGGGTGGATCAGTCGGTAGCGCGCCAGGCTCGTAATCTGTAGTTCCCAGGTTCGAGTCCCAGCTGGGTCAGCGTTAAGATTTATATCCGCAAAACTCCCCGCCCTGCCCACGGTCAGTAGGGGACACCGATGGGCTTGGAAAGACCGCCGTCCGTCGGATGGGACGTTAAGCCGTGGCCCCGTGTGCTGGAGAGCCATACCCTGTGCACGTTAAAGAACCCGCTGGATGGCCTTGAAGGGAGGCTACCATCTGTCTCCCAACAGCTGTTCCAGTGGGTCCCCAACCTTCGCTGAGCCTTCGGGGTCCATGTGACCTGGCCATTTAGCCCATGGTGTGCAAAAAAGTGCCGCTCAGAGGTAAAACAACCCAACCCATATTCATACCTCTTTCGCCTGAAGATAGATCATCCGGTGATACTTTGATATTGCCTGAAAAATCAGTAGTTTTCGAAATATTTTGAAGTAAATTTCATTGCAATTTTAATATATTTATCCTTAATTTCTTTTTATAAAGTCAATAATAGAATGATAGTTAAGTAAAAGAAAAACATAAAATTTTATTTTTACTATATCACCACTTTATAAACCAAAAGGAAACCATACTCCACAGGACTTCTGGGTCCATGTGACCTGGGTGGCTCAGGCGGAAGCGCTCCAGGCTCGTAATCTACAGTTGCCAGGTTCGAGTCCCAGCTGGGTGAGCGTTGAGATTTATCTCCGCAAAATTCCCTGCCCACGGTCAGTAGGGGACACCGATGGGCTTGGAACTCCACTGAAATAGATTTGACAAGTAGTAAAGTGAAATGCGAGTATGCTAACACGAATTGCAAACTTCGAATATTCAACACTTTACTGATCCGTTCTCACTTGGCTTTACCTCATTTGGGCTTTTTTTATAATGCGGACGACAGATTTATTAAAGGTTATGATGTTAATATTTCTGGCGGTAGTTTAGCAATGGTATTTTTCTCTTTTTGTAGAAAAATCCCGTATCTAATATTTTGTACTTCTTACATTTTCACATGCATCTTTTCAATAAAAGCCTTTTTCATACTTTGCCGAAATAGTATTTGTCATTCTATATAATGCCTAGGGAAAGTATGTAATAATTCTCATATTTCATACATTGCCTAAAAACGCCGGGTATTCTATAGAATGCCGGCTTTTCATACATTGCCGGTAACAGATATAGTAGAAAGCAGTACTATTTTCATAACCACATTTTTTTTCTTTGGTTTTAGAAATAAAATTAATTTTTCACACATTTTAATTGTAATTAATCTTTAAATTTGATTTCTGATTGTGAATTTTTTTCAGATATAAATGACAAATCCATTATTGATTTAAAAAAATAGTTCTACTACGATAAGAACCGTTATACAGTTAAAATATTCAAAAGCGAATTTTGATATATTTCATTGTTATAAGTTGCAAAAAACGAGAATTAATTTCGAAAAATTATAACAATCTATTTTTTAACCATTGTTGACAGTTAACAGTATGAAAGTTTAAAAGTTATCGAATGGGAGTGACTAGAACACGCTTCCTACTGTCTTCGTTTCAGTGGTGAAAGTAGATTTTACTTCTTACCGGTGCGTTCCAAAGCAAAGCTATGTGCGGAAAATCACGCACAGGTGGTCACTCTACTGAAACCCTCTTACAGGGGTATGAGACTGAATTGTATGGAGACTAAGGTACGGTTTCACTGTATTTTCGATTTCTCACTATGTTTTCAGCAAATAGACATGATTTAAGGGTTTTTAATGTGATAAACGTTAATATAAGAATTGTAATATTTAGGGAAAAATATTAATATACTTAAATACGTGCTGATTCCCTTGTACTTACGGATTACACCCCTCTGAGAAAAGGGTGCAGATTGATACTGTCATTATTACTCTTGACAATCTACCACAGAAATTTCAAATTTCTACAATAAACAAATCACTTGTAGTATTCAATAAATGTTTCGCCAATTACATATTTAATGAGCACTAACGATGTGAATTACAATTAAATATTTGAATAATGCGAATTATAAACTATTCCAACTAAAAAAAATTGTTTTCCAATTATCTCTTAAAGGAAAATAATTGCGTTTCACAACCAACCTTAGCGTGAAGGAATTAACTCATTGCTGCCAATGGAAATTTCAAACCTTCACACTCCACCACCAAAATTTCTAGCAGTATCAAATTTACATCACAGGTATACACCTCACCCGGTCTGGTAGGAGTCTAATTCTTGATCCTATTCAGATTACTTAAGTTTGTCACAAGGGTTTGAATAATATGTCATTTACAACACCCATATCAGTGGGTTAAACCCTGGAAAAACACAGTGCAAGGAATTACAATAGAAGCGGTTTCCCGATTTTGTGGAACCGTGTTGTCTAACACCAACATTTGTTAATACAATATGAAACTATTTTATGTCGAAAATAATAAACCTAAAATTTCTGTTCGTTTATTCATAGTTTTCGCTTTTTCCGTTTTTGTGAATACTATAAAACACTATACAAAATACAATTAAAATTGTTTAACAACCTGCACTAAGAAAGAAAGAAATAACAGAGAAAAATATCTAGTGAAATAATATGTGTAATTTCGCAATCTTTCCTGTTGTTGCCGGATCGTCAAACGGAACTAGAAATCGAAATGCATTTGATAAGATTATGAGAAGATTAGTTTCCGTCGAATGACAACTTCACAATCACACTAAAGAGTTCGCACGTTTCCTTCTAAATCAGCGCTGTCCAATTAGCGGCCCGCGGACCGCAAATGTTGTTTGCGCTAGTTGGCAGCTAGTCTGAGAGCGCTTTTGAGGCCCGCGAACAAATTTAAATTTTTCCTTGAAATTTTAAATAAAAATCTATTATTTTTAAATTAAAAAATTTAAATTGAAATATTTTAAGTCGATACCTGATAATTTTTTGTCAACTGATATTTCTTTACTTGATACGCAATCTTCAACTTACTCATTCTATTCGCAATTATTATTGCATTATTTCAAGTTACTCATTCTCTTCTTATAGCCCAATAAATACGGTCACAATGCTCCCCTTAAATTTATTAAATATTTGATAAGGTTTAGAAAATTTATATTTGTTTATTATTATCTATTATTTTCCTTACAAATAAAATAATTTTTTTAGGTGACATGAACTATCTTTTCAATTACCTATCATGTCCAATTCTTTGTTTTTTGGCCCGCGAAATATTGGCGAAAGGAGAAATGGCCCCCGGTCTTAGAGAAATTGGACACCACTGTTCCAAATCGTTACATTTTGATAATATTTAATGCAACATTCAAAACTTTAAAGCATTGTGACTTCCGCACATGATAGAAAGAGTGAATTGTAAATATATATACCAAAGTGTGCAGGGAAATATTTTCCGAAACAGCTGCATCAATTGAAGATAAATTGAAATATATAACTGAAAAATGTATTTAAATAGATTAACCGAAGGTTAGTGTTCATTGAATGGCAGTTTTACTCAACATTATAGAAAAAATTAGGTTATGTCCTAATGGTTCAAATGGAGTGATTTATAATAATGCTATGTAAAATATTTTCAGGGATAGGCTGCATTTTGAAATAAATAATTGCGTTTAATTCTAAAATCTATGATGGATAAACGCTAAACCTCTAATATTTTTTTGCAACAACGTTCGATATTTGAAACCATTGTTTTACCGTTCCGATGATAAAGAACCTGGTGAGCGTTTCGAGGATGTATGAAAGATGGGCGAATATAATCTACACGAGAGAGCGTTTCTTGATATTCATTGTCTAGGAGTTTTGTCGTCACCGCGAGGAGAAGGATAGTAAAGAAATCTCATAACAAGTGTGTATAAAACAGTTTCTCTTTCGCGTAAAAAAGTGAAATATTACAATTTTAATTTTGTTTGACTCTTTCAGCTCTATCTAGCTAGGAGAAAAACATTAATTTTTGTGAAATTACACCCAGCGAAAAGTTTATTAATTAATTCCGTGTTATATCAAAAGAAATTGATGTACAGGTGAATAACTTCTCAAAAAAGCTTTTTATGAAAAAGTAAAATTGAAAATAATATGAAGACATCAATTAAATCTGTTTTAAAATCAATTTTCCACAATATTCGCTCGCTATTTATAGATTTACTGAAAGTTAGGATAACAATTATGTTAATTTTCCGTATTTTTTGTGCTGCAGATTTCTATCTGGAACATATTTATCGTTAATGTTAGCGTTTAAGGGGATTCTTCAACGCTACACATGGAATTTGCGTTGATGCCATAATGTATCAAACACTTTTTACTAGTTATCCTTTGTGATAAATAAATATGAAACGTTGATTTCTCATTTTGCGAAACATAACTCACTGACTTTGTTACAGCACACTTCGGTATGAATTTAAAAAGTTACCAAAAGGACTCTACAGAAGGAAATATTTACATAGGCAAAAACAAAGACAGGAAAGAACAGGTGATTATGTAAATCCTTTTGTTTATTGAGCCTAACTTCTCCGTTGTGATGTGTTGAATATGGGCCTGATCGGGACTGACCTATGAAATCAAGACAACTGTTTTGAGCATGCAAAATCGAACAGTGTGTAGTATGCTTACGTTTCTGCCCTGGGCCAAATTCGCTTCCCGTTCTCAGCCAATAGGAAATACAAATGGGCTTGGGCAATCCTCCGTACATCAGATGTGATATTGTCGCTTCTCCATGTACAGAAAAGCCATACCTTCTACATATCAAGGATCACACTGGATGACATTGACAGGCAGCTTCCATATGTTTCTTAATACCTGTCTGTAGGACTCTTTCTCACAATTTTCTGTGATATTCTGGTTTCCACGTGACCTAGTTATTTAGTCTCTTTTATGCAAAACAACACTGCTGAGAAGCAAATCAACACAAATCCACTCAACCGCCTAGTGAACTACAGTTAACAGTATGAAAGTTTAAAAGTTATCGAATGAGAGTGACTAGAACACGCTTCCTACTGTCTTGGCTTCAGTGGTGAAAGTAGATTTTACTTCTTATCGCTGCGTTCCAAAGCAAAGGTATGTGCGGAAAATCACGCACAGGTGGTCACTCTACTGAAACCCTCTTACAGGGTTATCAGACTGAATTGTACGGAGACTAAAATACGGTGTCACTGTATTTTCGATTTCTCTCTCTCTATGTTTTCTTCAAATAGACATGATTTAAGGGTTTTTAATGTGATAAACATTAATATAAGAATTGTAATATTTAGCAAAAAATATTAATATACTTAAATACGTGCTGATTCCGTTGTACTGACGAATTACACCCCTCTGAGAAAAGGGTGCAGATTATTACTGTCATTATAACTCTAGACAATCTACCCCAGAAATTCCAAATTTCTACAATAAACAAATCACTTGTAGCATTCGATAAATATTTCACCAATTACATATTTAGTGAGCACTAACGATGTGAATTAAAATTAAATATTTGAATAATGCGAATTATAAACTATTCCAACTAAAAAAAATTGTTTTCCAATTATCTCTCAAAAGAAAATAATTGCGTTTCACAATCAACCTGGGCATAAAGGAATTAACTCATTGGAATTAACTCAAAATTCCAAATTTTTGCATAAAATATCATTTGCGATATTCTTTAAAATATTTGGGATTTTCGATTTTTTCCAATGTTAGAAAGCGCAGTTACAACTTTTGAGATATTCGGAAACTTCAAATTGTAACGGTTCATCAGTCCCTATCAAATCCCAAAAGAATTATTAATTAATCTCTAAAACCAAACATTTATCTCTCAAACACAAACGTTGGGGTTGCGAATGAAAACTTAATTACGTTCATGTTCCACTACCAAAGTTAGAAATTTCTAATATAACTACGTTGTTTGCAATATTTGTTTCAAATTTTGGAATTATCTATGTCTTTCACCGTTGGTGGACGCAATTCTAATTTTTGGGAGGACCGAAAATTATAAATCGTAACATTTCTTCAATACCTATAGAACACAGAAAAGAATTTTTTTTTATCTCTAAAAACATAAAAAAATTAGATGTCTACACAGAGATGACAAAGTGAAACTATTATCTTGTTTTTTTAAACGACATAAAAATTAAAAGCAATATAAACCTAAATACTAATTTTCTTCACCCAAGTTACATATTCTGAACTCAGATGCTACATTAAAGAATGTTTTTAGAATAACAGATATCGGAGATCAAGAGTAACTTTTGAAATTCGTCAGGTGTAATCGAAGATTATATGTTTTGGCAATTTGGCCTCTGCGATATCCGCAATAATAAATGCAAAATTCCAGATTTCTGACATCCAAAATGCAATAGGAAAAGAACTACTTTTGCCAAACAAAAAGAACGAGACTACTTTGCTCAGCATTCTTGAGAACGAACCAAAATCATCTAGCGTCCCATTCTGATCATGGGTACCATAGGTTGGCCAAACATGCACAAAAAGCACGGTTACATATATTTTGACCCCTTCTTTGACTTTAATATAGACATTATTTTCATCGTCAAGAAAAATGTTCAGCAACAATTAATAACGGTTTAAGACAACATTTAGTTAAATCAGTCGTGATTAATGATTTGTTCAATTTTTTTTCAATTAGTTCATCAAAATTTTAAATATGTAATACTGTAATTTCAGATGCACTGCTCACAAAAATTAGGGGATATTTCAAAATGAATATAAAGCGATAAAATAGAGAAGCATTTGAATTTTGTTTATTAAACAAGAACATCAGAAATGTTAGATGATCACAAAAATTCCTGAAAACATAGCCAAAATTCTTTCTACAAAACGGATTATACTGCTAATTTTCAATTAGGAGAAATGTCTCAACATTCTTGGGCACTATATGAAAAAGCAAATAATTACTTTATTACTCAATACATCTTCTATGTAGAATCTCTATGAATTATAGACTCTATATTCTATATAGAATTCTCTATGACTTCTGTATAGAATCTAATAACTAAAGAAGTCGAGATATAGCTAGACGTACATGGCACCGTCTATCGAATTTACGGCGAACCCGATCGTTTAACATTCAAGTGCTGCGAAAATAGCAACTCTAAGGATTTCCGAGAGGTGGATGAGAGTATTAGGATTTTATAGAAAAATATATTTGTGTATTAATTGATAACTTCTATTAAAATATAATAGTCAATTCGTAGATATATTAGAAAGCAGTACTGTTTTCATAACCACATTTTTTTTCTTTGGTTTTAGAAATAAAATTAATTTTTCACACATTTTTATTTTAATTAATCTTTAAATTTGATTTCTGATTGTGAAATTATTTCAGATATAAATGACAAATCCATTATTGATTAAAAAAAATAGTTCTACTACGATAAGAACCGTTATACAGTTAAAATATTCGAAAGCGAATTTTGATATATTTCATTGTTATAAGTTGCAAAAAACGAGAATTAATTTCGAAAAATTATAACAATCTATTTTTTAACCATTGTTGATAAAGACTATATAATTACCTACAGGGATCTACCACTTGCATTAGATTCTTGGGAATTCAAGAATCTTTTGACTTTGATGAAGTCTTATGTTTTATGAGAGCTGTTTCTTTTTTATGTAAATTCTTGCACTTTTATATAGGGCATTCTGACTTTTTGTTTCCTGAGGATTTTTTTTAATTCTTTCGGGAGTATCAAATTTACATCACAGGTATACACCTCACCGGTCTGGTAGGAGTCTAATTCTGGATCCTATTCAGATTACTTAAGTTTGTCACAAGGGTTTGAATAATATGTCATTTACAACACCCATATCAGTGGGTTAAACCCTGGAAAAACACAGTGCAAGGAATTACAATTGAAGCGGTTTCTCGATTTTGTGGAACCGTGTTGTCTAACACCAACATTTGTAAATACAATATGAAACTATTTTATGTCGAAAATAAAAAACCTAAAATTTCTGTTGGTTTACTCATACTTTTCGTTTTTCCGTTTTTGTGAATACTATAAAACACTATACAAAATACAATTAAAATTGTTTGACAACCTGCACTAAGAAAGAAAGAAATAACAGAGAAAAATATCTAGTGAAATAATATGTGTAATTTCGCAATCTTTCCTGTTGTTGCCGGATCGTCAAACGGAACTAGAAATCGAAATGCATTTGATAAGATTATGAGAAGATTAGTTTCCGTCGAATGACAACTTCACAATCACACTAAACAGTTCGCACGTTTCCTTCTAAATCAGCGCTGTCCAATTAGCGGCCCGCGGACCGCAAATGTTGTTTGCGCTAGTTGGCCGCTAGTCTGAGTGCGCTTTTGAGGCCCGTGAACAAATTTAAATTTTTCCTTGAAATTTTAAATAAAAATCTATTGTTTTTAAATTAAAAAATTTAAATTAAAATATTTTAAGTCGATACCTGATAATTTTTTGTCAACTGATATTTCTTTACTTGATACGCAATCTTCAACTTACTCATTCTATTCGCAATTATTATTGCATTATTTCAAGTTACTCATTCTCTTCTTATAGCCCAACAAATACGGTCACAATGCTCCCCTTAAATTTATTAAATATTTGATAAGGTTTAGAAAATTTATATTTGTTTATTATTATCTATTATTTTCCTTACAAATAAAATAATTTTTTTAGGTGACATGAACTATCTTTTCAATTACCTATCATGTCCAATTCTTTGTTTTTTGGCCCGCGAAATATTGGCGAAAGGAGAAATGGCCCCCGGTCTTAGAGAAATTGGACACCACTGTTCCAAATCGTTACATTTTGATAATATTTAATGCAACATTCCAAACTTTAAAGCATTGTGACTTCCGCACATGATAGAAAGAGTGAATTATAAATATATATACCAAAGTGTGCAGGGAAATATTTTCCGAAAAGCTGCATCAATTGAATATAAGTTGAAATATATAATGGAAAAATGTATTTATATAGATTAACCGAAGGTTAGTGTTCATTGAATGGCAGTGTTACTCAACATTATAGAAAAAATTTGGTTATGTCCTAATGGTTCCAATGGAGTGATTTATAATAATGCTATGTAAAATATTTTTAGGGATAGGCTGCATTTTGAAATAAATAATTGCGTTAAATTCTAAAATCTATTGACTCTGATGGATAAACGCTAAACCTCTGATATTTTTTTTTGTGTTTCTTGATATTCATTGTCTAGGAGTTTTGTCGTCACCGCGAGGAGAAGGATAGTAAAGAAATCTCATAACAAGTGTCTATAAAACAGTTTTTCTTTCGGATAAAAAAGTGAAATATTACAATTTTAATTTTGTTTGACTGTTTCAGCTCTATCTAGCTAGGAGAAAAACATTAATTTTTGTGAAATTACACTCAGTGAAATGTTTATTAAATTCCGTGTTATATCAAAAGTAATTGAGGTACAGGTGAATAACTTCTCAAAAAAGCTTTTTATGAAAAAGTAAAATTGAAAATAATTTGAAGACCTCATTTAAATCTGTTTTAAAATAAATTTTCCACAATATTCGCTCGCTATTTTTAGATTTACCGAAAGATCGGATAACAATTATGTTAATTTTCCGTATTTTTTTGTGCTGCAGACTTATATCTGGAACATATTTTTCGTTAATGTTAACGTTTAAGGGGATTCTTTAACGCTACACATGGAATTTGCGTTGATGCCATAATGTATGAAACACTTCTTACTAGTTATCCTTTGTGATAAATAAATATGAAACACTGATTTCTCATTTTGCGAAATATAATTCATTGACTTTGTTACTGCACACTTCGGTATGAATTTAAAAAATTACCTAAAAGACTTCGCAGAGAGAAATATTTACATAGCCAAAAACAAAGACAGGAAAGAACAGACGATTATGTAAATCCTTTTGTTCATTGAGCCTAACTTCTCCGTTGTGATGTGTTGAATGTGGGCCTTATCGGGACAGACCTATCAATAATAGATTTGTCATTTATATCTGAAAAAGTTTCACAATCTGAAATGAAATTTAAAGAATAATTACAATTAAAATATGTGTAAAGTTAATGTTATTTCTAAAACGAAAGGAAAAAAAGTGGTTATGAAAAGAGTATCGCTTTCTAATATATCTGCTAATTGATCATTATATTTTAATAGAAGTTATCAATTCATATACAAATTTTTTTTCCTATAAAAACCCTAATATTGTCAAAAACCTCTCGGAACTCCTTAGAGTTGTTACTTTCTCAGCACTTAAATATTAAACGATAGGGTTCGCCGTAAATTCGGCAGCACGGTGCCATTTACGTCTAGCTATATCTCGACTTCTTCATTTATTAGACTTTATATAGAAGTCCAATAACTGAAGAACTCTGGGAATTGGCTGCAAATGCAAGTTTTTGTCCTTTGGATAATATTTGTGTTACTTGTGGAAAAGAGATACTTTGTATAATTATGGGAAAGAGATCTACAGACGAGAATTAATAGTTGCCCTAGATCTCTTTTCCACAATTTACTGTGACACTCTTGTGTCCATTTGACCTTGTTATTTAGTCTCTTTTATGCAAAACAACACTCCTCAGAGGTAAAACAAACCAAATCCACTGAACAGCCCAGTGAACTACAGTTAACAGTATGAAAGTTTAAAAGTTATCCAATGGGAGTGACTAGAACAACATTCCTACTGTCTAGGCTTCCAACCACGTAATTATCGCAACCGCAATGTAATTTTCACAAGGTTGCGAGGTGGGAAGTGCCATTTACTAAATAATTTAGAGAGTTTCAGACCTCCCCTAGAAGAAGGGAATAATGTTTACCATGAGGAGTAACGGACGAAAGACGAAACAATCGTAATGAGTTTTATGCCAAACGAAAGCTTGCGCCGTGCTGAATGCCATCTACTATACACCGAAGAGCCAAAACATTATGACCAGCGCGTCTTTATGCAAATCGAAGCAACTGCTGGTAAACGACTGCGCGCATGAAAGTCATAAAACGGTATAAATAACAACTGATACTGAGCTCTGTTAATCAGTGTTATTTCTGCTCTTCAGATGGAAAAGAAGTGAGATTGACAAAGGCCAAATTCTAATGGCCAGACGACTGGGCCAGAGAATTTCCCAGACGACAAAGCTTGTGGGGTGCTCACGGTCAGCCGTGTTTCATCATCATCATCATCATCAAGCAGCCATAGGCTACGGAGGTCCAACCAGACAGTGCAATTTAGTTCTCCTAGCAAGTCTATCCTGAGCTACATCTACTGCATCTGGTCACTGCACACCAATTCCAACAAGGTCCTGTTTGACATTGTCTGCCCACCGCATCCTAGGTCTCCCCTTCTTTCTGAGGCCTTTAGGCACACTGTTCATAACCCTATTCGCCAATCTATAATTATTCATACGGGCAACATGGCCAAACCAACGGATCTCTCTCTGCACAATATGCTGCTTAAAGGAGGTTGCAAACTCCTTTGCCTAACCTCATCATTAGTTACAAAGTTGAACCACCTAATGCCCAAGATACTGCGTAAGCATCTGGAATCAAAAGCATCTAGTTTCCTGTTATCTTGTTTACAAAGTGTCCAAGTTTCACTACCATAACTAACCCTAGAAAGAACCAAACTATTTCAAAAATTGATCCGAGGAGAGAAAAACCACAAACCATCGGCAAGATGTGTGCCGATCGATGCTAGAGGTGAGCGAAGGCTATCCCGTATGGTATAAGCAAACAGAAGGGATAATGTGGCCCAACTCACCCGTAAGTTGAATGCTGGTGACATTGAGTAATGTGTCACAACACAAAGTACATCGAACCCTGCTGGAAATGGAGCTGTGTAGCCGCAGGCAGCTCAGAGTGCCCATGCTAACCTCGGTTTACTGTCGAAAGTGCCTACAATGGGAACGCAAGAATCAAAACTGGACCGTGAATAATTGGAAGAAGATGAATCTCGTTTCCTGTTACACCATGTGGACAGCCGGGTACGTGTGAGTCATTTACCTGGGGAAGTGTTGGCAGCAGATTGCACTGTGGAACGAAAACAAGCCGTTGACGAAATATAATGCTTTGGGCAATGTTCTGCTGGGAAACCCTGGGTCCAGTCATTCATGTGCAGAAAACTATGACGTCTACCACCTATCTAAACATCATTGCAGACCAGGTACATCCTTTCATGGCAACTGTGTATACCCCTCAAGTAGTGCCTTCTTTCAGCAGCATAATGCGCCATGCCACATTGCCTGGATTGTTCAAGAATGGTTTGAGGAACATGAGGAAGACTTCCAGGTATTGTCCGCCTCCAAATTCCCTAGACATCAATCCAATCGAGCATCTGTTGTTTGTGTTGGAACAGCATATCCGATCTGCAGCGGCTCAACCACGTAACTTACAAGAGTTAAAGAATCTGCTGGTAATGTGTTGGTATCCAGATACCACAAGACACCTTCAGAAATCTTGTAGCGTCCATGTCTCGTGCAGGGTAAGAGCTGTTTTGGCGGCACGTGGAGCACCAACATCATATTAGGCAGGTACTCATAATGTTTTGGCTCTTCGGTGTGTCTTGTCATGCATTCTTCTTGTACAGGAGCTCAAAAAAGTATTCGAACACTATGGTTGATTGCAGAATTCAGAAAAAATATCTGGCAACGATATTTTTTAGAAATTAGTTAACTGGCAACCTTCGTGTCACGTGATTACAGAATTCAGGAAAAATATCTGGAGCGTGTACAGCAACTGTACACGCTCCAGTTACCGTTCACAGCAAACTGGAGCGTGTGCAGTTACTGCACACGCTCCAGTTTGCTGTGAACGGTAACTGCACACGCTCAATATTTCCGTGAGTGAGCCCACACGATCTAGGTCTTTGTGAGCTCACACGATCCAATGTGCTGTGAACATTAACCGAAACCGCTCCAGTTTGCTGTGAACATTAACCGCAACCGCTCCAGTTTGCTGTGAACATTAACCGCAACCGCTCCAGTTTGCTGTGAGCGGTAACTGCATAGCTCAATATTTTCGTGAGTGAGCCCACACGATCTAGGTCTTTGTGAGCTCACACGATCCAATGTGCTGTGAACATTAACCGCAACCGCTCCAGTTTACTGTGAACGGTAACTGCATACGTTCAATATTTCCGTGAGTGAGCCCACACGACCTAGGTCTTTGTGAGCTCACACGATCCAATGTGCTGTGAATATTAACCGCAACTGCTCCAGTTTGCTGTGAACGGTAACTGCACAGGCTCCATATTCATTGCATTATATATTCATACGCATTATATATATTAAAAATGAAGCCGTATATATTTAGAAATATTTATATTAATAAATTAAGAAATATTTAGCCGTCCGTGGCCGAGTGGTTAGCGCGCTTGGCTACTGATCTACGGGACCTGGGTTCGAGCCCCGGGTAAGGCATGGATGTTCGTGTCATTTTCTGCCGAGGTCTTGCCATCCGCTCAGACCTTCTACTACGGCATATAAACTGACAGGCTCCTGTCAGACCTCTGTGGCAAGCAGCTGCTTGAGGGGGTATTTATTTTATTTATTTGTACCAAGTTTGGATATGTTTTATACCCTCTTGAATGTGAAATTCTTCCCGTATATATGTTTAATTTCTCTGTATTGCAGTAATTTCTTTTTTATGGTTTCCATGGGAACGAAGAATGAGAGTGTACTACTGATAAAGACTTTTATCAGTGGAATTTAAACCTTGGAAATTTGGGAATTGTATTGTGATACATACGATGAAGTATCAAGCAGGTATTCCTAATGATATGTCCTGGCAGTGTATGTGCATAATATGGATCATATTACTGGCACCCATACTCATACACCTTCTTAACCATATTCATACCTCTTTCGCTTGAAGATAGATCATCAGGTGGTTTTTCAAATATTTTAAAGTAAATTTTGTTGCAATTTTAATATATTTATCCTTAATTTCTTTTTATAAAGTCAATAATAGAATAATAGTTAAGTAAAACAAAAACGTTGGGTTGGGTTGTTTTACCTCTGAGCGGCACTTTTTTGCACACCAAGGGCTAAATGGCCAGGTCACATGGACCCCGAAGGCTCAGAGAAGGTTGGGGGAGGGGACCCACTGGAATAACTGTTGGGAGACAGATGGCAGCCTCCCGTCAAGGCAATCTAGGGTGTTCTTTAACGTGCACACGGGGCCACGGCTTAACGTCCCATCCGACGGACTGCGGTCTTTCCAAGCCCATCGGTGTCCCCTACTGACCGTGGGCAGGGCGGGGAATTTTGCGGAGATAAATCTCAACGCTGACCCAGCTGGGACTCGAACCTGGGAACTACAGATTACAAGCCTGGCGCGCTACCGACTGAGCCACCCCCGCCCCAAAAAACAAAAACAAAAACGTAAAATTTTATTTTTCCTATATCATCACGTTATAAATCAAAAGGAAACCATACTCCACAGGACTTCTGGGTCCATGTGACCTGGGGTGGCTCAGTCGGTAGCGCGCCAGGCTCGTAATCTGCAGTTCCCAGATTCAAGTCCCAGCTGGGTGAGCGTTGAGATTTATGTCCGTAAAATTCCCTGCCCACGGTCAGTAGGGGACACCGATGGGCTTGGAAAGGCAGCCGTCCGTCGGATGGGACGTTAAGCCGTGGCCCCTTGTATGGGAGAGCCATACCCTGTGCATGTTAAAGAACACACTGGATGGCCTTGACGGGAGGCTACCATTTGTCTCCCAACAGCTGTTCCAGTAGGTTCCCTCCCCCAACCTTCTCTGAGCCTTCGAGGTCGTTGTGACCTGGCCATTTAGCCCATTGTTTGCAAAAAAGTGCCGCTCAGAGGTAAAACAACCCAACGTTAAAGAACATGCTGGATGGCCTTGACGGGAGGTTACCATTTGTCTCCCAACAGCTGTTCCAGTGGGTTCCCTCCCCCCAACCTTCTCTGAGTCCTTCAGGGTCGTTGTGACCTGGCCATTTAGCCCATGGTGTGCAAAAAAGTGCCGCTCAGAGGTAAAACAACCCAACGTTAAAGAACACGCTGGATGGCCTTGACGGGAGGCTACCATTTGTCTCCCAACAGCTGTTCCAGTGGGTCCCCTCCCCCCAACCTTCTCTGAGTCCTTCAGGGTCGTTGTGACCTGGCCATTTAGCCCATGGTGTGCAAAAAAGTGCCGCTCAGAGGTAAAACAACCCAAATACTCCACAGGATGAAAAGTTATTTTGTTCATCAAACAATTCATAATTTGGAACCGCGAAGAAATTTATTTTCTTCTCAGAAATACCATTTCATCTGTCGCACCCATTAATTAAAGTTAGGCTACATTAAATTGGCAACACCGATTATGTCGTTTGCTTGTCTGAAAGGCTGGCTACGTGATTCGTCTGCGGAAAGAGGAAGCGCGTTGGAATTTTCCTCCAGCAACCTTGTCATGTCATACATCTACGGTGAGCAATAAAGCGAAGCATTGGCGCATTCAGAGCGCTTTATAGTCTGGCGGAGCGGATGTTGAAACCTATATAAAACCTTTTCTCTTCCCACAACCACTGAGACAAGGTTAGAATCATGTATCTGGTGCCAGTGATATTTGCTCTGGTAAGTACACTTATTTTAAATTTAGAGTTGCATATGAAACTGGGGCGGGGGTGGCTCAGTCGGTAGCGCGCCAGGCTCGTAATTTGTAGTTCCCAGTTTCGAGTCCCAGCTGGGTCAGCGTTGAGATTTATCTCCGCAAAACTCCCCGCCCTGTCCACGGTCAGTAGGGGACACCGATGGGCTTGGAAAGGTCACCGTCCGTCGGATGGGACGTTAAGCCGTGGCCCCGTGTGCGGGAGAGCCATACCCTGTGCACGTTAAGGAACACGCTGGATGGCCTTAACGGGAGGCTACCATCTGTCTCCCAACAGCTGTTCCAGTGGGTCCCCTCTCACAACCTTCTCTGAGCCTTCGGGGCCCATGTGATCTGGCCATTTAGCCCATGGTGCGCAAAAAAGTGCCGCTCAGAGGTAAAACCAACCCAACGCATATGAAAATAGCCGTCCCATGGCCGAGTGGTTAGCGCACTTGGCTACTGATCTAAGGGATCTGGGTTCGAGCCCTCGGGTAAGGCATGAATGTATGCCCGGGTAAGGCATGGGTGTTTGTGTCGTTTTTCTGCTGAAGTCCTGCCATCCTCTCAGACCTTCTACTATGGCATATAAACTGACAGGCTCCTGTCGGACCTCTGTGGCAAGCAGCTGCTTGAGGGGTATTTATTTATATGAAAATAAATATTCAATGATACGGGTTAGCTCTTAGTAAGAGGGATGGTTGTTTTACCTCTGAGCTGCACTTTTTTGTACACCATGGGCTAAATGGTCATGTCACAAGGACCCCGAAGGCTCAGAGAAGGTTGGAGAAAAAGTGTTCTTTAACGTGCACAGGGTATGGCTCTCCAACACACGAGTTACGGCTTAATGTACCATCCGACGGACGGCGGCGTTTCCAAGCCGACTGGTGTCCCCTACTGACCGTGGGCAGGGCGGGGAGTTTTGCGGAGAGAAATGTCAAACGTTGGCCCAGCTGAATTACGAGCCTGGCGCTCTACCGAACTCTTTGCAAGCACCTGAACTCTTTGCTTCTATTGGCATCGTCAAATTCTACATTGGAGGAAGTCTTCCAGTATAGATGGCCTCAGCCTTTAGTGGTGGGGGAACGGGTCTTTGCCCCATGTCTGCGATTATGGGGCTGTTTGATATTGTCGGCATTCCCTCTCTCAATAAACATAGTTTCTTTAAACATCCCACTAACCATTTTCTCTCCATAGGTAGCATGATCACTTAAAATATAACACATCTCCTGGATTTGACAATATTAAACCAAAACACATAACGGAAAGTAAATGCAATTTTGTTCATGTAATAACAATTCTTATGAATAAAATTTTTGAAAATTCGCAAATCCCAATAACAATGGAAATTGGAATTATTCGTCCGGTATATAAAAGTGGATCAAAAAAGAATTTTAATAATTATAGACCAATCACTCTATTAACAATTTTTGATAAGATAATGGAAAAATACGTTGGAGATCGCTTGCAAAATTTTTTGAATAAAATTAATTTTCTGTCAAGTCAGCAATTTGGGTTCCGTAAAGGTATGGGAACGCAAAGCCTTTTGGGAGATCTTATTAATAATATTAATATTAATTTAAATATAGGAAAGAAATGCGTTGCAGTATTTATGGACTTAAATAAAACATTTGATTCAGTTGACATTGATATCTTGTTACAGAAATTATATTTACTTGGTATAAGAGGGAATATTTTTGAATGGTTTAAAAGCTACATAGAGAAATAATTATGAAAATAAATGATAATTTTAGCGAATAAATTTAAGATCAATTTTGGAGTTCCACAAGGATCTATTCTCGGCCCTTTGCTATTTCAAATATACATAAATGATTTGGCTAGTATTAATTTCGATAGTAAATTATATATGTATGCTGATGTAACAGTGCTAATCAACTTCCACTCTGATTTAGAATACGCTATTTGCAATCTACAAAGTGATTTCCATAAAGCAGTTAAATGGTTTTCTCTTAACAAACTGAGTGTAGACGAGAAAAAAAAACTAAATTTATGTGTATTGGTTCTCAACAACCTACACTTAATAGAAGAATTACTAAGCATCGAATAAGTTGTACTAGGCTGGATGGTTTATCACCTGGTACATGCAATTGTCCTAAAATAGAAGAAGTAAATGAAATAATTTACCTAGGCTTGAAAATGAATTCGAAAATGAAATGGAATAAACATATTGATTGGATGTGTTCAAGACTACGATTTGTATCATTTAAAATTAGGAAACTTAACTTGTTTGTTGATACACAGATAACTATTTTAGTATATAAAGCACTTTTTGAATCTATAATTAGGATGGGATAACAGTTTATGGAACAGCCTATAAGACAGAATTAAATAAAATTAAAAGAATACACTTTAGTCTGCTAAAAGGATTGTGTAATACAGAAGTTAAATATTCCCTTACAACGAAAGATGATATATTCAGTTTGTTCAAAATTTTACCTACTGAAAGTTTATATGTGTTTGTTTCTGTTATCAATAACTTCTTTGATGATACCTATAAACAAAATATTTGCCACAATAAGTTTACTAGAAAAAAGGCTATGGATTTTTTTGAAATAACCAAAATTTTATAATAATTACGTACGAAATTCCAAAGAATATCAAATTCCCTACCTATTTAACTTGCTTCCTAGAGAAATAGTTAACTTAAAACAAATTTGTGATGTTAAAGAAAAATTATTTCAGTGGTTGATGAAAAAGTGATGTTTTTATTTGGAAACTTTCATCATTTTGTCGGTTTTCTTTCTCATTTATTCCTTTTTTTCTCTCCTTCATTTTTTGTACTACTGAGGCAATCTAGATCATATCTGTAAAAACATATATGTACATTCCCACTGATAAGCTTAAGCTTAGTGGGATTTTTTATGTAATATAATTATAGATAATACTTATTGAAAATAAATTTGAATTTGAATCAAAGGACTCTGCACAGAGCTTTTTCTCTTGATCACACAAGAATTTCATCATTATAATTTAGACACTCTCGGCTTGCAAGAGACCAGATGGACAGATAAAGGTCAGATTCTTAAAAATAATCTTAAATTTCTCTTTTCAGGGAGGGACGACAATAAGCATCACCAAGGCGTGGGTCTGCTTCTCAGCAGACACGCTAGTGATGCTCTTCTAAGATATGAGTTCATTAATGAAAGGTTTCTTACAGCAAAATTTCACATAAGCGTTAAAGACTTGAATGTTATCTTCTGTTATGCCCCCACTGAGGATGCCGATGAGGATGAGAAGGGTAGGTTTTATGAACAACTTCAGGATATTTTGAATTCTGTCAAGAAAGGAGATATTACCCTTGTTCTTGGTGACTTCAATGCCAAAGTTGGTACTGACTCTGACCTTTGGGGAGGAGTAATAGGCCCTTTTGGTATTGGTAGCTGCAATGGCAATGGGCATCCTACAGGTAAGTAAACTCAATGGTTTCAGAATAACTAACACTTATTACAAACACCGCGACATACATAAGTTACATGGGTTTCACCCGATGGGCTGCATAGGAATATGATTGATTATATATTAATTAATAGCAAATGGGCTAGTTCTGTTACAAATACCAGGGCATATAGGGGAGCTGAAATTGGATCTGACCATTACCTTGTTAAAAGTGTCTTTCAACTTAAACTTAAAAAGTGTTGTGCTAGGGTTAAAAAATTTACCTTTAATACCGAAGCTCTGAAAGACCCAGTTATAGCTAAAGCTTACCATGATAGGTTACTTAGTCATTATGACAGTCATGGTTTGCTTAATACTGAAGTTGAGGAAGAATGGGGCCATTTTAAACAGGCTTTTTTCGAAACTAACAGTACTCTTTCAGGAAAAAAGGAACAGAGGAGGCAGAATTATTTAAGTGATAAGGCACTTGAGCTTATTTCAGAAAGAAGGAACTGCAGGAATGTCCTTAATCAGTACCCTACTAGTCCTAATAGAAAGGATTACAGAGAGCTTAATAAACGTGTAAAGGATCAGTTAGCTACTGATAAGAATCTTTGGCTTGATGGTTTGGCTGACAAAGCCGAGGAAGCAGTTAGACAGCACAACAGCAGAGAGCTGAACCACATAGTTAATGTTTTGTGTGGTAGAAAACTGACAGGTATACAGGGATTGAAGGATAAACAAGGTAAGGTTATAGAAGGTGAGGATTCTCTCATGGCTAGGTGGGCTGCGCATTTCAGTGATATTCTAAACAATGAGGTTAGTTCTATTCCCATTGTTTGCAATGATGATAGATGCATTGATGGCTTTAATGTTGGCCCTATAACACAATCTGAAGTTATTTTGGCTCTTTCTAAGCTTAAACTTCATAAATCCCCAGGAGTATATGAAATTACTACGGAAATGCTTAGAGCTGGGAATTTTTTCGGTTACCACGTGGGTGACTGATATTTTGAATATCTTTTATGATAAAGGCATGGATCCTAAGGATTTTACCAGAGCTATTATTATCCCTATTTTCAAAAAAAGGTGATCACAGTTCTTGTGATAACTATAGGGGTATCAGCCTATTCTCTGTTTAAGGGAAAGTTCTTTCCATGATTGTGCTTAATAGAATTAAGAATCTGGTTGACAGTCAATTGCGTGATGAGCAATGTGGATTCAGAAGTGGTAGGGGATGTGTGGATCAAATATTTTCACTTAGGCAGATTCTTGAGAAATATTTAGAATTTCAGAAATATTTGGTTGCTAGCTTTGTTGATTTCAAAAAGGCTTTCGACTCTGTTGATCGTCATAAATTGTGGTTGATTGTGAGATCATATGGAATACCAGACAAGTTAGTTTACATAATGAAAGCTCTCTATAATAACACTGAGTCGTGTGTGAGAGTTGGTAAGGCTTGTAGCAAATGGTTTAGCATTACTTCTGGTGTTCGACAAGGGTGCATTTTGTCTCCTTTTCTCTTTTGCTTGGTTATTGATTATGTTATGCGAAATTCACTTCAAGGGAAAGATTTTGGCTTTAAATGGACTGGAGATACGATAATTTCTGATTTAGATTATGCTGATGATTTAGCCCTTTTGGCAAATGATGTTGATGAGATGAACTCTTTCATTTGAGCTGTTGATGAAACTGGTACTACAGTAGGTTTGGTTATAAACAGAGAGAAAACTAAAATGATGAAAATTGGTCAGGCAGGCTGTGATTCAGTTACTCTGAATGGTTGCAGTCTTGAGCAGGTGTCACAGTTTAATTATCTTGGGAGCTATGTAGCAGATACTGGTGATGTGCGGCATGAGATTAACAGACGAATAGGGATTGCTGCCGGGACTTTTAAGAATCTATGGAGAGTGTGGAGAAATAGGCGTATACACCTAAAGACTAAAATTAGACTGTATAATAGTTTGGTTCTTTCTAGGGTTAGTTATGGTAGTGAAACCTGGACACTTTGTAAACAAGATAACAGGAAACTCGATGCTTTTGATTCCAGATGCTTACGCAGTATCTTGGGCAATAGGTGGTTCAACTTTGTAACTAATGATGAGGTTAGACAAAGGAGTTTTGTGCAGAGAGAGACTCCGTTGGTTTGGCCATGTTGTCCTTATGAATAATTATAGATTGGCGAATAGGGTTATGAACAGTGTGTCTAAAAACCTCAGAAAGAAGTGGAGACCTAGGATGCGGTGGGCAGACAATGTCAAACAGGACCTTGTTAGAATTGGTGTGCAGTGGCCGGATACAGCAGATGTAGCTCAGGATAGACTTGCTTGGAGAACTGAGTTGCACGGTCTGGTTGGACCTCCGTAGCCCATGGCTGCTTGAGGAGGAGGAGGATGATAATTTCGTAATAATTGCTTATTAAAATGCCATTAGAAATATTATCATTTTTGTCATTTATAATTTGGTAATTTAAATCTCATCATCAAAGATATTTTAAATGAACATCAAAAGAATGAGAGAAAGAGTTGGAAAATGATTTAAAAAATTCTTGATATTTCTTCCTGATGAAATTCCTCATCAACATCCATATCAAAATTATCTGATAAACTCTCTGTTTCATCAGCTTTATTCTCAGGCCTCCAGCAAAGTGAGTCAAAGAGAGTGAATAAAAAAGTACTCGAAATGTGAAATATGATAATTTCATACATAAAAGGGAATTTAGCTACATATCCTGGTGATAAATCTCCATTTATAATATTAATGCTTTCGAGGGGGAAAATTCCGAGTTAATCGATTTCTAATCAGGCGACCATTGGGTTGGGTTGTTTTACCTCTGAGCAGCACTTTTTTGCACACAATGGGCTAAATGGGCAGGTCACAAGGACCCCGAAGGCTCAGAGAAGGTAGGGGACCCACTGAAACAGCTGTTGGGAGACAGATGGTAGCCTCCCGTCAAGGCCATCCAGCGTGTTCTTTAACGTGCACAAGGTATGGCTCTCCCGCACACGGGGCCACGGCTTAACGTCCCATCCGACGGACGGCCGCCTTTCCAAGCCCATCGGTGTCCCCTACTGACCGTGGGCAGGGCGGGGAATTTTGCGGAGAAAAATCTCAACGCTGACCCAGCTGGGACTCGAACCTGGGAACTACAGATTACGTACCTATCGCGCTACCGGCTGAGACACCCCCGCCCTAATCAGGCGACCAATTTTGGGACGCAAATATCTCATAAGTTGAACGAAGGGTCTGGTCAAGTTTAAGCAGTATTGACAACTTAGCGTTTTTAGAAGATGTCTAGCTTGGAAATTTTCCAATTTCCTTGAAATTTCGCTTTTTTTTAAATTAAAAAATGGAATTTCAGTTTTCTTTTGCTTTTTGCACAGCATTTTTATAACCACTAAAATTTTGCTTCAATTAAATTTCTAAGTTTAGTCAAATACTTGATATCTATTATAAGGTGTTAAATAAGTCTAAAAGAGCCAGGTGTATCAAGACCATCAAAAGAAGGTTGGGGTGTTTTATCCCTGAGTGGTGCTTTTTTTTCACACAATGGGCTTAAACGGCGAGGTCACAACAAACCCGAAGACTGAGAAAGGATGGGGAAAAAATACCCACTGTCATGGGCGTCGACAGAAAATTTTCCAGGGTGGGGGGCAAAGCTTGGAGATAAATAATTACATCAAGAAATTTTATTTAATTAATTAATTTTTTAGGTTTTTTTCTCACAAGTAGATTATAGAATGCAGTATTGCTTCAATACAAAAACACATACATAATGTATATAATATATGTAAACGTATATGTAATATGATGTATATATGTATTATGTATGTAATATACATAATGTATGTAAAATTAATTACGTTTAAATTGTTACGATTATAATTTGTGGAATTTTTCACTCGATTCCAGGGGGGGGGCAAGTGGCCCGTTTGCCCCCCTCTGCGGACGCCCATGCCCACTGTACAGTCGCTCAAAAAAGTATCCGAACACTCCGGTTGATTACAGAATTCAGAAAAAATATCTGGCAACGATTTTTTTTAGAAATTAGTGATCTGACAACCTTCGTGTCACGTGATTACAGAATTCAGGAAAAATATCTGGAGCGTGTACAGCAACTGTACACGCTCCAGTTACCGTTCACAGCAAACTGGAGCGTGTGCAGTATCTGCACACGCTCCAGTTTGCTGTGAACGGTAACTGTACACGCTCAATATTTCCGTGAGTGAGCCCACACGATCTAGTATCAAAACAATATGACCACCTACAGTCGCTCAAAAAAGTATCCGAACACTATGGTTGATTACAGAATTCGGAAAAAATATCTGGCAACGATTTTTTTTTTAGAAATTAGTGATCTGGTTGCCAGATCACGAATCTGGTGCCACGAAGGTTGCCAGATCACTAATTTCTAAAAAATCGTTGCCAGATATTTTTTCGGAATTTTGTAATCAACCGTAGTGTTCGGATACTTTTTTGAGCGACAGTACAGCTGTTAGAAAACAGATGGTAGCTTTCTGTCAAGGCCATCCAGCGTATTCTTTAACGTGCACAGGGTGTGACACTCCAGCACATGGAGTCACGGCTTAACGTCCCATCCGACGGACGGCGACCTTTCCAAGATCGAAGGAGGAAAGGACGATTGAGCTCAACATGCTTCAACTATGACTTCAATGAAGCATGAAACCGTAACCGTGCCTTTCTTTTATTTTGCTTCATTATCGCGCTTCACAATCTTTTTAAACTAAATTTATTACAACTTACAGCTATTTTATTTTTAATTTATTTTAATGATTTTTTCAACTTGAATTTAAAAGGAGAAGTTGCGTCATTTCCTGATAATATTACAATTGTTTTCAAAAATTCAAATAGTGGTGAACTGTTTCTGCACATCAGTCATGATATAGATTTAAGAACAAGCTGTTTCAGAAATAACCAATTAAGTTTAAATGTTGAGAAAACCAAATTTATGCATTTTTCGGTAACAAAGATTGATTATTTTCCCTTTAACTTATGTATACATGGTTAATATGTGTAATAAAGACAGAATTCATGCAAAGCTATTGAGCAAATTACAACCGTGAAATACCTCGCAGTGTGTATAGATTAAAATTTAAAATGGGAGACACATATCCATATGCAGAACTAAGAAATAAGATACTATTTTATTATTTACTTAAATTATATTATAAAAGTATAATGTCAAATGCATTTACACTGAAGGTATAATACAGTGAATTGCCATTGAATTAGGGACAGCAATCTAGTAACGTGTTGGACCCCCTTTCCCCCTTTGCCAATGAAAACGGCTGCCACACGACGCCAACGGACTCCACAAGCTTGCGAAAATGTTCCACAGGACTCCACAAGCTTGCGAAAATGTTCCACAGGTCTGGCGACCCATGCATCCTCCAGAACTGTCCACAA
The DNA here is from genome assembly GCA_038380435.1 of Ryuthela nishihirai. Taxonomy (NCBI): domain Eukaryota; kingdom Metazoa; phylum Arthropoda; class Arachnida; order Araneae; family Heptathelidae; genus Ryuthela; species Ryuthela nishihirai. Next base: position 64,795,033 of record JAWZYU010000002.1, read on the forward strand.
TTCTCTCAAGGTCGTCGTTGATGGGACACGGTCCCGAACACTCTGCTTGACAGTATCCCAAAGATTTTCAATGGGATTTAAATCTGGGCTTCAAGGTGGCCAATTCATTTATTTCAAAGCCAGCGGAATGCTCCTGCAACCATGTAGTATCCAACCTGGACCTGTGAGATGAACAGTTGTCTTGCTGGTAGACGCCATCTCCATTGGGATGCATGATGGCCATAAATGGGTGTAAGTGGTCAGTCATGAGTTCTACATACCGGGATGCATTGAGAGTCGTCGGTACACATACCAAAGGTCCCACAAATGTCCAACTGAAGATGCCCGAGGCCATCATTGAGCCACCACCAGCTTGTACTGTTCCGACCTGACATGCAGGCTTCATGAAGTTGGTTGGTGCCATACCCTCAGTCTACCATCGGCGTGATGAAGTTTAAATCGAGATTCATCACTCCAGGCTATCCGTTGCCAATTTTCGATGCTCCAGTTTCGATGTTCTTTAGCCCAGGCAAGGCGTTGTGCCTTTAGAAATTGGACTCTCGTACGTCGGCGCGGCACACGAAGCCGAGACGATGAAGTGAGCATTGTACGATCTGTGCACTAATTTCCCGGCTGGAACCCGCGTTCAGATGGGAGGTGATTTCAGATAATATCTGGCCCCTATCGGTCTGTGCGATGCCGGTTGGGTTGGGTTGTCATACCTCTGAGCGGCTCTTTTTTGCACACCATGGACTAAATGGCCAGGTCACATGGACCCCGAAGGCTCAGAGAAGGTTGGGGGAGGGGACCCCTGGAACAGCTGTTGGGAGACAGATGGTAGCCTCCCGTCAAGGCCATCCAGCGTGTTCTTTAACGTGCACAGGGTATGGCTCTCCCGCACACGGGGCCACGGCTTAACGTCCCATCTGACGGGCGGCGATCTTTCCAAGCCCATTGGTGTCCCCTACTGACCGTGGGCAGGGCGAGGAATTTTGCGGAGATAAATCTCAACGCTGACCCAGCTGGGACTCGAACCTGGGAACTACAGATTACGAGCCTGGCGCGCTACCGACTGAGCCACCCCCGCCCCCCCTGTGCGATGCGGTTCAGACGGTGAAGCCCACGATCATTCAAGGCTGGTTGTCCTTTGCAGTTTGTCGGAGTGCTTGTTTTCTTACCGGAATTTTCATATTCCCGGAACGATTTTGAAACTGTCGTATGAGAAAATCTAAGTTGGTTAAAATTTCGGAACTCGAATGTTCCATCCGTCGAGCACCTACGATCTGCCCTCTGTCAAATGCATCCAAATCCCGGGCTTTCCCATTACGTATCTCAGAACGAATGCTTGGGAAAGACAAAACTGGCAGCTATGTATGACCAGAGTTTCAACCACGCATGCTCGCAAATGCGGGACTTGCGGTACTGAATTTGGGTTGGGTTATTTTACCTCTGAGCGGCACTTTTTTGCACACCATGGGCTAAATGGCCAGGTCACAAGGACCCCGAAGGCTCAGAGAAGGTTGGGGGAAGGGACCCACTGGAACAGCTGTTGGAAGACAGATGGTAGCCTCTCGTCAAGGCCATCCAGCGTGTTCTTTAACGTGCACAGGGTATGGCTCTCCCACAAACGGAGCCACGGCTTAACGTCCCATCCGACGGACGGCGGCCTTTCCAAGCCCATCGGTGTCCCCTACTGACCGTGGGCAGGGAATTTTGCGGAGATAAATCTCAACGCTGACCCAGCTGGGACTCGAACCTGGGAACTACAGATTACGAGCCTGGCGCGCTACCGACTGAGCACTGAATTTGGATAACGTTTCCTATCCTAATTCAATGGCACTTAAATGCATGGATTCAGTCTTCTATACAATATGGTTTAATTGTTTGGGGGAAGAATCTATTTAACATCACTTAGTTCTGCAAAAAAAAGTTCCTGAATATAATGACGTATTATAACAAATACAAAAGAAACAAACTGGTCGAAAACAATAACATAATATATTTAAGATATGTTATAAACATTAAATTATCACCAAAAAACCTACTATTTTCCTAACATGATATGAGACATTTCTGATTAAGGAGAAACATGGACCATTTGACATTATACTTTTATAATATAATTTAAGTAAATAATAAAATAGTATCTTATTTTTTTGTTCTGCATATGGATATGTGTCTACCATTTTAAATTTTAATCTATACACACTGCGAGGTATTTCACGGTTGTAATTTGCTCAATAGCTTTGCATGAATTCTGTCTTTATTACACATATTACCATGTGTACATAAGTTAAAGGGAAAATAATCAATCTTTGTTACCGAAAAATGCATAAATTTGGTTTTCTCAACATTTAAACTTAATTGGTTAATTCTGAAGCAGCTTGTTCTTAAATCTATATCATGACCAGAAACTGTTCACCACTATTTGAATTTTTGAAAACAATTGTAATAGTATCAGCAAATGACGCAACTTCTCCTTTTAAATTCAAGTTGAAAAAATCATTAAAATAAATTAAAAATAAAATAGCTGAAGTAATAAATTTACTTTAAAAAGATTGTGAAGCGCGATCATGAACCAAAAAAAAGAAAGGCACGGTTACGGTTTCATGCTTCATTGAAGTCATGGTTGAAGCATGTTGAGCTCAATCGTCCTTTCCTCCTTCGATCTTGGAAAGGTCGCCGTCCGTCGGATGGGACGTTAAGCCGTGACTCCATGTGCTGGAGTGTCACACCCTGTGCACGTTAAAGAATACGTTAAAGAATAGTTATAAATGTAACAATTATTTAAATTTTCACCAACTTTGCAGAATGCGCATTACTGTTTAAGATGTTGATATATAATAAAATATCCCTTCAAACAGCTGCTTACAACAGAGGTCTGACATGAGCCTGTAAGTTTATATGTATAGGTCTGTGAGGATGGCGGAAACCCGGCAGAAAAACAACACGAACAACCATGCCTTACCTAGGGCTCGAACCCAGAGGTTAGGAACCAAGCGGAGCCTCTTTAAATACTAAATGAATATTATTGGAATATAGAAAATTAAGATAGATTTTTAACTTATATATATTCAGTCATATTTTCCCATGAAATGTTTATTTTAGAAATTACAGAGCTTTGAAATTATCTTTCCATTGACATAACATGGGATTGGTTGGTCATAATTAACAGAGTGTATATGGGGTAGTTTCATGGCAGCAAACACAGACTTTTATAACACGGAATTTAAAATAGTTATGATAACAATACATTTGTACATACATGTAATAAGAAAAGATTTAACTTGTAAAATTTGCAGCTATATATATAATTAGTAGAATTGTAGCATCATCAGCAACTCAGATTTAATGACATTGCAAAACTTGAATTAAGTAAAAATAAAGTACTACAAGCAATATATATCAACTATTGAACATTTTACTAACATTGAATACATAGAATTAGCATCTAAAATTTTCTTATATTTTTACAGAGAGGTCAAGCTGTTTCAAATGATTCAGTATACTCCAAATGTGCAAATCAAATTGAAGAATTAAAAAAATATCTAGATGTCATTTACATAAAGGTTGATGAAGTCACAAAAAAAAACTACACCAGTAGGCTCTTAATAACATTCCTTCCCAAAGGCAAGTCGATAAAGTAACTTTAAATTTGTATGGTGTCAAAAATATACAGAGCAGAAAAAAAACGTTTTGCTATTTTGTAAAGAGATTATACTTAACATGTATGGAAACATATTGTTGCGAATTACAAAATATGGATAGCACTGGGCGTGAGTATTAGAAAAAAGTATATTTTAAAACCAATTGTAATACAATGCAAATCGTTACAAAGAAGATATGGATATAGTATCTCATAAACAAATTAACTACTAACATGCAAAAGTCATCAACCTTCCTGCACAGAGTACACAACAGCTCTGTCTATTCTACTAAATACTACCTTTTCACTTTGTTTACCATGTCACTTGAACATCTTGAGACGTAAACAAATTCTCGTCCTGTGCTAGTTCAGTAAACTTATCACACTAGCCAAAACAAGAGGACCGTCCGCGCACACATCACATAAAAGATTCTTCTTGTCTTTTTCTTATCGTGCACAGACTCAGACCATCTGAACAACCTTTCAGATCTCACAACTTTAACACACTGCACTGCTATATTTTCATTCTTCTTCTTCAGAACTGTTCTAAGTTCCAAATCGTTGGCTAATTGAATCTCACGTAGAAGCACACACGAGGGCTCCAGTCACGTTAACTCGTGAAGTCACTGTTGCTCGTTCATCTGTCGTAACAATATATAATGCGTATGAATATATAATGCAATGAATATGGAGCGTGTGCAGTTACCGTTCACAGCAAACTCGAGCGGTTACGGTTAATGTTCACAGCACATTGGATCGGGTGAGCTCACAAAGACCTGGATCGTGTGGGCTCACTCACGGAAATATTGAGCGTGTGCAGTTACCGTTCACAGCAAACTGGAGCGTGTGCAGTAACTGCACACGCTCCAATTTGCTGTGAACGGTAACTGGAGCGTGTACAGTTGCTGTACACGCTTCAGATATTTTTCCTGAATTCTGTAATCACGTGACCCGAAGGTTGCCAGATCACTAATTTCTAAAAAAAATCGTTGCCAGATATTTTTTGTGAATTCTATAATCAACCATAGTGTTCGGATATTTTTTGAGCGACTGTACATTCCCACCCCCAGGTCTTGTATGTAGATATTCAGCGTTTTTATTTTTAACAATTTTCTACAGATAATACCTCGCTAACCGCAATATCCAGTATCCTCTATTAATAAATAATAAACCTTTTCACGAAACGTGGTTGGGTTGTTTTACCTCTGAGCGGCACTTTTTTGCACACCATGCGCTAAATGGCCAGGTCTCATGGACCCCGAAGGCTCAGAGAAGGTTGGGGGAGGGGACCCACTGGAACAGCTGTTGGGAGACAGATGGTAGCCTCCCGTCAAGGCCATCCAGCGTGTTCTTTAACGTGCACAGGGTATGGCTCTCCCACACACGGGGCCACGGCTTAACGTCCCATCCGACGGACGGCGGCCTTTCCAAGCCCATCGGTGTCCCCTACTGACCGTGGGCAGGGAGGGGAATTTTGCGGAGATAAATCTCAAAGCTGACCCAGCTGGAACTCGAACCTGGGAACTACAGATTACGAGCCTGGCGCGCTACCGACTGAACCACTCACGCCCCCACACGAAACGTGGTATCCGGCCTCGAGTATGAGTTGTTTCTTCACAAACCATGACTTTAATTCCAGGAAGGCAGAAGAGCTTTCTAGTGCAGTAGAATTCGAAGAACTTCAGTGCTGTTTCAATACTTCTCTGCTACTGTAACATACTGATACTTTTAATCCGGATATCCGCTTTATGCAGAAAAGTATTAAGGTCACTTCTTTAGAACTGCAGTTGTAAATCATTATCATTTCTGTTGGATTGTTTCCTTTTCATAAAAGGAATTTAAATACGATCTGTCTGTACCTCTTGCGTCCTGTCCTCTGTGAGAAGAGGGACACCGAGGAGCTTGGAATGACCGTGTGCAGAAGTATCGTACCCTGTGTATACGTCACAAAATGTTGGATGGCCTTAACGAGAGACTTCCATCTGTTTCCTATCAGATGTCCAGTAGATATCCTTTTCCCAATCTTTTCTGAGCCCTTGGGGTCCTTGTAACCTGCTCACTTAACCCATTGTGTGCAAATAAATTGCCTCATAATCTACATAATTTGAAATTTGTATCATAAATTTGTCGTTTGTAATATTTCTTTAAAATATTAGCATTTTTCAGCTTATTCCACCGTTACAGGGAACAATTCGAGATTTTCCACTTTTAGCGCCCTCTGGCAGTGGAAATTCGAAATAGTTAATAATTGGGAAAATGCAAAGAGTAAATTTTTTAGTACTTATCTGATATAAAAAATAATTTTTCATTAATCTCTTAATATAAAAAGAAATTTATTTTTTTTTACCTTCACGCCCCCCACCCCTTAACAGTAAAGTGGCAAATCGTTGTCACGCCTTAGCAGTAAAGTGGCAAATCGTTGTCACCCCTTAGCAGTAAAGTGGCAAATCGTTATCACCCCTTAGCAGTAAAGTGGCAAATCGTTATTGCCAATGTAAGTCTTTTGACCATCATCCTCTACCACCGGAATTTCAAATATCAACATGAATAAATCGTTTGCAAAATTTGTTTCCGCTCGTGGCCATTTCCACCGCCAGAGCGCGCTTTATAGCTATTGGAAGAATCGGAAGCTACGAATTGGAGGAGTAATATTTCATTAACATTTTTCAATCAGATTTTTTAAATTTATTTTTAAAAACAAGTGAACTGTGTACAGATGAACATATAGACAGACGACAAAGAAAATATGTGCAGCGCCCTCTTCTTTGAAAACTAAAAAATATTTCCAGCAGAGGAAATCTAAATGGCAGTTAACAGAAGTGTTTTAGACAAACATCTTGAAAGTTGAAGCAATTTTCAGTCTGTGGTTAAATATAGAGTTCAGTTCCAGTCACTGCATCTCCCAGTTTTAATGATAGATTAAATTAAATCGTCAACTGAAGAAATCCCTACTAATTACAATTCATATGAACAGAAAAATATCTACCAATAGCAGTGGGAGAAATTTCAACTATCAACCACCACATGAATCCATATCAACAGCTGCAGCGTCCCATACTAGTAGCTGCTGCAGCGTCCCATACTAGTAGCTGCTGCAGCGTCCCATACTAGTAGCTGCTGCAGCGTCCCATACTAGTAGCTGCTGCAGCGTCCCGCACTAGTAGCTGCTGCAGCGTCCCATACTAGTAGCTGCAGCAGCATCCCATACTAGTAGCTGCTGCAGCATCCCATACTAGTAGCTGCTGCAGCGTCCCATACCCACTGCTGCAGAGCTCACTAACAACAGTTCCAGGAATCCCTACCAAAACAGAAACATCAATCAATATCAACAGCAGATGCAAAAAGAATCTCTACCAACAGCTATTGCAATAATTCGTACTAACAAGAGTTGCAACAATTCCAACCAGCAACATCTGTAAATAATCCTACTAACAACTGCTACAGGAATCACTACCAACATCTATTGTAACAATTTCTATGAATAACAACACCAGCAATCTACCATAACAAACACATCTACACCAACAACAGCTTCAGAAATCACTACCAGCAATCAGGACCGATCGTTGGGTGGTACGATACCTGGGGAAAATCACATGTACAAATAGTACAGTCGCTCAAAAAAAGTATCCGAACATTATGGTTGATTACAGAATTCAGAAAAAATATCTGGCAACGATTTTTTTAGAAATTAGTGATCTGGCAATATTCGTGTCACGTGATTACAGAATTCAGGAAAAATGTCTGGAGCGTGTACAGCAACTGTACACGCTCCAGTTACCGTACAACGTTAACTCCAGTTACCGTACGAGCGTGTACGTTAAACCAGTTACCGTACACGCTCCAGTTTGCTGTGAACGGTAACTGCACACGCTCAATATTTCCGTGAGTGAGCCCACACGATCCAATGTGCTGTGAACATTAACCGCAACCGCTCCAGTTTGCTGTGAACGGTAACTGCACACGCTCCATATTCATTGCATTATATATTCATACGCATTATATATATTAAAAAATATCCGAACACTATGGTTGATTACAGAATTCAGAAAAAATATCTGACAACGATTTTTTTAGAAATTAGTGATCTGGCAAACTTCGTGTCACGTGTCACGTGGTTGCCAGATCACTAATTTCTAAAAAAATCGTTGCCAGATATTTTTTCTGAATTCTGTAATCAACCATAGTGTTCGGATACTTTTTTGAGCGACTGTACTATTTGTTGCCAGATGTTCGGCAACCACGCCAATCCCCGGTTCCGTCTTTACGACACTACCAAGTTAAAGGAAAGCCGCGACTATCTAGAGTCGGGGGCAAGGGTTGGGTTGTTGTACCTCTCAGCGGCACTTTTTTGCACACAATGGGCTAAATGGCCAGGTCACATGGACCCCGAAGGCTCAGAGAAAGTTGGGGGAGGGGACCCACTGGAACAGCTGTTGGGAGACAGATGGTAGCCTCCCGTCAAGGCCATCTAGCGTGTTCTTAGCGTGTTCTTTAACGTAGTGTTGTTTTAACTCTGAGCGGCACTTTTTTGCACACCATGGCCAGATCACAAGGACCCCGAAGGCTCAGAGAAGGTTGGGGGAAGAGACCCACTGGAACAGCTGTTGGGAGACAGATGGTAGCCTCCCATCAAGGCCATCCAGCGTGTTCTTTAACGTGCACAGGGTATGGCTCTCCCGCACACGGGGCCACGGCTTAACGTTCCATCCGACGGATGGTGGCCTTTCCAAGCCCATCGGTGTCCCCTACTGACCGTGGGCAGGGCGGGGAATTTTGCGGTGATAAATCTCAACGCTGACCCAGCTGGGACTCGAACCTGGGAACTACAGATTACGAGCCTGACGCGCTATCGACTGAGCCACCTCCGCCACTGGGGGCAAGAATGCGCCATATAGACGCACCTCATCGCCGATCTCACATGGCAGCAGTCCTATAGATGGAAAGCTAACCACCGGTAGAAACCTGAAATTTAATCTGTTCCCCGGTTAGCCATGAACGAGGATATGTAGATCCAAGTTCGCTCGGCACCCGGGGTGGAGACTCTCAGTGAGGCCCAGACATTTGAAAGGGCTCGTGCCTACTAGGGGACCAAATCCGTTCGGCCGTGCCCTTGAACTTGCTCCACGGAGCACTGATGGAGGTCTTGACACCGGTCCAACCTAGCTAGCCAAACCGGTCAGCGATGTCTACGACCTCGGTTGGTCTTGGTTCTGCCCAACCGAGGACCCAATCCGGTCAGCAAAGCCTGAGACCGGTTTTTGATAAATTTTTTTTTAATGAAGGGGAGTCAAAAATTTGATTAAAATAGAGTGGTTGCTAAAGTATAGTACTCATGATATACACTAGATGACGCCAAGGGTTTTTAATAAAGGGGGCGGAACTTTTGATCAGCGTTTTTTTTTTATGAGGGGATGCGTAGTAATAAAGGGGCGGAACTTTTGATAAGAGGTTTTTTCAATGAGGGGGTTCGTATTAATAAAGGGGCGGAACTTTCGATAAGGGTTTTTTAATAAAGGGGCAGAACTTTTGATAAGGGTTTTTTTCAATGATGGGGGTTCGTATTATTAAATGGGCGGAACTTTTGATAAGGGTTTTTTAATGAGGTGGTGCATATTAATAAAGGGGCAGAACTTTTGATAAGGGGTTTCTTCAATGAGGGGGTTCGTATTAATAAAGGGGGGAACTTTAGATAAGGGTTTTTTTCAATGAGGGGTTCGTATTAATAAAGGGGCGGAACTTTTGATAAGGGTATTTTTAATGAGGGGGTGCGTATTAATAAAGGGGCAGAACTTTTGATAAGGGTTTTTTTCAATGAGGGGGTTCGTATTAATAAAAGGGCAGAACTTTTGATAAGGGTTTTTTTCAATGAGGGGGTGCGTATTAATAAAAGGGCAGAACTTTTGATAAGGGTTTTTTTTAATGAGGGGGTGCGTATTAATAAAGGGGCAGAACTTTTGATAAGGGTTTTTTTTGAATGAGGGGGTGCATATTAATAAAGGGGCGGAACTTTTGATAAGTGTTTTTTTCAATGAGGGTGTTCGTATTAATAAAGGGGGGAACTTTTGATAAGGGTTTTTTTCAATGAGGGGGTTCGTATTAATAAAAGGGCAGAACTTTTGATAAGGTTTTTTTTTAATGAGGGGGTGTGTATTAATAAAAGGGCAGAACTTTTGATAAGGGTTTTTTTAACGAGGGGGTGCATATTAATAAAGGGGCAGAACTTTTGATAAGTGTTTCTTTCAATGAGGTGGTTCGTATTAATAAAGGGGCGGAACTTTTGATAAGGGTTATTTTCAATGAGGGGGTTCGTATTAATACAGGGGCTGAACTTTTGATAAGGGTTTTTTTAATGAGGTGGTGCGTATTAATAAAGGGGCAAAACGTTTGATAAGGGTTTTTTTCAATGAGGGCGTTCGTATTAATAAAGGGGCAGAACTTCTGATAAGGGTTTTTTAATGAGGGGGTTCGTATTAATAAAGGGGGGAACTTTTGATAAGGGTTTTTTTCAATGAGGGGGTTCGTATTAATAAAAGGGCAGAACTTTTGATAAGGTTTTTTTTTTAATGAGGGGGTGTGTATTAATAAAAGGGCAGAACTTTTGATAAGGGTTTTTTTAACGAGGGGGTGCATATTAATAAAGGGGCAGAACTTTTGATAAGTGTTTCTTTCAATGAGGTGGTTCGTATTAATAAAGGGGCGGAACTTTTGATAAGGGTTATTTTCAATGAGGTGGTTCGTATTAATAAAGGGGCGGAACTTTTGATAAGGGTTATTTTCAATGAGGGGGTTCGTATTAATAGAGGGGCTGAACTTTTGATAAGGGTTTTTTTAATGAGGTGGTGCGTATTAATAAAGGGGCAAAACGTTTGATAAGGGTTTTTTCAATGAGGGCGTTCGTATTAATAAAGGGGCAGAACTTTTGATAAGGGTCTTTTTCAATGGGGGGGGGGTTCGTATTAATAAAGGGGCGGAACTTTAGATAAGGGTTTTTTAATGAGGGGGTGCGTATTAATAAAGGGGCAGAACTTTTGATAAGGGTTTTTTTCAATGAGGGGGGTTCGTATTAATAAAAGGGCAGAACTTTTGATAAGGGTTTTTTTTCAATGAGGGGGTGCGTATTAATAAAGGGGCAGAACTTTTGATAAGGGTTTTTTTCATGAGGAGGTTCGTATTAATAAAGGGGCGGAACTTTTGATAAGGGTTTTTTTAATGAGGGGGTGCGTATTAATAAAGGGGCAGAACTTTTGATAAGTGTTTTTTTTTCAATGAGGGGATTCGTATTAATAAAGGGGCAGAACTTTTGATAAGGGTTTTTTTCAATGAGGGGGTGCGTATTAATAAAGGGGCAGAACTTTTGATAAGTGTTTTTTTTCAATGAGGGGATTCGTATTAATAAAGGGGCAGAACTTTTGATAAGGGTTTTTTTCATAAGGGGGTTCGTATTAATAAAGGGGCGGAACTTTTGATAAGGGTTTTTTTAATGAGGGGGTGCGTATTAATAAAGGGGCAGAACTTTTGATAAGTGTTTTTTTTTCAATGAGGGGATTCGTATTAATAAAGGGGCAGAACTTTTGATAAGGGTTTTTTTCAATGAGGGAGTGCGTATTAATAAAGGGGCAGAACTTTTGATAAGGGTTTTTTTCATGAGGGGATTCGTATTAATAAAGGGGCGGAACTTTTGATAAGGGTTTTTTTAATCAGGGGGTGCGTATTAATAAAGGGGCAGAACTTTTGATAAGTGTTTTTTTTTCAATGAGGGGATTCGTATTAATAAAGGGGCAGAACTTTTGATAAGGGTTTTTTTCAATGAGGGAGTGCGTATTAATAAAGGGGCAGAACTTTTGATAAGGGTTTTTTTAATGAGGGGGTGCATATTAATAAAGGGGCAGAACTTTTGATAAGTGTTTTTTTCATGAGGGGGTGCATATTAATAAAGGGGCAGAACTTTTGATAAGTGTTTTTTTCAATGAGGGGATTCGTATTAATAAAGGGGCAGAACTTTTGATAAGGGTTTTTTTAATGAGGGGGTGCATATTAATAAAGGAGCAGAACTTTTGATAAGGGGTTTTTTTCAATGAGGGGGTTCGTATTAATATAGGGGCAGAACTTTTGATAAGTGTTTTTTTCAATGAGGGGGTTCGTATTAATAAAGGGGCGGAACTTTTGATAAGGGTTTTTTTTAATGAGAGGGTGCATATTAATAAAGGGGCAGAACTTTTGATAAGTGTTTTTTTTAATGAGGGGGTGCATATTAATAAAGGGGCAGAACTTTTGATAAGTGTTTTTTTCAATGAGGGGATTCGTATTAATAAAGGAGCAGAACTTTTGATAAGTGTTTTTTTTTCAATGAGGGGGTTCATATTAATAAAGGATCGGAACTTTTGATAAGTGTTTTTTTTCAATGAGGGGATTCGTATTAATAAAGGGGCAGAACTTTTGATAAGGGTTTTTTTCAATGAGGGAGTGCGTATTAATAAAGGGGCAGAACTTTTGATAAGGGTTTTTTTCATGAGGGGGTTCGTATTAATAAAGGGGCGGAACTTTTGATAAGGGTTTTTTTTAATGAGAGGGTGCATATTAATAAAGGGGCAGAACTTTTGATAAGTGTTTTTTTCAATGAGGGGATTCGTATTAATAAAGGGGCAGAACTTTTGATAAGGGTTTTTTTAATGAGGGGGTGCATATTAATAAAGGAGCAGAACTTTTGATAAGTGTTTTTTTTCAATGAGGGGGTTCGTATTAATAAAGGATCGGAACTTTTGATAAGGGGTTTTTTTCAATGAGGGGGTTCGTATTAATATAGGGGCAGAACTTTTGATAAGTGTTTTTTTCAATGAGGGGATTCGTATTAATAAAGGGGCGGAACTTTTGATAAGGGTTTTTTTAATGAGGGGGTGCGTATTAATAAAAGGGCAGAACTTTTGATAAGGGTTTTTTTTTGAATAAGGGGGTGTGTATTAATAAAAGGGCAGAACTTTTGATAAGGGTTTTTTTTGAATGAGGGGGTTCGTATTAATAAAGGGGCAGAACTTTTGATAAGTGTATATTGATAAAGGAGCAGAACTTTTGATAAGTGTTTTTTTTCAATGAGGGGGTTCGTATTAATAAAGGGGCGAAACTTTTGTTAATGGGTTTTTTCAATGAGGGGGTTCGTATTAATATAGGGGCAGAACTTTTGATAAGTGTTTTTTTCAATGCGGGGGTTCGTATTAATAATGGGGCAGAACTTTTGATAAGGGTTTTTTTCAATGAGGGCGTTCGTGTTAATAAAGGGGCGGAAATTTTGATAAGGGTTTTTTTCAATGAGGGGATTCGTATTAATACAGGGGTAGAACTTTTGATAAGGGTTTTTTTCAATGAGGGGGTTCGTATTAATAAAGGGGCGGAACTTCTGATAAGGGGAAGTCAAAAAATTGGAAAAATTTCGATTAAAATAGAATGCTGAAGTATAGTACTTATGATATACACTAGATGGCACCACCAAAAATCGAGGGGACTTTTCAAGGGAGTTAGGAAATTCAGAGGAGCTTAAAACATACAGGTGGGTCAACCAGGGGTCTTTATGAATTATGAATTATTAATTATTATTGTGTATTCCAGAATTACCCCTGAATATTCCAGACTTCTGAAATGTAACAATTCGCAAAATCCGACAACCCTCTGTCAGCAAAGAATTTTAAATACGTTTTTAATACGTTGGGTTCAGTTGTTTTACCTCTCGGCGGCACTTTTTTGCACACCATGGAACACATAAAACACATAAATGGCCAGGTCGAATAAAATACATGGAACACCAAAGAACACATAAATGGCCAGGTCACATGGACCCCGAAGGCTCAGAGAAGTTTGAGGGAGGGTACCACTGGAACAGTTGTTTGGAGACAGATGGTAGCCTCCCGTCAAGGCCATCCAGCGTGTTCTTTAACGTGCACAGGGTATGGCTCTCCCGCACACGGGGCCACGGCTTAACGTACCATCCGACGGACGGCGGCCTTTCCAAGCCCATCGGTGTCCCCTACTGACCGTGGGCAGGGCGGGGAATTTTGCGGAGATAAATCTCAACGCTCACCCAGCTGGGACTCGAACCTGGGAACTACAGATTACGAGCCTGGCGCGTTACCGACTGAGCCACCCCGACCCAGACAGGAGTGTAAAGTGAGATTTGGAGAGACAGGAGTGTTGGATTGAGTTGTTTTGCCTCTCGGCGGCACTTTTTTGCACACCATGGGCTAAATAGCCAGGTCACATGGACCCCGAAGGCTCAGAGAAGGTGGAGGGAGAGGACTCACTGGAACAGTTGTTTGGAGACAGATGGTAGCCTCCCGTCAAGGCCATCCAGCGTGTTCTTTAGTGTGCACAGGGTATGGCTCTTACGCACACGGGCCACGGTTTAACGTCCCATCCGACGGACGGCGGCCTTTTCAAGCCCATCGGTGTTTTAATACTCTAAATTATATTCTAAATATTTTCAAAGGTTATCAACGGTTCTCATTCAGGAATTTAGTAACACTAAAGATCATATTACAAGAACTGTGTATCTTTACATACTCTTCTCAGTGCTTTCATGTTTCAGTTTATTTATTACAACGTAGTGGAAACAATTTAATGCAAATGTTTATTTCCCATTTCAGGCTTGTTGCATTAGCCAAGCTGTTTGCAATCAATGCATGAGAAACGGAGTCTCCTGCCTGAATTATAACGTTACAACTAGATTCCCAGTAAGTACTAGAAAGATAATTGTGGCTTTTGTAAAAATTGATGTCTATATTTGTAAGTTTTTTTTGTTCTCTAAAGTTTTAGAATTGCCGCCTTTTAGAATTGTTGTTGATGTGAAAAATTTACGCTTTCCTACCAAAGTATTAGAGATTTTCCATATTATGTGAACAGAAATCTAAAAGTCTAAATTATGCATTTGATGAAAAAATGTGACTGGAGATAAACATCATAATGAACTCAATTTAAAACACGATTTTCAACAATATACCTTCTACTATGGCATATGACTGGAGATAAACAACATAATGAAATCAATTTAAAACACGATTTTCAACAATATACCTTCTACTATGGCATATAAACTGATAGGCTCCTGTCAGACCTCTGTGGCAAGCAGCTGCTTGAGGGGGGTATTTATTTTTAGCCGTCCCGTGGCCGAGTGGTTAGCACGCTTGGCTACTGATCTACGGGACCTGGGTTCCGCCCCGGATAAGGCATGGATGTTCGTGTCGTTTTTCTGCTGAGGTCCTGCCATCCTCTCAGATCTTCTACTATGGCATATAACTGACAGGCTCCTGTCAGGCCTCTGTGGCAAGCAGCTGCTTGAGGGAGTATTTATTTTTATTTTTATATAAAGAGTTCTGGAAGCTGCATTATTTCATTCTCTTGTTGGTGAGTCCTGGTGATCTGTTGTTGATGTAATTGATGTCACCGTTTTGGAAGGGACTGCTGTTGTTGCTATTGGCAGGAAATACTGCAGTAGTTATCAGGAGAGACTTGCTTCAGCTGTCGTTATTAGGGATTACCATAGACGATTTTGACAGCAATTACTGCAGTAGATATTGGTAGGGGGTGGCTCAGTCGGTAGAGCGCCAGGCTCGTAATCTGCAGTTCCCAGGTTCGAGTCCCAGCTGAGTCAACGTTGAGATTTATCTCCGCAAAATTCCCCGCCCTGCCCAAGGTCAGTAGGGGACATCGATGGGCTTGGAAAGGCTGCCGTCCGTCGGATGGGATGTTAAGCCGTGGCCCCGTGTGTGGGAGAGCCATACCCTGTGCGCGTTAAAAAACACGCTGGATGGCCTTGACGGGAGACTACCATCTGTCTCCCAACAGCTGTTCCAGTGGGTCCCCTCCCCCAACCTTCTCTGAGCCTTCGGGGTCCATGTGACCTGGTCATTTAGCTCATGGTGTGCAAAAAAGTGCCGCTCAGAGGTAAAACAACCCAACCGAAGATATTGGTAGGGATTTCTGCAACTGTTGTTAATTTTTCCATTAATAGAAATAAATTCAATAATGCATCATATTAATTAAAACTTAAATTATTGTTTCCCACCATTTAATTAAATAATAATACCTTTTAGAATTCTGTGTAATGATTATCTCGGTATTAGAAGATTTGGAATGAATTTTATAATAGAAAATTTATTTTTAAATAGTGCAGCTTTCATAACTCTTTAAATACTGAACAAATATTGTTGAAAATGGAGATTTAAATAGATTTAATTATAATCTTTTTCTTCACTCTCAGGGCCGGAAGGCATTGATTGATTGAAATACACATTCGTATCAGAATAATATGACCACCTACCATGTAAGGTAGGTGGTCATGTTATTCTGATACGACTGTGTATTCATAAAATAAAAAAGTGTGACTTTCATTAATAGAAATAAATTAAATAATGCGTCGCAATAATTTACCTGAAAAATAAATTAAAACTTAAATTATTGTTTCACACCATTTAATAAAATAATTATACATTATATATATCTTATATATGTATTATACCATAACTGGCATAGTGGTAAGGGTTGGGTTGTTTTACCTCTGAGCGGCACTTTTTTGCACACCATGGGCTAAATGGCCAGGTCACATGGACCCCGAAGGCTCAGAAAAGGTTGGGGGAGGGGACCCACTGGAACAGCTGTTGGGAGACAGATGGTAGCCTCCCGTCAAGGCCATCCAGCGTGTTCTTTAACGTGCACAGGGTATGGCACTCCCGCACATGGGGCCACGGCTTAGCGTCCCATCCGATGGACGGCGGCCTTTCCAAGCCCATCAGTGTCCCCTACTAACCGTGGGCAAGGCGGGAAATTTTGCGGAGATAAATCTCAACGCTGACCCAGCTGGGACTCGAACCTGGGAACTGCAGATTACGAGCCTGGCGCACTACCGTCTGAGCCACACCCGCCCCTATCACGGTGAGAATACACTGAAAGACGTGGTGAAGGAACGTCTCTCACACGAAAGGTTAAACCACGTGTGCAGGAAAGCCATTCCCTGCACATTAGAGCAGTGCTTTTCGACATTTTTTGAACACGACACACAATAAGAAATACATTTTGCATCACCATCTACACTCTAATATTTTCTATTCCATTTCATTAAAAAAAAATTCTGGTCGCGATCCGTAGTGTGAAAAACGCTGCATCAGAAAATAGCAGCATGGTCTTGATGAGAAATTTCCATCTAACATTGTTCACTGGATACACCTCTTCGCTAGTTACATCGTCCGGTAGCTGAAAGCTTAGGCTTAAACAATCATACACTGGGGAATACTTTTCGCCGATGATACCATCGGGAATGAAGTGGTTTCAAAGTCCAGAACGTCTTTTGAATGCTTTTTATACGTACGCGAGAACTTCCCGAAAAATATAAATTTCTACATCATTGGCGATTACTGTGGCTGGGGGCAGCCTTTAGTTAATGACGAGGTCGGAGATGGATTGGTGTAAGAAGAGGAGGTCGTGAGACAGATTGGTGTAAGAAGAGGAGGTCGTGAGACAGATTGGTGTAAGAAGAGGAGATCGTGAGACAGATTGGTGTAAGAAGAGGAGGTCGTGAGACAGATTGGTGTAAGAAGAGGAGGTCTTGAGACACATTGGTGTAAGAAGAGGAGGTTGTGTGATACAGATTGGTGTAAGAAGAGGAGGTCGTGAGACAGATTGGTGTAAGAAGAGAAGGTCGTGAGACAGATTGGTGTAAGAAGAGGAGGTCGTGAGACAGATTGGTGTAAGAAGAGGAGGTCGTGAGACAGATTGGTGTAAGAAGAGGAGGTCGTGAGACAGATTGGTGTAAGCAGAGGAGGTCGTGAGACAGATTGGTGTAAGAAGAGGAGGTCGTGAGACAGATTGGTGTAAGAAGAGGAGCTCGTGAGACAGATTGGTGTAAGAAGAGGAGGTCGTGAGACAGATTGGTGTAAGCAGACGAGGACGTGAGATGGACTGTCATACGAAGACGATGTCGCGAGACGGATTGGTAGAAGCAGACGAGAATATGAGACGGATTGGCATAAGAAGACGAGGATGTGAAATAGGTTGGCTTTAAGCCAGAGCCCAGAATGATAGTGATAAATGAGGCTGAGTAATTTTGGCATAGAGCGATGAAATAGGGCGATGGATGGCATAGGAAGACAATGCCCTAGGATGTATTGATGGCATAGGAAAACAGTGCCCTAAGATGTATTGATGGCATAGGAAGACAATGCCCTAGGATGTATTGATGGCATAGGAAGACAATGCCCTAGGATGTATTGATGACATAGGAAGACAATGCCCTAGGATGTATTGATGGTATAGGAAGACAATGCCCTAGGATGTATTGATGGCATAGGAAGACAATGCCCTAGGATGTATTGATGGCATAGGAAGACAATGCCCTAGGATGTATTGATGGCATAGGAAGACAATGCCCTAGGATGTATTGATGACATAGGAAGACAATGCCCTAGGATGTATTGATGGTATAGGAAGATAATGCCCTAGGATGTATTGATGGCATAGGAAGACAGTGCCCTAGGATGTATTGATGGCATAGGAAGACAATGCCCTAGGATGTATTGATGGCATAGGAAGACAATGGCCTAGGATGCATTGATGGCATAGGAAGACAATGCCCTAAGATGTATTGATGGCATAGGAAGACAATGCCCTAGGATGTATTGATGACATAGGAAGACAATGCCCTAGGATGTATTGATGGCATAGGAAGACAATGCCCTAGGATGTATTGATGGCATAGGAAGACAATGCCCTAGGATGTATTGATGACATAGGAAGACAATGCCCTAGGATGTATTGATGGTATAGGAAGACAATGCCCTAGGATGTATTGATGGCATAGGAAGACAATGCCCTAGGATGTATTGATGGCATAGGAAAACAGTGCCCTAAGATGTACTGATGGCATAGGAAGACAATGCCCTAGGATGTATTGATGGCATAGGAAGACAATGCCCTAGGATGTATTGATGGCATAGGAAGACAATGCCCTAGGATGTATTCATGGCATAGGAAGACAATGCCCTAGGATGCATTGATGGCATAGGAAGACAATGCCCTAAGATGTATTGATGGCATAGGAAGACAATGCCCTAGGATGTATTGATGACATAGGAAGACAATGCCCTAGGATGTATTGATGGTATAGGAAGACAATGCCCTAGGATGTATTGATGGCATAGGAAGACAATGCCCTAGGATGTATTGATGGCATAGGAAGACAATGCCCTAGGATGTATTGATGGCATAGGAAGACAATGCCCTAGGATGTATTCATGGCATAGGAAGACAATGCCCTAGGATGTATTGATGGCATAGGAAGACAATGCCCTAGGATGTATTGATGGCATAGGAAGACAATGCCCTAGGATGTATTCATGGCATAGGAAGACAATGCCCTAGGATGCATTGATGGCATAGGAAGACAATGCCCTAAGATGTATTGATGGCATAGGAAGACAATGCCCTAGGATGTATTGATGACATAGGAAGACAATGCCCTAGGATGTATTGATGGCATAGGAAGACAGTGCCCTAGGATGTATTGATGGCATAGGAAGACAGTGCCCTAGGATGTATTGATGGCATAGGAAGACAATGCCCTAGGATGTATTCATGGCATAGGAAGACAATGCCCTAGGATGTATTCATGGCATAGGAAGACAGTGCTCTAGGATGTATTGATGGCATAGGAAGACAATGCCCTAGGATGTATTGATGGCATAGGAAGACAATGCCCTAGGATGTATTGATGGCATAGGAAGACAATGCCCTAGGATGTATTCATGGCATAGGAAGACAATGGCCTAGGATGCATTGATGGCATAGGAAGACAATGCCCTAAGATGTATTGATGGCATAGGAAGACAATGCCCTAGGATGTATTGATGACATAGGATGACAGTGCCCTAGGATGTATTGATGGTATAGGAAGACAGTGCCCTAGGATGTATTGATGGCATAGGAAGACAATGCCCTAGGATGTATTGATCACATAGGAAGACAATGCCCTAGGATGTATTGATGGCATAGGAAGACAGTGCCCTAGGATGTATTGAGGGCATAGGAAGACAATGCCCTAGGATGTATTGATGACATAGGATGACAGTGCCCTAGGATGTATTGATGGTATAGGAAGACAGTGCCCTAGGATGCATTGATGGCATAGGAAGACAATGCCCTAAGATGTATTGAGGGCATAGGAAGACAATGCCCTAGGATGTATTGATGACATAGGATGACAGTGCCCTAGGATGTATTGATGGTATAGGAAGACAGTGCCCTAGGATGTATTGATGGCATAGGAAGACAATGCCCTAGGATGTATTGATCACATAGGAAGACAATGCCCTAGGATGTATTGATGGCATAGGAAGACAGTGCCCTAGGATGTATTGATGGCATAGGAAGACAGTGCCCTAGGATGTATTGATGGCATAGGAAAACAGTGCCCTAGGATGTATTGATGGCATAGGAAGACAATGCCCTAGGATGTATTGATGGCATAGAAAGACAGTGCCCTAGGATGTATTGATGGCATAGGAAGACAATGCCCTAGGATGTATTGATGACATAGGAAGACAATGCCCTAGGATGTATTGATGGCATAGGAAGACAATGCCCTAGGATGTATTGATGGCATAGAAAGACAGTGCCCTAGGATGTATTGATGGCATAGGAAGACAATGCCCTAGGATGTATTCATGGCATAGGAAGACAATGCCCTAGGATGCATTGATGGCATAGGAAGACAATGCCCTAAGATGTATTGATGGCATAGGAAGACAATGCCCTAGGATGTATTGATGACATAGGATGACAGTGCCCTAGGATGTATTGATGGTATAGGAAGACAGTGCCCTAGGATGTATTGATGGAATAGGAAGACAATGCCCTAGGATGTATTGATGGCATAGGAAGACAATGTCCTAGGATGTATTGATGGCATAGGAAAACAGTGCCCTAAGATGTATTGATGGCATAGGAAGACAATGCCCTAGTATGTATTGATGGCATAGGAAGACAGTGCCCTAGGATGTATTGATGGCATAGGAAGACAGTGCCCTAGAATGTATTGATGGCATAGGAAGACAGTGCTCTAGGATGTATTGATGGCATAGGAAGACAATGCCCTAGGATGTATTGATGGCATAGGAAGACAATGCCCTAGGATGTATTCATGGCATAGGAAGACAATGCCCTAGGATGCATTGATGGCATAGGAAGACAATGCCCTAAGATGTATTGATGGCATAGGAAGACAATGCCCTAGGATGTATTGATGACATAGGAAGACAGTGCCCTAGGATGTATTGATGGCATAGGAAAACAGTGCCCTAGGATGTATTGATGGCATAGGAAGACAATGCCCTAGGATGTATTGATGGCATAGGAAAACAGTGCCCTAAGATGTATTGATGGCATAGGAAGACAATGCCCTAGGATGTATTGATGGCATAGGAAGACAGTGCCCTAGGATGTATTGATGGCATAGGAAGACAGTGCCCTAGGATTTATTGATGGCATAGGAAAACAGTGCCCTAGGATGTATTGATGGCATAGGAAGACAATGCCCTAGGATGTATTGATGGCATAGAAAGACAGTGCCCTAGGATGTATTGATGGCATAGGAAGACAATGCCCTAGGATGTATTGATGGCATAGGAAGACAATGGCCTAGGATGCATTGATGGCATAGGAAGACAATGCCCTAAGATGTATTGATGGCATAGGAAGACAATGCCCTAGGATGTATTGATGGCATAGGAAGACAGTGCCCTAGGATGTATTGATGGCATAGGAAGACAATGCCCTAGGATGTATTGATGGCATAGGAAGACAATGCCCTAGGATGTATTGATGGCATAGGAAAACAGTGCCCTAGGATGTATTGATGGCATAGGAAGACAATGCCCTAGGATGTATTGATGGCATAGAAAGACAGTGCCCTAGGATGTATTAATGACATAGGAAGACAATGCCCTAGGATGTATTGATGGCATAGGAAGACAATGCCCTAGGATGTATTCATGGCATAGGAAGACAATGGCCTAGGATGCATTGATGGCATAGGAAGACAATGCCCTAAGATGTATTGATGGCATAGGAAGACAATGCCCTAGGATGTATTGATCACATAGGAAGACAATGCCCTAGGATGTATTGATGGCATAGGAAGACAGTGCCCTAGGATGTATTGATGGCATAGGAAGACAGTGCCCTAGGATGTATTGATGGCATAGGAAAACAGTGCCCTAGGATGTATTGATGGCATAGGAAGACAATGCCCTAGGATGTATTGATGGCATAGAAAGACAGTGCCCTAGGATGTATTGATGGCATAGGAAGACAATGCCCTAGGATGTATTGATGACATAGGAAGACAATGCCCTAGGATGTATTGATGGCATAGGAAGACAATGCCCTAGGATGTATTGATGGCATAGAAAGACAGTGCCCTAGGATGTATTGATGGCATAGGAAGACAATGCCCTAGGATGTATTCATGGCATAGGAAGACAATGCCCTAGGATGCATTGATGGCATAGGAAGACAATGCCCTAAGATGTATTGATGGCATAGGAAGACAATGCCCTAGGATGTATTGATGACATAGGATGACAGTGCCCTAGGATGTATTGATGGTATAGGAAGACAGTGCCCTAGGATGTATTGATGGAATAGGAAGACAATGCCCTAGGATGTATTGATGGCATAGGAAGACAATGCCCTAGGATGTATTGAAGGCATAGGAAAACAGTGCCCTAAGATGTATTGATGGCATAGGAAGACAATGCCCTAGTATGCATTGATGGCATAGGAAGACAGTGCCCTAGGATGTATTGATGGCATAGGAAGACAGTGCCCTAGAATGTATTGATGGCATAGGAAGACAGTGCTCTAGGATGTATTGATGGCATAGGAAGACAATGCCCTAGGATGTATTGATGGCATAGGAAGACAATGCCCTAGGATGTATTCATGGCATAGGAAGACAATGCCCTAGGATGCATTGATGGCATAGGAAGACAATGCCCTAAGATGTATTGATGGCATAGGAAGACAATGCCCTAGGATGTATTGATGACATAGGAAGACAGTGCCCTAGGATGTATTGATGGCATAGGAAAACAGTGCCCTAGGATGTATTGATGGCATAGGAAGACAATGCCCTAGGATGTATTGATGGCATAGGAAAACAGTGCCCTAAGATGTATTGATGGCATAGGAAGACAATGCCCTAGGATGTATTGATGGCATAGGAAGACAGTGCCCTAGGATGTATTGATGGCATAGGAAGACAGTGCCCTAGGATTTATTGATGGCATAGGAAAACAGTGCCCTAGGATGTATTGATGGCATAGGAAGACAATGCCCTAGGATGTATTGATGGCATAGAAAGACAGTGCCCTAGGATGTATTGATGGCATAGGAAGACAATGCCCTAGGATGTATTGATGGCATAGGAAGACAATGGCCTAGGATGCATTGATGGCATAGGAAGACAATGCCCTAAGATGTATTGATGGCATAGGAAGACAATGCCCTAGGATGTATTGATGGCATAGGAAGACAGTGCCCTAGGATGTATTGATGGCATAGGAAGACAATGCCCTAGGATGTATTGATGGCATAGGAAGACAATGCCCTAGGATGTATTGATGGCATAGGAAAACAGTGCCCTAGGATGTATTGATGGCATAGGAAGACAATGCCCTAGGATGTATTGATGGCATAGAAAGACAGTGCCCTAGGATGTATTGATGGCATAGGAAGACAATGCCCTAGGATGTATTGATGGCATAGGAAGACAATGGCCTAGGATGCATTGATGGCATAGGAAGACAATGCCCTAAGATGTATTGATGGCATAGGAAGACAATGCCCTAGGATGTATTGATGACATAGGAAGACAATGCCCTAGGATGTATTGATGGCATAGGAAGACAATGCCCTAGGATGTATTGATGGCATAGGAAAACAGTGCCCTAGGATGTATTGATGGCATAGGAAGACAATGCCCTAGGATGTATTGATGGCATAGGAAAACAGTGCCCTAGGATGTATTGATGGCATAGGAAGACAATGCCCTAGGATGTATTGATGGCATAGGAAGACAATGCCCTAGGATGTATTGATGGCATAGGAAGACAATGCCCTAGGATGTATTCATGGCATAGGAAGACAATGCCCTAGGATGCATTGATGGCATAGGAAGACAATGCCCTAAGATGTATTGATGGCATAGGAAGACAATGCCCTAGGATGTATTGATGACATAGGAAGACAATGCCCTAGGATGTATTGATGGCATAGGAAGACAGTGCCCTAGGATGTATTGATGGCATAGGAAGACAATGCCCTAGGATGTATTGATGGCATAAGAAGACAGTGCTCTAGGATGTATTGATGGCATTGGAAGACAACGCCCTAGGATGTATTGATGGCATAGGAAGACAATGCCCTAGGATGTATTCATGGCATAGGAAGACAATGCCCTAGGATGCATTGATGGCATAGGAAGACAATGCCCTAAGATGTATTGATGGCATAGGAAGACAATGCCCTAGGATGTATTGATGGCATAGGAAGACAATGCCCTAGGATGTATTCATGGCATAGGAAGACAATGCCCTAGGATGCATTGATGGCATAGGAAGACAATGCCCTAAGATGTATTGATGGCATAGGAAGACAATGCCCTACGATGTATTGATGACATAGGAAGACAGTGCCCTAGGATGTATTGATGGTATAGGAAGACAGTGCCCTAGGATGTATTGATGGCATAGGAAGACAGTGCCCTAGGATGTATTGATGGCATAGGAAAACAGTGCCCTAGGATGTATTGATGGCATAGGAAGACAATGCCCTAGGATGTATTGATGGCATAGGAAGACAATGCCCTAGGATGTATTGATGGCATAGGAAGACAATGCCCTAGGATGTATTCATGGCATAGGAAGACAATGCCCTAGGATGCATTGATGGCATAGGAAGACAATGCCCTAAGATGTATTGATGGCATAGGAAGACAATGCCCTAGGATGTATTGATGGCATAGGAAGACAGTGCCCTAGGATGTATTGATGGCATAGGAAGACAATGCCCTAGGATGTATTGATGGCATAGGAAGACAATGCCCTAGGATGTATTGATGGCATAGGAAAACAGTGCCCTAGGATGTATTGATGGCATAGGAAGACAATGCCCTAGGATGTATTGATGGCATAGAAAGACAGTGCCCTAGGATGTATTGATGGCATAGGAAGACAATGCCCTAGGATGTATTGATGGCATAGGAAGACAATGGCCTAGGATGCATTGATGGCATAGGAAGACAATGCCCTAGGATGTATTGATGACATAGGAAGACAATGCCCTAGGATGTATTGATGGCATAGGAAGACAATGCCCTAGGATGTATTGATGGCATAGGAAAACAGTGCCCTAGGATGTATTGATGGCATAGGAAGACAATGCCCTAGGATGTATTGATGGCATAGGAAAACAGTGCCCTAGGATGTATTGATGGCATAGGAAGACAATGCCCTAGGATGTATTGATGGCATAGGAAGACAATGCCCTAGGATGTATTGATGGCATAGGAAGACAATGCCCTAGGATGTATTCATGGCATAGGAAGACAATGCCCTAGGATGCATTGATGGCATTGGAAGACAACGCCCTAGGATGTATTGATGGCATAGGAAGACAATGCCCTAGGATGTATTCATGGCATAGGAAGACAATGCCCTAGGATGCATTGATGGCATAGGAAGACAATGCCCTAAGATGTATTGATGGCATAGGAAGACAATGCCCTAGGATGTATTGATGGCATAGGAAGACAATGCCCTAGGATGTATTCATGGCATAGGAAGACAATGCCCTAGGATGCATTGATGGCATAGGAAGACAATGCCCTAAGATGTATTGATGGCATAGGAAGACAATGCCCTACGATGTATTGATGACATAGGAAGACAGTGCCCTAGGATGTATTGATGGTATAGGAAGACAGTGCCCTAGGATGTATTGATGGCATAGGAAGACAGTGCCCTAGGATGTATTGATGGCATAGGAAGACAATGGCCTAGGATGCATTGATGGCATAGGAAGACAATGCCCTAGGATGTATTGATGGCATAGGAAGACAATGCCCTAGGATGTATTGATGGCATAGGAAGACAATGCCCTAGGATGTATTCATGGCATAGGAAGACAATGCCCTAGGATGCATTGATGGCATAGGAAGACAATGCCCTAAGATGTATTGATGGCATAGGAAGACAATGCCCTAGGATGTATTGATGACATAGGAAGACAATGCCCTAGGATGTATTGATGGCATAGGAAGACAGTGCCCTAGGATGTATTGATGGCATAGGAAGACAATGCCCTAGGATGTATTGATGGCATAGGAAGACAGTGCCCTAGGATGTATTGATGGCATAGGAAGACAGTGCCCTAGGATGTATTGATGGCATAGGAAAACAGTGCCCTAGGATGTATTGATGGCATAGGAAGACAATGCCCTAGGATGTATTGATGGCATAGGAAGACAATGTCCTAGGATGTATTGATGGCATAGGAAGACAATGCCCTAGGATGTATTCATGGCATAGGAAGACAATGCCCTAGGATGCATTGATGGCATAGGAAGACAATGCCCTAAGATGTATTGATGGCATAGGAAGACAATGCCCTAGGATGTATTGATGACATAGGAAGACAATGCCCTAGGATGTATTGATGGCATAGGAAGACAGTGCCCTAGGATGTATTGATGGCATAGGACACAATGCCCTAGGATGTATTGATGGCATAGGAAGACAGTGCTCTAGGATGTATTGATGGCATTGGAAGACAACGCCCTAGGATGTATTGATGGCATAGGAAGACAATGCCCTAGGATGTATTCATGGCATAGGAAGACAATGCCCTAGGATGCATTGATGGCATAGGAAGACAATGCCCTAAGATGTATTGATGGCATAGGAAGACAATGCCCTAGGATGTATTGATGGCATAGGAAGACAATGCCCTAGGATGTATTCATGGCATAGGAAGACAATGCCCTAGGATGCATTGATGGCATAGGAAGACAATGCCCTAAGATGTATTGATGGCATAGGAAGACAATGCCCTAGGATGTATTGATGACATAGGAAGACAATGCCCTAGGATGTATTGATGACATAGGAAGACAATGCCCTAGGATGTATTGATGGCATAGGAAGACAGTGCCCTAGGATGTATTGATGGCATAGGAAGACAATGCCCTAGGATGTATTGATGGCATAGGAAGACAGTGCTCTAGGATGTATTGATGGCATAGGAAGACAATGCCCTAGGATGTATTGATGGCATAGGAAGACAATGCCCTAGGATGTATTCATGGCATAGGAAGACAATGCCCTAGGATGCATTGATGGCATAGGAAGACAATGCCCTAAGATGTATTGATGGCATAGGAAGACAATGCCCTAGGATGTATTGATGACATAGGATGACAGTGCCCTAGGATGTATTGATGGTATAGGAAGACAGTGTCCTAGGATGTATTGATGGCATAGGAAGACAATGCCCTAGAATGTATTGATGGCATAGGAAGACAGTGCTTTAGGATGTATTGATGGCATAGGAAGACAATGCCCTAGGATGTATTGATGGCATAGGAAGACAATGCCCTAGGATGCACTGATGGCATAGGAAGACAATGCCCTAAGATGTGTTGATGGCATAGGAAGACAATGCCCTAAGATGTATTGATGGCATAGGAAGACAATGCCCTAGGATGTATTGATGACATAGGAAGACAATGCCCTAGGATGTATTGATGGCATAGGAAGACAGTGCCCTAGGATGTATTGATGGCATAGGAAGACAATGCCCTAGGATGTATTGATGGCATAGGAAGACAATGCCCTAGGATGTATTGATGGCATAGGAAGACAATGAACTAGGATGTATTGATGGCATAGGAAGACAATGCCCTGGGATGTATTCATGGCATAGGAAGACAATGCCCTAGGATGCATTGATGGCATAGGAAGACAATGCCCTAAGATATATTGATGGCATAGGAAGACAATGCCCTAGGATGTATTGATGACATAGGAAGGCAATGCCCTAGGATGTATTGATGGCATAGGAAGACAGTGCCCTAGGATGTATTGATGGCATAGGAAGACAATGCCCTAGGATGTATTGATGGCATAGGAAGACAGTGCTCTAGGATGTATTGATGGCATAGGAAGACAATGCCCTAGGATGTATTCATGGCATAGGAAGACAATGCCCTAGGATGCATTGATGGCATAGGAAGACAATGCCCTAAGATGTATTGATGGCATAGGAAGACAATGCCCTAGGATGTATTGATGACATAGGAAGACAATGCCCTAGGATGTATTGATGGCATAGGAAGACAGTGCCCTAGGATGTATTGATGGCATAGGAAAACAGTGCCCTAGGATGTATTGATGGCATAGGAAGACAATGCCCTAGGATGTATTGATGGCATAGGAAAACAGTGCCCTAGGATATATTGATGGCATAGGAAGACAATGCCCTAGGATGTATTGATGGCATAGGAAGACAATGCCCTAGGATGTATTGATGGCATAGGAAGACAATGCCCTAGGATGTATTCATGGCATAGGAAGACAATGGCCTAGGATGCATTGATGGCATAGGAAGACAATGCCCTAAGATGTATTGATGGCATAGGAAGACAATGCCCTAGGATGTATTGATGACATAGGAAGACAATGCCCTAGGATGTATTGATGGCATAGGAAGACAGTGCCCTAGGATGTATTGATGGCATAGGAAAACAGTGCCCTAGGATGTATTGATGGCATAGGAAGACAATGCCCTAGGATGTATTGATGGCATAGAAAGACAGTGCCCTAGGATGTATTGATGGCATAGGAAGACAATGCCCTAGGATGTATTGATGGCATAGGAAGACAATGGCCTAGGATGCATTGATGGCATAGGAAGACAATGCCCTAAGATGTATTGATGGCATAGGAAGACAATGCCCTAGGATGTATTGATGACATAGGAAGACAATGCCCTAGGATGTATTGATGGCATAGGAAGACAGTGCCCTAGGATGTATTGATGGCATAGGAAAACAGTGCCCTAGGATGTATTGATGGCATAGGAAGACAATGCCCTAGGATGTATTGATGGCATAGGAAAACAGTGCCCTAGGATGTATTGATGGCATAGGAAGACAATGCCCTAGGATGTATTGATGGCATAGGAAGACAATGCCCTAGGATGTATTCATGGCATAGGAAGACAATGCCCTAGGATGCATTGATGGCATAGGAAGACAATGCCCTAAGATGTATTGAGGGCATAGGAAGACAATGCCCTAGGATGTATTGATGACATAGGATGACAGTGCCCTAGGATGTATTGATGGTATAGGAAGACAGTGCCCTAGGATGTATTGATGGCATAGGAAGACAATGCCCTAGGATGTATTGATGGCATAGGAAGACAATGCCCTAGGATGTATTGATGACATAGGAAGACAATGCCCTAGGATGTATTGATGGCATAGGAAGACAGTGCCCTAGGATGTATTGATGGCATAGGAAGACAGTGCCCTAGGATGTATTGATGGCATAGGAAGACAATGCCCTAGGATGTATTGATGGCATAGGAAAACAGTGCCCTAGGATGTATTGATGGCATAGGAAGACAGTGCCCTAGGATGTATTGATGGCATAGGAAGACAATGCCCTAGGATGTATTGATGGCATAGGAAGACAATGCCCTAGGATGTATTGATGTGGGAAGACAAGCCCACGAGATGTATTAAGGTAAAGTAAGAAGGTCATAGATAATTTCACTCTGCTCATTAAAAAAGAAGTCATGTTGATCGATGAGATCATAAGTTGGATGTGCCTGGAGCAGAGGATATCAGACTTATTTAGCCAAGGAACACTTTTTTAACTTGAAATATACTGAAGGAACATGTACCATTAAAAAAATTATTTCATACTGGCAGATTATTGCATAAGATTTTTACTAGAGGGAAGAAGGTATTCCCCTATACAAAGAAGGGAGATAATCTCGAAGATTTCTTTTCTTATCATGGTTTCTCGTACATCACACAGCTGCTGGCTTATCAGTCAGGTACGCTAACTACAAGATCACATAGGGATATATAAAATGATCAAAATTTCATTTCTACTAATTTTTCTTTTACTCTTTTAATGAATATTTTTTTTGGAATTCCTTTTAACATCTCATGGAACACATTATGGGAAACACTGGTGTACAGAAATGAAGCTACGTTCGGATCGATGTAGGGAAATGAAGCTACGTTCGGATTGGTGTACGGAAATGAAGCTACCTTCGGATTGATGTAGGGAAATGAAGGTACGGCCGGATTGATGTAGGAAAATGAAGCTACCTACGGATTGATGTCGGGAAATGAAGCTACCTTCGGATTGATGTAGGAAAATGAAGCTACCTTCGGATTCATGTAGGGAAATGAAGCTACGTTAGGATTGATATAGGGAAATGAAGCTACTTTCGGATTCATGTAGGGAAATGAAGCTACGTTCGGATTGGTGTAGGGAAATGAAGGTACGACCGGATTGATATAGGGAAATGAAGCTACGTTCGGATTGGTGTAGGGAAATGAAGCTACGTTCGGATTGGTGTACGGAAATGAAGCTACGTTCGGACTGATGTAGGGAAATGAAGGTACGTTCGGATTGATATAGGGAAATGAAGCTACGTTCGGATTGGTGTAGGGAAATGAAGCTACGTTCGGACTGATGTAGGGAAATGAAGCTACATTCGGATTGATGTAGGGAAATGAAGCTACATTCGGATTGATGTAGGGAAATGAAGCTACGTTAGGATTGATGTAGGGAAATGAAGCTACGTTCGGATTTGTGTACGGAAATGAAGCTACGTTAGGATTGATGTAGGGAAATGAAGGTACGGCCGGATTGATGTAGGAAAATGAAGCTACGTTCGGATTGGTGTAGGGAAATGAAGCTACGTTCGGACTGATGTAGGGAAATGAAGCTACATTCGGATTGATGTAGGGAAATGAAGCTACGTTAGGATTGATGTAGGGAAATGAAGGTACGGCCGGATTGATGTAGGAAAATGAAGCTACGTTCGGATTGATGTAGGGAAATGAAGCTACGTTCGGATTTGTGTACGGAAATGAAGCTACGTTCGGACTGATGTAGGGAAATGAAGGTACGTTCGGATTGATGTGGGGAAATGAAGCTACGTTCGGATTGGTGTAGGGAAATGAAGGTACGACCGGATTGATATAGGGAAATGAAGGTACAGCCGGATTGATGTAGGGAAATGAAAGTACGTTTGGATTCATGTAGGGAAATGAAGCTACGTTCGGATTGATGTAGGGAAATGAAGCTACGTTTGGATTGGTGTAGGGAAATGAAGGTACAGCCGGATTGATGTAGGGAAATGAAGGTACTACCGGATTGATGTAGGGAAATGAAGCTACCTTCGGATTGATGTAGGGAAATGAAGGTACAGCTTTATTGGTGTAAGGAAATGAAGTTACGGTCGAGTTGGTGTAGAGAAATTAATCTGCAGCTATGTTGTTGTAGCGAAATGAGGTTGCAGCCGAATTGGTGTTGCTGATTTATAAAAAAAAAATAAAAAACCCTCAAGCAGCTGCTTGCCACATAGGTCTGACAGGAGCCTGTCAGTTTTTATGCCATAGTAGAAGGTCTGTGAGGATGGCAGGAACCTCAGCAGAAAAACGACATATACATCCATGCCTTACCCTGGGCTCGAACCCAGGTCCCTTAGATCAGTAGCCAAGCGCGCTAACCACTCGGCCACGGTATATATATTTTATTTTTATGTATATATTTCCGAGTCTAAATACAGGTGGTTTTTGGTGTAAAGTAACAAGACCAGTGAGTGTATTTACATTGATCAACAAAGCTATGGGGTAAATAGTGAAAGAGATCTTGGACCACAGTGGCATTGGGTTGCTTTACCTCTGAGCGGCACTTTTTTGCACACCATGGGCTAAATGGCCAGGTCACAAGGACCCCGAAGGCTCAGAGAAGGTTCGGGGATGGAACAAACTGGAACAGCTGTTGGGAAACAGATGGTAGCCTCCCGTCAAGTCCATCCAGCATGATCTCTAACTTGCACAGGGTATGGCTCTCCCGCACACAGGGCCACGGGTTAACGTCCCATCCGACGACCTTTCTAAGACCCATCGGTGTCCCCTACTGACAATTGGCATGGCGGCCATGATGGCATAAAAGTGTAGACGTTGGCTTATAAGGCTATGAGGCGGACTGATTTGGTCTTCAAGTCGGTGTCTCAGAATGATGTTTGTGAAAGAGGTCACGTGCTGAGTTTAATTAAGGACGTGAGCTGTTTATTAATGGTGTATGGGGAGAAATCACAAATTGTGTTGGGGTATAACTTTTCGAGTCTAAATATATTTAATACAGGCATAATTTAGAACCAAGTTTTACCTTTCGATTTATTTAGATGCAAACCGTTCAATTTAGAAAATTAATCTTGCCAAATTTACCGAAATTTACTTAAGAGTAGAAACATGAGAATAGCAAATTCACTATCAAGCAATGTTCCCAAGGTTGGGTTGGGTTGTTTTACCTCTGAGCGGCACTATTTTGCACAACATGGGCTAAATGGCCAGGTCACATGGACCCCGAAGGCTCAGAGAAGGTTGGGGGAGGGGACCCACTGGAACAGCTGTTGGGAGACAGATGGTAGCCTCCCGTCAAGGCCATCCAGCGTGTTCTTTAACGTGCACAGGGTATGGCTCTCCCGCACACGGGGCCACGGCTTAACGTCCCATCCGACGGACGACGTCTTTCCAAGCCCATCGGTGTCCCCTACTGACACGTGACACGAAGGTTGCCAGATCACTAATTTCTAAAAAAATCGTTGTCAGATATTTTTTTTTCTCTATTCTGTAATCAACCATAGTGTTCGGATATTTTTTTCGACGACTGTACAAGAATTTAGGAACTTACTGCAAAGCTGTGGGCCAGAAAGTAATACAGGGAGAAAGTAGTCGTCGTGTCGAAAGTATTGTGATAATTGAAAAATTACTACTACAGGAAAAGAAATAATATTGAGTTGTAGTTGAGTTGGTGAAAAAATATTTTTCCCTGCACAAAAATTATAAATAAAAATAACCTTTAAAAATTTCCTTTTATCCATAGGGGCGGGGGTGGCTCAGTCGGTAGCGCGCCAGTCTCGTAATCTCCAATTCCTAGGTTAGAGTCCCAGCTGGGTCAGCGTTGAGATTCATATCCGCAAAATTCCCCGCCCTGCCCACGTTCAGTAGGGGACACTGATGGGCTTGGAAAGACCGCCGTCCGTCGGATGGGATGTTAAGCCGTGACCCCGTGTGCGGGAGAGCCATACCCTGTGCACGTTAAAGAACACGCTGGATGGCCTTGACGGGAGGCTACCATCTGTCTCACAACAGCTGTTCCAGTGGGTCCCCTCCCCCAACCTTCTCTGAGCCTTCGGGGTTCATGTCCACTTTTTTGCACACCAATAAGCCCTAGGTGTGCAAAAAAGTGCCGCTCAGAGGTAAAACAACCCAACGTTAAAGAACACGCTGGATGGCCTTGACGGGAGGCTACCATCTGTCTCCCAACAGCTGTTCCAGTGGGTCCCCTCCCCCAACCTTCTATGAATCTTCGGGGTACATGTGACCTGGCCATTAGGCCATGGTGTGCAAAAAAGTGCCGCTCAGAGGTAAAACAACCCAAATCCATAGCCAAGCGTGCTAACCATTGAGACAAATCAAGAAGTCGCGATGGCGTGATTCTCAGCAATTCGTCATGATCTATCAACAACCAATTAGAAGTTAGAAAGCCATAACTGTTTTTTCATTCTATTCCAAAGATGAGGTTGCTGCGAAAAAAAAAATTCTTTCACGTTCAATAAAAATTAACTATTTTTTAGTTTAACTCATGGCTGGTTGGGTTGTTTTACTTCTAAGCGGCACTTTCTTGCACACAATGCTATGGACTAAATGGCAGGTCACAAGAACCCCAGGAGCTCACAGAAGGCTGGGGAAGGGAACCCACTACATAGCTGTTAGGACACACATGGTAGCTTCCCATGAAGGACATACAACGTGCATTTTAACGTGTGTAGGGGATGACTCCCCCACACACGGGACCACGGCTTAACATCCCATCCAATGGACGATGACCCTTCCATCCTCTTACTGCCTTAGGGAAAAGAGGGGACTTTTGCGGAGGTAAATCTCAACGCTGATCCAGGTAAAATTCGAAGTTAGAATCTGCAGATTATTAGCTTGGCACTCACTATGGCTGTTTGTAGTTTGCTTATCTCTATTAACTATTTCATTCTTACTTTTAAATTTCAGAATCAATTTATAGCTGAAGTAAACAAATGTGGATTTTTTTAATTTCAGGACTACGAAGTACGATCTTATCCTTCCTTCACGTGGATCAGTTCTTCTGCTGACGCAACTCTGAGGAAGAATGTGTCACGTCAGCTGATCAAACTTCTCTACAGCTACCTGGATGGTGAAAACGACAAAGGTGAAGCAATGGACTCTTTCAGCCTTTCATTGGTTATTTGTTAAGAAATACGATTTTGTAATATCGTGTTCAATTCTGATATGCAAGTAGAGTAAACCCTCTCTAGTCCGGATAGAGCTAATCCGGATTAACGAAAGTTATCGTTCAACTTGTTGAACAAAGGTGTTCCTTTTGGGCTGTTTTAGTACAGTCGCTCAAAAAGTGTCCGAACACTATGTTTAATTACAGAATTCAGAAAAAATATCTGACAACGATTTTTTTTTAGAAATTAGTGATCTGACAACCTTCGTGTCACGTGATTACAGAATTCAGGAAAAATATCTGGAGCGTGTACAGCAACTGTACACGCTCCAGTTACCGTTCACAGAAAACTGGAGCGTGTGCAGTTACTGCACACGCTCCAGTTTGCTGTGAACGGTAACCAGTCTGCTGTGAACGGTAACTGCTGTAAACGCTCAATATTTCTGTGAGTGAGCCCACACGATCCAGGTCTTTGTGAGCCCACACGATCCAGGTCTTTGTGAGCTCACACGATCCAATGTGCTGTGAACATTAACCGCAACCGCTCCAGTTTGCTGTGAACGGTAACTGCACACGCTCAATATTTCTGTGAGTGAGCCCACACGATCCAGGTCTTTGTGAGCTCACAGGATCCAATGTGCTGTGAACATTAACCGCAACCGCTCCAGTTTGCTGTGAACGGTAACTGCACACGCTCAATATTTCTGTGAGTGAGC
Organism: Ryuthela nishihirai; assembly: GCA_038380435.1. NCBI lineage: Eukaryota > Metazoa > Arthropoda > Arachnida > Araneae > Heptathelidae > Ryuthela > Ryuthela nishihirai. The sequence goes on from JAWZYU010000002.1 coordinate 64,829,991, forward strand.
CCACAAGATCCAGTCTTTGTGAGGCCACACGATCCAGGTCTTTGTGAGCTCACACGATCCAATGTGCTGTGAACATTAACCGCAACCGCTCCAGTTTGCTGTGAACGGTAACTGCACACGCTCAATATTTCTGTGAGTGAGCCCACACGATCCAGGTCTTTGTGAGCCCACACGATCCAGGTCTTTGTGAGCCCACACGATCCAGGTCTTTGTGAGCTCACACGATCCAATGTGCTGTGAACATTAACCGCAACCGCTCCAGTTTGCTGTGAACCGTAACTGCACACGCTCAATATTTCTGTGAGTGAGCCCACACGATCCAGGTCTTTGTGAGCCCACACGATCCAGGTCTTTGTGAGCCCACACGATCCAGGTCTTTGTGAGCTCACACGATCCAATGTGCTGTGAACATTAACCGCAACCGCTCCAGTTTGCTGTGAACGGTAACTGCACACGCTCAATATTTTCGTAAGTGAGCCCACACGATCCAGGTCTTTGTGAGCTCACACGATCCAATGTGCTGTGAACATTAACCGCAACCACTCCAGTTTACTGTGAACGGTAAGTGCACACGCTCCATATTCATTGCATTATATATTCATACGCATTACATATATTAAAAAATATCCGAATACTATGGTTGATTACAGAATTCAGAAAAAATATCTGGCAACGATTTTTTTAGAAATTAGTGATCTGGCAACCTTCGTTGACCACGTGACACGAAGGTTGCCAGATCACTAATTTCTAAAAAAATCGTTCCCAGATATTTTTTCTGAATTCTGTAATCAACCATAGTGTTCTGATACTTTTTTGAGCGACTGTACCATAAATGAAAATTTTTTGTGTTCAAAGCTTTTCGTGTTTCAGGAACATCTTTTGCTTCACTAATCTGTGCCGCTTCTTCCCCCAAATAATCCGGATTAACGAGGGTTTACTCTATTTTGAATTCCACAGATTTGAAAAAATAGCATTATTAGAGAAAATTTTGTGTTGCTTTATCTCTGAGTGGCGTTATTTTTATTTTGTCCAGGGTTGGGTTGTTTTACCTCTGAGCGGCACTTTTTTGCACACCATGGGCTAAATGGCCAGGTCACAAGGACTCCGAAGGCTCAGAGAAGGTTGGGGGAGGGGACCCACTGGAACAGCTGTTGGGAGACAGATGGTAGCCTCCCGTCAAGGCCATCCAGCGTGTTCTTTAACGTGCACAGGGTATGGCTCTCCCGCACACGGAGCCACGGCTTAACGTCCCATCCGGCCGACGGCGGCCTTTCCAACCCCATCGGTGTCCCCTACTGACCGTCGGCAGGGCGAGGAATTTTTGCGGAAATAAATCTCAACGCTGACCCAGCTGGGACTCGAACTTGGGAACTACAGATTACGAGCCTGGCGCTCTACCGACTGAGCCTCCCCCGCACCGAATTTAGCCAGGGCTATACAAAGATGAGCAACAGGGCAATAAAAATCAAGGGGAGCCAAAATTTTAAGGGTTCTTCGCCTACAATGAATTTGTATCGTGCAGTGTTTCAATTCGTCCTTTTTGCAATCTGTAGGCTAGATTAATATACTTATATTAGAAATAAGAACAATATAAAGGTTTGAATAGCTCTGGCTACAGTTTGTAATTTCCTGTTTGTCTGTCCCATGGCCGAGTGATTAGCGCGCTTGGCTACTGATCTAAGGGATCTGGGTTCGAGCCCCATGGATGTATGTGTCGTTTTTTCTGCTGAGGTCCTGCCATCCCCTCAGACCTTCTACTATGGCATATCAACTGACAGGCTCCTGTCAGACCTCTGTGGCAATTTTTATTTTATCAGTTACAATTTGAGCTCTGGCTACTATCAAAGCCCAGGTTATAAATTAAAACTAGCTGAGACCAGCACTTATTGCAGACAGTTTTTCAATTAATTTATGAACATTTGTATACCCAAATGTATACAAAGCTGAGCAGCGTTCGCACTGCATTTGCTGGGTTGGGTTGTTTTACCTCTGAGCGGCACTTTTTTGCACACCATGGGCTAAACGGCCAGATCACATGGACCACGAAGGCTCAGAGAAGGTTGGGGGAGGGGACCCACTGGAACAGCTGTTGGGAGACAGATGGTAGCCTCCCGTCAAGGCCATCCAGCGTGTTCTTTAACGTGCACAGGGTATGTCTCTCCCGCACACGGGGCCACGGCTTAACATCCCATCCGACGGACGGCGGCCTTTCCAAGCCCATCGGTGTCCCCTACTGACCGTGGGCAGGGCGGGGAATTTTGCGGAGATACTGCATTTGCTGTATTCGCACATTCAAATGCAGTGCGAACTGAAGGGGTACGCAACAGAGAATGATACTTAATGGGAGAGTCCCACAGATTCTAAGATGTCTTCGATCGCCCAATCAATTATCAGCCTACAATTTAAGCAGCGGCTACTATTAAGGACCCTGCGTTTAATATGTCATATATGGTACTTTTTGTTTTCTCCCAAAATTCCCCGCCCTGCCCACGGTCAGTAGGGGACACCGATGGGCTTGGAAAGGCCGCCGTCCATCGGATGGGACGTTAAGCTTGGTAACGTTAAGCTTGGTAATAAGGACGTTTTCTACTTGGTCTTTTCCTCCTCACCGACGGGGCGGGGGTGGCTCAGTCGGTAGCGCGCCAGGCTCGTAATCTGTAGTTCCCAGGTTCGAGTCCCAGCTGGGTCAGCGTTGAGATTTATCTCCGCGAAATTCCCCGCCATGCCCACAGTCAGTAGGGGACACCGATGGGCTTGGAAAGGCCGCCGTCCGTCGGATGGGGACGTTAATCTGTGGGCCCGTGTGCGGGAGAGCCATACCCTGTGCACGTTAAAGAACACGCTGGATGGCCTTGACGGGAGATTACCATCTGTCTCCCAACAGCTGTTCCAGTGGGTCCCCTCCCCCAACCTTCTCTGAGCCTTCGGGGTCCTTATGACCTGGCCATTTAGCCCATGGTGTGCAAAAAAGTGCCGCTCAGAGGTAACAACACAACCCAGCTTTTTGTTTTCATGGAGCATTTCATGAATTTCATTTAGCAATAAGCCAAGTATATTATGATACATTTCCACATTTCACGAAAATTGCCTGTTTACTTCTGTTTTGTAAATGCTTCTTTATTTTTCAAAATATTTTCTGCTAGGTGTTCCTGTTGCAAGGATGCTTCCATACCGAACTAAGAAAGTTGCAGGAGGTCAGTCGAACTCCTACACCATATCCATTCCTATTAAGATAGCGGAGGGCGCTGAACCTCCAAAGCCTTCCAATCCTTCAGTGACAATACACAAGGAACCGCCCACTTCTTACGTTGTCAGGTTGGTCTTTTTAATCCGTTTTTCAAAACAGAAAACGTACTAATGATTTCACTCTGAGATCTGTTTCTACTGTCTGTACAGTCGCTCAAAAAAGTATCCGAGCACTATGGTTGATTACAAAATTCAGAAAAAATATCTGGCAACGATTATTTTTAGAAATTAGTGATTTGGCAACCTTCGTGTCACGTGATTACAGAATTCAGGAAAAATATCTGGAGCGTGTACAGCAACTGTACACGCTCCAGTTACCGTTCACAGCAAACTGGAGCGTGTGCAGTCACTGCACACGCTCCAGTTTGCTGTGAACGGTAACTGCACGCGCTCAATATTTCCGTGAGTGAGCCCACACGATCCAGGTCTTTGTGAACTCACACGATCCAATGTGCTGTGAACATTAACCGCAACCGCTCCAGTTTACTGTGAACGGTATCTGCACACCCTCCATATTCATTGCATTATATATTCATACGCATTATATATATATTAAAAAATATCCGAACAGTATGGTTGATTGCAGAATTCAGACTGATTGCAGAACAGATTACAGAAGATTGCAGACAGATTACAGAATTGCTGTCAACGATTTTTTTTAGAAATTAGTGATCTGGCAACCTTCGTGTCATGTGGTTGCCAGATCACTAATTTCTAAAAAAAACGTTGCCAGATATTTTTTCTGAATTCTGTAATCAACCATAGTGTTTGGATACTTTTTAATATATATATAATGCGTATGAATATATAATGCAATGAATATGGAGCGTGTGCAGTTACCGTTCACAGCAAACTGGAGCGGTTGCGGTTAATGTTCACAGCACATTGGATCGTGTGAACTCACAAAGACCTGGATCGTGTGAACTCACAAAGACCTAGATCGTGTGGGCTCACTCACGGAAATATTGAGCGTGTGCAATTACCGTTCACAGCAAACTGGAGCGTGTGCTGTGAAGGTAACTGGAGCGTGTACAGTTGCTGTACACGCTCCAGATATTTTTCCTGAATTCTGTAATCACGTGACACGAAGGTTGCCAGATCACGAATTTCTAAAAAAATCGTTGCCAGATATTTTTCTGAATTCTGCAATCAACCATAGTGTTCGGATACTTTTTTGAGCGACTGTACATACTGAACTTTTTTTGCTTTCACAGATAAGTTAAAAATTCATTTTGGGTTGAATAGGTGTTGAGGAAATATTACGCTTCGCATTTTCGGAATTTTTCCATTAGCGTTAACGATGATGAAAACGATGTGGAAAAAATTGAAATATGCCAAAAATTTAAACGATTTATTTATGCTAAAAATTCGAAATTTTGTTGGTAGAATGTAACGAGCCAGAAGTTTACATTTGCTGCAGTGATTTCTTTCCTTATTCCCCTGGTCGTGGGAGCCATACCCTGTGCACATTAAAGAACACGCTGGATGGCTTTGACGGGAGGCTACCATCTGTCTTCCAACAGCTGTTCCAGTGGGTCCCCTCCCCCAACCTTCTCTGAGACTTCGGAGTCCTTGTGACCTGGCCGTTTAGCCCATAGTGTGCAAAAAAGTGCAGCTCAGAGGTAAAACAACCCAACCTCATGGTGGGGGGTGTCGGTCACTCAGTCGGCAGCGTGCCAGGCTCGTATTCTTCAGCTCCCAGGTTCGAGTTCCATCGTGCCAGGCTCGTATTATTCAGCTCCCAGGTGCGAGTTCCATCGTGCCAGGCTCATATTCTTCAGCTTCCAGTTGCGAGTTCCATCGTGCCAGGCTCGTATTCTTCAGCTCCCAGGTGCGAGTTCCATCGTGCCAGGCTCGTATTCTTCAGCTCCCAGGTTCGAGTTCCATCGTGCCAGCGTTTCGATTTATCTGCGCTAAATCCCCGGCCTGCCCTTGGTCAGTAGGAGACACCGTGGTAAGGTTGCTGCCCATCGGATGAGACGTAAAGTCGTGGTTCCTTGTGCTAGAGAGCCGTACACTTTGCACATTGAAGAACACGCTGGATGGCCTTCATGAGACACTTCCATCTGTCTTCTAGCAGTTTTCCAGTGGGTCCTCCCCCCAACTTTCTCTGAGCCTTCGCGGACCTTTTGACCTGGCCATTTATCTCCTCGCGTGCAAAAAAGTACGGCTCAGAGGTAAAATAACCAACAACCCATCTTGAATCAGTGGCATTACGTTTCCTATTACCTTGCTTGCAAAGAGTTCAAAATTAATTTCCACAGCAAACTTTAATAAGAACTAAACTGTTATGCAGCCTCATTTTCGTCTTCGGATGCTTATAACTATTTCCCCACTATCTCCAAAGATTGTTAAATGTTCCAGCAGCCAGTCGAAGAAGTGTTCAGCAGCTTTCAACTTGTGGATGTTTCACGCACTTTTCACTAAATTCTTTAAAAACGTCTAAAGCGAGAGGGTAAATGGGAAATACAGTCTCCTGCCCCCCCCCCTTTACCGGCATTTCATCCCCTCCCCCTCCTTAATGTTTTCTGGATCTGCAATCATCAGTTGATTCGAATATTTCCTGTAGGAGAATGCAAAATCATAAAGTGACAAAAATAATGACATTCTGCTTGGAAGGAACGTTAGAGCAATCAATTTTTTTCAACTAATTATTTCAAGTGTTTCTTGTATACTGAAAGTTTTCCTGTGATACTTTATTACTGAAATATCTTATATTCCACAGAGGCTTTGGGTTGGGTTTTACCTCTGAGCGGCATTTTTTTTGCACACGATGGACTAAATGGCCAGGACTCAGAAGGGTGGGGGAGGGAACCCACTGGAACAACTGTTGGGAGACAGATGGTAGCCACCCGTCAAGGCCATCCAGCGTGTTCTTTAACGTGCACAGGGTATGGCTCTCCCGCACACGGGGCCACGGCTTAACGTCCCATCCGACGGACGGCGGTCTTTTCAAGCCCATCGGTGTCCCTTACTGACCGTGGGCAGGGCGGGGAAATTTTGCGGAGATAAATCTCAACGCTGACCCAGCTGGGACTCGAACCTGGGAACTACAGATTACGAGCCTTTTGCGCTATCGACTGAGTTGTTGGGTTGTTTTACCTCTGAGCGGCACTTTTTTGCACACCATGGGCTAAATGGCCAGGTCACATGGACCCCGAAGGCTCAGAGAAGGTTGGGGGAGGGGACCCACTGGAACAGCTGTTGGGAGACAGATGGTAGTTTCCCGTCAAGGCCATCCAGCGTGTTCTTTAACGTGCACAGGGTATGGCTCTCCCGCACACGGGGCCACGGCTTAACGTCCCATCCGACGGACGGCGGCCTTTCCAAGCCCATCGGTGTCCCCTACTGACCGTGGGCAGGGCAGGGAATTTTGCGGAGATAAATCTCAACGCTGACCCAGCTGGGACTCGAACCTGGGAACTACAGATTACGAGCCTTTTGCGCTATCGACTGAGCAAAATCCATAAGAATTGATTACATAGGAAGAGAGAGAGAGGGGGGCGGGGGCGTAATTCAGAATTTTTTTGCCCGGGCGCAAAAATACCTAGTTCGCACATTGTGTATGCATATTACGATAAAATGATACTGTTTTGATGAAAGCATTTTAATCTTTGCAGATCCTTTGACGGCATGATCAGACGAGAAAGCGAATGGGATGCCCAAGCAGACGCCTTGAAAAGAGCCGTATCCAATGACGACAAAGTGAGCACAGGCTTCTATTACTGGAGTGTTTACGATCCCCCCTGGAGGGAGGACAATAGGCTGAACGAAGTGTGGATGACGAAATCCGGGGCCTAGAGGCAACGCTCTCCTGTCTTGAAGACAGAAAATTACAGAACACTCGCTACCGACACGTCTGCACAGAACGCTTTGAATTTCATTAGAAAATAAACCTATCCCTCGATTTACACGGTACTCAGTTCACACAATTTTGGCTTTGCACGGCCAAAAAATGCAACCAGTTTCGATTTACACGGTACTGACTGAGATTTCCTTTCTATGTACGTCTCAGTCAGTACCGTGTAAATCGAAACTGGTTGCATTTTTTGACCGTGCAAAGCTAAAATTGTGTGAACGGAGTACCGTGTAAATCGAGGGATAGGTGTAATGGCACTAGGAGTAAGAGTAGTCGATGCTTTCTTTTTTTTTCAGCAATTTTACAACTTTTTTGGTAGAATTTATAACTTTAGGTGTTGGGTTGTAGCAAAAATTTTTGGAATAAATTGATTCCTCCATTATTAATTGCATTTGCATTCTTTTATTCTATTTTCATTCAACTGTATTATATTAACTATTCTAAACACCATCACCAATTCATGATATTTGAGACGCTAAAAATGGCCTAGATATTTGGAACGGGTGGTTGATTGTGCAATGGCCAAATCTACAGTTCAGGATAAATGTACAATCACCCAAAAAATATCCGAACACTACGGTTGATTACAGAACTTAGAAAAAATATCTGGCAACGATTTTTTTTTAGAAATTAGTTATCTGGCAACCTTCGTGTACTGTACACGAAGGTTGCCAGATAACTAATTTTTAAAGAAATCTTTGCGAAATATTTTTTTCTGAATTCTGTAATCAACCATAATGTTCGGATATTTTTTTAATATATATAATGCGTATGAATATATAATGCAATGAATATGGAGCGTGTGCAGTTACCGTTCACAGCAAACTGGAGCGGTTGCGGTTAATGTTTACAGCACATTGGATCGTGTGAGCTCACAAAGACCTGGATCGTGTGGGCTCACTCACATAAATATTGAGCGTGTGCAGTTACCGTTCACAGTAAACTGGAGCGTGTGCAGTAACTGCACACGCTCCAGTTTGCTGTGAATAGTAACTGGAGCGCTCCAGATATTTTTCCTGAATTCTGTAATCACGTGACACGAAGGTTGCCAGATCACTGATTTCCAAAAAAATCGTTGCCAGATATTTTTTTCTGAATTCTGTAATCAACCATAGCGTTCGGATATTTTATTGAGCGACAGTATTTCAAGAACTAAATTTAACACTGTGGATGGACCAGGAGGGGATCCAGAGTATGTCTTGGGGGGGGGGGGGCGATATACGAGGTAGCGTTCCTTTTGGAATTACGAAGTCCGCAAGCAAAATAAAATGGATCTCGCAGTTTTACTACATCTTTAGGTGGAAAAGAAGTCTATTCCTTTTTTCTTTTGGGCCCAAGAGCAATTTAATAAAATAAGATTACAGCTTTACCTCGGTAGATAGGCTCTGGGATATCACCATATAAATCGACGCCGTACAAATAAATACAAATAAGTTATGCGAAAAACTTTCTGATGAATTATTCGTATTCCTCGGAATTATTAATGAACACGTAAATTAAATGTTTTATTTACATCTATTTATCCCGAATCTATCTCTTGTTATCAATCTTATATCTGATTTTAGAAGAAATGTTTTCATTTTTTTTACCTACATCATTCCAATCAGAAATAATATTAAAGACGCAAGAACTGGAAATCGCCATCGTAACGATGCACCATCAACTGAAGTGGAACATTCTTCATGTACAGTCGCTCAAAAAATTATTCGAACACTATGGTTGATTACAGAATTCAGAAAAAATATCTGACAACGATTTTTTTAGAAATTAGTGATCTGGCAACCTTCGTGTCACGTGACACGAAGGTTGCCAGATCACTAATTTATAAAAAAAATCGTTGCCAGATATTTTTTCTGAATTCTGCAATCAAGCATAGTGTTCGGATACTTTTTTGAGCGACTGTAGGTGGTCATATTATTTTGATACTAGATCGTGTGGGCTCACTCACGGAAATATTTAGCGTGTGCAGTTACCGTTCACAGCAAATTGGAGCGTGTGCAGTAACTGCACACGCTTCAGTTTGCTGTGAACGGTAACTGGAGCGTGTACAGTCTGTACACGCTCCAGATATTTTTCCTGAATTCTGTAATAAAATCATATTCTGTAATAAATTCATTTTTTTTTTTCAATTTCCTGAATTCTGTAATAAATTCATAAAATGCGATGGTAAGAAGGGCAAACACACCCTTAAGCTTAGGCGGGGGTGGCTCAGTCGGTAGCGCGCCAGGCTCGTAATCTGTAGTTCCCAGGTTCGAGTCCCAGCTGGGTCAGCGTTGAGATTTATCTCCGCAAAATTCCCCGCCCTGCCCACGGTCAGTAGGGGACACCGATGGGCTTGGAAAGGCCGCCGTCCGTCGGATGGGACGTTAAGCCGTGGTCCCATGTGCGGGAGAGCCATACCCTGTGCACTTTAAAGAACACACTGGATGGCCTAGATGGGAGGCTACCATATGTCTCCTAACAGCTGTTCCAGTGGGTCCCCTCCCCCAAACATCTCTGAGCCTTCGGGGTCGTTGTGACCTGGCCATTTAGCCCATGGTTTGCAAAAAAGTTCAGCTCAGAGGTAAAACAAACCAAAGCCCCTTAAACAAAAGAAGCTTGTTACAGGCTGTGACATTCAAGGGATTTGAGCTTGGCTTCAGGAGCAAGCAGAGAAATGCAACCTGGGAATCTATCTCTTCAAACTGTAGGTGACATTTCTGGGAGCAGTTGTTGACGAGGGAAACTTACCATTGCTCGTCGGTGCGAAGCACTCGCACGATTCCAAGGGAACAATCAGAACCAAGTCGCATTTATCGGTTTCCATCTTATGAGGGATAATCGGGTTGTAGAGATTCGTGCTTCCCTGTGGGTGGACGTTCGATAGAGCTAGTGGTCGACACTTAATGTTGACCCACCCAGGCTCTACAATAGCTATTTTGCCACCCAGAACGAACTTGGATATCTGGCGCTAGTTGAGATCCGCTATCAGCTCGTCCAGTTTTACAGCAGCTGTGATTAACTTATTGGCCAATTTTCTCCAAGTGTTAAATTTCCCTGATATAATTTTGGAGTGGAGCTAAATTTTTATATTTGTTGTTTGAGATGGCTTTCCGTAAACGGAAATTTTGAAGCAGGAGGAAATTAGGAACCTATTTTTTGCAATTGATAGTTCAGAGAATGAAGTCAAGAAATTCAGATGGCTGAAAAACAGAACGAGGTTTCTATCGCAATCAACGAAGAATTAACAGTTGCCCTGAATGGCAAGGAAAAAAGGTTTTTCAACGCTACAAAGTGGGAGCGGGGGTGGCTCAGTCGGTAGCTCGCCAGGCTCGTAATCTGTAGTTCCCAGGTTCGAGTCCCAGCTGGGTCAGCGTTTGAGATTTATCTCCGCATAATTCCCCGCCCTCCCCACGGTCAGTAGGGGACACCGATGGGCTTGGAAAGGCCGCCATCCGTCGGATGGGACGTTAAGCCGTGGCTCCTTGTGCGGGAGAGCCATACCCTGTGCACGTTATAAAAAATATATCTGGAGCATGTACAGTTGCTGTACACGCTCCAGATATTTTTCCCGAATTCTGTAATCACGTGACACGAAGGTTGCCAGTTCACTAATTTCTAAAAAAATCGTTGCCAGATATTTTTTCTGAATTCTGTAATCAACCATAGTGTTCGGATACTGTTTTGAGCGACTGTACATAACTAAATGATTTTACTAATTCCTAATACTAATTAAAAGTATATATATTTATGTTTCTAAATAAAATATTTTCTTGGTTCCTTAAAAGTAGTTTTTTTTTCTAATTCTTTTGAAATGCATGTTTTAGTTTTTAAGTTGAGAATTTTCCCCTGCTGCTCTTTTAGAGTCTAGTTTTTTCTTGTAGTGCCTCTTCAATACATTTTGGTAGAAGTGTCCTGATCAAAAGGGAAGCAAAATACATACGGATCAAAATTGGAATGCTATCGATAATATTAATGCAGTACCGGAATTTTTTATTTATGACAATTTCAAAATTCCCACGCTTAAAAGATAATTGTTCGAATAATTTCAATTTGAGAAATCAAATGACCATATGACCATTGATCGTTTTTTTGGTGATACTGAGGTATTTCAACCTGTCTGATCGAAGTTTTCTGCACCCACGAGATATGCATAGTACAGTCGCTCAAAAAAGTATCCGAACACTATGGTTGACTACAGAATTCAGAAAAAATATCTTTCAACGATTTTTTTTAGAAATTAGTGATCTGGCAACCTTCGTGTCACGTGATTACAGAATTCAGGGAAAATATCTGGAGCGTGTAGAGCAACTGTACACGCTCCAGTTACCGTTCACAGCAAACTGGAGCGTGTGCAGTAACTGCACACGCTCCAGTTTGCTGTGAACGGTAACTGCACACGCTCAATGTTTCCGTGAGTGAGCCCACACGATCCAGGTCTTTGTGAGTTCACACGATCCAATGTGCTGTGAACATTAACTGCACACGCTCCAGTTTGCTGCGAAAGGTAACTGCACACGCTCCAGTTTGCTGCGAACGGTAACTGCACACGCTCAATATTTCCGTGAGTGAGCCCACACGATCCAATGTGATGTGAACATTAACCGCAACCGCTCCAGTTTGCTGTGAACGGTAACTGCACACGCTCAATATTTCCGTGAGTTAGCCCACACGATCTAGTATCAAAATAATATGACCACCTACAGTCGTTCAAAAAAGTATCCGAACACTATGGTTGACTACAGAATTCAGAAAAAATATCTGACTTCGTGTCACATGACATGAAGGTTGCCAGATCTCTAATTTCTGAAAAAAATCGTTGCCAGATATTTTTTCTGAATTCTGTAGTCAACCATAGTGTTCGGATACTTTTTTGAGCGACTGTACATTCAGCAGATTCGTAAATGTGAATCAAATCTCCGTTCGTCTTCTGCTTAAGGGCTGCTTCGTCCCCGCCCCCCCCCCCCCCATAGATTCGCCACTCGGCTGGATCTCCACTTTCTATGATGATGCTTGAGGATTATTATTATGCATAAATAGAACTTTGTGGATTTGAAAAGGATTTGAATTTTGTTTGAGTTCTTTTACCTCTCAGCGGCACTTTTTTTGCACACGGGGCGGGGGTGGCTCAGTCGGTAGCGCGCCAGGCTCGTAATCTGTAGTTCCCAGGTTCGAGTCCCAGCTGGGTCAGCGTTGAGATTTATCTCCGCAAAATTTCCTCGCCCTGCCCACGGTCAGTAGGGGACACCGATAGGCTTGAAAAGACCGCCGTCCGTCGGATGGGACGTTAAGCCGTGGCCCCGTGTGCGGGAGAGCCATACCCTGTGCACGTTAAAGAAACGCTGGATGGCCTTGACGGGAGGCTACCATCTGTCTCCCAACAGTTGTTTCAATGGGTCCCCTCCCCCAACTTTCTCTGAGCCTTCGGGGTCCTTGTGGCCTGGCCATTTAGCCCATGGTGTGCAAAAAAGTGCCGCTCAGAGGTAAAACAATCCAATCCAATTTTTTGCACACAATGGGCTAAATGGCCAAGTCACAAGGACCCCGAGGACTCAAAGAAGGTTGGGGGAGGGGACCCAGTGGAACAGCTGTTAAGAGACAGATGGTAGGCTCCCGTCAAGGCCATCCAGTGTGTTCTTTAACGTGAACAGGTTATGGCTCTCCCGCACACTGAGCCACGGCTTAACGTCCCATCCGACGGACGGCGGCCTTTCCAAGCCTATCGGTTTCACCTACTGACCGTGGGCAGGACGGAGAGTTAGGATTTGAGAGGGCGGGTTATAAATATATGGGGCCCCCCCGAAGGGAACCACCTTGTCGTGGTGGGGGGGCTTGAGTGCCTTAATGAAGTCGAGGGCTATGCCGACTAGAGTTACTCATGTCGGACAGGCCGAGATGGAAAGGCCAGACTAAGAGTTCCCATGTCAAGTATAGTAAGGACTGAGACGATAGAAGTGAGGGAGTAGAGATGGTGGATGGTGGAGATGAAAGATGGGACCCCACAGGAGAACACCAATGTGCGTGGTGGTCAGTTGGCAAGGCCAACAATGTTGTTACTTGAGTACAGCTGGAGGTGGGCTGTAAAAGAGGACAGGAGGATTAGAGATAAGTGATATGGAGTAAAGATAGTGAAGGAGAGTTGGAACAGTGCAGAGGGTAGCACAAAAGATTGGGAGTATGACTGGAATGGAGGAGTGAAATTAAGTTGATGAGACGGACGAAAAAGTTGTGGAAAAATTTAATTACTGCAGTCAAGGTTCTTAGAATGACTGCAGTAAAAGTTTAGGAAATGGAAAAGTGTGGAGAGTGAACACACTATAAAGGTAAAGGCGTACAGACGCCTGTGGCTAAGGGGAGAGCCAACATTACAGGTCTGTTGTTAAAGGGGAGAGGAGGTCTGTGTCGAAAGGCACAGGCCCCTCTCCAACCCGTTTTTATTTTCTTTTTAGGTTCACTGGTCTCAAAATCAGATCATTCGTAGAGATTAGGCTGAGGTCGTTTCATTAACACGGGGGAGGATGGGAGTCCTGGTCCTTTGGACAGGGGACTCCCGTCCTCCCCCATTTTTACGCCTCTGATTTTTCCATTTCTGGGTGGAGGTTAGGATGGACCCTACCCGGAATACGCGCCTCAAGACGTCCCGGGGGCGCGGGCCTACTTCCCAGTTGGACTCAAGGAAGGAGACTGGCCGAGATTGTTCAAATTGAACAACTTATCTAATAGGGAAAAGGTGGCCAGTGTTTAGATTTGGATTGTGCCCTGATGGGCGAGGTGGGGAGAATATATCATGGTCGCCACACCTATGAGTGGCCCACCTGTTTTACCGTGGGTGGAGACCCGTAACATGGAAAAGAGGGTCCTGGCGGTTGAGGGACAGGCAAGCTGGTATCCCAATACACCGTCCTTGGCCTCCGCTTCCTTAAAACGGGAGGTCCGAGCTGGCTCACTCGGATCAATCGGTACGTGAGGCATCCCCTGTCCCACCCCTTGACCGGGATGGGTCAGGGGCGGTTGCTGAGTCAACTGGGTGGAGGTGATTCTTGACGATAGGGGTTGGGTCTGGACCGGGGCCCGGACGAGTTCCGGGCCTCGGCCCGGATCATGCTCTGGTCTGAGGGGAGAGCCAAAGTCTGGGTATAACCTGGGCGTATCTCTGAGGTACCTCGAGCGACGAATTTAACTCTGAGGCCTCCCCTTGTAGGGCTCCGTTGTGGGTGGAGACCGCCTAGGTCGAACAATATACCTCAACATGAGATATAAACGAGTAATGACGGCTTCAGGTGATAGTGACAAAAGGACCAGTAGAAAAGACAGCACGCCCAAGGAGGCTGCTGATCTTGAAGTGGTAGTGGAGGAAGTCCCAGAGACTCCCCCTCCCACCACAAGCTGTACGGAAGTGGTAAAAGGGCCTCCAAAGGAAGGAGAGAACCCAGATAGAGGCGGGGATGAAGGGTGCATAGCCAAAGAGGCAGCCCCGGATACGCAGGAAGAGCCCAACGGAAACGGGATGGGCTCAGGTAGGTTGGCCAATGCGGCTGGCCTGCTGGAGGAACTCGCGGTGGAGTTGTTCCGCCACAGGGTAGAAACAGATCTGAAGAGCATGGTTATGGGTGTAGCACGAAACTGCACACCATAATTTGCGAGCAAGAGTTAGAACTCGCGACCATGAGTGGACAGCTGAAAGAGCGAGCTACACGTCCACAAGTAGTAAAGGAAAGGCCACCAACTTATGCGAAGGCAGTTGGTGGTCAAGGAAAGGGAAAGGGAGGTCTGGTGGTAGCTCAAAAGCCCACCCCCCCTGCAAAGAAACCAAGGCATACCCTGCTGATCTATTCCAAGAACAAGGAAACGACAGCACTGCAGGTAAGGGATAGCCTGAAGAGTAACATAAACCCCGCAGACCTGAATCTGGGGGTTATGACCGTAAAGCCAATGAGGGCTAACGGTGTAATAGTGGAATGTAGCTCAGAGAGCGACATGGCCTGTCTTAAAAACGCAGTGGACAGCCATGAATCGCTCAAGGATACTCTAGAGGCCAAATCTGCCGTAAGGCTGAAGCCTAAGATAATGATCTGTAGTGTGGATAAGGACGTTCCCCGCGAGGACCTCCAGAAGATTATCCGCAGCCAAAATAGTCTAGGTGAAGAAGAGGTGGACATAAATCCACTCTTTTCGGTAAAGGCCCGAGTGGAAAACACGGTCCACTGGGTGGTGGAGGCCACTAGTGCCTCACACAGGAAAATATTAGCTGTAGGTAAGCTAAACGTGGGATGGTCTAGATGTATAGTCAAGGACTACATCAGGGTTCTGCGGTGCTACAAGTGCTATGCATTTGGGCACAAGCAGACCGAGTGCGAGTTAAAGACGCAACGGTGCTCACAGTGTGCGGGCAAGCACTCTTACAAGGAGTGCACGAAGCCCAAACCGAAGTGCATTGTTTGTAAAACCGCCAATAGGGAGCATGGGGCCAAGTATGATATTGGCCACAGTGCGATGGACACAAAGTGCCCGTCGTACTGTCGTGAGATGAAGTTGTTGCGAAGACGCACCGACTATGGGCAGTAGGCCTCCAGGTGTTCGAGGGGTAAGTCTTAAATTTGTTCAAATAAATCTAAATGGGGCTAGGGCCGCAATGGCCCAGTTCAACCAGGTGATAAAAGAGGAAGGAGTCGATGTTGCTCTTGTGCAGGAACCCTACTGCACAGAGAACGTCATTAGAGGACTCCCTCTGACAAGCAGGCAGTTTTGTGAAAAAGGCACCAAGCCAAAAGCTGGAATTGTTGTTTTGAACCCCAAGGTGAATGCCATCCTGGCATATCACACAGATAAAATTGTAGTTGTGGAGATTGGGTATGGACGGTTAATAGTACACGCCATCTCCATTTACTGTCCTCCAAACATTGAGGACTTGTTAACCGAGCTGCAAAACGTCCTGGCTCGGGTTAACTCTAAGACCGTAATTATCGGCGGGGACTTCAATGCGAAGCATCCCCTGTGGGGTTCAAACCGACAAGATGTCAGAGGCGATATGACTCTTGATTTTATCAACTCGGCTGACTTGTATTTATTAAATGATTGGGATACTCCAGCTACATTTACTGGCCCAAGAGGGCAGAGCTGGATAGACTTGACCCTGGTATCACCCCGGTTGTTTCCCCTGATTCAGGGCTGGTGCGTCAGCGACATGGTCTCTAACAGCGACCATAATTACATCATGTTCCAGGTGGGCGGAACATCATCTCCACCACAGCATGCACGACGGTTTGCGGTGGGCAAAGCTCCTGTTTGGTGCAAGCTCATGCGCTGTGTGTCACCGGAACTGGCGAAGATCGGCCAGCGCGTCAGTGACATAGGAGATAGCAGTTCTCTAGATAACATCTTGGGAGAACTGACTGACTGTTTGTGTACTGGATGTGAGATGACCTTCGGGTTTAAAAGGCAACCCAGAGTGGGCAATAAATCAGTGCCCTGGTGTCCACCAGGGCACTGATTTATTCTACAGACCTGAGCTCACGATTAGAAGGAAAAGAGTAAGAGCTCTCAGACGGAGATATCAAAGGTGTCACAATGTGGAGAGAAGTGCCAGAGAGGAACTGTACAGGATGGAACAAGCAAAGTATAAGCTCGCCATACGAGAGGCGCAGCTGACTTCCTGGCAGAAGTTCTGCAGCGAGGTCTCTGCACAGAACCCTTTCACATTACAGTATAGGCTAGCTACGGATAAAGATTTCAAACCCCTGGAAATTGCTTACGTTCGCAAGGAAGATGGATCCAAGACCACTTCCTTTGGCGAGACCATCCAGGTACTTTTAGATAATTTATTCCCTAAAGATGACAGGAGCTCTGATGATGCAGAACATCAACTCCTTAGGGAAAATTGCAGGACTCCACCGGATACGCCGGATGACGTCCCGTTTACAGAAGAGGAGGTGAGAGAGGTAATCAGGGAAATGGCCCGGGGCAAAGCCCCGGGTAACGATGGTCTGACAGTGGAGATCGTTTCTCAGGTGTTTAATGAACATAAAAGCCTGTTCACCCAGCTCTTCAACAAGTGCTTGAAACTGGGAGCCTTCCCAACCGCCTGGAAACAGGCGGACCTTGTCCTCTTTAACAAGGCAGGTAGGGATCCGGCAGATGCAAGATCCTACAGACCGATATGTCTGCTGT
Organism: Ryuthela nishihirai; assembly: GCA_038380435.1. Lineage (NCBI taxonomy): Eukaryota > Metazoa > Arthropoda > Arachnida > Araneae > Heptathelidae > Ryuthela > Ryuthela nishihirai. Next base: position 64,847,242 of record JAWZYU010000002.1, read on the forward strand.
CGGTGTTGGGAAAGGTGCTGGATAAACTCCTGACAAACAGGAACTACCACTGCCATAAGAACGGATTCTTGAATCCCAAGCAATTTGGGTTCAGAACAGACCAATCCACCACCGCTGCTATCAAACAGGTGGTGGACATAGTTCAGATAAATAAAGTGCACAAGTTGCACACCTCTCTCATTGCCTTGGATGTGACAGGCGCGTTCGACAACGTCTGGTGGCCTGCAATCTTGAATAAATTGAAGGAATGTTCCTGTCCCAGGAACATTTTCATTCTAGTGGCCAATTACCTCAGCGAGAGGATGGTCACATACTCACATGCTAGCGGGACTGCCTCAAGAACTTGGAAAGAGGCTGCCCACAAGGGTCGTGCAGCGGACCGTTCCTCTGGAACTTAGTCGCTGATTCTGCTCTGGAGTTGACTATGCCCGAAGGAGTCTGGCTTCAGGCGTACGCAGATGACTTGCTGCTTGCCATAACAGCGTCCTCCAGAGCTAAGCTGGAGGATGCTGGCAACGCAGCAATTAAAATACTAGAAGGATGGTGTCTGCGCAATAAGCTTGGGTTCAGCGTTGCAAAGACAACATCAATGACTATTGCTAAGGAGGGTGTCCTCAAGAAGAGGTATCCTATTTTCAAACTAAAAGGCGAAAATATCCGCCATGCGACAACATTAAAGTACCTGGGGATCACTCTGGATGAGAGGATAAGCTGGATCCCACACCTGCAGGACCTAAAAGCTAAATGCACTAATGTTATGTGTAAGCTGGGGCGTATGGCTCGCGTCTCATGGGGACTCAGAAGCGAGGTCCTCAAAGAAATTTATCTTAGGGGAACGGAGAGGATTCTAACATATGGTGCGGGTGCCTGGTGGCGCCCGACGGACCACTCCATAATGTGTAGAAAGCTGCTTGCAGCCCAACGACCAGCTTTACTGCGAATTACCAGGGCATACAGGACAACATCTACGGATGCCCTCCTGGTACTTGCAGGGATCCCTCCGCTATTTTTGACGGTCGGTAAAGAAGCGACCATATTCAGAGTCCTGCAGGCTAAGGAAAAAGCAACATTCCTCGGAGTCCAGTATGACCCTGAGGATTTTGAGGTAAATACCGCTAAGTGGGATCTGCATCCCACAAGGAGACTATGTGTGCCCTGGTCCACGGAGCTACCATCAGGTACAGATACTGAAATATACACCGACGGTTCCAAGAGCGAGGAGGGTGTGGGCTTAGCCTTCACTGTCTTCAATCAAGGGGCCAAAGTGTATGATTTTCAGAGGAAGGTTTCAAATAATGGCTCGGCCTTCCAAGCAGAGCTGCTCGCTATCAGAGAGGCCCTTAACTGGGCCCTCAATGATGGTGGTCTGAACAACGACATAAGGCTGTACACGGACAGCCAAGCAGCTCTGCATGCACTTGAAGATGCAACCAACAGGCATCAAATAGTGAATGAGATCAAGTGCATCCTGGGCAGTCAGAGCATGCCCAGGGTATCCTTCTCCTGGATCAAGGCACACGTAGGACATGAAGGAAACGAGCGGGCCGACCAACTGGCCCGTTCCGCAGGTAATAACACTCAACCTGTGATAGCGGTAAAGACTTCAAAAACTACCCTGAAGTCTATAATTGGCCAAGGTACCATTCAGGAGTGGCAGAGGCTCTGGGATACGACTGAGAATGGTCTTCAAACAAAGACATTCTTGAAAAGGGTCAGTCTATCCCTGAGATCCTCTGACCACTATTTGACGCAGGTCCTAACAGGACATGGGAGCTTCCACAAATACCTGGAGCGTTTCAAAATCTCTGCCCACAGTTACTGCGGCTGTGGGGCTCCAGATGCAGACGTCGGGCACTATATCCTCAGATGTCCGATCACTGAATGGGTTCGCTAACGAACTCAGGGACTCCCAAGCAATCAATGAGGTAGCAGGCGAACTGGTCTCTGTGTCCATCGAGAGTGCCCGTGTCAGGGCACACTTGAGGGACATAGGCTGGCTTGTCTGCCGGCTTCGGGACTCTCTCCTTTGAGTTCCGTGGCTGCTTCCTCTCTTCGACTTATTTTCCAACCTTCTTCCCGGGCTGCACTCAGCACCCCCTTTAACGCCACCCATACTCCATGTCCTGACTGGTCTCCTCTGAGACAAACTTCATCTTCTATTTCCAAGCCTCTAGTTGCTATGCACGTGTAGTGTCGTGAGACGGAGCACGTGCTTTTCCCATGGGGAGTGGGTCCTTCGGGACCCACTCCCCACCCCGTATTAACCAGAGGTATTTGGAGGGGATCTCTGTAATGGAATTTGTATCATAAGCATTAATTTATACTTTTCATATTTCGTGAACTATAAGCAATTTCTGCAATTATGAGATATCTTAATACATAACAGTACTACTGACAATTTAAAGATATTTTACTATGTGCATAAAACGTTGCAAAATTTATATTAAATAGCGTAAAAAAAACAGTTTAATATTCGGTTGAACTAAATTAATAAGTTGAGTAAGACTAAAAATATTTGCTCTCAACTTATTAAAAGCAGCTTCAGTGTTGCATCAGAATGTGAAAGGTTTGTTCGGATTTTAGGCAAAAAAAAAACGAACTCAAATATTAAATATTAACCGATATCGTTCATCAATATTGTATCCATCATTTTTTTCGATTATCTTAAGATTATCTTAATGTCTTGCAGCTTGACGATTACGTTGCTACAGGATGGTTGGTTTTTTTATTTAAGAACCGATTAAGGTGGTTTTTGATGGACTCCAAAGATTGCACCTCTCTTTCGGGGGCGCGGGTGGCTCAGTCGGTAGCGCGCCAGGCTCGTAATCTGTAGTTCCCAGGTTCGAGTCCGAGCTGGGTCAGCGTTGAGATTTATCTCCGCAAAATCCCCCCCCCTGCCCACGGTCAGTAGGGGACACCGATGGGCTTGGAAAGGCCGCCGTCCATCGGATGGGACGTTAAGTCGTGATCCCGTGTGTGTGAGAGCCATACCCTATGCACGTTAAAGAACACGCTGGATGGCCTTGACGGGAGGCTACCATCTGTCTCCCAACAGCTGTTCCAGTGGGTCCCCTCCCCCAACCTTCTCTGAGCCTTCGGGGTCCATGTGACCTGGCCATTTAGCCCATGGTGTGCAAAAAAGTGCCGCTCAGAGGTTAAACAACCCAACCCGAACACGTGACTGGACATTCTACTGCGGCAATCCGCTTGGCAATCATTTACGCTTCTACACGTCACAACTGTGCTTGCAAATCATCAAACAATCTGTCCATTCTTTCTAGGCAGGGGAATTTCTAAGATGAGCAGTATATGTGCAATTAATCGAAAATGTTTTTCAGGAAGGTACAGTCGCTCAAAAAATATCCGAACAGTATGGTTGATTACAGAATTCAATAAGCGTGTACAGCAACTGTACACGCTCCAGTTACCGTTCACAGCAAACTGGAGCGTGTGCAGTTACTGCACACGCTCCAGTTTGCTGTGAACGGTAACTGTACACGCTCAATATTTCCGTGAGTGAGCCCACACGATCCAGGTGTTTGTGAGCTCACACGATCCAATGTGCTGTGAACATTAACCGCAACCGCTCCAGTTTACTGTGAACGGTAACTGCACACGCTCCATATTCATTGCATTATATATTCATACGCATTATGTATATTAAAAAATATCCGAACATTATGGTTGATTATAGAATTCAGAAAAAATATCTTGAAACGATTTTTTTGGAAATTAGTGATCTGGCAACCTTCGTGTCACAGATTGCCAGATCACTAATTTCTAAAAAAATCGTTGCCAGATATTTTTTTCTGAATTCTGTAATCAACCGTAGTGTTCGTGAGCAGTATATGAGCCGTTTATTTTGAAAAGTGGGGCAAGTCCATTTTTGAAAAAATGAAGCTAATGATAACGATGGATAAAACTGAATATGATAAAAAAACTATTGGATAATAAATTTACGTTATCTAACACCATAAAATAATAAAAGTGCTTACCACTTTAGTGCTTACAAATATTTTTAAATCTATTAAACAAATAATCCCTTAAATATCTCGCAATAACGAAAAATGGACTTGCCCCACTTTCAAAATGAACGGCTAATACGTCGTGCAATTAATCGAAAATGTTTATACAAAGAAAAGCCAACAGACACGTGTATGGGAGAATTCTCGGAACTCCGCTTGTTTCCATGGATTTTTTTTTTCCTTTTGCAGACGCCATGAAGAATTATGCAACTTCAAGCTGGCAACACTGATTGCATCTCGAGATATTTATTCTCAACTTATTTAAAGAAGCTTCAGTATTGCAACAGAATGTGAAACGTAAATTCTTGGAAATAGTATTTCTGAGATGGGAGAAGCCTTGAGAATTTTTATTAAACCACTTGGAGACAGCACACTGCTACCCAGAGTGATAAAGATGATGTTTATTAAAGAGTTGGGTTGGGTTGTTTTACCTCTGAGCGACACTTTTTTCCACACCATGGGCTAATAAATGGTCAGGTCACTAGGATCCCGAAGCGGGAGGGGACACACTGGAACAGCTGTTGGGAGACAGATGGCAGCCTCCCGTCAAGGCCATCCAGCGTGTTCTATTAACGTGCACAGGGTATGACTCTCCCGCACACGGGGCCACGGCTTAACGTCCCATCCGACGGACGGCGGTCTTTTCAAGCCTATCGGTGTCCCCTACTGACCGTGGGCAGGGCGAGGAAATTTTGCGGAGATAAATCTCAACGCTGACCCAGCTGGGACTCGAACCTGGGAACTACAGATTACGAGCCTGGCGCGCTACCGACTGAGCCACCCCCGCCCCTTTTTAAAGAGAGCTTGCTATTCGTATAACATGTCTCTTAGAAATTAGAACTGTACAGACTGTTCTAATTTTATATTATTAATTGATAAAATCAAGATCTCTTATTATGTTGGACCTTTGGCTACTTCGCGCCGCCCCATGGTCGAGTGGTTAGCGCGCTTGGCTAGTGATCTAAGGGACCTGGGTTCGAACTCAAGGATGTAAGTGTTGTTTTTCTGCTGAGGTCCTGCCATTCTCACAGACCTTCTACACTGGCATATAAACTTACAGGCTCCTGCCAGACCTCTGTGGCAAGCAGCTGCTTGAGGGGGTGTTTATTTTTATGCCGTCCCGTGGCCGAGTGGTTAGCGCGCTTGGCTACTGATCTAAGGGACCTGGGTTCGAGCCCCGGGTAAGGCATGGATGTAAGTGTTGTTTTTCTGCTGAGGTCCTGCCATCCTCACAGACGTACTTTGGCGTATAAACTGACAGGCTCTGTGGCAAGCAGCTGCTTGAGGGGGGTACTTATTTTATTTATTTTGGCTACTTCGAGAAAGGAGGCGTCGAGAGGAATCAGGGGACGCCGAGTCCATTTTCAGAAAGGGTGCATGGGCCCCTTGTTTTTCCTTCACAGTAGAGATGAGCTCAGGTCCAAATTTCCAAGCTTGAAATTATTAAGTCCAAACACGAATTATTTCGATAATTTCAGGGATAGTGCCAGGAACCATAGTTGGAGGGCGCTGTGAGCAATTCTCAAAACGAGATGCAGTGGAACTATGCAATATTGGTTCTTTCTCGCTCCTTTGGGGCGGGGGTGGCTCAGTCGATAGCGCGCCAGGTTCGTAATCTGAAGTTCCCAGGTTCGAGTCCCAGCTAGGTCAGCGTTGAGATTTATCTCCGCAAAATTGAGTAAGTTCTTGAGTCCGCCTATTGAGTAAGTCCTTTATGATGATTGCCTCCTATTGAGTAAGTTCTTTATGATGATTGTCTCCTATTGAGTAAGTTCTTTCTGATGATTGTCTCCTATTGAGTAAGTCGTTTATGATGATTGCCTCCTATTGAGTAAGTTCTCTATGACGATTGTATCCTACTGAGTAAGTCCTTTATGATGATTGCCTCCTATTGAGTAAGTTCTTTATGATGATTCTCTCGTATTGAGTAAGTCCTTAATGATGATTGCCTCCTATTGAATTAGTTCATTATGATGATTGTCTCCTACTGAGTAAGTCCTTTATGATGATTGCCTCCTATTGAGTAATTCTTTATGATGATTGCCTCCTATTGAGTAAGTTCTTTATGATGATTGTCTCCTATTGAGTAAGTCCTTTATGATGATTGCCTCCTATTGAGTAAGTTCTATATGACGATTGTATCCTACTGAGTAAGTCCTTTATGATGATTGCCTCCTATTGAGTAAGTTCTTTATGATGATTGTCTCCTATTGAGTAAGTCGTTTATGATGATTGCCTCCTATTGAGTAAGTTCTCTATGACGATTGTATCCTACTGAGTAAGTCCTTTATGATGATTGCCTCCTATTGAGTAAGTTCTTTATGATGATGGTCTCCTACTGAGTAAGTCCTTTATGATGATTGCCTCCTATTGAGTAATTCTTTATGATGATTGCCTCCTATTGAGTAAGTTCTTTATGATGATTGTCTCCTATTGAGTAAGTCCTTTATGATGATTGCCTCCTATTGAGTAAGTCCTTTATGATGATTGCCTCCTATTGAGTAAGTTCTTTATGATGATTGCCTCCTATTGAGTAAGTTCTTTATGACGATTGTATCCTACTGAGTAAGTCCTTTATGATGATTGCCTCCTATTGAGTAAGTTCTTTATGATGATTGTCTCCTATTGAGTAAGTTGTTTATGATGATTGCCTCCTATTGAGTAAGTTCTCTATGACGATTGTATCCTACTGAGTAAGTCCTTTATGATGATTGCCTCCTATTGAGTAAGTTCTTTATGATGATTGTCTCCTATTGAATAAGTCCTTAATGATGATTGCCTCCTATTGAGTTAGTTCATTTTGATGATTGTCTCCTACTGAGTAAGTCCTTTATGATGATTGCCTCCTATTGAGTAATTCTTTATGATGATTGCCTCCTATTGAGTAAGTTCTTTATGATGATTGTCTCCTATTGAGTAAGTCCTTTATGATGATTGCCTCCTATTGAGTAAGTTCTTTATGACGATTGTATCCTATTGAGTAAGTTCTTTATGATGATTGCCTCCTATTGAGTAAGTTCTTTATGACGATTGTATCCTACTGAGTAAGTCCTTTATGATGATTGCCTCCTATTGAGTAAGTTCTTTATGATGATTGTCTGCTATTGAGTAAGTCGTTTATGATGATTGCCTCCTATTGAGTAAGTTCTCTATGACGATTGTATCCTACTGAGTAAGTCCTTTATGATGATTGCCTCCTATTGAGTAAGCTCTTTATGATGATTGTCTCCTATTGAGTAAGTCCTTAATGATGATTGCCTCCTATTGAGTTAGTTCATTTTGATGATTGTCTCCTACTGAGTAAGTCCTTTATGATGATTGCCTCCTATTGAGTAATTCTTTATGATGATTGCCTCCTATTGAGTAAGTTCTCTATGATGATTGTCTCCTATTGAGTAAGTCCTTTATGATGATTGCGTCCTATTGAGTAAGTTCTTTATGACGATTGTATCCTACTGAGTAAGTCCTTTATGATGATTGCCTCCTATTGAGTAAGTTCTTTATGATGATTGTCTCCTACTGAGTAAGTCCTTAATGATGATTGCCTCCTATTGAATAAGTTCTTTATGACGATTGCCTCCTATTGAGTAAGTTCTTTATGATATTGAGTAAGTCCTTAATGATGATTGCCTCCTATTGAGTTAGTTCATTTTGATGATTGTCTCCTACTGAGTAAGTCCTTTATGATGATTGCCTCCTATTGAGTAATTCTTTATGATGATTGCCTCCTATTGAGTAAGTTCTTTATGATGATTGTCTCCTATTGAGTAAGTCCTTAATGATGATTGCCTCCTATTGAGTTAGTTCATTTTGATGATTGTCTCCTACTGAGTAAGTCCTTTATGATGATTGCCTCCTATTGAGTAAGTTCTTTATGATGATTGCCTCCTATTGAGTAAGTTCTTTATGACGATTGTATCCTACTGAGTAAGTCCTTTATGATGATTGCCTCCTATTGAGTAAGTTCTTTATGATGATTGTCTCCTATTGAGTAAGTCCTTAATGATGATTGCCTCCTATTGAATAAGTTCTTTATGACGATTGCCTCCTATTGAGTAAGTTCGTTATGATGATTGTCTCCTACAGAGCAAGACCTTACTCAGTAGGTAGATTGAGTTAGTTCATTACGATGATTGTCTCCTACTGAGTAAGTCCTTTATGATGATTGCCTCCTATTGAGTAAGTTCTTTATGATGATTTCCTCCTATTGAGTGAGTTTTTTATGATGATTGTCCCCTACTGAGTAAGTCCTTTATGATTATTTTCTCCTATTGAGTAAGTTCATTATGATGATTGCCTCCTATTGAGTAAGTTCTTTATGATGATTGCCTCCTATTGAGTAAGTTCATTATGATGATTGCCTCCTATTGAGTAAGTTCTTTATGATGATTGCCTCCTATTGAGTAAGTTCTTTATGATGATTGCCTCCTATTGAGTAAGTTCATTATGATGATTGTATCCTATTGAGTAAGTTCTTTATGATGATTTCCTCCTATTGAGTAAGTCCTTTATAATGATTGCTTCCCATTGAGTAAGTTCTTTATGATGATTGCCTCCTATTGAGTAAGTTCTTTATGATGATTGCCTCCTATTGAGTTAGTTCATTATGATGATTGTCTCCTACTGAGTAAGTCCTTTATGATGATTGCCTCCTATTGAGTAATTCTTTATGATGATTTCCTCCTATTGAATAAGTTCTTTATGATGATTGTCTCCTACTGAGTAAGTCCTTTCTGATTATTTTCTCCTATTGAGTAAGTTCATTATGATGATTGTCTCGTATTGACTAAGTTCATTATGATGATTGTCTCGTATTGACTAAGTTCATTATGATGATTGTCTCGTACTGAGTAAGTTCATTATGATGATTGCCTCCTACGGGGTAAGTTCTTTATGATGATTGCCTCCTACGGAGTAAGTTCTTTATGATGATTGCCTCCTACGGAGTAAGTTCTTTATGATGATTGCCTCTTATTGAGTAAGTCCTTTATGATGATTACCTCCTAAGGAGTAAGTTCTTTATGATGATTGCCTTCTATGGAGTAAGTTCTTTATGACGATTGCCTTCTATGGAGTAAGTCCTTTATGATGATTGCCTCCTATTGAGTAATTCTTTATGATGATTGCCTCCTATTGAGTAAGTTCTTTATGATGATTGTCTCCTATTGAGTAAGTCCTTTATGATGATTGCGTCCTATTGAGTAAGTTCTTTATGACGATTGTATCCTACTGAGTAAGTCCTTTATGATGATTGCCTCCTATTGAGTAAGTTCTTTATGATGATTGTCTCCTACTGAGTAAGTCCTTAATGATGATTGCCTTCTATGGAGTAAGTTCTTTATGATGATTGCCTCCTACGGAGTAAGTTATTTATGAAGATTGCCTCCTACGGAGTAAGCTATTTATGAAGATTGCCTCCTAGGCAGTAAGTTCTTTATGATGATTGCTTCCTACGGAGTAAGTTCTTTATGATGATTGCCTCTTATTGAGTAAGTCCTTTATGATGATTGCCTCCTACGGAGTAAGTTCTTTATGATGATTGCCTTCATGGAGTAAGTTCTTTATGATGATTGCCTTCTATGGAGTAAATCCTTTATGATGATTGCCTCCTACGGAGTAAGTTTTTTATGATGATTGCCTTCTACGGAATAAGTTCTTTACGATGATTGCCTCCTACAGAGTAAGCCCTTTACGATGATTGCCTCCTATTGAGTAAGTTCTTTGTGATGATTGCCTCCTACGGAATAAGTTCTTTATGATGATTGCCTTCTATGGAGTAAGTTATTTATGATGATTGCCTCCTACGGGGTAAGTTCTTTATGATGATTGCCTCCTACGGAGTAAGTTCTTTATGATGATTGCCTCCTACGGAGTAAGTTCTTTATGATGATTGCCTCTTATTGAGTAAGTCCTTTATGATGATTGCCTCCTAAGGAGTAAGTACTTTATGATGATTGCCTTCTATGGAGTAAGTTCTTTATGATGATTGCCTCCTAATGAGTAATCATCATAAAGGACTTACTTATTTATTATAATCTGGCAACTATTTTAAATATTCTGGCAAAATTTATTATAATCTGCCAGATTATTATAATCTGGCAACCTTCGTGTCACGTGACACGAAGGTTGCCAGATCACTAATTTCTAAAAAAATCGTTACCAGATATTTTTTCTGAATTCTGCAATCAACCATAGTGTTCGGATACTTTTTTGAGCGACTGTACAAAGATTTTCTTTAAAACTGCATAGGAATGGTAGTTTGAAAAATTTTCTCTCCCATCAAGGACGTCCCCCAACAGGGAGAACCAGGGATCTGGACCGCTACAGAAAATCCTGCCGTCTTCTGCTAAATCTCAGACTTACGTACCTCTTTTCAAATCCAAGACAGTCGTTTTGTATAATTTTAGTTTAGCCCCATGTCATATGTGCAACTTAAAAATAGATTAAAAACAACTATGAAGTTTTGTTCCATGTAGGACACCATTTTAATCTTCACTGTCTGGTGGAATATTCTAGCAATGGGGAAAACTTACTCAAATCCTACTCAAACCCCTCGCAAGCTAAATTCTTGGAGCCTCTTCGAAACTAAATGCCGAGTACATGCCTGGGTCCTGTTATTCCTACTAGAATTCGAAAAGTGGGGTTTAAACCCCTTTGTCACCCCCTACCTAGCTCTGGCCCTGTTATTCCTACTAGAATTCGAAAAGTGGGGTTTAAACCCCTTTGTCACCCCCTACCTAGCTCTGGCCCTGTTATTGACAATTTCTATTTGTCAGCCTAGGTGAGAAAAATATTTTTTTTTATAGAGATGAATCAAAAATTAGTCTCAAGCTCCGCCGACACACGAGGAGAAATTTTGAAGATTTTCCGAAAACCTGCGATAACAAGATTATGAGATATTCTTTTTTAATTCCACACTTTACTGATTCACTTTCTCTGTGACCAAATATTTTTGGTGTTTTTTTATAATGCTGACGACGGATTCACACGAGAATTCACGACTGTACAATTAAATATTTAAAAAAATTTAATATAAACTTAGTAGAATACGACTGATATTATTTTTTGATTCCCTACCTCTGCGATTTTTTTTTCTGTTGATTTCTTTATGATGGAACGGAGTGGGGGTGGCTCGCTCAGTAACTCGCCAGACTCGTACCCTGCAGTTCCCCGGTTGGGGCCCCACCTGGATCAACATTAAAATTTATCTTCGCAAAATTTCCCTGCCCTCCCCTCGGTCAGTAGGAGACACCAATGAACGTGAAAAGACAGCCGTCTGTCGAATGGGAGGTTAAGCTGTGGTCCGTTTGTGGAAGAGCCATAACATGTGCACATTGAAGCAAAAATTGAATGGATTTGACCTCTGTCTCCTAAGAGTTGCCCAGTGGGTTGTCTCTCCCAATCTTCTCTGAACCCTCGGTGTCTTTATGACCTGGTCATTTAGCCCAGTGTGTACAAAAAAGAGATAAAATAGCCCCAACTTATAACAGAACCGCCGGATTCATAAGAAATGAGAATTCATAATCGTACGTTTCATATTATCCTTATTCTGCTTGCTCGCGTTGCCTAGCAACTGTCGCCATTTTCATCGCTTATTTTTCGAACAATGGCAATGTGGAATATGCACCGTTTTCATTAATAAGTTTATATTTAAAAATTTTAAATATTTAATCGTATAGATGTGAATTTTTGTTTCATACGAATTATAAAAAGCCGCCAAAACGTATAAATTCACAGAGGGAGTGAATCAGCAAAGTGGAATTTAAAAAATCGCTCACAATCTTGTTTCCTCGTGTTTTTAGAGAAGAGCGAAACTTTGCCCAGTTATTTACCTTCTGCATAGGCACCAATAAAATATTAGCATTTTCGTTACCCTAATCTTCCATTAGTTCGAATTTTCACCCGTATAGGGCGCAAAGCCGTCCCATGGCCGAGTGGATAGCACGCTTGACTACTGATCTAAGGGACCTGGGTTCGAGTCCCGGGTAAGGCATGGCTGTTTGTGTCGTTTTTCTGCTGAGGTCCTGCCATCCTCTCAGAACTTCTACTTTGGCATATAAACTGACAGGCTCCTGTCAGACCTCTGTGGCAAGCAGCTGCTTGAGGGGGTTGGGTTGTTTTACCTCTGAGCGGCACTTTTTTGCACACCATGGGCTAAATGGCCAGGTCACATGGACCCCGAAGGCTCAGAGAAGGTTGGGGGAGGGGACCCACTGGAACAGCTGTTGGGAGACAGATGGTAGCCTCCAGTCAAGGCCATCCAGCGTGTTCTTTAACGTGCACAGGGTATGTCTCTCCCGCACACAGGGCCACGGCTTAACGTCCCATCCGACGGACGGCGGTCTTTCCAAGCCCATCGGTGTCCCCTACTGACCGTGGGCAAGGCGGGGAATTTTGCGGAGATAACCTTGAAGGGGTATTTATTTATTTATTTATAGGGTGCAAAGTGACAAATTTCATTCTCTTTGAAATCAAGCTTTCCGCATCTTCCGAAGGCGATGTGAAATCCTGTTGTTTCCTTTCAATGGAATTGCTTTTCTAGTTAAAAAAAAGTTCATTTCATTCTTAGTCCGTCAGTTTTGCAATTGGATTCTTTTCAATTCCGCATTAGACTGCGCATCTAGTCTGCGTCGCTATGGTAACCAAAGCTGTTGCCACCTTATTCATCATTACTTGTTGATACGTCACTAAGCAAATGAACATGGCGTCAAATTGTAACAAAAGAGGTCATTTTTAATTTTTCCTTTTCACATGGACGAAATAATCAACAGGATATGGCAGAACTCCAGAATTGTGAAACTTTCTAATTGGAGCCATCCGGTCTACCTTTATTTGCAAATGTTCTCATGAGAAAAAAGTTAAATTGGGGTGATTCTGACGTTAAATACATATTTTGTTTTTACATCAGGTTGATGAATATTATTTTCCAGCATTAAAATGCCTCACATTTAAATCTATTTCAAGTCTATGAACAAGTGTTCACAGCAAACCACTACGCTCATTATTTCCAATGGTGTACCTTAATTTTTATAAAAAAAAACATCGATAAGATACAGATGCCTTCAGTTACATAGAAAAAAAATCAGGTTGAAATTACCCGTCAAGTTCAAATTTAATACGTTAATTAAATGCTATTTTAATAAAATGTTTATTTATTTAATAGAATGAAATATTTTAGACAATAGTTTGTAAATATTTTGGCAACAAATCACTAGATTAATTTGCGAAAAAATATTAGAGACTGCTATAAAAGGATTGGCTTAATCATCAGAGCCCGAAACTCCTAATCTGCTGTTTCCCGGTTCGAGTCCAAACTGTGGCAGCGTTCAGATACACTATATGATCAAAAGTATCCGGACACTCGCTCATCCACAATCTCTCGGTAATAGGAAAGGAATTAATATTGCGTTGGTGCACCCTTTTCTGCTACCACAGCCTCCACTGTGCGGGGGAGGCTTTCCATTGGATTTTGGTACGTTGCTGCTGGAATTGCCTGCTCTTCTGTTACAAGAGCTTTGTTGTTGTTGTTGTTTTACCTCTGAGCGGCACTTTTTTGCACACCATGGGCTAAATGGCCAGGTCACATGGACCCCGAAGGCTCAGAGAAGGTTGGGGGAGGGGACCCACTGGAACAGCTGTTGGGAGACAGATGGTAGCCTCCCGTCAAGGCCATCCAGCGTGTTCTTTAACGTGCACAGGGCTCTCCCGCACACGGGCCACGGCTTAACGTCCCATCCGACGGACGGCCCATCGGTGTCCCGTGGGCAGGGCGGGGAATTTTGCGGAGATAAATCTCAACGCTGATCCAGCTAGGACTCGAACCTGGGAACTACAGATTACGAGCCTGGAGCGCTACCGACTGAGCCACCCCCGCCTCTGTTACAAGAACATTAGTGAGGCCAGTCACTGATATTAGGCGGTTCGATCTGACTCGCAGTCGGCGTTCCGATTCATCCCAAAGGAGTTCCATGGGTTGAAATCAGAAATTAAGGCTCTGTGCAGGCCAATAAAGTTCCTCCTCACCCATCTCATCAAACCATTCCTGCACCGTCCTCACTTTGTGAACGGGGGAGGGGGGCATTTCATATTTGTACAGGAAAGGGTCTTCACCAAACTATTACCATAATGTTGGGAGAACAGAATTGTCGAGAATGCCATGTAGGCCGTGGCGTTCAGAGTCCCGTTCACTTGAACTAGGGGGCTTGGGTTGGGTTGTTTTACCTCTGAGCGGCACTTTTTTGCACACCATGGGCTAAATGGCCAGGTCACATGGACCCCGAAGGCTCAGAGAAGGTTGGGGGAGGGGGACCCACTGGAACAGCTATTGGGAGACAGATGGTAGCCTCCCGTCAAAGCCATCCAGCGTGTTCTTTAACGTGCACAGGGTATGGCTCTCCCGCATACGGGGCCACGGCTTAACGTACCATCCGACGGACGGCGGCCTCTCCAAGCCCATCGGTGTCCCCTACTGACCGTGGGCAGGGCGGTGAATTTTTGCGGAGATAAATCTCAACGCTGACCCAGCTGGAACTCGAACCTGGGAACTACAGATTACGAGCCTGGCGCGCTACCGACTGAGCCACCCCCGCCCAAACCTAGGGGGCCCAACCACGAAAAACAGCCCCAGAGCATGATGCCTCCTCCACCAAACTTCACAGTTGGCACAACACAGCCAACAGGCATCGTTCACAGACTCGTCCGTTAGATTTCTAGATGGTGAAGAGTGATTCATCACTCCAGAGAACGCGGTTCCGCTGCTCGAGTCCACTGGCGCCGTGCTTTACACCACTCCAACCAACGCTTGACGTTGATCTAAATATTAGGCTTGTGTGCTGCTGCTCGGTCATGGAAACTCGTTTCCTGCATCTCGCGACCAACTGTTATGATGCTGGCGTTGGTTCCAGAGGCATTTAGGGACTCGGTGGTGAGTGTTGCAGGATAGGCTATTTTGTCGTACCACCCGCTTCAGCACTCGTCTGTCTCACTGTCATTTTACGTGGCTTACTGAGTCGCAATTGCGCTGTTCTTGCTCCCAAACATCTCCACTCACAATAGCATCACTTACAATTGATCGGGACTATCAGCATGTTATTTAACTTGCTTAGGGTATGATCAAAAGGCATCTGCAGTTGGGCCAAAATGTCTCGAATTGACTTGCTGCTAAGGCTGTGCTGTTTGGGCTGTTTTACCTCTGAGCGGCACTTTTTGCACACCGTGGGCTAAATGGCCAGGTCACATGGACCCCGAAGGTTCAGAGAAGGTTGGGGGAGGGGACCCACTGGAACAGCTGTTGGGAGACAGATGGTAGCCTCCCGTCAAGGCCATCCGGGATGTCTTTAATGTGCACAAGGTATGGCTCTCCCGTACAAGGAGCCACGGCTTAACGTCCCATCCGACGGACCTTTCCAAGCCCATCGGTGTCCCCTACTGACCATGGGCAAGGCGGTGAGTTTTGCAGAGATAAATCTCAACTCTGACCCAGCTGGGACTCGAACCTGGGAACTACAGATTACGAACCTGGCGCGCTACTGACTGACTTTCTGCCAAGATGGCATCCTATGACCATACCACATTGAATATCACTGAGCTCTACCGTATGGACCATTATCCTGTTTATGCGTGTCGATGAGGTTTGCCATGTGCATCTTTTTATACCTGTTTGGGCCATGGCTGTGGCGAATCCACTATTCAGAAGTGGTATCCGGATACTTTTGATCAGATAGTGTATATCTCTGCAAATTCGACATTTTATGCTCAGCGAAAAAGCGAACGTCGATGGGTTTAGAAAAGTCGTCGTCCGTTGGATGGGATGTTAAGCCGTGGCTCCATCATGCACAAGAGCCATTCCCTGTACAAATTAAAGAACAAGCTAGATGGCTTTGACGGACAAATTGCATCTGTCTCTTAACAACTGTCCATGGGTCACCTTCCATAACTTTTCCAAAGCTCGTGGAGTCCTTGTAGCTTGAGCATTTTGCTCAGTGTGTGCAAAAAATTACCTCTGAGAGCAGCTGATCGAAGAAGATTTTCTGGAGGGAAAGAGAGCCATGTCTTCCCCTTTTTGAATGCTAGTAAGGGTAAATGAAAAATAAAATAAAATAAATACCCCCTCAAGCAGCTGCTTGCCACAGTGGTCTGACAGGAGCCTGTCAGTTTATATGCCACAGTAGAAGTTCTGAGAGGATGGCAGGACCTCAGCAGAAAACAACATGAACATTCATGCCTTACCCGGGGCTCGAACCCAGATCCCGTAGATCAGTAGCCAAGCTTAATGGAGGCCAAAAATTTTAAACTTTTGCATATTTCATGTATTTTTCATGAAATTTTTCAAAAACTCTAAAAAGGAGGAGAAAACGTTATACTGCAATGGAAATACAGTCCCTTGGCTCCCACTGTGATTTTTTCCGCCTCGATTGTGTCCCTTGTCTCCTCCCCCCCCCCCCCCACTTATTATCTTCTATATCTGATCCTGCTAACAGATAATCACTTTTCATTGGATAGGGTGGAGAGCACGTGTCCGAATTCTACCTCCTAGGACCTTCCACTGATTCACAAAGGCAATATTTAATTGACAACTATATCTCCGCAAAATTCCCTGCCCTGCCCTGCCCACGGTCAGTAGGGGACACCGATGGGCTCGGAAAGGCCGCCGTCCGTCGGATGGGACGTTAAGCTGTGGCCCCGTGTGCGGGAGAGCCATACCCTGTGCACGTTAAAGAACACGCTGGATGGCCTTGATGGGAGGCTACCATCTGTCTCCCAACAGCTGTTCCAGTGGGTCACCTCCCCCAACCTTCTCTGAGCCTACGGGGTCCATGTGACCTGGCCATTTAGCCCATTGTGTGCAAAAAAGTGCCGCTCACAGATAAAACAACCCAACCAATTGACAACTAATGTATTGATTTGAATGATTCGAACCTCTGTATGTAGACCGGAAAATCTTCACTCATTGGAACCGTCAAGACCTTGGTGCACAGAAATTTAAGAACCGCAAAAAAATAGAGATAAAGTTTAAGTCTCAGTATTTAAGGTTTCGAAATTTCTCGATTAAGTGACCAAGAACACGGCAACTCTAAAAATCTTGCTGGAATCAGCGAGAATGTCTTTCCACAATTCTGCTCAGAAATTAAAAGATATAAATCACCAGAAAGCATTAATGATCTCAGAAATCAATCGGTGAGCGCTCAGCACCTCTTGATTGTTAGCCCGTCACTACGACCCTATTTGACTGCGTCTTGCACACGACACTGGATCTCAATTTTTTTTTATATTTCTGAGTCCTACTACCTGAAATAGCGATATTCACAGATATTTCTCTCTCCAACACCGGTATATCGAAATTTGGCATTTGAACTCTAAGAATCGACTAGATTTCTAAGATGCATGACTCAAAATACCCCCAGGCACCATTTTTTAACCCATTAACACCAGTTAATATTTATTTGACCTTTGACCTCGAAGGGCCCATCGCAACTAAACTTCAACAACATTTCTGAGATCTACAACTCTACCCCCAAGGGACCATTTTTTAGCTCTCTGACCTCTAGATATAAATTTGACCTTTGACCTCGAAGGACCTTTCGTATCTGAATTTTCATAACGTTTCCGACATCTTCAACCCGAAACACCCCAGACACCAATTTTCACATTTCTAGCACCCATAGATTATGGTTTGACCTCTACGTGACCTACGTTTGACCTTGAAGGACACGTCGGAGGTATGATTCGAATTTTTCCTCAGATCTACGATCTGGATTACCCCTAGGTGCAAAATTTGAGAGCTCTACCATTTCTGCATCATAGTTAGAATTAGGTGATCTCCTGTCAATCGATCACAATCATCTATATATATATATTAGATGCGAGTGGGGGGCGGGGGTGGCTCAGTCGGTAGCGCGTCAGGCTCGTAATCTGTAGTTCCCAGGTGTGAGTCCCAGCTGGGTCAGCGTTCAGATTTTTCTCCGCAAAATTCCCCGCCCTGCCCACGGTCAGTAGGGGACACCGATGAGCTTGGAAAGGCCGCCGTCCGTCGGATGGGACGTTAAGCCGTGGCCCCGTGTGCGGGAGAGCCATACCCTGTGCACGTTAAAGAACACGCTGGATGGCCTTGACGGGAGGCCACCATCTGTCTCCCAACAGCTATTCCAGTGGGTCCCCTCCCCCAACCTTCTCTGAGCCTTCGGGGTCCATGTGACCTGGCCATTTAGCCCATGGTGTGCAAAAAAAGTGCCGCTCAGAGGTAAAACAACCCAAATTAGATGCGAGCGATAAAAATAATCCAATTGCTCAATTATTTTTAATACTGAAAAGTTTAAGATACAAAAAATTTCTCTACATAAAACCAGGAGCCTCTTTAAAACCTTTTCAAATGTACAGGTTTCAATTTTTTCTACATTTTTATTTTTTTAAACATTTCACTACTTCTAAGCATATTAATTTTTATTTAGTTATTGACTGCCTTTTTTTAATAATTTTTACTTACTGATCACCTTTTTTTTATCTTTTTTTAATCAACATATTCAAGGGGTGTAACGAGGTTTGCAACTGCACTGACACAGTTAGTAAGAGGCAGGCCCGAATCTAGAAAAAAGTTGAAGAGCCAAGAGACTGGATTTTTTGTGTAGAGCATTTTTCCCTCTTTTTTTCAGGTCTGTAAACATTTCTTGAGAAATGCATGAAAAATACTAAGGTTTAACAATTTTTCTTTCTCTATTACTATTACTGGAATTTTCAGAGGGTAACCTACCGAGCTGAACTCTAGCGTCCATAAAAGAATAAATAAAGTTAAAGTACATTCCTCCATGTAGTATAAGGACGGGGGGTGGCTCAGTCGGTAGCTCGTCAGGCTCGTAATCTGTAGTTCTCAGGTTCGAGTCACAGCTGGGTCAGCGTTGAGATTTATCTCCGCAAAATTCCCCGCCCTGCCCACGGTCAGTAGGGGACACCGATGGGCTTGGAAAGGCCGATGTCCGTCGGATGGGACGTTAAGCCGTGGCCCCGTGTGCGGAAGAGTCATACCCTGTGCACGTTAAAGAACACGCTGGATGGCTTTAACGGGAGGCTACCATCTGTCTCCCAACAGCTGCTCCAGTGGATCCCCTCCCCCAACCTTCTCTGAGCCTTCGGGGTCCTTGTGACCTGGCCTTTTAGCCCATGGTGTGCAAAAAAAAGTGCCGCTCAGAGGTAAAACAACCCAATCCATGTAGTATAACCTTTGTTTGCCAACAACATGGCGTTCAATATCTCTGAAGTGACAGAAATAGACAGTTTCTCCATCTGGTGTCAGGTGAAAAAACTATTTAAAGTCTGACCCCCCCCCCCCCTCTATATCCGGGCCTGGTAACATGCAATTATCAAATCAGTATGTTGGGTTGTTTTACCTCTGAGCGGCACTTTTTTTACACACAATGGACCAAATGGCCAGGTCACAAGGACCCCGATAGATAAGAAAAGGGGACTCACTGGAACAGTTGTTGGAAGACAGATGGTAGCCTCCCGTCAAGTCCATCCAGTGTGTTATTTAACGTGCACAAGGTATGGCTTTCCCACACATGGTGCGACGGCTTAACGTCCCATCCGATGGATGGTGGCTTTTCCAATCACACCAGTGTCCCCTACTGAATGTGGGCAGGGAGTTTCTTCGGAGATATATCTCAATGCCGACCCAACTGGGAAGGGGTAGCTCAGTCGGTAGTTCGTCAGGGTCATAATCTGTAGTTCCCAGGTTCGAGTCCCAGGTGGGTCAGCGTTGAGATTTATCTTCGCAAAATTCCCTGCCCTGCCCAAGGTCAGTAGGGGATACTATAGGCTTGGAAAAAACTGATAGGCTTAGAAAAGCCACCGTCCATCGAATGGGAAGTAAAGCCCCGTGTGCGGAGAGCCATACCCTGTGCACGTTAAAGAACACGCTGGATGGCCTTGACAGGAGGCTACCATCTGTCTCCCAACAGCTGTTCCAGTGGGTCCCCTACCCTAACCTTCTCTGAGCCTTCAGTGTCGTTGGGACCTGGCCATTTATCCCATAGTGTGCAAAAAAGTGCCGCTCAGAGGTAAAACAACCCAAGTGACCCAAATGGGACTCGAAGCTGCAGATTACGAGCCTGTCGCGCTACCAACTGAGCCATCCCGCCCCCAAATTAACATGTATAAAGAGATTTGTACCCTTGCAAAAGGACTCTTAGGGAAAGGAGCGAACTGAAGATTGTTTTTTACATATGTTTTAAAAACCTTCGATATGTTTTATTTCGATTTGTTAAGGTCAGGAATATTCTTACAGAAAAAATGAGAGAAATCAGTGAATTAAAAAACTATCTTATTATTCCGTGCAAAAATTAAATAGTTTGTAATATTATACCACTAAAATATCATCAATAAAACTGTTTGAGGATTCATTTGGTTACAATAATTATTTTTAAAATGATACTTTTTATTAAGCAGGAAATAAAAATCATTGTACAGACGATACGTCAGTGAATATGGCTGACCCACTCCCCCATCGGACCAACGAGGAATCCCTCGATCTCTCAATGGGTCAATCCGCACCTGCCCTTTGATCTATTGGTAGTTAGACACCAACGTGCGACCACTCCTGTGTGTCATTATATTTACGCCACTATTTGGAACATATTTTCAAACTTTACCATTGAATAAAATGCCGAATCTTTTCCCTATCAGACTTTAAACAGTTTTCTCACCTGACACCAGATGGCGGAACCGTCTGATGTCAATTAGAGATTCTTTAACATAGACAGGGTATGCTTCTCCTGTTTATGTGGTCACGGGTTTCGCCATAAATGTCTCCTTTCCGTATTAAATGTCCGTTTCCGTAAGTATCGCCGAGGGCATAAATATTTCGAATTTATTGACCTACATATACTAAAAATTATGTTAACTTTGCTATTTTAATTTTTTTATTATACTAAATAATTCTTTCCTGTTTTTTCTGCCCTTCAACGTGTTATATCGGCAACGACTTTATGAGTGAATGCGAAAGTCATTCTTCATCGTGTTATGAACTAACCTAATGCCCATGTTCAGGGACATACGGGGCGGGGGTGGCTCAGTCGGTAGCGCGCCAGGCTCGTAATCTGTAGTTCCCAGATTCGAGTCCCAGTTGGGTCAGCGTTGAGATTTATCTCCGCAAAATTTCCCCGACCTGCCCACGGTCAGTAGGGGACACCGATGGGCTTGGAAAGGCCGCCGTCCGTCGGATGGGACGTTAAGCCGTGGCTCCGTGTGCGGGAGAGCATATCCTGTGTACGTTAAAGAACACGCTGGATGGCCTTGACAGGAGGCTACCATCTGTCTCCCAACAGCTGTTCCAGTGGGTCCCCTCCCCCAACCTTCTCTGAGCCTTCGGGGTCCATGTGACCTGGCCATTTAGCCCATGGTGTGCAAAAAACTGCCGCTCAGAGGTAACCCAACCCATCTCAGGGACATACTCCCCCTTTCAGAATGCCAGTAAAGGTAATAGATGCAAAAATAATTAATCTTATTATTTACATTTCTTGCATTTTTCAAGAAGTTTTTAAAGACATGTAAAACGGAGGAGGAAATGTTATACTCTATTGGAAATCCAACATCTTTCCCTCCCTATTATATTTTTTCAGCTAGATCGTGTCTCTTGACCTCCCCCCCCCCCCGCAATTATTGTCTAGATCCGTCCCGTCTACGTTTACAGTGAGGGAGACTTTGAATTCTAAATCCCCCCTCAGTTGTCCTTGACACTCATCCATATGTGAAACAGGTTTCAGATCCTTTCTTATTAACGTAACTCCTTGAAGAAGATAAAATGCCGAGTTACATATATCTTCATGTTGCCGAACTGCATCTGTTTCTTGTACATGCAATGATAGCTTAATAGTTGAATGCGAAGTCGCATTTGATGAAATCGTAAATATCTTTCTATAGTTCGAGAACCCTAAACAAAATCAGTTTCATGCGTTTTACATTCAAGTGTACAACACTGAACAGAAAAGTGCAAAATCTGCAGAATTAGGGAGACCATAATCCCGATGTATTTACTAGTAACAGTTGGAGGTAAGTATTTATGATGTCATAAACTGATCTCACTGTTGGAATTATTACCTCTGATTTGAAATTTGATGTGTACATTGGTCTAAATCAGCGGTTCCCAACCTTTTGAAAGCGGATGACTCCTGTTTAATTTGAAAAATACGGCGGACTCCTGTGGAGGGGTCCAGCGTATTTTAACCGCTTAACCACCTCAAAAGTGAATTTCTTGCGGACCCCTCAAATATTACCGCGGACTACACTTCAGGAACTGTGCTCTATACGGTTGGCACTGAGCCCTACAGCACAGTGTCAACGTGACTTCACAACTCCTGTGCACACTTCCGGTGGACTACCTCTTTCCTCCTCTAAAGGATCATCTTGGAGGCACACGAGCAACTTTTTTCTCCTTCATGCTCTAAAGGATCATCTTGGAGGCACAGAGCGACTATCTCTTTCCTCCTCTAAAGGATCATCTTGGAGGCACACGAGCAACTTTTTTCTCCTTCATGCTCTAAAGGATCATCTTGGACTCACACGAGCAACTTTTTTCTCCTTCATGCTCTAAAGGATCATCTTGGAGGCACAGAGCGACTATCTCTTTCCTCCTCTAAAGGATCATCTTGGAGGCACACGAGCAACTTTTTTCTCCTTCATGCTCTAAAGGATCATCTTGGAGGCACAGAGCGACTATCTCTTTCCTCCTCTAAAGGATCATCTTGGAGGCACACGAGCAACTTTTTTCTCCTTCATGCTCTAAAGGATCATCTTGGAGGCACAGAGCGACTATCTCTTTCCTCCTCTAAAGGATCATCTTGGAGGCACACGAGCAACTTTTTTCTCCTTCATGCTCTAAAGGATCATCTTGGAGGCACAGAGCGACTATCTCTTTCCTCCTCTAAAGGATCATCTTGGAGGCACACGAGCAACTTTTTTCTCCTTCATGCTCTAAAGGATCATCTTGGAGGCACAGAGCGACTATCTCTTTCCTCCTCTAAAGGATCATCTTGGAGGCACACGAGCAACTTTTTTCTCCTTCATGCTCTAAAGGATCATCTTGGAGGCACAGAGCGACTATCTCTTTCCTCCTCTAAAGGATCATCTTGGAGGCACACGAGCAACTTTTTTCTCCTTCATGCTCTAAAGGATCATCTTGGAGGCACAGAGCGACTATCTCTTTCCTCCTCTAAAGGATCATCTTGGACTCACACGAGCAACTTTTTTCTCCTTCATGCTCTAAAGGATCATCTTGGAGGCACAGAGCGACTATCTCTTTCCTCCTCTAAAGGATCATCTTGGAGGCACACGAGCAACTTTTTTCTCCTTCATGCTCTAAAGGATCATCTTGGAGGCACAGAGCGACTATCTCTTTCCTCCTCTAAAGGATCATCTTGGAGGCACACGAGCAACTTTTTTCTCCTTCATGCTCTAAAGCCGTGTTTCCCAACGTGGGGCCCACGCCCCACAGGGGGGCAATTTGATTATCAATGGGGGCAATTCGAAAATGGACTCGTTCAGAGTTTAACCGTATGGCGGTTAAATTTTACATAGCGGGGGGGGGGGGACATAAGAATTTTAGAAAGGCTTAAGTGGGGCATGGCACAAAAAAGGTTGGGAAACACTGGTCTAAATCAATGTTTCTCAGCGGCGGGGGTGGCTCAGTCGGTAGCGCGCCAGTCTCGTAATCTCTAGTTCCTAGGTTAGAGTCCCAGCTGGGTCAGCGTTGAGATTCATATCCGCAAAATTCCCCGCCCTGCCCACGTTCAGTAGGGGACACTGATGGGCTTGGAAAGGCCACCGTCCGTCGGATGGGACGTTAAGCCGTGACCCCGTGTGCGGGAGAGCCATACCCTGTGCACGTTAAAGAACAAGGTGGATGGCCTTGACGGGAGGCTACCATCTGTCTCCCAACAGCTGTTCCAGTGGGTCCCCTCCCCCAACTTTCTCTGAGCCTTCGGGGTCCATGTGACCTGGCCGTTTAGCCCATGGTGTACAAAAAAGTGCCGCTCAGAGGTAAAACAACTCAATGTTTCCCAACCGTCGAGTTGGGACATGACAGTGGCCGGTTTGCAGGAACTGTTTCGGAGTGTTTTTTTTTATTTCTTTCGTAGCATTTTATTTATAATAAAAGAGAGCTACACAATCCTTGACGGGATGCGAAAATATTTTCGGTTAACTTGCAGCACCGCTAAATTATTTTTGTGTAACTTTCTGGGTAGTGATTCTTGGGTTGGATTGTTTTACCTCTGAGTAGCGCTTTTTTGCACACAATGGGCTAAATTGCCAGGTCACAACAACCCCGAGGGCTTAGAGAACGCTGGAGGAAGGGTACCTACTGGACAGTTGTTGTGAGATAGAGGGAAGCCCCTGTCAAGGTTATCCAGGGTATTCTACAACGTGCCCAATGTATGACTCTTGGTAGAGTCGCTCAAAAAAGTATCCGAACACTATGGTTGATTACAGAATTCAGAAAAAATATCTGGCAACGATTTTTTAGAAATTAGTGATCTGGCAACCTTCGTGTCACGTGACACGAAGGTTGCCAGATCACTAATTTCTAAAAAATCGTTGCCAGATATTTTTTCTGAATTCTGTAATCAACCATAGTGTTCGGATATTTTTTAATATATATACAGGGTGATTCAAAACTTATCGTTCAAATTTCGTGGGGAGGTAGGGAATACGTCAGGAAACCGATTTCACATAGGAAAGTATGTCCGCAAATGTACGCATGCGTATGTAGAGGGCGCTGTGTGTACCCAACCAGTGTACAGCTCGCCCGACCACTCCCGCTGTCATCAGCGATCGCTTGGCCACCCAGGTCACCTGATTTATCGCCCATGGATTTCTTTTTGTGGGGGGCCATGAAATATATATACGTCGACAGTGAAATGGACCTTGTTGCACGAATAGTGGCCGCCGCAGGCATTGTCCGTGATATGCCAGGCGTTTTTGAAAATGTTCGGCGGTCAATGCAACGGCGCTGTGAATCCTGTGTCCGTGTAAATGGTCGCAATTTTGAGCACTTACTGTGAACCTGTACTTTACCTTGTTGGAATAAAAGTCACATTCGTTACCACTTAACTGTACTGTTTCCTTGTGTTCACTTTACTTGTCCATTTTGTTCATGTAGATGACGTTTGTGGACATACTTTCTTATGTGAAATCGGTTTCCTGACGTATTCCCTACCTCCCCACGAAATTTGAACGATAAGTTTTGAATCACCCTGTATAATGCGTATGAATATATAATGCAATGAATATGGAGGGTGTGCAGTTACCGTTCACAGCAAACTGGAGCGGTTGCGGTTAATGTTCACAGCACATTGGATCTTGTGGGCTCACTCACGGAAATACTGAGCGTGTGCAGTTACCGTTCACAGCAAACTGGAGCGTGTGCAGTAACTGCACACACTCCAGTTTGCTATGAACGGTAACTGGAGCGTGTACAGTTGCTGTACACGCTCCAGATATTTTTCCTGAATTCTGTAATCACGTGACACGAAGGTTGGCAGATCACTAATTTCTAAAAAAATAGTTTCCAGATATTTTTTCTGAATTCTGTAATCAACCATAGCGTTCGGATACTTTTTTGAGCGACTGTACGCTGAGCCACGGTTTTGCCTCACTTCCGTCTCTAATGAGGTAATGTTGTTCAATAAACGAAAAAATAGAAATCTCGACTCAAAATTAAAGATTCTATCTAATCGAACTCTAGTTTGTTGCCAATTTTAGTTCATTTTTCCTTATTAAAGAAGTATACAATCATTTTACGATAATGGTTAGTTCTTTCTTTGATATCTTGCCAAGGTCAATTTGGGAAGAAATTTTTTAATTCAATTTTTTAATTTGTTTGGAAACAAATTCTTTAACTTTATAAAGCCACTTAATCTGCAATTTGCATAGTCCAAATTTCTGTTAGTATTTAAGTAATTAATGAAGTTTGATTGTTTTTAAGTGCGCAGAGTATTACTCTGTTAGAAATAAGTGCTACCGCTGAATCAATGGACTGTGGTCTTTTCTACTTGGTCTTTTCCTCCTCACCGACGGGGCGGGGGTGGCTCAGTCGGTAGCGCGCCAGGCTCGTAATCTGTAGTTCCCAGGTTTGAGTCCCAGCTGGGTCAGCGTTGAGATTTATCTCCGCAAAATTCCCCGCCCTGTCCACGGTCAGTAGGGGACACCGATGGGCTTGGAAAGACCGCCGTCCATCGGATGGGACGTTAAGCCGTGGCTCCGTGTGCGGGAGAGCCATACCCTGTGCACGTTAAAGAACACGCTGGATGGCCCTGACGGGAGGCTACCATCTGTCTTCCAACAGCTCTTCCAGTGGGTCCCCTCCCCCAACCTTCTCTGAGCCTTTGGAGTCCATGTGACCTGGCCATTTAGCCCATGGTGTGCAAAAAAGTACCGCTCAGAGGTAAAACAACCCAACCTCCTCACCGAAGGTATAAAGTTGTCGCAACGATATGAGGTGCCCAACCAAAGTTGGCACCTCATATTAATCATCATATGCAAAGGAAACTTGGACAGGAGTTAGTCCAGTTGGTAGAGCCCCAATCTTGTTATCTGCAGTTGTGGTTTCGAGTTCCAACTATTATTCTACGGAAAAGGAGACACTGATGACCTTGGAAACGACAGCGTCCAAGGGATTTGACTTATAAGCCGTGGTCCCAAATGATGGACACCTATGTCCGTTGCACGTTAAATAACACGCTGGATAGTTTTGATAGGATGCTTACATCTGTCTCCTAACAACTCCCCAGTGGATCCCTTGCCAACTTTCTCTGAAATTTCTTTGGCTATGTGACCTGGCAAAATTGCCGTTTAGAAGAAAAGCAACCGAATACTCTGATGTTCCCGCATTAATAAATCTCTTAAATTTGAATCAGAGTTGTATTCCTTTGTTGTTGTAGTGATTCATTATCAGTCAAAAATTATTTTGAATTTTTCTAATATTAATAATTTCTTTTTTTGTTAGAGTCACTATCGATTTTGTTTTTCTTAAAATTTTATCATTCTAGTTTAAACCAAGCCGTCCCGTGGCCGAGTGGTTAGCGCGCTTGGCTACTGATCGGGACCTGGATAAGGGTTCTAGGTTCGAGCCCCGGGTAAGGCATGGCTGTTTGTGTCGTTTTTCTGCTGAGGTCCTGCCATCCTCACAGACCTTCTACTATGGCATATAAACTGACAGGCTCCTGTCAGACCTCTGTGGCAAGCAGCTGCTTGAGGGGGTATTTATTTTTTTAGTTTAAACCCCTAGTTTATCAATTTTTCATAAAAAGGTATAACTGTGTTTTCAGTATAAGTTGAATTTCTCTGTCATAGAATTGTATCACTTTGTTTTTTTCTATCAAATTCAGTTTCATTGGCATTTTATATTTATCTTTTTCATTTTAATAATCAATTATAAATTTTGTTTCTCGAATGTTATCTTTCCCCTTTAAGTTAACTTGCTCAGTTTTTCATGTATCATGCATACACGTTTGAATATATGATTACTATTTGATGTACAGTCGCTCAAAAAA
Organism: Ryuthela nishihirai; assembly: GCA_038380435.1. NCBI lineage: Eukaryota > Metazoa > Arthropoda > Arachnida > Araneae > Heptathelidae > Ryuthela > Ryuthela nishihirai. Next base: position 64,874,804 of record JAWZYU010000002.1, read on the forward strand.
GTATCCGAACGCTACGGTTGATTACAGAATTGAGAAAAAATATCTGCCACCGATTTTTTTAGAAATTAGTGATCTGGCAACCTTCGTGTCACGTGATTACAGAATTCAGGAAAAATATCTGGAGCGTGTACAGCAACTGTACACGCTCCAGTTACCGTTCGCAGCAAACTGGAGCGTGTGCAGTTACTGCACACGCTCCAGTTTGCCGTGAACGGTAACTGCACACGCTCAACATTTCCGTGAGTGAGCCCACACGATCTAGTATCAAAATAATATGACCACCTACAGTCGTTCAAAAAAGTATCCGAACACCATGGTCGATTACAGAATTCAGAGAAAATATCTGGCAACGATTTTTTTTAGAAATTAGTGATCTGGCAACCTTCGTGTCACGTGACACGAAGGTTGCCAGATCACTAATTTCTACAAAAATCGTTGCCAGATACTTTTCCTGAATTCTGTAATCAACCGTAGCGTTCGGATACTTTTTTGAGTGACTGTACTATGTTCGTTTAAGCAATGAATGATGTTATGATTATTTGCAACTTTCGCTCAAGAGAATCGAATGTACTTTTGTCCTTAAACTATGCATAAAAATTATATCAAATTAAACATTTCTTCACTTCATTTTATTGTTTTGGATTTGTTATATTAAAATGCTGTGAATTTATCGTTCTGTAAAGAGCTTTGTTATTTTATTGTTGAATATTTTGAAGCACTCGTTTCAGTTTCTTACATAAATCTGGAGTTTCGAAAGTGTGACTTTGGAATTAACACCGTGTGATACAAATCCGCATACATTGGCCACTTAATAACCGTCGAGGTTTTGCAAATATTTCAGATCTGATGAATATTTGTGAGTAAAAGAAATCAGTCTAATGATTTTTTAATCACTAATAATTAAGTGAAATAATATAAATAAAAAATTTAAATAAATACCCTCTCAAGCAGCTGCTTGCCACAGAGGTCTGACAGGAGCCTGTCAGTTTATATGCCATAGTATATGGTCTGTGAGGTTGGCAGGACCTCAGACTGCGATAGAAAGAACGTGCGTTTCTGAAAAATATGTCTTAATAAATATTAGATAAAAAATTAACCAAAGTAATGTGGCCAATTCATCTGAATAAATTTTGCGCTTTTAAATACAGTTACCCGAGATTATAGGAAAACATTGCTTTCTATTTCGCAGCAACTCTCTCTAAATTTCACTCTTCACGACTCTAATTTTCAATGTTTTTTTTTATAAAAGAATCGAATAATTTTTTTAAATTATATTCTTTTTTGTTATGAAAAAGACTGTCTCTCTCAGAAAAAAATAAGATTTTTAAATCCTTGGCTTATGTCAATGAATTTTTTTTTGTCTTTTTTAAAGTGGATATTATTGTTATGCCTCATTTATTCTTTCGGCCTAAAGAACAAAATTAAATTAAATCCAAATTCTCCCCGCGCTTTTTTCCCAATATCTGCTTTTCTCCCCAAGGGGAGCTTTTCTGCCCAGCTCCCCTTGGGTAGGAAAAATAAAATAAATGAAATAAATACCCCCTCAAGCAGCTGCTTGCTACAGAGGTCTGACAGCAGCCGGTCAGTTTATATGCCAAAGTAGAAGGTCTGTGAGGATGGCAGGACCTCAGCAGAAAAACTACACTTACGTCCATGTCTTACCTGGGGCTCGAACCCAGGTCCCTTAGATCAGTAGCCAAGCGTGCTAACCACTCGGCCACGGGACGGCATAAAAATAAATACCCCCTCAAGCAGCTGCTTGCCACAGAGATCTGACAGGAGCCTGTTAGTTTATATGACAAAGTAGAAGGTCTGTGAGGATGGCAGGACCTCAGCAGAAAAACCACAATAACACTAATGTCTTACCCGGGGCTCGAACCCAGGTTCCTTAGATCAGTAGCCAAGCGCGCTAACCACTCGGCCATGAGCAGATGTTTATTGGGCAGATGCTAAGCGCGGAAAGAATTTGGATTTAATTTAATTTTGGTCTTTAGGCCGAAAGAATAATTGAGGCATAACAATAATATCCACTTTAAAAAAGACAAAAAAAATGCATTGACATAAGCCAAGGATTTAAAAACCTTATTTTTTTGTGAGAGAGACAACCTTTTTGATAACAAAGAATATAATTTTTAAAAAAATATTCGATTCTTTTATAATGCACGGCAGTTGTACACAAGAGATAAGGACTCCCACGTGCACCAAGCAGCAAGGAGTCCCTCATAAATTCACCTGACACCAAAAGAGCGAACGATTGCAGAGTACAGTCGCTCAAAAAAATATCCGAACACTATGGTTGATTACAGAATTCAGAAAAAATATCTGGCAACGATTTTTTTAGAAATTAGTGATCTGGCAACCTGTGACACGAAGGTCACTAATTTCTTAAAGAAATCGTTGACAGATATTTTTTCTGAATTCTGTAATCAACCATATTATTCGGATATTTTTTAATATATATATAATGCGTATGAATATATAATCCAATGAATATGGAGCGTGTGCAGTTACCGTTCACAGCAAACTGGAGCGGTTGCGGTTAATGTTCACAGCACATTGGATCGTGTGAGCTCACAAAGACCTGGATAATGTGGGCTCACTCACGGAAATATTGAGCGTGTGCAGTTACCTTTCACAGCAAACTGGAGCGGTTGCGGTTAATGTTCACAGCACATTGGATTGTGTGAGCTCACAAAGACCTGGATCGTGTGGGCTCACTCACGGAAATATTGAGCGTGTGCAGTTACCGTTCACAGCAAACTGGAGCGTGTGCAGTAACTGCACACGCTCCAGTTTGCTGCGAACGGTAACTGGAGCGTGTACAGTTGCTGTACACGCTCCAGATATTTTTCCTGAATTCTGTAATCACGTGACACGAAGGTTGCCAGTTCACTAATTTCTAAAAAAAATCGTTGCCAGATATTTTTTCTGAATTCTGTAATCACCCATAGTGTTCGGATACTTTTTTGAGCGACTGTACTTAGCTATGTCCGACCGGTGCCTACATAATGGGAATGCCATCCGATTTCCGCGATTCTCCGTGTGAGCAAGCGCGCATAGGAAGTTTCAGAACTTGCCACATGAGGGCAGCACAGTTCCGCAGTAAGCTAACCTATTCTAACGGTAAGTAAATAGTGATCTGGCTGAAGTCATATTTTAAAGAATCAGACAGATGGTTAATCAGATAAAATAAACTAGAATCTTTCTCAGAGATACAACGGGAATAATGATTTAAATTCTTCATAACGAAAAATATGTAGAATAATAATCGCGTTACAATTGAAAATTATTATCCATTAAAATCCGAAATTTTCAAGTGTTTACCCAATAATATTATTTAACGGTAATTCTTTGAAGAACAAAATTTTAATATTTTTCCAAAGTAATTCTTTATCTAATTTAATAATTTTAATTACTATTGCAATAGAGCTGATTGTTAAGGGAAATGCATAAGCAATAGATTTAGGCAAGATTGTTTACTCGACTTTTTTTAATTAAGCATGAAATGGAAAATTTGCTTAAAAATTAAAGATTAAAAGTAATAGTTTTTAAATGCAATAGGCGCAAAGTTTATGTGGCAGTACAGAATTGACTTTATAGGTAAATCTTTTTATTTCAATTTCTTCTCCCGACTTACAGGGCCCCTCCTGTTTTTTTGCTTGTTTTACAATAAGGTTACTTTTTATCATGCCAATTAAAGATTTCATATAGAGTAGTCAATTTTCATTCCTTTTTTTCAGCGATAACGTCCGGCTATCGACACCGAGGTAGCAGGTTCAAATCACGCTGTCGGAAGGAATTATCCCGCTTCTGACATTCACTTTTTTGGGGCAGGGGTGGCTCAGTCGGTAGCGCGCCAGGCTCGTAATCTGTAGTTCCCAGGTTCGAGTCCCAGCTGGGTCAGCGTTGAGATTTATCTCCGCCAAATTCCCCGCCCTGCCCACGGTCAGTAGGGGACACCGATGGGCATGGAAAGGCCACCGTCCGTCGGATGGGACGTTAAGCCGTGGCCCCGTGTGCGGGAGAGCCGTACCCTGTGCACGTTAAAGAACACGCTGGATGGCCTTGACGGGAGGCTACCATCTGTCTCCCAACAGCTGTTCCAGTGGGTCCCCTCCCCCAACCTTCTCTGAGCCTTCGGGGTCCATGTGACCTGGCCATTTAGCCCATGGTGTGCAAAAAAAGTGCTGCTCAGAGGTAAAACAATCCAACTCAACCTTCCCACTATGCCAATTAAGGCCTAAGCAGAGGTCAAGTAGAGGGCAAACCATGATCTATGAATGCTAGAAATGTGAAAATTGGTGTCTAAATGGATTGGGAGTGTTTAGATTGATTCGGAATGGATGAAACTCGATCACTCTATTCCAATGTGGTCATTGCCAATGTCGAAAATAGCTATTCTAGAGCTCGGGGCTATTCTATTCTAGAGCTTCTAAATTATCCATTGCCCCCCCCCCTCCAAAAACAAAAGGTAAAAGAAAAGGAATGCCATTTATTATGGATTTATGGGAAAATAAAATTGTACAACCACAAAAAAAAACGCAACGTAGAAGCATATATGACGAAAAAGATTATCTACGTAATCGAATAGGAATCGCAAAAAGAAAATCACAAATATAAATTCGTAAGAAAAAAAATGAAGAAAAATAGAAATATTGAAAATGCCATATTTAAAAATTCTATACGAAAATAACATGTAAAAATAAAAATATTTCTCTGAATTAAACGTAAAATTTAAATAACATTTACTGCAAATTGTAATAAAGAACTGTATCTTAAGTTATATAAAAAAATTTTGAATATACATAGGCGCTCTTCTTAGGATCTTGCACCCAGGGCAGAATCCCCTCTCACCCCCATCGTATGGGGCGGGGGTGGCTCAATCGGTAGCGCGCCAGGCTCGTAATCTGCAGTTCCCAGGTTCGAGTCCCAGCTGGGTCAGCGTTGAGATTTATCTCTGCAAAATTCCCCGCCCTGCCTACGGTCAGTAGGAGACACCGATGGGCTTGGAAAGGCCGCCGTCCGTCGGATGGGACGTTAAGCCAGTGGGTCCCCTCCCCCAACCTTCTCTGAGCCTTCGGGGTCCATGTGACCTGGCCATTTAGCCCATTGTGTGCAAAAAAGTGCCACTCAGAGGTAAAACAACCCAACGTTAAAGAACACGCTGGATGGCCTTGACGGGAGGCTACCATCTGTCTCCCAACAGCTGTTCCAGTGGGTCCCCTCCCCCAACCTTCTCTGAGCCTTCGGGGTCCATGTGACCTGGCCATTTAGCCCATGGTGTGCAAAAAAGTGCCGCTCAGAGGTAAAACAACCCAACCCAACCCCCATCGTAGCTCCAGCACTGGTCGTTTGCAGATATTTGCTTCATGGAAACAAAGTAGCCTTCGAAATGAAAAAAAAAATGTCTACTTTCTATCAGCATTTTGTTAAATGAGGTTGGCAACATTTGTCTGTCTGCACATGTCAGACATCTGTCGCTACTTTTGTGAGCATTCATCACATACAGTCATTTCGAATTCCTATCGCTTTACTTAACAGCGACATTAATCCTTATATTTTTTTCCCACCATTCTAAAGGCATCTTTTCGTCTGCCCGAGGCAAAATTAAGCGTACAGTTGCATCAAAATACTTTGTTTTTTTTGGTCGCTTCGTGTCTGTTGTTAATGATAATGTGGAAAGGCCTTGACACTAGATTACGCTTTGCAAGCACTGAAACGTTCGACGTTTATGTAAATTTGAAAAAAAGGAAAAACAGAAAAGACATGGTATTATATAACGACGAAAAACTGGTCGTCCAAAGACTGATTTGGTTTTTGAAAATCAAATCAGTCTTTAGATTTTGTTTCTTTCATCCAAATCAGTCTTTACATTTTGTCCAAATCAGTCTTTACATTCTGTTTTTGTTCCTTTCAGCCAAATCAGTCTTTACATTTTGTTTCTTCATTCAGTGTCGATTTCACTTTAATTATCTTTTGATTTCTTAATCTACATTAAATTTTGCCAGGGGTGGCCTAGTGGACAGAAATGTGCCAAATGTGACCGAATGAACAGAATTCCACTAGGCCACCCCTGGCACAATTAAATGGCTTTTCAGGCTCTAATAGTCAACTATTGTTTCAATCAGATCCAAAATCCGTACTTTCGATCAGTTTGGTTTGTTTTATTCTGAGCGTTACTTATTTTGTCCACAATGGGCCTGGGGCGGGGGTGGCTCAGTCGGTAACGCGCCAGGCTCGTAACCTGTAGTTCCCAGGTTCGAGTCCCAGCTGGATCAGTGTTGAGATTTATCTCCGCAAAATTCCCCGCCCTGCAGACGGTCAGTAGGGGATACCGATGGGCTTGGAAAGGCCGCCGTCCGTCGGATGGGACTTTAAGCCGTGGCTCCGTGTGCGGCAGAGCTATACCCTGTGCACGTTAAAGAACACGCTGGATGGCCTTGACGGGAGGCTACCATCTGTCTCCCAACAGCTGTTCCAGTGGGTCCCCTCCCCCAACCTTCTCTGAGCTTTCGGGGTCCATGTGACCTGGCCATTTAGCCCATGGTGTGCAAAAAAGTGCCGCTCAGAGGTAAAACAACCAAACAAAACAACCACAATGGGCCAGGCCAGAAGGAGCCCAAGTGCTCTGGCGAAAATACCGACTAATCCAACTCCCGTACTTTCCAGAAAATGTAAGAAAATGGAATGAATCTGTTTTGTAAACGAGATTTTCCATTGTTCACAGAAGAAATGAGTTCGGGCTTTGTCTGGCTGAGCCTAATCGCTCATAATAATTTAAATTGGGTATATTTCTTGTAATTGTGAAAAGGAAACTAAATTAGGCCCTTAATATCTTGAAAAATAAACCTTTTATAGGAATGAGGCTGAAAATAAATTAAATATCAAATCTAGTTTAATATTGAATTTATTTAGTCTTTCAGTATTTAAAGAGTTATGGAGGAAGGAATATTTAATAACAAAAGTCGATAACCTAAACCCGATCATCATAGTCGTCTCAAGTCAGCTGTTCCAAACACCATCAGTAATTGTATATCAAACCGTTTACGAAAAATTGTTGCACATTTGCAAATTCGTTAAACAATTCCTTGAATTTCCGGTAATTTTAACGAAACATTTTCAAATCAGAGTCACGGTGCGGTTAATTCTTCCACAACTCTTAAAATACTAAAAGAATACTGATGAAATGTAGATTTGATGAAGATCATTTTAATTCATCATCACCACACTTCCGTAAAAAGTTTATTCTTCAAGATATTGTCAAATTTGATTTTCCAATGGCTTAACATGGAAACGCTCTCATACCTTGGAAGAAATCTGTTAAGTTCGCATAAAAATGTTATTTTTGTTCATTTTTGTTCCTTGTACCACATAGGGCAAATATCAAATCGGGAGAAAATTGTAAAACGGTTGGTTGAATAGCCATCTGACAAAGGCCCGGTCTGGAGGGGAGGAAGGGGCAAGGGTTCCATGCCACACCCCTTTGGAAATGTTTGTAACGGTAATGGAGCCAAAAAGAAAACACTTGTGCACAGGCACACGTTTGCGGTTGGGTTGTTTTACCTCTGAGCGGCACTTTTTTGCACACCATGGGCTAAATGGCCAGGTCACATGGACCCCGAAGGCTCAGAGAATGTTGAGTGAGGGGACCCACTGGAAAAGCTGTTGGGAGACAGATGGTAGCCTCCCATCAAGGCCATTCAGCGTGTTCTTTAACGTGCACGGGTATGGCTCTCCCGCACACGGGGCCACGGCTTAACGTCCCATCCGACGGACGGCGGCCTTTCCAAGCCCATCGGTGTCCCCTACTGACCGTGGGCAGGGCGGGGAATTTTGCGGAGATAAATCTCAACGCTGATCCAGCTGGGACTCGAACCTGGAAACTACAGATTACGAGCCTGGCGCGCTACCGACTGAGCCACTCCCGCCCCCACGTTTGCGGTATACAGGCACAGGCACACTAGGAAAGTATTGGGAGGGGGCAATAGATGCAATTTCTATTGCAGTGAAACATTTTCTTCTTCCTTTTAAAAATAATTCATGAAAAATGCATCACATATTCAGACGTTTACCAGTTTTTTGGCCCTTCATCCCCCTAGTAGCATTTTTAAAGGGTTGTTGGGTTGGGTTGTTTTATCTCTGAGCAGCACTTTTTTGCACACCACAGGCTAAATGGCCAGGTCACAAGGACCCGAAAGGCTCAGAGAAAGTTGGGGGAGGGGACCAACTGGAACAACTGTTAGAAGACAGATGATAACCTCCCGTCAAGGTCATACAGCGTGTTCTTTAATGTGCACAGGGTATGGCTCTTCCGCATATGGGGCCACGGCTTAAGGGCCCATCCGACGGACGGCGGCCTTTCCAAGCCCATCGGTGTCCCTTACTGACCGTGGGTAGGGCGGGGAATTTTGCGGAGATAAATCTCAACGCTGACCCAGCTGGGATTCAAACCTAGGAACTACAGATTACGAGCCTGACGCACTACAGACTGAGCCACCCCCGCCCCATTTTCAAAAAGTGTGGGGGGATCGGTGAGGGGAAATGGCCCCCTTACCTCCCTTCTAGATCCTACACTGTTTATGAATATTTCACATACTTTTGAAGAAGTTTTTAGATTTCTCTAAATCGGTGGGTAAAATGTTTATGACGTGATGGAAATCTAATCTCTTCCACCCCCTTACTTTTCTTTCCTTATTCCCCCCTCCCTCCATCTTTATTTTTTTCTGAATCAGGTGCCTGCAAATGACTACTAATATTTTCTAAAATCTCCCAGTATTAAGGATCGCCGCAGTTACCTCCATACATGGGGCGGGGGTGGCTCAGTCGGTAGGGCGCCAGGCTCGTAATCTGTAGTTCCCAGGTTCGAGTCCCAACTGTGTCAGCGTTGAGATTTATCTCCGCAAAATTCCCCGCCATGCCCACGGTCAGTAGAGGACACCGATGGGCTTCGAAAGGCCGCCGTCCGTCGGATGGGACGTTAAGCCATGGCTCCGTGTGCGGGAGAGCCATACCTGTGCACGTTAAAGAACACGGTGGATGGCCTTGACGGGAGGCTACCATCTGTCTCCCAACAGCTGTTCCAGTGGGTCCCCAACCTTCTCTGAGCCTTCGGGGTCCATGTGACCTGGCCATTTAGCCCATGGTGTGCAAAAAAGTGCCGCTCAGAGGTAAAACAACCCAACACAACTATCCGGCAACGATTTTTTTAGAAATTAGTGATTAGTAACCTTCGTGTCACGTGACACGAAGGTTGCCAGATCACTGATTTCTAAAAAAATCGTTGCCAGATATTTTTTCTGAATTTTGTAATCAACCGTAGTGTTTGGATACTTTTTTGAGCGGCTGTACTTGCCATCCATGTTCTTCGATGTTATGCAACTGAAGTATCCAATGTGTATTAATACTCTGTTTAATGTTATAAGAGCTTGGTTCATCGTCTACATTGCCATTGGTCAATCAGGTTGCATTCAGATGTTTAAAATTCTTTCATCCTTGAGAAAGTGTCTCAGTTAAATTATCTCGTGAACTATGTACAGTCGTTAAAAAAATATCCGAACACTATGGTTGATTACAGAATTCAGAAAAAATATTCACGTGACACGAAGGTTGCCAGATCACTAATTCCTAAAAAAAATCGTTGCCAGATATTTTTTCTGAATTCTGTAATCAACCATAGTGTTCGGATATTTTTTTGAGCGACTGTAACAGATAGTGGCGATGTGTAGCATGAGATAAAGACAATAGAAATTGCTGCTAGAACTTTTAAGAATCTATGGACAGTGTGAAAATAAGGAGTCTACATCTAACGACTAAAATTAGGCTATATAAAAATTTGGCGCCTAAAGTTAATAATGGCAGTGAAACTTGGACCCTTTGTAAAGAAACATAACAGGAAATGTGATGCTTTTGATTCTACGCTGAGGTACCTGTTTATTAAGTACACCTACCTAGTAGGATGTTGCGGCTCCTTTGACCTTCAGAACAGCCCGAATTCATCGGAACATGGAACTTACAAGATGCTGGATGCGTTCTGCACGAATGTTGCATCATGTAGAAACGATTGTATCACGCAGTTGCTGCAAATTGGACAGCGGCACAGTCTCACGGCGAACAGCCCTTACCACCTCATCCAAAAATGCTCGATAGGGTTTAAATTCGGGGATTGTGCAAGCCAATGAAGCAATGGAAACTCCTCAGCATGTTCCTGGGACCATTCGGTGACGATACGTGCCTTGTGAGCAGATGCATTATCATGCTGAATCTGTCCATCCGAGTGAGGATAAACTGTATCCACAAAGGGATGAACTTCGCCAGCAATGATGTTCAAATATGCCGTGGGATTTAGATGTCTTTCAATGGGATTAAGGGGTCTAATCTGGGCCAAGAAAACATTTTCTAAGCCATCACACGGCCACCACTGGTCCGTACTGTTGATACCAGACAAGATGACTTCATAGCCTTATGTTCATCATCATCCTCAAGCAGCCATGGGCTACGGAGGTCCAACCAGACCACGCAGTTTAATTCTCCAAGCACATCTGTCCTGATCTACGTCTGCTGCATCCGGCCACTGCACACCAATTCTAACAAGGTCCTGTTTGACATTGTCTGCCCACCGCATCCTAGGTCTCCCCCTCCTTCTGAGGCCTCTAGGCACACTGTTCATAACCCTATTCGCCAATCTATAATTATCCATACGGGCAACATGGCCAAACCAGCGGAGTCTCTCTCTGCACAATATGCTGCTTAAAGGAGGTTGCAGACTCCTTTGCCTAACCTCATCATTAGTTACAAAGTTAAACCACCTAATACCTAAGATACTAAGTAAGCATCTAGAATCAAAAGCATCTAGTTTCCTGTTATCTTCTTTACACAGCGTCCAAGTTTCACTACCATAACTAACCCTAGAAAGAACCAAACTATTATACAGTCTAATTTTAGTCTTTAGGTGTATACGCCTATTTCTCCACAATCTCCATAGATTCTTAAAAGTCCAGGCAGCAATACCTATTCGTCTGTTAATCTCATGCCGCACATCACCAGTATCAGTTACATAGCTCCCAAGATAATTAAACTGTGACACCTGCTCAAGACTGCAACCATTCAGATTAACTGAATCACAACCTGCTTGACCAATTTTCATCACTTTAGTTTTCTCTCTGTTTATAACCAAACCTACTCTACTACCAGTCTCATCAACAGCTCGAATGAAAGAGTTCATCTCATCAACATCATTTGCCAAAAGGGCTAAATCATCAGCATAATCTAAATCAGAAATTTTCGTATCTCCATCCCATTTAAGGCCAAAATCTTTCCCTCGAAGTGAATTTCGCATAACATAATCAACAACCAAACTAAAGAGAAAAGGAGACAAAATGCACCCTTGTCGAACACCAGAAGTAATGCTAAACCAATTGCTACAAGACTTACCAACTCTCACACACGACTCAGTGTTATTATAGAGAGCTTTCATTATGTTAACTAACTTGTCTGGTATACCATATGATCTCACAATCAACCACAAATTATGACGATCAACAGAGTCGAAAGCCTTTTTGAAATCAACAAAGCTAGCAACCAAAGGTTTCTGAAACTAAACATTTCTCAAGAATCTACCTAAGTGAAAATATCTGATCTACACATCCCCTACCACTTCTGAATCCACATTGCTCATCACGCAATTGCCTGTCAACCAGATTCTTAATTCTATTAAGCACAATCATGGAAAGAACTTTACCTGGAACAGAGAGTAGGCTGATACCCCTATAGTTATACAAGAACTGCGATCACCTTTTTTGAAAATAGGGATAATAATAGCTCTGGTAAAATCCTTAGGAACCATGCCTTTATCATAAAAGATATTCAAAATATCAGTCACCCACGTGGTAACCGAAAACATTCCCAGCTCTGAGCATTTCTGTAGTAATTTCACCTACCCCTGGGGATTTATGAAGTTTCAGTTTAGAGATAGCCAAACTAACTTCAGATTGTGTTATAGGGCCAACATTAAAGCTGCCAATGCATCTATCATCATTACAAACAATGGGAGTAGAACTAACCACATTGTTTAGAAGATCACTGAAATGCTCAGCCCACCTAGCCATGACAGAATCCTCCCCTTCTATAACCTTACCTTTTTTAACCTGCAATCTTTGTATGCCTGTCCGTTTTCTACCACATAAAACATTAACTATCTGGTACAGCTCTCTGCTGTTGTGCTGTCTAACTGCTTCCTCAGCTTTGTCAACCAAGCTATCAAGCCAAAGATTCTTATCAGTAGCTAATTGATCCTTTACACGTTTATTAAGCTCTCTGTAATCTTTTCTATTAGGACTAGTAGGGTACTGATTAAGGACATTCCTGCAGTTCTTTCTTTCTGAAATAAGCTCAATTGCCTTATCACTTAAATAATTCTGCCTCCTCTGCTCCTTTTTTCCTAAAAGAGTACTGTTAGTTTCCAAAAAAGCCTGTTTAAAATGGCCCCATTCTTCCTCAACTTCAGTATTAAGCAAACCATGACCGCCATAATGACTAAGTAACCTATCATGGTAAGCTTTAGCTATAACTGGGTCATTCAGAGCTTCAGTATCAAAGGTAAATTTTTTAACTCTAGCACAACACTTTTTAAGTTTAAGTTGCAAGACACTTTTAACAAGGTAATGGTCAGATCCAATTTCAGCTCCCCTATATGCCCTGGTATTTCTAACAGAACTAGCCCATTTGCTGTTAATTAATATATAATCAATCATATTCATATGCAGCCCATCAGGTGAAACCCATGTGTATTTATGTATGTCGCGGCGAGCCATTAAAGGTAAAGGGGAGAGGGGGACTGGATTTCTCTTGCAGCAGAATATTTTCTCCTCTTTTTTTAAAGGTTTTTAAAAATTTCTTGAAAAAGTTGATGAAACATTTAGAAGTTTAATACATTTTTACCGTCATTAACATTACTAAAAAATACCACTAGCATTCTCAAAAGACTCAGGTAGGCATCCTTCCGCTATATCCGTTGGGTTGGGTTGTTTTACCTCTGAGTAGGCTCAGAGAAGGTTGTGGGAGGGGACCCACTGGAACGGCTGTTGGGAGACAGATGGTAGCCGCCCGTCAAAGCCATCCAGCGTGTTCTTTAACGTGCACAGGTTATGGCTCTCCCGCACACAGAGCCACGGCTTAACGTTCCATCCGATGGACGGCGGCCTTTCCAAACCCATCGGTATCCCCTACTGACCGTGGACAGGGCGGGGAATTTTGCGGAGATAAATCTCAACGCTGACCCAGCTGGGACTCGAACCTGGAAACTACAGATTACGAGCCTGGCGCGCTACCGACTGAGCCACCCCCGCCCCCTCTATATCCGGCTCCATAATGTATGTAGGTATAAATAGCGCATAGGTGCCCGCCACTCCGAACTATTGCAAATGGCAGAGCTTCAAGAGAGCATGATCAGCCATCATAACTTTCGTTAAGAAGATGTTAATTGCCCCCGCACCTGCTAAACCAGAAGAGCAACTGGCACAAAACAATGTCACGGAGAACGAGGATATATGATTTCTTTTACACTTCCTCAGTTCCTAAAACACTACAGACACTGAGATTTTTTCCTTCCTACTTTCAAAACAAGAGTACTATTTAAAATCATAAAATTTCATTTATGGAATATTTTCAACAACGTTTAATAAAGAAGCACTTTTTTTCTTCACATATTTCTTACTACATTTATTAGAATTGGAATCAAGAGGCTTATTTCCTCCCCCCCCCCCTCAATTGCCCACTCCCTCAATTCCTACGTCATTTTTCACATAACTCGCACTACCCAAAGACTAGCACATATCATGTGGCCTGACAAAAGAATGACACACCAGTCGCATCTGATAGGCGAAGTCGCACCCGAAAGACTAGCACAAGAACACATGATATGACCTGTCAAATGACTGACACATCTGTAATTTGACTTGAGTTTGTGTTTCTCTTCATTCTTGCATCTAAAATTTCACCACTGAAATAGAAGCATATATCATGAAGTCTGCCAAAATACTGACATATCTGTGAAATCTGAGAGGTTTCCCCCCGAATCATTAGCACATATCATGCCAAAGAACTCACACATCTGTCGCATCTGAAATCTTGTTCCCAAAATCTAGCACATATCATATGGCCTGTCAAAAGAGCGAAACATCTGTCGCATCTGAAGTATTGCCCCTGAAACAATAGCACATATCATGTGGCCCGCGAACAGATCGACACATCTGTCACATCTGAAATGATGCCCTCAGAAAGCCTATCACAAATCATGTTGCCTGTAAAATACACACAACTACAACATCTGAAATGTTGCCTGCTAAAAGACACACACCTACAACATCTGAAATTTTGACTGCCAAAGGTCACACACCTACAACATCTGAAATGTTGCCCACAGAAATCCTAGCACACATCATGTTGCCTGCTAAAAGACACACACCTACAACATCTGAAATGTTGCCCTCAGAAATCCCATCACACATCATGTTGCCTGCCAAAAGACACACCTACAACATCTGAAATGTTGCCCTCAGAAATCCCATCACACGTCATGTTGCCTGCCAAAAGACACACCTACAACATCTGAAATGTTGCCCTCAGAAATCCTATCCACGTCATGTTGCCTGCCAAAAGACACACCTACAGCATCTGAAATGTTGCCTGCCAAAAGTCACACAACTACAACATCTGAAATGTTGCCCTCAGAAATCCTATCACACATCACGTTGCCTGCTAAAAGACACACACCTACAACATCTGAAATGTTGCCCTCAGAAATCCCATCACACGTCATGTTGCCTGCCAAAAGACACACCTACAACATCTGAAATGTTGCCCTCAGAAATCCCATCACACGTCATGTTGCCTGCCAAAAGACACACCTACAACATCTGAAATGTTGCCTGCCAAAAGTCACACAACTACAACATCTGAAACGTTGCCCTCAGAAATTCTATCATACGTCATGTTGTCTGCCAAAAGACACAAACCTACAACACCTGAAATGTTGCCTGCCAAAAGACAACTACCTACAACATCTGAAATGTTGCTCTCAGAAATCCTAGGGGCGGGGGTGGCTCAGTCGGTAGCGCGCCAGGCTCGTAATCTGTAGTCCCAGGTTCAAGTCCCAGCTGGGTCAGCGTTGAGATTTATCTCCGCAAAATTCCCCGCCCTGTCCACGGTCAGTAGGCGACACCAATGGGCTTGGAAAGGCCGCCGTCCATCGGATGGAACGTTAAGCCGTGGGCCCGTGTGCGGGAGAGCCATACCCTGTGCACGTTAAAGAACACGCTGGATGGCCTTGACGGGAGGCTACCATCTGTCTCCAAACAGCTGTTCCAGTGGGTCCCCTCCTCCAACCTTCTCTGAGCCTTCGGGGTCCATGTGACCTGGCTATTTAGCCAATGGTGTGCAAAAAAGTGCCGCTCAGAGGTAAAACAACCGAACCAACCAACCAACCAACCAGAAATCCTATCACACGTCATGTTGCCTGCCAAAACACACACCTATAACATCTGAAATGTTGCCTGCCAAAAGTCAGACATCTACAACATCTGAAATGTTGCCCTCAGAAATCCTATCACACATCATGTTGCCCGCCAAAAGGCACAGACCTATAATATCTCAAATGTTGCCCTCAGAAATCCAATCACACATCATGTTGCCTGCCAAAATACACACACCTACGACATCTGAAATGTTGCCCTCAGAAATCCTATCACACATCATGTTGCCCGCCAAAAGACACACACCTATAATATTTGAAATGTTGTCCTCAGAAATCCAATCACACATCATGTTGCCTGCCAAAAGAGACACACCTACAACATCTGAAATGTAACCATTAGAAATCCTATCACACATCATGTTGCCCGCCAAAAGACACACACCTATAATATCTGAAATGTTGCCCTCAGAAATCCAATCACACATCATGTTGCCTTCAGAACACACACACACCTACAACATCTGAAATGTTGCCTGCCAAAGGTGACTCACCTACAACATCAGAAATGTTGCCTGCCAAAGATACACACCTAGAACATCTGAAATGTTGCCCTCAGAAATCCAATCACACATCATGTTGCCTGCCAAAACACACACCTACAACATCTGAAATGTTGCCTGCAAACAGACACACACCTGAAACATCTGAAATGTTGCCCTCAGAAATAATATCAAATATCATATTGACTGCCAAAAGTCACACACCTACGACATCTGAAATGTTGTCCTCAGAAATCCTATCACACATCATGTTGCCCGTCAAAAGACACACACCTATAATGTCTGAAAGGTTGCCCTCAGAAATCCAATCACACATCATGTTGCCTGCCAAAAGACACACACCTACAACGTCTGAAATGTTGCCTACCAAAAGTCACACGCCTACAACATCTGAAATGTTGCCCTCAGAAATCCTATCACATATCATGTTGCCTGCCAAAAGAACACACCTACAACATCTGAAATGTTGCCCTCAGAAATCCAATCACATATCATGTTGCCTGCTAAAAAAACACACCTACATCTGAAATGTTGCCCTCAGAAATCCCATCACACGTCATGTCGCTTACCAAAAGATGCACACCTACAACATCTCAAATGTTGCCCTCAGAAATCCTATCACACGTCATGTTGACTGCCAAAATACACACCTAAAACCTCTGAAATGATGCCTGCGAAAAGTCACACAACTACAACATGTGAAATGTTGCCCTCAGAAATCCTATCACACGTCATGTTGCCTGCCAAAGATTGGCGCGCTACCGACTGAGCCACCCCCGCCCCTAGGATATCTGAGGGCAACATTTCAGATGTTGTAGGTAGGTGTCTTTTGGCATTCAACATTTCAGGTGTTGTAGGTTTCTATCTTTTGGCAGACAACATGACGTGTGATAGGATTTCTGAGGGCAACATTTCAGATGTTGTAGTTGTGTGACTTTTGGCAGGCAACATTTCAGATGTTGTAGGTGTGTGTTTTGGCAGGCAACATGACGTGTGATGGGATTTCTGAGGGCAACATTTCAGATGTTGTAGGTGTGTGTCTTTTAGCAGGCAACGTGATGTGTGATAGGATTTCTGAGGGCAACATTTCAGATGTTGTAGTTGTGTGACTTTTGGCAGGCAACATTTCAGATGTTGTAGGTGTGTCTTTTGGCAGGCAACATGATGTGTGATGGGATTTCTGAGGGCAACATTTCAGATGTTGTAGGTGTGTGTCTTTTAGCAGGCAACATGATGTGTGCTAGGATTTCTGTGGGCAACATTTCAGATGTTGTAGGTGTGTGACTTTTGGCAGGCAACATGATATGTGCTAGGATTTCTGAGGGCAACATTTCAGATGTTGTAGGTGTGTGACCTTTGGCACTCAAAATTTCAGATGTTGTAGGTGTGTGTCTTTTAGCAGGCAACATTTCAGATGTTGTAGTTGTGTGTATTTGGCAGGCAACATGATTTGTGATAGGCTTTCTGAGGGCAACATTTCAGATGTGACAGATGTGTCGATCTGTTCGCGAGCCACATGATATGTGCTATTGTTTCAGGGGCAATATTTCAGATGCGACAGATGTTTCGCTCTTTTGACAGGCCATATGATATGTGCTAGATTTTGGGAACAAGATTTCAGATGCGACAAATGTGTGAGTTCTTTGGCATGATATGTGCTAATGGTTCGGGGGGAAACCTCTCAGATTTCACAGATATGTCAGTATTTTGGCAGACTTCATGATATATGCTTCTATTTCAGTGGTGAAATTTTAGATGCAAGAATGAAGAGAAACACAATCTCAAGTCAAATTACAGATGTGTCAGTCTTTTGACAGGTCATATCATGTGTTCTTGTGCTAGTCTTTCGGGTGCGACTTCGCCTATCAGATGCGACTGGTGTGTCATTCTTTTGTCAGGCCACATGATATGTGCTAGTCTTTGGGTAGTGCGAGTTATGTGAAAAATGACGTAGGAATTGAGGGAGTGGGCAATTGAGGGGGGGGGAGGAAATAAGCCTCTTGATTCCAATTCTAATAAATGTAGTAAGAAATATGTGAAGAAAAAAAGTGCTTCTTTTTTAAACGTTGTTGAAAATATTCCATAAATGAAATTTTATGATTTTAAATAGTACTCTTGTTTTGAAAGTAGGAAGGAAAAAATCTCAGTGTCTGTAGTGTTTTAGGAACTGAGGAAGTGTAAAAGAAATCATATATCCTCGTTCTCCGTGACATTGTTTTGTGCCAGTTGCTCTTCTGGTTTAGCAGGTGCGGGGGCAATTAACATCTTCTTAACGAAAGTTATGATGGCTGATCATGCTCTCTTGAAGCTCTGCCATTTGCAATAGTTCGGAGTGTCGGGCACCTATGCGCTATTTATACCTACATACATTATGGAGCCGGATATAGAGGGGGCGGGGGTGGCTCAGTCGGTAGCGCGCCAGGCTCGTAATCTGTAGTTCCCAGGTTCGAGTCCCAGCTGGGTCAGCGTTGAGATTTATCTCCGCAAAATTCCCCGCCCTGTCCACGGTCAGTAGGCGACACCGATGGGCTTGGAAAGGCCGCCGTCCATCGGATGGAACGTTAAGCCGTGGGCCCGTGTGCGGGAGAGCCATACCCTGTGCACGTTAAAGAACACGCTGGATGGCCTTGACGGGAGGCTACCATCTGTCTCCCAACCGCTGTTCCAGTGGGTCCCCTCACCCAACCTTCTCTGAGCCTTCGGGGTCCATATGACCTGGCCATTTAGCCCATGGTGTGCAAAAAAGTGCCGCTCAGAGGTAAAACAACCGAACCAACCAACCAACCAACCAGAAATCCTATCACACGTCATGTTGCCTGCCAAAACACACACCTATAACATCTGAAATGTTGCCTGCCAAAAGTCAGACATCTACAACATCTGAAATGTTGCCCTCAGAAATCCTATCACACATCATGTTGCCCGCCAAAAGACACAGACCTATAATATCTCAAATGTTGCCCTCAGAAATCCAATCACACATCATGTTGCCTGCCAAAATACACACACCTACGACATCTGAAATGTTGCCCTCAGAAATCCAATCACACATCATGTTGCCCGCCAAAAGACACACACCTATAATATTTGAAATGTTGTCTTCAGAAATCCAATCACACATCATGTTGCCTGCCAAAAGAGACACACCTACAACATCTGAAATGTAACCATTAGAAATCCTATCACACATCATGTTGCCCGCCAAAAGACACACACCTATAATATCTGAAATGTTGCCCTCAGAAATCCAATCACACATCATGTTGCCTTCAGAACACACACACACCTACAACATCTGAAATGTTGCCTGCCAAATGTTACACACCTACAACATCAGAAATGTTGCCTGCCAAAGATACACACCTAGAACATCTGAAATGTTGCCCTCAGAAATCCAATCACACATCATGTTGCCTGCCAAAAGACACACTCCTATAGTGTCTGAAATGTTGCCTTCAGAAAGCCTATCACACATCATGTTGCCTGCCAAAAGACACACACCTACAAAATCTAAAATGTTGCCCCCAGAAATCCTATCACACGTCATGTTGCCTGCCAAAACACACACCTACAACATCTGAAATGTTGCCTGCAAAAAGACACACACCTGAAACATCTGAAATGTTGCCCTCAGAAATAATATCAAATATCATATTGACTGCCAAAAGTCACACACCTACGACATCTGAAATGTTGCCCTCAGAAATCCTATCACACATCATGTTGCCCGTCAAAAGACACACACCTATAATGTCTGAAAGGTTGCCCTCAGAAATCCAATCACACATCATGTTGCCTGCCAAAAGACACACACCTACAACGTCTGAAATGTTGCCTACCAAAAGTCACACGCCTACAACATCTGAAATGTTGCCCTCAGAAATCCTATCACATATCATGTTGCCTGCCAAAAGAACACACCTACAACATCTGAAATGTTGCCCTCAGAAATCCAATCACATATCATGTTGCCTGCTAAAAAAAACACACCTACATCTGAAATGTTGCCCTCAGAAATCCCATCACACGTCATGTCGCTTACCAAAAGATGCACACCTACAACATCTCAAATGTTGCCCTCAGAAATCCTATCACACGTCATGTTGACTGCCAAAATACACACCTAAAACCTCTGAAATGATGCCTGCGAAAAGACACACAACTACAACATGTGAAATGTTGCCCTCAGAAATCCTATCACACGTCATGTTGCCTGCCAAAGATTGGCGCGCTACCGACTGAGCCACCCCCGCCCCTAGGATATCTGAGGGCAACATTTCAGATGTTGTAGGTAGGTGTCTTTTGGCATTCAACATTTCAGGTGTTGTAGGTTTCTGTCTTTTGGCAGACAACATGACGTGTGATAGGATTTCTGAGGGCAACATCTCAGATGTTGTAGTTGTGTGACTTTTGGCAGGCAACATTTCAGATGTTGTAGGTGTGTGTTTTGGCAGGCAACATGACGTGTGATGGGATTTCTGAGGGCAACATTTCAGATGTTGTAGGTGTGTGTCTTTTAGCAGGCAACGTGATGTGTGATAGGATTTCTGAGGGCAACATTTCAGATGTTGTAGTTGTGTGACTTTTGGCAGGCAACATTTCAGATGTTGTAGGTGTGTCTTTTGGCAGGCAACATGACGTGTGATGGGATTTCTGAGGGCAACATTTCAGATGTTGTAGGTGTGTGTCTTTTAGCAGGCAACATGATGTGTGCTAGGATTTCTGTGGGCAACATTTCAGATGTTGTAGGTGTGTGACTTTTGGCAGGAAACATGATATGTGCTAGGATTTCTGAGGGCAACATTTCAGATGTTGTAGGTGTGTGACCTTTGGCACTCAAAATTTCAGATGTTGTAGGTGTGTGTCTTTTAGCAGGCAACATTTCAGATGTTGTAGTTGTGTGTATTTGGCAGGCAACATGATTTGTGATAGGCTTTCTGAGGGCAACATTTCAGATGTGACAGATGTGTCGATCTGTTCGCGATCCACATGATATGTGCTATTGTTTCAGGGGCAATATTTCAGATGCGACAGATGTTTCGCTCTTTTGACAGGCCATATGATATGTGCTAGATTTTGGGAACAAGATTTCAGATGCGACAAATGTGTGAGTTCTTTGGCATGATATGTGCTAATGGTTCGGGGGGAAACCTCTCAGATTTCACAGATATGTCAGTATTTTGGCAGACTTCATGATATATGCTTCTATTTCAGTGGTGAAATTTTAGATGCAAGAATGAAGAGAAACACAATCTCAAGTCAAATTACAGATGTGTCAGTCTTTTGACAGGTCATATCATGTGTTCTTGTGCTAGTCTTTCGGGTGCGACTTCACCTATCAGATGCGACTGGTGTGTCATTCTTTTGTCAGGCCACATGATATGTGCTAGTCTTTGGGTAGTGCGAGTTATGTGAAAAATGACGTAGGAATTGAGGGAGTGGGCAATTGAGGGGGGGGGGAGGAAATAAGCCTCTTGATTCCAATTCTAATAAATGTAGTAAGAAATATGTGAAGAAAAAAAGTGCTTCTTTTTTAAACGTTGTTGAAAATATTCCATAAATGAAATTTTATGATTTTAAATAGTACTCTTGTTTTGAAAGTAGGAAGGAAAAAATCTCAGTGTCTGTAGTGTTTTAGGAACTGAGGAAGTGTAAAAGAAATCATATATCCTCGTTCTCCGTGACATTGTTTTGTGCCAGTTGCTCTTCTGGTTTAGCAGGTGCGGGGGCAATTAACATCTTCTTAACGAAAGTTATGATGGCTGATCATGCTCTCTTGAAGCTCTGCCATTTGCAATAGTTCGGAGTGTCGGGCACCTATGCGCTATTTATACCTACATACATTATGGAGCCGGATATAGAGGGGGCGGGGGTGGCTCAGTCGGTAGCGCGCCAGGCTCGTAATCTGTAGTTCCCAGGTTCGAGTCCCAGCTGGGTCAGCGTTGAGATTTATCTCCGCAAAATTCCCCGCCCTGTCCACGGTCAGTAGGCGACACCGATGGGCTTGGAAAGGCCGCCGTCCATCGGATGGAACGTTAAGCCGTGGGCCCGTGTGCGGGAGAGCCATACCCTGTGCACGTTAAAGAACACGCTGGATGGCCTTGACGGGAGGCTACCATCTGTCTCCCAACCGCTGTTCCAGTGGGTCCCCTCACCCAACCTTCTCTGAGCCTTCGGGGTCCATATGACCTGGCCATTTAGCCCATGGTGTGCAAAAAAGTGCCGCTCAGAGGTAAAACAACCGAACCAACCAACCAACCAACCAGAAATCCTATCACACGTCATGTTGCCTGCCAAAACACACACCTATAACATCTGAAATGTTGCCTGCCAAAAGTCAGACATCTACAACATCTGAAATGTTGCCCTCAGATATCCTATCACACATCATGTTGCCCGCCAAAAGACACAGACCTATAATATCTCAAATGTTGCCCTCAGAAATCCAATCACACATCATGTTGCCTGCCAAAATACACACACCTACGACATCTGAAATGTTGCCCTCAGAAATCCAATCACACATCATGTTGCCCGCCAAAAGACACACACCTATAATATTTGAAATGTTGTCCTCAGAAATCCAATCACACATCATGTTGCCTGCCAAAAGAGACACACCTACAACATCTGAAATGTAACCATTAGAAATCCTATCACACATCATGTTGCCCGCCAAAAGACACACACCTATAATATCTGAAATGTTGCCCTCAGAAATCCAATCACACATCATGTTGCCTTCAGAACACACACACACCTACAACATCTGAAATGTTGCCTGCCAAATGTTACACACCTACAACATCAGAAATGTTGCCTGCCAAAGATACACACCTAGAACATCTGAAATGTTGCCCTCAGAAATCCAATCACACATCATGTTGCCTGCCAAAAGACACACTCCTATAGTGTCTGAAATGTTGCCTTCAGAAAGCCTATCACACATCATGTTGCCTGCCAAAAGACACACACCTACAAAATCTAAAATGTTGCCCCCAGAAATCCTATCACACGTCATGTTGCCTGCCAAAACACACACCTACAACATCTGAAATGTTGCCTGCAAAAAGACACACACCTGAAACATCTGAAATGTTGCCCTCAGAAATAATATCAAATATCATATTGACTGCCAAAAGTCACACACCTACGACATCTGAAATGTTGCCCTCAGAAATCCTATCACACATCATGTTGCCCGTCAAAAGACACACACCTATAATGTCTGAAAGGTTGCCCTCAGAAATCCAATCACACATCATGTTGCCTGCCAAAAGACACACACCTACAACGTCTGAAATGTTGCCTACCAAAAGTCACACGCCTACAACATCTGAAATGTTGCCCTCAGAAATCCTATCACATATCATGTTGCCTGCCAAAAGAACACACCTACATCTGAAATGTTGCCCTCAGAAATCCCATCACACGTCATGTCGCTTACCAAAAGATGCACACCTACAACATCTCAAATGTTCCCCTCAGAAATCCTATCACACGTCATGTTGACTGCCAAAATACACACCTAAAACCTCTGAAATGATGCCTGCGAAAAGTCACACAACTACAACATGTGAAATGTTGCCCTCAGAAATCCTATCACACGTCATGTTGCC
The DNA here is from genome assembly GCA_038380435.1 of Ryuthela nishihirai. Taxonomy (NCBI): domain Eukaryota; kingdom Metazoa; phylum Arthropoda; class Arachnida; order Araneae; family Heptathelidae; genus Ryuthela; species Ryuthela nishihirai. Next base: position 64,898,452 of record JAWZYU010000002.1, read on the forward strand.
TGCCAAAGATTGGCGCGCTACCGACTGAGCCACCCCCGCCCCTAGGATATCTGAGGGCAACATTTCAGATGTTGTAGGTAGGTGTCTTTTGGCATTCAACATTTCAGGTGTTGTAGGTTTCTGTCTTTTGGCAGACAACATGACGTGTGATAGGATTTCTGAGGGCAACATTTCAGATGTTGTAGTTGTGTGACTTTTGGCAGGCAACATTTCAGATGTTGTAGGTGTGTGTTTTGGCAGGCAACATGACGTGTGATGGGATTTCTGAGGGCAACATTTCAGATGTTGTAGGTGTGTCTTTTGGCAGGCAACATGACGTGTGATGGGATTTCTGAGGGCAACATTTCAGATGTTGTAGGTGTGTCTTTTGGCAGGCAACATGACGTGTGATGGGATTTCTGAGGGCAACATTTCAGATGTTGTAGGTGTGTGTCTTTTAGCAGGCAACATGATGTGTGCTAGGATTTCTGTGGGCAACATTTCAGATGTTGTAGGTGTGTGACTTTTGGCAGGCAACATGATATGTGCTAGGATTTCTGAGGGCAACCTTTCAGATGTTGTAGGTGTGTGACCTTTGGCACTCAAAATTTCAGATGTTGTAGGTGTGTGTCTTTTAGCAGGCAACATTTCAGATGTTGTAGTTGTGTGTATTTGGCAGGCAACATGATTTGTGATAGGCTTTCTGAGGGCAACATTTCAGATGTGACAGATGTGTCGATCTGTTCGCGAGCCACATGATATGTGCTATTGTTTCAGGGGCAATATTTCAGATGCGACAGATGTTTCGCTCTTTTGACAGGCCATATGATATGTGCTAGATTTTGGGAACAAGATTTCAGATGCGACAGATGTGTGAGTTCTTTGGCATGATATGTGCTAATGATTCGGGGGGAAACCTCTCAGATTTCTCAGATATGTCAGTATTTTGGCAGACTTCATGATATATGCTTCTATTTCAGTGGTGAAATTTTAGATGCAAGAATGAAGAGAAACACAAACTCAAGTCAAATTACAGATGTGTCAGTCTTTTGACAGGTCATATCATGTGTTCTTGTGCTAGTCTTTCGGGTGCGACTTCGCCTATCAGATGCGACTGGTGTGTGATTCTTTTGTCAGGCCACATGATATGTGCTAGTCTTTGGGTAGTGCGAGTTATGTGAAAAATGACGTAGGAATTGAGGGAGTGGGCAATTGAGGGGGGGGGGGAGGAAATAAGCCTCTTGATTCCAATTCTAATAAATGTAGTAAGAAATATGTGAAGAAAAAAAGTGCTTCTTTTTTAAACGTTGTTGAAAATATTCCATAAATGAAATTTTATGATTTTAAATAGTACTCTTGTTTTGAAAGTAGGAAGGAAAAAATCTCAGTGTCTGTAGTGTTTTAGGAACTGAGGAAGTGTAAAAGAAATCATATATCCTCGTTCTCCGTGACATTGTTTTGTGCCAGTTGCTCTTCTGGTTTAGCAGGTGCGGGGGCAATTAACATCTTCTTAACGAAAGTTATGATGGCTGATCATGCTCTCTTGAAGCTCTGCCATTTGCAATAGTTCGGAGTGTCGGGCACCTATGTGCTATTTATACCTACATACATTATGGAGCCGGATATAGAGGGGGCGGGGGTGGCTCAGTCGGTAGCGCGCCAGGCTCGTAATCTGTAGTTCCCAGGTTCGAGTCCCAGCTGGGTCAGCGTTGAGATTTATCTCCGCAAAATTCCCCGCCCTGTCCACGGTCAGTAGGCGACACCGATGGGCTTGGAAAGGCCGCCGTCCATCGGATGGAACGTTAAGCCGTGGACCCGTGTGCGGGAGAGCCATACCCTGTGCACGTTAAAGAACACGCTGGATGGCCTTGACGGGAGGCTACCATCTGTCTCCCAACCGCTGTTCCAGTGGGTCCCCTCCCCCAACCTTCTCTGAGCCTTCGGGGTCCATATGACCTGGCCATTTAGCCCATGGTGTGCAAAAAAGTGCCGCTCAGAGGTAAAACAACCGAACCAACCAACCAGAAATCCTATCTCACGTCATGTTGCCTGCCAAAACACACACGTACAACATCTGAAATGTTGCCTGCCAAAAGTTACACATCTACCACATCTGAAATTTTGCCCTCAGAAATCCTATCACACATCATGTTGCCCGCCAAAAGACACACACCTATAATATCTGAAATGTTGCCCTAAGAAATCCAATCACACATCATTTTGCCTGCCAAAACAGACACACCTACAACACTGAACGTTACCCTTAGAAATCCTATCACACATCATGTTGCCCGCCAAAAGACACACACCAATAATATCTGAAATGTTGCCCTCAGAAATCCAATCACACATGATGTTGCCTGCCAAAAGACACACACCTACAACATCTGAAATGTTGCCTGCCAAACGTCACACACCTTCAACCTATGAAATGTTGCCTGCCAAAGATACACACCTAGAACATCTGAAATGTTGCCCTCAGAAATCCAATCACACATCACGTTGCCTGCCAAAAGACACACTCCTATAGTGTCTGAAATGTTGCCTTCAGAAAGCCTATCACACATCACGTTGCCTGCCAAAAGAAACACACCTACAATATCTGAAATTTTGCCCTCAGAAATCCTATCACACGTCATGTTGCCTGCCAAAACACACACCTACGACATCTGAAATGTTGCCTGCCAAAAGACACACACCTGCAACATCTGAAATTTTGCCCTCAGAAATCCTATCAAATATCATATTGCCTGCCAAAAGTCACACACCTACGACATCTGAAATGTTGCCCTCACAAATCCTATCACACATCATGTTGCCCGCCAAAAGACACACACCTATAATATCTGAAAGGTTGCCCTCAGAAATCCAATCACACATCATGTTGCCTGCCAAAAAACCACACCTACAACATCTGAAATGTTGCCATCAGAAATCCAATCACACGTCATGTTGCTTACCAAAAGACGCACACCTACAACATCTGAAATGTTGCCCTCAGAAATAATATCACACGTCATGTTTCCTGCCAAAGATATAAACATACAACATCTGAAATGTTGCCCTCAGAAATCCTATCACGCATCATGTTTCCCGCCAAAACACACATGTCTATAATATCTCAAATGTTGCCCTCAGAAATCCAATCACACATCATGTTGCCTGCCAAAAGACACAAACCTACAACATCTGAAATGTTTCCTACCAAAGGTCACACGCCTACAACATCTGAAATGTTGCCCTCAGAAATCCTATCACACATCATGTTGCCTGCCAAAAGACACACCCCTACAACATCTGAAATGTTGCGTACCAAAAGTCACACGCCTACAACATCTGAAATGTTGCCCTCAGAAATCCTATCACACATCATGTTGCCTGCTAAAAGACACACACCTACAACATCTGAAATGTTGCCTGCCAAAGACACACACCTACAATATCTGAAATTTTGACTGCCAAACGTCACACACGTACAACATCTGAAATGTTGCCCTCTGAAATCCTATCACACATCACGTTGCGTGCCAAAAGACACACACCTATAATATCTGACATGTTGCCTTCAGAAATCCTATCACACATCATGTTGCCTGCCAAACGACACACACCTACAACATCTGAAATGTTGCCCTCACAAAAAACCTATCACACACCATGTTGCCCGCCAAAAGACACACACCTATAATATCTGAAAGGTTGCCCTCAGAAATCCAATCACACATCATGTTGCCCGCCAAAAACACACACCTATAATATCTGAAGGGTTGCCCTCAGAAATCCAATCACACATCATGTTGCCTGCTAAAAGACCACACCTACAACATCTGAAATGTTGCCATCAGATATCCTATCACGCATCATGTTTCCCGCCAAAACACACATGTCTATAATATCTCAAATGTTGCCCTCAGAAATCCAATCACACATCATGTTGCCCGTCAAAAGACACACACCTACAACATCTGAAATGTTGCCCTCAGAAATCCTATCACACATCATGTTGCCTGCCAAAAGACACACCCCTACAACATCTGAAATGTTGCGTACCAAAAGTCACACGCCTACAACATCTGAAATGTTGCCCTCAGAAATCCTATCACACATCATGTTGCCTGCTAAAAGACACACACCTACAACATCTGAAATGTTGCCTGCCAAAGACACACACCTACAATATCTGAAATTTTGACTGCCAAACGTCACACACGTACAACATCTGAAATGTTGCCCTCTGAAATCCTATCACACATCACGTTGCGTGCCAAAAGACACACACCTATAATATCTGACATGTTGCCTTCAGAAATCCTATCACACATCATGTTGCCTGCCAAACGACACACACCTACAACATCTGAAATGTTGCCCTCACAAAAAACCTATCACACACCATGTTGCCCGCCAAAAGACACACACCTATAATATCTGAAAGGTTGCCCTCAGAAATCCAATCACACATCATGTTGCCCGCCAAAAACACACACCTATAATATCTGAAGGGTTGCCCTCAGAAATCCAATCACACATCATGTTGCCTGCTAAAAGACCACACCTACAACATCTGAAATGTTGCCATCAGATATCCTATCACGCATCATGTTTCCCGCCAAAACACACATGTCTATAATATCTCAAATGTTGCCCTCAGAAATCCAATCACACATCATGTTGCCTGACAAATGACACACACCTACAACATCTGAAATGTTGCCTACCAAAAGTCACACCCCTACAACATCTGAAATGTTGCCTACCAAAAGTCACACCCCTACAACATCTGAAATGTTGTCCTCAGAAATCCTCTCACACATCATGTTGCCTGCTAAAAGACACACACCTACAACATCTGAAATGTTGCCTGCCAAAGACACACACCTACAATATCTGAAATTTCCACTGCCAAACGTCACACACGTACAACATCTGAAATGTTGCCCTCTGAAATCCTATCACACATCACGTTGCCTGCCAAAAGACACACACCTATAATATCTGACATGTTGCCTTCAGAAATCCTATCACACATCATGTTGCCTGCCAAACGACACACACCTACAACATCTGACATGTTGCCCTCACAAAAAACCTATCACACATCATGTTGCCCGCCAAAAGACACACACCTATAATATCTGAAAGGTTGCCCTCAGAAATCCAATCACACATCATGTTGCCTGCCAAAAGACCACACCTACAACATCTGAAATGTTGCCATCAGATATCCTATCACGCATCATGTTTCCCGCCAAAACACACATGTCTATAATATCTCAAATGTTGCCCTCAGAAATCCAATCACACATCATGTTGCCTGCTAAAAGACACACACCTACAACATCTGAAACGTTGCCTGCCAAAGACACACACCTACAATATCTGAAATTCTGACTGCCAAACGTCACACACGTACAACATCTGAAATGTTGCCCTCTGAAATCCTATCACACATCACGTTGCCTGCCAAAAGACACCTATAATATCTGACATGTTGCCTTCAGAAATCCTATCACACATCATGTTGCCGGCCAAACGACACACACCTACAACATCTGAAATGTTGCCCTCACAAAAAACCTATCACACATCATGTTGCCCGCCAAAAGACACACACCTATAATATCTGAAAGGTTGCCCTCAGAAATCCAATCACACATCATGTTGCCCGCCAAAAGACACACACCTATAATATCTGAAAGGTTGCCCTCAGAAATCCAATCACACATCATGTTGCCTGCCAAAAGACCACACCTACAACATCTGAAATGTTGCCATCAGATATCCTATCACGCATCATGTTTCCCGCCAAAACACACATGTCTATAATATCTCAAATGTTGCCCTCAGAAATCCAATCACACATCATGTTGCCTGACAAAAGACACACACCTACAACATCTCAAATGTTGCCTACCAAAAGTCACACCCCTACAACATCTGAAATGTTGCCCTCAGAAATCCTATCACACATCATGTTGCCTGCCAAAACACACACACCTGCAACATCTGAAATGTTGCCCTCAGAAATCCAATCACACGTCATGTTGCCTGCCAAAAGACACACACGCCTACAACATCTGAAATGTTGCCCTCAGAAATCCTATCACACATCATGTTGCCTGCCAAAAGACACACACCTACAACATCTGAAATGTTGCCTACCAAAAGTCACACCCCTACAACATCTGAAATGTTGCCCTCAGAAATCCTATCACACATCATGTTGCCTGCTAAAAGACACACACCTACAACATCTGAAATGTTGCCCTCAGAAATCCAATCACACGTCATGTTGCCTGCCAAAAGACACACACGCCTACAACATCTGAAATGTTGCCCTCAGAAATCCTATCGCACGTCATGTTTCCTGCCAAAACACACACCTACAACATCTGAAATGTTGCCTGCCAAAAGTCACACACCTACAACATCTGAAATGTTGCCCTCAGAAATCCTATCACACATCACGTTGCCTGCCAAAAGACACACACCTATAATATCTGAAATGTTGCCCTAAGAAATCCAATCACACATCGTGTTGCCTGCCAAAAAGACACAAACCTATAATATCTGACATGTTGCCTTCAGAAATCCTATCACACATCATGTTGCCTGCCAAAAGACACACACCTACAACATCTGAAATGTTGCCCTCAGAAATCCTATAACACATCATGTTGCCTGCTAAAAGACACACACCTACAACATCTGAAATGTTGCCCTCAGAAATCCAATCACACGTCATGTTGCCTGCCAAAAGACACACACGCCTACAACATCTGAAATGTTGCCCTCAGAAATCCTATCACACGTCATGTTGCCTGCCAAAACACACACCTACAACATCTGAAATGTTGCCTGCCAAAAGTCACACACCTACAACATCTGAAATGTTGCCCTCAGAAATCCTATTACACGTCATGTTGCCTGCCAAAAGACACAAACTTAAAACATCTGAAATGTTGCCTGCCAAAGACAGACACCTACAATATCTGAAATTTTGGCTGCCAAACGTCACACACGTACAACATCTGAAATGTTGCCCTCAGAAATCCAATCACACGTCATGTTGCCTGCCAAAAGACACACACGCCTACAACATCTGAAATGTTGCCCTCAGAAATCCTATCACACGTCATGTTGCCTGCGAAAACACACACCTACAACATCTCAAATGTTGCCTACCAAACGTCACACACCTACAACATCTGAAATGTTGCACTCAGAAATCCAATCGCACATCATCTTGACTTCCAAAAGTCACACACCTACAACATATGAAATGTTGCCTGCCAAAGACACACACCAACAACATCTGAAATGTTGCCCTCAGAAATCCTATCACACATCACATTGACTGCCAAAAGACACACACCTAGAACATCTGAAATGTTGCCCTCAGAAATTCAATCACACATCATGTTGCCTGCCAAAAGACACACACCTATAGTATCTGAAATGTTGCCTTCAGAAAGCCTATCACACATCATGTTGCCTGCCAAAAGACACACACCTACAACATCCGAAATATTGCCTTCAGAAATCCAATCGCACATCATGTTGCCTTCAAAAAGTCACACAACTGAAACATCTGAAATGTTGTCTGCCAAAGGCACACACCTGCAACATCTGAAATGTTTCCTGCCAAAAGTCACACATTTACAACATCTCAAATGTTGCCTACCAAACGTCACACACCTACAACATCTGAAATGTTGCCCTCAGAAATCCTATCACACGTCATGTTGCCTGCCAAAAGTCACACACTTACAACATGTGAAATGTTGCCTGACAAAGGTCACACAACTACAACATCTGAAATGTTGCCCTCAGAAATCCAATCACATATCATGTTGCCTGCCAAAAGACACACACCTATGATATCTGAAACGTTGCCCTCAGAAATCCAATCACACATCATGTTGCCGGCCAAAAGACACACACCTACAACATCTGAAACGTTGGCTGCCAAAGACACACACCTGCAACATCTGAAATGTTGCCCTCAGAAATGCAATCACACATCATGTTGCCTGCCAAAAGACACATACCTATAATATCTGAAATGTTGCCTTCAGAAATGCTATGACACATCGTGTTGCCTGCCAAAATACACACACCTACAACATCCGAAATATTGCCCTCAGAAATCCTATCATACATCATGTTGCCTGCCAAAAGACACACACCTATAGTATCTGAAATGTTGCCTTCAGAAAGCCTATCACACATCGTGTTGCCTGCCAAAATACACATACCTACAACATCCGAAATATTGCCCTCAGAAATCCAATCGCACATCATGTTGCCTTCCAAAATTCACACACCTACAATATCTGAAATGTTTCCTACCAAAAGTCACACACCTACAACATCCGAAATATTGCCCTCAGAAATCCAATCGCACATCATGTTGCCTTCCAAAATTCACACACCTACAACATCTGAAATGTTTCCTGCCAAAAGTCACACACCTACAACATCCGAAATATTGCCCTCAGAAATCCAATCGCACATCATGTTGCCTTCCAAAAGTCACACACCTACCATATCTGAAATGTTTCTTGCCAAAAGTCACACACCTACAACATCTGAAATGTTGCCTGCCAAAGACACACACCTACAACATCTAAAATGTTTCCTGCTAAACGTCACACACTTTCAACATCTGAAATGTTGCCCACAGAAATCCAATCACACATCATGTTGCCTGCCAAAAGTCACACACCTACAACATTTGAAATGTTGCCCTCAGAAATCCATTCACATATCATGTTGCCTGCCAAAAGACACACACCTATAATATCTGAAATATTGCCCTCAGAAATCCAATCACACATCATGTTGCCTGCCAAAAAGACACACACCTATAACATCTGAAATGTTGCCCTCAGAAATCCAGTCACATTTCATGTTGCCTGCCAAAAAACACACACCTATAATATCTGAAATGTTGCCCTCAGAAATCCGATCACACATCATGTTGCCTGCCAAAAGATTCACACCTATAATAACTGAAATTTTGCCCTCAGAAATCCAATCATACATCATGTTGCCTGCCAAAAGACACACACCTACAACATCTGAAATGTTGCCCTCAGAAATCCAATCACACATCATGTTGCCTGCCAAAAGTCACACACCTACAACATCTGAAATGTTGCCCTCAGAAATCCAATCACACATCATGTTGCCTGCCAAAAGACACACACCTATAATATCTGAAATTTTGCCCTCAGAAATCCAATCATACATCATGTTGCCTGCCAAAAGACACACACCTACAACATCTGAAATGTTGCCCTCAGAAATCCAATCACACATCATGTTGCCTGCCAAAAGACACACACCTATAATATCTGAAATGTTGCCCTCAGAAATCCAATCACACATCATGTTGCCGGCCAAAAGACACACACCTACAACATCTGAAATGTTGCCCTCAGAAATCCATTCACACATCATGTTGCCTGCCAAAAGACACACACCTATAATATCTGAAATGTTGCCCTCAGAAATCCTATCACACATCATGTTGCCCGCCAAAAGACACACACCTATAATATCTGAAATGTTGCCCTCAGAAATCCAATCACACATCATGTTGCCTGCCAAAAGACACACACCTATAATATCTGAAATGTTGCCCTCAGAAATCCATTCACACATCATGTTGCCTGCCAAAAGACACACACCTATAATATCTGAAATGTTGCCCTCAGAAATCCATTCACACATCATGTTGCCTGCCAAAAGACACACACCTACACCATCTGAAATGTTGCCCTCAGAAATCCAATCACATTTCATGTTGCCTGCCAAAAGACACACACCTATAATATCTGAAATGTTGCCCTCAGAAATCCTATCACACATCATGTTGCCCGCCAAAAGACACACACCTATAATATCTGAAATGTTGCCCTCAGAAATCCAATCACACATCATGTTGCCTGCCAAAAGACACACACCTATAATATCTGAAATGTTGCCCTCAGAAATCCAATCACACATCATGTTGCCGGCCAAAAGACACACACCTACAACATCTGAAATGTTGCCCTCAGAAATCCAATCACACATCATGTTGCCGGCCAAAAGACACACACCTACAACATCTGAAATGTTGCCCTCAGAAATCCAATCACACATCATGTTGCCTGCCAAAAGACACACACCTATAATATCTGAAATGTTGGCCTCAGAAATCCTATCACACATCATGTTGCCCGCCAAAAGACACACACCTATAATATCTGAAATGTTGCCCTCAGAAATCCAATCACACATCATGTTGCCTGCCAAAAGACACACACCTATAATATCTGAAATGTTGCCCTCAGAAATCCATTCACACATCATGTTGCCTGCCAAAAGACACACACCTACAACATCCGAAACATTGCCCTCAGAAATCCAATCGCACATCATGTTGCCTTCAAAAAGTCACACAACTGAAACATCTGAAATGTTGTCTGCCAAAGGCACACACCTGCAACATCTGAAATGTTTCCTGCCAAAAGTCACACATTTACAACATCTCAAATGTTGCCTACCAAACGTCACACACCTACAACATCTGAAATGTTGCCCTCAGAAATCCTATCACACGTCATGTTGCCTGCCAAAAGACACACACTTACAACATGTGAAATGTTGCCTGACAAAGGTCACACAACTACAACATCTGAAATGTTGCCCTCAGAAATCCTATCACACATCACATTGACTGCCAAAAGGCACACACCTAGAACATCTGAAATGTTGCCCTCAGAAATCCAATCACACATCATGTTGCCTGCCAAAAGACACACACCTATAGTATCTGAAATGTTGCCTTCAGAAAGCCTATCACACACAATGTTGCCTGCCAAAACACACACACCTACAACATCCGAAATATTGCCCTCAGAAATCCAATCGCACATCATGTTGCCTTCAAAAAGTCACACAACTGAAACATCTGAAATGTTGTCTGCCAAAGGCACACACCTGCAACATCTGAAATGTTTCCTGCCAAAAGTCACACATTTACAACATCTCAAATGTTGCCTACCAAATGTCACACACCTACAACATCTGAAATGTTGCCCTCAGAAATCCTATCACACGTCATGTTGCCTGCCAAAAGACACACACTTACAACATATGAAATGTTGCCTGACAAAGGTCACACACCTACAACATCTGAAACGTTGCCCTCAGAAATCCAATCACACATCATGTTGCCGGCCAAAAGACACACACCTACAACATCTGAAACGTTGGCTGCCAAAGACACACACTTGCAATATCTGAAATGTTGCCCTCAGAAATGCAATCACACATCATGTTGCCTGCCAAAAGACACACACCTACAACATCCGAAATATTGCCCTCACAAATCCTATCATACATCATGTTGCCTGCCAAAAGACACACACCTATAATATCTGAAATGTTGCCCTCAGAAATTCTATCACACATCATGTTACCTGCCAAAAGACACACACCTATATTATCTGGAATGTTGCCCTCAGAAATCCAATCACACATCATGTTGCCTGCCAAAAGACACACACCTACACCATCTGAAATGTTGCCCTCAGAAATCCAATCACATTTCATGTTGCCTGCCAAAAGACACACACTTATAATATCTGAAATGTTGCCCTCAGAAATCCAATCACACATCATGTTGGCAGCCAAAAGACACACACCTATAACATCTGAAATGTTGCCCTCAGAAATCCAATCACACATCATGTTGCCGGCCAAAAGACACACACCTACAACATCTGAAATGTTGCCCTCAGAAATCCAATCACACATCATGTTGCCTGCCAAAAGACACACACCTATAATATCTGAAATGTTGCCCTCAGAAATCCTATCACACATCATGTTGCCCGCCAAAAGACACACACCTATAATATCTGAAATATTGCCCTCAGAAATCCAATCACACATCATGTTGCCGGCCAAAAGACACACACCTACAACATCTGAAATGTTGCCCTCAGAAATCCAATCACACATCATGTTGCCTGCCAAAAGTCACACACCTACAACATCTGAAATGTTGCCCTCAGAAATCCATTGACACATCATGTTGCCTGCCAAAAGACACACACCTATAATATCTGAAATGTTGCCCTCAGAAATCCTATCACACATCATGTTGCCCGCCAAAAGACACACACCTATAATATCTGAAATGTTGCCCTCAGAAATCCAATCACACATCATGTTGCCTGCCAAAAGACACACACCTATAATATCTGAAATGTTGCCCTCAGAAATCCATTCACACATCATGTTGCCTGCCAAAAGACACACACCTATAATATCTGAAATGTTGCCCTCAGAAATCCATTCACACATCATGTTGCCTGCCAAAAGACACACACCTACACCATCTGAAATGTTGCCCTCAGAAATCCAATCACATTTCATGTTGCCTGCCAAAAGACACACACCTATAATATCTGAAATGTTGCCCTCAGAAATCCTATCACACATCATGTTGCCCGCCAAAAGACACACACCTATAATATCTGAAATGTTGCCCTCAGAAATCCAATCACACATCATGTTGCCTGCCAAAAGACACACACCTATAATATCTGAAATGTTGCCCTCAGAAATCCTATCACACATCATGTTGCCCGCCAAAAGACACACACCTATAATATCTGAAATGTTGCCCTCAGAAATCCAATCACACATCATGTTGCCGGCCAAAAGACACACACCTACAACATCTGAAATGTTGCCCTCAGAAATCCAATCACACATCATGTTGCCTGCCAAAAGACACACACCTATAATATCTGAAATTTTGCCCTCAGAAATCCAATCACACATCATGTTGCCTGCCAAAAGACACACACCTATAATATCTGAAATGTTGCCCTCAGAAATCCAATCACACATCATGTTGCCTGCCAAAAGACACACACCTATAATATCTGAAATGTTGCCCTCAGAAATCCAATCACACATCATGTTGCCGGCCAAAAGACACACACCTACAACATCTGAAATGTTGCCGTCTGAATGACTATTAAATCTCACGTGATCCACCGAAACGCTAACATTTCTGATCTGACTGGCTGAAAGGCTGACATATTTCATGTTTTGCGTCAAAAGTCTAACACCTGTCGAAAGTCTGACACATCTTACGTGAACTGGCAAAAGGTAATGAAACGTGGCCCACTGAAAGGCTAACACTTCTGATGCGGGCCTCCTCGAAAGACTAGCACATCTCATGTTGCCCAGCAAAAGACTCCCATGTGTTCCTGTTCGACCTCTGACACATCTTATGTGCCCGCCAAAATATTTAACACCTGTTGGAAGGCTGACACATATTATGTGTACTATCAAAGAACTATCACATCTGATGTGGCCTGTTAAAAGGATGGCAAATCTTCTGCTCCCTCCGCCCTCCAAAAAAAAGACTAGCATATCACATATGGCCCATCGAAAGACTGACATATTTCATGTTGCGTGGTAAAGGCTGACACATCTTATTTGACGCGCCAAAAGACTAACAACTGACACATCTTATTTGACGCGCCAAAAGACTAACAACTGACACATCTTATTTGACTGTCAAAAGTTAACCTATTCCATGTGAGCTGCAGAGGTGCTACATAACTCGTGACATGATGAAAGAATGACACTTCTGGAGTGGCTCGTCAGAAGACTGAAACATTTCATATGGGTTGAGTTGTTTTACCTCTGAGCGGCACTTTTTTGCACACCATGGGCTAATTGGCCAGGTCACATGGACCCCGAAGGCTCAAAGAAGGTTGGGGGAGGGGACCCACTGGAACAGCTGTTGGGAGACAGATGGTAGCCTCCCGTCAAGGCCATCCAGCGTATTCTTTAACGTGCACAGGGTATGGCTCTCCCGCACACGGGGCCAGGGCTTAACGTCCCATCCGACGGACGGCGGCCTTTACCAAGTCCATCGGTGTCCCCTACTGACCGTGGGCAGGGCGGGGAGTTTTGCGGAGATAAGTCTCAACGCTGACCCAGCTGGGACTCGAACCTGGGAATTACAGATTATGAGCCTGGCGCGCTACCGACTGAGCCACCCCCGCCCCACATTTCATATGATCTCCTGAAAGACTGAAACACCTGTGTGGACTGTCAAAGGACTAACACATCTGATGTGTGGCCCATCCAAAAGCTGACACATTTAATGTGGCTCACAAACGACAACACATCTTATGTGGCCCAGCAAAAGACGGACACGCTTCATGTGGCCTGTTGAAAGTCTGACACATCTTATGTGATCCGCCAAACACTAACTCCTGCCGAAAGACTGACACATCTTATGTAGGCTGTCAAAGGACTAACACATTTGGTGTGGCCCCCCAAAAGACATTGCATATTATGTGGCCCACCAACAAAATATTTGTCCATCCTATTCTAGCGTGATCTTTTTAAAAAAAATTCTAGTCTAAATCCTTCGTTAAATATTTAACTGTTATCAATTTCATAATAAGAGATGTAAATTTTGTTACTATTTAGAAATAATAAGAGCTATAAGTATGCACTCAAAGGGCCACATGTTGATCCCTGTACTAGTGAAAAGAAACTAGACCAAAAAGTTACGAAAATAATCTAAGAAACTAAAAAAAAACCCGATGAAAACGAAGATTCTGTAAACTTTGTCCTGAATGATGAGTGCGAAAACAAACTGCTTTGGTGGAGTTAGAGAGAAAGCAGTTGAAGAGTTGGCGAAAAGTATGCCACGAATTTAGTGCCTCTTACCCAACAACGTAGTGTTGATTCTGGGTCAAGTGATTCGACGTGTCTGTCAGATTAAAGGAATAAATTACGATCTGATATTCCCATCTGCAATCTGCTCTGTCGCATCCGGCAACGTGCTCAGACAAGAGTAACTATGTAATGTATCCAATCTGATCCCCATTTAACCTTTGCCACTTACATAACACGGTTGAGGGAGCAAGCTGAGGTGGAGAAGGGTTCCATTGGTTGCAGCGAAGGCCAAACTAATTCAAAGGGAGAGTCTGTGCGGAGGAAGAGTCGCCAGTTGCATGCTCGGCAGCTGAAAGAGAAGGAACCGGTTATTCCTCCTGATTGCCAGATAACATGGGGCTCAGAAGATGGTCGCCGTTGATGGTAAGGAACAGAATTCTCTTAGTTAAAAGTAAACGCTAATAGCTTTTATTGTGATAATAGATGTGGTGCTATTTAACGTGCTGTGTTTTACGGCATATAAAACTCACCGCTATTTCAGTAAAGAATATTTAGGAAAAGACCTTTCGATATATTTATTTGTTTATTTTTTACTCCTACGAATATGGAACACGATATAGAAAAACTGTATAAATGGTTTGCTTTACCTCTGAGCGGCACTATTTGGCACACAATGGGCTAAATGGCCAGGTCACAACGATCCAGAGGGTTCAGAAAACGGGACCCACTGAACAGCTGTTAAAACAGATGGTAGTCTCCCGTTAAGGCCATCCAGCGTGTTCTTTAACGTGCACGGAGTATGTCTCTCCCACACATGGAGCCACGGCTTAAAATGTTATCCGACGGATGGTATTCCTTCGAAGCGCATCGGTGTCTCCTGTTGCACAATGGGTGGTATCTTCCCTCTACCGTGAAGAGGAAATTGTGTTGACGGAACGTTAATCCAAGTGTTCAATAAATGATCACGGTTTCTAAAAACAATGTTGATTTTTGTGGTATTTGAGATTTTCTATCCAAAATTACATTTTATCTTATTTTCATATAAAAAAAATAAAATCAATACCCCCTCAAGCAGCTGCTTGCCACAGAGGTCTGACAGGAGCCTGCCAGTTTATATGCCATAGTAGAAGGTCTGAGAGGATGGCAGGACCTCAGCAGAAAAACGACACATACATCCGTGCGTTATCCGGGGCTCGAACCCAGGTCCCGTAGATCAGTAGCCAAGCGTGCTAACCACTCGGCCATGACCAAAAAGTTAATGCGCCGATCAAAAGACTTTATTGAATGTTTATTGATATGCTTTGAAAACTCAAACCCATCGACATTGTTGCTGTGTAACATAGGTTACGTCCTCTCTTGGATGGAAAGTTAAGACATGGCCCTTATGTGCGGGAGAGCATACCATGTGCACGTTAAAGAAAACGCTGGATGGGCTTGACGGCTAGGCTACCATCTGTCTCCCAGCAGCTGTTGCAGTGGGTCCCTTCCTCCATGGGGCCGGGGGTGGCTCAGTCGGTAGCGCACCAGGCTCGTATTATGTAGTTCCCAGGTTCGAGTCCCAGCTGGGTCAGCGTTGAGATTTATCTCCGCAAAATTCCCTGCCCTGCCCACGGTCAGTAGGGGATACCGATGGACTTGGAAAGGCCGCCGTCCGTCGGATGGGACGTTAAGCCATGACCCCGTGTGCGGGAGAGCCATACCCTGTGCACGTTAAAGAACACGCTGGGTGGCCTTGACGGGAGGCTACCATCTGCCTCCCAACAGCTGTTCCAGTGGGTCCCCTCCCCCAACCTTCTCTGAGCCTTCGGGGTTAATGTGACCTGGCCATTTAGCCCATGGTGTGCAAAAAAGTGCCGCTCAGAGGTAAAACAACCCAACCCGTGAACTAGTGATAGCGTGCATGGTATTGGTCAAAGAGACCTGATTCGATCCTCTGGGTGAGGCATGGATGATTCCTCACAGATCACCTCACAGATGAAAAGTAATGGGTTTGAGGAAGCATCTATTTTTTTTATAGTATAACAAGAAAACAGATTAAATGACAGCGTGAAGTCATTTGGTCGGACTAAAGCAAGATTGCCCAGATTGCCGTTTCTCTATTTTTCAAATTTTTTTTCCGTAATTATTTACCTCAAATTTTACACTATATGTTTTCTCCTCCGTTTCGGGTAGGGGTCAGAGTCGGTAGCGGCCAGGCTCGTAATCTGTAGTTCCCAGGTTCGAGTCCCAGTTGGGTCAGCGTTGAGATTTATCTCCGCAAAATTCCCACCCTGCCCACGATCAGTAGGGGACACCGATGGGCTTGGAAAGACCGCCGTCCGTCGGATGGAATGTTAAACCGTGGTTCCGGGTGCGGGAGAGCCATACCCTGTGCACGTTAAAGACCACGCTGGATGGCCTTGACGGGAGGCTACCATCTGTCTCCCAACAGCCGTTCCAGTGGGTCCCCTCCCCCAACCTTCTCTGAGCCTTTGGGGTTCATGTGACCTGCACAATTAGCCCATTATGTGCGAAAAAGTGCCGCTCAGAGGTAAAACAACCTAAATGGTTTTTAAAACAATGCTTACAAAATATGCGTGATGTACATTATGTGCAGTCTTCGCACCTCTTCTAGAACCTACCTTAAGCATATTATTTCATTAAGTAGACTGAAATGGATTTACCCAAACGCCGAAAGTATTTTCCAATAAATTCTTTTTTACTTTTTAAAATGCATCTCTTTCTCTTTCAACAGATTCTTGTTCTGCTGTGCCTTGCAAAAGGATGTGAAAGGAGAGGCTACGAATGCCCAGAGTACACCGTGGTTTCCCAACATGCAGTATGTTGAAATGCTTTCATTTTCCTTTTATAGTTTCATTATTCTACATTAAGGAAAAGTGAAACGCTCATCAACAGTAGACAGGGAAATGTCTCCGTGAATTTTGGTAATTGCCTGATATCTGATTAAATAGCAATTGACACACTGCACTGTCAAATATTAGAGAATTTCCGTGTTATGTCAATGGGAATATAACTTCAAAACTTTATAACTTCTAAAATATGCATTTAACGAAAAAATGTAACTTAATCAAATCTGTCCCTTAAAGCAGTGGTTCTCAAACTTTTATGCTTCACGTACCCCCTGGAAATGTATATGTAACTGGCGTACCCCTTGTATAGATAGATAAAACTATAGATATAGTATAACAATGGGGAATAAAATAAAACATATATATCAGTGGTTCTCAACCTTTTATGCCTCACGTACCCCCTGGAAATGTGTATGTAACTGGCGTACCCCTTGTATAGATAGATAAAACTATAGTTATAGTATAACAATGGGAATCAAATAAAGCATATATATCAGTGGTTCTCAACCTTTTATGCTTCACGTACCCCCTGGAAATGTGTATGTAACTGGAGTACCCCTTATATAGATAGATAAAACTATAGTTATAGTATAACAATGGGAATCAAATAAAACATATATATCAGTGGTTCTCAACCTTTTATGCTTCACGTACCCCCTGGAAATGTGTATGTAACTGGAGTACCCCTTATATAGATAGATAAAACTATAGTTATAGTATAACAATGGGAATCAAATAAAACATATATATCAGTGGTTCTCAACCTTTTATGCTTCACGTACCCCCTGGAAATGTGTATGTAACTGGAGTACCCCTTATATAGATAGATAAAACTATAGTTATAGTATAACAATGGGAATCAAATAAAACATATATATCAGTGGTTCTCAACCTTTTATGCTTCACGTACCCCCTGGAAATGTGTATGTAACTGGAGTACCCCTTATATAGATAGATAAAACTATAGTTATAGTATAACAATGGGAATCAAATAAAACATATATATCAGTGGTTCTCAACCTTTTATGCTTCACGTACCCCCTGGAAATGTGTATGTAACTGGAGTACCCCTTATATAGATAGATAAAACTATAGTTATAGTATAACAATGGGAATCAAATAAAACATATATATCAGTGGTTCTCAACCTTTTATGCTTCACGTACCCCCTGGAAATGTGTATGTAACTGGAGTACCCCTTATATAGATAGATAAAACTATAGTTATAGTATAACAATGGGAATCAAATAAAACATATATATCAGTGGTTCTCAACCTTTTATGCTTCACGTACCCCCTGGAAATGTGTATGTAACTGGAGTACCCCTTATATAGATAGATAAAACTATAGTTATAGTATAACAATGGGAATCAAATAAAGCATATATATCAGTGGTTCTCAACCTTTTATGCTTCACGTACCCCCTGGAAATGTGTATGTAACTGGAGTACCCCTTATATAGATAGATAAAACTATAGTTATAGTATAACAATGGGAATCAAATAAAGCATATATATCAGTGGTTCTCAACCTTTTATGCTTCACGTACCCCCTGGAAATGTGTATGTAACTGGAGTACCCCTTATATAGATAGATAAAACTATAGTTATAGTATAACAATGGGAATCAAATAAAACATATATATCAGTGGTTCTCAACCTTTTATGCTTCACGTACCCCCTGGAAATGTGTATGTAACTGGAGTACCCCTTATATAGATAGATAAAACTATAGTTATAGTATAACAATGGGAATCAAATAAAACATATATATCAGTGGTTCTCAACCTTTTATGCTTCACGTACCCCCTGGAAATGTGTATGTAACTGGAGTACCCCTTATATAGATAGATAAAACTATAGTTATAGTATAACAATGGGAATCAAATAAAACATATATATCAGTGGTTCTCAACCTTTTATGCTTCACGTACCCCCTGGAAATGTGTATGTAACTGGAGTACCCCTTATATAGATAGATAAAACTATAGTTATAGTATAACAATGGGAATCAAATAAAGCATATATATCAGTGGTTCTCAACCTTTTATGCTTCACGTACCCCCTGGAAATGTGTATGTAACTGGAGTACCCCTTATATAGATAGATAAAACTATAGTTATAGTATAACAATGGGAATCAAATAAAGCATATATATCAGTGGTTCTCAACCTTTTATGCTTCACGTACCCCCTGGAAATGTGTATGTAACTGGAGTACCCCTTATATAGATAGATAAAACTATAGTTATAGTATAACAATGGGAATCAAATAAAACATATATATCAGTGGTTCTCAACCTTTTATGCTTCACGTACCCCCTGGAAATGTGTATGTAACTGGAGTACCCCTTATATAGATAGATAAAACTATAGTTATAGTATAACAATGGGAATCAAATAAAACATATATATCAGTGGTTCTCAACCTTTTATGCTTCACGTACCCCCTGGAAATGTGTATGTAACTGGAGTACCCCTTATATAGATAGATAAAACTATAGTTATAGTATAACAATGGGAATCAAATAAAACATATATATCAGTGGTTCTCAACCTTTTATGCTTCACGTACCCCCTGGAAATGTGTATGTAACTGGAGTACCCCTTATATAGATAGATAAAACTATAGTTATAGTATAACAATGGGAATCAAATAAAACATATATATCAGTGGTTCTCAACCTTTTATGCTTCACGTACCCCCTGGAAATGTGTATGTAACTGGAGTACCCCTTATATAGATAGATAAAACTATAGTTATAGTATAACAATGGGAATCAAATAAAGCATATATATCAGTGGTTCTCAACCTTTTATGCTTCACGTACCCCCTGGAAATGTGTATGTAACTGGAGTACCCCTTATATAGATAGATAAAACTATAGTTATAGTATAACAATGGGAATCAAATAAAACATATATATCAGTGGTTCTCAACCTTTTATGCTTCACGTACCCCCTGGAAATGTGTATGTAACTGGAGTACCCCTTATATAGATAAATAAAACTATAGTTATAGTATAACAATGGGAATCAAATAAAGCATATATATCAATGATTCTCAACCTTTTATGCTTCACGTACCCCCTGGAAATGTGTATGCAACTGGAGTACCCCTTATATAGATAGATAAAACTATAGTTATAGTATAACAATGGGAATCAAATAAAACATATATATCAGTGGTTCTCAACCTTTTATGCTTCACGTACCCCCTGGAAATGTGTATGTAACTGGAGTACCCCTTATATAGATAGATAAAACTATAGTTATAGTATAACAATGGGAATCAAATAAAACATATATATCAGTGGTTCTCAACCTTTTATGCTTCACGTACCCCCTGGAAATGTGTATGTAACTGGAGTACCCCTTATATAGATAGATAAAACTATAGTTATAGTATAACAATGGGAATCAAATAAAGCATATATATCAATGATTCTCAACCTTTTATGCTTCACGTACCCCCTGGAAATGTGTATGTAACTGGAGTACCCCTTATATAGATAGATAAAACTATAGTTATAGTATAACAATGGGAATCAAATAAAGCATATA
The DNA here is from genome assembly GCA_038380435.1 of Ryuthela nishihirai. Classification (NCBI taxonomy): domain Eukaryota; kingdom Metazoa; phylum Arthropoda; class Arachnida; order Araneae; family Heptathelidae; genus Ryuthela; species Ryuthela nishihirai. Next base: position 64,919,555 of record JAWZYU010000002.1, read on the forward strand.
TATCAATGATTCTCAACCTTTTATGCTTCACGTACCCCCTGGAAATGTGTATGTAACTGGAGTACCCCTTATATAGATAGATAAAACTATAGTTATAGTATAACAATGGGAATCAAATAAAACATATATATCAGTGGTTCTCAACCTTTTATGCTTCACGTACCCCCCCCCCCCTGGAAATGTGTATGTAACTGGCGCACCCTTTGTATAGATAGATAAAATTATAGTTATAGTATAACAATGGGAATAAACTAAAACGTATATATATATACATTAAATTTTGTATTAATAAATTACATATATCGATATTGTTTTTGCAGAGCAATGTTGCCAACTTAGCGACTTTATTACTAGATCTAGCGACTTTTGAGCTCTCACGGCGTACCCCAAAAAACATTTACCGCGTAGCCCAAGTTCAGAACCCCTGCCTTAAACTAAATCTATTTAAATATCGATTTTGAACAATATTCATCCAGTATTTAAAGAGTTGCCGAAACTGGAATAATAATAACTACACCAACTTAAATAATTTATATTATTTTTATTATAAAACAATACTTGTTATTAAAATTTTAATTAATTTCTAAGGTAAATTCTTACGACGCATTGTTGCTGGGAAAAATTTAAACCTGCATAATTCTTTAAATACTGAAAGAATTCTGTTGAAAATCGGAAATGAAATAGATCTGATTCTGATGTTTAACTTATCTTCAGTGATATTTTTACATTGAATAAATATTTCGGGAGTTGTAGGGCTTCGAAATAGATTCCCATTCACGTAGCATTGAAAATAAATATTTTGATAGGTCATTGTATTTGATTGAGGCAAGATTTCTTAACCTGTGATCCAGAAGCCAATGTTGTTCTTGGCCAACGAAAGCATTGCATGCAATCCGCTGAATAATTTCAGAAACTGTTGTGAGTGGTCGGTGGGATTGTTCCGAGTGGCTTGAGGAACTACACGATGTTGCAAAAAGTGTCCGGACACCTTTATGTTATGTGAACGAATAGCTACATTCAAATCTACCTGACTTTGAAAATAAGCTTTTTACGGAAAAAAGTCACTAGACATAAATTGAAGATCTCGGTGGAATTGTTCCGAGTGGCTTGAGGAACTACATGATGTTGCAAAAAGTGTCCGGACACCTTTATGTTAAGTGAACGAATAGCCACATTCAAATCTACCTGGCTTTGAAAATAAGCTTTTTACGGAAAAAAGTCACTAGATATAAATGGAAGATCTCGGTGTAATTGTTCCGAGTGGCTTGAGGAACTACACGATGTTGCAAAAAGTGTCCGGGCACCTTTATGTTATGTGAACGAATAGCCACATTCAAATCTACCTGACTTTGAAAATAAGCTTTTTACGGAAAAAAGTCACTAGACATAAATTGAAGATCTCGGTGGAATTGTTCCAAGTGGCTTGAGGAACTACACGATGTTGCAAAAAGTGTCCGGACACCTTTATGTTAAGTGAACGAATAGCCACATTCAAATCTACCTGGCTTTGAAAATAAGCTTGTTACGGAAAAAAGTCACTAGACATAAATTGAAGATCTCGGTGGAATCGTTCCGAGTGGCTTGAGGAACTACACGATGTTGCAAAAAGTGTCCGGGCACCTTTAAGTTAAGTGAACGAATAGCCACATTCAAATATACCTAACTTTGAAAATAAGCTTTTTACGGAAAAAAGTCACTAGACATAAATTGAAGATCTCGGTCAGAGCTCCCTAAATCTCTGTTTTCTGTAATATTAATCTAATATTTAAAGAGTTATGGAAATTATATTATTTAGCCACAGATGTTATCCCACCACACTTCCAAAATATTTTCCCCCCAAATTGATGAAAACTTCAAAAATCCTTACATAAAATTCACATATTGCATTTTATTGCGAACAACTTGTTATAACATTTGTGATTTAACTTTTTGAAGTAAATTTTCAAAACTAGCAAAAGTTTCACTTAAACGTTTCAGCTTCCGTAACTCTTTAAATATCAGATTAATAACCTGCCATCCTCTCAGATCTCCTACTGTGGCATATAAACTGACAGGCTCCTGTCAGACCTCTGTGGCAAGCAGCTGCTTGAGGGGGTATTTATTTATTTATTTATTTATTTATTTATTTATTATAGAAAATTGAGATTTAGAGAGATCTGACAGAGATCTTCAATTTATGTCTAGGGACTTTTTTCCGTAAAAAATTTATTTTCAAAGTTAGGTAGATTTGAATGTGGCTATCCGTTCACTTAACATGGAAGTGTCCGGACACTTTTTTCAACATAGTGTATTGTGAGTGAACGAGGCGTTATTGTAAAATTATTGTAAGCGATTAATGGAATTATTGCGAGAGTCTGAAAAACTATTGCGGGTAGTATGAGCAACTATTGTTAGTAGTATGCGGAACGAATGCCAGATCTAGGAGCAACTATTGCAGGTAGTGTTAGCAACTATTGTGAGTAGTATGCGGAACGAATGCCGGATCTAGGAGCAACTATTGCGGGTAGTATGAGCAACTATTGTGAGTAGTATGCGGAACGAATGCCGGATCTAGGAGCAACTATTGCGGGTAGTATGAGCAACCATTGTGAGTAGTATGCGGAACGAATGCCGGATCTAGGAGCAACTATTGCGGGTAGTGTTAGCAACTATTGTATATCCCATAACATTATTTTTCACATTCACGTCTATTGTGAGTAGTATGCGGAACGAATGCCGGATCTAGGAGCAACTATTGCGGGTAGTGTTAGCAACTATTGTGTATCACATAACATCATTTTTCACATTCACGTCTATTGTGAGTAGTATGCGGAACGAGTGCGGATCTAGGAGCAACTATTGCGGGTAGTGTTAGCAACTATTGTGTATCCCATAACATTGTTTTTCACATTCACGTCTATTGTGAGTAGTAGGCGGAACGAATGCCGGATCTAGGAGCAACTATTGCGGGTAGTGTTAGCAACTATTGTGTATCCCATAACATCATTTTTCACATTCACGTCTATTGTGAGTAGTATGTGGAACGAGTGCGGATCTAGGAGCAACTATTGCGGGTAGTGTTAGCAACTATTGTGTATCCCATAACATTGTTTTTCACATTCACGTCTATTGTGAGTAGTATGTGGAACGAGTGCGGATCTAGGAGAAGATCCCCCCCCCTCTCTTTGAAACTATTAGTAAGGATAATAAAGGTAAAAAATTACTAAACTTGTGCATATTTTCTCGCACTGTACATGATTTTTTTCAAGCTGGGAAAACGAAAGGAAAAAATTTTATATTGTAAAGGAAAACCGGTGTCTGTGCGCCACCTGCCCCTTACCTTTTACAGACTTGATTGCGTTGCTTGCCTCCTCCCCGTCTTTATTTTATGTAGATCCGGGCAAGAACATGTGCATATTTCACGCAAGTTGTAAGAAATCTTTCTTTCAAAGAGAGGAGGGAAACAGAGGAAGAAATCCAGTCTTTTGGCTCGTATTTTCGCTCTTTATTTCGGGCTCGATAGAGTTCCTTGCCACCAACCACCTTCTATTTTGTTTTTCTAGATCCGAGCCCGTGCGGAATTATTATTAGTGGCGGGCAGAAATATTGTAAGTGGCCCCCAAAATTTATTTTGAGTTGCCGGTGGAATTCTTGTGAATGGTTTCAAGAATTATTTATATCTCCCTCTCGACTATTTTCAAGAATCCACGGAAATAGGGAGCGATGATTATTTACAGAGTCGGCAGGGTGCCAAGCTCGTAACCTGGTAATACCAGGTTCGAGTCCAAATTTTGTCTTCGTCGATTTCTATCTGTTCTCGATATAAAAGTGGATATCAGTGGGATTGTCACCTGATCATCCCAGGTTGATACTTTCTCCACTCAGGCACAGGGAATTCAAAACTGCCCTTGGAGAGGAATAAGATACCAATGGACTGGACTTTCATGTGTCGCCGTCCTTCAGACGGGATGTTAAGCCGTGGTCCAGTGTATAGAACACCTGTTGACGTGCTGCATGGCCTTGGGAAGAGGCTTTCATCTGTCTCCTAATATCTGTCCATCCTCTTCCCATCTCCAATTTTGAACTCTTAGGATCCTCGTGACCTTGCAATTTAGCCCATTGTACACACGAAAGTTTCGCTTAGAACTAAAACAACCCAACGAAACACTAGCAGGAGTCGATCTTCAAAATTAGAGACGGTCAGGAATGGCCCAGTCGGTAGCGCGCCAGGCTCGTAATCTGCAGTTCCCACGTAAGAGTCCTAGTTGGGTCAGTGTTGAGATTTATCTCCGCAAAACTCCCCGCCCTGCCCACAGGCAGTAGGGGACACCGATGAGCTTGGAAAGGTCGTCGTCCGTCGGATAGGACGTTAAACCGTGACCACGCGTGTGGGAGAGCCATACCCTGTGCACGTTAAAGAACACGCTGGATGGCATTAATGGGAGGTTTCCATCTGTCTCCCAACAGCTGTTCCAGTGGGTTCCCTCCTCCAACCTTCTCTGAACCCCCGGGGTCCTTGTGACCGGCCATTTAACCCTTTGTGTGCAAAAAAGTGCCGCTCAGATTTAAAATAACCCAATTCAGAATTAGAGCCAAACTCATCTCCACTTCTATTATCACTCTTTGATTATTGAAGCAGAAAGTCATTTGTGCAAAAAAAATGATTTAGCACTTTTAATATCTTCTGTTCTATTTTTTATTGAAGAAAAAAGAAACTTATTTTAAGAGTTACCGAATTTCTATTATGGCATCTTGAAATAAAACGAGATATCCGTACAGTTTTGATAGGCTGTCGTAGACTAAAAACAGTTTTTTTTTTTTATTTCTGGTTTAACTCTTGGGGCGGGGTGGCTCAGTTCGGTAGCGCGCCAGGCTCGTAATCTGTAGTTCCCAGGTTCGAGTCCCAGCTGGGTCAGCGTTGAGATTTATCTCCGCAAAAATTCCCCGCCCTGCCCACGGTCAGTAGAGGACACCGATGGGCTTGGAAAGGCCGCCGTCCGCCGGATGGGACGTAAAGCCGTGGCCCCGTGTGCGGGAGAGTCATACCCTATGCACGTTAAAGAACTGGATTAAACTTCTGGATGGCCTTGACGGGAGGCTACCATCTGTCTCCCAACAGCTGTTACAGTGGGTCCCCTCCCCCAACCTTCTCTGAGCCTTCGGTGTCCATGTGACCTGGCCATTTAGGCCATGGTGTGCAAAAAAAGTGCCGCTCAGAGGTAAAACAACCCAATCCAGGTTTAACCCTCTGCTTTCGTTTAGCCGTTACAAATTTTTGCTTACCAGTTTTGAATGATTGATACGATGAAGTAAGAATTGAAAGGTGATCTTTAATGTTTCCAGCTCTTTGGAGCCCATTTAGGCCATAATATAGTCCACGCACAATTGCTATGGTTTCCGAAACAGCAAGTGTAATGACCTCATTATATTTAAATGACTGGTATCTGCAAGGGTCACTGTACAGTAACAAAGGGTTGCAGATGCATCCTGTGATTAAATCTCACTTTACAAGCATCTGTTTGTGAAGAGGGAAGTCACGTGATTAATTAAATATTTATGCAAGCTATAGAACACACTGTTTCTATCAGAAATAAGGCGAACTAAGAGAAAGATATTTCTATAAAAACTGTATTCAATGCTCTCTTTATTATTCAGTAATTTCAAGTAAGAAATAAATTTTTATCCCTTTTAAAAAAAAAGGTAATTATACTTTGTCGTCTGTCCACCTGTAGACATCAAATTTAAAAAAAAATTTTTTATCTCGTTTTCAAAAAAAAAGATTGTCGTCTGTCTTTTTGTATAGATCGAACTGTTTTGAAAATTTTATCTCATTTTCAAAAAAAAAAGATAATTTCACTTTATCGTCTATCTGCAGACATCGAACATTTTTGAAAATTTTATCTCGTTTTCAAAAAAAATATGGTTTCACTTTGTCGTCTGTCAATTTGTATACATCGAACTTTTTTGAAATTTTTATCTAATTTTCAAAAAAAAGATAATTTAACTTTGTCGTCTGTCCATTTTTATACATCGAATTTTTTGAAATTTTTATCTTGCTTGAGGGGGTATGTATTTAAAAAAAAAGATAATTTCACTTTGTCTTCTGTATATTTGTATACATCGAACTGTTTTGAAATTTTTATCTCATTTTCAAAAAAAAAGATAATTTTACTTTGTCATCTGTCCATCTGTAGATAGACATCGAACTTTTTTGAAATTTTTATCTCATTTTCAAAAAAAAAGATAATTTCACTTTGTCGTCTGTCCATCTGTAGACATCAAACTTTTTTGAAATTTTTTTCTCGTTTAAAAAAAAAGATAATTTCACTTTGTCGTCTGTCTATTTGTATACATCGAACTGTTTTTAAAATTTTATCTCATTTTGAAAAAAAAAGATGGCTTCACTTTGTCGTCTTTTCATCTGTAGACATCGAACTTTTTTGAAAATTTTTATCTCGTTTACAAAAACAAAAAAAGGTTTCACTTTGTCGTCTGTTCATCTTTAGACGTCGAACTTTTTTGAAATTTTTATCTCGTCTTAAAAAAAAGGTTTCATTTTGCCGTCTGTTCATCTGTAGACATCGAACTTTTTTGATATTTTTATCTCGTTTTCAAAAAAAAAAGGATAATTTCACTTCTTCTTCGTCTGTCCATCTGTATACGTCGAACACTTTTGAAATTTTTATCTCGTTTTCAAATAAAAAAGATGGTTTTACTTTGTCGTCTGTTCATCTGTAGACATCGAACTTTTTTGTATTTCGGAATAAATTAAAAATTGTTTTTGTGTTGGATAAGTATTAATGAAATATTACAATTTGCGATTTCGAAATCTCCCAAAAGCTGCAATTGCGCCCCCTAAAACCGGAAAAAGTCGTTGGGTTCGGTTGGGTTTTTTTACCTCTGAGTGGCACTTTTTTGCACACCGTGGGCTAATGGCCAGGTCACAAGGACCCCGACGGCTCAGAGAAGGTTGGGAGAGGGGACCCACTGGAACAGCTGTTGGCTGACAGATGGTAACCTCCCGTCAAGGCCATCCAGCGTGTTCTTTAACGTGCACAGGGTATGGCTCTCCCGCACACGGGACCACGGCTTAACGTCCCATTCGACGGACGGCGATCTTTCCAAGCCCATCGGTGTTCCCTACTGACCGTGGGCAGGGCGGGGAATTTTGCGGAGAAAAATCTCAACGCTGACACAGCTGGGACTCGAACCTGGGAACTACAGATTACGAGCCTGGCGAAAAGAGTCGAATATTCAAAACATTTTAAACAATATTGCAAATGATATATTTATGCTAGAAATTTTAATGGTGGAATTTGAAGGTTATGATATTTCCATTGGCAGCAATGAGTGGAAAACTCTAACTCCGAGGTGGATGGGAAAGGCAGCTCTTTTAACAGATATTTTTGATTCTTTTTTAGTTGGATTGGCACTAATGAAATATTATAAATCGGATATTTCAAATCCTTAGGAAGTTTTAATTTATATCGTTAGAGATCACTAAATATGAAAGCGATGAAACTTCTAACGATCAGATGGATTATTTTGTTTCTTAAAGACCACCTGGGTCAATTTGATTCGACATCGAAAACGCATACGACGCTGCATGGCGATTTGTCGTTCTTCGTGACCTTGCTTTTTGTTTGAGAAATCTCGTGCTAATCTTCATCACCAAATTTCTTGCTTCCGGTATTTCTCACATTGGTGTGGGGAACATTTTGTCCCAGCCTTTCTTCAAAGATCTTTCTGATTCAAGGCTGACCGATGCATATCTCATTCTGAAGATACATTTTATCATGCGACAACTTCATCCCACTTCTATGGCTCTGGTTCCCCACGTAGGGGACACTTGTAGACAGAACATCTCACAAATCTGAAGTGGATCCGGCACCTTTCAACTTTTGAGTTCTGATCCACTTTCACCCTATGAGATCTGGATCATTTTCAACTTCTAATGATTGGGCCACTTCCAACCTATGAGATCTGGACCATTTTCAACTTCTAATGATTGGGCCACTTTCTACCTAGGTCGGGCAACTTGCAACTCTTAAGGCACCTAGACAGAATGAAAATAATTCATTTTATTTACGAAAGTTTATAATTTAAATTTGACATAATTTATAAAAGAAAGAAATTTCCACCTCAAGCAGCTGCTTGCCACAGTGGTCAGACAAAACGATGTTAGTATAATGTACTACAGAAGTCCTTAAAGCGGGATTTCGGCAGAAAGATACCAGAAAAGAAACATCCATAATTTATCCAATACTAATCACACATTTTAGTGTTGTATTCAATATCAAATCATTAACAACTGTCTAAATTTGAGATCGCCTTTGGGCTTGAGAACTAAGCCAAGTGGCCTTCATGCCCCCCCCCCCCCAACCACCACTACCATCCTCCGAAAGCCCCTTTTTGTATAAAGTGCCCCTACTTTTCCGATTTTAATATTTTCGTTTCATCTTCCGGCATGAGGGTCATTGAACAACTGCTGACAATGCTGAACAGTCTGATTGGACGACGGCGAAAAGGTTTCGGTTGGTTGGTTGCGGTTTTAAGAAACAATGGCAACTGATGCCATGCTCCAGAAAGGATTTCGGTTTCTCCTCACAGAAGACCACTTGCGTACACTCCTTTTCACAAACGTAATCTTTATCTAGCCCTCGAGACCCTCGGGATTCCATCATGCTCCTGTGGGAGAGATCACATTTCTCTGTATCGTCTTCGGGACGGGGATGGCTCAGTCGGTAGCGCGCCAGGCTCGTAATCTGTAGTTCCCAGGTTCGAGTCCCAGCTGGGTCAGCGTTGAGATTTATCTCCGCAAAATTCCCCGCCCTGTCCACGGTCAGTAGGGGACACCGATGGGCTTGGAAACGCCGCCGTCCGTCGATGGGACGTTAAGCCGTGGCCCCGTGTGCGGGAGAGCCATACCCTGTGCACGTTAAAGAACACGCTGGATGGCCTTGACAGGAGGCTACCATCTGTCTCCCAACAGCTGTTCCAGTGGGTCCCCTCCCCCAACCTTCTCTGAGCCTTCGGGGTCCTTGTGACCTGGCCATTTAGCCCATGGTGTGCAAAAAAGTGCCGCTCAGAGGTAAAACAACCCAACCCAACCTAAGGAGAGGATCGATATTTTTTGCTCCACCAGAACCGCCCGCTCGGTTGGTCAAAACTGGAACTACAGACCCAGGTATACTGATTAGTCCAAGATACGGTGTGCATGAACTCTATCCCCAACCAAACACTCTACATGCGCACAGGGGACTTCCTCACTTCACCAGTACAGAATCTGTATGTTGAGGCCGAAGAAATATCTTTATCCATTTACTGTCAGCAGTTGTCAATATAGTGTGCTTGCATGACCTTGCCAAGAAGCGGGTTGGCTCTGTCAATACCGCCCCAGTCTCGTAATCTGCAATTCCTAGGTTCGATTCCTACCTGGGACAGCGTTGTGATTTATCTCCTCTAGTGGTTAGAGCACTTGGCTTCTGATCTACGGGACCTGGGTTCGAGCCTCGGGTTAAGGCATGGATGTTCGTGTTGTTTTCTGCTGAGGTCCTGCCATCCTCTCAGATCTTCTACTGTGGCATATAAACTGACAGGCTCCTGTCAGACCTCTGTGGCAAGCAGCTGCTTGAGGAGGTATTTATTTATTTTATTAAACTCCAACTTTCCCTCGGTCAGAAAGTGGACACCAGTGAGCTTAAGCAGGACACTGTCCATGGAATGGGACATAAAACCGTGGTCCGCGTGAGGAAGAGCCATCCCTGTGCACATTGAAAAAAACACATTGGATGATCTTGATGGGAGTCTCCCATCTGTCTTTTAGCAGCTGTATAAAAATTCCCTTCCTCAAATTCTCTGATCTCTCATGGTCCTTTTGACCTACCCATTGTGCCCATTGGGTGCAAAAAAAGTGTCGCTCAGAAGTGAAACAGCCCAACCTGTACATAGAGCCAGGGCTTTGCATTCCAACAGACGGACGGCGGCCTTTCCAAGCCCATTCACCAATGGGTCCTTTCTTAACGAGGGAAGGATGTCGTTCCTCAAATTGGAGATAAATCTCGAAGTGGTCGTTCCTCAAATTGGAGATAAATCTCGAAGTGGTCGTTCCTCAAAGTGGAGATAAATCTCGACGTTGTTCCTGGTGGGACTCGATCTTGGGAATTGCAGATTACAAGCCTGACACTCATCGACTGAGACATTCCTACTCCCATAAAAATGAAAATGGAAAGGAACTATTTCATTCCATCCCAACCATCTGAAAAGAATGTGACCATCCCAAACCATCTGATAAGAATGTGACCATCCCAAACCATCTGAAAGAATGTGACCATCCCAAACCATCTGAAAAAGAATGTGACCATCCCAAACCATCTGAAAAGAATGTGACCATCCCAAACCATCTGAAAAGAATGTGACCATCCCAAACCATCTGAAAAAGAATGTGACCATCCCAAACCATCTGAAAAGAATGTGACCATTCCAAACCATCTGAAAGAATGTGACCATCCCAAACCATCTGAAAGAATGTGACCATCCAAACCATCTGTAAAGAATGTGACCATCCAAACCATCTGAAAGAATGTGACCATCCCAAACCACCTGAAAGAATGTGACCATCCAAACCATCTGAAAATAATGTGACCATCCAAACCATCTGAAAGAATGTGACCATCCCAAACCATCTGAAAGAATGTGACCATCCAAACCATCTGAAAAGAATGTGACCATCCAAACCATCTGAAAGAATGTGACCATCCCAAACCATCTGAAAGAGTGTGGCCATCCAAACTATCTGAAAAGAATGTGACCATCCCAAACTATCTAAAAGAATGTGACCATCCAAACCATCTGAAAAGAATGTGACCATCCAAACCATCTGAAAGAATGTGACCATCCAAACCATCTGAAAAGAATGTGACCATCCCAAACCATCTGAGAGAATGTGACCATCCAAACCATCTGAAAAGAATTCCGTCTGTGTGCATGTTTGTCTCTCGAAATGCACCAAATGGATTCTGTGACCATCCAAACCATCCAAACCATCTGAAACCATCCAAACCATCTGTGACCATCCAAACCATCTGAAAGAATGTGACCATCCCAAACCATCTGAAAGAATGTGACCATCCAAACCATCTGAAAAGAACGTGACCATCCAAACCATCTGAAAGAATGTGACCATCCCAAACCATCTGAAAAGAATGTGACCATCCAAACCATCTGAAAAGAATGTGACCATCCAAACCATCTGAAAGAATGTGACCATCCCAAACCATCTGAAAGAATGTGACCATCCAAACCATCTGAAAAGAATGTGACCATCCAAACCATCTGAAAGAATGAGACCATCCCAAACCATCTGAAAAGAATGTGACCATCCAAACCATCTGAAAAGAATGTGACCATCCCAAACCATCGGAAGTAATAAATTCTTTTTCTGAAAATTTCCTTTTGTTTCAGATACTGGTCTTGTTACTTTTCAAACGCATTTTGTTTTATAAATAAATATACAATTAACGCGTGAGTATTTAATTCCCCGTTCGCATCTTTTAGGATTATGAAGAGCGAGCATATCCTTCCTTGGTATGGGCCACAACCTCAGAAACTGCGGGATTCTTTCGAGTCGCTACGTACAGGACATTCATGAGGTTATTCCAGTACATCAATGGCGAAAACGTAAACAGTAAGTGCTAACTCTTATGAATTTTCTAAAGAACTATGTCTCTTCTCAGGTATTTGGGTTGGGTTGTTTTACCTCTGAGCGACACTTTTTTGCACACCATGGGCTAAATGGCCAGGTCACATGGACCCTGAAGGCTCAGAGAAGGTTGGGGGAGGGGACCCACTGGAACAGCTGTTGGGAGACAGATGGTAGCCTCCCGTCAAGGTCATCCAGCGTTTTCTTTAACGTGCACAGGGTATGGCTCTCCCGCACACGGGGCCACGGCTTAACGTCCCATCCGAAGGACGGTGGTCTTTCCAAGCCCATCGGTGTCCCCTACTGACCGTGGGCAGGGCAGGGAATTTTGCGGAGATAAATCTCAACGCTGACCCAGCTGCGACTCGAACCTGGGAACTACAGATTACGAGCCTGGCGTGCTAATGACTGAGCCACCCCCGCCCCCTCTTCTCAGGTATTTTACTTGTTAATGCCAATTGAGTGAGATGTTAACACTGAAAACATTTTTGATATTAGTTTTAGCATCTGTATTCATTCTCAAGATTTATTAGTCTGTTCTGTAACTTTGAAACTAGTAACTCAATCAAGTATCAAAATCAGAACTACTTGGGAGGATCGTCTAAGGCTTCTGAAAGATAATCTTATTCATTCCACACAACCACATTATATAGCGCATTTGGTTCGTAAGGGGCGGGGGTGGCTCAGTCGGTAGCGCACCAGGCTCGTAACCTGCAGTTCCCAGGTTTGAGTCCTAACTGGGTCAGCGTTGAGATTTATCTCCGCAAAATTCCCTGCCCACGGTCAGTAGGGGCCACCGATGGGCTTGGAAAGGCCGCCGTCCGTCAGATGGGATTTTACCTCGTGGCCCCGTGTGCGGGAGAGCCATACTCTTTGCAAGTTAAAGAACACGTTGGATGGCCTTGACGGGAGGCTACCATCTGTCTGCCAACAGCTATTCCAGTGGGTCCCCTCCCCCAATATTCTCAGAGCCTTCGGCATCCATGTGACCTAGCCACGTAGCCGATGGCGTGCAAAAAAAATGCCGCTCAGAGGTAAAACAACCCAACCCAATCCAGCTATCTCCCAACAGCGTGCATTAGGTCCCATTCTTCCACCCAACTCTGAGCCACTGGGGTCCTCGTGACCTGACCATTTCTATGACCCATTGTGTGCATAGATTTGCGGCTCAGAAATGAAATAACTCGGCGCATGATCACGTAACTGGTCTTTAATGGACAAATGCAAAAATATTATTTTTTCACCAAAAGACTTTGCGTCTGTCGATGAATCTTTCTAAATTTTCTTTCCATTGCAACTGTATTTTAGTTGGAAGGAGTTCCAAGATACGTAAATCGGCAAAGGTGAACTGTTGGAATATTTTTTCAGGCATTGTCATGCAATGAGCGACGGACTACTGAAAAAATGTTGCCAAAAAAATCATCCTGCAACACTATTAAAAAAACTCTCCTTCATAAATTAATAAAATTTTAATATTTTACATTGTATTTTAATCTTGTTAATTCATTACAGATGGGTTTATTATATTACTTTTTTGTCTCTCGCAATGAATCGAATGGATTCTGTCTGTGTGCATGTTTATCTCTCCCAATGCTCCAAATGGATTCCGTCTGTGTGCATGTTTGTCTCTCGAAATGCACCAAATGGATTCTGTCTGTGTGCATGTTTGTCTCTCGCAATGCACCAAATGGATTCTGTCTGTGTGCATGTGTGTTCTCTCGCAATGCACCACATGGATTCTGTCTGTGTGCATGTTTGTCACTCCCAATGCACCACATGGATTCTGTCTGTGTGCATGTTTGTCTCTCGCATTGCACCACATGGATTCTGTCTGTGTGCATTTTGTCTCTCGCAATGCATCGAATGGATTCTGCCTGTGTGCATGTTTGTGTCTCTCAATGCATCGAATGGATTCTGTCTGTGTGCATGTTTGTCTCTCGCAATGCATCGAACGGATTCTGTCTGAGTTTGTCTCTCGCAATGCATCGAACGAATTCTGTCTGTGTGCATGTTTCTCTCCCAATGCTCCAAATGGATTCTGTGTGTGTGCACGTTTGTCTCTCGCAATGCATCGAATGCATTCTGTCTGTGTGCATGTTTGTCTCTCGCAATGCATCGAACGGATTCTGTCTGTGTGCATGTTTCTCTCCCAATGCTCCAAATGAATTCTGTCTGTGTGCATGTTTATCTCTCCCAATGCTCCAAATGGATTCTGTCTGTGTGCATGTTTGTCTCTCCCAATGCTCCAAATGAATTCTGTCTGTGTGCATGTTTGTCTCTCGCAATGCACCAAATGGATTCTGTCTGTGTGCATGTTTGTCTCTCACAATGCATCAAATGGACTCTGTCTGTGTGCATGTTTGTCTCTCGCAATGCATCGAATGGATTCTGTCTGTGTGTATGTTTGTCTCTCGCAAAGCACCAAATGGATTCTGTCTGTGTGCATGTTTGTCTCTCACAGTGCATCAAACGGATTCTGTCTGTGTGCATGTTTGTCTCTCGCAATGCATCAAACGGATTCTGTCTGTGTGCATGTTTGTCTCTCGCAATGCAGCAAATGGATTCTGTCTGTGTGCATGTTTGTCTCTCGCAATGCACCAAATGGATTCTGTCTGTGTGCATGTTTGTCTCTCACAGTGCATCAAACGGATTCTGTCTGTGTGCATGTTTGTCTCTCGCAATGCATCAAACGGATTCTGTCTGTGTGCATGTTTGTCTCTCGCAATGCATCAAACGGATTCTGTCTGTGTGCATGTTTGTCTCTCGCAATGCAGCAAATGGATTCTGTCTGTGTGCATGTTTGTCTCTCGCAATGCACCAAATGGATTCTGTCTGTGTGCATGTTTGTCCCTGGCAATGCATCAAATGGATTCTGTCTGTGTGCATGTTTGTCTCTTGCAATGCATCAAACGGATTCTGTCTGTGTGCATGTTTGTCTCTCACAATGCATCAAATGGATTCTGTCTGTGTGCATGTTTGTCCCTCGCAATGCATCAAATGGATTCTGTCTGTGTGCATGTTTGTCTCTCGCAATGCATCAAATGGATTCTGTCTGTGTGAATGTTTGTCCCTGGCAATGCATCAAATGGATTCTGTCTGTGTGCATGTTTGTCTCTCGCAATGCATCAAACGGATTCTGTCTGTGTGCATGTTTGTCTCTCGCAATGCATCAAATGGATTCTGTCTGTGCGCATATTTGTCTCTCGCAATGCACCAAATGGATTCTGTCTGTGTGCATGTTTGTCTCTCACAATGCATCGAATGGATTCTGTCTGTGTGCATGTTTGTCTCTCCCAATGCTCCAAATGGATTCTGTCTGTGTGCATGTTTGTCTCTCGCAATGCACCAATGCATCAAACGGATTCTGTCTGTGTGCATGTTTGTCTCTTGCAATGCATCAAACGGATTCTGTCTGTGTGAATGTTTGTCTCTCGCAATGCATCAAATGGATTCTGTCTGTGTGCATGTTTGTCTCTCGCAAAGCATCAAATGGATTCTGTCTGTGTGCATGTTTGTCTCTCGCAATGCATCAAATGGATTCTGTCTGTGTGCATGTTTGTCTCTTGCAATGCATCAAACGGATTCTGTCTGTGTGCATGTTTGTCTCTCGCAATGCATCAAATGGATTCTGTCTGTGTGCATGTTTGACTCTCCCAATGCACCACATGGACTCTGTCTGTGTGCATGTTTGTCTCTCGCAATGCACCAAATGGATTCTGTCTGTGTGCATGTTTGTCCCTGGCAATGCATCAAATGGATTCTGTCTGTGTGCATGTTTGTCTCTTGCAATGCATCAAACGGATTCTGTCTGTGTGCATGTTTGTCTCTCGCAATGCATCAAATGGATTCTGTCTATGTGCATGTTTGTCTCTCGCAATGCATCAAACGGATTCTGTCTGTGTGCATGTTTGTCTCTCGCAATGCATCAAATGGATTCTGTCTGTGTGCATGTTTGTCCCTCGCAATGCATCAAATGGATTCTGTCTGTGTGCATGTTTGTCTCTCGCAATGCATCAAATGGATTCTGTCTGTGTGAATGTTTGTCCCTGGCAATGCATCAAATGGATTCTGTCTGTGTGCATGTTTGTCTCTCGCAATCCATCAAACGGATTCTGTCTGTGTGCATGTTTGTCTCTCGCAATGCATCAAATGGATTCTGTCTGTGCGCATATTTGTCTCTCGCAATGCACCAAATGGATTCTGTCTGTGTGCATGTTTGTCTCTCGCAATGCACCAAATGGATTCTGTCTGTGTGCATGTTTGTCTCTCGCAATGCATCGAATGAATTCTGTCTGTGTGCATGTTTGTCTCTCGCAATGCATCGCACGGATTCTGTCTGTGTGCATGTTTGTCTCTCGCAATGCATCGAATGGATTCTGTCTGTGTGCATGTTTCTCTCCCAGTGCTCCAAATGGATTCTGTCTGTGTGCATGTTTGTCTCTCACAATGCATCGAATGGATTCTGTCTGTGTGCATGTTTGTCTCTCCCAATGCTCCAAATGGATTCTGTCTGTGTGCATGTTTGTCTCTCGCAATGCACCAATGCATCAAACGGATTCTGTCTGTGTGCATGTTTGTCTCTTGCAATGCATCAAACGGATTCTGTCTGTGTGAATGTTTGTCTCTCTCAATGCATCAAATGGATTCTGTCTGTGTGCATGTTTGTCTCTCGCAAAGCATCAAATGGATTCTGTCTGTGTGCATGTTTGTCTCTCGCAAAGCATCAAATGGATTCTGTCTGTGTGCATGTTTGTCTCTTGCAATGCATCAAACGGATTCTGTCTGTGTGCATGTTTGTCTCTCGCAATGCATCAAATGGATTCTGTCTGTGTGCATGTTTGACTCTCCCAATGCACCACATGGACTCTGTCTGTGTGCATGTTTGTCTCTCGCAATGCACCAAATGGATTCTGTCTGTGTGCATGTTTGTCCCTCGCAATGCATCAAATGGATTCTGTCTGTGTGCATGTTTGTCTCTCGCAATGCATCAAATGGATTCTGTCTGCGTGAATGTTTGTCCCTGGCAATGCATCAAATGGATTCTGTCTGTGTGCATGTTTGTCTCTCGCAATGCATCAAACGGATTCTGTCTGTGTGCATGTTTGTCTCTCGCAATGCATCAAATGGATTCTGTCTGTGCGCATATTTGTCTCTCGCAATGCACCAAATGGATTCTGTCTGTGTGCATGTTTGTCTCTCGCAATGCACCAAATGGATTCTGTCTGTGTGCATGTTTGCCTCTCGCAATGCACCAAATGGATTCTGTCTGTGTGCATGTTTGTCTCTCGCAATGCATCGAATGAATTCTGTCTGTGTGCATGTTTGTCTCTCGCAATGCATCGCACGGATTCTGTCTGTGTGCATGTTTGTCTCTCGCAATGCATCGAATGGATTCTGTCTGTGTGCATGTTTCTCTCCCAGTGCTCCAAATGGATTCTGTCTGTGTGCATGTTTGTCTCTCACAATGCATCGAATGGATTCTGTCTGTGTGCATGTTTGTCTCTCCCAATGCTCCAAATGGATTCTGTCTGTGTGCATGTTTGTCTCTCGCAATGCACCAATGCATCAAACGGATTCTGTCTGTGTGCATGTTTGTCTCTTGCAATGCATCAAACGGATTCTGTCTGTGTGCATGTTTGTCTCTCGCAATGCATCAAATGGATTCTGTCTGTGGGCATGTTTGTCTCTCGCAAAGCATCAAATGGATTCTGTCTGTGTGCATGTTTGTCTCTCGCAAAGCATCAAATGGATTCTCTCTGTGTGCATGTTTGTCTCTTGCAATGCATCAAACGGATTCTGTCTGTGTGCATGTTTGTCTCTCGCAATGCATCAAATGGATTCTGTCTGTGTGCATGTTTGTCTCTCGCAAAGCATCAAATGGATTCTGTCTGTGTGCATGTTTGTCTCTCGCAAAGCATCAAATGGATTCTGTCTGTGTGCATGTTTGTCTCTTGCAATGCATCAAACGGATTCTGTCTGTGTGCATGTTTGTCTCTCGCAATGCATCAAATGGATTCTGTCTGTGTGCATGTTTGTCTCTCGCAATGCATCAAATGGAATTCTGTTGCATCACTCTAATGGATCTCAATTATCATATGTGATGCCAATGCGTCCGAGTTAAACAGAAGAGCCTTTTATGGTATCAAAGGCTGTACCTCGAAATTACACAAGGGTCATTGGATGTTTAAGATTTTGTTCATTTTCAATATTTTATCACTAAATCCGAAAGCACTATTTTCTTATTTCTTTTTTCTGATGCTATATGAGTGATCAGATATTCTTTGTTGAGAAGTCTTTTCGTTTACTCCTGAGCTAAAATTTTGGTTAATGTTGAATATTTCCGTTTTTGCATTATTTGCTTGCTGCGAAATGGTATTAAGTGAACATTTACAAGTGTAACATTTCATATGATATATACGTTTTTTTCTTTATTTCGCATTTACTTTTACTGTTTTTAATACGAATATCCATCAGCCACTCACCCAGGATTTAGTTTCAGGAGGGTGGGGGTTCCAAATTTTGATTTTGGAAGGTCAGATAATTCAGTTTCGCCAAGGCCCCGAAAATTAATTAAATTTCATCGAGGGGGGGGGGTTCATTTCTTCATAGCATACATAGAACTGGGTTCACTTCTTCGTGGCACACTTTATATTAGATTCACTCATTCACGTACACCTAGTAATGGGTTCACTTCCTCCTGGCACACCTAGTACAACGTTTACTTCCTCACGACTCATCTAGTACTGAAACAACTTCTTCATGGCACACTTAGTATTGGGTTCACTTCTTCACAGTACACTTGGAACTGAGTTCACTTCTTCGCAGTACACTTGGAACTGAGTTCACTTCCTCACTGCACAACAATATTGGGTTCCCTTATTCATGACAAAACTAGTACTGGGTTTACTTCCTCGCAGCACACCTAGTATTAGTTTCGCTTCCTCACAGCACATCTAGCACTGGGTTCACTTCTCCATGCCCCCACTTAGTACTTTGTTCACTTCTTTACGACACACTTAGTACTGGGTTCACTTCTTCACGATACACTTAGTACTGGGTTCACTTCCTCGCGGAATCCTAGTACTGGGTTCACTTTGTTGCAGCATAATATAGTTAATATATTTTAGTAATTGAAACAACTTTTCTACTAATAGATGGAAACCTCGTCATTTTGTTATTCACCCTCATACACAGAACGACAGAGTGCCACTTAGCGGGGGCGGGCGCGGGGGTGGCTCAGTCGGTAGCGCGCCAGGCTCGTAATCTGTAGTTCCCAGGTTCGAGTCCCAGCTGGGTCAGCGTTGAGATTTATCTCCGCAAAAATCCCCGCCCTGCCCACGGTCAGTAGGGGACACCGATATGCTTGGAAAGGCCGCCGTCCGTCGGATGGGACGTTAAGCCGTGGCCCCGTGTGCGGGAGAGCCATACCCTGTGCACGTTAAAGAACACGCTGGATGGCCTTGACGGGAGGCTACCATCTGTCTCCCAACAGCTGTTCCAGTGGGTCCCCTCCCCCAACCTTCTCTGAACCTTCGGGGTCTGCTGACCCAGCTGGGACTCATGGACCGAACCTTCTTCGGGGTCCATGTGACCTGGCCATTTAGGCCATGGTGTACAAAAAAGTGCCGCTCAGAGGTAAAACAACCCAACCCAAAGTGCCGCTTAGCACCTGTTGAAAACGTCTGTATTCATGCTTTAAAAATTAAACAGCTTTATCTACTAAATAGTATCGTAGAATAATGAACGCAATAATAAGAAGTCTACCAATTCCTCCTTCATATATTTACATCTTTTTGTGCATTTAATTTATATTTCATTCTTTTTAATATTTTTGACTTTATCTCTAGACTTTTTCATGTGATTGCCGCTATATATTTGATATAGATTAAAGGCACATCGGTTAAAAACCACTGTTATAGAGTCAGATTTCAGTGGTCTGAGAACTGCTTTCATTTCTTTCATTTATTCTATACGATAACTCATTTGCATACAGAAGATGAGAAAGATATTAGAAAATCCAGTTTGACCCTTTAAACCATTTTTTATTTCCAAATAAATCAAATTACGTTTAACTATTATTACAGACTCTCTATTTGTGTGTTGAATTTTTTTCCACGTGTATTTCTGTTTCCAACAGATATGAAGATTAACATGACAGTTCCTGTAAGGACCATTGCCATTATGAGTGGTGATGAAAAAACCTGCAACATGAGTTTCTTGCTTCCTGCATCAGTAGCAGATGATCCGCCCCTTGCTTTCGATAGAAGAGTAACCATCGCCAGAGAAGATGCCACTCATTATGTTGTAAGGTAAGTTTCTCACAGAAGTTCTCTCCTGTAAGCTGTAAGTCTCATCAAGGATAGTTTTCGGGGCGGGGGTGGCTCAGTCGGTAGCGCGCCAGGCTCGTAATCTGTAGTTCCCAGGTTCGAGTCCCAGCTGGGTCAGCGTTGAGATTTATCTCTGCAAAATTCCCGCCCTGCCCACGGTCAGTAGGGGACACCGATGGGCTTGGAAAGGCCGCCGTCCGTCGGATGGGACGTTGAGCCTTGGCCCCGTGTGCGGGAGAGCCATACCCTGTGCACGTTAAAGAACACGCTGGATGGCCTTGACGGGAGGCTACCATCTGTCTCCCAATAGCTGTTCCAGTGGGTCCCCTCCCGCAACCTTCTCTGAGCCTTCGGGGTCCTTGTGACCTGGCCATTTAGCCCATGGTGTGCAAAAAAGTGCCGCTCAGAGGTAAAACAATCCCCCAACCCAAGGATAATTTTCCAATATGTTGTAAAGTTCTCACAGAAGATGCTACCCATTATGTTGTTTATTTATTTATTTATATTATTTACTACCCATTATTACCTTCTACTATGGCATATAAATTGACAGGCTCCTGTCAGACTTCTGTGGCAAGCAGCTGCTTGAGGGGTGTTTTTAGCAGTTCCGTGATCAAGTGGTTAGCGCGTTTCGCTACTGATCTAAGGGACCTGGGTTCGAGCCCCGGGTAAAGCATCGATATTCGTGTTGTTTTCTGCTGAGGCCCTGCCATCCTCTCAGATATTCTACTATGATACATAAACTGACAGGCTCCTGTCAGTTCTCTGTGGCAAGCAGTTGCTTGAGGAGGTATTTTTAACAGTCCCGTGGTCAAGCGGTTAGCGCGCTTGACTACTGATCTAAGGGATCTGGGTTCGAGCCCCGGGTAAGGCATGGATGTTCGTGTTGTTTTCTTCTGAGGTCCTGCCATCCTTTCAGACATTCTACTATAGTACATAAACTGACAGACTCCTGTCAGATCTCTGTGGCAAGCAGTTGCTTGAGGGAGTATTTTTTTATTTATTTTTTATTTTGCTACCCGCCGAAACTGGGCCTGTAACCTCAATAACTTTCTTTCTTGATGTTAGCCGACCCTTCAATTTCATGGCTTTTCTACCCACAGTTTCTTAGGTCTAAACCAAGAGGACATTCACAGGAAACATCACATGAGTGAATTTCCCAGGTAAACACATTTATTACTTCAGTTTACTTCCAACAGATATAAGGACCTCAGAGAAAATGAATAGAAGATGTCTGGGGCAATGTGACTTAGGAAAAATTGTGTGAGAACCTTCAAGCTACTACGGGTTGGGTTGTTTTACCTCTGAGCGGCACTTTTTTTGCACACCCTGGTCTAAATGGCCAGGTCACATGGACCCCGAAGGCTCAGAGAAGGTTGGGGGAGGGGACCCACTGGAACAGCTGTTGGGAGACAGATGGTAGCCTCCCGTCAAGGCCATCCAGCGTGTTCTTTAACGTGCACAGAGTATGGCTCTCCCGCACGCGGGGCCACGGCTTAACGTCCCATCCGACGGACGGCGGCCTTTCCAAGCCCATCGGTGTCCCCTACTGACCGTGGGCAGGGCGGGGAATTATGCATAGATAAATCTTAACGCTGCCCCAGCTGGGACTCGAACCTGGGAACTACAGATTACGAGCCTGGCGCGCTACCGACTGAGCCACCCTCGCCCCCGGAACCAGAAAAGGAAAAATGTCGGTACCTTGTCTCAGTACAACTGGTGCCGCTCCCCCTCCGCTCCCCATTTTCTCCTTCTCAGTTGTTCACGTCAGCGTTTCAAAGGCTAAGCATTCTCGTCCTCGGCGGCGATCTCCTGATCTCCACTGATGTGGCGTCTTTTGGCATAGTCCATGTTGTATTTCACTCGAGCAGCGGAGACAATTTTTATTCCCGACGCACATAAGAATCAAAAGAAGGTCTCACTTCCTTTCTCGGGCTCCTTGCCCAGATCCGGAGAAGGGCGGACCATGTGGGAAGTACAGTCGCTCAAAAAAGTATCTAAACACTATGGTTGATTACAGAATTCAGAAAAAATATCTGGCAACGATTCTTTTAGAAATTAGTGATCTGGCAACCTTCGTGTCACGTGATTACAGAATTCAGGAAAAATATCTGGAGCGTGTACAGCAACTGTACACGTTCCAGTTACCGTTCACAGCAAACTGGAACGTGTGCAGTTACTGCACACGCTCCAGTTTGCTGTGAATGGTAACTGCACACGCTCAATATTTCCGTGAGTGAAAGCACACGATCCAGGTCTTTGTGAGCTCACACGATCCAATGTACTGTGAACATTAACCGCAACCGCTCCAGTTTTCTGTGAACGGTAACTGCACACGCTCCATATTCATTACATTATATATTCATACGCATTATATATATTAAAAAATATCCGAACACTATGATTGATTATAGAATTCAGAAAAAATATCTGCCAACGATTTTTTTTAGAAATTAGTGATCTGGCAACCTTCGTGTCACGTGATTACAGAATTCAGGAAAAATACCTGGAGCGTGTACAGCAACTGTACACGCTCCAGTTACCGTTCACAGCAAACTGGAGCGTATGCAGTTACCGTTTGCTGTGAATGGTAACTGCACACGCTCAATATTTCCGTGAGTGAGCCCACACGATCTAGGTCTTTGTGAGCCCACACGATCTAGGTCTTTGTGAGCCCACACGATCTAGTTCTTTGTGAGCCCACCCGATCCAATGTGCTGTGCACATTAACCGCAACCGCTCCAGTTTGCTGTGAACGGTAACACATGCTCCATATTCATGGCATTATATATTCATACGCATTATATATATTAAAAAATATCCGAACACTATGATTGATTATAGAATTCAGAAAAAATAACTTGCAACGATTATTTTTTAGAAATTAGTGATCTGGCAACCTTCGTGTCACGTGACACGAAGATGGATAGCAGTTGTCAGACCAAGATGAGTCATTTGTTTTTTTTAGCTATTCTCTCTCTCGGATAGAATCGGCATCTTGAGCAGACTTGAAGAATCTGAGCCCCGGGACTCAGATTAAGATAATTGGAAAAAGATAAATTAGATAAAATAATTTGATTAATATAATTAGATAAAATTCTCCTCGTGGGCATGGAAAGAAAAGACTGGAGGAAAGGCAAGGTCAGAGCTTGAAGTGACGAAAACAACAAAATGGCTGAAGAGCTTCAATCCCAAAGAAATACCTCGAGTTCACATTCGGTGGGGGCGGGGCTGGCTCAGTCGGTAGCTCGTTAGTATCTGTAGTTCCCAGGTTCGAGTCCCAGCTGGGTCAGCGTTGAGATTTATCTCCGCAAAATTTCCCGCCCTGCCCACGGTCAGTAGGGGACACCGATGGGCTTGGAAAGGCCGCCGTCCGTCGGATGGGACGTTAAGCCATGGCCCCCTTTGCGGGAGAGCCATACCCTGTGCACGTTAAAGAACACGCTGGATGGCCTTGACGGGAGGCTACCATCTGTCTCCCAACAGCTGTTCCAGTGGGTCCTCTCCCCCAACCTCTTCTGAGCCTTCGGGGTCCATGTGACCTGGCCATTTAGCCCATGGTGTGCAAAAAAGTGCCGCTCAGAGGTAAAACAACCCAAACCATGTTCGGTAAAATGTAGGCAAGACAATATCTGTATTATACCATAAGGTAGTTTTTCATGGAACTTCTCTGCACTATGTTGAAAGTTATGTTCTCAGAGATGTGACTTAATACGTATAGACTATGATTTTTTGAGTTTCAAAAAAAAAATCTTAATTCTGGGTTGAGGTGGGGATCAAATTCTGGCTGAAATCAGGTGTAAAAAATAATATTCTAGTATTATTTCTAAAATTGGAATTGAAATAAAAATAATCGAGATTTTCAGGTATTATGAAGTAATTTTATTATTTACATGAAAAAACCTAAACTTTGCCAATATTCCTTCGGCGAGATTTACTTCTGTATAGTCGCTCAAAAAAGTATCCGAACACTATGGTTGATTACAGAATTCAGAAAAAATCTGGAAATATAGAAACCAGAATTCAGAAAGATCTGGCAACCTTCGTGTACGTACACGCACGGAGGTATGAATGACAGGAGAGGCCCTAACGCGCTTTCCCTGTGCAAGAAAAATGATGCTTAGGCAGCAGGGCGGTAGCCATATTGTTGCATTCGAAACAAACGTCTGCCGCTGCAATCAAGCCTACTTTTCACGTGTTATACTCAGTTTTACTGTGCGTTATATACGGGAAGATTATTTTTTTACGACTAAGAGAAAGCCCTTTTAAGCTATTTGGAATTTATATTGCTTTTTTTAATGCAATGA
The DNA here is from genome assembly GCA_038380435.1 of Ryuthela nishihirai. NCBI lineage: Eukaryota > Metazoa > Arthropoda > Arachnida > Araneae > Heptathelidae > Ryuthela > Ryuthela nishihirai. The sequence continues at coordinate 64,943,869 of JAWZYU010000002.1, forward strand.
ATATTTCCATACAGAATTACTGTATAGCAGAACTATTTATTTATTTCGTTGAATACGACAATAACAAACAATTACCAGATTTTGAAAGTTTATTTATACTGCACTGATAACAGCAGACTGAGTACAATCCGAAGAAAATAAAAAAAAATCTGGTGAAGAATCGAGGTTTGTAACTCGAAATAAAACCGATTTCATAGCGGCGTAATTTCAACACGAAGTTGCTTGTATCATTATATAATTATTTAAACTTTTATAAAAATGACAAACTTACCGATGAAAAGTAATTCCTGGTATCTTTTTTGAAGGGCGATTCGTGCAGCCGTAAGCTGAACAGGCTGCCGTAATACAAATGTCGAAAAAAATTAAATTTTTATAGCGCAACACTTCGTTACTCACCTATACTACTGATCAATGTTTTGGATAGAACAACATGGCTGCCGCGCAGTCGCCGAAGCGTCATTTTCAAGTGCTTAGGGCTCCTCCTCTTATCTTCCTACCTCCATGCGTACATGAAGGTTTCCAGATCACTAATTTCTAAAAACAGTTGTTGCCAAATATTTTTTTCTGAATTCTGTAATCAACCGTAATGTTCGGATATTTTTTTTGAGCGACTGTACGAACTCTTTAGTCTCATTCTTTAAAATTCCCAACGTATGTTTGTCTAAAAACGTTTCTAACGTACTTACAATGTTCGTAATATTAATAAATATGTTCTTACTCAGATTTATTTTTATATTTGACTGTACGAACTCTTTAGTCTCATTCTTTAAAATTCCCAACGTATGTTTGTCTAAAAACGTTTCTAACGTACTTACAATGTTCGTAATATTAATAAATATGTTCTTACTCAGATTTATTTTTATATTTGACTACTTATTATGCAGTATGTCAGTGAAGTACAAACTGATTAATGTTTTCATTTTTGATTAACAAATGGTATTCTGAAATCCATTAATTCATTAGAGCAGGAGTCCTCAACGTGGTGTACGCGGTAAAATTTCTTGGGGTACACCGTGAGACTCAAATGTTGCTAGATCCAGTAACAAAGTCGCTAAGTTGGCATTATTATAATATAACTGTAGTTTTATTTATCTATATAAGGGGTATGTGAAGCATAAAAGGTTGAGAACCATTGCATTAGAGTGAAAACTGCCTCTATTATTCTAATGCAGTGATTTTCAAACTATTTTGCTTACGGTACACTATTTTTCGACGTAAATACTCGCGGCAAACTATAAATTTAAATTGTCAACACTACAGGAGAGTGCATGCGCAGTTTTTCTTCAATTCTGTGGAGTTGTTTGTAAACGCAGAATTATTCTGTTCAAATTCTGACATGCTTCGAGTTTCGTGCATACGTTGGCATACGTTGTGGACATATCTTGAGTGAATTTTTTCAATTAAGATTTGATATGGATAAGATTTTGATTAAACGGAAAAAAAAATCAATGAAGAATGAGTGGCAGAAAGTAGCAACAAAATTGTTTATGAATCCAAAATTTCGCGGTACACCCTTTAAGAACCATTGTTCTAATATAAAGTAGTGTTCAACATTTTGCACCAATAGTACGCGCACTGCCACATTAAAAACTAATTAATGTTAATAATAATTTGTTATTTATTCTGTCATCTTTATCTATGTCTATGTACAGTTGGCAAATGACAAAGTCAAATAAATCGACAGTATACTGATTTAACATTTTCTCTTTTATATGAAAAACCAACAAATTATTATGAAATGCATATATTTTTTTCTAGTATTTTTCGGATTTAATCTGAATATTTAATTTCGTTCGGGGTGGGGAGGAGGGATCAAAAACAATCATACCCTCTTTATGATTTCCTAGAAATGTTAGCCCTTATTTTAAGCTGAGTTTGTTGCGAAGATGCGATCCACTGTTACAAATTCACAGAAAAGATGTTACGTGTTTTGTTTTACGTTCTTAGAGAAAGTTTGCTCGTATGCTAAGATGGATTTAATGTCCTCTTCCCTCGAGCTTTTACAGTGGTGGTGAATCCCCGAACTTTCTTTTAAATTTACATTAATTATTTATCTCTTTTAATCTACCTTCACCCGTGATTCTACGTGAATCCGTGGATTGTTACACCCATGTTCGATGTGAGTCAGACATAATGTACCTTCGATGAAATAAGTAAATATCCAGTGCAGTATGTAAAGAAAGAAACACCATTTATTTACACTTTTACATTGACACACATATATATGTATACACTATGGAAATCTGCTTGATTCTGTAGCCTTAACTGTCGTCGACACTTTGCTGAATAAATTGTTCAACATCTGATGAATGAAATGGCTTATTTGATGTACTCTGAAGACTTTCTCTAATCAGTTTAACGTAGCTTAAATGCTGCTTTACTTTTACAGGCATACATTTAATTAGGTGGAAATTCGTACTTTCCTGTATGGAAATCACTTTACAGACCCTAGAAATAGCAAGAGGATATCCCAATCTTTGCCTACATACTCTGGTTCATCATAGAACCGAATCCTGGTCCTTTGGGGTTTCTGAAAAAGAGCTACCTTACTTTTGACGAGCTGAACGAATGGGGATTCCTTCTGCATCCAACCGTCGACCCTCTCGATGGCTCACACCCTAATCCCTGCGGATGAAAGGGGAGATGCCGAAAAACCATTTAGTAAGCCTGGCTTCCTCAGTCATCTAAAAGTACACAGAAGGCCACGAATAACAACTAATGAACAACATTCCCATTTAAGACACTTCTGAAAATGCAAATATAGCAGAGATATACAAAAAATGATATAATGAGCTGAAAAAATTTGGTTTTCCTATGAGTGGGATTCGAACCCACGACTCCAGGAAACATGCCTGTTATGCTAACCACTACATCAATGGCTAACCTCAGAATAGATGGCACCACTGTGCGAATCAAATAAATAAAATCCGGAAAGTTTATAAGGTCACTAAGCTGAGAAAAGGTTAGCCATTAATGGTGTAGTGGTTAGCATAACAGGCATGTTTCCATGGAGACGTGGGTTCGAATCCCACTCATGGCAAAACCAAATTTTTTCAGCTCATTATTTCATGAGTTCCATGTCTACAGGACTTAACCTGTGATTCTTTGCTACAAAATAATATATTAGAAAATAAAATAAATTAGAGGGACATGATAACGAATAATTAAAAAATAATGTCTATTACGTTAAAATGAGTACTTAGAAAACACTGCTTATCAAGTAAAGATTAGTACTTAAAAAGTTCCTTACATTAAGGTGAATACTTAAAAATGCTACCCATTTCGTTAAGATAACCACTTAATAATGTTACCCATTATGTTAATATCAGTACCTAAAAAACGTTACCTATTACATTAAGATGAGTACCTAAAATACTACCCATTATCTTAGGATGAGTACCTACAAAATGCTATCCATTAGATCAAGTTGAATACTTAAAAAAGTCCATTAGGTTAAGATGAGTACTAAAAAATGCAATCCATAATGCTGAGATGAGTACCTAGAAAGTGTCCATTATATTAAGACGACTATTTTACAAATGCTACCATTAACGTTAGAATGAGTAATTAAAAATGTCTATTACGTTAAGATGAGTACTTAAAAGTGTCTATTACGTTAAGATGTATACTTTAAAATGCTACCCACTGTATTAAGATGAGTACTTAAAACTTCTGCCCATTAGATTAACAAGGGTACTTAAAAATTGTACCCATTCTGTAAGATGAGCACTTAAAATACTATCTATTGCAATACGATGAGTACTTAAAAAATGGAACCTGTTACGTTAAGAAGAATATTTCGAAAATGTCCATTACGTTGAGTACTTGAAAAATGCTACCCATTACGTTAAGATGAGTATTTAAATGCTACTCATTAGGTTAAGATGAGTACTTAAAAATTTTACCCATCTCGTTAAGATGATTACTTAAAATGCCACTCATTTCGTTATGTTATGTATATTTCGTCAAATTGCCGCCCAGTACGTATAAAATGCTACCCATTACATCGAGATGACTGCCTAAGAAATGTCCATTACGCTAAGACGAGTACTTAAATAATGTTGCCCATTATGTCAAGATGAGTACTTAAAACACTACCCGCTACGTTTAGATAAATACTTAAAAAAGGGGAGTGGCTCAGTCGGTGGCGCGCCAGGCTCGTAATCTGCAGTTCCCAGCTTCGAGTCCCAGCTGGGTTAGCGTTGAGATTTATCTCTGCAAAATTTCCTGCCCACGCTCAGTAGGGGATACCGATGGGCTTGGAAAGGCCGCCGTCCGTCGGATGGGACGTTAAACCGTGGCACTGTGTGCGGGAGAGCACGTTAAAGAACACGCTGGATGGCCTTAACGGGAGGCTACCATCTGTCTCCCAACAACTATTCCAGTGGATCCCCTCTCCCAACCTTCTATGAGCCTTCGGGGTCCACGTGACCTGGCCATTTAGCCCATGGTATGGCCGCTCAGAGGTAAAACAACCCAAGCCCAACTTAAAAAAGGTTGTCCATTTCGTTAAGATGAGCACTTATGAAATCTTACCATTACATTAAGATGAGTTCTTAAAATGAGTTATTAAAATGGAATCCAAAGGGTTAAGATGAGTACTTTAAAATGTACATTACGTTAAGACGGGCAAAACTGCTATTGATTGAGTAAAATTGTTAAAAAATTATACTCGTTACGTTAAGAGGAGTATTTAAAAATGCTAACTATTCTGTTAATATCAGTACTTAAAAATGCTACCTATTCTGTTAAGATGAGTACTTAAAAATTATTACCTATTTTGTTCAGATGTGCTTAAATATGCTACCTGTTCTGTTAAGATGTACCTAAAAAATGCTACCTACTCTGTTAAAATGTACTTAAAAATGCTACCTATTCTATTAAAATATACTTAAAAATTCTACCTATTCTGTTAAAATGTACTTAAAAATGCTAACTATTCTGTTAAGATGTAATTAAAAATGCTACCTATTCTGTTTAGATGAGTGCTTAAAATTTGCATCTTTTTTAATTTTGTTAAGATGAGTAGTTAAAATTTGCATCTACTTTGTTAAGATGATTACTTATAAAATGCTACCCATTACGTTGAGTACTTAAAATGTTACCCATTAAGCTGAATTCTAAAATGGTACCCATTAATCAGGACGAGTACTTAAAAATATCCTTTACGTTAAGATCAGTACTAGAAAAAGCTGCCCGCTTTGTCAAGATGAGTCATCAGAGAGAATACACTCTATTATACAGGGTGAATCTGAAAAAGTGGGCAAAACTTTACGGTGTGGTAGAACCGCAGCTATACGAGCAATATTCGTCATAGAAAGTATGGGCGGAACGCAAACGGCGAGCAGCTAGGTGGCGTTGGAAATGGTATAAAAGGGTCGGTCCTCGCATCCAACGGCATTTCTACCGTGGATTGCAGAGAGGATGGCTGGTTATACTAACCACGAAATGGCGGATATGCACTTTGTGTACGGCGCGGCGGACGGGAATGCAAGTGAGGCACAGAGTATCTCCTCTCCTTCTTGAGTTCATTCTTTAAATGTGACAGTGGAAAACTACCTTTTAACTTCTCACCACTTGCGTTCCGACCATACATTCTATGACGAATATTGCTCGTATAGCTGCGTTCTACCACCCCGTAAAGTTTTGCCCACTTTTTCAGATTCACCCTGTATAACTTGGAAAGTAAATTTCCTAGGGGTTGTTGTTGGGTTGTTTTACCTCTGAGCGGCACTTTTTTGCACACCATGGGCTAAATGGCCAGGTCACAAGGCCCGAAGGCTCAGAGAAGGTAGGGGGCCCACTGCAACAGCTGCTGGGAGACAGATGGTAGCCTCCCGTCAAGACCATCCAATGTGTTCTTTAACCTGCACATGGTATGGCTCTCCCGCACACGGGGACACGGCTTAACGTCCCATCCGACGGACGGCGGCCTTTCCAGCCCATCGGTATCCCCTACTGACCATGGGCAGGGCGGGGAATTTTGCGGAGATAAATCTCAACGCTGACCCAGCTGGGACTCGAACCTGGGAACTACAGATTACGAGCCTGGCGCGCTACCGACTGAGCCACCCCCTCCCCATATAAATTTCCTAGAAAAACGTTACCTTTTGTATTATAAGTTATGAGAGAAGATTCTAGTCATATCATCAAGATACTGCCAATTATGTTAAAAGTAATTGTCATATCATAATTAATATGGCAACACTTTACTTTGGAATGGTTTATTTTTCTAAAACACGTCTTATTGAAACAGCCCCAGATAGGGTCAGCATACATGGAGATAGCCTTGATAATCATGTTGTCCATTAAGAGTTTATTTCTGATGGGTGACATGAAATTCTTTTTGAACAATGGATACAATTGGATAAGTGCTGCTTTCGCTTTATCCAGAGCTTCGGTGATTTGTGGGTTCCTGTTCACTGATGAGTGAATCCACACGATCTGTTATCGAAGAGCTTAAATTGTGAGTTAGCCTCTTATGGTTTGAGAGCATAACTGCACTTCTAGTCGTGTTATTCTTTGTTTTCCATCGAAAAAACCAATATTCGAAATCGGAAAACATTTCCATCTCGTGGGAAAGTGATGATCGCAAGACAGCTGAATCATCTGCATATTGTGCAGGTGTACAGTCGCTCAAAAAAGTATCCCAACACTATGGTTGATTACAGAATTCAGAAAAAAATATCTGGCAACGATTTTTTTTTAGAAATTAATGATCTGGCAACCTTCGTGTCACGTGACACGAAGGTTGGTTTCTAAAAAAGTTGCCAGATATTTTTTCTGAATTCTGTAATCAACCGTAGTGTTCGGATACTTTTTTGAACGACTGTAGGTGGTCATATTATTTTGATACTAGATCGTGTGGGCTCACTCACGGAAATATTGAGCGTGTGCAGTTACCGTTCACAGCAAACTGGAGCGATTATGGTTAATTTCACAGCACATTGGATCGTGTGAGCTCACAAAGACCTGGATCGTGTGGGCTACCTCACGGAAATATTGAGCGTGTGCAGTTACCGTTCACAGCAAACTGGAGCGTGTGCAGTAACTGCACACGCTCCAGTTTGCTGTGAACGGTAACTGGAGCGTGTACAGTTGCTGTACACGCTTCAGATATTTTTCCTGAATTCTGTAATCACGTGACACAAAGGTTGCCAGATCACTAATTTCTAAAAAAATCGTTGCCAGATATTTTTTCTGAATTCTGTAATCAACCATAGTGTTCGGATACTTCTCTGAGTGACTGTACAATAATTCAATAGGGATCTACTATACAATCTTCCAAACTGCCAGCAAACCGATTAATTAAATAGGGATGTATTATAATCTTACCCACTCGATTGAAAACAACATACTAATTCTAATATCCAAATCTTTCTTTACTATTCAATACAGATCTTTCCCAGGATACGTATGGAGACAAAGCGCTTGGCAAAGAGAAGCCAAGAATTTGGCTGAGAGCGTTGCCGACGATCCAACAGTTGACACATCTGAGTATTTCATGTGTGGCTACGACTCCCCCTTCTCCTTCTTCAACAGACTGAATGAAATTTGGATGGTGAAGAATGCAGAAGATAAAAGCAATGAAATATTCAGCGAATGAAAAGCTATTTCGCTCGGAATGTTTTCCATATTATTTTAAATATTCTATACTTAAACAGTTAAAAGATTTCACTGTAAATAATGTCTTAACAAGTTTTAACCAAAATAATAATTTTGCATAGAGGTATTGATTAGTCTCATTGATATTCAAGGTTTAAAGTCTCTCATCATACTAATAGTACATTGTCTGCTATTGAGGGGTTTTAGGATTTTGCGTCCTGCATATGTATCATCAGCTGCAACCAGTGGATGTCCTATGAACCATTTTTTTTTCTTTGGGAGGAACAATGAGGAAATCTGAAACCCGTAACTTTTTAGAACGGTGCAAGGTTCTCTCTGTCTCCTTCTCTTAGCCGACCCCCGACTTGAGGCCACCACTGGCTGCAGTTACATTTTCAGAGGGAAAAATACTGTTCTTCCTTTTTCCCCATAGGGAATGGAAATATTTTCAATGTTGTTGACGGTTTCCAGGATTGTTTCTTCGATTCTTACTTTCTATTAATCTTAGGTAGTTATCTCCCTTAAATCATTTCCATTGGTCACGACACAGAGTAGGCAATTTCAAGTATTTTATCATTAATAAATAATTTCAAGAAATACCTCTGCTTGCAAAATAAAAATTGGATACTTTTACTTTCGTTCAGAAAAATCATCTCAACTTTGTCCTGCGCCATTTATCAGTGGCAAGTTCATGTAAGAAAAGCAAAATTATACTTCGTAACTATCTAGATATCTTCTTACTATTATTAGACCAGAGATCTTGAAGATTGTGGGTACATTAATTCGCTTTAAATTCATCTAATTTGCATTCGTTTTCAGAGTTGTTAACCCTAAAAATCATAAACCGCATTCCCATACTTATAAAAATGATTTGAATTCACGTTTAATTGAATTGACTGTTATATTATGGTTTTTAGTTATTCACATTACATCTGATAATTGAAAATATACTATATTGAAGCTTTAAATGCATGGACGTCTATTTGTTTCATTTAAAATATCTGACATAAACATTTAAAATGGAGATGCAGTGACGGGTTTTGTTAACTCAAGCTTGCATTCAGTTACCTTTTCCGGTTTTTCTGATAAATTCCACGAATTGAGAACTTCCCTATGCTTAGATATGGTTATATATTAACAAGCCCTCGATGGGGGATATAATTAATTTACTAACAGCTATTCTTAGCTCAGATCAATGGATGATTTGTTAAAGTCTCAGCTAAGTATGCGAATTAAATATTGATTGATAAACATGTTGTATGTTAGTTTTGTTTTGTAGATAAGTAAAAAAAAATGTGAATAAATTTCTGTGATCTACATATCGGATATTTTTGTTAATTTGCACAGTTCCATATCACGTGACACATATATGGAAAGTTTATTAGAAAAATCTGAGATGTGATCCATGATCAGGGGACTTCTCATGCCCTGAGAGGTGGTCCTGGGACTCATAAGCCTGAGCCCTGCAATGTTCTTGCTGAGGTGGGAAAAAGGAGGGGGGCCAAGTATCACAAGAAGCATCGGGTTCGGATCTTTCATAACTTAAATTTCTAATTTTGTTTTATGATTTGAAAAAATTAGTTAAGAGTAGTAGAATGAAAAATTTGTTTTGATGATGAGTTGGGTTGTTTTACCTCTGAGCGGCACTTTTTTGCACACCATGGGCTAAATGGCCAGGTCACATGGACCCCGAAGGCTCAGAGGGAGAGGGGGAGTCTGTCCACAGCTGGAGACAGCTACCATCTGTCTCCCAACAGCTGTTCCAGTGGGGGACCCACTGGAACAGCTGTTGGGAGACTGTTGAACAGCTGTTGGTAGTCTCCCGTCAAGGCCATCCAGCGTGTTCTTTAACGTGCACAGAGTATGGCTCTCCCGCACACGGGCCCACAGCTTAACGTCCCCATCCGACGGACGGCGGCCTTTCCAAGCCCATCGGTGTCCCCTACTGACCGTGGGCATGGCGGGGAATTTCGCGGAGATAAATCTCAACGCTGACCCAGCTGGGACTCGAACCTGGGAACTACAGATTACGAGCCTGGCGCGCTACCGACTGAGCCACCCCCTATTACAATGAACTTTCTACTAGAAATGAGCATATGCTTCATATGCTTTACAATTTTTTTCCTGTTAATTTTATCTTTCTTTTTTCAGAATTAAATGCTCCTTCTCTTAGAATGTAATTTAAACTATTTCATTCAATGTTTCATATAAGGGCTTAAGATATGTTTCATAATATGGCTTCGGAGGTGAGTTGCATTTTGTGAGAAAAGAAAACCCTGGCAGTGAAAGAGTTAAACTATGACCATCCAACACGCGGCTCATTAAAGAAACAATCAATATACTGAATCTGGCTCATTAAAGAAACAATCAATATACTGAATCTGGCTCGTTTCCAATTTTTTGACGAATATATTAGATGAACAACTAAACGATTTTGGCAATTCAAAGTACTCTTATAAAATATTCTTTTGTTTTCTAATTTTAATATTAATTTTTATAAATAATTTCTAATATTAATTCTTTTAAAATTAATTTTTCCCCATTTCATTATTAATTAGTAATGCATATTTAAGTTTTTAAATAGAGAATTTTTTTCTATGGCTCTTTAGGAATATATGTATATTTTTTTTTTTGGAAAAAGTGGTACGCCGCTGAGTTCCAATTGGACTGGTCTGGTTTAAACTTACATTCAGAATTTCTCTTCAAATGAATACACATTTGGAAAAAAGTTATTTATCGACATTTATTGTTTCCTATCTCTCTTACAATGCCCAAATGATCTTTTCACCTACCAAGATTCGGACATACTTGGATTCATTGCTGAAAGAGTTTGAATCTCGATTATTCATTGGTAGCATGCTACAGTCGCTGAAAAAAATATCCCAACACTATGGTTAATTAAAGAATTCAGAAAAAATATATGGCAACGATTGTTTTTTAGAAATTAGTGATCTGGCAACCTTCGTGTTTTTCAGAATTCAGAAACAATATCTGGCAACGTTTTTTAAGAAATTAGTGATCTGGCAAACTTCATGTTTTACTGAATTCGGAAAAAATATCTGGCAACTTTTTTTTTCTGGCAACCTTCGTGTACAGTACACGAAGGTTGCCAGATCACTAATTTGTAAATAAAATCGTTGCCAGATATTTTTCCTGAATTCTGTAATCAACCGTAGTGTTCGGATATTTTTTTGAGCGACTGTACCAGCGTAGTAAACGTTTTTCTGTTTCAGCGCTTTTACTTTCCACATATCATACTCACAAAGTACACCATTCACAGGAAGGCGACGGCAGCACCGATCTGTTACCCCTAAAAGGTTAGAACGAAACGTTGGCCATCCAAAACCTCCTATAACGGAGGTGTTGAACCATCCCATCAAATTTGGGACTGATCGTTCAAGTACCCGCGAAACCAGAGAAAAACCAAGAGTTTCTGCCACCGATGACGTTTATATAGAGTAACGAAATACTTTCAATTGATGTTAATAAAATATGTCTTTCTAGTAGTACTTCCATGGTAAATGTTTGACTTTGGCTACCGAATATTTTTTCATCAATGCAATGAATGCTAATCTACACAGTCGTATCAGAATAATATGACCACCTACCATTCGTATTATTAGGTAGGTGGTTATATTATTCTGATACGACTTTGTATAAACACACACAATAAATATTAATCTATAAATTCGTCATGGTCAAGATCTTCGTTCAAATCTTCTAGACATTCATTCAGTTTTCTTTCCCGCAAAATTCCCCGCCCTGCCCACGGTCAGTAGGGGACACCGATGGGCTTGGAGAGGCCGCCGTCCGTCGGATGGGACGTTAAGCCGTGGCCCCGTGTGCGGGAGAGCCATACCCTGTGCACGTTAAAGAACACGCTGGATGGCCTTGACGAGAGGCTACCATCTGTCTCCCAACAGCTGTTCTAGTGGGTCCGCTCCCCCAACCTTCTCTGAGCCTTTGGGGTCCATGTGACCTGGCCATTTAGCCCATTGTGTGCAAAAAAAGTGCCGCTCAGAGGTAAAACAACCCAACCCAGTTTTCTTTCTCTTAGCACTGCTGACAATATCATTCGAACATCCAAGTCATTAAATCTGCTGTTGTTTGTTTTTTCTCTTGCACTCAATAATTGGTTCATTTATCTGTTTCTAATGAGAGATAAAATTCATGGTGAACAGGTGAAATAAATTTCTGAAGATCCACCATGTCTTGTTTTTTTTTGTTTTACAAGTCTGACATTTTCGTACATAGGTTCAATTTGTTATGATGACATTTTAATAAGTGTTCCGACTTTTCTTCGGTGTGTCCAGTTGAATGAAAATCGAGATTTTGAAAAATATCTTTTGAGGATTTTCCTTTTTGTACTGCAGTTATTGCATCTCTAGCCAATTGTATGTTCGCCTTCTCTAATCACTTTCCGATTGGTAATGGAATTTTCTAAATTTTTTATGCTTAGGAATTCACTCTTCGTCATTCGGACAACTTGAAACCGTTTCTGTGTCTTAGCACTGCTGACAATATCAATCGAACATCCAAGTCATTAAATCTGCTGCTGTTTTTTTCCCTCTTGGACACAATAATTGCGAAATCGGCATCATTTGGGAGATAACTGTGGTCAGAATGTAAAAAAATTATGATTTATTGTTTCTACTGAATCAGTTGGGTTTCTAACTAATTGAAGTGAAAGTAAACTCATTTTAATATTGCGATTCTATCTCGTGCAGCAGTCAGAATACTGAAGAGTTTTGCTATGATGTCGAGCGCATTGTTTGAAATGTTTAATTATACAGGAACCAAGTTCTTGACCAGTGTCCAGGAAGCAGCTCAAGCCACTAAACGAGGTAAGCACCGCATCGGGGCACAGTCACACCCTGCTTCAGTCGGCCCTGGCGGTATCTAAATTAAATCAGTACAAAAAATGTATTTGATTAGAGCATAATGAAATAAACAAAAAGCACTTGTAATCTTACTCAGAAACAGAATTTAGTGAATGCAGAAATGATACAGGTAGAACTGACTTACTTGAAATGGCCACTAAAAAGTTAACTGTTGCTTCAGTAGACATGTTCTACCATTTCTTGCTGACAATAATAAGTTCTGACTTACTCTGTAAGGCATATGAAATCAACCGTTGACTTAGTCACAAAAAAAAACGACTTACACTCACTGGGTTTTCAACCTTTCACATACAATGGGCTGTAGTCAGATAGATGCTCCAAGAAGTAAAATGTTTAGCATGATCGCTAAGAAACACACGTTGTTTGGCAGGTGATGAAAAGACAGTTTCATTACTTAACATCTACGTGGCTCTTTCGACATATATTATAGTGACTTTCTCGAAGAAATTATTCAGGGCGCTCAGATGAGGCAAAAAAATCTTAATGTTCAGGTGGTTTATAACAAGAAGTGAAAGTTTTGCTGTAAATGAAGAGAAGCTTTCCCCTCCCCCCCTTGAAGATGATAGCAACCAGAACGGAAGCAAAAAAATCTTAACTCTATATTTATGTTTTCTTAATTTTTAAAGAAATTTGTTAAAGACAACAAAACGGTGGAAAACAATTAATAGCGGAACAGGGTTGCAGTTCATTCTGACTCTCCCCACCACCTTTATTGTTTTTGTAGATCCGGGCCCTGTGGGTCAGTACTTCGGAAGGGTTCAATAAAAGAGGAGAAAAAAAGGGTGACTTTGTTTATTACATTTTACTTGTCAAATATATGAATAATTAATAATAATAAAAAAAGGTGATATAAAATATATTTTAACGTCGAAACTGAAGTAAACTTGTTGCATCAGTATTCGAAGGATGCGACTAAATACCAGAAATGAGCTGCTGAACATTTGATTTCAATGATGTTGTACAGTCGCTCAAAAAAGTATCCGAACACTGTGGTTGATTACAGAATTCAGAAAAAATATCTGGCAAAGATTTTTTTTACAAATTAGTGATCTGGCAACCTTCACATGACACGAAGGTTGCCAGATCACTAATTTCTAAAAAAATCTTTGCCAGATATTTTTTCTGAATTCTGTAATCAACCACAGTGTTCGGATACTTTTTTGAGCGACTGTACCTAGTTGTAGGATGTTGCAAAGATTTTCGTCTTATTAATACACAATTCACTTCAATAAAGCCCGATTAAAACATTTACTTTATAATTGGCCAGGCAATTATTATTATTTAGATAATATATATATAACCTTAGAAAAAACTGAAAAAAACTTTTCTCCATATAAAACTATAGCTAATAATATATCTGATATAAGATATATCTCTACAAACGAAAAGGTTATCAAAAAACTGAAAATTTCGAAAACATTTTTCCAGAACAGTCTCGAAAAGTAAAAAATATAAAATCTATTAAAAGAAAAAAAATTATTTTATTTTATTTGGCAACATTTGAAAGTGTTTTCACTTAAGTGAAGTATCAACAGTACAGTAGCTCAAATAAATATCCGAACACAATTGTTGATTACAGAATTCAGAAAAATATCTGGTAACGATTTTTTTAGAAATTAGTGATCTGGCAATGATTTTTTTTTAGAAATTAGTGATCTGGCAACCTTCGTGTTACGTAACACTAATTTCCAAAAAAATCATTGTCAGATATTTTTTCTGAATTCTGTAATCAACCTCAGTGTTCGGATATTTATTTGAGCGACTATACAATCAGTATTACTGATTGATTTCAAACGAAACATCTAAGACTATCAGAATCCAAAAGCTTTCATAGTTCCCATTCGTTGAAGAGTAATATGTAGCTTTCTTTAGCGATTAGTCCAGACAGATAAATATTTCCCCACGCATGCGCAATACTTTGTAATCGCTCGGCCAGGGTTGGCAATGTCCAAAATTTCCCTGAACACTCCTGAAAAGTATTCTTTTGTCCCACGTCCCGCACAGAAAGTTCGGGAAGTTAAATGTGCCGAATTTTGAATATTTTTTATTTTTCTTCCGCTTTTAATTAAACCCAGTTTTTTTGAACCAAACCCAAGTGGTGTTAATCGTCCTCCCCCGCATACACACATTTTTTTCCTTTTTTATTTAGAAATCGTAAATACACATACTATATTTATCAAGCCAAAAACGAATTTTGTCTTGAATGAAAAAAAACAGATTTAATCATTAATTTCTATGTATTTAATAGTTTACAATTTTCAGCCATTTATTTTCATACTTCGTTTTCCAAAATACAAATCTATTTTCGTATATTTCAGAATTTTTCGAGGTCACGGAAGGCACGTACTCAGGATTCAGTTTAGGGGAATGCAAGAATTTTCTTTTGGGAGGTCCCAGAATTCAGTTTCGGGAGAGAGGGGTTGAGGTCTGAGAATAATACTTGAGTAGGGTTTCCCAATTACTAAAATATTCCACCTGACAGGAAATATTAAAATGATATTCTATATGGAGCAAGATTTTATAGTTTCTTTTATCTATTTTTAATGTCGGACATAAAATAAATTTGTACAAAAACAACTGCTTTGGATTTCAAAGCAGATAGACAAGTTTAAGATTTCGTAAAAGACGACGGGATTTTTGGGGAGGGGGAGGAGAGTCAGGACACCCCCCTCCCCCTGGGTGAGTCCCTGGGCCACAGAATATATTTCTTCCGCCGCAAACAGCTGCTTTAGTAGCCCTGATAGTACTTTAAGATTTATATACTATGTATTCTCGTTTCTTATGTTCGAGAGATGAGAGTGAATAACAGTTTATTTACAATTGCAATGGCCAATGAAGGCACCTATCCCGAGCGTTTTCGCTCATTACTATATTTTTTAATTTGAATCATACTAGTTCACTATGCCTATTGAAAATCCTATGTCAAACATTGATAAACGTCACCTATCACGTTTTAACTATTTATGAAAAAAAGCGAACACAGTGATATAGTCGCTCAAAAAAGTATCCGAACACTGTGGTTGATTACAGATTCAGAAAAAATATCTGTCAACGAATTTTTTACAAATTAGTGAAGTGTTGAAGGGCCTAAAAAATTAAGCATTTCAAATTTTATTGTTTATCAGCTGTGAATTTGTATTGGAAGTAATAAATAAATTTAGTAATTATAAAATACAAAAAATGTTTTCATCAAATCTGTTTCCCGTTTGCTTTTAATATTCCCTCAGTCAGAAAAATAAATATATATTTCGAATTTCGAATTTTTTATGCCTCTTAAACTTGACATAGCTTAAGGCCTCAGATGGTCAAAGTCCAGCCCTGAATTCAATGACTTGTATCCCGAACCTCTGCGAGTCAAATTCGATCAGAACGTTTCTTGAAGGGTTGCACTGTTTGCTTTTTGAAAATTAAAGTTAAATTGTACGCTTATCGAAGTTAGCACAGGTTTAATTTCGGTTTCTTAGTATTTGTTAAGTATAAAAAAATAGTACAATGAAAAGAAATAAGTTGAAATATGCAAAGAGAAAATCAGATTTTTGAAACATTTTGAACATTTGCAGCATCTATATTGGATAGAAACACTCAAATAATTTTTTCACCACCCTATAATTTCGCCAGTCACTGTAGTGACTCACAAACAGTGAGTCATGCAGCCGGCCCTGAATGTTCATGATTAATCATTCAGTTAATGCATATTCCATTTATTTCTTTACCATAGGAAGAATAAATTATTTGCAGCAATTTATTTTTTAAGACAATGCATTCAGGTAAAAAGAAAATCATGTACATGATTAGATAGAATTTATTATGCCGATTATTACCATGACTAAATTGATCGCAATACATTCGTGCATTTGAAGTTGCTTCATCAGACACATAAAATAAATTTAAGTGACGATAATGATAATTCGGCCATACCCTTAATATAAATAATTTTTAAATCTAGTTTGCATCTTAAGAGTTTAATTTCTGCAATTGTTAATATTATTTTTTAAACTGTTTTTTCTCTAATCTTGGAACAACCAAATTAGGCTTTACGTACCAAATATGATAAGTTTTAAATACGAAGCAATATTTTGGGGAGTTGTATAATGCTTGATTACTGTTTAATAAACTGTTTACTTATAAACCTGGAACTTTCATTTCATCAGTTTCTGTTTGAAAAAGGTATATACGTATCTTATAATGTTTAGCATTGATATTTGTTAAATTTTTATCATTTTGATATCAAAATATTTATTTTGGTAAATAAATTTAAGTATCAAAAATAGTGCTAAATCTTAACATTAAATCTGGCAACCCTGTCATCTACACAATCGTTTGATATGTGAGCAATAGTAGGTTGGCGATGTAAGGATACCGAAAAGATTGAAACCAATAGTTTTTTTAGAAAACATCGTTAAAATGCCCAAAAAAGCTCAAGAAAGTGAACGTAAGGTAAACAGTCGACACGCTAACCGTGCTTGTGCATCATCGAAAAGTAATTCTGCTCTAAGTGATTCCCCAGGAAGTGAAGATGATTTGGCAGTTTCATTAGAGTCTCCATCTCGTCCTAAACCTTCGGCGAAAAGAAATGCTTCCGAAGCTAATAATGATTCAGGATTTGGGCCTCAACTTGATTTTAGTGGAGAAATGTCAAAGATACTTGAAGGCTTTGGAGCTGATATAAATAAGACCTTGTTAGCAAAACGAAGAAGACTGGAACAGTACACTCAAGTAGGTATAATTTAGGCTTAACATCTGGAATCGTTTGTTTTCGTCAAGGTGTATCTTCGTCGCTCAAATTTTTGCAAATAGTTATTTATAGCAAGTCGAAACTAAGTTGCATTCCAAAAATTGCAATATTACAATTAATTTGATTTCGAACTGTAGAGATTAAGTTCAGAACGGTTTCATCAATTTCGTCTAGTTTTCGAAAGCATTCTCCACATAAATATATCGTAGTTTTATAGTAGGTATAATGAATCGGTCTTCGAAAGAGTAGGTAATCCTAATCAATACAGTGTATGTAATTGTAGTTAATAAGTTTTTTGAAAAGATATGTTTGGAAATAAAATAGTGTAAGAATTGTTTTTCAAGTGTATTATGAAAATGTATTTTCAAAACTGGTAAAGTTGAGGATGAACAGTTGAAATAATTAATTGCATAACCATTCAAAATTACAGTATATTTACGTCAGTTAATAATATGTGGTTATTCTGTAAACATTTGTGCAAAATTCCATTAGATGAACAATTGTACAAAAAGGCTTCCAACCAGAATTGCAGCTACTTTTCCAAATGTCCTGGGGCATGAAAAGTTATTTGGAATGTGAAAAATTAAAATGGAGTTGAATTTTCAGTTCTGTTCAATATTAATTGTAGTTTGTTTTAGTTCTACATAGAAAATTATGGTATTGTCGAAAGCTCAGTTATTGAAAGAAAACGCATCAAAGTGCTTAGATTATCTGGTTTCTTATTTGCTCTTAGCTTAATACCTCACATCTATATTACTGAAATTATGGAACTGATGCACCTTGTGAATTCTTGTTTTTATCATAATCACTTAGCATTGTAATGTGATAATTGCATGATTGTCTGAGAATAATATCGTCATAGTAAGTTTTTATATTGGTAAGATTTAGGATACTTTCATGTTACCAAATTAATGTCGTACAAAAATTTCAGAGGTGCAAGACGTGTTTTTGTGTTCAAAGTATCGCCTGCGTTGAACTACCTTGTAATTTGCAAAGTTTTCACAGATAGATAATGTGGAATACTAATACAACCATTTGCATGGATTATTAGTATCAAATTGATAATATACATTATTTAGCTGCGACAAATATGATAGCTCGTGAAAACAATATATGATACACTGCACTGTACGGTTTTCAACCGCCATCCCCATTTTAGACATATACAGCCTGGAGGCTACTGTGCTAAGTTCAGATATATTCTTTCGCATAGGTACTTCATTCATGACCATCAGTGGCGCACTCAGGATTTAATCTTGGGGGGAGCCGAAGGGCCCTCTGGCCCAGCTCGGGCAAACGAAGTAGCGCTCGGTCCGTACGAGCGCTACTTCGTTCGCCTTGTGTTCACAGCAGCCGTGATTCCCGAGAGCTATAGGGTATTCCCACCTTATGTGACCGCTAATTCATAGGTAGTATAGAAATAGAAGACACGACACAACAAAAATATAAAAAATGAATTTTAATTAGAAAAAAGTTTTTGGAAAATTTTCTAGTGTTTTTTCTTTTTCTTTGGGGGTTGCCAGGACCTCTTGCCCCCCCTTCCCCCTCTGGGTGCGCCATTGATGACCATGGGTCATGGAAAATGACCTACATTTTTATGGAATTTTTATGAAGGCTTTAAATTGTGGACTTTATTACTTTTTTTATGATGCGAAAGATGGAGTCGTTTAAAAATACCAAGAAAAAAAATTATAAACGGTGAAAGCAAATGGTCCTTCTTTATTATGTGTGTGTGTATATATATATATAGAAGCAGCTTAGTAAAATCCATTGCAGTTTTACTGCTATTAATCACAGTTTTTTAATTCGTACATGGAATTAACATCGCGAATATACTTTAAATTCGATCTACTTTTTTTTATTTGATCATATTTTGACTTCCTAAACTGATATGTTTACATAAGAAAAGTAGAAGTAAAAAAAGGAAAACTTCATTCTCTTTGAAAACGAGAATTAGGCATTATTCAGAGGCAAGGCGGGATCTGGAGTGGGGCTTTCCGAATGCTAATAAGGGTAAAAAAGCCAAAAAAATCTGAAATTGATTTAAGTTTCATGCATTTTTCAAGAAACTTTTAAAGAATTGTAAAACGGATGGTGAAATGTTATACCGCATTGGAAATCCAGTCTCTTTCCCCCATCCCTTTTTACATTTTTCTGGCTCGGTTGTGTTTCTTGCCCCCCCCCCCCTCGATTTTTTTCTAGATCCGGGCCTGGTCAGAGGCGATTTTTTTATTCTTGTATATTTACTTAGAAATAAAACATTTAAACTTTGCCTATTGATACTTAATTTATATTTTTCAATAGAATTTTATGTCGTATCAGTGGTACTCGTCTGAAATTATTTTACGGATTTTCATTTTCTGGCACGTTCGCACAAACTTATTTGCCATCCCTGTACACGGCTCAATAGCCCGAAATAGGATTATTGAATCCAGCCTAGGCACCAACTGATCTCTCTTGTGTAAATCTGGTCATAAAGGATCGGGTTTCAGCCAAACTGGGCACGTCATAAATTCATTAATTACTAGTAATACTCACGTCAAACGTTTGGCGCGAAACGAAAACTAGTTCTTTAATGAGGTTCCACTCACAATCGCACGTCGATTTATAAATTCATTCATAAGGCAGGCGACTGCAGCGATAAAAGAAATATCGGACGCTTTTCGAGGGATTACTCCCGACCCACGGCAACTAGGAAGCCGATCCACGACCCCAAGAGGGTCAGAACTAAGCGGGAAGACCCTACCAAATTGGGATCGATCCCTCAAGCAGCCGCAGAACCACGGAGAAACTGCCAATTTCTGCCACCGATGACGTCAGACGTGGTCGCCCTCCCGGAGTTATGCCTTTTACACAACATGATGATTTTACGAAGGTCAGGCCACGTCGGTCCAAGCCGCGAAGCAGTGGCACACTGGTAAATGAAAACGGCCCTGGAATCATCAGTCAGCACCCTCAGAACTTTTTCCCTCGGGAAAGGGAGGGGGGAACAAACTATACTTTTGTGCCAAGGTCTGAGGTGTGTAGAATAATTCCCCCCATTCCCCGGATGTTCCGCCTCCGGGGGAGAAATTTTGAAAGGAAGTAACGAAATATCCCATTTTAATGGTAATTTTCGCAACTGAACCTGTTTGTTAGAGCGTTAGTGAAAATATAAAGGAACGAAATTAGACATCAGCTTTCATGAAATAAAAATTTATTGAAATAACTTGAACATTTCCTTTTCAAGTTCTTAGGAGGAGTAGCTGGAATTTTAAGTTGGTCGCAACCATATTCATTCTGAAACGTTTTTTGACATTTTCGAAATTTGTGATTACAAAAAATTTTTAAAAATATTTTTTGTGTTATTCAGGTGTCAGAGCTTTGCAAAAAAACGATATTGGTTCAGGGTGCGGTCGTAAAAATGCACATTTCAACTCGAAAAAATATTGCATGAATTATATTAAAGAATTCTCTTGATGTAAATTTTTTTGTGAAATGCAGGAGCGCGCAAAGCGTTTTCTGTAGCCATGCCCGCTAACCACTCGGCCACGGGACGGCTAATGTTATTATACAGTATACGCACTACAATGTAAATTTCACTTATACAGTACTTGCAAACAGCATAAAGACAATCTTTGCGCCATTATGTTTTGCGTAGGACACTACCAGTTCTTTCTGAGTCAGACTCGTTACTGGATTTCGTTTGTTTTATATATACTGAGCCGTCCCGTGGCCGAGTGGTTAGCGCGCTTGGCTACTGATCTGCGGGACCTGGGTTCGAGCCCCGGGTAAGGCATGGATGTTCGTGTTGTTTTCTGCTGAGGTCCTGCCATCCTCTCAGATCTTCTACTGTGGCATATAAACTGACAGGCTCCTGTCAGACCTCTGTGGCAAGCAGCTGCTTGAGGGGGTATTTTTTTTTTTTTTATTTATATATGCTGCAGGACCAAAACACTGTGACCAGCGCGTCATAATATCAATCGTCACTAAAACTATCCCGAATGGTAAATCAAAGCAACTGCAGGTAAACGACGGCGCGTGTGAAGGTCATGAAACGGTATAAATAACACCTGATACTGAGCTCTGTTAATCAGTGTTATTTTTGTTCTTCAGATAGGAAAGGCAGCGGACTTAAATGAGTTTGACAAAGACCAAATTCTAATGGCCAGACGACTGGGTTAGAGCATTTCCGAAACAGCAAGACTTGTGGGGTGCTCACAGTCAGCCGTGGTTAGTATCTTCAAAAAGTTGTCTGAGGAACGAAAAACCGCGAGCAAGGTGTGGGCTGACCGTGGCACATCGATGCTAGAGGTGAGCGAAGGCTATCCCGTATGGTACAAGCCAACAGAGGGGATACTGTGGTGCAACTCGCCCGTAATTTAAATGCTGGTGACGGGAGTAATGTGTACAACACACAGTACATCAAACCCTACTGAAAATGGGGCTGCGTAGCCGCCGGCCACTCCAAGTGTCCATGCTAACCTCGGCTCACCATAGAAAGGGCCTACAACGGGCACGTGAGCATCAAAACTGGCCCTTGAATGACTGGAAGAAGGTCGTATGGTCCGATGAATCTCGTTTCCTCTTGCACCATGTGGTCAACTGGGTACGTGTGCATCGTTTACTTGGGGAACTGTTGGCACCAGTAACCACCGGGGGACGAAACAAGCCGATGGAGGAAGTGTAATGCTTTGGACAATGTTATGCTGGGAAACCCTGGGTCCAGTCATTCATGTGCAGGAAACTATGACGTCTACCACGCACCTAAACATCATTGCAGACCAGGTACATTCTTAAATGGCAATGGTATTTCCCTCTAGTAGTGCCTTCTTTCAGCAGGATAATGCACCATGCCACACTGCTCCGATTGTTCGAGAATGATTCGTGGAACATGAGAAAGACTTCCAGGTATTGCTCTGACCTCCAAACTTCCCAGACATCAATCGAGCATCTGTGGTTGTATTGGAACAGCATATCCGATCTGCGACGGCTCAACCATGTAACTTACAAGATTCAAAGATTTGTTGGTAACGTGTTGGTACCAGATACCACAAGACACCTTTAGAAATCTTGTAGCATCTATGCCTCGCAGGGTAAGAGCTGTTTTGGCGGCACGTGGAGGACCATCATCATATTAGGTAGGTGATCATAATGTTTTGGCTCTTCGGTATATATATATATATGTATTTTTTTTTAATTGTCCCAATCTGAAATCGGAACTTTTCAATTCCTCTTTTAGTGTTGTTGGGCACAACCTAAGCCTTTTTAAGTCTAAGTATTTTATAAGTCAACTTAAGTCAATTTAAGTATTTTATAAGCAAAACACTTAAATTCTTCATAGAATTTACCAGATAACCATTTTCTTTAAATTTTTTAATCTAACAAGTGATGAATTAAGGCGTCTGAAGGCAGTGGGAGCTAAAGCTTCGTAAAGTGATCACCTACCCAGGGGAGGGGGAGGGTCAATCAAAAACATTTTTAGAACTTGTGAATGGTAAAAAAATGCATGCAGCAGGTTAAATAAACTGAATTTCCGAAAAGCATAAATAGAAAATTTCAAAATGTTATTTGTATTATACAGACTTGCACGTATTGAAAAATAAACGAAAGAAGAATCAATTAATAAAACTAAAGATCTGTTCTTTATAGTGTACGATTTAACAAAAAACCCGAGACGTCTTCGTAAGTATAGATTATATTTGTATTTGATTACACTGAGTGATATATTTTGCTAAACAAACTTGAAAAAAAAATCCAAGCGGACTGTTTTGAGGCCCTCTTCCTCGCACAAATATCGAGCCAAAGACAAGCACTCCATGAAGCTATTCGGTAATCGCGAACAATTTTTCCTGATTTTGAAAATGCCGCTCGATTGAATTTATTTTGCTGTACATAATTTCATTAAAAAACTTCACCTGGAAATCGTATATGTCATCGTTAGCTTTTCCACCAGCCATTAGTATTCATTTTCAGATTTTCTTCTGTTACTAGTTCAGTGTAAACGACTGAACAGTCCATAATAACATTAGTATATCTAACTATTTATAAGTTAAACACGTAATTAATATGTATATGAATTGCTTCTTCGAAATTTATTTTAGCCCTCCATCGGTCGCGTTGGGACCCAGACGTTTTTGTAACTTGAATTTATTTTAAACGACGCTAGCAGGACCCATTCCTTCCCAATACCTTTCAGCGTACTCTTTTACTACACCTTGGTGCAATGTTGTTTAGATTGGGACAATAATTACTTGAGAGGACACATAGTTGTAACGAATGGGTCTCACAGACCTAGCACGACCATCCGCATAACAATTTGGGGCTTTCAGATATATTTAAATACCTCATTTTTGTTTCTTCTCACAAAAATAACTGAATTTTTAAGTAAAAAAGGAGATGAAGAATATTCAGATACGATGAACCAAATGCAATAATAGACTTAAATAAAAATATCGTTTACCCGACATTGGTTTAACCAACACCTAGTGTCACCTTTTTGTTTCTGTAGATATATTTAAAATTATTCAACGGTTTGATAGGTATTGATGTAATATTTCCTTTCTTAATTTTTGATTCTCTCAATAATGCTAAACGCCCTCTAACGGCGGTAATAGTTGGAAAATGCCAAAATTATAAAATAAATGTTGCAAACGATCCATTTGTGCCAGAAGTTTGGTGATAGAGTGTGGTGGTCAAGCAGTTTACATTAACAGTAATAATTTGCTCCCTTACCCCAGTGGGAGTGGTAAAACGCAACTTTTTTCCTTTAAGCAATTAATGAAATTTCGTTGTGTACTACATAACCGAAGAGCCAAAACATTATGGCCACCTGCCTAATATGATGTTGTTCACGTGCCGCCAAAACAGCTCTTACCCGCGAAGGATGGATGCTACAAGATTTCTAAAGGTGTCTGGCACTGTCACAAAGGCTAAAATCTGTCCATCGGTCCTCTTTGCCCCTTTGCGGTGACCGTGTGCGGGATGTATTATTTAGTGTTTTGCAAGAATGCTAAAAATTATACCCATATTTCTAAATGTACATAAAGTTGTGTTTATAGTGATATTAAGTCTTAAATAACAATTCATACTTTTAAAATAGGCGTATTATACTATATATTCTAACAAGGTGCCGTTAACTTAAAGTGGTACAATGGGATCGATCCACATATTTATTAAAAATTTGGTAACAAAAAAAAAAGAAATTATTATTTTGGCCTCATATATATACATTATATACCTTAACTAAAATTGAAATTTAATATAAGCTAGTAAAAAAATATAAATTTAGTTATTCGCTGGGGATATATTGATTCCATGGTGCAATATACAAAAAAGTTTCGAAGTTTTTAAATTAAATACATTTTTACATTTTTTCAGATAAAAATATAAGAAGTAGTGATAGATTATAAATTACAGCTAAAGCGATTTCTTCATTTCTGCTTTGGTTGTCAGTGTTTTGATTTCAATAGTAGGGCTAACTTTAAGTACTTTATCTCGCCTATAAAAACAATTACTCAAGCAGCTGCTTGCCACAGACGTCTGACAGGAACCTGTCAATAATAATACGGCATAGAGAAGCTCTGTGAGGTAGGCGAGATCTCATCAGAAGGACTACACGAGAAAGAAAACGTCCACGCCTTATCTAAGGCTCGAACCCGGGTCCCGTTCATCAGAAATCAAGCACACTAAACCACTCGGATACCGGACGGTCTTATCTTTCTCCAAACAATGTTAAAAAAAGGTCGGAAAATTATCTCACAAACTCCTAAAAGAATGAAACATATGATTAAAATTTATAGCTTTGTTCAAAAAATATCTCTTCCTCAACTGTTAATCGGAAAAAGAGTTAGGTTGTTTTACTTCTGAGCGGCATTATTTGCACACAATGGGCTAAATTGCCAAGTCATCAGGACACAAAAAACTCAGAGAAGATTGGGAAGAGTTGACCCACTAGACAGCTGTTAGGAGACAGATGATAGTTGCGTCAAAACTATCCAGTGTGCTCTTTAACGTGCACATGGTATGGCTCTTTTGCACATGGAACCACGGCTTTACATCCCCTCCGACGAACGGCACCCTTTCCTAGCCAATCGGTGTCCCCATTCTAATCTTGGGCATTGTGGGAGTTTAGCTGTTCTTGTGACAATAAATATAACACATTTATTTCAGTGTAACACGTTTATATGCTCAAATCATTCAATTATCATCTGAATCAGAAATCACTGATACAGGAAAATAAAATGATATTAACTTGTCTCTGTAACGTCCATAGGCTGTCTCTGTTCTGCGAAGCAGGCTCATGTATCGCACTAATAGTGTTTGCTTTTACCTATTCGTAAAATAGTAATGTAAATATATTTTTATTCAGCGATTCGTTTTCTAAAAAAATGAGATTCCCGAACACATAGTCAGCGATTGACACAAACCATCCGCAAAATTGCGCGTAGTCGAGTTTTTTTACTGGGCATGGCTTAATAACATACTTTTTAAGAGTTTGTATACGAATTTTTAATCATCATCATCATCATCCTCAAGCAGCCATGGTCTACGGAGGTCCAACCAGACCGTGCAATTTAGTTCTCCAAGCAAGTCTGTCCTGAGCTACATTTGCTGCATTTGGCCACTGCACACCAATTCTAATAAGGTCCTGTTTGACATTGTCTGCCCACCGCATCCTTGGTCTCCCCCTCTTTCTAAAGCCTTTAGGCACACAGTTCATAACCCTATTCGCCAATCTATAATTATCCATACTGGCAACATGGCCAAACCAACGGAGTCTCTCTCTGCACAATATGCTGCTTAAAGGAGGTTGCCGATTCCTTTGCCTAACCTCATCATTAGTTACAAAGTTGAACCACCTAATGTCCAAGATACTGCGTAAGCATCTAGAATCAAAAGCATCTAGTTTACAAAGTGTCCAGGTTTCACTGCCATAACTAACCCTAGAAAGAACCAAACTATTATACAGTCTAATTTTAGTCTTTAGGTGTATACGCCTATTTCTCCACACTCTGCATAGATTCTTAAAAGTTCCTACAGCAATTCCTATCCGTCCGTTAATCTCATGCCGCACATCACCAGTATCTGTTACATATCTCCCAAGATAATTAAACTGTGACACCTGTTCAAGATTGCAACCCTTCAGATTAACTGAAACACAGCCTGCCTGACCAATTTTCATCACTTTAGTTTTCCCTCTGTTTATAACCAAATCTACTCTAGTACCAGTTTCATCAACAGCTCGAATGAAAGAGTTCATCTGATCAACATCATTTACCAAAAGGGCTAAATCATCAGCATAATCTAAATCAGAAATTTTAGTACCTCCAGACCATTTAAGGCCAAAATCATTCCCTTGAAGTGAATTTCGCGTAACATAATCAATAACCAAACTAAAGAGAAAAGGAGACAAAATGCACCCTTGTCGAACACCAGAAGTAATGCTAAACCAATTGCTATTCTACTATGGCGTATAAATTGGCACGCTCCTGTCAGACATCTGTGGCAAGCAGTTGCTTGAGGTGTTATTTATGTTTTAATTATTTATAAATAGTCTAAAAATTTACAGAAATAATCAATTCTCTTTAGCCTGATGATTACGTCATTATGCGTTAATAGTCAATGCAAATTTATAAATGTAACATAAAAATATTTAACTTTAGAAGTTTCTTGGTTTTATATAAAATATTATGCCTGAACAGAACTCCCAGAACGGCTTTCCGGAATAAAAAATGCCCTGTTCATATTGATTCTTTTTTTCATTTTTGGGTACCGCGAAGTTGCGCAGGATTGTTTACAGTACTGTGAATGCAAAAAATCTGCGGAACAGTGATCTAGAGACTGTAATAGAGCTATCAAATAGAATAGGGTTGAAATTTTCAACTGTAGTCAAGGGCGTAGCTATGGGGGTATGGGGGGAGACTCCCCCCCCCCAAAAAAAATAACTCGGAGTTGGCAAAATTCGAAGTGACTCCGTTAAATCTAGGTGAGTTGTGACAATTTGTATGGGTTTTTTTTTTTGTAAAATTAAGCGGAGTTTTCAAAATCGAGGCAACTTGGCAAATCTAGGGCAGTTTGGAAAATGAGGAGACGGCAAAATCTAGAGCAGTTGGCAAAATTCGAAGCCACTTAGTAAAATACAGGTGAGTTGGCAAAATCAGGTCAACTTGCCAAAATTCGGAGTGGCTTGGTAAAATCTTGAGGAGTGACAAAATTCGGAGTGACTTGGCAAAATCTTGGGGAGTTGCTTGGGGAGTTGACAAAATTCGGAGTGACTTGGCAAAATTCAGGTGAGATGTAAAAATTGGGATTTTTTTTTTCTAAAATTATGGCGAGTTTGCAAAATCTAGGGCCAGTTCGCAAAATTCGGAGTGAATCGGCAAAAACGTGGGGAGTTGGTAAAATTAAGGTGAGATGTAAAAATTTGCATTTTTTTTCTGTAAAATTATGGCGAGTTGGCAAAATCTAGGGGTAAGGGCAGTTGGCAAAATTCGGAGTGACGGCAAAATCTAGGGGTAAGGGCAATTGGCAAAATTCGGAGTGACGGCAAAATCGTGGAGAGTTGAGGAAATTCAGCTAAGATGTAAAAATTGCAATATTTTTTCTGTAAAATTATGGCGTGTTGGCAAAATCGAGGCAATTTTGCAATATCTAGGAGAGTTGGCAAATCTTGAGGGAGTTGGCAAAATTCAGTGACTTTCGAAAAATCAGGTGAGATGTAAAAATTGGGATTTTTTTTCTGTAAAATTGTGGCGAGATAGAGGAAACTTGGCAAAATTTAGGGCAGTTGGTAAAATACGGGCGATTTGTGAAAATTAGGATTGTTTTTGTAAAATTAAGGAGAGTTGACAAAATCGAGAAAACTTGGCAAAATTTTGGGGTTTGAAAAATTTGAAGTGACTTGGCAAATTTAGGAGAGATGTAAAGATTGGGATTGGTTTTGTGAAATTATGGCTAGTTGGCATAATGCAGGAGAATTGTGAAAATTGCCTTAATCCCCCATGGAGCGAAAATGTAGGGTAAAAACATGACAGAGACATTATTTGCTCAGTTGGCAAAATTTGATTTTCTAGTTGGAAAATTTGATTTTCCCCTGCACCCGTAGTCCTTCACTAAGCCCCTGACTGTAGTATAGCAGAAATGTTTGTTCCCTCTGCTCGAACTGTTCAATTCCAACATAAACTCAGCGGCTACTTTGTTAATGTAGTTCCATGTTATGTCAATAGTAACTCAGTCACTTTTTAAATGAACTTTTTATGAAAAAATGTCACTAAAGATAATTTAAAGTTCTCAATCAAATCTATTTCAAACTCGATTTTCAAAGATATGCGCTTTGAAAGGTAGCTGACATATTTCTCAAATTTCTTCATTGGTCAAAAAAAAAAACACTCGAAATTTACATGATTATTATGCTAACTGCTAAACATGCTCTTCATCATGTTAGTAAAGTTTAGTATAACGGTTTTTCTTTCGTTTTAAATTGCTTTCGTTAACTTTTCAGAGTAATTATTTAAACGCGTTGTTGCCTTTAAGTCTTTCAATTTCCGTAGCTGTAAAAATACCAAACGAATATTGTTGAAAATCGAAAATTAAACAGATTATATTAAGATCTTTAAATTATCTTCAATCATATTTTTTCAAAAAAAGCTTCTTTAAGAAGTTGCCGAGTTTTGTATCTGAGTTACATTGACATAACACGGAACCTGGACCAAGTAAGGTGGCAGCTGAATGTGTACCACATTGAACAAAGTCTATCTATACATTGGAACACAAAGCATACAGTTTAGCATACAAAAAATAATAACTACTATTCTGTTTCGAAATAAATTATATGAAAACTTCCGTGACATCCATAGACTTATAGAAAAGATCTGAGAAAGAATCTAAGAAATATTACAAAATTATGAACAAATTTGCTTTAGGCAAAGCAATAAAAGAGGTTTTTTTTAACAGTTTCAATATTTATTCCCTCGTTACTGTGGGGTTTCATGAAGGATCAGATATATAAGTTTACTCAGGCAGAAACTCGAGCAACATTCACCACTATTCTGAAACTGGTCTCCCAAATGGAGAGCAGCTAATTTAACTTAGGGTAACAGCACTTTAAATAACGGTTCATTTACAGGAATCCATGCGATCCACAACAAAGAGAGTTCTGGATACCACAAAAACTCAGACATCAGAAAGAAAGAAGTTAGTTGAAGAATTCCGGAGGCAGCTTAGTACTTTTATTCAGCACGGAGAGATGGAACTGGAAAAGACCAAAGATGCTGAAGAGAAACTTCAGGTATGGTGTTTTATAAATCTACATTGTATATTCTAAATGCATTAAGTGATATTTAAGTAAGTATTTATGCTAAGTGATATTTATTAAATTATATGCATAAGATATGATGCTTCAACTAAACAATAACCATTTTCTATATAACACAATTATTACTTGTATGATAGTGACACAAAGGATAAAAAAAATTAATATCCTGAGTTAGCGTCGTTGGTTTAAAAAATACCTTTCGCTGTTCACGTAAGTTTTTTTGTGTGTGTGAGTTAGGCTTTTCGCTTAGGTGAGACTAAAAAACAACTAAAAATGTATTGAGGGAAATACATAATTAAGTGTATTTAGTACATCCGCTGAAAATTAAACTTGAGGTTGCGTTCCCCAAAATGACCCTCTTTTTCAGAATATACAATAAGGATGTGTCACTTGTTTAAGGATGTATTTAACTTTAATTTTTTTATTATTAGTCATCATATATTTAATTTTATATTTTCTTTCCTATTTTTGTGTGGGTCAGAAATTTGACCCTGACCAACACTTGATGATATTTTTCAGCACGAATATGAAAAAGATCACAGAATAACTAGTTGGAACATATGGATGACTCAATAGTACTGCTTGCTGCCAGCAGTAATTCTCATTTTTTCAGTAATTTTCAAAGTGTGTGAACATGCTGCTTTTCAATTTCGTATCTGACTGCAATTTGCTTTTTTATTGCCTTTTACCAAACATGTAAAATAAATATATATATTTGTTTAGATTATATAAGAATATTATAGAATAATCTAAAATTAACTGCTTGCTTACAAAAAACACCTACCTGTGTAATTTTAAAACAGTAGTTTATATTACTGTTTTGAACCGGTGAACTTATAGCCCATCTTAACTAAACATCATTTTATATCCTGGATTTTTGATCCTTTTTACCTGAACACCCACTCACGCTTTTCATCCGGTATTGAATTGAATGTCTGTATTTCAATTGAATGTGTATTTGAATTGAATGTCTGTCTTCCTTAACGATGAAGAGTTTGAAAAAAGAAGTGGAAATTATTTCGAACAAAATTAGTTAAGTCACTTTTGTGCCACAATGGTCATATATGGAAGTCGACTATCTGTGCTAGCTGCTTAATCTGTGTGAAAAGGTAACTTGACTTCATCCGCGATACACGGATGCCACTCATACACTTCATAATTATAAGCGTCGTTTAAATGAAGAGTGGACAAATCGAAAATGAGGCTTAAATCATGCTTTGATCTGTTAAATCACCAGGACTATTGCAATATTTGCTCCAACCTGAAGTTATTAACATGATACCCACTTTCCTAGATGTATATGACAATGCACTGCATTTTACGTCAGACTTCAAATTCCTTCTTTTCATGACGTTTTTCAGAGATCTAGAAGTGGGAAAATCTAACAGGTAAAATTCCAGGACTATAAGGAGGATGTTGCAGGCATTTCCATCTATACCTATTTAATGCTGATGCTGTTGCTTGGGCAGTAAGAGAGTGAATATGCAATAAAGCAGTCTTCTTACTTAAAAGTCTGGGCACTTTTTTTGATTTGCTAACTTCAAATGCTCATAGTTGATGGTGTAGATGCAGTTCTAGAAACTCAGCAGCCGACTCTGACATTCAAATTAAAGCATCAGCATATCACATACTCTTTCACTTTGGATGCTTCCATGCGAGGTTAGTCTGGGATCCATTTCCATCACGTTCTGAAATCCATCCAATGTCTATCACGTTCAAACCGATACTTGCCACTGATTCTGGTACTGATGAATTCCTTCTATGTATACCCGTTTCCTTGTGTGAGGACACAAAGTTGCCTCACTCAATTACCCAGATATAGAGATTGTCCACTTTCCATTTGAACGACCCTTATATTTAGTATTACTTATTATTAACAATAAAAAACATGTCACGTAAATCACTGGTCATCGTAACACATCTATCATTCATAAGATTATGAAAATCTAAAGTTAGTATTTATGATAAATTTGCATGCGAAAAGGCTTATTTAGGTGAGGCAAAATTTCTCCAAAAAGGTTGTAATTGCGAAATATCTAACCTAATACGAAACCGAAATACCACAAAATATCTCATATTTCTAATCATGCAAAGCTCGAGTTTGTAATCCATATAAAACTGCTCATTGACAGCCATACTAATTGTATATTGTCTTTTATGAAAAAATTCAACACATTATTTTTATATGATAATTAAATGATATATTAAAGTTCAGCGAAGTTCTCACATTTAACAAAAATTGGCAGATCAATTTTTTTTTGGTAACATAAGAATACTTTTATCACTCAAACGTTCTATGAGCCCATAGCTTTAAGTTTGATTGAATACACTTCTGCCATTGCGGAATAAGTGCATTTATGCCGTTGGTAAAAAAATCAGTTCGGGAAACGATGAATTTTTCGAAGGTGATTTTAACTACTGTCTCTGTTGAATGTTTTCCCCACTAAGTAGTGGTAGTAAGTTGGCTGTAGATTTGGTGAATGCGCTGTGTGAGCAGAAGTCTCATACTGTAACTACTGGAGTTTCCAGACTATTATTAGTGAGAGGAGGTCGAGCGTATCATAGAGCAGTAGGATGTCATGGCTATTGACCAATACAGGCTGCGTCTTGCATAATTTGCCATACATTTTTTGGAGTTCTGCACAATATTTCTTTGCATTTATTGTTTCACCCGGTTTTAGGAATGAATAATGGATAACACCGGCTGTAGATTATCAAATGGTCATCGTAACTTTTTTCGGGTGAAGATCAGACTTGGGCATGTGTTTGGGTGTTTCTGCGACGTCCAGCCATTGAGCAGAACATCGACGATTGTCGTACAGAATCAATTTTTCATCAAACATTGCAACTCTATGCAAAAACTGATCCCTTTGGTTTCGTGTCAGAAGAGAATTTGCCTTATGAGTGTACGTTGATTCATTCAGAACCCATTTATCCAATTTCTTCACTTTCCCAAATGATGCTTCCCAATGGTACTTCTAGGTGCTGTGGGAAAGTGTTGAATAATGCATGCCTAATTTGTCTGCGACGTCTCGTACATTTTGGCGTGTGTCGGATTCAATTAAAACCTTCAATCGATCGTTACCAATCACTTTTTTGGGTCGACCACGTGGTTTATTTTGAAGGCTGATGTCTCCCGATCGAAATTTTTCAAACCAATGTCGTGTTGTCCATTCACTAGCTGTGCTTTCTCCAAATGTTGCATTGATGTTGCGAGTGCCTCCTCAGCGTTGTGTCCTAGTTTAAACTCATTAGAAAAGAACGTGAATTTGACTCTGATCCATTGTTCCCTTTAAGTTCTTACAATCCACTTACTACAAAATCTATTGGCGAAATGGCTATTGTGTTATCGTAAGCAGGCTTCATGATTTAATATAACGTATCACAAGCGCCATCTGGTAACATTTTAAGTCTTCAAAACGCCGAACTCCTCATGAATCTGCAAAATCAGCCATTTCATATGCAACAACCTAATACATATACGATACCTAATACACATTTCCTATCTGGCTAGGTTTGTAATACATTAAACTGAAAATATCTGGACTACCAATATTTTCGGATGTTGAATTCTCTTAAGAGTTCCATTAGTAACTTTCCAAATTGCCTTACTGAAACTTTAACAAGACTACCTTTGAAGTTCAATCACATTTTCGACTTTTTTAAAGATAATGCCCCAAAGTATTAAAATAAATCGTTGAGATCCACTTACGTGAACTTGAATGCTGTTAATGGACAACTCCATGAATAAATGCTCAGGACTTAAAATTTCTCTTACCAATCCTTATATCGATCAATTTCGTTGTCATGCCAGCAAACCACGGAAACTTAATATAGGTGCTTTTTCGTATCGTAAATCAAGATGCTCAAATACGATACAAAACTTTTCCAAAATAGATTAATGTCATTTTTAAAAATCTATCTTTCTATTGTGCCCTGAAAACCAAAAGTAATATACATCAACAATGAACTCACTGAATTCGTATTAACTTCAAAAGTGGTAATGCACCAGCCATTTTATTTTTATAGGTAAGAGAAACCAGTTTCCTCACCCTGTCTTCCTTTGAAGTTAATCGAAATTGAGTAAGTTGCCTCAGTGGCATGTATTACTTTAATTTTTACTTTTTAAGGCACACAAAGAAAGATAGTTTTTTAGTTTTCTTAATTAATTTTCATTTTTTTCTTTTTAGTAGTAGCTTCGTAAGGAACTTTGTCAGTAAAATACTTATCTTCCCCTAAGATTCGGAGGAGAAAATCGTTACTTTCCTTTCGTTACTCTGCATATCTTGAGCTTTCATTTGACATATTTTTCGTTACGATCGAACCTCGTTAAATACCCCAGAGAATTATTATAATTTGAAACAGTCAGTTTATATTTCCCAGGTCACAAACTCTCATTAGGATTATTACATATGCTTGGCCTTCGTTTTTAAAAGATATAGTAGAACAATTGTTTCTATCTTTTGGTGTCTGTGTACGTGTGTTTTTGTAGTTTATTACACTTCTCTCATCATAAGCTTTCATTTGGCATCTAACACATTATGTTTGCTGAAACAATCTTTCATAATTTCTTTGATTTATCGAGGAGAAGAAATCTTGGAAGTAAACTTTTTCTTATAGCCTATGACACTCCGCGCATCATAAACTTTCATTTGTTACGTAACCTGTTACGATCGGTCAGTAGGTTGGTGAGATATGGTGGAACAAACTTTTTGCCAAAACACAAACTGATAAATAACGAGTGAAAAACAATAGGGTGATAAGTAACATTTATTGGCTACATGTTAGAATTATGTGAAAGAAAGTAAAGAACTAGGTATTAAAAGACTGGATTTGTGTTTTTATTGTATGTCTTCAATGTCACTTTCTATCAACCTATGTCAAACTTACAAGAATAAAACGTTTAAACACCATTACAAACGTAGTATTATGATATTGTTTTTTCCATCAAAAATGCGTTAAAACTTGTGTGAAAATTTATAGTACGAAAGAAATATATATATTTACGATTTTTAAGCAGCTTTATTTAATAGAATGAGAAACCAATATTTTGATATTAAAAATCGTTTGACATTTTCGTAACTTTTGATTGTAATTCTAGAATTAAAAATGATCAGTGTGTGTTGGTTTAATCGGTAACATGTTATTCTCGCAACCAAATGTTTCCTATGTTCAAGTCTCCAAGAGATTTTCTCAAACTCTCCCCTTGGTGTGAATGATGGCTTCTGGTGAGCTCGGTAACACCATCATATTTCGTATTCGACGATAAGTCGTGGCCCGTATGTAAGGGACCTAGATTCCTTTTGCCTGCTCAGTTGTTAGAGCTAGATAGAGAACTATTCTAAAAGTTTTAAACCAATATGAAATCCAGAATATCTGGATATTATATATATATAATATATTATCCTGCTCGAAATCCATGGGGTCCTTGTGGCCAAGACATTAAGACTGTTGTGTGAAAAATAGTGCCGATCAGAGGTAAAAAAACTAACAAACTTCCTTCTATGGCCTTGAAGGCCATAGAAGTGGCCTTCAAGGTTCTTTTCGCATGCCTTGGGTTCATTTCGCATGCCGCAACAATTGTACCGGTTTGCACAGCTCAGTCTCGATAGTATTTAAGTCATTGCCCCTTCGACTCCATTGCTGATTAATAGAAAAAATTAATGATTATAGCAAAATGAATCTCAAAAAAATGTTACTGACAGAAATCAATAGTTCACCTTCCAGCTTTATCTTAATACAGATTATCCTTAATGTAACGTTATCTTACGCAGCATTGTTACGGTTACACCTAAATAATATGCACACGTTCTTCTCATAAATATTTAAACAATGTAGCATCTGAATACAATTTTTATACATATTTGTTTATCTTTAATACATGTGCCATTAATTATAAATTATTAAAAAAGTATTATTAATATAATATTATAAATATTCCAATTACATAGAAACTCATCATTCAGCAACAGAAGCATCAGCAGCAAATGAGAATCTCGCAGAGTCAACGCCTCAAGGCTTTGAAACTGTTAGGTGAACAGTTTTTCAAGGTAATTGTTTTTATTAGGAAATCGTTTTTATATTTCTACTCTCATTCTCTTAAATTTATATCTTAAAGGAAATTATTGTTAGAAAATTCTTTATATGTGTATAATATTTACTCAATAGGAAGTTATTTCAAGTAGCTGTTATTAAAAGTAATATTTAAGCATTGAATGGGAAATTATCCGGGAGACGGATGGTGTTTTTTTTTTTTCACACTTGTCTAATTACTACAAATTAAGTAAAATATTCATCGGTCAAAAATATAATTACCATATTGTGTATTTAAGTAGATTATTCTCTTAGTTTTGTCAAGAATTTTTTTTTCTTGCATATCAAGCAGTAATCTTTAATCAAATCAATAAGCTTCCAAAGAAATAAAGACCTACATTATATTAAATCTTTTATTTGAAACTTGATTTCATATGCCTTCCAATGCAACCTTACTGTTTCATATGGTTTTCATAATTCGGTTTATTTTTTCAGAAAACGTTCGTTATATCCACAGTCATTCAAAATCATTCAGCAGCTTTTGTGATAACCTCTACCCATCAGTCAAACTTCAACGATGCACCATTTTTCAAACACTCAGAAGTAATTTGAATCCTCTTGCTAAAATTTAAACTTTCCAAGAATGTCAAAAACGTTCTCTTTCAAGTATAGCTTCAAAATCTACTGGCATTCCTACACATTATTTTCCGCTTAATTAATCAGCTCTTTTTTTATTCAGTAATGAAAATGTCTTGAAATGCTCTTCGAATCGAATCGAATGATTATACCATTTGATTACATTGTAGGTGAAGCTTTAAATAATTTTTCTCCTTGAATAGAAAGAGCATAGTAGTAAGATTTATAGATTATACACTAGACAACAAATTGACACTTTTTTAACATTGGTCAAATAGGATATTTTTAACTAATTTTGGGGTGCTGAATACAAATATGGCTGTGAAAAATCTGCACCATGTACAGTTAATTTTTTTTAATTACAGATTGATGTATTTCAAATTTCAATGAATACGCTTATCCAGGAAATGAAAATAAATGTCACTATTTTATTAAATTGCAACTTAAAACTCATTAATAAATTACATGATTACAGCGAAGAAAATTAGAAGCATCAGTTATAGACCACTGAATATAAAGTAACAAATGATATAATATTGAAACGCAAAATAAGAAAACATGGGTAAGGATCTTATTCGTTTTTGTCTGTATTCGTTTTTGTCTTTTATGTGCTGAGGTATCCTCTTTCTGCAAGAACCAGCAGTAGTCACCCATCATTGCTGGGTTTCACCTGCCTTGGTATCTCTCCTCCATGGTTCGGATATCCTGTTGAAATCTTTCCCCTTGCTCATCACTGACAGCTCCTAAGGTCTTGGGAAAGAAGTCGAGATGTGAGTGCAAGAAAGGGATCTTCAAAGACATTCGGCAGCCAAGATTTTCATAGTTTTTGAGAAGATCTTGAATGAGCTGATGTAGTTTTCCTCATTGTGATTCCCCAGAAAATCCTGGACCACAGACGTGAAGGATTTCCATGCAGAGCGCTCCTTCATATTCAGTTTCTCTTTGAAGACAGTATCATTCAGTAGCTTCCTGATTTGAAGACCAACAAAGATCCCTTCTTTTGAGTTTGGCATCACTTAGTTTTGGAAATTTTTCCTTCAAGTGCAAAAACCCTTTGCCAGTTTTGTCCATAGCCTTTACAAAGTTTTTCATAAGCCTCAATTTGATGTCCCGTGGTGGGAGCAGAACATCAGAGGGGTCAACTAGAGGCTTATATCTCACAGTACTCTTTCCAAGAATAAAAACATTATCTTTTGGGCCAGTCATTTGTTTGTAGTGTTCCTTTCTAGCCCTACTGTCCCACAAGTACAGAAAACAGAAAAATTGTGTGAAGCCTCCTTGAAGCCCGAGCAAGAGAGATGTAACTTTTAGGTCACCATATATTGTCCACTTAAATTGGTCATATTTTATAACAGTGAATATTTTTTTCCATGCTTTCATAAGTCTCCTTCATTCTCACTGCGTGTATCACTGGAATGGAAGGTTTTTGGTTTCCTTTATGCAAAAGGACAGCTTTTAAGCTATTTTGACGAATCTATAAATAGACGACTTCCTTAGGGTCGTGAGTTGTTAGTTTCTTTCATCAGCCCTGAAATATCTATGCAAAGACACAAACCATCTTGCATCTCGTAATAAGCAGATAAAGCCAAATTTCTCTTTCTGAACAGAGGAACTCTGATGCCCTTGGCCAGAAGATTCCACTCTTGAACCTAAAACCTCAGCTTGTTGTTTAGAAAGGCCTAGTTCTCGAACAAGATCATTTAGTTAATTTTGCTGAATCAGATGAGGCTCGTCTAACTTTTTAGGGGTGTATGTAGGATCAGGATCTGTATGTGCCTCAAAGTCTTCCTGTGATGAATGTGAATCCATCTCCTCTCAATTGGCTGGAGTGTTGGAATAGGAAGATCCTCTCCATGAGAGGACATTTGGATATTGCATTTTGCTTTTGTTCTTTTTTGAAAAGCCCGACACTTTAGTTAAACAAAAATAGCAATCATGCATGTGACTAGTTGGCTCATGCCCAACCATTGGAACTGCAAAGGGCATGGATTTTATCTTACCTTTCAACCATTCACTCAAGCCAACAGAGCACGAAATGCAGCACACATGTGGAGCCCATGTTTTGTTCTGATCTCCAACCTGGGATTTTAAAATATAATTTCCACACACATAACAAAACTTATCTAGCACATTAACACATCCGCGACGCTGCTTTTGTGCCTTTAAGATGCCAGAATTCACTCTTGAACGCAGAGCAGATGTTCCTCCTACAATGAAAGTAACAAGAATGGTGGTCTGAGGTCAGGTTGCATGTTTTCTCCCACTTGGCAATCAGTGTTGCCAACCACAAAGAGTAAAACATCTAGTATTCTCCCAGTTACCTGGAGGTGTTGGTATAAGAAGATCTTAATAGGAATCAAAATGACCAATAACATAAAAACGTGACGTGCTAGCCATACTTTAAGGCCTGATCTGAAATCAGCACCTGAAAAATTAGTTAGAGGCAGCTATAATTGTTCATGTTATAAAAATCTTGAAAAACAGTGTAATTTGTTTCCTCCATGCCTCTCGACCATTGCTCATTTCACTTTTATTGGAATTGGAATATGTTTTTGAGAATTTTATTTTGTTGATTACATTCAGTCTTAGTCTTTCATTGCTCACTAAAGATATCAGGGAAGTTAATTCTTGGTGAGTGAAACTCAATTTAAATGAAAGTGCAACTGTAAATACAGAATTACTTTTGACAAGTGCTTGGTTAATTAGTCAAAATTTGAAAAATAGATCCTGCAACGAATCATTCGATTAGGAGAAGAACGGACTTTTTTCACCCAACATATTTGAAGGACTAAAGGACCATATCGTTGTTATCACAAAATTACCTTTCGTTGAAATAGTATATGTTCTGTATTTACTTATCGCAATTGATGTTTAAAATAAAAACTATAAGCTCATTAAACTTAACTACTTTTTGTTCACTGTAAAATTGTATTTGTACATCCCCACTTCCATACCTTACACTACTTTTCTCAACCTTTTGCTGACCTTGGATCACCATCATTGGTTATCATTTGGTTTATGAGAAACACCTAAAGGTATTAGTTGCTTTGCGTGAAAGAGGAATAGTTGTTCAAATATAAATAAATTAAAAAATTTCAAAAATACCTATCTTCTCAAGTTTAAAACTTTTTCTACTTTAAAAAGCAGAAAATAACCTAAAAGAAATATCGATGATGAAATATCACTGAATTCGTATTCCCTTCAAAGGAAGATAGGACTCTGGCAATCATGTTAAGTAGGTAATTGGAGCCCTATCTTCCTTTGAAATGAATAAGAATTGACTGATTGCATCACCGAGAAGCTTTTATTTTTTTAGGGCACATATTGAAAGATAGGTATTTTTAAAATTTTTAATATATTTATATTTTTATATATTAACTCATAAACATCGACCACATTTTCCCTCCCCGGAAAGGAAGGCAGGATCTGAGAAGATGCAGGAAGGAGGGCAGGATCTCAGGAGAGGACAAGTGACAATATTGAATAGGAACGAATCAGAGATTTTGGATGCGTGTTTAAGGTAGCCCGTGGCATTGGAGACGTTACAAGCTTTAATTTGAGATATAATTCGTTAAGGTTTGCCGTAACTGTTTGAAATATTAAACACCCGCGAAAATCCTGCCCTTTTTTTTGGGGGGGGGGGGGGGGCAAAATTCGAAACAGTCTACGACGCTCCTCGTATGAGCTTTCATTTGACACCTAACTCGGCCGTCGCATTTGGAAGATATAGCGGCACAATCGTTTTCGTATTTCACACCTCTTAAGGGAGGAAGAAACAGGGGGGCGGAGTTATTTTAATTGTAACATTCACTACTTCACGAGCTTTCATTTGACGCATAGCTTGTTTGACGCATAGACGTTACCTTCGGCCCTCGCGTTCTGAAGATATAGCGGAACAATCGCTTTCATGGTTCCCCCTTTTAAGGGAGAAAGAAGGAAGAGGGGTCAATTTTGTGTAGTCTGTGACACTCCCCACGTCATAAGCTTTCATTTTACGCATAGCTTTTTACTTTCGACACCCGCATACTGGAGATATAGAGGAACAGTCGTTTTCATATTTCCCCATTTGTAAGGGGGAAGAAAGCATTGGGTGGCAATTTTTTATAGCCTATTCATTTGACACATAAATCATTAAGTTTGTCCGTCGCGTTCGAAAGATACGGTGGAAAAACCGACAAATGACGAGCGAAAAGCAATAGGAAGATAGGTAAAAGGATTGCCAAATAACGGTTGTAATGTTCTTACTATCTGAGTATTATGATTTCCTGCGAAAACTTTTAGTAAACCAAAAGAATTAAAGAAAATTTTATTCGAATACATTTTTGTTTTGAAATGCATACGTGACGATTACGAATATTATATATATGTTGCTCAAGTTTAGTGTGAATTTTTGGCCTGCATATGCGAATAGAGTTTGTTTCTTTTTTATGATTTCGTAAACGTTTTACGTCGATAACATGTACAGCATTTTTGTACAAGAATTTTGTACAAGACCACTAGAACGGAGGGGAAAAATAGATGTGTACATATATGTTTATTTCTCCGATCCGTTTATTGTAATTCTTGGGTCTGGGGAAATAACTCTCCCCTGGTACGCGGATCTGACCCTAAATTCTTACTCTTATA
Source organism: Ryuthela nishihirai (assembly GCA_038380435.1). Taxonomy (NCBI): domain Eukaryota; kingdom Metazoa; phylum Arthropoda; class Arachnida; order Araneae; family Heptathelidae; genus Ryuthela; species Ryuthela nishihirai. Next base: position 64,984,700 of record JAWZYU010000002.1, read on the forward strand.
CATGCACCACATAAGGATATGCACACTAAAACAGTAGTTAGTTCTCTAATCAGTATTTTCCAGTTTAAGTCAAATTTTACCATTAAATATAATTTACCCTCTACGGCAAAATTATTTTAATTTCTTTTTTAGTAATGCAAAATGTGTTTTGCTTTTAACTATACAGAATATCATCTTGCGATAAACGGAACCGAATATAGCACTGCTGAAGAGAATTATAATTACTGGAAGCTTCAGCTCCCTGACTCATGTATTGCACTTAATGGACTAATACTATGGTGACGGTATATCTTTACGTTTCTGATATTTGCAATGTTTCATGAAGTGTACACTTACGTTTCCTCCCCGGTAAACAAGCCATCAATCACAACTGAGCACATGGATAAGTTGTATTGCATAAGTAGGTCCAGATAGAGAGGACTCCAGCAGCATCTTTGGCCCAGACCCCTGGCCTCGGTAGCCTGTGCAAATTGTAAAACACTAAAAACCGTTTTTATTATATAATTTTAATTTTTTAAATAATTTTAAAGTATTAAACATATTTAGATGTTTATATGGCTTTTCATATTGGCGAGGTGGGGGTGGAATCACGTTTGTGGCTGGCCAGATCCTCATCTCACCCTTCTCAGGCTCTGGGTTTAGGCGTATGGTTTAGCGATGTATGAATGAAGAAGACTGGAAATCTTTACTGAATATCTATGGAAGAAAGATCGGTCCAAAATAAGAAGGACGAAAATTAGGAAACAGACCTTTTTAGATGTAGCATTGAATAGCCTTTGATGATGACGGATGTTATGGTGAATTAAATGGTCTTTCAAACTGGACCTTTAGTTGTTTGATCAATTTTCATTAACCGCAGTTCGTCAAATAATGATTATGGTTTAGCTGATATTTCTTAATTCAGATTTGCTATTAATAACCAATCTTTTGCAACAGTTTTTGCATGAAATTGCATCGAGTATTGCTCTTACTGTGTTCCAGGGCATGGAAGAGCTGGAGAACCGCCATCTTGAGCAGTATTCCTCTGTTCACAATGACTTACGTAAGGAAATGTCTCTTCTGCAAAAGAAGATTCTCATGGATACTCAGCAGCAAGAAATGATGAATGTGAGAAAGAGTTTGCAGACTATGCTGCTCTAATGGCCTCATTACTTCTGGATCCTAGAAGCATAATGGATGACGATCAATGTTCAATATTACTATTGCGTTAATTATTTTTGTTCACTTAATGTTGCTGCTTGTGATATTTTATAATGGTTCATTACTAAACACATTTTTATTTCTTATGAATTACAGTATGTCATTATATTGCATATTTCTTTGTCAAAACTGCACTGTATAAACAAGTTTTATATGCGTCATTTTTGCAATTTATGTATCAGATAAAAGCAAATATACTTCTTTCAGATAATTTTATCTATCATTTCTAACTAACAAACTAGTTTGCAGACTGTGCTGCTCTAATTGTCTCATTACTTCTGGATCCTAGAAGCATAGCAAATGACTATTAATGCCCAATATTACTATTGCGTTAATGATTTTTCCGTACTTAATGTTGCTGCTTATGTTATTTTATAATGCTTCATTACTAAAAGCATTTGATTTCTTTCTTCTGAATGACAGTATGTCATTATATTGCATATTTCTTTGTCAAAACTGCACTGTATGAACAAGTTTTATGTGCATCATTTTTGATAAATATATCAGATGAAAGTAAATATACGTCTTTCGTATAATTTTACCTATCATTTCTAACTTTTAACAAACTCGGGTGAAACATAAAATATATTTTAAAACGTTTAGATGGTAAAGGCTTGAATGTGATAGTGGAAACAATTCGGTAAATAATGAGGTGGTGCAAAGCTAATGACCATTTTTATTTAATTGATATCTAGCCCTTAATACTTGCCATACAGAAGCAATTTTCTGGTCGTAAAAGCTTTTTATAGCTCTTGCGACTTTTTTTTTTCTTTTTTATAGCTCGTTTTCAAAAAAATCGAACTATATTGTTTTTAATTTGTCGTCAACAGATATTCTATTTTTAATTTTTAGACATATTAAAAATTCTTTTTGGGTTCGATAGATATTAATGAAATGAAAAATTAGCACTCTCCGAATCTCCCAATAACTGTAAATAGCTAGATGAAAGTTCTGGCGCAATGTTAATTTGACGAAATCCCACGTTTAGGGAGACGAGAGTAAATTTATGCAAATTGGTGCTCAATGAGAAAGATGTGAAAAGTTGGGTTTGTTGCAAGAATGTTGCAGTTATCGTACACTTCACTGAATTATTGGGCAGTTGGGTTACGAAAAACGAGTAAATCGGAGAAATTGAGAAAGCAAAACAGTTTTGGAAAATTAGTTTAAAAAACATGACAGTTCAAAATCAACCGGTAAAATGAAGTGTGGGGAGCCGGCAGACAAAATATAGGATGGAAAGATAGATTTTGAAGCGATATTTGTAAATGTATAGATTTTCTTTGGTTCAATGATGATGAGTGGGTTGAAGATAAAGATGAGATGAGAAGGTGAAGCCAATTTTGGAGGAAAAGAAACCATGGTGTGGAAAAAACTTCGGTAAAACCATGCAAAAAAAAAGAGCAAATTTTGGGCAAAACCGCATGAAAAAAGAAATTTCTATAAAGTCGTGCTGTGCTTTTTCCAACATCCACTGAGTTTTATATGACGACTGAAAGTTCCCGCTAGTAACAATGTAATCTCATTTTTTGGTAAGTGGACTATATACAGTATAACTCTTGCTGTAATTAACCTACAAGAACTCATTCTGTAATGGTCAATAGCATTGACTACACGCTATACGTTGCTCTGATGAGAACCGGGCTCAGACCGTTGCCTAGTAGTAAAACGTGGGTCGAACCCTCTTACATTCAAATTTTTAGAACTTTCTAATTTTAATACTTTTTTATAACTACTAATTTATAACTTTCTGACGTGTTCTAATTGAGTTACAGACGTCAAACCAATGCCGTCGAATTTACGTTTCAACGAGAACTACACCATTACTTAAAGTTTTACGGGAGTCAAAACTGATTGCATACTGGACAAAATGAGTTAATATCTAATGTTTTCAAAAGTTGGGGTTCTTCTCGCCAACATAACGCTGTACCACATGAATTCATTCCGTTAACTTAATCACGGAAGGTATCCAACCCGTTGCATGAACGAGAAACTGGGTGGAATCCTCTTATATTTGCAGTTTTATAATTTGTGTTCTAATTGAGCCACAGATCTCAAACTAACGTCTTTAGATTACATTTGGTAAAAACTATGTTAAATGTATCGAAAGCGGTCCCGACACGAAACTTTCGATTTCTCGAATTCGACCGTTTTAATCTTTAGAGCCCAATAACTTTTTTCCAAATGAGCAACGGATTTGGTTACAACGTTGGTAGTTAAAGTTAACGAATTTTATAACATGGCGAAATGAAAACCGGTTTCAGACCCGTTACTTAGTAGAGAAAACGGGTCGAACTCTATTGCCATTAATGCTTTCAAACTCGTCTTCTAATTGATATACAACACTCGGAATAATTTCGTAGTATTCCTTCGGCGAGTACTATACGTTAAATGTATCGAAAGCGGTCTCGACACGTTCTTCGATACTTTTAATCTTTAAATTCCAATAACCCTTTTTCCAAAATGAGCTAAAGACTTGATTTCAACGTTGATAATTAAAGCTGATCGAATTCTATAATCTGAACATGTGAAAACCAGTTTCAGGCCAGTTACCTAGTGGAGAAAACTGGTCAAACTTTATTGACAATAATGTTTAAAATTCATCTAATTGGGCTACGGAACTCAGACTAATTTCGTAGTATTCCTTTCAGCTGGTATTATACGTTAAATGTATTGGAAGTGGTCTCGAATCTTAATTTTGCGACTTCGAATCTTTTCAGTCTAATAGCGTTTTTTCTGATTGATATACAGGCTTGATTTCAATTCAAGATGCAAAGTCCAGTGAGTTCTATGACAAAAGAGAAATTGGCCTCTACCCCGATATAAATTGAATTAATATTTGATTTGGTAATTAGCAACAACACTTACTGTTATATTGTTTTGTTTTGTTTTTTTCACAATGTTAGATCAATATTGCTGTTTTTCGTTTTTGAAAGAACAAATTTTTTGATAGATTAATTCTTACATTCTTGGCAGACTAAGATGTTGGCCGAGTAATTCGCCCTGACTAATTGCCAGACTAATTCCTACAAATAATTGAAAGTAATTAAAACAGAATTTACGGACAAAATTTCTGAAATTCTTGGCAGACTGCTACAGATTTTTGGAAAAGTAATTCTGACTAAGTTGTGAGACTAATTCGTACAAATTCTTTGCAGACTAATTCTTAGAAATACTTAGTAGAACACTGTTTACAAATGTTTGACAGATTAACGTGTTAGCCGACGAAAATTTTGGCAGACTAAGGTATTTGTAAATACTATCACAAGAATTTTTAAGAATTAAATCGCCATCAAATTAATGAAAATTAGAAGGCCATCTTAATCTGCCAAAATCTTCGTCGGCTAAGCTCTTTATCTGCCAAACATTAGTAATAAGTGTCCCACTAAGTATTTCTAAGAATTAGTCCTCCAAGAATTCAATGGAATTAGTCTGCGAAGAATTTGTAGGAATTAGTCTGACAACATCTTACTCAGAATTAATCTGTTTCTAATTAAGCTACAGAATTAACGTATGATTTTGGTAGAATAATCTAGAATTAGTCTAGTCAGCCAATGACTTACAATTAGTTGACCAAGAATTTGTAGACATTAGTGTGACAACAACTTAGAATTAGTCTGCCAAAAACATAGTCAGAATTGGTTGGAGAACATCTTAGTCTGCCAAGAATTTCTAGGAATCGGTCTGCCAACGACTCAGTCAGAATTAAACTGCTGAAAGGGTAAATCGCAACACTATAAGAAGGAGTGGAAGTAGAGCTATGTAAATGGCAGGAAGCAATCGGCCATCGAAGATATGCAAATGATAAAAGTTCCAGAGCGAATGAACACGTGACACCAGCTGAGCCGTGGATAAATACCCATGTTTTCATATAGCACGACCAACAGTGAGGTTTGAGTGCAAGCTGCAAAAATGTTCGAAACATGCTTGGACCTCGAGAATTCGAATTGAGTCTTTGAGCAGGTACATGACCAGCACACTGCACCACAGTACATGAAGATGGCATTCTCTGTAGAATAGCCATTTGCGACTCTTTCATCAAGCGACTGTGCTGCAGAGTGATTTGCGGACCACTATGGGTACCGTGGTCATGCAAATCATAACATTTCCAGGAATGAGAGTGAGATATCCAGTCCGGCATTTGCCGTTGCAGAGACATCACTGATTATGCTGTTTCCACTGGTGTTGAACGAGGCAACATTGGTCTACGGAATGGAGGAGAGAGTTGTCCACAGACGAGTCCCAATTCTGTTTTTTCAAATTCAAATTTATTTTCAATAAGTATTATCTATAATTATTTTACATAAAAAATCCCACTAAGCCGAAGTTTATCAGCGGGAATGCATATGGTTTTAAAAGATATGATCTAGATTACATCAGTAGTACATGAAATGAAGGAGAGAAAAAAAGAGAATAAATGAAAAGAAACCGACAAAATGATGAAAGTTTCCAAATAAAAACATCACTTTTTCATCAACCACTGAAATAATTTTTCTTTAACATCACAAATTTGTTTTAAGTTAACTATTTCTCAAGGAAGCAAGTTAAATAGGTAGGAAATTTGATATTCTTTGGAATTTCTTCCGTAATTATTATAAAATTTTGGTTGTTTCAAAAAACCCATGCCTTTTTTCTAGTAAATATATTGTGGCAAATATTTTGCTTAAAGGTATCGTCAAAGAAGTTATTGATAACAGAAGCAAAAACATAATAAACTTTCAATAGGTAAAATTTTGAACAAACTAAATATATCTGTCGTTGTAAGGGAATTTTTAACTTCTGAATTACACAATCTTTTTAGCAGACTAATTTGTATTCTTTTAATTTTATTTTATTCTATCTCATAGGCTGTCCCATAAACTGTTATCCCATATCTAATTATAGATTCAAGAAGTGCTTTATATACTAAAATAGTTATCTGTTAACAAACCTATTAACTTTCCTATTTTTAAATGCTACAAATCGTAGTCTTGAACACATCCAATCAATATGTTTATTCATTTCATTTTCCAATTCATTTTCAAGCCTAGGTAAATTATTTCGTTTACTTCTATTTTAGGACAATTGCATATACCAGGTGATAAACCATCCAGCATAGTACAACTTATTCGATGCTTAGTAATTCTTCTATTAAGTGTAGGTTGTTGAGAACCAATACACATAAATTTAGTTTTTTTCTCGTTTACACTCAGTTTGTTAAGAGCAAACCATTTAACTGCTTTATTAAAATAATTTTGTAGATTGCAAATAGCGTATTCTAAATCAGAGTGGAAGTTGATTAGCAGTGTATCATCAGCATATATATATATATAATTTACTATCGGAATTAATATTAGCCAAATCATTTATGTATATTTGGAATAGCATAGGGCAGAGAATAGTTTCTCGTGGAACTCCAAAATTGATCTGAAATTTATCGCTAAAATTATCATTTATTTTCATAACTATTTCTCTATGAAATGGCCATTTATCAGCATGGCGTCGGTGTCAGTAATGACATGAAGTCATATGGCTCCCCACCATGGTACAATGGTATGGGGTAGCATCACATGGCGGCTGGATACCTCTGCTCCACGTTTCGGGTGCATTAATGGTGAGACATTACATCGATGACATCGTTAATCTTCTAGCGCAACCCTTCCTTATCACCATACCTAGACTGATTCTGCAGCAGGACAACTCCACCCCACAACAGAACCCAAAAGCAACCTTGGGGCATAGCATTTGTAACAGAGTATTTTTATGTACTCTACCTGGTACTGTGACCAACTCACGTTTATCTTACCTACACTCACTAGTTTTCTGTGCGAGGTGCTGCTAGTCTCCAAGACCCAGTTCAGTGTCTTCCCTGCCCTTCACAGGAAACAGTGGGTAAAATCCGCTTGTTCCGGTGATACGGCATTCTGGGTCATGATGACATGGAGGTCTGTAATGACCGGTAGGCTCTGATCCTGTCAGACTAGGCCAGATGTGATGTCCTCCCCTCTCCGATCTATGGAGCCTGAGCCAGTTGTGATGTACTCCCTATATGGAATGCGATGGGACTGGGCCAAATGTCGGCCGCCTGAGGACGATGCACTTGTTGCATTATTACTTCAACTTCTATTGGTGAAAAGACAGATTCGCGGGTTTTTACACCCTGCGCCTTGTGCCTCAGATATGCTATGTTGAATGATGAATGACAATAGTCCATCAATTAATCGCACGAGAGTTATATTAGGACGACACAATTTATTCACATTATATACAGCTACGTGCTGGGAATGCGCTCAACTCTGTGAGCCTTTGCTGCTGCAAACATTAATAATGAGGTGGAGAATCGCACGCCCTGCAAGTTCTCACTTTACAGACCTCAAAACGATGGAAGGATAACCAACCTTTGCCTATACTGTGGTTCCTTCTGAATTCACAAGATTTACACAAGAATCTCAATTCCCTTTGAAATTGCACCCTCTCCTTCAGGGTTTCTTTCGAGTAAGACGGCGTCCTTTTGACGCACTGTTTGGAAATTAAAAGCAGAAATGTGGAAACGACCTTCTCGTGCTTCCAACTCCTTACCCTAGCTTCGTGCGCGGACTTCACGCCCCAGGCTAGTCATTTACGGTCATAAACAACTTCTGGAACCGATCTGATGCAAGCATCCAGTTTCCGACACGAAAACAACATCAGTGAGTCACATCCCAGCGCAAAAACACACTTAATACATAAAAACATATACAATAATAAATGTATAATAGAAATATATCCATAAATAAATAAATATAAAATTCGGGTGACATGACAAGGTCATCCCTATGTAATACCTGTCAATACCGTAGAAATATCTTAGGCCTTAGCCTCTTCACTGCCTTGGCATCCAGCTCTTTGAGCGTCTCATATGCATCGACTGCCTATTTGAGGCAGTCCACATCCCCTTGTGTGCTGCATTCTATGATGACCCCATTTCTCCGCATAGGTTTTAATGTCGTCACTCCGAAGTTTAACTCGATGGGGTTAATACACTTTTGTTTTTTTCCAGACTATCCCTCATCTCTGTAGCTGACTTCTTATCTTTTGAGAAGACCAGCAGGTTATGCCTACGTTTAGGTGGCTCCGCTCCTTAACCAACCACAACTAGACGGCACTTTCCAAACCTTGCCCACTGACTGCTTTAGCGTAGGTTGGTTTTGGCCCTTTGTTTTGGGTGACTTTAATGTTGGTCCTATAACACAGTCTGAAGTTATTTTGGCCGTTTCTAAACTTAAACTACATAAACCTCCAGGGGTAGATGAAATTACTACGGAAATGCTTAGAGCTAGGAATGCTACGGTTACCACATGGATGACTGAAAATTTGAATATCTTTTATGATAAATACATGGTTTCAAAGGATGTTACCAGAGCTGCTATTATTATCCCCTTAGCCGTCCCATGGCCGAATGGTTAGCACGCTTGCTACTGATCTAAGGGACCTGGGTTCAAGCCCAGGGTAAGGCATGGATGTATGTGTTGTTTTTCTGCTGAGGTCTTGCCACCCTCACAGACCTACTATGGTATATAAATTGACAGGCTCCTGTCAGACCTCTGTGGCAAGCAGCTGCTTGAGGGGTATTTATTTCTTTTATTATTATCACTATTTTTAAAAATGGTGATCGCCGTTCTTGTGATAACTGTCTCGGTATCAGCCTACTTTCAGTTCCAGGTAAAGTTCTTTGCATTATTGTACTGAATAAAATTAAGAATCTGGTTGCAGACAATTGCATGATGAGCAATGTGGATTCAGAAGTGGTAGGGGATGTGTAAATTAGATATTTTCACTCAGGCAGATTCTTGAGAAATGTTTAAACTTTTGGTTGTTCGCTTTGCTGATTGCAAAAAGACTTTTGACTCTGTTGATCGACATAATTTGTTGTTGATTGTGATATCATATGGCATACCAGACAAGTTAGTTAACATAATGAAAGCTCTCTATAATAACACTGAGTCGTGTGTGACAGTTGGTAAGGCTTGTAGCAATTGGTTTAGCATTGCTCTTGTGTTCAAGGATGCATTTTTATAGATTATATTATGCGAAACTTGAAAGGAAGAGGCCATGCTACTAGATACGCCCCTGGAGGATACGGAATGCTCTTATTTAGAGAAAAATAAGTTTTCTATTTTCCGAATTTTGTATTCTTCATCAATAGGAATTCGTACTAATAGATGATTGGAAAATGTAAATAATAATACATTTTTAGCCCTATGAAAAGGAAAAAGGTATATCTCATTCATCCCTTAACCCTTTTACGACTAAGGGAAACATTTTTCCCCATTTTAAAATTGGTGATTGTCGTATTTAATTATAACCTTATCTGCATTTTTTATACAGAAAGTCAAATAGAACGTATGCCGAACGCAATTAGGTAAACGGGAACGTTTAGTCCATGTCCATCTTTGCAATAATGTTGCACCTGTGCAATGACCATCTTTGCTTCACAACCAAAAGAAATTGCTTCGCAGAATAGCATAATTAGCACATCATTTTGTATAGTAATTTTATTTCATAATTTTGTATTATTTTAATTAACATTTTGTTATAATAAACCGATAAATAAAAGTCATTGCGTAATAAGCCTAACTATAATTGGTGTTAACTTTATAGTCCATTGGGAAAAATATTTCCCATAAAATTCCAAAAAAACTACACATTGTTATATATTTTTCTTATGATTTTTATTTATTTTACGTCTAAACAAACTAAAATAAACAGTTGCATACTAATATTTACTCTTAGAAACCTTATGGTCCTGAAAGGGTTAAACCAGTGGTTCTCAACCTTTTATGCCTGATGTACCCCCTGCAAATGTGTATGTAACTGGAGTAGCCCTTGTATAGATAGATAAAACTATAGTTATAGTATAACAATGGGAATAAAATAAAACAAATATATCAGTGGTTCTCAACCTTTTGTTTCACGTACCCCCTGGAAATGTGTATGTAACTGGCGTACACTTGTATAGATAGATAAAACTATAGTTATAGTATAACAATGAGAACAAAATTAAACATATACACCAGTGGTTCTCAACCTTTTATTCTCAACCTTTTATGCCCCTGGAAATGTGTATGTAACCGGCGTACACTTGTATAGATAGATAAAACTATAATTATAGTACAACAATGGGAATAAAATAAAACATATATATCAGTGGTTCTCAACATTTTATGTTTCACGTACCCCCTGGAAATGTGTATGTAACTGGCGTACCCCTTTTATAGATAGACAAAACTATAGTTATAGTATAACAATGGGAATAAAATAAAACATATATATCAGTGGTTCTCAACCTTTTATGCCTCACGTACGCCCTGGAAATGTGTATGTAACTGGCGTACCCCTTGTATAGATAGATAAAATTATAGTTATGGTATAACAATGGGAATAAAGTAAAACATATATATCAGTGGTTCCCAACATGCGTACCCCTTGTATAGATAGATAAAACAACTTGCGTACCCCTTGTATAGATAGATAAAATTATAGTTATGGTATAACAATGGGAATAAAGTAAAACATATATATCAGTGGTTCTCAACCTTTTATGCTTCACGTACCCCCTGGAAATGTGTATGTAACTGGAGTACCCCTTGTATCGATAGATAAAACTATAGTTATAGTATAACAATGGGAATAAAATAAAACAAATATATCAGTGGTTCTCAACCTTTTGTTTCACGTACCCCCTGGAAATGTGTATGTAACTGGCGTACACTTGTATAGATAGATAAAACTATAGTTATAGTATAACAATGAGAACAAAATTAAACGTATACACCAGTGGTTCTCAACCTTTTATTCTCAACCTTTTATGCCCCTGGAAATGTGTATGTAACTGGCGTACACTTGTATAGATAGTTAAAACTATAATTATAGTACAACAATGGGAATAAAATAAAACATATATATCAGTGGTTCTCAACCTTTTATGCTTCACGTACCCCCTGGAAATGTGTATGTAACTGGCGTACACTTGTATAGATAGATAAAACTATAGTTATAGTATAACAATGGGAATAAAATAATATATATATATATATCAGTGGTTCTCAACCTTTTATTCTTCACGTACTCCCTGGAAATGTGTATGTAACTGGCGTACCCCTTGTATCGATAGATAAAACTATAGTTATAGTATAACAATGGGAATAAAATAAAACACATATATCAGTGGTTCTCAACCTTTTATGTTTCACGTACCCCCTGGAAATGTGTATGTAACTGGCGTACACTTGTATAGATAGATAAAACTATAGTTATAGTATAAGAATGAGAACAAAATAAAACATATACACCAGTGGTTCTCAACCTTTTATGCTTCACGTACCCCCTGGAAATGTGTATGTAACTGGCGTACCCCTTTTATAGATAGACAAAACTATAGTTATACTATAACAATGGGAATAAAATGAAACATATATATTAGTGGTTCTCAACCTTTTATGCTTCACGTACCCCCTGGAAATGTGTATGTAACTGGCGTACACTTGTATAGATAGATAAAACTATAGTTATAATATAACAATGGGAATAAAATAAAATATATATATCAGTTGTTCTCAACCTTTTATTCTTCACGTACTCCCCGGAAATGTGTATGTAACTGGCGTACCCCTTGTATAGATAGATAAAACTATAGTTATAGTATAACAATGGGAATAAAATAAAACATATATATCAGTGGTTCTCAACCTTTTATGCCTCACGTACCCCCTGGAAATGTGTATGTAACTGGCGTACACTTGTATAGATAGATAAAACTATAGTTATAGTATAACAATGGGAATAAAGTAGAATATATATATCAGTGGTTCTCAACCTTTTATTCTTCACGTACTCCCTGGAAATGTGTATGTAACTGGCGTACCCCTTGTATCGATAGATAAAACTATAGTTATAGTATAACAATGGGAATAAAATAAAGCATATATATCAGTGGTTCTCAAACTTTTATGCTTCACGTACCCCCTGGAAATGTGTATGTATATCATTTCCAGGGAGTACGTGAAGAATAAAAGGTTGAGAACCACTGATATATATATATTTTATTTTATTCCCATTGTTATATATACTGTACCCCCTGGAAATGTGTATGTACACTTGTATAGATAGATAAAACTATTGTTATAGTGTAACAATGAGAACAAAATAAAACATATACACCAGTGGTTCTCAACCTTTTGTGCTTCACGTACTCCCTGCAAATGTGTATGTAACTGGCGTACCCCTTGTATAGTTATAGTATAATAATGGGAATAAAATAAAACACTGACTTTGTTATTAGATATAGCGATTTTTGAGCTCTCACGGCGTACCCCCAAAAATTTTATCGCGTACCCGATGTTGAGAACCCATACTATAAAAGGGAAAAAAGTCGTATTTTTTTATACCATAGGGTAAAAGGGTCAAAATTGTTAATTATTATTATATTGAAATATTGTTAAAAAATTTTCAATTAAGTACCAAATTTATAAAACTAATGAGCATCCGTCGAAATTTAACCAAGTGGAATTTAATGAAAACAAATATGATAATCAATTATTCATGAACCATTCTATCACCAGAATTTCTAGCATAAATATATCGTTTGCAATATTCAAATGTTATATTTTCTACATTTAGCGCCCTCTAACAATAGTAAATTAAGATCATTCGGAAGATTTAAAAATTAAAAATCATCATATTTCTTTAGCACCTACGCAACTCAAAGAATTTTTCAATAATCTCAAAACAAAAAAAATTGCAAATCGAATATTTCTTCAATACCTCTCTTATTTCATCAATACATATGCAACTCATAATAATTTTTTAATTTCTTTTTAAAATCAAGAAGTTTGATGTTTATAGATGGATGGACAGACAGACGAGAAAGTGAAAACATTGTTCGTTTTTTTCTTTCCTGAAAACAAGGGGGCGGGGGTGGTTCAGTCGGTAGCGCGCCAGGCTCGTAATCTGTAGTTCCCAGGTTCGAGTCCCAGCAGGGTCAGCGTTGAGATTTATCTCCGCAAAATTCCCCGCCCTGCCCACGGTCAGTAGGGGACACCGATGGGCTTGGAAAGGCCGCCGTCCGTCGGATGGGACGTTAAGCCGTGGCCCCGTGTGCGGGAGAGTCATACCCTGTGCACGTTAAAGAACACGCTGGATGGCCTTGACGGGAGGCTACCATCTGTCTCCCAACAGCTGTTCCAGTGGGTCCCCTCCCCCAACCTTCTCTGAGCCTTCGGGGTCCATGTGACCTGGCCATTTAGTCCATGGTGTGCAAAAAAGTGCCGCTCAGAGGTAAAACAACCCAACCCAAACAACCTGCAGTGTAAATCAGTCAGCAGTTATATATTGGCACGCGCAAAGCAGCCCCGTGAGCTGGCTGATCGAAGTACTGCAATGCCATATGCTATGACTCACGTCTAAAAAGAGTAGCAACCAGTTAACGACAGTTTCGGACTAATCGCAACAATTTTGCGCACAAGAATATAATGTGTTTAATGAATTATCATCATATCTCCATAAACAAAATCAGTTAAGTCCATTAATTCATTAACTAAATGAAGGGAATTTAAATGCTACAAAAAATTTCCATCGTGCTCTATAGGAATTGACTATCGATGTTCTGCAAGGATTTAATAGTAATGATAAGGACATAAATTGGCGTAAATACAAAATGTTTGTATTCTTTCCTCTAATACGTGTGTGTAGATAACAGTAGTACTGCAGGATTTGCGGGGCGGGATGGCTCAGTCGGTAGCGCGCCAGGCTCGTAATCTGCAGTTCCCAGATTCGAGTCCCAGCTGGATGATGAGATTTATCTCCGCAAAACTTTCCCACGGTCAGCAGAAGTGATAGCGATGGGCTTGGAAAGGCCGCCGTCCGTCGGATGGGTTGTAAAGTCGTGGCCCGTGTATGAGAGAGCCATACTCTGTGCACGTTAAAGAACATACTGGGTGGCTACCATCTTCTCCCAGCAACTGTCCAGTAGGTCCCTTCCCAACTTTCTCGGGGTCTTTGTATGCAAAAAAATACCGCTCATAGATAAACCAAGCAGGATATGTTTTCTCATTTTCAAACGATATAACGTTATAACTTTGTGTACTGTAGGTTCGTCTGTAGACATTAGAATATTTTTTTCGTTTAGAAATAAAATAAAAATACTTTTTGGTTTCGATGGGTATTGATTGATGAAATATTAGGATTTGAACTTTCGGAATCTTCCTGTAGCAATAACTGCACCCTCTAATTGTGGAAAATGGTTGAAAATTGCAATATTTCAAAACCAGGCCCGTATCTAGAAAAATTCTGGGGAGGGGGCAAGAAACACAGTCCCCCTCCGCTTTACGGGTTTTTAAAAAATTCCCTGAAAAATGCATGAAATATAAATTTGTTTAATCATTTTTGCCTCTTTTACCCTTACTCGCATTCTGAAAGGAGGTGCATGGCCCTTGACCTCCCCACTAGATCCGGCTCTGCTTAAAACTAATCTAATATATAAAGAAGAAAGTTTGCTTGTATGTTTGTTTGCGTGTCTGTCCGCTTATGCACTCGGCCTCCAGAAGAGCTAGATGCTTCAAACTGTGCATGAACGTTCCCTTCACCCAGGGGAAGAATATAGGCTATGTGCGAACTCGCAGGGGTCAACCAAAATTGGGGTAGGCGGGTTTGAATTTCTCAAAATCCCCATTGACTTGACATTAACGCTTAAAATTTATTCAAAATAGTTGTTGCCACCAATAAATTTGAAAACAATGAATACATTAAACTAAACTAATATCTGATTTCGCATGATTAAACCCTCGTTGGATTAAACAAAATAACTGTTGGCACCAATAAAATAGAAATACTAAATGTATCAAACTAATTTCTTTCTGATTTCGCGTGATAAACTCATTATTCTGTTTTTTGGGTCAAGAGCTTTTGGTTGGGTTGTTTTACCTCTGAGCGGCACTTTTTTGCACACCATGGGCTAAATGGCCAGGTCACATGGACCACGAAGGCTCAGAGAAGGTAGGGGGAGGGTACCCACTGGAACAGCTGTTGGGAGACAGATGGTAGCCTCCCGTCAAGGCCATCCAGCGTGTTCTTTAACGTGGTATGGCTCTCCCGCACACGGGGCCACGGCTTAACTTCCCATCCGACGGACGGCGGTTTTTCCAAGCCCATCGGTGTCCCCTACTGACCGTGGGCAGGGCGGGGAAATTTCGCGGAGATAAATCTCAACGCTGACCCAGCTGGGACTCGAACCTGGGAACTACAGATTACGAGCCTGGCGCGCTACCGACTGAGCCACCCCCGCCCCTGGGTCAAGAGCGAGCGTTCGTGGATATTGAAGTCGTTCTAATTTAGCACGAGCGGAAGACGAGATTCTTTGTTGAAAGGAAAGTTTCAAAACCTAAATTCGTATCGGAAGTTAAAATCATTAACTTAATTTGAAAAATATGCAAAAGTCAATAAAAGTATATACAAATAACTAATAAATGTTTTAAATATTATATTAAGTAATAAATAATTTTGTTTAATAATAATAATAATATTTTTTTGTACCTTTGCATTTTTATGCACCTCAGAACATATTTATTTTTTTTTGCTATAAAGTTACAAATGCCTAGCAAATTGTATCCGAGGGACTCTAGTAGGTACGAAGTGGTTTGAAAAGTTCGATTATCTGTGCGAAGAAATTCCTGTTTTTGGTTTAGAAATTTCTGACGTGGGGAGGATTATGGGACCTTGAACTATGTCCATTTCTTTTCTCCCGTAAAAGAAAAATTTTAACCGGAGGGGTGGAGTTGGCTGCTTTATTTCTGAAATCAGAAAGAAATTAGGCTGTTTACCTTGAAAATCAGAAAGAAATTAAGTTTGATGCATTCATTATTTCTATTTTATTGGTGGCAACAGTTATCTTGTTTAATCATTCGAAATCAGATATTAGTTTAGTCTGATGCATTCATTTTTTTAAAATTTATTGGTGGCAGCAGCTATTTTGAATAAATTTTAAGCGTTAATGTTAAGTCTATGCTCTGAGCGGCAGTTTTTTGAACACAAATGGCTAGGTCACAAGGACCCCTAAGGCTCAGACAAAGCTGAGAGAGGGGACCCACTGGAACAGCTGTTGGGAGACAGATGGTAGCCTCCCGTCAAGGCCATCCAATGTGTTGTTTGACGTGCACAAGGTATGGCAACAACGGGCCAATGCTTAACGTCCCATCCGACGGACGGTGGCCTTTCCAGGCACATCCGTGTGCCTACTGACCGTTGGCAGGACATGGAGTTTTTGGGAGATAAATCTCAACGCTCACCCAGCTTGGACTCGAACCTAGGAACTACAGATTACAAGCCTGGCGCGCTACGGAATGAGACCCCCCCCCCCCCCGAGGAGAAGGAGAAGGAGATCTACTGCAATGATATGCCAAATGAAAGCTTGCGACGTGGTGAGTGCCATCTACTATAGATTTTTGAAAGTTTCATACCTGAGCAACGTTGGGTAAATCTGCTAATAAACAAATAAACTAACATAATTAATCGTTTTTAGAAGCGATGTAATTATGTTAGAAATTTCAAAGTTTGGATGTGAAATGTAAATATTATGAAGTTTGTATTGATAATAATGATTTTTGCTTTTACTCCTAGAGGGGTTGGGAATCGCAATTTTTGTGTTTTAAGAGAATTGTTTCTTTTTAGAGATAAATTGAAAATTCGTTTCGATTGAATAGGTATAAATGAAATAAATAAAAAGCCCCTCAAGTGCTACTTGTCACAGAGGTGTTATAGGAACCTGTCAGTTTATACACCATAGAGAAACTGTGAGGATGGCGGGACCTCAGCAGAAAAAAAACACAAGCATCCATCCAGGCCTCAACCGGTGCTCGAAACCAGGTCCCTGTGATCAGTAACCAAGCACGCTAACCAGTCAGCTACGGAACGGCTCTGGATGGGTATTGATAAACTATTATGATTCACACTTTCATATTTTCTTTACTTTATTCCTCAATTTAAATAAAAATAATAAATAAATATTTACCCCTAAATATATCCCCCATAAATTTGTGCATAATAAATCCACAAGGACTAATATTTTAGGGATAAATATTTGTAGAAAATAAATATTTACCCCTAAAATAATAATCTCATAAACTGAACATGTGGAATCAGAAATTCTTTATGGGTTTATTAGCTCTCACTTCAAGAAGCTTGAAATATATCCGTGGCAGAGAAGATATTAGACCAGAGAATATTGCAGACGATCTAGTTGGGACAGAAATTTAATTATACTAGTGGAGTAAGGTGATCAATGAGTTTACAATGGCAGCAACAATTTATCCCTTCACCCCAGGGTGGGTGGGGAAACGTAGCTCTTTGTTTCGAGAGATTAATGAAAAATGCCATTTGAATTGAATAGGTACCAACGAAATATGATGATTCATAGTTTTCTAATCCTCCAAATGGCTTTAATTTATCATCATTAGAGGGCGCTAATTGTAGAAAATGGCAAACGTAATTAAAATGGAAGATATATATTTATGTTATTAGAAATTCGTGTGATACAATGTGTTGATAAAAAACCGTACAATTAATAGATTAAAATGTGGTGGGAATGTTAGAAGCCCCTCAACGTAGGTCTTCCTGCTATCCCAAGCAAAGAATAGGACATAAGTCATCACAATGTAGGAAAAAATAAAATTGAAATTAAAGTTTTACTGAATTTTTAAAAGTTAACTTTAGCAGAGTAAAACGTTCTGTGATCCAAAACTCTTGGATCCCAATTTGCTTTGCTTTCTGCACCAAAATAGACTTCAAAAACAGAAATCAACATATCAAACAAGGATAAAAAGTACAGTCAGGTTTTTTCTCTTCAGTTCCACAACCAAAAATAACCGCGACGTTATCTATCATTTGAGATGCATATCACCAGAGAACGTCTTTCTCTTCATAACTCTGTTTGCTAATCTGTAGTTACCTGTAGTAGCAACATCGCTGAACCAACACAGTTTCATCACAATATGCTGCTGATAGGACATTGCTGACTTCTCAGCCAAACCTGATCATTACTTACAGATTCAAATAATCTAATGCCCAAGATACTGGACCAATAGCATCACATTTCTTGTTAACTTGCGTACAAAGGTTGAAGTTTCACTGCCATAACTAATTTTAGAAAGGACCAAACCCATATAAGCTAATTTTAGTTTAGATGTGTACGCCTATTTTTCCACACTCTCCATAGATCCTTAAAAATTCAAGCAGCAATCTTTATTCTTCTATTTATCTAATACCGCACACCACCCAGTGTCTGTTGCTCATCTTCTGAAATAAACTGAGACCCTTGCTCAAAGGTAGAACCATTCAAAACAACTGAAACGCATTCTGCTTTGACAGTTTTCATCACTTTAGTTTTCTTTCTGTTACCAAAATATTGCCAGTTAGATCAATAGCTCCAATGAAAGATCATTCGCATCAAAAGCATTTGCGAAAAGAGCTAAATCATCATCATCGTCGTCGTCGTCGTCATCATCATCCTCAATCAGCCATGGGCTACGGAGGTCCAACCAGACCGTGCAATTTAGTTCTCCAAGCAAGTCTATCCTGAGCTACATCTACTGCATCTGGCCACTGCACACCAATTCTAACAAGGTCCTGTTTGACATTGTCTGCCCACCGCATCCTAGGTCTCCCCTTCTTTCTGAGGCCTTTAGGCACACTGTTCATAACCCTATTCGCCAATCTATAATTATTCATACGGAAAACATGGCCAAACCAACGGAGTCTCTCTCTGCACAATATGCTGCTTAAAGGAGGTTGCAAACTCCTTTGCCTAACCTCATCATTAGTTACAAAGTTGAACCACCTAATGCCCAAGATACTGCGTAAGCATCTGGAATCAAAAGCATCTAGTTTCCTGTTATCTTGTTTACAAAGTGTCCACGTTTCACTACCATAACTAACCCTAGAAAGAACCAAACTATTATACAGTTTAATTTTAGTCTTTAGGTGTATACGCCTATTTCTCCACACTCTCCACAGATTCTTAAAAGTCCCGGCAGCAATCCCTATTCGTCTGTTAATCTCATGCCGCACATCACCATTATCTGTTACATAGCTCCCAAGATAATTAAACTGTGACACCTGCTCAAGACTGCAAACATTCAGATTAACTGAATCACAGCCTGCCTGACCAATTTTCATCACTTTAGTTTTCTCTCTGTTTATAACCAAACCTATTGTAGTACCAGTTTCATCAACAGCTCAAATGAAAGAGTTCATCTCATCAACATCATTTGCCAAAAGGGCTAAATCATCAGCATAATCTAAATCAGAAATTTTCTTATCTCCAGCCCATTTAAGGCCAAAAATTTTCCCTTGAAGTGAATTTCCCATAACATAATTAATTTCCAAACTAAAGAGAATAGGAGACAAAATGCACCCTTGTTGAACACCGTAAGTAATGCTAAACCAATTGCTGCAAGCCTTACCAACTCTCACACATGACTCAGTGTTATTATAGAGAGCTTTCATTATGTTAACTAACTTGTCAGGTATACCATATGATTTCACAATCAACCACAAATTATGACGATCAACAGAGTCGAAAGCCTTTTTGAAATCAACAAAGCTAGCAACCAAAGGTTTCTGAAACTCTAAACATTTCTCAAAAATCTGCCTAAGTGAAAATATCTGATCCACACATCCCCTACCACTTCTGAATCCACATTACCATTGCAGCTACCAATACCAAAAGAGCCAATCACCCCTCCCCAAAGGTCAGAGTCAGTACCAACTTTGGCGTTGAAGTCACCAAGAACAAGGGTAATATCTCCTTTCTTGACAGAATTCAAAATATCCTGAGCTTGTTCATAAAACCTATCCTTCTGATCCTCATCGGCATCCTCAGTGGGGGCATAACAGAAGATAACATTCAAGTCTTTAACGCTTGTCTAAAATTTTGCTGTAAGAAACCTTTCATTAATGCACTCATATCCTAGAAGAGCATCACTAGCGTGTCTGCTGAGAAGCAGACCCACGCCTTGGTGATGCTTATTGTCGTCCCTCCCTGAAAAGAGAACTTTAATATTATTTTTAAGAATCTGTCCATCTGGTCTCTTGCAAGACAAGAATATCTAAGCTATAATGGTGGAATTCTTGTGTGAGGACATCAAGAGAAAAAGCTCTGTGCAGAGTCCTCACATTCCAACTACCTATGGAGAGAAAATGGTTAGTGGGATGTTTAAAGAAACTATGTTTATTGAGAGAGGGAATGCCGACAATATCAAACAGCCCCCTAATCGCAGACATGGGGCAAAGACCCGTTCCCCCACTACTGAAGGCTGAAGCCATCTACAATGGAAGACTTCCTCCAATGTAGAATTTGACGATGTCAATAGAAGCAAAGAGTTCAGGTGCCTGCGATGACTTCTGCTCAGGATTATCCACCAGCTGATAAACATATCCTGTGAATCTATTCACTTGGGGCTGTCAACCCACAAACAGAAAACACAGCAGAAGATTTTCCATTCACAGAAGCCCACTGGTGCAACAAATTCAGGATCCATAATCGAGCTCAGAGCCTTTTTTCAGTCCAGTAGGTATATATTGTCAGCAGCAGGACCCTGTGTGGTTGACCACTCCTCAGCAGGGTAGAAAAAACAAGTAGCCATAGTTGTCCAGATCAGTAGGCCACACTAATCTGGCAGCCCTCCCTTTCCATTCATTTCTACAAGAGAGTATCTCTTTTGAAAGGTACTAACGGTCTGCACCACGAGAAGGCGGGGTGGCCGGTTCTATGCATCATCACAGGGAATTGGTGCATAGCTCTCCTTCCAGTGACTACCTAGCTACCATTTACAGACCATCGGCATAATACAAATCAAAAATTTTCAAATCTCTAGACCAGTGGTACCACACTTTTTGTAGCCCAATTACCAATTATTATTTCCTATCACCCCTTTTACCAAGAAGCCCTTTCATGAAAATAAAACTTTTTTCCTGTGCAAAACTGGTTGAAATTTAGATGGCATAGCTCCCCTAATCAGTTTGACAGATCAAATGCCCCCACAAATTTGTAAGGCGTCCCCGTTGAATACCACTGCTCTAGACCATTTAAGTCCAAAATATTCCACTTGCAGTGAATTCTGTAAAACATAATCAATTATTGTATTAATAAAGCAAATGCAGGGTAGATATAAAATAAGTTTCCCTACTCCGGAATCTGGAGCGGTGACTAACTGAGGTAGCACCGCGAAAATTGGTAGGTAGCTTAATGAGAACATGTGGAAACAATTAAGCGAAGAAAAAAATTAATTCCAACTGTCGCCAACATGGTGAAAAACGATTGGTTTAGGTATGCCAGTTGCATTCGTTTGCATAATATGTTTGCGACTCAAAAGACGTTGTGTATAAGTGGGAATGCCCACACCCAAAACAATCGAATTTTTAAGGATCTATGGAGAGTGGAAAAATAGGCGTACACATCTAAACTAAAATTAGGCTATATGAGTTTGGTCCGTTCTAAAAATAGTTATGGCAGTGAAACTTCGACTTTTGTATGCAAGTTAACAGGAAATGTGATGCTATTTTTCCAAGATGCTTGTGTAGTGCCTTGGTTTTTGTAAGTAATGATGAAGTTTGGCGAAGCAGTCGGCAATCTCCTTTCCTTCAAGCGGCCATATGATCTCCCAAAGGAGGAACGCGCACTGTTGTTATTTTACCAGAATCAGATCAAAGCAAATGCCACACTGCAAAAGTATCGGCATCTGAAAGGTCTGTGGAGAAAACCTCTGATGTCAGTGGCGTTAACCCTTTCAGGACCCTAAGGTTTCTAAGAGTAAATATTAGTATGTAACTGTTTATTTTAGTTTGTTTAGACGTAAAATAAATAAAAATCATAAGAAAAATACATAACAATGTGTAGTTTTTTTGGAATTTTATGGGAAATATTTTTCCCAATGGACTATAAAGGTAACACAAATTATAGTTAGGCTTATTATGCAATGTCTTTTATTTATTGGTTTATTAGAACAAAATGTTAACTAAAATAATACAAAATTATGAAATAAAATTACTATACAAAATGATGTGCTAATTATGATATTCTGCGAAGCAATTTCTTTTGGTTGTGAAGCAAAGATGGACATTGCACAGATGCAACATTATTGCAAAAAAGATGGACATGGACTAAACGTTCCCGTTTACCTAATTGCGTTCGGCATACGTTCTATTTTGACATTCTGTATAAAAAATGCAGATAAGGTTATAATTAAATACGACAATCACCAATTTTAAAATGGGAAAAATGTTTCCCTTAGTCATGAAAGGGTTAAGGAAGATGGTGAAGAAGTTTGAAGCAGAAGTGAGTTGAGAGTAGCACCAGGACGAAAACGACCACCCATTGCAAAAGATGTGGAGGATGGGGTGATGGTTGCCGTGATAGCCCGTGCCAAAAGTGACATACAGTCAGTTAGCAGTGTCACGACCGTTCTACATTTGGTGAGTAGCAATCTGCAAAGTGCTACAACTATTGCGCAATGGCATCCATTCAGGATCCATGTGGTACAGGAACTGTGACCACTTGACACATCATCGCACCGACTTCACTCTCTAGATGGACGTAAACAACATGTCACTGTGGGCGGTCCTGTGGACTGACAAGGTGCACTTCACTCTCACTGGCGCCGTCAACACAGAGAACTGTCATGTATATCAGGCTTCACAAAATAGCCTATCCAGCCGCCATATGTGGCAGTATGGTGTGGCTTCAGTGCAGACTTATCATTGGTCTGTTCTTCTTTGAGGAGCTTCACATAAAGATCTAGTGCGGTATACCACAACGGGTGCCCGTTACTGTGTACTTTTCCAGCATCATGTGATTCCCACTCTCCAGGAATGGCAGTGTCTGGACACCACAGTGTTCATGCAAGACGGTGCATTCCCACATGATAGTTGACAAGTACAACAGATGCTGCTTACAACGTTAGGCGATGAGTTCTCAGTTTCTCAAGATTCTTCAGGCCTGGCCATCACACTCAAGGGATTTGAATACTTGTGATTTCTGGCTCTGGAGTTATCTCAAGGACTGGGTTTATCGTGGTAGCATGTAGATGTTTGCTGATCTGAAGGTCAGCATCACACGGGAAGTGACCACATCCACAGAAACATGCTTAAAGCAACAGTGGTTCATGCAGTCCTTCACCTCCAGCATATCCTTTGCAGCGATGGAGATCATTTTGAGTAGTTTCTGGAACAAATATATGCGTGAAACCAATAACATGGTTTTCTCACTTGTGCCTTTCCTTCTTGTGTTTGCAGCACCCATTTTTCCCCTGGTGTCGACACTATTTCTTTTCGCCAAATCGCTTTCGCATGTTCTTATTAAGCTACCTACCAATTTTCGTGGTCGGTTCTCTTATGGTCAGCGCTCCAGAGATTCACGGAATAAAGAAACTTATTTTTTAACCACCTGTACGGTCGCTCAAAAAAGTATCCGAACACTATGGTTGATTACAGAATTCAGAAAAAATATCTGGCAACGTTTTTTTTAGAAATTAGTGATCTGGCAACCTTCGTGTCACGTGATTACAGAATTCAGGAAAAATATCTGGAGCGTGTATAGCAACTGTACATGCTCCAGTTACCGTTCACAGCAAACTGGAGCGTGTGCAGTTACTGCACACGCTCCAGTTTGCTGTGAACGGTAACTGCACACGCTCAATATTTCCGTGAGTGAGCCCACACGATCCAATGTGCTGTGAACATTAACCGCAAACGCTCCAGTTTGCTGTGAACGGTAACTGCACACGCTCCATATTCATTGCATTATATATTCATACGCATTATATATATTAAAAAAGTATCCGAACACTATGGTTGATTACAGAATTCAGAAAAAATATCTGGCAACGTTTTTTTTTAGAAATTAGTGATCTGGCAACCTTCGTGTCACGTGACACGAACACGTGACACGTGAACGAAGGTTGCCAGATCACTAATTTCTAAAAAAAACGTTGCCAGATATTTTTTCTGAATTCTGTAATCAACCATAGTGTTCGGATACTTTTTTGAGCGCCTGTATATTCACTATGGCCGTCCGTTATAGCTTTCTGAAATATTAAAGGTAGCTCCCATACTCCCCTTACTTCCTTCGCGGTCCCTGGGGTCCCACAGGTCGGTAACCACTGCTCTAGATAACATTCTTCGAAGTTGAACGAGGATAAATTATTATCATTATAAACGCAAAGAGTCATTCATTTATTAAAAAAGAGAATAGGTAAAAAAAATGAAAACCCGCATGGTGCTTATTTTTAATTCTTAACACTGTTTAAAAGTTTTAAATTATAATCATAAAATGTCTTATATTTTTCTTTATTTTTTTTTTAAGTTACAAAAAATATTTTGAATTTAAATTTTTTTAGCTCGAAGTAAGTCTGTGCTATTTTGAACCCTAGCATAAATCCCACAGAAATATTTAATGCTTAAGCTGGCAGCTTCAAATGAACACATTTTAAAACGAACAAAGAAGTGAAATGCAAAAGTTTTAAATGATACTTTAACCTAGTTTATCTTAACATAAACGAATGAACGAAGTCGCAACCCAAAGAAGATAAAATCTACTGTAATCTCACCTAACCCAACTTAACGTGTGAAGAGTGAAAAAAAAAATGCAAAAAACCTCAGGGAAGAAACAGCTCTGTTGTGAATAATAGGATTAGTTACGACTCCACCGGGGGGGGGGGGGGGGGCTCAGTCGGTAGCGCGCCAGGCTCGTAAACTGTAGTTCCCAGGTTCGAGTCCCAGCTGGGTCAGCGTTGAGATTTATCTCCGCAAAATTTCCCCGCCCTGCCCACGGTCAGTAGGGGACACCGATGGGCTTGAAAAGGCCGCCGTCCGTCGGATGGGACGTTAAGCCGTGGCCCCGTGTACGGGAGAGCCATACCCTGTGCACGTTAAAGAACACGCTAGATGGCCTTGACGGGAGGCTACCATCTGTCTCCCAACAGCTGTTCCAGTGGGTCCCCTCCCCCAACCTTCTCTGAGCCTTCGGGGTCCATGTGACCTGTCCATTTAACCCATGGTGTGCAAAAAAGGGCCGCTCAGAGGTAAAACAACCCAACTACTCCACCAGACAGACAGGCAGCTATGCACTCGACTGCATAATACAGAAAAGTATAATATAAATATACATATGCATGCTTACATTGCAAATATGAAAACATGCCTATAAGCAGGGGCGTATCACCATCTACTTTGGCTCTGCTGCAACTTTTCGTTAAGGTCCCTTAATGTCACTTTTTAAAAGTTATTTTGGAAAACGCGCATTGGTAGTTTAATCTTTGCTAGAGTTTCATTTGAATCTGTAACGAATAATTAGAGAATTGTCCTAACATTTTGCCTATTTAGCCATTGAGAAGTCATTTTGTGTTAAAAATACGTGCCTTCCAGCACGTTAGGTAAGTACTGATGCAGTTTTGGTACTCTCGAAGACAAATACTATTGACATCGATAATATAAAATAATAATTTAGGTACCAAATAAATATAAAAAATTATATTTGTCTGGAAATGCTTCCACTTATTAAACAAAGATAACTGTGAATGAATATTCTGCTAGTTTTCGAATAAAAAATCTTCCAGAACATATATGCAAGTCAGAATAGTATATTCAAGAATATATAAATAATAAATAAATACTCCCTCAAGGAGCTGCTTGCCACAGAGGTCTGACAGGAGCCTGCCACTTTCATTCGCCATAGTAGAGGGTCTGTGAGGATGGCTTGACCTCAGCGGAAAAGCGACATGAACATCCAGAACATCCATGCCTTATCCGTGGCTCAAACCCAGGTCTCTTCGATCAGTAACCAATCTCGAACCCAGGTCCCTTTGATCAGTAGCCAAACGCGCTAACCACTCGGCCACGGGACGGCCAAGAATATATACCAGTTACAAAATGTTAAATCTATATGCATGGGCATCTGCGGGTGGGGCCCTTCCCCTCCCCAAGTGGAAATGTGATTTTATTATTATATTTTGCCATTGCTACATAATTGCTATTTTTTGTAACAAATGCAATTAATGAAAACGACAGACACTGGAAATGATTGAGCTTACTCTAAAAAGCCACACCCATTATTTAAAAAAAATAGCAATGATGCTCTTTGAAAAATTCTCTTCTCCACCCCTGGAGAAATTTCTGCCGACGCTACTCTCTATATGTGTCTTATTTAAAACAATTTTAATGCTCGAATATGCTTCGCAATATGTATATCAATAAAGTACAAAAAATTAATATGTAAAATTGAGATGTAATAAATATATAATTTTAAATAACATGACCACACCGAGTGTAATTTTGATACATTTAAAGGCCTTTTATTAAAACAATATTTAATATTATATTCCGTAAATATTGATAATTAGATTTTTTTTCTTAATTAAATGATAAATTAAAATGATGAACATGATAAACACTCTTTGTCTAAAAGTTATGAATCCTTATCGAAACAAGTTGTCACGTGCTTCGATAAGGATTCGTGTCACGTGACACAAAGGTTGCCAGATCACTAATTTCTAAAAAAAATTGTTGCCAGATATTTTTTCTGAATTCTGTAATCAACCATAGTGTTCGGATACTTTTTTGAGCGACTGTACTTTCAGAGTCATACTTAACTGAGAATAAAGTCTTAAATCTTGATTCTACACCCCACATGAATGCCATTCTCTTTTCACCGAATTTATTAAATTATTCCTCGATTTCTGCAAACCTTCTAATGCAGTTTGTAGCAGTTGAGAGGATTCTGAAAGGTTAACATTGGAGATGGCAGAAATTTAGAAACAGCATTTACTGATTTGCAAAATTTTTTATAATATTTCTAAGAGGAAAATATTTTTCAAATTTTCTAGTTTCTTTCTTAAAACTTAGGCATTTTAAATTTCTTCATTATTTTCACTGCGAAAAATTGCTTGTGTCCATATCGTCATTATATATGTAAATGTATATTTCAAGGCATGCAAAGATTTATGCATTGAAGACTAGTTATTTGTAAAAAAATTTAATGCTATTTTTGCAGAATCAGACATAGACTGAAGAGTTTTCCACCTTTTATCATTGTTAGAGAAAAAAACTACAAGTCGTTGAATTTAATCGATTTTTTTTAACTTTAACTGATGCACTTTACTTAACATATTCATTAACAACCAGATTCAAATTATGAGCCACACAGAACACTTATTTTGCAATGTTGTAACTTGGATTAATTTTAGTCTGCACTCCATTATATGCATTTCTCATTAGAGCTTCTATATAATAACTTTGTGCAGGCATTTTATTTAAATCTAGACCGCATGCTCTCAAATTAGCCTAGAGAAGTTAAATTCTGCTGCTTAATGACCAGTTGCTACAGTAAATTCCCGAAGTCAATTGTCTTTCACAGTCAATTTGTTGAGAATTCCTTTCTCTCCATTTTCAATTTAAATATGCCAAATTACTAAGCTCAAATGATCTTTTTTGATGCTATCAGAAATAATATAAAGAAATTGGCCTGTTTCCTTATCACAATTTTCATGCTTGACATTACTCGATAATTACTTGATATTTGAATAATGTCATTTTGTGTTGAAGGACTTAAATAATTCACTGAACATCCTCATATTTTTTCTCCAGTAATTCTTTTAAAACAAAATCATTACTCGTGAAAAACAAAGATATAACTGACAGAAACACAGCTTTTTTTTTGCTCAGATCATACTCCTGAATAGCAGGCTACACAGTGCCAGCGTTAGAGTATCGTCGACCACCCGTTCCACACTCTGCTCTTAAAGTTCCAAATTTTAAGTCCAGTAGTTGATTTCGTTATATAACCCAGTTTCTGTTTCCTCTGACAGTGTTTTATGGTTTCTCCACTGATCGCATACCATAAAATAAGTAATGTGGAGAGTAGACTTCTCATGTAATTTAATATTCCTCGAAATATGGGTCCAGTTCCGAATCCCAGTAACCCTAGCTACATTTTCCCGAAACTACTACATTTACCCGATAATAAACCACCAGGTTGACACTATACTGCATCAATCCCTAGAAAGTAATAGTTTCACATGTAATTTATTCTTTCAACAAATTAGTTTTGAAACATTTTCTTTGTGTACCTCTACATTTATATATATATATTGTGATCTATAACGCACTTTACACAATCATGTCTCTGTCTCAACTTTTATTGTTGCTGAACTGCACATAGTTTGTTGTTTTTAAAGTAAAAAACTCTCCTACTACAGTTTTTTTACGACTTTTAGAAACCCATTAGTCCTTTTATATATTTATTTTTAATATTCTGTATTCGTTTTTCATTTGTACATTCTTATAATTTCATGTCCCTATCTACCGCTAATAAAATTTTTCTTCTTAACTTTTCCCAACTCTCGCAGATATATCTCTTCCAAAAGATCACTGTTGGTTAAACCTTTGTCATCTCAATATTCGTTCTATTAAATCTAAACACTCCTATCTACTGAGTTCTGACATTTTGAAAGTTGATGTAATTGCTCTTGCATAAACATGGCTCAATATCTCTCTTCCAGATGATCTTTTTGAACTCGAAGGATAAAAACTATTCCGCATCGACAGATCTAGTGGCACAGGAGGAGGACTTACATTATATGGGAGAGAAACATTTAATGTGGCAGTAACATCTATACCTTCTTGCTCTTGTTTCGAAGATCAATGAGTCAAAATTTCCGCTATCAATAAACAAAGCCCTGCTCTTATTATCGGCACACTTTACCGTCCTCCGAACAACAATATTGAAGATTTTATTAATTCATTGTGCTCAGTCCTTGAAAGCTTCCCTTGTCACATTACCTCCATTCTTACGGGAAATTTTAATATCGATGCTCTAAAACATAATTCTGCGTATTCCAAGCTTGAAATCTACCTAAAAATATTCTGACATATTCGTTTAAATAAATTGCCCATTGCATTACTGATCACAGTGAATCTCATTGATATGATTTTCTCCAATAGACCTTCACTTCACAAGCATACACTTACTTATTTTTGACACTTACTCTCTTCGAAGACATTAGTGATCGTTTTATTATTAGCACATCTATATTGTATTATTCACCTCGTGCACCTAAAGTTTCAATTTCAAAAAGATCCTTTAAAAATTTCAACAACGATGAGTTTTTTGAGTTTGCAAAATATCATCCTTTCCACAAGAGTATTTCCGAATGCACAACTCCTGCCTCAAAAGCACAACATCTCTCCTATTTAATCAATTTTGTACTTAACACCTATGCTCCTTATAAAACTTTCAGAGTTCGTCCTTCTCGAAAGCCTTGGATTACAAATTAGATTCTGAAAATGATCACATTAAAAAACAAACACTTTAAAAATGCTATTAACCCTAATCACCCATACACATGGGAGAACTACAAAATTTTCCGTAATCTGGTCAACAGTAGCATTAAAAATGCCAAGCGTCTATATTTTCTTAATCGACTTTCCGATATTAATCCAAATGGTAATGAAATATTTCGAATTTTTGATTCTGTTCATAGTAATTTAAGAAACCAAACCAAAATTAATAAGATCGTTTACAATGACAACTCCTTCTCTGATCCTAAAGATATTGTTAATGTTTAAATGATGTATTCTGTAAATCCTGCACTTCTACAGAAAATTATGCAAACGCAAATGAGTCATTATCGTATTCCAATAAATCATTTAATAATCTGGAAACCTTTAAGCTCAAAAATGTTACCGAAATCGAAGTTCTTAACCTTATAAATTCGCTAAAAAACACTCGCAGTGTCGGACCAGATGGAATCCATGTCATTATTCTAAAAATTCTTTTCCCATTAATTTCTGCATCCCTTTTGATCTAATTAATTATTCATTTAACCCTAATGAATTTCTAGTTCCATGAAAAGAAGCCATCATCTCACCTATACCAAAAATTTCAAATCCTTCTAACCCTCTGGACTATCGACCTATTTCAGTCATATGTGCTTTAAGCAAAATTTTAGAAAAAGCCTACGAGAGACAATAATCGACTTTTGTTGAAACATTTAATTTACTTTCGTGCAGACAATTCGAGTTTAGGAAAAAACTCTCGTGACATTTGTTGTTAATCAATGGAGATTGACTTTAGACAGCAAAGTGAAAACGGTTGTGGGACCGGTTCTCTAGACACTCACTCTAGACAGCCACCACACTCTCAATCCTCAAAATACTTATACCACTTATAACACCTCACTCTAGACAGCCACCACACTCTCAATCCTCAAAATACTTATACCACTTATAACACCTCACTCTAGACAGCCACCACACTCTCAATCCTCAAAATACTTATACCACTTATAACACCTCACTCTAGACAGCCACCACACTCTCAATCCTCAAAATACTTATACCACTTATAACACCTCACTCTAGACAGCCACCACACTCTCAATCCTCAAAATACTTATACCACTTATAACACCTCACTCTAGACAGCCACCACACTCTCAATCCTCAAAATACTTATACCACTTATAACACCTCACTCTAGACAGCCACCACATAATAATCAATAACTCTCCAACACCAACATATACACTCAAAACACACATGGGCGAACATTAATCCAAAATAATTAAAAAAAAACAATCTGGATAAACTTATTCAACCTTTTCGAACTAATATAATGTTCACATCAAAATTTTGTATTGAGAAAGCCTGAAGAAGGAAATCTCATTAGAATGTAACGTGTAACAAACAAACAAAAAATCAAAAGCATTTGATTCAGTTGACACAAACTTATCTTGCAAAAATTCTGCTATAATCTTAATCTATCGCCTTCAGCTCTTTCCTCGTTTAAAAATTATCTCAACGACAGTGTTATTGGAACTAAATTAAGCACTAATGAGATCTTTACACCTCTTAAAATCAATCGGGGTATACTTCAAGGAACCATTCTTAACCCACTTCTCTTCAACCTTTTTGCTAATGATCTTCAAGAATCCTTCACCAACTACAATATTTTCATATATGCAGACAATTGTCTCCTTTCAAAAAAAGTTCTTTCACTTTTCTAAAGCAAGAAATAGAAAATAATATTCATGATGTGCTTCATTGGTATACTAAAAATGGATTCACTGTCAATCTCGAGAACACCAATATTGTTTTTCTTTCAACTTCAAATTCTCCCACGCCCGACACAAACAATAAAATTAATAACACCCATATTACAGTTTTCACTTCCACGAAGTACTTAGGTATGACGATAGATAATAATCTTGACTTTGAAATCACATTGATAAAACCGTCGCTTCAGCTTCTAAATGAACTTATATATTGAGGTACATTCGAAACTATATATCCTCCTATGCCCCAATGTTCTACAAAATCCGACCGAAACTGGAATCCTGTGCTTCCACTCTTTTTGGTGTTAATAAAAAGAATTGTTATAAATTAGAAAAAGTACAAAATGAAGCTCTCAAAATCATCAGCAAAATCTATTTTAACAAACGAGAATACCTAACACTAACTGATATTCGTTCCAACTACCAAATTCCCACTCTTGAATCTAGAAGAAAGCTGCGGTTAATTACACTTATTCACGAGACTATTTATAACAGATCTCATCCCCTTCATTCGATTCTTACATCCTACATTCGATTACGACATCGCCACATCCTTCGCTCCGATAATAAAATGTTTTCTCCTCCCAAGATTTTCAAAGCTAAGTACGGTGAAATTTCTTTTGCCTTTCAAGCAACCTCAACTTGAAACTCTCTACCGAGCGATATCACTTCTTTAAATTCTGAAACAAAATTCAAAAACTATATTACTCTACTCCTATTAGAATATTGAAATGTTTGACCAAAAACATCTCCTCACCCCTATTCCCACTCCCCATCTTTGCCCTTTGTCTGGATTATCCGCAATCCTCTTTTCCCCCCTTAAACCTTCTTTTTCATCCCCTAAGTTTGCTATGTTTTTTTTTAATCATATTTCATATTATATGTTTGTCTTCGTCTGTGCAACTTGTCATTTTGTTTATATGTATCAAATAATTATGCAATTTCTATAAATATGTTTGTATTTTTGTACTATCCTCAACGTTCCTTTTTAATTTCTCAAATGTACTGGGGCATCAAACCACTTGAATTTTTAAATTAATATCCAAAATTACCTATACCTTGGCTTCACTGTAACCCTCTGAATGAAATAAATTATTATTATTATTGTTATATTATTAACAATATGCTTCTGAAAAACATATGCTATTCTGCTTTGGATCTCTAGGGAATTGGCGAACATGCTGGCACGGTCCATTATTGATAATCATCCGTTTCAAATCATTATTGAGTGGGTCTTCGAAATCAATTTTATCTTTTTTCGTAACGTTTGAAATGTGTTTTAGTAGTGATCGTAATCAAAGCATCATTAATTTGTCCGTGTCAACTACTTTCTATTGGTCACAAACATTCGAATAAGATGGCATTACGAAATCTTCAACAATACCATTTTCTATTGTCTGCTCAGTTTCATTTATTTTTACTTCAGTATTCCTATTTTGGTCGATTTTTCCATTAGTGGGTCCAACTTTCCAACTTTTCAGCATTTCTTTCCTTCTCTTTTAAAAATTTCCTTTTTTCTGATACACAGGATTGGATTGTTTTACCTCTGAGCGGCACTTTTTTGCACACCATGGGCTAAATGGCCAGGTCACATGGACCCCGAAGGCTCAGAGAAGGTTTGGGGAGGGGACCCACTGGAATAGCTGTTGGGAGACAGATGGTAGCCTCCCGTCAAGGCCATCCAGCGTGTTCTTTAACTTGCACAGGGTACGGCTTTCCCGCACACGGGGCCACGGCTTAAGGTCCCATCCGACGGACGGCGGCCTTTTCAAGCCTATCGGTGTCCCCTACTGACCGTGGGCAGGGCGGGGAAATTTTGCGGAGATAAATCTCAACGCTGACCCAGCTGGGACTCGTACCTGGGAACTACAGATTACGAGCTTGTCGCGCTACCGACTGAGCCACCCCCACCCCTCTGATACACAGGACATTTTGGTTTACCATTTTTTTTTCTCACATTATGGGTCACAAAGTAAGTTATTATGAAATTAAAGGGAACGAAACTGTTTCAAACTCAAATTCACTATAAATAACAGTACAAAGGAAAGGGTAACTTCTGTATGCATGCACTGAACAATCAGAGGGGGAAAACGACCAAGCGACAATCACTAGTGAAATTAAAGAAATCTGTCTTAGTAAGACACGCCTTTGTATTTTGCATCTAACTACAATCATATATCCCCACTGATGTTTGGACAAACATCCACTTAGTTTTGCACCCCTTCTTTAACCTTTGCCACTCGGCGCATCTGGGGCGGTAGGGGACACCGATGGGCGATCAGTCGGTAGCGCGCCAGGCTCGTAATCTGTAGTTCCCAGGTTCGAGTCCCAGCTGGGTCAGCGTTGAGATTTATCTCCGCAAAATTCCCCGCCCCCCACGGTCAGTAGGGGACACCGATGGGCCTGGAAAGGCCGCCGTCTGTCGGATGGTACGTTAAGCCGTGGCCCCGTGTGTGGGAGAGCCATACCCTGTGCATGTTAAAGAACACGCTGGATGGCCTTGACGGAAGGCTACCATCTGTCTCCCAACAGTTGTTCCAGTGGGT
Organism: Ryuthela nishihirai; assembly: GCA_038380435.1. Classification (NCBI taxonomy): domain Eukaryota; kingdom Metazoa; phylum Arthropoda; class Arachnida; order Araneae; family Heptathelidae; genus Ryuthela; species Ryuthela nishihirai. The sequence goes on from JAWZYU010000002.1 coordinate 65,018,556, forward strand.
CCCCTCCCCCAACCTTCTCTGAGCCTTCGGGGTCCATGTGACCTGTCCATTTAGCCCATGGTGTGCAAAAAAGTGCCACTCAGAGGTAAAACAACCCAACACAACTCAGTGCATCTTCAGGATGACGTGCACATGTTGAAAATTATGACCCATTCTCCCAAGTTTACCACTTGAAAGATTTTTTTTTTTTCATAATAAGGGAACCCCAGGTAAGTGGATTCCTTGATGTAGCGAAGTGACAAAATAAAGGAGTAAAAATGAGAGTTGTATGATATTTTCCCAAAGTAAAGAGCAATGAAAACTGTTTTGTTTTCAACATCTGTATACAAAACTTGAAATAAAATAGGAAAAAAGAGTAGAGAGAAAAGATAATCGGGAAAGAAAGAAAGGAAATATTTGGTTTACTAATAAAGCATTCCACTGGTCATAAAAGGATTAAGCCTCGTTGTCATCAAATCAACAGCAAACACCATCCAAACTTTAAGAGAGTGGGAAAAGTATTTAAGGAGAAATCTTAAACTGTGAGAACATTTCTGTATCTTTTTTAAAATCCTGTTTACTGAACGCTACCTGCGTTGCTTAATTGATCTTTGCTAATTCTTTTGCAGAGTACTAATGTAAAATTACTCCTTTTCCTTTCGCAAATGTTTCTTGACTTCTGAAATCTGACATGTTGGTTGGGTTGGGTTGTTTTACGTCGGAGCGGCACTTTTTTGCACACAATGGGCTAAATGGCCAGGTCACATGGACCCCGAAGGCTCAGAGAAGGTTGTGGAAGGGGACCCACTGGAACAGCTGTTAGGAGACAGATGGTAACCTCCCGTCAAGGCCATCCAGCGTGTTCTTTAACGTGCACAGGGTATGGCTCTCCCACACAAGGGGACACGGCTTAACGTCCCATCCGACGAACGGCAGCCTTTCCAAGCCCATCGGTGTCCCCTACTGACCGTGGGCAGGGTGGGGAATTTAGCGGAGATAAATCTCAACGCTGACCCAGCTGGGACTCGAACCTGGAACTACAGATTACTACCGACTGAGCCACCCCCGCCCCTAAATCTGACATGTAAAAAGAGATTTGCTCTCAGTGATTGTAAACAAAAAAAAGCTGAACACCTACACCGTTGAATGCATTGCCTCTGTATATAAGAAAACATCAGAAAAATAAATAGAGATAAATTAAAAGAAAAGAAAAGAAAAAATATGAGAAGTATATGAAATATATTACAAATGTATAAATGATAAAAAAAATTTGAAAAGTAGAAAGCTGTTCCCTTTTTTTCGTTTCCTTTTATAATAGTAACCAGTAGTAGCGCCTGAATCCTTCTCTTCTGTTTTTTTCCGTTAAATTATAAATAAATATCCTCCCAAGTTGCTGTTTGCCACAGAGGTCTGACAAGAGCCTTTTAGCAGTTTCATGTACCATAATAAAAGGTCTATGAGGATGGTAGGGCCTCAGCGGTAAAAGAACAACAAACGTCCATGCCTTATCCGGTACAGCAACAGCCAAATGCCTAACCAAAAAGAGTCGACCATGAATGAACCAGAATACCATCCTTGTAAAAATGTTTCCCTCCATCTCAGTGGTTTTTAAAGAATTTCTTGAAAAATGCCTGCAATGTATATTTATTTAAACATTTCTTTCGCCTCCGTTCCAGTGACTTGCATCGTCAAGGGGGGAGGAAATAAGGCTCCCTTTCCCTTCCCCTCTAGATTTGGCCTTGGTCACTAGTAATAATAAAATAAATAAATACCCCCTCAAGCAGCTGCTTACCACAGAGGTCTGACAGGAGCCTGTCAGTTTATATGCCACAGTAGAAGGCCTGAGAGGATGGCAGGACCTCAGCAGAAAAACGACACTTACATCCATGCTTTACCCGGGGTTCGAACCCAGAGTCCCTTAGATCAGTAGCCAAGCGCGCTAACCACTCGGCCATGCCTTCTCCTAAATTCGCATCAACCTTGATTAAAGCAATGAATGTCGTCCTTTCATGCGATAACTGCCTGTATTGACAATGGAAAGAGGTATGGCAGGTGCCTCCATCTAGCTACGAGAAAGAACACTATTTTAAACGTTTGATACGCGGTAAAATTTTTTGGGGTATTCCGTGAGAGCTCAAAAGTCGCTAGATCTAGTAACAAAGTCAGTGTTTTAGTTTTTCCTATTGTTATATTATAACTGTAGTTTTATCTATCTATATAAGGGGTACGCCAGTTACATACGCACAGGGGCCTAGCCATGGGGGAAGGCTCCCCCCCAAAAGTAACTCGGAGTTGGCAAAATTCCAAGGACTTCGTAAAATCTAGGTTGAGTTGTGAAAATCTGTAATTTTTTTTTGGAAAATTAAGGGGAGTTGTCAAAATCGGAGACAACTTGGCAAATCTAAGGCAATTTGGAAAATGAACAGACGGCAAAATTTAGAGCAGTTGGCAAAATTCGAAGCCACTTAGTAAAATAAAGGTGAGTTGGCAAAATTCGAAGCCACTTAGTAAAATAAAGGTGAGTTGGCAAAATTCGGAGTGACTTGATAAAATCTTGGGGAGTTGGCAAAACTCAGGTGAGATGTAAATATTAGGATTTTTTTTCTAATTATGGCGAGTTGGCAAAACTTAGGGAGTTGGCAAAATCTAGGGACAGTTGGCAAAATTCGGAGTGACTTGGCAAAATCGTGGGGGGTTGGAAAAAATTCAGGTGAGATGTGAAGATTTGGATTTTTTTCTGTAAAATTATGGCGAGTTGGCAAAATCTAGGAGGGTTGGCAAAATTTAGGAAGTTGATAAAATCTAGGGGCAGTTGGCAAAATTCGGAGTGACTTGATAAAATCTTGGGGAGTTGGCAAAATTCAGGTGAGATGTAAAAATTGCAATACTGTATTTCTTCGATTCTAAGACGCCATCGATTGTAAGACGTGCCTTAATTTCAGTACTACCAACAGAAAAAATGATTTGATTCTAAAAAAAAAAGTAAAACGCTAAAATATATCTAACAAATATTTTTATTATAATAGAATTTAATTTACTAACAACAATAGTACCTATTTATCAGTTGGTATGTTATTGATCACTTCCTTCTGAATCAATATCAGAGTCTGATTCTTCTAAGCCATCTTTATTTCCATCATCCCATAATATATCGTCTTCTGAGCCATCGAGAGCGTTGGTGAAGCAACATTTTTTAACTGAGTGCTGCACTATTTTTTCTGGGATTAGCTTCCAAGCTGTTGATAACCATTCCTCCAATTTTGATTCCGGCGCTTTCTTAATTTTTCCGGAAGGTGTCAGCAGAAGGTTGTCAGTCAACAGCGGGTTCCAAGCTCACTATAATTCACTCACAGAGCTCCACTATAATGAAATAATGGTGACTTCACATTTGGAAAGTGCGGGAAAATACCCACGCCACTTTATTCTCCAATGGAATTGGAGAATGCGATAACGGTTAAACTTGGAGGCAGGGTTTCCGCGTAAAAACAAAACGTTTGGTGCCGTTTGCAAAGCGCGGGTAAAATTAAAAAAAAAACTGCGAATTTAAGACGCCATCGATTCTAAGACGCACCCCGTTTTTAGAGACGTTTATATGGGACAAAAAGTGCGTCTTAGAATCGAAGAAATACGGTGTTTTTTCTGTAAAATTTTGGCGTGTTGGCAAAATCGAGGCAACTTTGCAATATCTAGGAGAGTTGGCAAATCTTTGACGAGTTGGGAAAATTCAGAGTGGCTTTGCAAAAATCAGGTATGATGTAAAATTGGGATTTTTTTTCTGTAAAATTGTGGCGAGATGGTAAAATCTAAGAAATTTGGCAAAATCTACGGCAGTTGGCAAAATTCGAATCCACTTGATAAAATACGAGCGATTTGTGAAAATTGGGATTGTTTTTGTGAAATTAAGGAGAGTTGACAAAATCGAGAAAACTTGGTAAAATCTAGGGAAGTTGGCAAAACTGGAAACCATTGGTAAAGAACAGGTGAGTTGTAAAAATTGGAATTGGTTTTGTAAAATTAAGGAGAGTTGGAAAAATCGAGAACTCTTGGCAAAATCTAGGGGAGTTGGCAAAATTCGAAGCCACTTGGTTAAATACAGGGGAGTTGTGAAAATTGTGCCTTTCTTGTGCAATTAAGGAGAGTTGATAAAATTCAAAGTGACTTTGGCAAATTCAGGGAAGATGTAAAAATTACGATATTTTTCTGTAAAGTTACGGCGAGTTGGCAAAATCTAGGGTAGTTGACAAAATTCGAATCCACTTGGTAAAATATAGGCGAGTTGTTAAAATTGAGATTTGTTTTGTAAAATTAAGGAGTGTTGGACAAATCGAGGAAAATTAACAAAATATAGGGCAGTTGGCAAAATTCGAAAACACTTGGAAAATACAGGCGAGTTGTGATAATTGGGATTGAGTTTGTGAAATTAAGAGTTGAGAAAATGGAGAAAACTTGGCAAAATCTTGGGGAGTTTGAAAAATTTGAAGTGACTTGGCAAATTTAGGAGAGATGTGAAGATTGGGATTGGTTTCGTAAAATTAAGGAGAATTGGCCAAATCAAGGGGAGTTTGGAAAAATTCACACTGACTTGCTAAAATTCAGATGAGATGTGAATATTGGGATTATGTCTGTTAAATTATGACTAGTTGGCAAAATTGCTGATGCCAAATGGCAAAATGCAGGAGAGTTGTGAAAATTTTTATTTCTTCCCCCTCCCAAACCATAGTCCTTCGCTACGCCCCTGCATACACATTTCCAGGGGGTACGTGAAGCACAAAAGGTTGAGAATCACTGCTGTACAATACTTCGAAGAAATTTTTTCATCTAGAGCAGTGGTTCCCGATTTGTGGTCCCGGACTCCAGGGATCGACATGGGTAGAAAATGCTGCTTTTAATATTTCAGAATGCTTTATCGACAATAGCGCGCTTAGCGTGATTAATTTTTATTGCTTGAGGCTGGAATTATGTCAATTTCGTGTAGGGTTGGGTTGTTTTACCTCTTTGCGGCACTTTTTTGCACACCATGGGCTAAATGGCCAGGTCACATGGACCCCGAAGGCTCAGAGAAGGTTGGGGAGGGGACCCACTGGAACAGCTGTTGGGAGACAGATGGTAGCCTCCCGTCAAGGCCATCCAGCGTGTTCTTTAACGTGCAGAGGGTATGGCTCTCCCGCACACGGGGCCACGGCTTAACGTCCCATCCGACGGACGGCGGAATTTTCAATGCCCATCGGTGTCCCCTACTGACCGAGGGCAGGGCGGGGAATTTTTGCGGAGATAAATCTCAACGCTGACCCAGCTGGGACTCGAATCTGGGAACTACAGATTACGAGCCTGGCGCGCTACCGACTGAGTCACCCCCGCCCCCAATTTCGTATAACAACACTGGCTGTCACATGATGATCACAAGCTGCGACTGCCTGTTGATGGCAAAAGAATTTCTGGAGCATAGAATTTCTTCACTCAACTGCTTATATTCAAAGCATTAAAAAATTGCCAATAAATGAGCAGCAGATAAAGAACCATTCTTGGGACTTAAGGAGTTCTCACGTCAAGGATAATGATTTTAGTTAAACAAAATATATCAGATAGTGATGGGAAAAGTGTCCGCAGAAAAGCGTCAGACTTCATAGGGGGTCCACAGATAGAGGGGCGGGGGTGGCTCAGTCGGTAGCGCGCCAGGCTCGTAATCTGTAGTTCCCAAGTTCGAGTCCCAGCTGGGTCAGCGTTGAGATTTATCTCCGCAAAATTTCCCGCCCTGCCCACGATCAGTAGGGGACACCGATGGGCTTGGAGAGGCCGCCGTCCGTCGGATGGGACGTTAAGCCGGGGCCCCGTGTGCGGGAGAGCCATACCCTGTGCACGTTAAAGAACACGCTGGATGGCCTTGATGGGAGGCTACCATCTGTCTCCCAACAGCTGTTCCAGTGGGTCCCCTCCCCCAACCTTCTCTGAGCCTTCGGGGTCCATGTGACCTGGCCATTTAGCCCATGGTGTGCAAAAAAGTGCCGCTCAGAGGTAAAACAACCCAACCCACAGATAGAATGAGCCTTCATAGAGGTCCTTGGCTCTGAAAAGTTAGGGAAACATTGCTTTAGAATATCTGACATCATTTCCAGTGGCGTATCGGAAAATCTCGGGGGCTTTTTGTTTCATTTAATGTTTACCATCATACACTTAAATTTTAACTTTTTTAAAACGTGCATAATAAATATGATAATTTTAGATTTCGTGATTCTTAATTCGATATTTTGGAATGATTTAGCCCAGATCTAGAGGGGAGGCAACGGGTCTCTTGATGATTCTAGTATGTGTAAGGGGGGCCAAAATTTCTTAACTTGGACATATTTCACATATTTTTCATAAATTTTTTTTAAAAACCTCTAAAACGAAGGAGGAAATGTTACAATGCAATGAAATTTACAACCGAATTTTGTACCCTTTAACAGTAGTAATTCATACTAGAAGATAATTGTAAAATATAAATAGTAATATTATTAGACCTATAAAACTCCAAAAGTATACCTTATTTTTCCCTCAAAATAAAAATGGTTGTATTTTCCTACCCCTAGGTATAAATGGAAAAATTATCCATTGCATATAAAATGAAATAATTTATTTATCATTACTATATTAAAATGGTCTGTAAATGGAACTAGGCATAAACTGGAAGGATAGCTGTGTGTCAATCCACAGTGATGATGCACTAATGTCGAGCAGCACCAGGTCTAGCAACTAATGTCCAAGCCTGCCTTCTTATAGTGAAGACCATTAGTTCCTTTCAAAAGAGATATTCTCTTTTGGAAGGGAACAGAAGGGAAGGCTGCCTAATCACTGTGGCCTACTGATCTGGTCATCTATGACCACTTTTTTCTTCTGTCCTGCTGAGGAGTAGTCAACTTCACAGCATCCAGGTGCTGACCAAATTTTTCCATCGTCAAAGGGTACAACCAAAACTTTTTGGAGATTCTGAAAGTATGAATTATAATAGTTTGTCAACACCTATTCAACACAAAATGAATTTTCAATTTTAAAACAGACAATTATCATATATAACACAAAAAATGCGTTTCCCGGCTCCTCTGAGGAGAAAGGTGAATATTAATGTTGTCATGCAAATTTCGTAATATTCACATTTTCACAACCAAAACTTCAAATTTCTAACATAAATACTTCGTTTGCAAAATTGGTTTGAAATTTTGAAAATTTCAATTTTTCTCCACCGTTAGAGGGCTCAGTTTTAGCTTTTGGGAGTTTCTGAAGCCCCTTCATTGATAGGTATTGAAGAAATATCACGATTCGCCCTGAATCGTCATATTCCGTCAATACCAATCGAACCCAAACATTAATTTTTTATTTATCTCTAAAAACAAAAAAATTCGATGTCTATAGACGGATAGACAACAAAGAGAAAACTTTAGCTCGTTTTCTTCTGAAAACTAGCTAAAATTAATAATAAGAGAGGCAAAGGAATAAGGAAAATTAAAAAATATTATAGTTTTTAATTTTTCTTACTCCATATATTTCCAACATTGGAAACTTTCCATTGTTTCCATTCCAGACGGAACAATTGGAAACTTTCCATTGTTTCCATTCCAGACGGAACAATTGGAAACTTTCCATTGTTTCCATTCCAGACGAATGTGGATCCCATTCCAATATTGCAAATTTTCTAGTTTTAAGAGTTAAATAGGACTTTGTTAACAGTCGGAAATAAAAAATGACGTCATGCACGTTGCCATAATCTTATGTTAACGAAGTTCACGGCCATTTTCAAACTTTAGACATTGAGTTCTGGTCCACAGTAGAAAGGAGAGGAATTTGTAATAGGGAAAATGATGTGTTTATTACTCGTTGAAAGCTATAGAAAAAATTCCGGGCTGTAATAAAAAAAAATTAAATAATAAAAGTTGTACATCACGTTTCACCACAACTTAGCATATTTTGCAGGGAGTCTCCTAACCGTGGGGTGCCCGCATTGCAGGGATTGCGCGAGTTATTAGTACGCCTCTGATCATTGATAAACTGAATCGCAGGTAATCAGCTCATTGCTTTCCAGGACGAATGTATTTCGACAAGATATCTGCTACTTCTGTTAGAGTTGTGACCTCTACAGCTATGATATTGATTTGGATGACTAAATATATAAGATATCAATTAGATTATAATGGACATTAAATTAATTTAAGGACATGCCAACTTAGTAGTGGAAAAATAAAAGGAAAGCGAAGAAACAAAGAAAATGAAAGGCATCGCCCACACAATCTCCACCTAATATCCATAAAATATCTACAATGGCCAATGCATATCCATTCGCCATCTTAGATATCTTTTGGATATTACGTGGATATTGTGGTTTTATGGGGGGCCTTTGCAGGGGGAAGTTACCTCCCCTCATGAACACAGAAATGTGATGATACTTTTAAGTTACACTTTGCTATTGCTACACATTGCTATAATTTCTAATTTTTTTGTAAGGAAACAGTTAACAAAAATGGCGTTAGATATGATTAAACATATTCTAAAACGCCCACCCATTATCTAAAATAAAAGAGCAATAGCGCTCTTTCAAAATTTCCTATCCCCAAATCCAGCCTGGAGAAATTTTTCTGCACGCCAGTGCTAAAAGCTTATACTAGCTAAAATTCACAAAATTGTTTGAAAGTTGCATATTTATTTAATAGTTATGAAATCATCATCATCTTCTTCAAGCAGCCATGGGCTATGGAAGCCCAAAGCTGCATGTGAGGTATTCTGCAAATTATGGCTAAAAAAAAGTCCCGTGGACTAGTGGTTAGCATGCTTGGCTACTGATCTAAGGGACCTGGGTTCGAGCCCCGGGTAAGGCATGGATGTGTGTGTCGTTTTTCTGGTGAGGTCCTGCCATCCTCTCAGACCTTCTACTATGGCATAGCCATAGTAGAAGGGCGTTTCCTTCAATTAATAGTAGATGGATATTTCCTTAAATTAAATCATAATAGAAGGGCATTTCCTTAAATTATTTTAATACCTATTATAATATAATTGATATCTTTTACATTTACTCATCCAAATCAATATCATAGCTGTCCTCTCATCATCAATATCCTCTCAGACCTTCTACTATGCATATAAACTGACAGACTTCTGTCAGACCTCTGTGGAAAGCAACTGCTAGAGGGTGTATTTATTTTTCTTTTATATACAAATAGATATATAAAATTTTTGGTTGGTTTTCTGCGTTTCTCAATACCTGTGTTGGCGACACAGCAAACGATATCATAAACCAGGAGCAATGGCAACAGGGTCGTACTTTGATGTTCTGAGGCCCTAAGTTCATGGACGATGGAATAAGAGACGTCCTAACGTACTTATCCAACGCAAGCCAGTGATGCCGCGACCGCCATTTTACTACACCCATGCGAACTGCTCACTCTTTAACTAAGCTAGCTATACGTAATTTTTCTACATGGATATATTAATATGCACATCTTAATATGTTCACAAATTAATGTTACTGATATGTTGAACTTCTTTCACCCAAATTTCATACATTGAATATTCCCCGTATGCCAAATATTCAAATATGATATATATAGCTGATGAAAGAAAGCGAAACAAAAATATTTCAAAAAATTTAAAGATTTTATTTCTCTATCATATTATACATAGTTATATAAACATATAATGGACATTAAGACAATATTTAAGACACTGGAATAAATCACAAATGACAGCAATTTCTGGCTTTTGGATGAAAAACATACATGACAGGCCTGGGAAGTAATCTAAAATGTACTTTCTGTTTATATTTAAAAGCATATATTTCAATGAAAAAAAAAATCATTTTTCCTTCATAGCTGTTATATTTCAAAGAATCAACAATGCAGAGGCAGATGCAAATCAGATGAGCTGATTCTCTCTTAAAATTTAATTTTTACTGTTTTCTAAAATATATGCCTACATGCGCATTTTGAATGCTAAGTACAAAATATTGAGAGTTTCTTGGACTTTTTCATGAACATATTCTGAAAAACTAGTTGGATTGTAAATTTGCTTACTGATTAATGCTTATTGCTATTCATTTACTGATTAAAATATTAAATATTTTATTTCATATAAATATAATCAATTCTTCACACATTGTATTTATTTTTATTATAATATACAATATGGATATTTAAGTTATCCATGTTTCACACATGGTTGCTTTTATTTCACATTATATTTCTCCTGAAAACGTTTAATATGCAAATAGTTTGAAGGATAAACTTAAAAATTTTATTGCTTAAAAAATATTAGAGAATTTTAAGTTATTTAATTTCATATATTATCTTATTCAATGAAAAATTCAAATGGAGTTCAAATGAGGTATTTTACTCTGTGCAGCAATTTTTTTTCCAACACAATGGGCTGATAATAAGTTCTTAAGAGCTCAGAGGTTAGGAAAAGGGCTCTAAGGAACAAGTGTTAGGAGACACATGGAAGCCTAGCATCAAACATGTTCCTTTATGTGTACATGGTGTGACTGTCCTGCACCCTGTGGCATGGCTTAATATTGAACACAATGGATGGTAGCATTTCGGAGCCCAGAGGTGCCCCTTCTCACTGAGGGCAGAATGGCAGTTAACCCTTTCAGGACCATAAAGTTTCTAAAAGTAAATATTAGTATGTAACTGTTTATTTTAGTTGGTTTAGACGTAAAATAAATAAAAATCATAAGAAAAATACATTACAATGTGTAGTTTTTTTGGAATTTTATGGGAAATATTTTTCCCAATGGACTTTAAAGGTAACACAAATTATAGTTAGGCGTATTATGCAATGTCTTTTATTTATTGGTTTATTAGAACAAAATGTTAACTAAAATAATACAAAATTATGAAATAAAATTACTATACAAAATGATGTGCTAATTATGATATTCTGCGAAGCAATTTCTTTTGATAGTGAGGCAAAGATGGACATTGCACATAGTACATATATTATGCGTCCTGACAGTTCTGTTTTTGTTTTCTAAACGTTCCCGTTTACGTAATTGCGTTCGGCATACGTTCTATTTTGACATTCTGTATAAAAAATGCAGATAAGGTTATAATTAAATACGACAATCACCAATTTTAAAATGGGAAAAATGTTTCCCTTGGTCGTGAAAGGGTTAATGGAGAGAATTCTAAATCCAGGCGCAGTTGGGACTTAAACCTATCACATTAACAACCCTTGTCCCAGGTTAGTAAGAAACAACAGATTATCATGATGGTTTCCAAAAAAGTAACTGAAATTAACAAAATTGTTTGCTATAATCACAATAACAAGTTCTGTTCAGTTGAACACATCAAGTACTTTTTTTTCGCCTTGAATTAAATTTCATTTCTTGGACTAAACTATCATGGTTAAATATTAATCAGTGAAAATGCCGAATTCTTCTTAATAAGGAAATTGAAAGCTATTTTCACCAAAAAGAAAATTAAAAATTGTTACACCAACTGGCAATTTTAAACAAATGGCAGACTTCCAAATGTTTTTAAGTTCTTAATTCACACCAGCTTTTGGAATATTTCTAATATTTTAGTACTATACAGACATTGGTTTTGAAACTTTCTAAGGTTACATTCCTCTTTTGAGCTTCTGTTTTGTGTATCTTCTTGAGTTTTCCCAACTGACATATATTCACACAATTCCCCACTTACAGGATTTAAAAGCATATATTTCACTTAAACATAATCACTCATTCTTCACACAATATGGTGCTCAAAAGCTAATTATGCATATAAAATTACAGAATTATGCTACATATATACCCAGTGGCAGATCACCACACAGGTACAAGAAACATATGCTTGAGGCCTCATAAAATCAAAAACATTTTTTTTTATTTCTAATGTTTTGTTAATTCATAAAAAATATAAAATAATGATAATAAAGGCATTTTAGCTTAACATCCTTAACAAATATTATTTTAAAATTTTAGAGAGAGCCTCAAAATGCTTAATCTGCTGCTGCACCCCCACAAAAAAAACGATTTATTTCGAGGTAATTGTGTGATTCATATACTGCTAAAGTGACTTCAGTTTAAGAGGGATAAGCATTTATACTCTAAATATATTTTACTTCCAACAGCACAATATTCAGAACTCTATTCATCTTGCAAGAAATATTATGAATTTACAACAGAACTTTCATATTTGCTGGGCACTTTAGTTTGTTTATATTATGCTTTTACTGAAAAAAGGTATATGTAAAGAATTCTGTAACATAGCATGCAATCATAGGTTAGACGTAAAAAATATTAATTTCCTCTTTAGTCTAACTTAATCTCTTTGCTAATATTAATAAAAGATATATAAAAAAAATGGTCCCTTTCTGACTGACCCACAAAAAAGAAACTGAAAGCTAGAATACCTGTAAGCTTTCGAAAAAAGAAAAACTGACTCAAAATCTTTTTCAGATGATAATTAGTTAAAAGGAAGAAATATCTTGAGATGTGAATTTCCCATTGTAAAAAAGTTTCATTTCTTAGAATTAGGAATTGAACAAGTGATTTCTCATTTAGCAATTTTATTTACCTTTTGTATTTTATTTCTTATTATTTATTGACCTTTGAACAAAATCATTTTGGTATACATTTACCTTACTGAGTTCGACTTGTTCACAATGGTTTTAGTCCAGTAAGTTAATCTTATCTGTAAATAATTATGAACAACAGCTCGAATCAAATGAATTGGATAATTTTCAAGAGGGGGGGGGGATATGTGAATTTAAAGATTCGAATATATTTTGAAATTCAAGTGTCTCTAAAATCTCATTTGTTGTATACAAAATTGTGTATTTTTGACGCATTTGCCCTCACTTATATTCCCTTTTGTGTGTGAAAGGTTCACACGTCTTAGGTATGTGAAACACATCTTTTGATGGGTAAATTAAGAAACCTTTAGTTTTATAGCTTTATATTAAATAATGCTTAAAACAGCGCCTTGTTTGCTGAAGTGCTATACATGCTTCACATTTCAATTTAATAGACAGTTTCATTCGAACATATGGATATGCTCTGACCATATACTTAATGAGGTAGCACTAAATATATATTCATGATCAGAGAAGCATATCTCTTGCTTAAATTGTTCTCACTTCCCCTTACAATAAGTCGAAAACCATTAGATCATAAGTTAATAACATTCTCTGGTAATTGTGAACTAGATATGGAAATAATACTCAAGTCATCAAGAGGCACACAATTTCCAGCCAATGAAGTTTTCAACTGTTTTGATCAGCAATCTTTTTTATGCTGACCTGAATTGTCCGGCTGTTAGATTGTTATTGAATCTAACATGGAATCTAATATTTTGAAAGAATAATTCTATATGATCTTGACCACAGAGATCAAACAGCAGTTTGTCAGTTGCTATTGGTAGAGTGATTAGCGCACTTGACTACTGATCAAAAGGATCTGGTTTCGAACCCTGGGTAAGGCTTGGATGTTTGTATTGTCTTTCTGCTGAGGTCTGGCTTTCCTCACAGACCTTCTACTATGGTGTATTAAACTCACAGGCTCCTGCTAGACCTCTGTGGCAAACAGCTGCTTGAGGGGAGGACATTTATTTTTTATTGGTAAGTAGATTTCCCCACTCTTCGTCATATGCTCTTTATCTGGACATGTGTGCATTTGACTAAAATTAAGCAGCATACAAAAAGAAATATTAAGCAATGTCAAAATGTAATAAATGAAAACTGATAACTTTAAGTCAAAACTTTTACCAATGTCATTCATCATGCCACAAATATTGATATAAACTCTTAAGATTACATCCTGAAACACAATCCATCCAAATTACGCAAAACCTTAATATGTATAAATATGAACAGTATGAAAAACTTATTTTTTGTAGATAATAAGGTAATGCTTTGAATACATTAGATACAGCATTTTCTCTTAGTCGAACACAGCGTAGGGATGATAAGTCAAACAAATCTTTTGTGAAATGTTCAGAGCAAAGACAACTTCTGGTTGATGGTGCCGTTTTCTCTCCTCACTGCTTTCATCCATGCTGCTCGTCTTTCTTCATTTAGTGAAAGCTGAAATGCAAGACATTTCCCATGTTATGTTATAATCCCCTTTAATACAGAATGTTATTGAGTTTATTTTCGTTGAGAATGAAAAAGGAGGTATACTGTATAATTAAATAATAAAAAATAAAATAATAAATACCCCCTCAAGCAGATGCTTGCCACAGAGGTCTGACAGGAGCCTGTCAGTTTATATGCCATAGTAGAAGGTCTGAGAGGATGGCAGGACCTCAGCAAGAAATTAAATATAATAATAAATATAATAAATACCCCCTCAAGCAGCTGCTTGCCACAGAGGTCTGACAGAAACCTGTCAGATTAAATATATTTGTATTTTAATAACTATATACACAATTAATCAAATATCAGTTTAAATATGTGTAATAAATATGAATTATGACCAGGTGCAAATCTAAAAGAAAAAAAAGCCAAAAAATTGCAGATGGGAGCATTAGACTGGATCTCCAATGCATTGTAACATTCACCCCCATTCTACAGGTCTTCACGAAACTTCTTTAAATATGCATGAAATATAAATAAGTTTAATAAATTTTTTGCTCTATTACCCTTACTAACAGGGTCTGATCTGGAGGGAGTAAGACTCCCCCCCCCCTCAAAATGCTAGTAAAGGTAATAGAAGCAAAAAAGTATTAAACTTATTTATATTTCTTGCATTTATCAAGAATATTTCAAGACCTAAAACGTTTACTGGATTAAAAATTCAGTATTTTTTACATTTTAATGACTTATTTGTATTCTCACCCCCCCCCCTACATTTTTTTATTTAGATAGAAGAGAGGGTGAAGGGGGGCTAGATCAGCCCTGAATATGAGAATTTTCGTGTAGAAATGAAATCAGTTTCATGTGGACTATTCATTGAGGTATTGGGAGTAATGAGCATAGAAATATACATAAGTTTGTACATTCATGATGAAAAAAAAAAATGTTTAATAAAAATTAACAGTTTTCCCAACGAAGAAACAACAGTGCTTTAAACTAAAGGAAATTCTGGCAGTTTTAATTTGCAACGGAAATATAACATAAAATGTCCGAGCAATCAAACACGTTTATTTCAACAAAAATATATGTACCCTACTTTCTTACTTTCGTATATTTTTAAAGCTTACCGACGAAATATAATTCCAGGAAACTTTTTTAGGTCTTGTAGTACAACCAAAACGTATCACACAGAAGTAATAACATTATGCACAGCACTCACTGGAGATGTTTTGGGTGTTCCAAAATGGAAGCCGCGCAGGCGCTGATGCATCACGTTCATGAGCTTAGGGTGTCTTCTCTCCCTTCCTTCCTCTATGCCTAAGCTGTAGAAAATTAGAGGCCCCAAGCTGTGGAAATTTAAGAGACCTCAAAAATTTTAGAGTCGAAATTTATGTATATATCGCTACAGATTTTTAGTTGTATTTTTATACAACGGTGCGCGAATTCGTAATAAATAGACAGAGAGTAAATGAACTGATTTAATAACTGAGGCAATAAGTTTATATGAATAATATATAAATTTAAGTATCAGCCATTTGATACACCAATACGTTAATCAACTTCATTAAATGATGCTCACATTTATTAAAAACTAGTTGATAAATTAATATAACATTCGAAAACCGAATCACAATTGAAAGCACTGGTACAATTTTTACCAATCACTTTACCATTGGTTATACATCACATAGAAATGACGCTCTCTACACAGATGAAAGATGCACTGTTGATCTATTTCGAGACAAAACTAATATACCACCATATATAGACAACTGTCAATCGTCTTGGTGCACACACCAAAGGAAACTCTTCTTTTTATTCACTATTACCACTCGCTACTGTATTTCATGACTTGAAAAAAATAGTTTTCCAATACAATCATTACGTAATTCACACTAGAGGCCCTATATAGGTAGAGGTTGGCCATCTCAAAATTGGACGCCATGTTTTGTCGTTGCTCGGATTGTTTAGCTTGCATAGCTGAATGGTATTGCACGAATACTTATGGATTCATGAAATAGGTGATAGGAATTAATGAAATGATAGGAATTAATGATATATTAGGGTAATATTTGATACAGATTTCAATGTTCATGATTATGACTTTTTTTCTTTAAAAAAAAAGATATAATTTCATTTTGTTGTCGAACTTTTTTGTTTATAAAAATAAATAAATAAATAGATAAATACCCCCTCAAGCAGCTGCTTTCCACAGAGGTCTGACAGGAGCCTGTCAGTTTATATGCCAAAGTAGAAGGTCTGAGAGGATGGCAGGACCTCAGCAGAAAAACGACACATACATCCATGCCTTACCCGGGGCTTGAACCCAGGTCCCTTAGATCAGTAGCCAAGCGCGCTAACCACTCGGCCACGGGACGGCTTTGTTTATACAGATAAATAATAAAAAATCCTTTTTGTGTTAGATAGGAATTAATGATATATTACGATTTGCATTTTTCGAATCTCCCAAAAGTTATAACTGCGCCCTCTAACGGTGGAATATTTTGAAAATTCCAAAATATCAAACGAATATTACAAAAGATGTAGTTATGTTAGAAGTTTTAAATTTTGGTGTTGAAATGTGAAGGTTACGAAGTTACCATTGGCAACAATCGCTTGACCCTTTAGACCCGCGGGGGGGGGGGGGAGGTGAATGCAACTTTTTTTTCTTTAAATAGAAAAGTGTACGTTTTTACAGATAAATTTAAAATTCTTTTTGGGATGGACAGGTATTGATGAAATACTACAATTTGCATTTTGCGAATTTCTCAAAAGCTATAATTGCGCCCTCTAACGGTGGAAAAGATCGAAAAATCCAAAAAATTTTAAACGAATATTGCAAACGATTGTAGTTATGCTAGAAATTTGAAAGTTTGGTCGTGGAATGTGACAGTCTTGAAAATTCCATTGACAACATTGAGTTGACCCTAAGCCCAAGGTAGGGATGAAACGGAACGGTTTTGTTTTAAGAGATAATTGGAAATCTCTTTTTTAGTTAGTTACTAATGAAATGTAATTCGCATTTTCAAGTTTAGTTTTAATTTATGTCATTAGAAATCACTAAATATCGAAACTGCAAAACTCTTAACGAATGTTTCAAGTGATTTCTTTATGGTCGAAATTTCGGCAGTAGAGTTCTGTTATGGTAGAAATTCCACTGACAGCAATTATCTGCCCACTATTTTCAGAGGAGTGAGAGAAAAGCAACTTTCAAAATTTAAGAACTAAAAGAATAATACTTTTTATGCTTTTTTTTAGCATTTTCCGTCTTTTTCCACCGCTAGAGGGAGCTATTAAAGCTATTGAAAATTTTCAAAATTGCTAATCACAATATTTGTTCGACACCTATCCAACCCAAAAAGAATTATTCATTTAGCTCTAAAAGTAAAAAAATTGATTGTCTATTGATGGAGAGACAGGTGGAAAGACAGATGGACAGACAACAGTTAACAGAGAGATGGACAGACAGACGAACAAATACTGGCATAGGCAGACGACAAAGAGAAAACATTAGCTCGTTTTTCAAACGAACCTTAAAAGAAATTTGTTGGTTTTCAGTTAGCTCGTTTCACTTTTGCAGGCGTTTGCCGTCTTCTGATGGAGTTTCTTGGGGAAAATTATTCATTAAATTATTTCTTTAAGTGAAATTTTCACACCCAAATGCAGCGCATTGAGGCATTCATAAAATATCACAGCATTTATAAACAAAAAAAAGTGGTAGAAATATATAAAACTATAACAACTGAGAAGTTTTAACTTGGTACATACACTAACTCATAGGCTTTGGTCTCACGACAAAACATGGCGTCCATAAACCACGTGACTCAATCAACCAATGGCAGTGAATCACTGAGATATAGTAAGCGGTCACGCTTTCATTATTGTACGTTTATAGTCCGCTTCAACATTTATTGTTCTGATTGAAGGGACGATTAAGAAAAGACATGATAATGACTGGGTGAAAATGTTATAGAAATATATCTACAGCTAAGCAGAACAGGGTTTGCACAATAGATTTTTTAAAGTATTAAAAAACGCTTTAACGCTGTACAGTAAAACTATATGCATTTTTGAGGGGCCCCCTCATATTGTGAGGCCCTTAGTTAGCTTATGCATGGGGCCGGTCCTGACTAGAAAGATTTTAAGCAGTGTGGCGTACTGGAAGACCACAGTGGACTACTGGCATTTTTCAAGTTTTCATTTGTTTCATTTGTATTGAGTTTTAACTAAGTTTTCATTTGTTTAACATTGCTGTCGACGACTAAATTTAAGACGTTAGGCCATACTTGACATTTGAGCCATTTTACGGCCGATGATTGGCAATGGTTTTAGTTGTTTAAAAATAATCAATCCCGATAGATGTCGCTGCGATTTTTCGATTGACTCATTCGAGAAATACGGTGATGGAGGTTACACGTCAGTTTAAAGTTGGCATGTGTATAGAGAAGGATGGGATTTAAATTTTCATATAGCGTCACTGATTGTTAATGCAGATTATCCGTATTTGAAATTTAATAATGTGTAGGACTATTAAAAAGGAAGAAAAATTATGAAGAACAGCTGCTGTGTAAAGAAGCTTTTTGTGATCAGCTTTCTGTGTCTCCTGTGGTGAGTAGGAAAAGTATAATAAATATGGTGATTTTGGTATTGTTAAGCTAAACGAGTCGGTCCCGTGGCCGAGTGGTTAGCGCGCTTGGCTACTGATCTACGGGACCTGGGTTCGAGCCCCGGGTAAGGTATGGCTGTTTTGTGTCGTTTTTCTGCTGAGGTCCTGCCATCCTCTCAGACCTTCTACTGTGGCATATAAACTGACAGGCTCCTGTCAAGACCTGTGGCAAGCAGCTGCTTGAGGGGGTATTTATTTTTATTAAGCTAAACGTATTCACAATTTCATTTTAGGAAGATTTCAGTTCAGTGCTTACTTAGGATCTGTATTACTCAGCTGCAAATTAATAAGATGCAGGAATGTAATTTTATTTCAAGTGTTATAAATTGACATGTAGCATCAGTTTGACAGTAAGAGACATTTTGTAACTGGAATAAAAAGTAATGAAACATGAAGTGAATTTAAAAACATGAAATTTTAGAGAATGTTTAAGAGCTTAATATCAGAATAATACACAATATTTCTGCAGTAAAGAGCAAATGTATGCTGTTAACAACTTTTGGGGTTAGGGAGATGGATTCAAATTTTAAATAGCATATGTCATTTGATATTTTCATTGAGTATGAAGTTGGTAATTTTGTTATGGAAACTATGCTTTAAATGGTTGGTAGGTAGCTGTGCATAAAACTGGCAGTGCAAATAGCATGTGAATACATTATGGCTATTATCACAAATGATTGAATAAAATATAACATTTAAAAACAGTCTTGAGTAAGTATAATGTAACATTTTGTTCTTGCAGTACCAGTACAAAGTAAAATCTTTTCCCCAGTATCATTTATTTACTGCAGAATAGATTTCAAATAATCGCAAGGTAAAGTTGTAAAAAGTTTATTAACTTTTGAATAGAAATGAATGGAATTCTCTCGTGAAAACTATCTTGTGTAATGTTTCTTAATATTTTATCAATGGCAAGGCAGTAGTACAGATCGCGGGCCTCAGCCGCCATTTTGTTTTTGACGCAACGTAACAAAACGGCCCTTTTAGTTGATTCCCACAACCCCCGAGACCCTAACCCAAATGGGTTTCTAGAAAAAAGATTGTTTTTTTCGTTACCATAGTAACGAACAATCCGAGTTTACGTCAAATGCAAAGTACTGTTACCATGGTAACGGTAATTTGCATTGTAAAGAAACAATGTAACAAAAAAAACCCTGTGATTTGACTAAAAACATCCCACACAATCACATATTCTTAAAAAAACCCATAAACAATGAAAATAAAGTTGCCTTCCCATATACTACAAATACCTGAAATACCCCCCCTCCCCCACACACACACACCTCTTTCTCCAATAATTAAATCACTACACAAATATATTTCCACAAACTAAAATGATCAATCCAGTCACACATACGATAATTAGCCTAAATAAATGACTGGAATTAATGAAATTGAACACGTCTCAAAAACAAGTTCATCATCGACAATGCATCGCCGACCGGCATTATAAAATAGCCCCCAAAACTAAATATCGTCATAACACACACCAAAAAGCAAAAAATCGGGAACATTGCACCGCTGACCGAATTATAAAAAAGCCCCAGAACTAAATAATGTCCTCCCAGGTAACACAAACTGAAAAACATGAAAATCGGAAACAGTGCACCACCGACTGAATTATAAAAAAGCCCCAAAACTAAATAATGTCCACCCAGGCAACACAAACTGAAAAATATGAAAATCGGGAACAGTGCACTGCCGACCGAATTATAAAAAAAGCACCAAAACTAAATAATGTCCTCCCAGGTAACACAAACCAAAAAACATGAAAATCGGAAACAGTGCACTGCCGACCGAATTATAAAAAAGCCCCGGAACTAAATAATGCCCTCCCAGGCAACACAAACAAAAAAACATGAAAATCAGAAACAGTGCACCGCCGACCGAATTATAAAAAAAAAAAACTGACGAAATAAACATCTTGCAGCTCAAATAACCCTCCCCTAAATTACATTGTCGTTTTACCTCTAAGTCCCACTTTTTTCCCACACCATGGGCTAAATGGCGAGGTCACATGAACCCCGAAGGCTCACAGAAGGTAGGGGGAGGGTACCCACTGAAACAGCTGTTGGGAGACAGATGGTAACTTCATGTCAAGGCCATCCAGTGTGTTCTTTAACGTAAACAGATTAAGACTCTCTCCCACACAGGGCCACGGCTTAATGTCCCAACCGACGGACGGTGGTATTTCCAAACCTATCGGTGTCCCCTACTAATCATGGGCAGGGTTGGGAAATTTGCTGAGATAAATCTAAACGCTGACCCAGCTCGGACTCGAACCTTGGAACTACATATTACAAGCCTGGCGCGCTACCGACTCCGCCACGCTCACCCCACCCCTAAATTTTTCATTTCCTGATTCTATGAAAAACTGCTGTTTTTTCAAACACCGACAATTCTACAATACCCATAATTACTATATCAAAAAGCTGCCAAATGTTTCCACATATTAATGATAAATCATATAACTAAATTTAAAAGACTCCTAAATATACAACAAAATTAATAAATCACTATAATACATTAATAATTACCATACTACATGTAACTACTAAAAAACATTCAATTCACCCCAAACTATTCCTACGAAATACATGTGTTTTTTACTATTGCCATTTTCAATCCCACATGCAAAAACTTGCATTCTTTCCCCCAAGCATACTCCCCCACTACACGGGCCCCAAAATATCTTTAATAACTAATTATAAACCATATCTTAACCAACTTTCAAAAACAAAAAGATAGAACATATTAATTATTCGTATCCTACCTATCACTGAACCCCCCCCCCCATATTAAATATATAATACATATGCACTTACCTCTAACCATTTAGGTATGTTATCCAAAGAAGTCATCAAGCAAAAATGGCGAAAAAAAACCAAACGTAACTTCACACTCTCGTCAAATCACACACATAACACGTGACTCCACATTACCCACCCCCCAAAAAAACAAATCAAAGAGACATAGGCCACCAACAGTTACGTTTCTACGTCATGCTTTACAAATTGACATTATACTTTACACTTCGATGTCACACGCCTCTTGAGCAATGCCATCTATCAGGTGAGGACCGTAACCACTACACGGGCCAATGGCAAAATACCTGTCTTTACTATATATTTTATATAAAACACTTCGTTTTATGCATAATATCAAGATAAAATTCTAATTGTTTAGAGAGAAATTGAATAAGGTAAGATGTAAACCTACACAATAGAACTTTGCATTACTGGTTATTTCTCAGTATTTCGCCAAAAGTTTGAAAATGCCAGTACCCTACCATGGTTTGCCTGTAAAATCTTGGTAGTACTCTTGGTTTATGATAAAACCAACAGAAGAATTTATATATAGCACTTTTTTTAACCATAATTTGCAGAATATTTCACAGGCAACACTAATTATGTTAATGTTTTACTACCATTGGTATGTTGATCAGTTTGACATTTTATTGTGATAACCAAGCTTATCAGGAGTGATTGTGATAATCATGCATGTTTTTTGCAAAAATAAAACTAACTAAAAGTTTTTTGCAGTAATGTTTGCCAGAACGGGAAATGTGTGAATTAGAAATAAACTGACAGTATTTTATATGTAAATTCAAGAGTCAGGTACACACAGCTAGATAAAAAGGTACAAAGATTAAATTGCCTTTTTATCTAGATAAGTGTATGCCGCTTCATCCAAATGCTAAAGGCACAAAAATGATTAATCCGCATTAAGTATACTGTCATAAAAGCTGTAATTGTCCATTTCCTACATATCTGTTATGCTGTTTGAAATCTCACACATGAGCACTTGAAATCTATTTGTAATGTGAAATTTGCCACTTCCAACTGTTTTAGATGGAAAGTCTGCCATGGAGATAGATAAAGTTAGGAGCACTTGAAATCTACTTGTAATTCAACTGTTTTGGATGGAGAGTCTGCCATGGAAATAAAGTTCTTAAGTAATCCTTGTTCTCTGACCTGCAGTTTTTAATGCAAAGGATCTTCATGCAAGCAGCTGCAGTAGTATGGCAATAGCTTGGTTGGTACTTTGGCTTGGGGAATGAATTTGTCACATAAGATTCACAGCTATTTGGGCATTTCTAGTTAACTGTTACATATAGATCCATTTGATGGCATTACATAGAGAGTTAGTTATGTTTTTTGCCTCAGTGTTTTCAGCAGTCACACAATGGGATAACATCACTGTACTTAGCTCATATTTTATTCCTGAGGCATCAAATATAGAACAAAGTCTTGCACCAAACCACTGATTAATTAAGGATGAACAAATTAAACATGGTTCATTAGGTTACATCTATTAGTCTGAGAATAAGTTGTTTTGCTTCCTTTGCTGATTGGTTGCAAATTAGTTAGGTAGGTTTATTCTCCATCACTAGATTCATATTACATCCAAAGGCAAATCTCCAATGAAATTTCCAAGTTTTACACAACTAATTTCTATATCACATTATTCCAGAAATAAGTTCACATAAGATCACTCGCATAAATCCACTGAATGTGAACATTACATGGTCTTGACCATTTTCCGTGGAAAACGTTTTCCTTGAATAGGTGTCTGAGCTTTGTTTCTGCAGCAGCAGTTTAATGGCTGACATATTTATGACAAGCATTGTAACAATGGCCAGGAGCTTGACACTCTAAGTGAATATATATTCCCATTTCTTTAAAATATAATTTCCTTGCTTTGGTGGGAGCTTTAAAAATTGACAGCAGAAATGTGACTTATTGGAATCTCTGTAAGCCTCTTTGAAAGGCCATTGATTAGTAGCTTAATGGTTAGAACATGTGACATCCATCAGGAGTTACAGTAGAGCTTCACAGTGCATTAATTAAAATTAAATCAATATCTTTAATACTCGGACTCTATTAAATGTTTTAAAGTACCTTAACAAAAGTTCTGGGCTACCTAGTATCAAAAGTGATGATTGAGATTTTATGTACTGTAGAGGATGGGTAGTGAGAACAACTTCAGAGATGACAGTTGATAGTGAGTGGCAAGTTCATTTTTCAAGCTCTTGCTGGCAAGTGATGAGTCACAATAGGTGTGAAGGTGATTCGGTAAGTTGATTTTATGGTACTTATGGTAGCATAGACTGCTTAAAAGTGTTGAGATCTACGATGTGCATTTCATGCCCTTTGGGTGCATTGTCAGGTGGCAAGTGAGCAGCTTAAGGCATTGCATTAGGAGCAACTTGTCAACTACTTCTAACACAATGCCTTAAGCTGCTCACTTGCCACCTGACGATGCACCCAAAGTAAGAGCGTGAAATATACATCGTGGATCTCAAAACTTTTAAGCACTCTATACTATCACAAGTATCAGTAGATATTATTGACAATACTGCAATCATGAAACTTTGATCAGAAGAAAAAAATAATAATCACCTTCTGCACTTCTCCTTGTGAACTTGTTACTCGCTATCAACTGTCATCTCTGAAGTTCTCACTACCCATCCGCTATGACATGTAAAATCTCATTCATTACTTTTGGTACTAAGTAGCATAGAACTTTTGTTAAAGTGCTTTAAAACATTTAATACTGTCAGAGAGTATTAAAGATATTGATTTCATTTTATCAGGAAGTCATAAGTGCATACATATATCACACAGCTCAAAAGTAATATTTCTTTTAAATTTGATCTTCATCTATAAAAGTAATTTCATTACCTTTCAACTCAACACTGAGAAATTCACTAAGTAAATTGTAATTCTTTAAGCCTATTCGTTGCCTTTTTTGTTTTTGCTTCTTTGCTCTGATCATTCTTTATACTATGAAATAGGCAGATAACTGAATTTGCACATGAGCCACTCTGTCAGAGAAAGTCAAGATCTTGAGAAAACAGATAATTAATGATTGCATTTCTTGTTACTCCTAATGATGCTGCCCAATCAATGGGGCCAGGGTGGCTCAGTTGGTAGTGCGCCAGGCTCGTAATCTGTAGTTCTCAGGCTCAAGTCCCAGCTGTGTCAGCGTTAAAATTTCATCATCATCATCATCAAGCAGCTATGGGCTACTGAGGTCCAACCAAACCGTGCAATTTAGTTCACCAAGCATCTCTGTACTGAGCTACATCTGCTGCATCCGGCCACTGCACACCAATTCTTACAAGGTCCTGTTTGACATTGTCTGCCCACCGCATCCTAGGTCTCCCCCTCTTTCTGAGGCCTCTAGGCACACTGTTCATAACCCTATTCACCAATCTATAATTATCCATACGGGCAACATGGCCAAACCAGCAGAGTCTCTCTCTGCACAATATGCTGCTTAAAGGAGGTTGCAGACTCCTTTGCCTAACCTCATCATTAGTT
Organism: Ryuthela nishihirai; assembly: GCA_038380435.1. Classification (NCBI taxonomy): domain Eukaryota; kingdom Metazoa; phylum Arthropoda; class Arachnida; order Araneae; family Heptathelidae; genus Ryuthela; species Ryuthela nishihirai. Next base: position 65,043,564 of record JAWZYU010000002.1, read on the forward strand.
ACAAAGTTGAACCACATAATGCCCAAGATACTACGTAAGCATCTAGAATCTAAAGCATCTAGTTTCCTGTTATCTTGTTTACAAAGTGTCCAAGTTTCACTACCATAACTAACCTTAGAAAGAACAAACTATTATACAGTATAATTTTAGTCTTTAGGTGTATATGCCTATTTCTCCACACTCTCCATAGATTCTTAAAAGTCCCGACACCAATCCCTATTCATCTGTTAATCTCATGCCACACATCACCAGTAACTGTTACATAGCTCCCAAGATAATAAAACTGTGACACCTGCTCAAAACTGCAACCATTCAAATTAACTGAATCACAGCCTGCCTGACCAATTTTCATCACTTTAGTTTTCTCTCTGTTTATAACCAAACCTACTCTACTACCAGTCTCATCAACAGCTGGAATGAAAGAGTTCATCTCATCAACATCATTTGCCAAAAGGCCTAAATCATCAGCATAATCTAAATCAGAAATTTTCGTATCTCCAGCCCATTTAAGGCCAAAATTTTTCCCATGAAGTGAATTTCCCATAACATAATCAATTTCCAAACTAAAGAGAATAGGAGACAAAATGCACCCTTGTTGAACACCATAAGTAATGCTAAACCAATTGCTGCAAGCCTTACCAACTCTCACACATGACTCAGTGTTATTATAGAGAGCTTTCATTATGTTAACTAACTTGTGTGATATACCATATGATCTCACAGTCAACCATAAATTATGTCGATCAACAGAGTCAAAAGCCTTTTGAAATCAACATAGCTAGCAACCAAAGGTTTCTGAAACTCTAAACATTTCTCAAGAATCTGCCTAAGTGAAAATATCTGATCCACACATCCCCTACCACTTCTGAATCCACATTGCTCATCACCCAATTGACTGTCAACCAGATTCTTAATTCTATTAAGCAAAATCATGCAAAGAACTTTCCTGGAACAGAGAGTAGGCTGATACCCCTATAGTTATCACAAAAACTGCGATCATCTTTTTTTGAAAATAGGGATAGGGATAATAATAGCTCTGGTAAAATCCTTAGGAACCATGCCTTTATCATAAAAAGTATTCAAAATTTCAGTCATCCAAGTGGTAACAGAAACATTCTCAGCTCTAAGCATTTCCATGGTAATTTCATCTACACCTGGGGATTTATGAAGTTTAAGTTTAGAAATAGCCAAAATAACTTCGGATTGTGTTATAGAGCCAACATCAAAGTCACTAATGCATCTATCATCATTGCAAACAATTGGAGTAGAACTAACCACATTGTTTAGAACATCACTGAAATGCTCAGCCCACCTAGCCACGACAGAATCCTCACCTTCTATCACCTTATCTTGTTTATTCTTTAATCCCTGTATACCTGTCCGTTTTCTACCACACCAAACATTAACTATCTGGTACAGCTCTCTGCTGTCTAACTGCTTCCTCGGCTTTGTCAGCCAAGCCATCAAGCCAGAGATTTTTATCAGCAGCTAACTGACCCTTTAGACGTTTATTAAGCTCTGTAATGCTTTCTATTAGGACTACTAGGGTATTGATTAAGGACATTCCTGCAGTTCTTTCTTTCTGAAAGCCTTTTTTGCTTAATCACCTAAATTATTCTGTTAATCAAGTGCCTTATCACTCAAATAATTCTGCCTTCTCTGCTCCTTTTTTCCTAAAAGAGTACTGTTTGTTCCTAAAAAGCCTGTTTAAAATGGTCCCATTCTTCTTGAACTTCTGTGGTAAGCAAACCATGACTGTCATAATGACTAAGTAACCTATCATGGTAAGCTTTAGCTCTAATGGTCTTTCAGAGCTTCAGTATTAAAGGTAAATTTTTTAACCCTATCACAACACTTTTTAAGTTTAAGTTGCAAGACACTTTTAACTAGGCAATGATCAGATCCAATTTCAGCTCCCCTATATGCCCTGGTATTCCTAACAGAACTAGCCCATTTGCTGTTAATTAATATATAATCAATTATACTCTTATACAGCCCATCAGGTGAAACCCATGTGTACTTATGTATGTCGCAGTGTTTGTAATAAGTGTTAGTTATTCTGAAACCATTGAGTTTACTTACCTGTAGGAGACTGAGAGATTTTCCCTCCAAAGAAGCCCACCAGTGCAGCAAATTGAGGATCCATAATCCAGCTCAGAGCCTTAATTCAGTCCTGTGGGTTTATATGGTCAGCACCAGGACCCTGTATGGTTGACCACTCCTCAGCAGGGTAGAAAAGAAAGAAAAGTATCCAAAGTTGTCCAGATCAGTAGGCCACACTAAACTGGTAAACCTACTCTTCCATTCACTTCCATAAGAGAGTATCTCTTTTGAAAGGTCTGCACCACGAGAAGGCGGGGTCGGACATTAGGTGCTAGGCCTGACCGGTTCTATGCATCATCACAGTGGATTGGTGCAAAGCTCTCCTTCCAGTGACTTCCTTGCTACCATTCGAAATTTATCTCTGCAAAATTCCCTGCCCTGCCCACAGTCAGCAGGGGACACTTGGAAATGCCGTCATCTGTCGGATGGGATGATAAGCCTTGGCCCCGTGTGAGGGAAAGCCATACCCTGTGCACATTAAAGACATGCTGGATGGCCTTGATGGGAGGCTACCATCCGTCTCCCAACAGCTGTTCCAATGGGGGTTTTCCATTTGGGTTGGGGTTCCAACCCAACCCAAAGCCCGATCACTGCTGAAAACACAAAAATTATTCAGGCTAATATTAGTCATGACTTTAACCAATTGAAGTTTTTGGCCTCATGCAGTTCTCCTTATCAGCACATTGCATTTGGTACCTGAATTAATGAGGACATGTTGAATAATGTCCCCAACATTATTCTATGATGGGGGCAGCTATATGGATTATCCAGCGGATGTAATGTGAAAAATTTAGGACATAATTAAAATGAAGGAAAGGATATAGTGTATGCTACATCATTATGGTATTTTAAGATGGTTTGATGTACAAAGTCTTTACCTGCCAGGTAGCTGAAACATGTTTACTTCACCTATTTACTATCCCTATTTAAAGCTATTATTTTACTTTACTTCACCTATGGTATATATTTATATTCACCTATTGTATTATACTAATATATTTTACTACACCTATTTAGTCCAATAGCATGATACAACAGCACCATTACACAACCAGTGCTTATAACATTTTTTGTGGCATTTAGAGGAAGAAAGAGGGATAACAGTGTAATCTTCCCTAATCTTTGTTCCCTTGGGGTCCTTGTTACCTAGCCATTTAATCCATTGTGTGCAAAAAAGTACTCCTCAAAAGTAAAATAAGCCAACTCTTTAAAAATATGTTTTTTGTCTTTACGATGATAGATTTATTGAACTTGAACAGGAGACAGAATGCTTGTATTATTGTTTTATTTTTCTGAGCCTTTCAGCTCAGTCAATGCATATTCAGTAGGCTGTTTGTATGTAGAGTGTGTCCTTATGCATAAACTATGTAAGGTAAGGCAAAGGTCCACAGACCTTTTTTCTTGTTTTGATGGAGTGGTCGTTGCCTGTGAAATTTTTCTGTAGAGCTTTGAAACACCCTGTATATTTCACTCCTAGGTCTGGTATCTGTAACCCAATCATCTGTTTTATTTTTAATATTTCCAGTGTATCATCACACCTTCAAGGTAAATGGTACTAAAAGTTGCATATCACTGTGTTATATTTGTTTAACCCTTTCAGTACCATACTGGCCCAAAACGGCCAAGATTTTAATGGACTCTGAAACTGTTAAGCTGGTCCAGTATTGTTGCTTCTCACTTGGCACTAGAGTTAAGTACGGTGTTGTTGTACTTTGCTGCCTCTGTGGTATGAATCACTGGTTGTCATTCATGCTCCTATTAATGCACTGTGCTGTTTGCCTATATGAGATGTTGGTGACCAGGCATTGCGATGTGTTTCGTACTGTCCACTTTGACATGTCATCAGGCAGGCACTTTTCTGGCAGTGGGATGAGATAGAGACATGATGCGCTCGATCGGTCTTGTATTAACTATCTTGTTTTCTTAAGTTTGCCCTTTAATGAGTTCTGAATTACTTCTGTTAACCATTAAACAATTATGTTTCATAACACAAAATGTAGACATCACAGTACTCAAAATGAAATGTTCATTTCTTGTCCTGATATGATTCATTGTTGTTTATACAATTCTTATTAATATTAATGGCAATGTGAAGCTGATATGATGAGGATGAAGTATGGATTAGCTCAAGCTACTTGTGTTTGTTGACGAAAGTAGTGGCAAAAATATTGTATCTAGAATATTACATAATTATGTACAAAAATTAACTGAAACAATTATAAGTATAAACGCATGCAAAAATCAAGAACAATAAAATGCAAATGGGATAAAATTAAAATATGCAGAAATTCAAAAACAAGGCAAAGTGTTTAACATACTTTGCAATTAGCATTAATTATGTTACAGGATACTTAGTAATCCAGCTGCAGTTACTGATGACTAAATAAATGCTTCAAATGACACCAGACCATGGAATAACAGATCTAAAGTTGCAAATATCAAATACATGTCACAAAATATTTCCTGTGAATAGCCAAAACCATAAAAACCAAAGGCTTATAGTATTTAATTGAAACACTGCTATCAAAATGTGTATTGGTTTGTTACATGCAAAACATATTACAGTAAAATGAAGAAATTTGGAATTGAAAGAAGATATCAATGCTCACTTGCACTAGAGTGCAAAGTATAAGGACTGGATTCATCTGTCGAGGGGGCAAGGGTTGTCTCAGTAGGCAGGTCACCAGACCTGTAATCTGTAATTCCCAGGTTCAAGTCCCACCTGTGGCAGCATTGAGATTTATCTCTGCTAAACCCCCACCCTGCCCTATGTCAGAAAGGAGACACTGATGGGCTTTGAAAGGCCACTGTCATCAGATGGAATGTTAAGCCATAGCCCCATATGTAAGAGAGCCATACGCTGTGCACATTAATGAACGTGATGGGAGGCTGCCATGTCATATAATAACTGCTCCATGAATCCCCTTCCCCAAACTTCTCTGAACCCTTGAAATCCTTATGATCTTACCATTTAGCCCATTGTGTGCAAAAAAAGTGTGATTCAGAGGTAAACAACCCAATCATAAGCTACACACCATATTCCATCTACCAGTCATCTTAGTGTTCTGACTTCATCATTCACAGCAGAATGTTAGTGCTTTGTTTCAGAACTATACCTTGTCTCTTGCCTGTAGGAAAATGTTTGCTCTTGCTAATCCATGTAACATATAGACTGGATGTCACCCTGAGGAACACAATATTCTTTTTCCTCTGCTGAAAAAACACAATATTCTTTTCCCTTGGTTCTTAGCCAAAATCTGATTTAAGGGGAAATTCAAAATTGACACCATATTAAGAAATTAGACCCGAAATATGTCCCATCAGAAATGATACTGAACTCTACAGATAAAGATGCAATAAATACTCTTGTAAAAATAATTGTTGCTGAAATGATGGGAATTAAACCTGCAACTCTCCAGATTTGCTTCCAAGATGTGACCTATAAACCTTTCACTGGATGTTGTGTACCTTATGCCATCTATACTTCAGGATAGGAACTTATTTTCAATTGTTGCTAAGGATTCAGATCTTAATGAGGAAGTCACTCACATTTAAGTGTTATTTATTAAAAATATAAATATATCTGGAGAGTTGCAGGTTGAATTCCTGCCATGTTGGCAATAAATTTTTTCACAAGAGTATTTATTGAATTCTATATGTACAGGTAATCTGTGTATTTACTATGGATGGATAATAACGATAATATTGATTATCACTGTCAGTAACTATTCAAGTATCCAAATTAGTATTTGTAAATGTTACCAAGGTAGCTGAAAAATCTGGTACTTGCATTCTAAGTCATGTAAATTCATGTCCAGCTAGAAGATTACACAATCCCTCTGGTGAATATTGTCAGTTTTACTTTTACATACTCTAATGTGAAAATCCCAGCTAATGGATGATTAACAAAATGTAAATAGTAATATATCATTACTTCTTAAACAAAAAAAATCTTGTTTGAAAACTTCTCTTAAAACAGAAAAGCTGCATTTTACCACATCTGGGGAAGAGGAAGAATTCTGCTGTCAGTGTAAACCCTTTGACCACCCTTACTCTAAGGCTAACCAAATTGTGCAATTTTCTTCCCATATTTGTGTAACCTGAGCTAATCCTGTTGCATTTTGTCACTGAAGGCCAATTCTATCAAGGTACTAATTTCATTCTGGGCCTCCCTCTTTTTCAGAAGCTTTTAGAGATACTTGTTCATAACTCTGTTTGCTATTCTGTAGTTCTGCATATGGGTAATTTGTCAAACCAGTGCAGCTCTCTGTACACAAGATGCTGTTCAAAGGTGGTTGCTACTCTGTCTAAACTCATTATTAGCTCAAAGGTCAAACCACCTAATGCCCAAGATACGGCATAAACATCTACAATCAAAGTCTCCAATTTTCTTTTATCTTACAAGGTATCTAAGTTTTTCTACCATAGCTAACTTTATGAAGGACTAAACTACTGTACTATACAGCCTAATTTGAGTTTTCAAGTTTATGCTTATTTTTTCACAATTTCCACAGATTCTTATAGATCCCAGGAGCAATGTGCATTCTTCTGTTTGTTGCACATTACCAATATTTATCACACAACTCCCAAGATAAACTGAGAAACTTGCTTGAGGATAAGATTGCAATTGCACTGGTAATCAAGTGTTAATTGGTTTTGATATAGGAGAATACTATTATACCTCATCTTTCAAAAGTGAAATATAGCTTTTAGCCCTCATTCAGTGGTCGCCATTGGAGACTGATGATGACTGTTGTCTATCCTGTCGGTTTGACTCACGTTTTACTTTTGTCTCTGGAGAAATCTAGTAAAATAATAAATCCTTTCAATTGGAAGTCATCATTTTTGAACTGAAAAAAAAAAATACATACTTTACCCAATTTTCGATATTGAAGAATTAAAAGTGATTATTTGTTTCGCGATACGAGAAGCATTTCGAACCAGTTTTTAGGTTTCAGTATTTTTTCTTCATTCGTGTTTTTTTTTTTGAATTTGCGAAGCTTAAAAACTTCTAATTAATTTAACTTTAAATTTCTTTGTGTGAATCGCCAGGCTCGTAATCTGTAGTTCCCAGGTTCGAGTCCCAGCTGGATCAGCGTTGAGATTTATCTCCGCAAAATTCCCCGCCCTGCCCACGGTCAGTAGGGGACACCGATGGGCTTGGAAAGGTCGCCGTCCGTCGGATGGGACGTTAAGCCGTGGCCCCGTGTGCGGGAGAGCCATACCCTGTGCACGTTAAAGAACACGCTGGATGGCCTTGACGGGAGGCTACCATCTGTCTCCTAACAGCTGTTCCAGTGGGTCCCTCCCCCAACCTTCTCTGAGCCTTCGGGGTCCATGTGACCTGGCCATTTAGCCCGTGGTGTGCAAAAAAGTGCCGCTCAGAGGTAAAACAACCCAACCCAACTCTTTGTGTGAATCTTTTCGATTCGTTCTACTGCGCAGTAGAATTTCGATTAAGTGGGATTAAACGATATCCGCATTACCGAAAATATGGATATATCACGGAAAAATGCATAAAATGTTTGTTTAACTTCTCTCATACCATAATATATATACCTAATAATATTATTTTAATTATTGATTTACAGCTTTAATATGAAAATTATGTACAACACAGTATGAATAAAAATAATCAGTTCGGATAACAGATTTTCCGGTGTTACTAAGCTTTTTTTTTCCAGGTTTTTAGGTATTCATATAAATTTATTTTAATTCAGCAAAATCAATTATTCCATCGACTGTTGTTATATGCTTATTAAAAATTCTTGTGCAAAAAACTTCAGACTGTTTGGAATTGTTATTTAAATTCAGTGCAAAACGACACTTGCGTCAATTAACTGTTCCTATTTTATCTTCAGAAACGTTGTTGCTGCCAATGGCGAACAACTCTCGTATGACGACAGACATTTAACTTTCAACTTGTGCATAGCATCACTTTGCCAAGAGCCCTCAGACATTCATGCTGCTGTTTACTTATTGAGTCGGAGGCTTTTTCTTACCGGAGATTCACGCATACAATTGTAATCGCTACGTGGGAAAGTGCGCCTTGTTTTAATTTCTCGCTTGGCAGGACAATTAGTTTATTCAGTACCATTTTGGTGCTGCTGCTTTTAATGATGCAGTGTTTCTGCTTCCGTTCTTTAACAACCTTCTTACCATCAGTTAAGTAACTAGTTCCTGTTGGTTAGGTCAGCAACCTCTTCGCATGACCAATCCAACCTGATTTTTGAAACTTTTCACTAGTTATTCCGAGTTCACTCAACATTTATTCTTTTACGTCTGGTGTTGCAAGAGTTTTTTTTTTGTGATATTTCCTGCTGCAGAAGTCTGCTCAGAGGTAAAAACAACCCAACCTATAGTAATAGGGAATCAGATTCAGAGCTCAGTAACTACTTAAATTTTTGTTCGAAAAAGAGTAAAATGTGATCTAAATCAAATGTTATATAAATTTCGATTTTCGAAATATTTATTCGGTATTTAACAAGTTATGAAAGCTGGAATATTTGAAGTAGTACTGCCATTTATAATAATAAAACGTAAAAATAAATTCAGATATGTTAAAAGGAAACCAATATCCATCATATTAAGTTTTACTAAAATATATATAGTCGTACTTTTATCAGCTTGCAGCACTGATGATGGACATGGAAAAGCTACCGTCATTCAGTTGGTTCATTAATTCGATGCAGAAGAGCCATATACTGTACACGTTAAAGAACATGCAGGATGGTCTTGAGAGGTTATCATCTGTTCTCTAACAGGTGTCCGGTGTCATTCTCTGAAACATCAATGATTATGAGACTGACGCGCTATCGACTGAGACAGTTCTCGTTCCAGTTATATACTAATGATATATTGGGTTCACTTCCCTCAACCTTCTCTGAACCCTTTGAGTCATTGTAGCCTGTCCATTTATCCCATTGTGTGCAAAAAGTGCTCTCAGAGAGTTGGATTGTTTTATCTCTGAGCGGCACCTTTTTGCACACAGTGGGCAAAATGACTAGGTCACAAGGACCCCGAGAGCTCAAAGAAGGTTGGGGGAGGGGATCCATTGGACAATTGTTGATAAACATATGAAAGCCTCCCGTAAGGGCCATCCAGCGTTCTTTAATGTGCACAGGATATGGCTCTCTTGCACATGGGCTCACGGCTTAACATCCCATTTGATGGATGGCAGCCTTTCCGAACTCATCAGTGTCGCCTATTGACAGAGGGCAAGGCAAGGAGTTTTGCAGAGATTAATTTCAATGCTGGCTCAGCTGGGACTCGAACCTGGAAATTGAGATTACGATCCTGGCGCTCTATCAACTGAGCCACCTTCACCCTGCCCTCAGAGATAAAATAACCCAACCAGTTTGGCAAACTATTTCAGTTCTCACCAATTTTTGAATGCTTTCTGCTGAATGAGCAAAGTTGATAGATGTCAACTTTAAAATCCTGAATGAGCATTGATTAAATCTAGATTTGATTGAGATCTAATCTTCAGTTTGCATTTATCCGTAGAAGGCATGCGAAGTAACAGCACTGGATATGACTCCCTATTGACATAATATGGGTTTGTTCTTAATAAATTGGCCAGTGAGCGTAAATAAATAAATAAATAATAAATACCCCCTCAAGCAGCTGCTTGCCACAGAGGTCTGACAGGAGCCTGTCAGTTTATATGCCACAGTAGGAGATCTGAGAGGATGGCAGGACCTCAGCAGAAAAACGACACACACATCCATGCCTAATTCCGGGGCTCGAACCCAGGTCCCTTAGATCAGTAGCTAAGCGTGCTAACCACTCGGCCACGGGACGGCCGAGCGTAAATAGCTATATTAATTAATAATAAATTTAAGTTATATTGATTTTAATATAAAAAAAATAAAAATAAATACCCCCTCAAGCAGCTGCTTGCCACAGAGGTCTGACAAGGAGCCTGTCAGTTTATATGCCACAGTAGGAGATCTGAGAGGATGGCAGGACCTCAGCAGAAAAACGACACACACATCCATGCCTAATTCCGGGGCTCGAACCCAGGTCCCTTAGATCAGTAGCCAAGCGTGCTAACCACTCGGTACAATAAATTTATTTCAGTAGTATGTAATTTAGGTGCTATAAGATTTAGTTCCTTATTAATTTCCCAGAGTTAAGCCTATATCAGAGGGACCTGGGTTCAGGCCCCGGGTAAGGCTTGAATGTGTGTGTTCTCTTTCTGCTGAGGTCCCGCAATCCTCACAGATCTCCTACTATGGCGTAATAAACTGACAGCTCCTGTCAAACCTCTGTGGCAAACAGCTTATTTGAGGGGGTATTTATAATAATTTTTGCTGTCAAATCGCAAATCAAATTTGTATACACTCTGCTAATTTTTTCTAAAATCCTGTTTTATCACTCTGTGATAAACAATTATAAAATAAATACCCCCTCAAGAAGCTGCTTGCCACAGGTCTGACAGGAGCCTGTCAGTTTATATGCCATAGTAGATCTGAGAGGATGGCAGGACCTCAGCAGAAAAACGACACATACATCCATGCCTTACCGGGGCTCGAACCCAGGTCCCTTAGATCAGTATCCAAGCGACCACTCGGCCATGGGACAGCGATAAACAATTAGCCGAATTAAATCGAAGAAACCGTAAAAATTTTGTACATGCAGTTAATTTTTTTTTAAATTCGATATGCTGACGGAAGCGAGATTAACCCAGAAACGCATTTTACTCGATATGTTTTGCCGGGCTGCCTGTTTTGTGTTGTCTGTTCATGGCAGAGTTCGTTGCTCGGAGACAAATGGTCGTTACGCGTGCTGAGCAAATAGGATAGGAATTTGTTGGGAACTTGGGGATCCACTGATGTTCATATAGAGCACACACTCGGACCGCATGTGCAGCCACACCCCAATTCACAAATCAAGTTCCATGCCGAATTCCGTACACTACATGTATCTTTCGGACGTAAATGCGGAAACCTAATGCTCACTTTTACTGTTATAGCTATTAATTTTGGTAAAATCATTTCCACGATTGTTTCTTAGATCTCAAATGTATGTTCATTAAAAGATTAATTGTTGCGTCCTGTGTGTTTTTTCGGTTGCTGCAATCGGATTTTCGCTACTTCCATCATAAGGGCCGGAATTGGCTCAGTCGACAGGACGTCAGTCTCATAATCATTGATGTTCCCAGGTTCGAGTGTTCTCAGGAACCGAGTTGAGAATTTTCTCTGCTACCTTTCACTCTACCTTCTGTGAGAAGGGGGATACTGATGTGCTTGTAAAGGCCGCAGTTATAAGGGACATTAAACTAGTCCCCTTATGTGTAGGAAACGGTACAGAAATCGTTGGATGGCTGTCACCAGAGGCTTCCATCTGTCGCCTAACAGCTATTCAATGGATCTCCTTCACCATCCTTCTCTAACCTCTTATTAGGGTCCTTATTATGTACTATAATCGTAAATACACTGCTCATAAAAATTAGGGGATATTTCTTCGCAAATATTCCCTAATTTTTGTGAGCAGTATATATTTAATAAGCCATAAGTGTAATATAGTTATACTAAGTAAAAAGTTTTCATTTTTCACATGTTGACGAGTATGGTTATTGCTTCAAGAAAAGTAATTTCAAGAAAAATCTCGGGCAGAATAAAACTGCGTCAATCAGGGGTATAGTTGTGGGGGAGGGGAGGAGGCTCCCCCCAAAGTAACTCGGAGTTGACAAAATTAGAAGCGACTTCGTAAAATCTAGGTGGGTTGTGACAATTTGTAATCTTTTTTGTTTTTGGTAAAATTAAGGGGTGTTGTCAAATTCGAGGCAATTTCGCAAATCTAGAGCAGTTTGGGAAATGGAGAGACGGCAAAATCTAGAGCAGTTGCAAAATTCGAAGCCACTTAGTAAAATACAGGTGAGTTGGCAAAATTCAGGGTGGCTTGGTAAAATCTTGGGGAGTGGACAAAATTCGGGGTGACTTGGCAAAATCGTGGGAGTTGACAAAATTCGGAGTGACTTGATAAAATCGTGGGGAGTTGGCAAAATTCAGGTGAGATGTAAAAACGGATTTTTTTCTGTAAAATTATGACGAGTTGACAAAATTCGGAGTGACTTGGCAAAATCGTGGGGAGTGGCAAAATTCAGGTGAGATGTAAAAACGGATTTTTTTTTTTGTAAAATTATGAGGAGTTGACAAAATTCGAAGTGACTTGGCAAAATCGTGGGGAGTTGCCAAAATTCAGGTGAGATGTAAAAACTGGGATTTTTTCTGTAAAATCTTGGGGAGTTGACAAAATTCGGAGTGACTTGGCAAAATCGTGGGGAGTTGGCAAAATTCAGGTGAGATGTAAAAACTGGGATTTTTTCTGTAAAATCTTGGGGAGTTGACAAAATTCGAAGTGACTTGGCAAAATCGTGGGGAGTTGGCAAAATTCAGATGAAATGTAAAAATTGGGATTTTTTTCTATGAAATTATGGCGAGTTTGCAAAATTTGGAGTGACTTGGCAAAATCGTGGGGAGTTGGCAAAATTCAGTGAGATGTAAAAATTGAGATTTTTTTGTGTAAAATTATGACGAGTTGGCAAATCTAGGGGCAGTTGGCAAAATTCGGAGTGACTTGGCAAAATCGTGGGGAGTTGGCAAAATTCAGATGAAATGTAAAAATTGGGATTTTTTTCTATGAAATTATGGCGAGTTTGCAAAATTTGGAGTGACTTGGCAAAATCGTGGGGAGTTGGCAAAATTCAGTGAGATGTAAAAATTGAGATTTATTTTCTGTAAAATTATGACGAGTTGGCAAATCTAGGGGCAGTTGGCAAAATTCGAAGTGACTTGGCTAAATCATGAGGAGTTGGCAAAATTCAGATGAAATGTAAAAATTGGGATTTTTTTCTATGAAATTATTTCGAGTTTGCAAAATTTAGAGTGACTTGGCAAAATCGTGGGGAGTTGGCAAAATTCAGAGAGATGTAAAAAATTGATATTTTCTTTTTCTGTAAAATTATGACGAGTTGGCAAATCTAGGGGCAGTTGGCAAAATCGTGGGGAGTTGGCAAAATTCAGGTGAGTGTAAAAATTGGGATTTTTTTCTGTAAAGTTATAGTGAGTTGGCAAATAGTGGAGAGTTGGCAAAATTCAGGTGAGATGTAAAAATTGCAATCTTCTGTAAAATTATGGCGTGTTGTCAAAATCCAGGCAACTTCGCAATATCTAGGAGAGTTGGCAAATCTTGGGGGAATTGGCAAAATTCAGGTGCGATGTAAAAATCGGGATTTTTTTCTGTAAAATTGTGGCGAGTTGGCTAAATTCGCATCCACTTGAAATACGGGCGAGTTGTGAAAATTGGGATTGTTTTTCTGAAATTAAGGAGAATTGACAAAATCGAGAAAACTTGGCAAAATTTTGGGGAGTTTGAAAATTTTGAAGTGACTTGGCAAATTTAGGAGAGATGTAAAAATTGGGATTGTTTTCGAAATTAAGGATAGGTGGTAAAATCGAGGTAACTTGGCAAAATCTATAGAAGTTGGCAAAACTGAAAACCACTTGGTAAAGTAAAGGTGAGTTGTAAAAATTGGGATTAGTTTTGTAAAATTTAAGTAGAGTTGGAAAAACCGAGAACTCTTGGCAGAATTCGAAGTCACTTGGAAAAATATAGGGGAGTTGTGAAAATTGGGATTGGTTTTTGTGAAATTAAGGAGTGTTGGACAAATCGAGTAAAATTAACAAAATATAGGGCAGTTGGCAAAATTCCGAAACACTTTGAAAATACAGACGAGTTGTGATAATTGGGATTGAGTTTGTGAAATTAAGAGTTGAGAAAATGGAGAAAACTTGGCAAAATCTTGGGGAGTTGAAAATTTTGTAGTGACTTGGCAAATTTAGGAGATATGTGATGATTCGGATTGGTTTTGTAAAATTAAGGAGAATTGGCCAAATCAAGGGGAGTTTGGTAAAATTCACACTGACTTGCTAAAATTCAGATGAGATGTGAATATTGGGATTATGTCTGTGAAATGATGGATAGTTGGCGAAATTGGAAGTCAAATGGCGAAAATGCTGGATAGTTTTGAAAACTGCCCCCCCCCCCCCACCACTCAGCGAAAATCTATGTACGAACCAGATAGACATTATTTTCTCAGTTGGCAAAATCTGAATTTCTAGTTGGGAAATTTTCGATTTCTACCCCCCCCCCCCCCCCCCCCCCCCCCCCCCCCAATGTCCTTCGCTACGCCCTTGTCAGAGTTTAGGACATTTCACACTGTAATCAAAATATTAATATGAAAAATGGTAGCTCTTTCAAGTTGCAGTTACGGAAAAATATTTCCTTAAGCTTTCGGCAAACAGGTGAAAATTTCAGTTGTTTTTGTAACCTAAATTAAGGTAAAGATATGTAAATAATAGAAAGATGTTCTCAGTTAACTTTTTTCTGTAAATCAGCAATTGAATCTGATATCTTGAATTCCAATAGTCGTTTTTTTTTTCTGTAAGCTGCTGAAGAGTTGTTTAAGAATTAAAGTTTCAGTAATTTTTATAACCCAGTTATGTCACTTTAAGTCAGTGGTGCACAATCTTTTTATGTCAATGAGCTTTACAAGGGAGATTTTTTGAATCTGCGGGTCCGCAGTAAGGAAAATCCAGTCTAATTTGAATTCTTCTGAAAAAAAAAACATTTTATCTAATTGTAACATGTAGAACACACTGAAGTCATTACACATAAGTAAAATACTTCACTGAGAGAATTACAGAAATGATTATTTGGATTTTTTTAGGAATAATAATATCAAAAATCGTTTAAATTTTTGACTTCAACATAAGCGGTCGCGGGTCACACAAAAAGCAATGTCGGATGTTGCATCATTGCTCTAACTGGACTAGCAGAGTTGCTGTTAAATGTTTCAGCTTCCGTAAATCTTTAATTAAAAGTTGAGATTGGGATATGCCTGATTTAGATCTAGCAACATTTTTCTGTAAAAAAGCTTATTTTGATAGTCAGGGAACTTTCGATGTGGCTGTCCCATTTATATAACATGAATATCTCCGATATGTGTTGGAAGGTACTGGTATATCGGTATTTGCAAATGTCAGCTGATATAATGTGGATCTGCCACTACTCTGTTGCTCAATATACAGCCGATATGGATTGCGAATGATACTTCTGAAAATGTAATTTATTGCACTCTGATGGTAAGCATGTAGTTAACGATAAATAAACTTCACTTCGTAATTGCTTTTTTATGGATTTCTGATTAGAAGGAAACCTTGATTAGATTTATTATACCTCTGGATATAGATGTTGAAATGTTTCTTTTACTCTTTTATCTGTATTTTTGTACGAGTGACCTTCGTAGTTAACGTAATGGGAGTAATTAATTGTGTATTACCAAAATTTCATTATTACTTTTGCTCAGCAAAGCTCATGATGAAATGGGGGTAAGAATACCTTGTTCCCCAGCTTTTAAGTACATATGGGAATATTTCACCAAGGACATCCATTATTTTATTTACCATTCTGAAAATACGAGACGTGCAAAGGTACCATGGCTTAACATGGATTGCATCCAATGATGGAATTATCCATGGTATTACATCCAATGGACAGTAACATTTCCAAAGGCATTCATTGTATTTTTGTTTTGCGCCGACGGCAAGGATTCATGGTGTGATATTGCAAAGAAAGTATCACAGGTAATTTAGATTAGGTTACAAAATAGTTAATAAATATTAAATGTAATTTATTGCTACTAAGCGAAAAGTTTTTATTTTTAATGCTTGCTCCAGTTGCATTATGGTTTCATGAAAAGTAACGGTATCGTACTTAACCATTAGAATTCAGGATCTTTCACAAAAAAAGATATCGAAAGAGTTTTATAAAATATATCATACAAACAATTAGTAGTGCTTTCAAGTTCAAGTATTTACTGCCAAAGAAAAAGGTTTTCTCGAGCTTTGTAAAAAAAAATCGGAAATTTTCATTTTACGGCATAAGATACTGATAATCAGTAGTTGGAACCTGTTACATTGCACGGGAATAGGGATAATCCTATATGGCGCACCGGGAAGAACATTGATCTGTAATCCTAGTCATTGCTATTAAATCACCGCTTACAAAATTGAAATACCAAATGAAATATCAGTTTCAGATTTCTTCAAGGCAGCAGCTGCGGTGTGACGTACTTCGTAAAATATGTAACGAAATCTGTTAATATGCTACTCAAAGTAACCTTTGAGCCAGGTGATGTTCTAATCAGCGAACCTTTTTGTCCCGAGGCTGATTGTCCAGAGACTGTTCCCAGTCGATCGCGATCGACCGGCATTCAACTGTTTGGGATCACGTACCTGCCACAGCTGGTTTTTAGCTTACACTAATGTGAACGCACTGGTAACTGTCATTACTGTTTCACAAGTCTTAGTGTTTGTGTGTGAGACGGGGGTGGCTCAGTCGGTAGCGCGTCAGGCTCGTAATCTGTAGTTCACAGGTTCGAGTCCCAGCTGGGTCAGCGTTGAGATTTATCTCCGCAAAATTCTCCGCCCTGCCCACGGTCAGTAGGGGACACCATTGGGCTTGGAAAGGCCGCCGTCCGTCGGATGGGACGTTAAGCCGTGGCTCCCGTGTACGGGAGAGCCATACCCTGTGTACGTTAAAGAACATGCTGGATGGCCTTGACGGGAGGCTACCATCTGTCTCCCAACAGCTATACCAGTGGGTCCCCTCCCCCAACCTTCTCTGAGCCTTCGGAGTCCATGTGACCTGGCCATTTAGCCCATTGTGTGCAAAAAAAGTGCCGCTCAGAGGTAAAACAACCCAACTTTAGTGTTTGTGAGAGAATTTGAAGCTAGTTTTAATGGATTTTTTTTAATATAGTGTTAAAATTCATTAAATCTAGCCTAATAGTTCTAGTATAATCATATAATTCTTGATTTGTCACCATGTTGATGTTGACATTATTTTCATAAACACGTATTGGAAAAAGTTATAGCATATATACAGGTCTTTCGTTAAACGTTAAAGGATTCATATTTAGTTATTTCCTCTATTAAATTATTACTTCGAAATTTTTACCCAAATTTGGACGATAAAACTTCAGTTAGTACAACTATAATTATTATTGTTTATGCAGTGTCCTGCATCTACTTCTCAATAGTAAAGTTAGTGAAAACAATCACCTTTTATGGATATTTATAATAAATTGTTTTAGGTGGAAAAGATTGTATTTTATTAATGTAATAATGTCACGTTAATATGTTCGATGCTAAATTGTTATTTTATGCTTAGCTGATCAAGCAGTATTAATTCATTATTATGACTTATGTACTATGATCGATCGCGAAAGATTTTCTGTCTTAAAAGTCGATCGCAAAATCCAAAATATTGGTCCTCCCTGTTCTAACCAAATAAATGGTATGCTGCATAGAGCCTATTGCGTGTGCAATGCTAGATATGGGGAAGGTAGTGTAATAATGTCACGGTCACGATCATGGCTAGGGTGGGCTGAGCATTTCAGTGATGTTCTGAACAATGTGGTTAGTTCTACTTCCATTGTTTGTAATGATGATAGATGCATTGGTGGCTTTAATGTTGGTCCTATAACACAATCTGAAGTTATTTTGGCTATTTCTAAACTTAAACTTCATAAATCCCCAGGGGTAAATGAAATTACTACAGAAATGCTTTGAGCTGGGAATGTTTCGGTTACTGCTTGGATGACTGAAATTTTGAATATCTTTTATGATAAAGGCATGGTTCCTAAAGATTTTACCAGAACTATTATTCTCCCTATTTTCAAAAAAGGTGATCGCAGTTTTTGTGATAACTATAGGGGTATCGGCCTACTCTGTCGGGGGTGGCTCAGTCGGTAGCGCGTCAGGCTCGTAATCTGTAGTTCACAGGTTCGAGTCCCAGCTGGGTCAGCGTTGAGATTTATCTCCGCAAAATTCCCCGCCCCCCACGGTCAGTAGGGGACACCGATGGGCTTGGAAAGGCCGCCGTCCGTCGGATGGGACGTTAAGCCATGGCCCCGTGTGTGGGAGAGCCATACCCTGTGCATGTTAAAGAACACGCTGGATGGCCTTGACGGGAGGCTACCATCTATCTCCCAACAGCTGTTCCAGTGGGTCCCCTCCCCCAACCTTCTCTGAGCCTTCGGTGTCCATGTGACTGGCCATTTAGCCCATGGTGTGCAAAAAAGTGCCGCTCAGAGGTAAAACAACCCAACCCATCAGCCTACTCTCTGTTCCAGGTAAAGTTCTTTCCATGATTGTGCTTAATAGAATTAAGAATCTGGTTGACAGTCAATTGCGTAATGTTAAAAATACACAAATGTGGATTCAGAAGTGGTAGGGGATGTGTAGATATTTTCTCTTAGGCAGATTCTTGAGAAATGTTTAGAGTTTCAGAAACCTTTGGTTGCTAGCTTAGTAGTTATGTCCCACCATAGCACCCACTTTTGCACAGTGCTTTCCCCCTATGACGTCACCAACCATGCCCCTTATTAATATTCATAATTAATAATTTAAAATTATTTAATAACTGATTAATCCCCTTTATTGAAAATTTCTTCTCCTTTATTAAAAACCTGTGGTGCCATCTAGTGTATATGATGAGTACTATTTTTGGAAAAGCCCTCGATTTTATTCGTAATTTTTCCAATTTTTGACTCCCCCTTATTAAAAAAACCCTTATCAAAATTTCCTCCCCCTTTATTAAAAAAACCCGTGGCGCCCTCTAGTGTATATGGTGAGTACTATTTTTTAGAAAAAGCCTTCAATTTTAATCATAATTTTCCAATTTTTAATCCCCCTCATTAAAAAAACCCTTATCAAAAGTTCCACCCCCTTTATTAAAATTCCCTCCCTTTATTAAAAAAATCCCTTATCAAAAGTTCCACCCCCTTTATTAAACTTCCCCTCACCGATCGCGAACTCCCGTCCCTTGGTTTCTATCCTCATCTGAAATTTTCCAATCCAACTAAATTTTGGGTGGCAGTGCTCAGAATGGCTGATGCAATCCTCTAAATAATTACAAAGTCCAATCACTCCATAACCTCCTATTGGCCCTTTATATTTCCTGATAAAACTACGGATCCTGATTGGTTGTCCTAGGTGGCGCTGCTTTCTCACGTTAAATAGGTGGCAACCGCCATGTGCGTCATTGTCCATGATGCAGGCTACCAATCCAGATGTGTGGTGTCTCGGTGAAGATGTTTACGTTTTGCCTTCGCTGTCCAAAAATAAGTTTTCTGTGCACGTACGATGGTACAAGAAATATGAAAATAGTGAACTCATCTACCCTACACCTACGGGGGTTACCCTCTCCATACCTGAATGGGAGGCTTTGTGTGCCATGGTGCCCCACATAGAGGACCAGGTGAAAATCGGTCCCGATCAACAGACATGGCACGTGTTGCCCGGTTTATGTGCCTACATGTACCACAACGAAGGTGGTGAACGCTGTGTCGACTTCATCAAAGAATCAGCTGCTATGAGAACTCTACAGTTCTGTGTTGTGAGTCGCAGTATAACTCTGAATGTGTCGCAGTGGTTTACATTGACTATCCACATAGACAAAGTGATGTGTGTCGTGCATAATGTGTGTGGAACTCTCAAAGATCACCATCTCCGTACGGCTATTATAAAACATTCAGAATCAGTTCCTGCTGGGTCCTGTTTTCGAGGGACCCGAGTGTGTTTATCAGCTGTTGGTGGACATTTTCCAACAAGAATTAACACGTCTGATTCCGTTAGATGGACTTCAACCCGAAGAAAAACTACCGACCATCATAGGGTAATCTGGTGACTTGGACATTAACGCCTTTGCACAAGTGTTTGTGGATACGGCCTAGAAACGGGGTCTGTTGAATTTTGTAGATTCTGGATTTGTGTGTACTCTGAATATAATACTATTGTCGACGATGCAAAAATTAAATGTATAAATTAGTTAAATAAATAATTGTAACCTATATAATGTGTCTGTCTTTTCATCCTATGTCATTTTAGTCTTGTTATGAATAGGAGAAAGAAGGTGATAGCTAATGTTGGAAGAGTAATCATAACAGTGTTAACGATAGTGGTGCTTGTATTAGAACTTTTGGCCCCTAGTAAAAATTTAGTTTTGCTCCACTGGCTTTAATTTCAGTGGTTCAACAAACTGAAGTTTATTTTCATGGCACAGGTGTTTCTTTTTCAGATTATAAATGTCCATGCACTTTGTGCAGCGATGACATTGCTGGCAGGATAACTAGATGCGCCTGAAAGCAATCAGGACCCCTCAAATACATACTACAGTGAGGGCATGGAAAGGGGTCTCCACTGTAGACGACGTCCTGTGTCAGACACCGGTTGCAGGTGCCTTTACGTACGTGACCTGTATGATTAACAGGAAGTGCAGAAATTTTTCGTACTGAATAGTCTTGCAGGAGTAGTGATGGCGTCAAAATGATGATTGCGGTAAAGTATAAAGAGACTCTGGGGAACCTCAGGTCCTACAAACACAGGCAGGAAGCAGTCTTCAGCCGAATAGACCACAATAAAAATAAAAGTTGGGTGGCAAATGCTGTTGGAAGAGCTTGATTTCTGGTATACCACAGGGAGTGAGGGGAACACCTGCAGCTCCATGCAGTTGAAGGGCTTCTTTGCATTGTAGCTTACAGTGGCATTGGCATATTTGTTTGTATTGGTTAGCCAGGTCCCTTTTTTTCAAGTTCAATTCTCTAAGCACCACTAGAGCTCTAGCAAGACACGTATCATGGCTGTTTTGGATCGTTATGATAGCTTTTTTATTTTTTAAGAATGATTCCATATCGGCGAGATTGCGAGATTCAGGTGCACGGCGTTTACCTCCGCGACCGATACGATCCAGATCGGCGCACATGAAATCAAACTCCATTTGGCTATGGGGTCCAATTCCTTCGTTCGATTGAATGACTCGTTCTAAGGCCGTAATGAATCGTTCCTCAGTCAGTTCATTTCTCTTACACAGAGGAAGATTAATGGCATTCTTGATAGAGTCCGATCGAAACACTAGACGCACGTGACTATACTGGCCTTGGGGTACAAGCTCACGTAATAATCTGGCATGCAAGTTCTGGAAAGTCGGCAGAAAATTATGTGCTTCGACACCATCCATGCCACCAAGACGCACATTAGTTGACACAAATTGAGTTTTAAATTTAGCAGAATTAAAGTTCCTGACGTTCGTGATGGTGTAGTGCGGTACAGCAGAGGATGAACTCTGCTCAGCGGTGGATGCACAGGGTCTTACGACACTATGGTGGATCGCCGGCAGGCAGACACGCTTCGCTGCGGGAGCCTCAGGTGATGAAGGGTAATTGGCAACACCATCCAACAGATGTACCGATGCAAGCAGGTCATCAAAGGAATGGGCTACGTCCTTCCTCTCGGCGTCCATCTCAGCAGCATATTCAAATTCCCGGATAGTCGACATGACGAAACTTCTAACAGAGAGCAAAACTTTCTGACTAGCAAGCAAAGATGAAATACAAAATTCTTACTATCAGCATGGAGTAACAGCAAGGAATGATGTGGCGGGTTGTGTACGAGCTTATATACTCTGAAATATTATCTCATAAATGCCCTTGTGGGGGGAGTCAAGATACTTCTTTTGATATGAACAAGGTCGAGCAAAACAGTGTCCTTTACCGGTATCTGATATGTTCAAGTAAACATTGGGAGTAAAGCGCCATCCGAATTATTTACTTAGCTTCTATTTTTAATGAAAGAAATCGTTTATTAGTAGCAAATGCAAATATTGCGGTGCAGATAGTGTGTATCGGCAGTTCGATATCCAGTCACCCCTTCACATTGTAGTGATAAGAAAGAGACCTTGTCACGTACGCTGCATGGTAGATATTAAAATACGAATTCGGATCTTATCAACAACAAATGCAAATATTGCGCTACAGATAGCGTACATTGGCAGTTCTGTCTACAAACACCCTCTTGACCCCTCACCCGATAAGAAGAGACCTGTATCATGTGTTCTGACTCTTGTTGTGACATGTACATCACACGACTTGATGAAGGTCGAATTCGCAAAATATGAGACTTTGTTCAATAATTGCATCAACCGTTCTGAGACAGGGATGAGCGTTGCCAACCAAAAACGTTTAGTGGACTTGGAAAAATTTCAGATGAGAGTAGATACCTAGGGAATGGAGTTTGTGAGCAATGAGGGGAAGTTTTAATAAAGAGGGGGTGGTACTTTTTGATAGGGGGGTACATATTAATAAAGTGGGCGGAAGTTTTGATAAGTGTTTAATTAATAAGGAATAAAAATTTGCAATAAATGCATGGAATATACAACTTCGGGAGTTGATTTATAAGACCTAGAAATCTCGTGTTCATTTACGAGAGTTTTTTAATAACTTCTTATTATTTACTTAGCTTCTATTTTTAATGAAAGTTTTTTAATGAAAGAAATCGTTTATTTGATTTTTTAATGAATTTTTTTAATGAATTAATAAAGGGGGAGGGATTTTTGATAAGGGGATTAAAAAATACAGGTGAGTCAACCAGTGCGTCTTTAAAGAGGGGGTTAAAAATACAGGTAGGGTTTTTAATAAAGGGGGCGGTACTTTTGATAAGGGGGTTTTTTAATAAAGGGAGGGAATTTTAATAAAAGGGGTGGAGCTTTTGATAAGGGTTTTTTTTAATGAGGGGGATTAAAGAATTGGAAAATTATGATTAAAATTGAAGGCTTTTTCTAAAAATAGTACTCATCATATACACTAGATGGTGCCATGGGTTTTTAACAAAGGGGAATGAATTTTTAATAAAGGGGATTAATTAATTTTTAAATAATTTTTAATAATTAATTATGAATATTAATAAGGGGGTGACTGATGACGTCATAGGGAGAAAGCACTGGGCAAAGGGGGTGCTACGGTGGGATGTAACTACTTAGCTTTGTTGATTTCAAAAAGGCTTTTGACTCTGTTGATTGACATAATTTGTGGTTGATTGTGAGATCATATGGTATATCAGACAAGTTAGTTAATATAATGAAAGCTCTCTATAATAACACTGAGTCGTGTATGAGAGTTGGTAAGGCTTGCAGCAATTGGTTTAGCATTACTTATGGTGTTCAACAAGGGTGCATTTTGTCTCCTATTCTCTTTAGTTTGGAAATTGATTATGTTATGGGAAATTCACTTCAAAGGAAAGATTTTGGCCTTAAATGGGCTGGAGATACGAAAATTTCTGATTTAGATTATACTGATGATTTAGCCCTTTTGGCAAATGATGTTGATGAGATGAACTCTTTCATTTGAGCTGTTGATGAAACTGGTACTACAATAGGTTTTGTTATAAACAGAGAGAAAACTAAAATGATGATAATTGGTCAGGCAGGCTGTGATTCAGTTAATCTGAATGGTTGCAATCTTGAGCAGGTGTTACAGTTTAATTATCTTGGGAGCTATGTAACAGATGCTGGTGATGTGCAGCATGAGATTAACAGACAGATAGGGATTGCTGCTGGGATTTTTAAGAATCTATGGAAAGTGTGGAGAAATAGGCATATACACCTAAAGACTAAAATTAGACTGTATAATAGTTTGTTCTTTCTAAGGTTAGTTATGGTAGTGAAACTTGGACACTTTGTAAACAAGATAACAGGAAACTAGATGCTTTTGATTCTAGATGCTTACGTAGTATCTTGGGCATTATGTGGTTCAACTTTGTAACTAATGATGAGGTGTTAGGCAAAGGAGTCTGCAACCTCCTTTAAGCAGCATATTGTGCAGAGAGAGACTCCGCTGCTTTGGCCATGTTGCCCGTATGGATAATTATAGATTGGCGAATAGGGTTATGAACAGTGTGCCTAGAGGCCTCAGAAAGAGGGGGAGACCTAGGATGCGGTGGGCAGACAATGTCAAACAGGACCTTATTAGAATTGGTGTGCAGTGGCCAAATGCAGCGGATGTAGCTCAGGACAGACTTGCTTGGAGAACTAAATTGCACGGTCTGGTTGGACCTTCGTAGCCCATGGCTGCTTCATGATGATGATGATGAGTGTGGGCACGGAAGAATGTTAATAAATCGGGACAGACGGGGGAATAGTAAAAATAAAAATAAACATGATTTTATACATATTTTCTTGAATATTGTTTAAAAGATGAGTGAAAGGGTTTGGGGGGGGGTACATATAATGCACTATTGTACCAGAATAATTTCTGGGGAAAAATAAATAACGGAGGGTTCTAAACGGTTCCCCTTCCCATCTAATTATTTTTTTATTTTTCAGATTCCGACCAACGCATGAATTTAATGATTTAAGAACATTAGCTTGTGCTCTGAACTATGTGCTCGGGATTGGCTCAGTCGATAGTGTGCCACAAGCGTAATCGGATGTGTTGAGTCTGTGTTGAGAATTTTCTCCGCCAATCCACATTCTGCATTCTCTGAGAAAGGGGACATTGTTGGACTTGAAAAAGCCGTCGTTTATCGGGTGGGACGTTAAGCCTTGACTCCATGTGTAAGAGCCGTACTCAGAACGTGAAAAAATATCGTGGATGGGCTTGACAGGAGGCTTTCATCTGTCTCTTAACAGCTGTCCAAACTCCTTTTCCCCAACATCCTCTGAACTCCTGGGTCCTTGTGACCTGGCCATTTAACCCATTGTGTGCTAAAAATGTTCCTCAGAGCTAAAACAACCGAAGTCTCTGAATTGGTTTACGGGTTTTTTATAACATGAACAATTGTTGCTGTCTTTAACTATTTTTCGTGCTGATTTCAGATCTGACCTTAAAAAATGACTAGCATGTCACGTTTTTATGTTATTCCTATACCAACACCTCCAGGCAACTGGAAAGATACTAGATATTTTACTTTTTGTGGCTGGCAACAAGTGGGAGAAAACATGTAACAGTAACCTAACCTCGGATCGCCATTCTTGTTCTTTTCATTGTAGGAGGAACATCTGATGTGCGTTGATGAGTGAATTTTGGCGTTTAAATGGCACAAAGGCAGCGTCGCGGATGTGTTAATGTGCTAGATAAGTTTTGTTATGTGTGTGGAAAGTTGTTACTGTGAAGAAAGCCTATAACTTGTATTTTGGATGTCATATTGGAGATCAGGACAAACATGGGCTCCACATGTGTGCGGCATTTCGTGCTTTGTTAAAAAAATCATCTGATTCAGCAAACTGAACAAAATGATCTTGTTCGGGATCTAGAACTCTCCAAACAAGCTGAGGTTTTAGGTTCAAGACATCTTGTGGCAAAGGGTACCAGAGTTTCTCTGTTCAGAAGGAGAAGTTTGTTTTTATCTGCTTATTACGAGATGCAAGATGGTTTGTGTTCTGCACAGATATTTCAGTGCTGATGGAAGAAATTGGAACAACTCACGACCCTAAGGAATGCGTCTATTTATAGATTCGTCAAAATTCAGCTTAAAAGCTGTCCTTTTGCATAAAGGAAACCAAAAACCTTTCATTCCAGTGACACAAGCTGTGGGAATGAAGGAAACTTATTAAAGCATGTTAAAAATACTCACTGCTATAAAATATGACCAGTTTAAGTGACAATATGTGGTGACCTAAAAGTCATATCTCTCTTGCTTGGGCTTCACAAAAATTTTCTCTTTTCTGTGTTTGTTCGACAGTAGGTCCAGAAAGGAACACTAAAAAGCAAAAGACTGGCCCAAAAGAGATGTTTTTATTTCTGGAAAGTGTAATGTGTGGTATAAGCCTCTAAGTTGACCCTTCTGATCTGCTTCCACCGTTCATCAAACTGGGGCTTATGAAAAACTTTGTAAAAGCTATGGACAAAACTGATAAGGGTTTTTGTACTTGAAGAAAAAATTTTCAAAACTAAGTGATGCCAAACTCGAAGTTATCTTTGTTGGTCCTCAGGTCAGGAAGCTACTGAATGATACTGTCTTCAAAGAAACACGTACAGTTTAACATGAACATGAAGGAGCGTGCTACATGGAAATCCTTCACGTCTGTGGTCCAGGGTTTTCTGGCGAATCACAAAGAGGAAAACTACCATCAGCTCATTCAAGATCTCAAAAACTACGAAAATCTTGGCTGCCGAATGTCTTTGAAGATTTATTTCTTGCACTTGCATCTCGACTTCTTTCCTTTTTTGTTCCAATAGGAGCTGTGAGTGATGAACAAGGGGAAAAATTTCACCAGGATATTCGAACCATGGAGGAGAGATACCCAGCAATGATGGGAGACTAGTGCTGGTTCTTGCAGAAGGAAGATATCTCTGCACATAAAAGACAAAAATGAACTTCTTGTAAGTATAAAAGGGCCTTACCCATTTTTTCTTATTTTGCATTTCAATATTATTTCATTTGTTACTTTATATTCAGTGGTCAATAACTGTATTTCTAATTTTTTTCACTGTAATCATAGAATTAATTAATGAGTTTTAAGTTGCAATTTAATAAAATAGTCACATTTTTATTTTCCAAATACGCGTATTCATTGAAATTTGTAATACATCAATCCGTAATTTAAAAAGAAAAAAACTGTACCTGCTGCAGATTTTTCACAGCCATATTTGAATTCAGCGAGCCGTCCCATGGCCGAGTGGTTAGCGCGCTTGGCTACTGATCTAAGGGACCTGGGTTCGAGCCCCGGGTAAGGCATGGATGTATGTGTCGTTTTTCTGCTGAGGTCCTGCCATCCTCTCAGATCTACTTTGGCATATAAACTGACAGGCTCCTGTCAGACCTCTGTGGCAAGCAGCTGCTTGAGGGGATATTTATTTATTTTTTATTTTATTATATTTGAATT
The DNA here is from genome assembly GCA_038380435.1 of Ryuthela nishihirai. Taxonomy (NCBI): domain Eukaryota; kingdom Metazoa; phylum Arthropoda; class Arachnida; order Araneae; family Heptathelidae; genus Ryuthela; species Ryuthela nishihirai. The sequence continues at coordinate 65,070,396 of JAWZYU010000002.1, forward strand.
CAGCACCCCAAAATTAGTTGAAAACATCCTATTTGACCAATGTTATAAAAAAAAAAGTTTCAATTTGTTGTCTAGTGTCATTTGTAAAAAAAAGTAACCACAAGTTATCTTTCAATCTTGTTGCGTGTATCTTATATGTTAAAGGGATTAACCATATTTTAAATATATTTTAATAATTGTTTTTGTATCCAGTGTGACCAACCAACCAAAATTTTGCAGCCAATTTGGTGAACCGGATAAAATCGGTCGAGTGTCGCCCATGTTTTAACATACTAATAACTATGAAAGAATATAATTGAAATATTCGAGCCTTTTTAAATGCAGTTTTCGTTTCTTTCAATTTTCGTTCGACTTTTTTCCATTTGTTCAGAAGCCTTTTTGTTATTCTGGAATTCGATTCTTTTCCATTCCTTGTGTCATGATTGAAACTTTTCCTGTTCCTTTCATGCGGATTGTTTTCTTAAGACCATTATGATAAAATGACATGACTAATTTCCATTCATCATTTTCCTCTTCCTTTTTTATAGCATAATTTGGCGTAAGGAACTATTATATTTGGAATTCAATAATAATTTTGTTGGATCCGAAACAATAAATGACAGCTTGATTTATACTTGTTTTTATCGAAAATCTCATTCTTTTTCTTTGGCATTTAGCCAGTGAAATATGTAAGCCTTATAAATATATTTTGCAGAATGATTTTCTATTAACATCACAAGACAAGGAACATTGTCCTATATGAGTGATCGTAAAAATTTTCATATCATACTTTTAAATAATCATCTTTTTAAGAATTACTCTTGTAGGGTCTCAATCCAATGTGGACTGGCATATACTTTTCAATGCTGGATTTAAAATCAGTCAAAAGTGTACGGATTGCCTGCGCCTTCTTCACGATGATTTCTTTTGTGCTTCACTAACATATTAACTGTTGAAAACCTATTCTTGCAAAGATAAGTTCTATTCCTGAATTTAAAAAAGTGTTTTTCATAAATTGTCAATCGGTCTGTCTGCCCATGCCTCTAGCACCTGAACGATTTACGCTGTGGAATTCTTTCCCTATTAGTGACTCTGCGAATATGTCACGCAATAATTATCATTTGCCATCGGGTAATTTTAAGTACATAGATACAAAATCATCAATTTCGTCGTTGACTGTCTCAAAACTGAGATGTGTGACTGTGACAAAATCGGTCGTTGACTGCGAAGGTCCAACCAGTTCAGAGGCACGTAACCCTGATTTTGAAAGAAAGATTAGCTTTACGTAAATTTCTCAATTTTGTTTTAAGATTACAAGGGACAAATGCTGGTTTGAACTGGAAAGAACAGAAATTGGAACTAAGTTTATTTTCCTCCACGAAAATTTCTGCGCATTGCGTTAGCTGAAAAAGAATGTATGCCTTATGTAACTTCGATACAGTTAACTCAGTAACTTACACCTGTCGAAAATTTTTATTTCATTTTTTTTAAAATCGAGATAAAAACAGACACTCCCTCAAGCAGCTGCTTGCCACAGAGGTCTGACGGGAGCCTATCGGTTTATGCGCCATAGTAGAAGGTCTCTAATGAAGGCAAGACCCCAGCAGAAAAACAGCCCAAACTTCGATGCAACCCATTATTGAAACACGGATTAAAGAGAATACATCCAAATACTGCAGTGTATTCGTTTGATTTAGAATTATTTCCGTCGGGAGCAATGGATTTGTTAAAAATTCGCTGAATTCAATGTCGGATTAAAGAGAACAAATGTAAATATCTACTATGTTAATATCTAAACAAACACTTTCGAGGAGTGTCGAATTTCTATGCTGTAAGGCAAATATTTTAGAGAAATTTTAGTAATCAAATTATTTCTCATTTCGTTTTACCCCCCCCCCCCCCGTTGTCGTTCACCCAATTGTCGTATCCTCCAACTTTTTGCATCCACCTAATTCGTCCATGCAATTGACTTCCACCAAATTGTCGTAGCTCCACGGAGCGTTGCTAAAGACAATTTTTTCTCTGCATTACAGGGGTCTTGATATTTTTATATACCCTTATTGTGCCTAAGGAATCCTCAAATTGAATATATTCTACTGTAGAATATAAAATGTTTTCCTTCATCTTAGTTTTGTCATTACTGCTAAGAAAATTATTCCTTTTTGTAATAATGTTTTGCAGTGACTAAATAGAGAATAGAAATAGTATCTAGTTGGGAATCTTTCAGCTTTAAATGTTTAAGATTTTTGTAGCTTTTTTATCGCATTTTTTACTTCCATGTTGGAATGAAAAGTGACGAAAAATCCTTACACCATCTATATTTATGTTTTAGCTCTTTTGGTACCTAAAGATCGACCACTGGGTTGGCAAGATCTGGTGGAATAATAGTTTTTGCTTGTCAAAAAAGTTGCGAATATAGATAAAACTATTTATTAGGATTTTGTCTTGCAGAGAACAGAAATTGGCGATTATTTTAAGTTTCGATTTTAATCGGCGACTGTAACGGATAGCTTTCTTTAAGAGGAAAGTAAAGTAAGACCAGACGGCTTTGGTAAGACTCGAAGCCATTCACTGTAATGCGCGGAAAATTGTGAGTGTCCAGAAAGTAAGTGGCATATACCCTTTGCGGATCACTTGAGAAGCAATCTAGTTGCATATCAACAACTTCTTTACAGCATCATCTAAATGCGTGTGTGCTCTTGAGTGAACAGGAAGAGCAGGCAGTTCTGGTTGTTGCCGTTGCCTACGTCCCACACTGGCACGCTACGTTTATGTTGTGACGAAAAGGCGGTCAAGGACTTATACGGGCGTCTTGGAAACCGGAAACTCCCCAACAACGCCTGCATGGCAAGATAACGTTTTAGTTAAGATATAATTTTCTAGTCACATAGAGGCTTTTGCTTGCACGGCACCTAACATCCTCATAGGTACTGTTTCAAAAATTGCCATCGATTTCCAGTGGAAGAATAGTTGCTTTATTTAAAAGTTGCAAAAAGTGCTAAGGAAAGGTGGAATGTGAGCTGAATGAAACAATGATTTGTTTAAGATAAACAAAGGAATTGGAGATTAAATATATGAATATGTAAAGCTTGGAAAGAAATTCGAGAGGAATCTAAGAGGAGCATGAAAGATCAAATTTTTCCGCTCATGTAACTTTTTAAAGCCTCATAAGAATTAGTTAATTTTTAAAATCGTATTTGTTTTCTGTTACGATAGCACGTTTCTACGAAATATTTAACCTACAACATCTACTCCATCATATCATGGGGGGCGGCGTTGGCTCAGTCGGTAGCGCGCCAGGCTGGTAATCTGTAGTTCCCAGGTTCGAGTCCCAGCTGGGTCAGCGTTGAGACTTATCTCCGCAAAATTCCCCCCCCCCCTGCCCACGGTCGGTAAGGGACACCGATGGGCTTGGAAAGGCCGCCGTCCGTCGGATGGGACGTTAAGCCGTGGCCCGTGTGTGGGAGAGCCATACCCTATGCACGTTAAAGAACACACTGGGTGGCCTTGACGGGAGGCTACCATCTGTCTCCCAACAGCTGTTCCAGTGGGTCCCCTCCCCCAACCTTCTCTGAGCCTTCGGGGTCCATGTGACCTGGCCATTTAGCCCATGGTGTGCAAAAAAGTGCTGCTCAGAGGTAAAACAACCCAACCCCTCCCCCAACTTTCTCTGAGCCTTCGGGGTCCATGTGTGCAAAAAAGTGCCGCTCAGAGGTAAAACAACACAACCCATCATATCATGGAGAATTTCGGTCCATTTGCCCCCCTTCTTGCTAGGCATTGTTTATAAAACGTCTTCTTGAAGAAATTAAAATATGCAGCACTTTAATTTCCTGCAGAATAGATAAAAGCTCTCTAAGAACATGGATTTATGTTTCAGAATAAGTTCTGCGACTCGACAGATCTTTAGGAGTTAAACTTTTGTGAAGATTCAATATCAGTTTTACTTTCAAATTCTGCCTTTGCTTCTACTTTTGCGTTGTTCTGGAGAAAGGCAAATCTTCAAGCTTTTACATTATCTGCAGTTTTCCTTCTGTGAGATAAGACATCTGCTGTGTTTGTAAAGAAGTAATCTGTGAACAGTTCTCTTTCCGTTGATGAAATTATTTCTTTTTGATAAGAAATGCTGTAGGAGTAGACTACGATGAAATCCAAGTGCTTATTTTGCGGTTTCATCAACCAGTTCATTATCCTGGGTAATGGGGATCAACTGGAAGGATGAAATCTTATTCCTGGAAGTAATAGCAAAACTGGCAAATAGAATATCAGTCAAAATTGAATTGTTAGATTTCTGAGAGTCTATCTAAATGAAGAGCAGCACAGTTCTGCTATCCACATAACTGTGTCGAAATCTTTGTCATATCTACTTTAGAGCCATAAAATTCGCAAATATTTCGGCAGTTAGAACATTCCCACATGTTTAAATCTATGAGCTTCAGAATAGGCTGTTTTGAGGATCTTAGGTGGCGACAGCAATCAAACCTTCAGTATGTACATAAGAACCGTCAGTAAAGATTATTTCAAATTTTTTTTTATAGATATCTAGAAAATTTAGAGTTTGGTTTTTTAAAACATCTACATCGAGGATTTCTTTTTTTGCAAAATTCCAGATTTTCCAGTTTTAGACAGTCTGGAATATAAAATTGCCAAGGTGGCAAAAGAGTGATTTTATTTACCAAATTTGTTTCATTAGAAGGTTATACACCGAAGAGCCAAAACATTTTGACCACCTGCCTAATATGATGTTCGTCCTCCACTTGCCACCAAACAGTTTTAACTGGTGAGACATTGATGATTAAGATTTCTAAAGGTGTCTTTTCTAAGGTGTCTTGTGGTATCTGGTACCAACACGTTACCAGCAGATCCTTAACTCTTGTAAGTTACATGGTTCAGCCACTGCAGATCCGATACGCTGTTCCAACACAAACCACATGCTCAATTGAATTGATGTCTGGGAAATTTGGAGGCCAGAACAATATCTGGAAGTCTTCCTCATGTTCCGCGAACCATTCTCAAAACCCTCATTAATTAAAACACTTAGCAAAAGTTCCACCCTACCCACACCCCGAGCGGTCATCTTGGATCACGTCACCCCCTGCGCTGTCGACCCCCGTTTGCTTCCGTATCAGACGTAAAAAACCTTTACAAAGGTTGAGAAAACAGTGCCCAGGGTTTTTTAATGAGGGGGTGCGTATTAATAAAGGGGGGCATCAGTTTTGATAAGTGTTTAATTAATAAGGAATGAATACATGAAATAAAAATTTGAAAGTTAATAAATACAGGGAATATACAACTATCAAGGGGGCGGAACTTTTCGAAAACGGATTAATTAACGAGGGTGTGGCACTTTTGATAGGGTCTTACAACACGAAAACCCACTCGCACCCTTGATCGTAGTTTTCGGACCCATTTTGAATTTTTTCTAAGTCCAGAGATGTCACTCATTGACAGCCCTTCTGACTAAACCCACATTGTCCCCCCAATTCTACCCCCCTTTGTTTCAGGCCATCACAGGAGATACGGTGTGGAAACAATATTTTGGAAATAATTTTTTATCCTCTTATCAAAACATCCCATCTCCCCTTTATGACGGGGCGGGGGTAGCTCAGTCGGTAGCGCGCCAGGCTCGTAATCTGTAGTTCCCAGGTTCGAGTCCCAGCTGGGTCAGCGTTGAGATTTATCTCCGCAAAATTCCCCGCCCTGCCCACGGTCAGTAGGGGACACCGATGGGCTTGGAAAGGCCGCCGTCCGTCGGATGGGACGTTAAGCCGTGGCCCCGTGTGTGGGAGAGCCATACCCTGTGCACGTTAAAGAACACGCTGGATGGCCTTGACGGGAGGCTACCATCTGTCTCCCAACAGCTGTTCCAGTGGGTCCCCTCCCCCAACTTTCTCTGAGCCTTAGGGGTCCATGTGACCTGGCCATTTAGCCCATGGTGTGCAAAAAAGTGCCGCTCAGAGGTAAAACAACCCAAAAACAACCCCTTTATGATAGGTCAGCTATTATGTAAATAAACAATGTACCCCATCGGAAGAAGACAAACCATTTTGAAATTTCCCTTCACGCCCCTAAACCTCCAAATGTTGAAGAACTCAAGAATCTTTTCAACCCTAATGACAAAGTGAAATAATTATTCGTTTCATGACGAATTGCAGCAGTTTACCGGATAGGTTGGGGCGGGGGTGGTTCAGTCGGTAGCGCGCCAGGCTGGTAATCTGTAGTTCCCAGGTTCGAGTCCCAGCTGGGTCAGCTTTGAGATTTATCTCCGCAAAATTCCCTGCCCTGCCCACGGTCAGTAGGGGACACCGATAGGCTTGGAAAGGCCGCCGTCCGTCGGATGGGATGTTAAGCCGTGGCCCCGTGTGCGGGAGAGCCATACCCTGTGCACGTTAAAGAACACGCTGGATGGCCTTGACTGGAGGCTACCATCTGTCTCCCAACAGCTGTTCCAGTGGGTCCCCTCCCCCAACCTTCCCTGAGCCTTCGGGGTCCATGTGACCTGGCCATTTAGCTCATGGTGTGCAAAAAAGTGCCGCTCAGAGGTAAACAACCCAACCGGATAGGTCATTGGAAGCTCACGTATGCTGCCGTCTTATCTTCGGCGGGATCTTTTCGGCTTAATGGCTCATCCCAACAGTTTACTGCGTGCAAAAACTCCAGCGGTCAGCTAATTTTAAAATGCCCTCTTATACTGTTCATCACAATTAAAAAAAGTATGTAGCGGTTACCGGAGAATATGGTTTTATCCCACCATAAAAGGAAATAAAATTCATTAGAAAGGGAAAAATCACTGTTAGAAGGAGCACAGACAGAAAATTGTTAATGTCATAAGAAATATGTCACTCATTTTTACAAAACGGTACCGATGTCGCAAAAAATTCAGTGTAAAAATGGAAAAACAAAAAAGTATCATTTAATACGAGTTTCGCAGAATAATAGAATGTGTGAAAATTTCAATCCCAGTAAGATTTGAACTAAAAAGTCATGACATGGCTAAAATTAGGAGTGTGTGGAATATTTTCGTATATCAACATGTAAAGTAGAAACGTGTGTTAAATTGGTAGATTTGCACTAAGGATGTCTATATTTTCGGATCCGTTCTCATGCTCTTTTCAGGGTTCTGTGTGTATTTCTACAGTTCCCTACTACGTTTCAATAAGTGCGTAAGTAAACTGTGTGTAGAAGGGTGAAGATGGTTATTTTTTGCTGCAAGCACACGTTTTTCGACAATGATATGTATTCACATACGTGTTTCACTACACGAGGAAATCTAACACGCGCATTTCATGTTTAAGTAAGAAACGGTTTCGTTATTTTTCCTGCATGAGAATATATATTTCTATACTAGTGTGGAATTCTTAAAACAAGTATGTAAGTACACTATGTTTTATAAGTGTAAAAAGTGGTTGTTTTTCCGGCAAGGTGTTTAGGTAAGAGTGAGTTTAGTTGGACATCACTAAGTGATGTCAAACTCAAAGAAGGGGATCTTTGTTGGTCCTCAGATCAGGAAGCTACTGAATGATACTGTCTTCGAAGAAGAACTGAATATGAAGGAGCGCGCTACATGAAAATCCTTCACGTCTGTGGTCCAGGGTTTTTTGTGGAATCACAAAGAGGAAAATTACCATCAGTTCATTCAAGATCTTCTCAAAAACTATGAAAATCTTATCTGCCGAATGTCTTTGAAGATCCATTTCTTGCATTCGCATCTCGACTTCTTTCCCAAGAACTTTGGAGCTGTCATTGATGAGCAAGAGGAAAGATTTCACCAGGATATCCGAACCATGGAGAAGAGATACCAAGGCAGCTGGGACCCAACAGTGATGGGTGACTACTGCTGGTTCTTGCAGAAGGAAGATACCTCAGCACATAAAAGACAAAAATGAACTTCTTGTAAGTATAAAAGATCCTTACCCATGTTTCCTTATTATGCGTTTCAATATTATTTCATTTGTCACTTTATAATCAGTGGTCTATGTTTCTATTTTTTTTTCACTGTAATCATGTAATTAATGAGTTTTAAGTTGCAATTTAATAAAATAGTGACATTTATTTTCATTTCCCGAATAAGCGTATTCATTGAAATTTGAAATACATCAATCTGTAATTTAAAAAAACTATGTGCTGCAGATTTTTCAGTCATATTTGTAATCAGCACCCCAAAATTAGTCAAAATTCCCCGCCCTGCCCACGGTCAGTAGTGGACACTGATGGGCTTGGAAAGGCCGCCGTCCGTCGGATGGGACGTTAAGCCGTGGCCCCGTGTGCGGGAGAGCCATACCCTGTGCACGTTAAAGAACACGCTGGATGGCCTTGACGGGAAGCTACCATCTGTCTCCCAACAGCTGTTCCAGTGGGTCCCCTCCCCCAACCTTCTCTGAGCCTTCGGGGTCCATGTGACCTGGCCATTTAGCCCATGGTGTGCAAAAAAGTGCCGCTCAGAGGTAAAACAACCCAACCCGAAAATTAGTTAAAAACCTCCTATTTGACCAATGTTATAAAAAAAAAAGTTCAATTTGTTGTCTGGGGCGAAGATGGCTCAGTCGGTAGCGCGCCAGGCTCGTAATCTGCAGTTCCCAGGTTCGAGTCCCAGCTGGGTCAGCGTTGAGATTTGTCTCTGCAAAACTATGCCCTGCCCACAGTCAGTAGGGGACACAGATGGGCTTGGATAGTCCGCAGTCCGTCGGATGGGACGTTAAGCCGTGACCCGTGTGCGGGAGAGCCTTGTGCACGTTAAAGAACATGCTGGATGGCCTTGACGGGAAGCTACCATCCATCTCCCAACAGCTGTTCCAGTGGGTCTCCTCCCCCAACCTTCTCTGAGCCTTAGGGCTTGTGACCTGCCATTTATCCCATGATGTGCAAAAAAGAGCCGCTCCGAGGTGAAACAACCCAATTTATTGTCTAGTGTTGTTATTAAATTAATATAATATATTTTCCTTTGGAATTGCCTAGTTTCATAGCCTCTTCCAGGCAAGGGCGGGATCTAGCGTGGGCGTCTTTAAATAGACACGGATTGTGTCTATTTAAAGATACAATCCGTGTCTTTAAATAAGGACAAAGATTTGACAGTCTATAGTGCCCCAAACTCGGAATCTGATATTCCCAATTTCGAGGCTCTGTGTCTGCGTTGTGAGAATTCTCTAATTCTCATTCTTCCCTCGGTGAGAAAGGGGCACCGTGGGGTTTGGAAATCCCGTCGACCATCGGTCGGGACGTTTAAGTCGTGGTTCAGTGTGAGGGAACCATCGCTTAAACCGTGCACGTTAAGGAACTCTCTGGATGGCTTTGAAGGTAGTCTTTCATTTGTGCCCTAACAGCTGCCCCTTTCCCAATCTTCTCTTAACACCATGGGTTCTTGTGTGTGGGGCGGGGGTGGCTCAGTCGTGTTTAAGGTAGCACGTTGCATTGGGGGCGGGGGTGGCTCAGTCTGTAGCGCGCCAGGCTCGTAATCTGTAGTTCCCAGGTTCGAGTCCCAGCTGGGTCAGCGTTGAGATTTATCTCCGCAAAATTCCCCGCCCTGCCCACGGTCAGTAGGGGACACCGATGGGCTTGGAAAGGCCGCCGTCCGTCGGATGGGACGTTAAGCCGTGGCCCCTGTGTGCGGGAGAGCCATACCCTGTGCACGTTAAAGAACACGCTGGATGGGCTTGACGGGAGGCTACCATCTGTCTCCCAACAGCTGTTCCAGTGGGTCCCCTCCCCCAACCTTCTCTGAGCCTTCGGGGTCCATGTGACCTGGCCATTTAGCCCATGGTGTGCAAAAAAGTGCCGCTCAGAGGTAACAACAGTTCTTGTGTGTCAAACCATTGAGTGCATAAAATTGCGCTCAGCCTGCTAAACGAGTAAAACTACTCAGCCGTAAGTAACGATGGAATAATAGATCTGCTAGTTTTAAAGTTTTATACTTGTTTTGCCCCTTTTTCTAGAACAGGTGTTTAAATCAGGGACGTCGTTCAACTTTTATTTTTGGTTTGCTGATACAAAAGGAAATTCCATCGGCAGAGGCAGAAATCCACACGAACATTCCATCAGAGCGTTCAATAGATGCTTGCGTTCTGCCACGTATGTTTCGATGACAACATCTCTGCTTGGTGCATCAAGTGACTATGACGTGGGGCAAAAAAAACTGTTTGGAATCTGTATAGGCATTTTCCATTGTTCACTGCCCATCTGTTACTGTCAACATTGGACTGTTGTGAAGTGTTTAGACCATCAGTTATAGCTTCATCTTCTGTACTATTTAGTTGCTTGCCTGTATACAAAAAAAAACATTTACACCAAATGTTTCCATATTCGTGAATTTAAATCTTGCGAAGAATTTTGAAAAATTTAACAGCGATACATTTTCGAAAAATTCTTTTTATCTCTGCCAGGTTGTCGTGGAAAGTGATAAGCAAGTGGAATTAAAAGTAATGATCAAAATTGTTCATGTGTGGAAAAAAAATCCTCTTCTATCCATTTTATAAGGAATAACTTTAATTTTATTGTCAGTAGAGATTTTCAGATTTTAAGCACCGTAATTTGTTAAGCTTTTTATGATAAAATGTGACGGAAAAGAAAGATGGCAACCAAATCTATTTAAATATCGTTTTCCAATAATATTTTTTCCGTATATAATACTTTATGGAAGCTAAAACATTTAACAGCTTTATTCATATTGCAAAAATCATGCAAAATTGACGAAAATTGAAATTATCGTTACAAAATGTCCTAAAAATACATTTATACATTTCGATAGTAAACCATGGTAGTAAAGTTCATTCTAATGGTTGTTGCTGTGGTTTTAACCGACTTGAATTAACTTTTCAGATCAGTTTTACTTCAGATCAGTTTTAACTGGCATTGCTCCTGTTAAATATAACACCTTTCATAAATTATATTACCTTTCCATAACTCTTTAAATACAGAACGGGTAATAAATTTAATTTTGATTTTCGATTTGAGATATTTACAGGTTACTCGTATGTTCAATCACATTTTTCTTTTCATAAAGAAAGTAATTAAGATAATGAATTCGGAGTTGCTAATAAAGTGGTCATTGAGTGATCACTTTATTAGCTTTGTTGTGCACCAAATTCAAATGGATACAGGATCGTTTCTCACAAATTAAGTGTGGATTTCCGACCATTGGTTGCTCCAGATGTTTTCATTTGACATATTCATTTGTTAATTCATATGCAGCTAGTACATACACCAAAGAACCAAAATATTATGACCACCTGCCTAATATAATGTTGGTCCTCCACGTGCCACCAGAACAGCTTTTAACCAGTGAGGCATGGACACTACAAGATTTCTAAAGGTGTCTTGTGGTATTTGGTACCAACATGTTACCAGCAGATCCTTTAACTCTTGTAAGTTACATAGTTGAGCCGCTGCACATCGGGTATGCTGTTCCAAGATGCTCGATTGGATCGATGTCTGGGGAATTTGGAGGCCAGGGTAATACCTGGAAGTCTTCCTCATGTTCCGAGAACCATTATTGAACAATACGTTCAGTGTGGCATGGCGCATTATCCTACTGAAACAAGCCAATACTAGAGGGATATATCGTTGCCATGAAAGGATGTACCTCGTCTGCAATGATGTTTAGATTGGAGGTAGACGTCATAGTTTCCTGCACATGAATGACCAGACTCAGGGTTTCCCAGCAGAACATTGCCTAAAGCATTACACTTCCTCCATTGGCTTGTTTTCATCCCATGGTGCATCCTGATGCCAACACTTCCCCAGGTAAATGACTGATACGTACTCAGCCATCCACATGGTGCAACAAGAAATGATATTCATTGGACCAGATGACCTTCTTCCAATCATACAAGGTCCAGTTTTGATGCTCACATCTCAAATATAGACACTTTCAATGGTGAACTGAAGTTTAACATGGGCACTCGGAGCAGCCTGCGGTTACACAGCTCTATTTTTCAGCAGTGTCCGATGTACTGTGTGCTGTGACATATTATTCCGGTCACCAGCATTCAAATTATGGGCGTGTTACGCCACAGTATCCCTTCTGTTGGCTCATATACCATATGGGATAGCCTTCGCTCACCTCTAAGCATTGTTGGGCTGTGGTTGGCCCACACCTTGCCGGAGGTTTGTGGTTTTTCCCTTCTCTGACCACATTTTGAAGGTACTAGCCACGTCTGATGGTGAGCACCCCTAAGCCTTTCCATCTTGTAAATGCTCTAAGTTATCTGGCCATTACAATTTGTCCAACTCACTTAAGTCCGCTGCCTGTTTCTCATCTGAAGAACAAGAATAACACTGATTAACAGAGTTCAATATCAGGTGTTATTTATACCATTTCTTGACCTTCACATGCGCCATTGCTTGCATGCAGCTGCTTTGATTTGAATAAAGACTCGGTCATAATGTTTTGGCTCTTTGGTGTATAATTGATACATACACAGTCTTATAAGAATAATATGACCACCAGGTAGGTGGTCATATTATTCTTATAAGACCGTGTAATAACCACCCTTGGTCCGAATGACAGTGGCGAGATGCATGACAGTGGCGAGGCATGGGTGCAATTAGGCCCTGGACGGTTGCCAGAGGCACATGTGCCCATTCGGACTCCAGCAGAGCACGGAGGTTCCAGAGATGACATGGTTTTGGGTCACAATGCTGAATCTGTCGATCCAAATGGTCCCACAAGTGCTCTATGGGATTGTGGTCAGGCGATTTTGTTGGCCAAGGGAGAACGGAAACATCACTGTCATGTTCCTGGAACCATTCACGCACCACATTAGTGACATGGCAGGGCACATTGTCCAGTTGGTAGACACCATCACCACCAGGGTAAACGTCCAACATGAAAGAATGCATGTGGTCAGTGAGGATAGACATGTAGTCATTGGCATTCAGGGACCCATCCAGTGGTACCAGGTCATACCAGGAAAACATCCCTCAGATATGAACATTGTCACCACTGGCCTGTACTTGACTGACAAGTGTGTCTGGGTGTTGGTTCTCATGTGTCTGATGCCATATCCATCACCGCCCATCACTTCTGTGGAGTAGAAACCTCGATTCGTCGGAGAAGGCAACCTTTTTCCATTCTTCCACTGTACAATGACGGTAGTCCTATGCGAACTGCAGGCAGTGTTGCCGATGGACCTTGGTTAACACGGGCGCCTTTATGCAGCATAACTTCGGAGACCCATGCGTAACAGGGTTCACTCTACTGTTATCGAGGACACATACCTGGGTGCCTCCAGCGTTCATTTGAGTGGGCAATTGCTACACTGTTGCACATCGATTGCCCTATACCAGTCGACAGAGGCGACGTTCTCATCAATGGCCTTTGGGGTTCCACAGTTATGATGTCTGGAGGTACTCTGTGTGCCAGCGATCCATTCTTGTTGCATCCTTACTACAGCACCTCTTGAACAGCCCACGAAGTCTGCTGTTTCCGAGATGCTTCCACCCTTGGCGTGGTAGCTGATCATTCCTTTTTTGAACGTCCATAAAATCAATACCTCTGCCCATTGTGCTCACGTTATGCACTATGGCTCATCTGTCCTGTCCAGCCGCTTATATCTCCGTGTGGTCGACCTTGTCATGTGCACTCTGTGACGCTTCTGGGCGGTTACACTGTGATTCCATGGGTGGTCATATTTTTCTGATATGACTGTATATATTCAGCCAGATAGAGAATGCAAAAACCAGCCAGACTGTGATGCATTTTAGTTTGCCAAATAGTGAATTCTGAATAACCATTATAGCTATTCTAATGTAGAATAATATATATAATATATAATTTTAGTTTACCTAATAGTGTATTCTGAATAACCATTATAGCTTTTCTAATATAGAGTAATATATATATATCATTTTAGTTTGCCAAATAGTGTATTCTGAATAACCATTATAGCTATTCTAATATAGAATAATATATATATCATTTTAGTTTGCCAAATAGTGTATTCTGAATAACCATTATAGCTATTCATTATAGATATTTCAAAGTTTTGATGGCAGCCTAGTTGCCACCCTAAACTGATGATAGGTAATACCGTCCAAGCTCCAAAGATCTAGGATGCAGTTTTTGCTAAACTGGGAAATAGTTTGCACCCTTTAACGTAGTAATATTTTCAAGCGTTTTCCTAAACAAAGGCTTAATCATCCATCGGATTGTCCCGTCCGCCTATCCAACCAATATTTCTAAGATCAGCAGAAATGGAGACTTGGAATTTTTCTGTAAAGATTTGTACACGACAGCTAGATGATATTTTAGCCCGATTTCAAATAGTAATACATTAAACTTTTTAATTTTTATTCATATTATTTCAAATACTAAATCATCCATTACGCTATCCTGCTTTAACCACTTCAATATAGGAAGAAATAAGAAAACTGTTCAATGAATTTTTAACCAGTAAATTCTTCGAATAAAAAAAATTCTGTGCTCTTAAAGCATGATTCTTCTTGTTTTAAGTTTTGACTTTAGTTATTTTATTCGTATTTTTTAAATCTTTTTCGCATTCTTTCATTTAGATTTTTTGAACTTAGTTTTCCCTCTTGAATTTGGGCCCCTTAGGCGACTTTCTGGTTCGCCTATATGGATGCACTACACTGTTCACAACTCTGTTCTCTAATGCAGTGATTCTCAAACTTTTCGAGTCAGCGTATCCCCTAACAACACATTGCACACCCAATGACTCATCATTCCTCCACATTTAAATTAACTACATATCTACTTAAAAATATTGAAATAAAACGTTTAAAATGTTTTAAATGCTTTTACCATGTTCGCAAAATATTTAACACCGTTGCAATGTATTTTTCTCCCTAAGTCGTTTAATGACAATTTTTTTCCATCTTATAATAATAATCTCGCGGATCACACTTTGAGAACCACTACTCTGTTTTGCACGCGGGCTACGTGGCACAATCTTTAATATTTTGCTTGAAGATGGTTGATGACTGCATAATCGCTTAAGTATTTACCTTGTCATGAAACTCAAATATTTTAAAATTCAGCTAAGTTCCAGTTTCTTATTTTCAGCTTACGTAAAGCGAAGTTCCATTGCCATAGCAAACTAGAAAAAAAAGCTAAACTATTATGTAGCTTAAGTGTAGTGTTTAGTTGTATCCGCCTGTTTTTCCACTCTCCATAGGCTCTTAAAAGTAAAAGAACAATTCGTTTCTTCTGTGTACCTCAAATCGCACGTTGCAAAGTTTCTGTCACATGACTCCCGCGATACTGAGGAATTTAACAAGAAATCATTGAGATAACTAAGGCAGCATCCATCTGACTTTTTCATCACTTTAGTTTTACCTTTATTAATTGTCAAGGCCTACCCTGTAACCAACCTCATCAATAGCTGTAATGAAAGTAATCTATTAAACATCACGTGTTTCCATATTCTTCATTTTGCAAAAAAAAAGATGCAATAATTTTGTTGAGAAATTCACTTTTTATTCTAATAGTGTGTTTCGTTTTGGAACTAAGCATGGTTCTATAGTGTTTTTAGAACAGTTCTTCCTGCATTAAGGAAAACGCTATAATTGTCTGCTGGTTTGTAATCGGTTTTTTTTTTAAAACAAAGTAACTGATACTTTAATTCCCCGCCCTGCCCACGGTCAGTAGGAGACACCGATGGACTTTGAAAGGCCGCCGTCCGTCGGATGGGACGTTAAGTCGTGGCCCCGTGTGCGGGAGAGCCATACCCTGTGCACGTTAAAGAACACGCTGGATGGCCTTGACGGGAGGCTACCATCTGTCTCCCAACAGCTGTTCCAATGGGTCCCCTCCCCCAACCTTCTCTGAGCCTTCGGGGTCCTTGTGACCTGGCCATTTAGCCCATGGTGTGCAAAAAAAGTGCCGCTCAGAGGTAAAACAACCCAACCCAACTGATACTATACTACTTCTAATGTGACCTTCCCTGCTAAGATAATATTCATTGATGATTATCTTTCAGTAGAAAGAAATATCAGATAAAACTACTGCGAACCATCATCGTAATGGACAGTTTCACTTGCGCACGCAAGCAGCATAAACGACTTCAGAGACGTAATGCTGTAGGTGCTAGTAAGGAAGAATACGTTGTGTGCTCCGCTATAGATTAGTCATACCTTGATACCCTCGAGTGAATTGAGTTCACTGTGACTGCCGGATGCTTTCACTTTCGTGTAAAAAGTGAAATTTTATTGTAAATGTCTAAGGAAAAAGTTTACTGCGTAAGCATGACAATTTGATTGAAGTATCTGTTGTCCTTTTATGAGCGCGATTAACTTGAGATTGGCGCAGAATGATTTTTATTTTTCTAAGGATTCTGAGAGTACAGCACTTAATAGAAATTATTTGCTAGCTTAATTTTTTAAGCGTACTAAAGTGTTTGATAATTCGTTGATAGTGGAAAAAGTTTATCTTTAGCGATGAAGGATGAAACTGTTTTTAGAAAATTCGTGTAAAACAAGCTCATATTAATAATATACGTTACTAATATGCACTGTTGTTCTAAAAGGATGATTATGTAGTACAGTACTGTGCAAATTAGTTGGGACAAGCGAAGCCTGGAGAACCTCTTCGATCCGGCCACATCCAGCAGTCCCCCAAACACCCACCCAAGGTCATGTTTTGGGGATGTTTCATAGTTTCCGGGCCACAGACGCTTCATCCCATTGAAGGAATGATGGACAGCAAAAAGTACATAGGCGTTCTGGAGGCGAAAATGGTCCAAACACTGCAGAAGCTGTTCCCTAATGGCGATGGGGTATTTCAACAGAATCTGGCTCCATGCTACAATTCTAAGCTTGCTAAGAGCTTCTTTACCCAGCAACATTTGAAGGTATTGGAGTGGCCAGGAAATTCACCCGATCTAAACCCCATTGAAAATTTGTGGGCCATTATTAAAGCGCACATATCTAAGATGGATTGCACGACGAAAACCAAAATGATAGAAAGTGTCATGAAAGTGTGGTACCACGACCTTAAAGTGAAGGAGATGTGTGGAAAGCTCCTGGCATCAATGGTGGGTGAAAGAAGTAATTAAAGCTAAGGGGGGGGGGGGGGGTCACATTCACTATTAACTACAATATTAAACAAATAAATATTTTAGTTGTGTCTTTGTTACTGCATTTTCCTATTGTTCCAATTTGCACAGTACTGTACTTTATAAGTATGAAAGTATGCTAACCTCCTACATAGACACTATCTCTCTTTAAGACCCACAGCGTGGACAAAAATATTTCGCGAACTTTTTCAACCCGAGATGTATTTTTTCCCAAAAAAATTTTTAAGTATCCGAAAAACGTTATTCATAATATCCTTCATAAAGAAAACAAAATATAGATTTTTTTTTTACTGTGTTAATTGAATATCAATTTTAAAAGTAAAAATTTATTTTTGTAATTTTTTTTCTGCCCCCTTTTTGCGACTCTTGGATTGCGGAATGCTTATCTAAAAGAAAATTACGTGGAAACTGAAAAAACTGCCTTTCTAAGTCTTAAAGGTTTTAATTTTTGACGAATTTGGAGTTGGAAAAACCTCTATAGGTTTATAATTTTTATAATTTTATCAAATTTATAAAACCTATCAAGGGGAAAAAACAGAAGATTGAGTAGGGAAAAAAAATTAAGTTTAAAGTTTTTCCTGGTGTACCAAGAGCAAGGGTTGTCTCAATCGGTAGCATTCAGCGGTAAAATGTAACAAAAAATAAAAGATCTCAATCAAAGCTGAATCTGTATTTTTCCCATAATATTCTTTCTGTATTTAAATTTGAATATAAATGCACTGTTTTTAATATTAAATTGGTATTTTTACCTTTCTTTTATTGCTTTTAGTCTGTCATTCGTTAATAAACAAACGTTCTGTTTGTAGATCTGTCAAAACCCTTCCACAATATCTTCCCAACCTCGATTCAGTGGTTCTGAACCTTTTTGGCTACTCCTGTCACCAGCATTCAAATTATTACAGAAGTATCTCCTGTAGGGTCAGCCAGGTTCTCAGGTACCCCTAAGATCATTGTAGGTGTAGAACGCTAAGAAAGGGGTGCTTTTCTTGGTTAGCGCACTTGGCTGCTGATCTAAGGGACCTGGGTTCGAGCCCCGGAGTTAAGGCATGGATGTTCTTGTCGTTTTTTCTGCTGAGGACCCGCCATCCTCACAGACCTTCTACTCTGGCATATAAACTGACAGGCTCTGTCAGACCTCTGTGGCAAGCAGCTGCTTGAAGAGGTATTTATTTATTTATTTTATGTTGTACTGTATTATAGTGCAATCAAAGAAATAAAAAACGTTTCCCTTAACATTTTTAGCTAAAAAAAAAGATTTTTAGTAAGATCGAAAATTGAAAAAAAAAAATGGAAAATAGACTTACTCAATCCAATGAGGGACTTGCTGTGACAGATTTTTGGCGATTTTTTTTTGCTAAAATCCGCCATTTTGAAGGCAACGCTCAAGTTGAGTTGTTTTTACCTCTGAGCGGCACTTTTTTGCACACCATGAGCTAAATGGCCATGCCGCAAGAACCCGAAGGCTCGGAGAAGGTTGCGGGAGATGACCCACTGAAACAGCTGTTGGGAGACAGATGGTAGCCTCCCGTCAAGGCCATCCAGCGTGTTGTTTAACATGCACAAGTTGTGTCCCCTGCTGACTGTGGGCAGGGGGGGGAATTTTATGGAGATAAGTCTCAACGCTGACCAAGCTGGAACTCGAACTTGGGAACTACAGATTACGGGCCTGGCGCGCTACCGACTGAGCTACCCCTGCCTTGTGCAGGAGAGTCATACCTTGTATACATTAAACACATTCATCTGACGGGGGGGCGGGGCGCTACCATCCATGTCGTAACAGTTGTCCAGTGCGTACTCTTCTCCCAACTTCTTTGAGGCCTTGGGGTCCTTCTGACCTGGCCATTTAGCTCATCGTGAATAAAGAGTACTGCTCAGAGGTAAAACAACCCAACCTCAGAGAGTTGGGTTGGGTTGTTTTACCTCTGAGCGGCACTTTTTTGCACACCATGGGCTAAATGGCCAGGTCACATGGACCCCGAAGGCTCAGAGAAGGTTGGGGGAGGGGACCCACTGGAACAGCTGTTGGGAAACAGATGGTATCCTCCCGTCAAGGCCATCCAGCTGTTCTTTAACGTGCACAGGGTATGGCTGTTCCGCACACGGGGCCACGGCTTAACGTCCCATCCGACGGACGGCGGCCTTTCCAAGCCCATCGGTGTCCCCTACTGATCGTGGAAAAGGCGGGGAATTTTGCGGAGATAAATCTCAACGCTCAACCTCAGAGAGCCACATTTTTGGACACAATTGAGCTAAATGGTCAGAAAACAAGAACCCATAGAGCTCAGAAAAGTTGAGAAAGGGGAAAGACGTATGAGAAGTGAAAAAGACAGATGGCAGCCTCGCGCTAAGGCCATCCAGCATGTTCTTTAAGGTGATCATAACATGGTTCTAATATAAAGGATTATACTTCTTACGTGGACCACGGTTCAACGTCGTATCCGATGGATGGCATCCTTTCCAAGCCCAATTTTGTTAAAACAAACTGCAAATTAGAATGAAATCCTTCCGCAAAGGTGATCTTATCAGATTTTCGCCCTACTCTTACTGAAGGCAAATCAGAACGTCTGAAAAGTGAAAGTGTCATGCATTTTTTTTTTATAAATTAATGCTATAATTCATTAATATTTTTGTATAGATTGCAATAAAATAGGCAAATAAGTTTACTTATTGGCAAATGAAATTGCAGTTTTTAATTAAAATTTAATATAGTCTTTTTTTAAATAACAAATGGGGTAAAATAAAAAAAAATCCTAATTTGCCCAGTGGAAATTATATGTACGATGTAGTTGAGGCCAATCGCAATTCGAAATACTTGTCTATTCATATCGCAATGTAGCATTCATTCTTATTTTCGTAAACATACTGGACGGTTTCCGAAACTATTAAATCACGTGTGTTGAAAGTGTTTCACATAAAATTCCACACAGTAGGTGATTCATTTGTTTCAGTGAAGTTCAAGTTCACGATTCCAAGTGAGAAATGAAGTCGTTGAACTTTGCAACATAAAATAGCGATAGCGCCCAAACCACTCTCGTTCAGCTTGTTTACACGGATAAACCTATATGGCGGCTGCGTACGGCGTCAGTGGGTCGTTGGCCTCGGGCCAAACCTTATGTGGGAGATGCAAGGACATACAGAATGAGAGCCATGATCAAGTTAATGTAGTTACACGATTGCGAAGGTAGATCCTTCTCTCCGTAGATATATATAGGCTTTCTTTCAGTTTGTGAACAGAGAAATTTGCTCTCATAAGAGAATGAAAGAAGTGTTGCCTTTTCAACAATAAGTGTAAGAATTCACCAGATAAATATCTGGTTTTTATTTAGGCCGTTTGTGACGTTCTTTAGTCAGGAGGTGACGATGACTCATGGTGTATCCTGTTGAAAGCAGTAGTAACAGCTTCTCAGAGAAACTTCGCCCTCCTGGTAAACATTGCATCGATTTCGTTTACGAAGATAATTAGATGTTTTCTCTTGTGTTTCCAAATATCATTTAACTTCATGCTGTTGAACGAATGCATAATTATGCATTCGTTCAACAGCATGAAGAATTATTCAGTTTTTAATTACAGCATGAAGAATTATTCAGTTTTTAATTTTAAGTTGTAGTAGTACAGTGCCCGTGAAAACATTGAGGATTTTTCGTAAATACTGTCACATTATCACTCAGCCATATTAAGTCATTAATTTTATTACTATGATCATTAATATAAAATAATACGGGCACTCAGAATCAGCTCCAAAATTACCTGTACCTTGGCTGTAACCCCCTGCATGAAATAAATTATTATGTTATTTTAAGGTGTATCTTTTCCTAAGAGCACCGATATAAATAAGAGTTCCAGCATTCTAATATCGCATTTTGTTTATATTCGAGTAAAGAATACGTCCTTTTCAACTTTTAGAAGAGTAAAATACTACATTCGGATATCTATGGCAGTTAGTCTGTCGACAAGCGAATGAACTGCAAAAGAATATGGTTTGTGAAGATATAATATGTTCATTCGCAAAGCAAAAAGAAAGGAAGAAAACTGGATTTTAAAATTAATAAATTGTTTTATATTATTCTGTTTATTGCATATTAAAAATTTAATATAGCAATTGAATATATTTTTATGGCCTTTAATAACGAAATTGCAATACTTAGCAGAGGAAATACATTGGTGATTGGAATTAGAAAGACAAATCGTATTTAGCAAATATGAATGCTCGTTTCCGAATTGAGCACCTTTTAATGGCGAAATTCGAACTAATGGATAATTTTGAAATGGCGAATCGTGATATTTTATTAGTATTTATCCAATTAAAAAGAAATTTTTCATTTATCACTTGAAACAGCAGGTATTGGCAGAGTGATTTAAAAATGGAACAATTACGAGAAATTTTAGCCGGCGCAAAACAGTAATGTTTAGCTCAAGAAGCTTGTGCTAATTGCACAGGCAGGGCCGATTCCATTACTTGTCAGGCACTCTCCTAGAGGCGCCAAAGTAATACTGGTGTCAACATTAAAGTTGTAGATTTCGTGTATTTAAGTATCAACAAAATATGTTCCATTCAACGCTTAGGAGAAATAAAAAAACTAGTTTCAAATATTCATAATCCAACAGCGGTTTAAAGAACTTTGATGCCAATCGAAAGTAAACTTTTAAAAAATATTGGTTGTGAAGGTATTTATACTAAGGTGATTCATAAATATGTGCTTTTTATCGTCTACTTGTGAAATGATTATTAAAATATAAATAACAAACTTAGAATATAAACCATCATTTTCAGTAGTTCGTAACCATCTGTCGACAAGTATTTGATTCCCTCTCTAATACCATGCTTGGTCCTTGGAGGTGAAAAACTCTCGACATCCGTTTTCGTCTTCTTGAAATGTTTGAAACCGCCTATCCCGAAGAAAATGAGTCATGAAGAGAAAGAGGTGTGATAGTCAGAAGGAGCTGGGAGGAGGAAGAAACTTAGATGCCAGTTCTCAAAGTTTTTCTTTGGTCCGAAGTGCGGTTTTGCTATGTCTTGTTGGAGAAGTTTCTGATGTCTGCCAATCTTGGGTAGCGTCTTCACATCCATTTTGCTCTCCGCTTCTACCACCACTCTCGTCAAACCTGTAGCATCTTTCCGTTTGATGTACTTTCTGTAAATCTGTGCTTTCGTGTTCAATCATGATATTAAATTATAATCATGAAAAAAAAATTGCCTCGTGGGCAATTTTTTCTCATGCTTAGTAAGCGGGAGAACAGTGCGAAAGAAAATTAGTATTTGTACGTAGGGCACGAAAATAGTAAGCCGGCCCTTGTAATGTTAGCGGTACTGCAGCTGTCAGACCCATGATGTTTCTGTAATGACATTAATCGTGTGTGCCTATTATTATGTATAAATCGGAGGTCGTTGTATTCAGTGTTCACGGAATACAAGATTGATGCGCGAATTTACCCTTGGTAGCAACTGACACCTCAGCAACTTGCAGGATATGTTGCCACAGTTTTTCCGACCTGGAAACCACAGTTGGTATTGTTTAGATAAAACTCGAGATATGTGATATCCAGTAGGCATAATATCTAAACGATTTATCTACTTTGGTGAATCCATCTATGGTAATTTATCCACCTACACTGGTGCTCAAAATTAAAGGATAATCGACAAAAACGTATGTAGCTGCCGATATATGTAAAAGAATGCACTGAAAATAGGCGAACATGGAAAATACGGTACTCGGGAAAACTCTCCCCCCATCTATTGTTGCTGCACGTAACCCAGAATATGCAAATTAGGAATAATTAAAAAGAGGCGCGAGTCTACTCGCAGCTTGTAGCTGTTCTAGGCAATTCATGCTTTCACTTCATTGGCACGTCGATCTGATTATGTCCCGAAGACATCGTGTGAATGATTTTCAGCGGTGGAGAGCGATTGGAAGGATGGAAGCAGGTCATTTCCAGATGGAAGTTTCCGGAGCATTTAATGTTCCACAAAATGTCCTGTCAAGACTCTGGAGACAGTTTCAACAGAAAGGAGATGTTTGTTGTCTACCAGGACAAGACCGTCCCAGAGCTACAACTGCTGTAGACGATCACTATATCAGTCTTTGCCATACAGAACGATGACCACTCTTTGGAGTTTGCAGCAGCTACAGGAACTAGGGTTTCAAGGCATACTGTTTATATGAGACTTCGTGAGGTCGTTATATTCAATGTGTTCACGGAGTACAAGATCGATGCGCGAAATTTACCCTTGGTAGCAACTGACACCTCAGCAACTTGCAGCCTTTATGCCAGGGGAACTGTTATTTGTGTCCCTCGAACACCCGCCGCCCAACGAGCTCGCTTAACGTGGAGTCGCCAACATCACTCTTGGAGTGCAGACCAGTGGGCACATGTTATGTTCACAAATGAAGCGTGATTCAGCTTAGTTACTGATTTGCGACGTATTCGCATCTGGAGAGAACCAGGGACCTGCAATAGTCCCTCAAACATCAGAGAAAGGGACTACTGTGGTGGCCGTGGCGTGATGGTTGGGGCAGGAATCATGACGAACGGACGTACAGACTTGCACATCTTTTCGAGTGGCTCTGTTACTGCCCTCAGGTACAGAAACGACTTCCTGAACTCATACCGATGGCTCCCCGGAATGGTCGTCAGTCCATTTATTTTATGAGCCGTCAGTCCATATTTTATTCTTATTGACGATAACGCCCGCCCTCATTTGAGCTCATCTGGTCGACGATTTTCTGGAAGTCGAAGATATTCGACGAATGGGTGGCCACCCAGATCTCCTGATCTCAATCCCATTGAGCATAATGTGGAATGCTCTAGGGCAGGGTTTTTCAAACTAGGCTACGACATATCTGGGCTCCGCGAAGAAATTTTATAACGTTAATATTATTTCCCTAAAACTAGAAAATTGCACCAGAATCCACTGTGCATAAAAGTAAAAAGTAAAATATACCTTTAATTATAATACATGGCACCACTGGTTGCTAATAGATATGGCACCAGCGCAAGATCTCTTGTGCCATTGGAGATGCAAGATTGCCTAATAATTTTCCTATGAAACATCGGTCAACCCTGGGTAGTGATGCCAACTGTCTTTTAAAAGCCAGATCTCGCTTAATATTTTATTTGGCTTAAAAAATTTTATTGAAAAACAAAAAAAAATAATAAAAATTATAGATTACCCATTTGCTTTAGAAAAATATATTATTCTAGCCTTTTTTTCACAAATCTTTATTTCTGACTTCGATATGGCAACATTGATCTCCGGTCAGCATATCAATGTATGAAATAAATGTCCTAAAAACAAAATTTCAGCAGGAAGAAATTGTACAATTTTTGGTTTAAATGGCCTGAAATAAGTAACAGAGCTTTGAAAATTTTGATGCATTTTGCAACAACATATCTTTGTGAGCGAACATTTTCACTGTATACATCTACAAAGACCAAATTTAGAAACAGGCTAAATACTGAAGATGATTTGCGCCTACAGGTAAAACCGTAACTTCACATATTGAACTTCTCAGAGAACAAAAGCAAGCCCATTCAAGCCACTAATAAATAAGTACACTGTACTTCTACTGATATAAAATTTGAAAACAGAAATTTTTGAACAACTAAGTAGAAGTAAAATGTTTTCTTTAAATATTGATATTTTTGATAAATTTAAATTCTATAAAGCTGGAGTGTAAACTTTATCTGGTGCTAGTGACAGGGGATTCGCAGATCTAAAACGTTTGGAAAACCTTGCTCTCGGGAGACGCATTGGAGCTTGCCAGCCCCCTCACTACGAACTCGGAACAGCACTTGTCAAGGTATGGTCATTAATCCCTCAAGACCTTATCGGTATCTTCATAAACAGTATGAGGAGTCGAGCTGCATGGCTGGCAAGGGTGATCATATTTTAAGGGCAGAACTATAGTATTGGGTCATCAGCCGCCATTTTGTTTTATTTCGCCGCGGTGAAAAGAAATTCTGAATGGTAAAAGTAGTTCATTCCGCATCTACCTTAAGATGCGTATTGAGGATATATATGTAATTTAAAGGATATATATAAATATATATCTCATCAAAACAAGATTTTATTAAAAACACTTGTCGCTACAAAATTAACCATCGTTTTGCACTTAAAAAAAAAACGAAAATTAAACTGTATTCAAAATCTGTATATCAAAAAAAACTGTATATCAAAATTAGATTGTATTAACAGCTCTTATCGCTAAAGAATAACTCCTTGTTCCTTACTGAAGAAAAGCTCCCAAAAACAATCTCATCAAAAGATTTCATTAACAACGCATATCGCTAAACAATGAAACCTCGTTTCGCACTTAAAAAAGGCCCTAAAATAAATATCAAAAGTAAATATTCTTAATAACACTCATCACTAAAGAATCAACTTAAGAAAAGCCCCGAAAACAAATCTCATTACAGAGAACTATTCTAAACAGCATATATCAGTCGTAAACATTGGAACATGCGGTGGATATCATATTGCAACTCAACGTTACAGTCCTGGAGAAACATCCTGAAGAAAAGTACAACATGGCGGCTGAGGACCCAATACCGCACCGTAGCCATTTTAAGTATTGTTCCATGGACTGCTCCTTCATGTCAGTTGCACGATTATGATCTTAATGCATAAACATTATACGATTATGAATTTCTTCTGTTTGATTTACATTTGTAGTGTAATAATAAACCTCTTTACCAAATTTCATTGCATTCCATTAAAAATACTTCGAGTTATGTACGAATTTATAATTATCCTTTAATTTCGAGCACCAGTGTAGTTCGCGGATGAACTTCCAACCACTGTATCTCGGTCACAAACCCGAAAACGTAGAGACATTCCCGATACCATAATTTTTGATTTATATATCCCCAGACATGCTGTTGTTCAAGTTGTGAAATCCATTTTTTAACAGTACACTATGCATTTCATTGCCTTTCAGGTCTTCAACATTTTCACTCAGTGGAGTGTTTGTTGTCTATTCGTTATGTAGCCGTTTGCATTGGTATGGCTTCAACGAATTGTTACAGTATTAAGCTCTAAGAAACACTTCTAAATTGTTGGCTGTAGGGCATTTAACGCTATTTACATATATGGAAGGGAAACATTTTGGTAAAGGTCATAATTTGAGTTATGGAGTCTTAACACTACATAACTCAAATTGAAGAGGTCATAACTCTCAGGATTATGACTTCCTCGAAACTAACAGTGAAATGTAAGAAATGTCACAGTTCCTTTTTAGTATTTTTGCACACTTTTCTAACCACATCGTTAAGGACGATGGTTGGCTCAATCGGTAGTGCGCCTTATTCATAATCTGATGTTCCCAGGTTCGAATCCTGACTGGGCCTGCGTTGGGATTTATCGCGCTTATCTGCTAACCCTCCCACCACCACCACCTATGTCGATGTATCTTTGCTAAACTCCACTCCTACCTATGGTCAGAAAGAGTACTGATGGACTTTAAAAGGCCACCATCCTTTGGATGAGAGTTAAGCCATGTTCTTGTGTTCAGCAAAACCATATCCTATGCACATTGAAGAACATGTTGGATAGCCTTGACGGGAAGTTTCCATCTGTCTCATAACAGCTGCCCAGTGGGTCCCTTTCAAACTTGGCCCCGTGTGCGGGAGAGCCATACCCTGTGCACGTTAAAGAACACGCTGGATGGCCTTGACGGGAGGCTACCATATGTCTCCCAACAGCTGTTCCAGTGGGTCCCCTCCCCCAACCTTCTCTGAGCCTTCGGGGTCCATGTGACCTGACCATTTAGCCCATGGTGTTCAAAAAAGTACCGCTCAGAGGTAAAACAACCCAACCCTTTCAAACTTCTCTGAATGGTCTTGACGGAAGGCTTCCATCTGTCCCCATAATTGTCCAGATGGATTCTTCCTTATCCTCTGAGCTCTTGGGGATGATTCCTTGTGACCTGTCCATTTAGCTGGGCAGAGGTTGCTCGGTCGGTAGCACTTCAGGCTCGTAATCTGCAGTTCCCAGATTCAAGCCCCACCTGTCCCGGCATTGAGAAAAACCCCGCTATCAGTCAATTGGTGACACCGATGGGCTTGGAAAGAACGCCGTCCATCATATGGGACATAAAGCCGTGGTTCCGTACGTTGAGAGCCATACGCTCTGCACGTTAAAGAACAGGTTGGAGGATCTTGATGGGAGACTACCATCTGTCTCCTAATAGCTGTATTGTGGGTCCTCTCAACTTTCTCTGAGCCCTCAGAGCCCTTGTGACTTATTCATTTATCCCATTGTGAACAAAAAAGTGCTGCTCTGATTTAAAACAAACCAACCGTGGCCCTTTAGCCCATTGTTTACACAACAGCGCCGTTCACAGGTAAAACAATCCAACCTATGTACATGTTTACCGGCACCCAGTAGATTTTCTGGAAAATTTCAGTACTCGGAGATGTGAACGATCTTAGTTCACCTGCCGATTGGGATGGACTCCACTTAACTACTGGGACCTCTCCTTAAAGTATTCTGGGTGTAGCCTTGATTGATATCATTATAGTAACATTATAACTGCCACGAGCTTTTTGTGTTTCCATATCTTTCCTTCTTTGAAATCTAATGATTTTTTCCAGAAATTCAATAAATTAGAGTATTTAGAAATACATTTGTTTTTACTTTTGGTAAAAATGCAAAAAGTTTCGGCATAAATTATGTAGAGGGAAATTAAATTAATATTTGTGAGAGTAACTTAAAAAGAAGTGTGATACAATTCTTTAAAATTTGTGTATAAACAACTCTTTTATAACAAAATTAATTTTTAATGAAAACGTTGTTTCTGCCAGTTTAAAAGTTTTGTTTTTGCACAAAATGGATTTTGAGTCGTTTACTCTTTCAGGATATATTTGAATCTGCAGTAATTTTGCTTTACCTTGTCCAGTGAAATTGAATAATCATATCTTACATTATTTAGTGATGAAAAATTTTGTGGGTGTCCGGAAATTTGTTCAGCAGAATTTATTCGAAACGGAAGTTTTTTCGACGGAATTTTGTTTGAAACGGAAATACTGTATATTCATTTAGCATTTTACGGAAAGTTTGAGAATTTAGAAATATTGAGAAGCTGCTAGAGGGCGCGTACTGCTCGATAAGGTCTCTCGATAATGATTTGCACTGGGGAATCATCGGAGGGAGGGGTAGAAGTAACACTATTTAGTGATAAAAAAAGAGATGTCGACTAATTTTTTATTCAGCATCGGTACAAGAATACTTCATTAAAATGGACTTTTATTTTTATTATATAGATAAGTAAGAAAGGCTGAGTTTTATATTCGATAGAGTGAAACACTTGTTTTCCAAACAATCTAGATACTGTTTGCTTCCTTTTAGCTTTCATAATTCTTATAAGCAATAGTCAGAGCTTTGATTAAGAGGGATTATTCAGTAATAAAGTATCACAGGAAAACGTCCTGTAAACATGAAACACTTGAAATAATTAGTTGGAAAAATTTTCTTTTCAACTAATTATTTCAAGAGGTTATTATTGTTATGTTAGAAATTTAAAAACTGAGTATTTCTACAACTATACATTTTTTTTCCCAATAACTGGTACCCAGGCATACTTTAGATAAATATTTTGGAGGAGGACCAAGTGATCGGATCGAGCCAGAACGAACTGAAAACGCAGTTCCTTTCTTTCAAAAACTTTATGCAAAATATATATTAATATATATATCATTAATGTTTTTGACTACCTTTCAAGTTATTAATATTCTTAAAAAGATGACATGGCTGTTTGGTTCCATTTCCCTAGATCTAGCATTTCTGATAGTACTGTTTCAAAGAGAAAAATTAGAAGTGTAGGGATTCATTCGAAATCTCGTACTGTGTGCCGAGACTTAGCTTCCATGACTATAAAATAATAAATAAATACTCCCTTAAGCAGTTGCTTGTCACAGAGGTCTGACTGGAGCCTGTCAGTTTAATTCGCCATAGTAGAAAATCTGAATGGATGGCTGGATCTCAGCAGAAAGCATAAACAGCCATGCCTTACCCAGGGCTCGAACCCAGGTCCCTTTGATCAGTATAATTTATTGTTTGATTATTGTTGATGTGATGTGGAGGAAGTGTAATGCTTTGAACAATGTTCTGCTGGGAAACCCTGGGTCCAGTCATTCATGTGCAGAAAACTATGACTTCTACCGCCTACCTAAACATCATTGCAGACCAGATACATCCTTTCATGGCAGCTGTGTATACCCCTCAAGTAGTGCCTTCTTTCAGCAGCATAATGCGCCATGCCACATTGCCTGGATTGTTCAAGAATGGTTTGAGGAACATGAGGAAGACTTCCAGGTATTGTCCGCCTCCAAATTCCCTAGACATCAATCCAATCGAGCATCTGTTGTTTGTGTTGGAACAGCATATCCGATCTGCAGCGGCTCAACCACGTAACTTACAAGAGCTAAAGGATCTGCTGGTAATGTGTTGGTACCAGATACCACAAGACACCTTTAGAAACCTTGTAGCGTCCATGCCTTGCTGGTTAAAAGCTGTTTTGGCGGCACGTGGAGGATCAACATCATAGGTGGTCATAATATTTTGGCTCTTCGGGGTATATAATTGGTAAATTTTTATTAGCTTTTACACCGCAAAAACTTCACTTTAATCTGTATTTCCCCACTCGGAATTGAAAAATGTACCCTGCTGCATTGATCGTCACGTCACTCGTATTAAACTGAAAAACAAAATTGTTGATGCTCAGTATATTACAGGTTAGAGATGAGCTCAGAATAATACTGGTCTACGAAAAAAAACTTTCCTTCTCTTCCAAGCTTTTGTCTGATTTTTGTGATTTTGAGAGTGCTGAATCCGAATCTGACGGCTGTTTTGTTCTATCACTTACAGTGTTCTAGAGCTATGGGTTTAATTTAAAAAAACACTATTTTACTCAGAGAAGATAAATATATTTTTACCAAATATATATTTACATTATAAAAAGTTAACACTAATAATAACAAATCCTGTTGCATATAAATATTTATACAAAAAATTATTTTCTTGTCTTCTGTCGCTTATATTTTATCTCATGGGCCTCTCGCTGCAGGGCCCAACAATAGTCTGCCAACATACTCACGTTCCATTTGCCATTATATCGTTTTTCCATTTCGGATATGTCTTGAGGAACCTTTCTTCATGTTCATCTGAGACCGCTCCCATCAATTGTGGAAAATAATCAGATATGACTGTAAGAAATGCAGCTTTAACGACATATTGCATCTATACTCTATATGAAGAAAGTAGTTCTTCGACGATTTCTTCGTAGTTATCTGCCCATACTGTGCCTAAAAAGTTGTGGCAAACATTTTTGAATGCTTCCCAGGCTCTCTTTTTATTATAGTTTAATTTATTTTGTGATATTCAGGATCTTGAAACAACTGTTTGATCAAAGGACTAACAAAAAGTTCCTGGTTTATTTTTGCGTCGCTACTCCATGAAAAATTTCGCCTTACGTACGCAAATCCATCACCCTCCTTTATTCATTGCTTTCACAGAATTTTTTGTTAATCCTTATTTGATATGCAGAGGCGGCAAAAAGTTTTTTTTTGTCTTATCCATTAATGCCGGATGTACTATGTTCTTCTCACCAGGAATAGTTTCGGTTCGATCAGGCCATGTTTTCACTACATAGTGACGGTATTTCGCTTGACTGTCCTAGCAACACAAAAAACCAGTATTTTGTATATCCTCCTTGTAGCCCAGTCAGCAAAGCAATTACTTTTAAGTCTAAGCACGCACATTCCTCCTATACTCCGTATTTAATTTTTTGAAGCATAATCACCATGTTTTTGGTATGCTCCTTTCATTATGGACTGCGTACCTAATAGATATTGAAGAGTTGTCGGTTCCTGGGGTTGGTAGAATATAACTGATTCTCGGCGCCCACAGGTAAAGACGTAGATTTTGGTTCGTTCTGTATTGGGCTTTCAACGTTGGAGAAGTGCAACAAGATAACTAACTCCAAGTTTAAAACAATAACAAAAGGTTTATTATGGAAAATATATACAGAATTTCCCCGAGCACTGACGTTGACTACTGGCTAACTTGGCTACAAACAATCATATTCCGATTGCTTAACAGGCTGCGATTCTACACACCTACAGAGGAAAACCTCTCCTCTCGTGAATATCTATTCACCGTACACCTCTACAAGTCAGCTCAAGCCAGCGTCTCGTTCAGAACTGTCTTGACCTTCTCAGGGGCCCTACGACGTCCGGCGCTGACCTCCCTGTCCCGTGGGACGGTCATTTGGCATCGCGCTCCTTGATCAATCGAGCTGAGCCGGAAAGGGGACCGATCACAGGCGATCAGGTACCATAAACCTGTCTTGCTGATTCATTAGCCATAAATAGCCTTTCAGTCAGTGCGGGGAGAAAAGAAAGTTTCACTCAAAGGATTACAATGCAAGGTCACATAGAAATATATATATGAAATGACAAAATAATATCCAGGTATCGCATCAAAACCTGACAAGAGTGCCCATCACCATTATGTAATAGAACTGCTTTCAAGCTCACCTTGGAGGAATCAACGAAGAGCCTCCACTGTTCAGGGGAGTTCGGAAGCTTGAGTTCTAACAGGCCTCGGATGTTGTTACAATATACCAAATCACCATCTTTCGAGAAAAATTTCGGAATTTGGGACTGCCTCTGTCGGTAAAATGTCGTCTTTTTCTAGAAGATTCCATGCTTGAGGCGCGAACCAAGCAGCTGAGCTTTGGTGTTTGGAAGGTCTGAATCCCGAACCAGATCGCTCAATTCTGCCGGGATAATCCCGTGGCAGAGTGGTTAGCGTGCTTGGCTACTGATCTGAGGGACCTGGGTTCGAGCCCCGGGTAAGGCATGGTTGTATGTGTCGTTTTTCTGCTGAGGTCCTGCCATCTTCACAGACCTTCTACTATGTCATATAAACTGACAGGCTCCTGTCAGACCTCTGTGGCAAGCAGCTGCTTGAGGGAGTATTTATTTTAATCAAATGTGGCTCTGTTGTAGGACTTCTCCCGCCTTTCATGTTGCTGTGACTAAATTCTGGAGATGATTCTTCAGCTTCCGATTCTGAGACGCTTGTATTCTGCAGGTGGTATTGGTACAGGCAAAGTGTCATCGTGAGAAACGGGTCTCAATGCAGATGCTATGTTAGGGTATTGCATTTTATGTTTTGATTTAGCAGTAAAGCGTACAATGTCTGTCATACAAAAATAGCAGTCATGCACATGATTGGGAGGCTTGCACCACATCATAGTTACAGCAAAAGGCATAGATTTGTGCGTTCACAGATCTTCTACTATGGCATATAAACTGACAGGCTCCTGTCAGACCTCTGTGGCAAGCAGCTGCTTGAAGAGGTATTTATTATTTTTATTTATTTAACCAACCAGTCAGAGTTCGAAAATGTGCCACACCCTCCCACGAAAATAGTGCCCGATATAAACATTTGGATCCCAGATTCGGGTTCAGCACCCTCAAATATATAAAGTACATAAACCAATTTTTATTTTCGAGGGAGAATTATCATGCAGACTAGAGTAATATAAATTTCATATATCTCTTCTAATTATGAAAAAATTAAGTAAAAATGTAAAATATCTTTTATTATAATTTCAATCTTTTAATTGTAATCTTTAATAACTAAAGTATTGCTTTTGATATTGGATACGGCTTTTAATTATTTTTCACGCATTCTCTACCTTTAATAAATGAATGGCTCTCTGTTTTTATAATGATGCTATCAGTGTTGTTTCTACTATCAAGGCCGGCTCTAGCTATTTTGCCGACTGGAGAGAACTTGGACTCTGCCGTCCCTTTCTCCGAGTGTGATCTTAGATAATGATTAATTTACTTAAATTAAATTTTTTAAAAGCAAATGAAAAATAATGTTGAAAATTAGGTCGTACTTATTCCAGTCAACCTTACAGCATTGTCGGTCGTTAGTTTGCAAATTTGCAGCCCCCAAAATAATGACGTCCGGTGAGGTCACATGTGCAGTAGAACCACCTCTGGCTCCTAGTATTTCTAATAATTTTCATTCCAAATGGCTTTAACATTTTGATTTGTTATAAATGTTAAATCTTTATAATAAAAGACGATGTCTGTGGCAGCCATAACTCATCGGAAAACCAGCGTACACGTTTCCAGTTTTCAGAGAATGTTTCTGGTTGTGGTCCGGATTGCAGTGTCAAATTTCAGGTCGAAAGTCCAAAAGGGGACTTGCTAGAAGCAAAAATATTTACCATGCTATTCCTACGGGAAATGAGAATCGTTGTCAAATTTATTGTTGCCATTTTCTGCTCCCTAACTGTGAAAGTAAAGAGTTAAAATAGCATTTAAATTTGTTGCCAGATTTACCACAATTCCAAAGGCATTATTGAAGCTTTCTATTGCAGCTAGGGACCTGATTTTCTAATCAAACATGGGATCGGGCAGGGGGAACCCACCTACGAGATTTGGGACCTCTCGGTGAATTAAGTCGGGAACAACAGAATGCCAAAATCTGACGAAATAAATTCTATCGTTTGCCACGGGGTCTGAGATCGCGC
This sequence comes from Ryuthela nishihirai, assembly GCA_038380435.1. NCBI lineage: Eukaryota > Metazoa > Arthropoda > Arachnida > Araneae > Heptathelidae > Ryuthela > Ryuthela nishihirai. The sequence continues at coordinate 65,103,953 of JAWZYU010000002.1, forward strand.
GCCGAGTTAGCAATGACCTTTGCAACACCGGGAAATTCTTCATATTCAAACCGTGTAAAATGTCGGGGTGGGGGGGGGATGCTCACTAAACTAAACATTAGTGCAGAAAACAACAGAATATGCAGATTAAAAGTGAGACATGAACTGTCACAATCTGTGTAGAAACGGAGCCATGGGCCAAATGGAAACCTGATTTTTAAACCAATCACTGGGGCACACGGGGAACGCTGTGCAGGAAATCACGAACAGGAAATTCGAACGAATATCACGGGAGTCATAGGGCGGCAAAATCTGTGGTAACGGAAATAAAAATCTCGATAACTTACGCAGAAACTATGCCACGTGTTTTGAGAGAGCTCGCTGACGTCAACAACGATCCAAGCCAACAACTGGGCAAACTTCTTCCTGTTGAAAATCTGTGCTAAAGTTCGGGGGGGGGGGATTTCAAAATTTACCTTTAGTGCAGTGAAAATAAAAATGGACAGATTAAAAGTGACACCTGGGCAGCGACGGGTACGTTCAGCTAGTATGAGAATAAAATGATTAGGGAAAAGCATTTCTGTGTTATATATCAGAGAAATATTTTCCCTAAATCGGACGGTCTCGAAAAACTCATCCCGAACTCTTATTTCAGGTTAAAGGAAGTGCTTATTTAACGATTGCTGCGAATGTTATCATAAGTTTGAGTGATAAAGTTTTATGCCAAGATAGCGTCATAAAAACAATCTAAACAAGAGATTAAGCTTTTTCTTGTATTTTAAAACCGTTTGTTTTGTGGAGGCTTTTGATGCGAGAAAGTAATATCGTGCTTATGATTTCGTAACTGTTATTTCCACACCTTTGTGTTTTAACATTTTTCCCCTTCAAATTTCGCTTAGAATATTCGCACTTGTCGCTTTTAAAATATGTTACCGAAAGCTAGTCACGCATTTATTTCGTATTTGGCAGTGACGACACCGTGGAAATTGTAGTCTGTCATGTCACATTTACCTACTGACCAATGACCATTAGCCTGTATTTCTACCATATTGATGTCACGGTCAGAGTTGGCTGGCTGCCAGGTGCTGTCTGGCCTTGTCTCGTGTACTGCTGGTCTTCACTTAGCACTTAATAGTTCCTTGACAGTTCACCGAAAACGAAAGTTCCTGCTTGTATAGATTAAATATTTAAGATTTTTTTTTAATTGTTTAGATGTGTAACGAACGGTGTGGAGATCACCGTTTGGTACAAAAGCATAATGCACTGATATCGGGGTTGCCAACAATTAGCTATTAAAAAGCCGGATTTTAGTTTAGAACGGCATATTTGGAACAAAATTTATTTACAAGGGAAAATAGGCACCTTTTTAATTTTCAAATTGTGGATAAACTGGGTTGGATTTCTGCTGTGAAAAGAATTCATACTCTTGTTTTCAGAAAAGGCGTTACACCGTTTGCCCCTCTATATGCCGTTGGAATAGGAATATGTTATAAGGTACGAAGAATAAAATTCAAAATTTCAGTGAATGGGTGATACTATACGTGGTGAAAGAATAATCTTAAATATTGCAAACTTTAGTGTTTCTTGATGTGAAAGTGTTGAGGAATAGTCTTTAATTTTTGTACTGAAGCGAATCCCCAAATAGTTGCACATTTATCTACTCTGCACAGACAGAGTCGTCTCGATGGCACAAGCATTCCACGTTGCAGCTTCAGAAACACCCCCAGAGCTATATATGGATACTGGAGTGGATGGACATCTCTGCCGGGATGTACCAAGGCGTTCTAGAGGGAGACATGTTAAGCTTGTCAGGAGAGTAAAGTCTTTGCTACCTTTGCATAGAGTTTAGGCTAGATTTCTTATGTAGATCTACAATCGATGCTGTGATAAATATATACCACGACTTTTTCAAGCTAAGGAAGTAAATATTAGTATATTGGATTTTAAAATTAAAAGTTGCATTTCTGTCACTTATAGTTACATGGTCTCATTCCATGTGATAAAGCAGCTGACTAACAACGCTAATTCTACACTGGAAGTGCCATTGAATTAGGGATAGCAACCTAGTAACGTGTTTGACCCCTTCTGCCCCTGATAACGGCCGCTACACGACGAGGCAAGGACTCCACACTCGTAAATGTTCCACCCATGCATCCTCCAGAGCTGTCCACAATTCTCTCAAGTTCATCGCTGATGGGACACAGGCCCAAACACTGCTCGACGGTATCCCAAAGATTTTCGATGGGATTAAAATCTGTGCTTCTAGGTGGCCAATCCATTATTTCAAAGTCAGCAGAATGCTCTTTGCAACCATGCAGTAGCCAACCTGGACCAGCGAGATGAACAGTTGTCTTGCTGGTAGACTCCATCTCCATTGGGATGCATGATGGCCATAAATGGGGGATGTAAATGGTCAGCCATGAGTTCTACATACTGGGATTCATTGAGAGTCATTGGTACAGTCGCTCAAAAAAATATCCGAACACTATGATTGATTACAGAATTTCGAAAAAATATCTGGCAACGATTTTTTTAGAAGTTTGTGATCTGGCAACCTTCGTGTCACGTGACATGAAGCCACCACCAACTTGTACTGTTCCGACCTGTCATGCGGCCAAACTTTGGGGGCAGCCGAATAGTCGACAAAAAAATCATTTAAACTCTAAAAAATGCATTTTTGTGTACAAAAAAAACTTCAAGTTAAAAAATTGCATTTTTGTGTTAATGTATCATTTTTCCGATTTATAAAAACCTTGTAAGTTTTTTGTTCATTAATATCTGTTTTCTTCTTTATTTTCATCTTCATAAAACATGCACACATTTTTAATTTTCTTTCAACAACAAACAAGGCAGTCCAGAGTTTGCCTCCGAGTAGCAAAGAGAACAAAATCTCCCCCTTAGTAATTAAAGTTCGGGACGTGGAGATATGATGACCATAAAGGAGCTGCAAAGGGGGGGGGGGGACAGAGATTATCGTAGGGGACACGATAAACCCTGCAGAAGAACGAATACAACAGTCTCAATAGGTTAAAGAAATGTGGCAACAGAGCGATCGATTTCCATGGATTTAAAATTCCAAATCTGTTACAATTATTCCTTGGGAATCTTTAAAACATGTGGGAAACTGTTGGCTACGTGGAGAAATCATTTAGTAGATTATTTTATGAAGGAACGCATCCAAATGTTTGAGGAATACTGGTCGTTGCCCGAAGGTGTCCATAGCAAACTTTCTCGCTTGGTTCTCAATAGCGGTTCCCTTTAAATATTCAATGACAAGGTGATTTCACTAAATGGTAGACTTCAGCTTCCAGAAAATGGTTTCCTTGATGGGGAACGTTTTCCCAACAGCTAGGACAAATATAATGACGAGACTTTCAGTGACCTCGTGGGAGGCTGTGGAGTGAGTTAGGAGTGCTGCGTGGGACTGGGGAGCAGGTTGTCATTAACCCATAACACACATGTGAATAGGGTAGCAACCTTCAGTTGTAGTAGCTCTATTCCCCATATCTTGAAGTTAGAGTCAACGTTATACATTTTTCCCATAGATTATTTTTGTACTCATTTCATTTTGCCATAACAGAGTGAATGATTTTACAAACCCCCATTGAGAAATGTTTAGAGTTTCAGAAACCTTTGGTTGCTAGCTTTGTTGATTTCAAAAAGGCTTTTGACTCTGTTGATCGTCATAATTTGTGGTTGATTGTGAGATCATATGGTATACCAGACAAGTTAGTTAACATAATGAAAGCTCTCTATAATAACACTGAGTCATGTGTGAGAGTTGGTAAGTCTTGTAGCAATTGGTTTAGCATTACGTCTGGTGTTCGACAAGGGTGTATTTTGTCTCCTTTTCTCTTTAGTTTGGTTGTTGATTATGTTATGCGAAATTCACTTCAAGGGAAAGATTTTGGCCTTAAATGGGCTGGAGATACGAAAATTTCTGATTTAGATTATGCTGATGATTTAGCCCTTTTGGCAAATGATGTTGATGAGATGAACTCTTTCATTCGAGCTGTTGATGAGACTGGTAGTAGACTAGGTTTGGTTATAAACAGAGAGAAAACTAAAGTGATGAAAATTGGTCAGGCAGGTTGCGATTCAGTTAATCTGAATGGTTGCAGTCTTGAGCAGGTGTCACAGTTTAATTACCTTGGGAGCTATGTAACTGATACTGGTGATGTGCGGCATGAGATTAACAGACGAATAGGTATTGCTGCCGGGACTTTTAAGAATCTATGGAGATTGTGGAGAAATAGGCGTATACACCTAAAGACTAAAATTAGACTGTATAATAGTTTGGTTCTTTCTAGGGTAACACTTTGTAAACAAGATAACAGGAAACTAGATGCTTTTGATTCTAGATGCTTACGCAGTATCTTGGGCATTAGGTGGTTCAACTTTGTAACTAATGATGAGGTTAGGCAAAGGAGTCGGCAACCTCCTTTAAGCAGCATATTGCGCAGAGAGAGACTCTGTTGGTTTGGCCACGTTGCCCGTATGGATAATTATAGATTGGCGAATAGGGTTATGAACAGTGTGCCTAGAGGCCTCAGAAGGAGGGGGAGACCTAGGATGCGGTGGGCAGACAATGTCAAACAGGACCTTGTTAGAATTGGTGTGCAGTGGCCAGATGCAGCAGATGTAGCTCAGGACAGGTATGCTTGGAGAATTAAACTGCGTGGTCTGGTTGGACCTCCCTAGCCCATGGCTGCTTGTGGATGATGATGATGATGATGATTTATCTTCTACTTACGTCAAATGAAAGCTCGTGACGTGAGAAGTGACATAAGCTATTAAAAATTGATTCCCGTGCATTCTTCCCCCTGAAAAAAGAGAAGAATATTTTCATACTTTCCATCTCTCTAGAATGCTGAAAGTAACTAGCTGTACGCCAAATAAAAGCTTCTGACTCGGGAAGTGTCAGAGGCTATTAAAAAATAACCCCCATACTTCCCCTCTAAAAAACGGGAATTAGGAAAATCATTCTACTATATCTTCTGAATGCTAGGGCTACAGTTATGAGTTACGTGTCAAATGCAAGCTCATAAAATTAAAATGAGCGTCGTAAACTATTCAGGGGGGGGGGACGGATTTTCGTGGGGTTAGACTATAACGAGTCATATCTCAAATTAAAGCTTGTGACGTTTCCAATATCATGGGCGACTTCAAACATGGCTCCAAAAGGGAGAAAAATGTGGTCGATGTTTCTAAGTCAAAATATCAAATGAAAGTTTTTGAAGGTAGTTTTAGTGACAAAAAAAGAAAAATATAAATAAAAAAAATCTATATGGGCCCTAAAAAGTAAAAAATAAACGTAAAGGATATTGATGGTGTAATCAGTCACTGAGTTCGCATTCACTTCAAAGGAAAATAGGGCGCCAGCAATCTTGTTGTGCACGTAAATTGGCGCCCTATCATCCTTAAGTTCTATATTTTTTATACGAAATAAAAATCGTTCTATCTTCCACTAATTTTCATAAAAAAAATGAAATAAATACCTCTCAAGCAGCTGCTTGCCACAGAGGTCTAGCAGGAGCCTGTCAGCTTATACGCCATAGTAAGTCTGAGGAGGACGGGACTTTAGCAGAAAAACAACACAAACATCCATGCCTTACCCTGGGCTCAAATCCAGGTCCCTTAGATCAGTATAGATTTATCTTATTATTGTTGATGTGATTGTGGAATTATAAACTATATTATTTAAAATTCGGAAATTTTTAATTGTAGTGAATTGTTAAATAATTCTTGAAATAGTGTGAATCTTTGGAAAATTACAAGTTATTTTCTTGATATATACGTTTTTGAATGTTTTCAGATTTTAAATAAAATGAATGTATGCATATTATTTGTTTTATTTTAGAGCTTTTTAGGATATTTACCACTTTTTGGAGATGACTTTGCTAGACATAACCTAAAATTTGGAGTATCATGACAAAATATGACAAACAATAGTTTGAAATGAAAGAAATTGCCTGAAAACATGCCTTTCAATAAGTGTCATACATTTCCCCCCACCCCCAAAAAATGATCACTCTAGCTGTCATAAAAAATATTTTTGATCCTTATTTGTGGTTGTCCATTGAAAAACCCATCTATTGGAGACTTTTTTTTTTAGATTAGGCCATTTACTGAGATTTCACGAGTTTTTTGATAAACGCTATACCATTTTGTACTGTATAATTTGTGCATATACTGAGGAAAGGGTTAACCCCCCCCCCCCCAGCAGTATTACGTAAATCAAGTTTACAAATATTAACGCTTTTTTATGAAGAACGTTTCTTACATTCACATGGCCAAGTAATCCAGAATGGCCAAAAAAAGTCCATTGGCCATAAATCTTGAAATATACTAGATCAAAACTCCTTAGTGAAAAATTCATCCGTAGTAAATAAAGATTACCTGTGGGGAAAAAAAAATCCTTTCAGAAGAATAATTGTTCAAGTCTATTTCTACAGGGAATCTGTGTATTTGCTATGGATGGATTTTTCATAATAATGCTTAAGCGTGAATAACCTCTTCATTAACATCTAAATCATTAGCTAAAAGTGGAAAAAAATTGCCTCTCATGAAGTATAGATGGCACAAGGTCTGCCACATCTCAGTGAAAGATTTATAGGTCTTATCCTGGAAGATTATTAGTGTCTGATGCGTGGTTTAACAGTAGAGCGCTCTGACATATTTCTAGAGAGTTGCGGGCTCGATTCCCTCCTCGTCAGCGATAATCCTCTTATTGAGTTCGTTTTTCTATCTCGGGGACAGTAGGAAATGGGGGCAAGTCTCTCACCTACAAAATTATAGGATGGTTAAACACTAAGATTAAAATTTTGTGACTTTTTATGCGTAATTTTTTATTTCAATCTTCTTTGTTATTCTATTGCATGTGTTTTTTAAATTATCCGGGAATTAAATAAAAAAATTGTCTCTATATTTCTCACTTCCCTTGCCATTTATTTTAGCCTATGCTCCCCTAAAACGTTTCTTACTATATGCCTGTTCTGATTTTTACCCTTTGATATGCCAGGCAGGGAACAAACCCAAAGCACCAGTTTTTTTTACGAACTTGATTCGTCCACTGAATTTGATCTTGTCTTACCTAAACATTTTGATTCAATTATTTGTGGGTAAAGCATTGTCCCGAAGTTTAAAAAAAAAAACTGGTTTCCATACTCCAATCTCAGTAAGAGAAATTGATTGTAAAATTTTTGAATTTTCTCAGCAAAATTTTATGCTGAGTATAATTATTTGCGTTTTAGCTTGTTTTAGAATTTTGAATTGCTTAAAAAAATCTGTGTACAGGCATATAAATTCAAAATTCTCTAAGCAGGTTTGAAATCATGTGATTTCTTCGCATAACCTTCCATCGTTCTATTTCATCTGATATGTTAGCTTCACATGGTTTACTCAGAAATGTGGTTTTACACCACTTTAAAACAGAATGTAATTCAGAATTTCTTGGATGCCTTAAATTGCTTAAGAAGCGGGGCAGGGGTGGCTCAGTCGGTAGTGCGCCAGGCTCGTAATCTGCAGTTCCCAGGTTCGAGTCCCAGCTGGATCGGCGTTGAGATTTATCTCCGCAAAAAACTCTTCACTCTGTCCACGGTCAGTAGGGGACACCGTTGGGCTTGGAAAGGTCACTGTCTGTCGGATGGGACGTTAAGCCGTGGCCCCGTGTGCTTGAGAGCCACACCCTGCACACATTAAAGAACATGCTGGATGGCCTTGACAGGAGGCTACCATCTGTCTCCCAACAGCTGTTCTAGTGGGTCCACTCCCCCAACCTTCTATGAGCAAAAAAGTGCCGCTCAGAGGTAAAACAACCAACCAATATAATTTTATGTTTTAGCTTCTTTCAGAAGAAGCTAAAACATAAAATTATATTTGCAAAAAGTACAGTAAAGCAAAGGAAAATTAAAGTTTTCTTTTATTAATCTAACCGATTTGACTGAAATTGTATTGTAAAAATGTTTTTCCATATTTCCCACCAGAGCAATTCACGTATTTTTTTAAATTTTTATATTGAAAACTAGACAGATTGTCTGGGTTCCTTTGATCAGTAGTGAAGGGTGTGCTGGCCATTGGACCATCGGGAAGAAAAGAATTATTTGCTCCAAACATGAAGTTTAACAGTGAAATTTTATTGTTTTTAAATTTAATGGTTTAAATTGAAACTAAGGTTTGATAAAGGTATTTTTCCGGGGTTTTTTTAATTTAAATTTTGTTTCTCTAAAGGGGCAGAAACATCTAAACCAGGCCTGTCCAATTCGCAGCTCATAAAACATAATCAATATACTGAATTTGGCTCTTTTTTCCACTTTTTTGAGCAGTATTTTAGGTGCAGCTAAACACTTTTGCCAATTCATGGTACTCATTAAAAATGTATATTTTTGTTGATAGTTTTTTGAATTCTAAAGAATATACTTTTTCCACCCAATTTACATACTCCTTTCCTGCGGCAATTTATGAATGTTTTTTCTTAGTGACTCTTCACTAAATTTGGTTTGGACAGGCATGATGTAAACAATACTTACTCTCGTTAAAGTAGGGCAAAGGAAATTAAGCAAATAAGTTTTTGTATTTAAAATTTAACTCTTTTACTGAAAATAAGTGTGAAAATGGCATATATTTTTTGACAAGTTCTGAATAAGATTTTCATCCAGAAGAAATTAAACAACCTAAATTAAATAATAACGAAGTTTCTTAGAAAAAAGATTTAGTGGTTATTTTTAATCACGACAAATTAAGGAGCAAAAATTGAAAAATAAAAATCAGTTAGTGAATATAAAAGTTGACTTCTACTATTTGAAAGAGTTTTTCTCCAAGCAGTGTGCTTCATCATGTATGATATAGAACATTTTGAGCTTCATAAATCGTTTTTTGAATGCTCTCATTATCTCCCATTGTTAAAAAGTTACGAATAGTAGCTAAACTGTTTGTCGTAAAAATAAGATGTATTTCTTTTTGTTCATTTCACTAAGGCTAACTGCAGTTCCCAGATTCGAGTTCCAGCTGGGTCAGCGTTGATTTATCTCCGCAAAACTCTCCGCCCTGCCCACAGTCAGTAGGGGACATCAATGGACTTGGAAAGGCCGTCATCCATTGGATGGGACGTTAAGCCGTGGCCCCGTGTGCACGAGAGCCATAACTTGTGCACTTTGAAGAACACGTTGTATGGCCTTGACGGGAGGCTACCATCTGTCTCCCAACATCTTGTCCAGTGGGTCCCTTCCCCCAACCTTCTCTGAGCCTTTGGGGTCCATGTGATCTGGCCATTTAGCCCATGGTGTGAAAAAAAGAGCTGCTCAGAGGTAAAACAACTCAACACAGATTAGACTTCATAAAATTCCATGAAGATACTGCAGGACAAACCATGCTTCACATCAAACTGAAGACAGGATTTTCTTTCTCACTGGCCAGAACTCATTACTGATATAGTTTGAGGTTAGTTGTTTATATAGGCACTCAAAACTGATATAGTTTGTGTCCCAATGGTTGACAATAGATTCTCAAGAACTGGATGATGATAATGACTGAGATAGACACAGATGACAAAGCGAAAATATTAGCTTGAAGAAAACGAGCTAAAAAATGATATCAGAGCAGCAAAGAAATAGGAAAATTTTTTAAAAATTGTGATAAATTGGAAACATTTCTGCTAAGAATTAAACATGAGGTTGGACTTCTGCAAGAAATCACTCGTCAGATGAAAAAAATGACGTCTTCTACGAATATCATGGTCATGTTAACTGATGTTAACGGCCTCTCAGGCTTGGAGATAATGAGTTCTGGCCCATAAGAAGCAAAGAGAAGAATTTCTAATAGAGAAAACGAAGCCGATTGTTCACACTCTGTTATTTATTTGTTAAAAGATATAGAAAAAAATTATGGACTCTTCCTTAAAAAGTTGTATATCAAGTTTTTCATAAATTATACATTTTTTTCTGCAGAGGGGGCCCCCGGACAGTGCCCCTTCCCCACGTTGTGGGAATTGCATGGGTTATCAGCATGCCTCTGACTTGTATTATATAAATAATAATAAACGAAACTAACAGTCTAAAAATTTGCAAGAAGGTGTAAAAATATTCATTTTTCTAACCACCATATGATTTTATTATTAATAGTTGCAACATTATCATAAAATTAATAAAAATGAAATACATTCTAGAATTCTACTAAAAGGCCTTACTTTTTTTTACTTATGAACTTTTCATTTTTAGAGAAAAAAATTTCTTGTGTTAGATAGATATTGATTAAATATTACAGTCAAAATTTTCCAGATCTCCCAAAAGCTTTAATAAACTCTAACAGGGAAATATGAAGAATTGAAAAATTTTAACGAATATTACAAACAATGTGTTTATGCTAGAAAATTTTAATTTTAGCGATGGAATGTGTGTGAAGGTCATGAAAATTCCATTGGTAACATTGAGTTGACCCATTCATTACACCCAAGGAGGGTGAGAAACGAACAGTTTTCTTTTAAGGGATAATTGGAAAACTCTTTTAGTTGGATTGGTACTAATGAAATATAGTTTGCATTTTTTAAATACTTAAGTAGTTTTATTTACATTTTTATAGGCCATTAAATATGGCAATGGCAAAACTTTTAACGAATGTGGCAAGTGACCTGTTTATGGTAGAATTTTGGAATTTTAGTGATAAGTGTCAAGAGATATTGCACTGACAGCAACATTCTGTTCCCTTTTCTCAGAGGTGTGTGAGAAAAGCAACTTTTTAAATTGAATGGTAAAAGACACTTTTTCGGTTGTATAAATGCTAATAAAATACTGCTGTTTGCATTTTCCTCATCATTCATCAATTCAAATTAAGACTTTTTAGTAGTGAAAAAGTAGGTAAAAGAAAAACTTAATTCTCTTTGAAAATGAGATTACCATATGTGCCAGACATGATATATGTTCTAGTTAAATAATAGCTCCAAATGAATAAAAAACCAAACTCTTAGTTTCTCTTAATGTTAGAGCAATTACCTTCTGGAAATGGGGGCAGGGGTGCTTAGGCAGTATTGTGCCAGGCTCATAATATGCAGTTCCTAGGTTTAAATCTTACCTGGGTCAGTGTTGAAATTTATCTCTGCAAAAGTGCCCGTCCTGCCCTTGGTCAGTAGGGGACATTGAATAGCTTGGAAAGGCTGGCATCCTTTGGAAGCGATGTAAAGTGTGGCCCTTGTGTCAAAGAGCCATACCCTGTGCACTTCATACAAGAAAATTGATCTACATCATATATGATTTTATATCAGTGTTAAAGGTGTTTAACTATTTGCATCTATAAAACAATTCAACTTCCTGAAAATCTTATACAAGTTTCTAGTAAATTGCTTGTACCAACCCAAATGGTTTTCTATTTCATCTGTCTGGAACTTTCCATTGAAAATATACTGCCTATTTCATTCATCATTGCAATAAAGTGAAATTTCCAACAAACCATGTGTTAAAATCTCATTTGCTTTAGGCCTTCCTGAGTCTCCTTAGAAAATGTTTGCCTTCCAGCTTGTATCTTTCCAGATATCAAGCCAACTGATAAATTTGTTAACAAAACTTACTTTTTCATCAGAGGTTGAAGTTATTAGTGATTGCATGAATTCTCATTGACAGATGATGGAGTAATTAATAGTCATATATCGGTGTGGTGCAGTTCAGGTTAATCAGATTAATGAATATCATAATTGCTTTTATCAGTTACAGTAAATAACTGCATTAAAAATTTTATGTTTAAACTAATATGATTTTGCTTTACACTGAAGATACAACAAAATTCTTACTTAAACTGTTAGCTTCTCATCAACTGATTCCTATGTAGAATCCAACTTGTTATTTCAGACATGCACATGCGACAGACACTGAGTGTCTGATATAATAATAATCATGAACTATGACTTTGCTTGTTGATGTCACATGTGGAGATTTTGTTGTCAGGCTTTTGAGTATATTATTGGCTTGGAGCAGCAAATTTTTGAAGGCAGCATGTTAGTGATTAGATGAACATGCTCTAACACTCTAAATCTAATTATGAGGATTTTTGCAGGATTTTACTAGCATTAAGTCTGAATTTTTTTTTTTTTTTTTTGTTTTTTTGCAAGTTCAGAAACATTTTCACATTTCTCTTTGTATTTTTAAAAACAGTTCTGCTAATAAATTATGGTAATTTTAAAACCTGTAAATGAATTTTCAATTCACATTGCAAAAGGAGAGTAAGATAGGTGTGAGGTAGCAAAAATGTTATGTTTGGGAGCTGGTAAACTAAATTACTCAGTGTGGCAAAAAATAAATTTTTAGTAGCAAAAATTTCTCATGGCAACAACATGTACTATTGTCATTTTATTAAATTATATTATTAACAGTTCACAAGGAGTATATTTAATAAAGTGTCTCAGGCCTTGTTTTATATTATCAATTTTATGTATTTGCACCTTCAATAACTAGGGTGGCCAAATAAGTGTCAAAAAATACTGCCGCATTTCTGAGCATAATAACATAAGGAGGAAACAACTGTTATTTTTTGTGAGGCTATGAATGTTCCCCCATTTTGTCTAGTAGGTAGATTGCACTTAGTCAAGGCACTCAGTTTTAAATGGCAGCATTTTTGTGCCCCCATGGATTTTTCCTTTCCTAGTTGCTAATTGAATAGTACAATTTACATGACTTTTTTTCATCATTGGCATCACCAAGTTGTGTATAAATATCTTTGCTGATTTATAAATTTATATTAGTACCATAATTTACATTACTACTTTTTGTTTTAATAAATGCGAATATATTTCTTTAAAATCTAGGTGGCATTGTTACTGTGATAATAGGTATAGTACATCTTCTCAGCTTCAAAAAGATTATGAAGCACTTCCAGACTCACATAGAGGACCAAAGCATGTATCCATCAGTGAACCAAAAATTGAGAAATTTGAGCAGGTATGAATCTTAATATTGCATTCCCTCTACATTTTTTTGATAGAATAATGAAAAAAGTTCTTGAATCACAATGTAATTTAGCTGTAACAAATCTAATGTTAAAAACAAATGGTCAGAGATTAATGTCCTGTTCTCTATAGTTTAAGCAGGATTATGAGATCAGAAGAATTGCATTTCTTTAATGTTCAATATTTAGATATACATTATGCCATCTTACACATAATTTTTACCTATCCCAAACATAATTTTAAAGTTTTGGTCTTTTAATTTAAGTGAGGCAGGATACATATTTCTCACATATTTATATTTTGCAAGCTATTATTATTTCTAATAAGATGATGTTTACATTTCTTCAAAAGTATATGATACTCTACTTGTAACTTCAAAAGTATATTTTTACTACTTATTGTAATAAAAATGATATATTTCATTACAATAATAACATGAAAATTATTTTATAATTTTCATACAACATAAAATTTTGCAGCTAAAAATGCATAAAAACTGAATATTTAGAAGCACTCCAGAAATGAATATTGCAGATTGTTAGTATAAAACAAAGTAAGATTTAATTACTGTTATAAAATCAAACAACATATCATAAATTCTGGACTTAGAATTAGTTATTACTCCAATACATAGAAGTACTATGCTGTGAGATATTTGTGCCTTCCCTGACCTGGTAACGTGTGACCAAAATGTCTACTAAAAGCTATAGTTGCACCCTCTAACAGTGAAAAAAAAAACAAATATTCCAAAAATTCACATGAATATTGCAAACAATGTAGTTATGCTAGAAATTTTATTGATGGAATATGGAGGGCATGAAATTTCAATTGGCAGCAGTGAGTTACCCTTTACACCCAGGATCAGTGGGAAATGCAATTGTTTTACTTTAAGAGATAATTCGTAAAACTTTTTTAATTGGATTGGTACTAATAAAATACTATAATTTGCATTTTTCGAATGCTTAGTTTAGATTTATACGATTAGCGATCATCTAAATATGGAAATGACAAACCATTTAGCTCACTGTGTGCAAAAATATGCCGCTCAGAGGTAAATGGAAATAGGGAAAACTTTTAACAAATGTTGCAAGGGAAATTTTGTTGGTGGAGTGTCAAGAGATATTCCACTGACAGCAATAATCAACCCACTTTTCTGAGAGGTATGTGAGGAAAGCAACTTTTTAAATTTAAGAAATAAAAGACAAATGATTTTATATATATATAATTACTATTTGCATTTTTTCCACCCTTCATTAACTCTAAAACTTTTAAGGAGTGAAATGTAGGTAAATGAAAAACTCCCTTTGAAAACAAGATTCCCATATGTACCAGAGGAAATATGTGTTCTTCTAATTAACCACAGTTATGATTCAGAATGTCTTCTAACCAGTTCAAGGTGAAAAATAACATAAAGACAGAATATCACTATTAATAATGAGTTGAAAAAAATTGGTTGTCCTGACAGAAAAAAAATGGTATGGTCTCGCAGAAACATGCCAGGCATCATAACTGCTAGAGCACCAAGGAACTGACCTGGTCAGTTCCTTGGATAGGGGAGGTGAGGGGGGGGGGAACAGGCTTGGATCAAGAATAATCCAAATATTCCTAATAATTTCAGTACTATTAATCATGCTCCTAGAAGCATTTTTTTATTTATTTTAAATGTGGTTTAACAACTTAAACTTCTATATAAAATTCTATTTTTATTCATACATCCTTAAGATAGAGAGAGGGCCTCAGACATCCCAAATCTATTTCTGAACCAACCTAAAATTATAACCTTTGAGCTAAAAGAAATACTGTAAATATAAATAATTTTCAAACATACTTAATGTTATAAAGAAAACTTCTTTTTCAAAGTGGAGAGATTTACAGCTTAATTGTGGATTAATGCTTGTTTAAAAATAGATAAAATCAGTATTCAATAATATCTATGATTATTAATATATATGACTAAATTTTTTGTGTGGAAATTGGTGAAATTCGCAGAGCAAGTGCACTGAAAAATGCCAAAATTCGTGATGCAAAATTGGAAAATTCGAATACCTTTTAGGCTCACAAATAAGAAAAGATACACATCTGTGTATCTTTTCTTATTTGTGAGCAACATCAACAAAGTAATGTTAATTGGAATAAAAAATCTTAGAAATAACAAAAATATTAAATGATTTGCTTTATATGGGTTCAACTCGCACCTTATATACCAATTAATAACAATGAATTCTGATACAGCATATATATAAATTTCCCTGTTTTATACTTTGGTGATCATTTTACAGAATGCCATTATATTTATAAAAATATCACTCTGCATTAACACCATTTGTTGGAACTGATAAATATCGAAGATCTATCTATCATTCTTTTTGAGACAAAAAATCGAATTGCCAGTGCTATTGAATTCTTTCATATCATCAGTATTCAGTTTTTAAGTTTTTGTCACTTTTGAACATGAATATACTGTTGAAAACTATATTATCAACATCACTCATGGAAATATTTAAACACTTCAGTTGGCTGGAATTGAAAATTTGCCATGGTTTAAAAAAACACAGTTCCATACTCATGAATTTGGCAGGTTTTTTTCATCACTTAAATTGCGACTTATTTTGCGAGAGTGTGATCACACTGCTGGCTTTTACCGAATAATTTTACTGCCAAATTGTTCATATCTTTGTAGATTTTATATGCTGATATAAGATGGCATTCAAAAATGTAATTCGATCGAAATATCTGGTGCATATCTTTGGATTTGATTCAGACCACTTTTCAAGGAATAATTTTTACACATTTCAATGATTTCACTACAGGAGCTGTTTCTCATTTCCTGCTTGAAAAACTCCTTATAATCTTCTGCATGATCCCAATGATAGATTACAGCTTGGAACCAACTGTTTCACCTTGCTCGAACAAGAACTAGTGGTCTGCTACCTTTTTTCGTAAAGATATACCTTGATATGAACTTTATGTGCAGGACAAAGAGGTAAATCAGTGTTAACCGCTATAATCATAGCATTAACAGTTTTTGAAATCTTGTTGGAATATGTCACCAATATTTTGAAGATAAGCATTACACATGATATGAACAGCATATAGAAAAACTAAGTTTTTTTACCCATTCTTTGAACATATATAAAGCATTGTTGGTAACAGAAGCTGTGATAACAGAATACAAATAATAATTCAAATTTTTCAAATTTTCAAATTCAAAAATAATTCAAATTTGTTTATAGATTAAATAATTTGCTTCACCTACATTGAATAGCAATGCATTGGGAAAATGTGGACTTCAAACACTTCATTCTACATTTCACCAAAGTGCTATGCCATTAAGTGAATGGGGCGGGGTGGCTCAGTCGGTAGCGCGCCAGGCTCGTAATCTGTAGTTCCCAGGTTCGAGTCCCAGCTGGGTCAGCGTTGAGATTTATCTCCGCAAAATTCCCCGCCCTGCCCACGGTCAGTAGGGGACACCGATGGGCTTGGAAAGGCCGCCGTTCATCGGATGGGACGTTAAGCCGTGGCCCTGTGTGCGGGAGAGCCATACCCTGTGCACATTAAAGAACACGCTGGATGGCCTTGACGGGAGACTACCATCTGTCTCCCAACAGCTGTTCCAGTGGGTCCCCTCCCCCAACCTTCTCTGAGCCTTCGGGGTCCATGTGACCTGGCCATTTAGCCCATGGTGTGCAAAAAAGTGCCGCTCAGAGGTAAAACAACCCAACCCATTAAGTGAAAGTAAAGTCATGAGAGAGTGTTAGAAGAAGTTTACAGTTTAAAGATTGAATGTGACAAGAAGTTTACAGTACAGTTATGTAGAAACTAATTACACAGGAAAAGTAAAAAATTAAGCACTTCATTTGGTTTTGAGAACTTGGCGTAGAGGTCATACTTCTACACCAGTTTCTCAAAACATAAGTAACAGAATTTTAGAAAACAAAATGAAAAGAACCCATTAAAATTCACTGAATTTTTAAAAAAATTGGTAATTCAAAATTCGAGGAAACTAGAGGAAAATATTAAAATTTGAGGGAACTTAAGTAAACCATTGAAATTTATGGGAAATTAAGAAAAATACTGAAATTCATGGAAATTCTTGCAGAAATTTGTGCTGCAAAAAACTTACAGCCTTAAAAATATATAACAATTTTCAGGTATCGCATATCAAAAATGCATGAACTAACTTCAAAATTGTTTTTCTTTGAAATATCTTTGGCTTCAGAATTTTTATTTCATTTTCTAGGCTCAAAGTCATCAAGAAAAAGAATATTATGGAGAACAGAAAATTCTAAGGAGAAATCAAAAAACTATATACCAACCTGTAAATAATGCCCCAGAAATACAGGTATTTAAAAATTAAACTTCTGTATCTAAAATTAACTGTTCTGGACCAAAAGGATGGGATAAAGTGCAGATTGTGAAATTTATACACTAAAGCATAGACAGATTTCAAAATATATATATGGACAGACAAATTTTCAATTTAGATTTAGGAATGGAAAAAGTGGTATTTCATTAGTTGTTATTTTTGCTATATTAATATCAATGGTTAAGACAGGTAAATGGAATAATACATCAGGTTTTGAAGCATTTTTCTTTTGATAATCAAATTAACAATATAATTTTATTTGGTATTTTTCAATAGCAAATGCACAAATTACTCCTTACTTACTATTGTTTATAATTATAGAATTCAGGAAAACTTTTGGGGAAAAAAAAGAATTTTGCTGATACATGGGGCTTGAACCCATGTCTCTCCCAGTTGTATGTTGTGCATTCTAGCCACTGAAATAGCACTGCCCCCATCATTTAACCATAAATATGGCTTATAAATCTGCCTGACCTTGTTACTCATGGCACCATTGAGTATTTCTAAAATTTAATGCATTTCTTGAATTCTATGTCAAAAGTAATCTATGTATTTGCTATTGGTTGATTCTTGTATTAATAATGCTTTAGCATGAGTGACTTCTTAATTTACATCTTATTCAGAGCAATATTGAATAAAGACGTCTCCTAATCTTAGATGGCACCATGAGCTACAAGTTAGGGAAGATTTATAAGTCAAATAAGCTGATAAATGATGTCGCCAGTTCTAGTTACTGGCTAGAATACTTTACATGTAACTGGGAGATGTAGGTTCAGATCCCATACATTGGCAAAACTCTTTTTTTTTTTCCAAAAAGTATGGCCTTTATAATTTGTCATTTATTCACATATTGAGACCTCATCATTTTTTATTTGCACATATTTTTTGTGCAATACATTTCAGTTGCTTGATTTACAACTGTCATTAGCATTATCCTCTTCATTGGCAGTCTCTTGTTTGCTAATAATAATTAATTTTATGCAGTAATATTTTGTTATTCATTGAAGATGCAATACATGAAAAGTACAACTATAGCAAATCTAATTTCCCCATTGTTATTAATGTAATAAGAAGTAGATACATTTTGAATTTTGGCATTTTCATCTTATTAACTATATTCATAGCTCATCAGCTTTTACTGGTTATTTACTTTATATTAATGGGATCTCTGTATTGACCTTTAATTTTATTTACATACATAATTTTTTCTGTATGCAACTTAGTCAAATGAATTATAAATTAGTAATTTGAAATACTTTTGATTCATAATGATCTAAGTAATTTTCCAACAGTGCTGCTAATGGTTAGGGTGAAAAGTTTTTTTGTCATTACCAGAATGAGTGGGACAGTATTGCTTTGTGATATTTTTGGTAAAAAGTAAAAAGGATGTTTATTCTAACTTCAGTGACATAGTTTACAGTACATTAGTTCTAGTGTTAATAAGCAAATGAATCTGGCAACATAAAGATTGTGATAAAGACATGAAGTAGATGTTATTGTAGACCAAGCAGTTGATAATATATTGCATTACAAATAAAGAAGTCCAAGTAAAATTAAGTAGATCCAGAGTATATAATGAATAAAAGTCAGATAGCCACAGTTAAATAAAACTAATGAGTTTAAATATACTTTTGCACAACTAGTATAACAGATGTATGTACCTTAAAGGCATAATATAAACAACTAAAATAATAATAATTATAACAATTTAAACACTAGTTGGAAAATTATTTGATCCAACACAATAATACTATATATAAAATAATGTCATATCTATAACTCAGTGGTGTTTACTATTTCTTTTGCCACTTCAGTAATAGTAGTAACCCTTGTTAGATAATCACAGTGTCATCATCATCACCACCACCACAGTGTCATCATCAAAAATCACTGTCATCATCATCATCCTCAAGCAGCCATGGACTATGGAGGTCCAACCAGACTGTGCAGTTTAGTTCTCCAAACACATCTGTCTTGAGCTACATCTGCTGCATGTGGCCACTGTAGACCAATTTTAACAAGGTCCTGTTTGATGTTGCCCACCACATTCTAGGTCTCCCCCTCTTTCTCAAACCTTTAGGCACACTGTTCATAACCCTATTCACTAATCTATAATTATGCATATGGGCAATATGGCCAAACCAGCAGTCTCCTTCTGCACAATACGCTGCTCAACGGAGGTTGCCGATTCCTTTCCCTAACCTCATTATTATTTACAAAGCTGAACCATCTAATGCCCAAGATATTGCATAATCATCAAGTTTTCTGTTATCTTGTTTACAAAGGGTTCAATGTTCACTACCATAACTAACTAACTACAAAGAGCCAAACTATTATACAGTGTAATTTTAGTCTTTAGGCATTTATGTCTATTTCAACACTCTCCATAGATTCTTAAAAGTAGCAGTCCCTATTCATCTATTTACCTCAAGCCAAGGGGCAGGGGTAATGCACGGAACATAAGTGCATAGTGCATTACCCCTGCCCCTTGCCATATGTAGTTCCCAAGTTTGAGTCAGCATTGAGATTTAGATACACAAAACTCCCCACCCTGCCCTCAGTCAGTAGGGAACACCAATGATCTTGGAAAGGCTGCCATCCGTCAAGATGGGATGTTAAGCCATAGCCATAGTGTGCAAGAGTTCCATACCCTGTGCACATTAAAGAAATGTTGGATAGCCTTGATGGAAGTTACCATCTGTATCCCAACAGCTGTTCCAATAAGTTCCCTTCCCCAACCTTCTCAGAGCCTTTGGGGTCTTTGTGATCTGGCCATTTAACCTGTTGTGTGCAAAAAAATGCCACTCATAGGTAAAACAACCCAACAATCTCATGCTACACATCACCAGTATGTGTTACATAGCTCCCAAGGTAATTAAACTGAGACACTCCCTCAAGAGTGCAACCATTCAAATTAACTGAACCACAATCTGACTGACCAATTTTTATCACTTTAGTATTCTCTCTGTTTATCACCTAACCTACTCTATTACCAGTCTCATCAACAGCTCTAATGAAAGAATTTATCTCATCAACATTATTTGCCAAAAGGGCCAAATCATCAGCATAATCTAAATCAGAAATTTTGAGATCTCTCGATCATTTAAGCCCAAAATCTTTGCAGTGAATTTTGCAAAACATAACCAGTAACAAAACTAAAGAGAAAAGGAGACAAAATGCGCCCTTGTTAAACACCAGAAGCAATGCTAAACCAATTGCTACCAGCTTTACTGATTCTGACACATGACTCAGTGCTATTGGAAAGACCTTTCATTATGTTAGCTAACTTTTCTGGTATGCCATAAGATTTCACGATCAATCACAAATTATGATGGTCAACAGAATCAAAAGCCTCTTTGAAATCTACAAAGCTAGTAACCACAGGTTTCTGAAACTCTAAACATTTCTCAAGAATCTGCTTCAGTGAAAAAATCTGATCAACACATCCCGTACTACTTCTGAATCCACATTGTTCATCATGCAATTGCCCATCAACCAGATTCTTAATTCTATTAAGTACAATAATGCAAAGAACGTTACCTGGAATGGAAAGTAGACTGATACCTCTATAGTTATCGCAAGAACTTAGTTCACCTTTTTTAAAAATCACCTTTTTTAAAAATAATCGCCTTTTTTAAAAATAAGGATAATAATAGCTCTGGTAAAATCCTTAGGAACTATGCCTTTATCATGAAAGATATTCAAGAATTTTCAGTCAGCTGTATGGTAACAGAAACAGTTCCAGCTCTAAGCATTTCAATAGTAATTTCATCAACCATGGGGATTTATAAAATGTAAGTTTAGAAATAGCCAAAATAAGTTCAGACTATGATATAGGGCCAACATTAAAGTCAATATTGCATCTATCATCATTACAAACAATAGGAGTAGAAATGAAATGCTCAGCACACCTAGCCATGACAGAACCCTCACCTTCTATAATCTTACCTTGTTTATCCTTCAATCCCTGTATACCTGTCCGTTTTCTACCACAAAAAACATTAACTATCTGGTACACACCTCTTTGCTGTTGTGCTGTCTAACTACTTCCTCAGCTTTGTCAGTGAAGCCATCAAGCCAAAGATTCTTATCAGCTGCTAACTGATCCTTTATAAGTTTATTAAGATCTTTGTAACACTTTCTGCTAAGGCTAGTAGGATATTGATCAAGGATATTTCTGCATTTCTTTCTTTCCAAAATAAGCTACAGTGTCTTATTACTCAAATAATTTTGCTTCCTCTGCTCCTTTTTACCCAAAAGAGTATTATTTGTTTCGAGAAAAGCCTGTTTAAAACAGTCCCATTTCTCCTCAACGTCAGTAGTAAGCAAACCATGACTGTCATAATAAACTAAGTAACCTATCATGGTAAGCTTTAGCAATAACTATGGGTTTTTCAGAGCTTCAGAATTAAAAGGTAACTTTTTTTTAATCTTATCACAACACTTCTTAAGTTTAAGTTGCAAGACACTTTTAACAAGGTAATGGTCAGATCCAATTTCAACTCCCCTATATGACCTGGTATTCCTAACAGAATTAGCCCATTTTCTGTTAATATATAATCAGTCATAGTCCTATGCAGCCATCTGGTGAAACCCATACGTACTTATCTATGTCACATTGTTTATAATAAGTGTTAATTATTCTTAAACCATTAATTTCACTTACCTGTAGGAGATATTGCCCATTACAGCTACCAATACCAAAAGGGACTATCACCCCTCCCCAAAGGTCAGAGTCAGTACCCACTTTGGCATTGAAGTTACCTAGAACAATGAAATATCTCCTTTCTTGACAGAATTCAAAATATCCTGATATTGTCTGTAAAAGCTATCTTTCTGATCCTCATCTGCATTCTCAGTGGGGGCATAGCAATAGATAACATTCAAGACTTTAATGCTTGTCTGAAATTTTGCTGTAAGAAGCTTTCATTAATGCAGTGATATCCTAGAAGAGCATCACTAGCATATCTGTTGAGAAGCAAATCAATGCTTTGGAGATGCTTTTCCATCTTCCCTCCCTGAAAAGAGAATTTTAAGATTATTTTTAAGAATCTGACCTTTATCTGCCCATCTGGTCTCTTGCAAGCTGAGAATATCTAAGTTATAATAGTAGAATTCTTGTGATGAGGACATCAAAAGAATAATCTCTGTGTAAAGTACTCCCATTCTAACTAGATGTAGAGAGAAAATGGTTAGTACATTGTTTAAAGAAACTATGTTTATTGAGAGAGGAAGTGCTGACAATATCAAACAAACCCCTAATCACAGTCATGGACCACTACTAAAGGCTGAAGCCATCTGTACTGGAAGACTTCCTCCAATACAGGTTTGACAATCCCCTTTGAAGCAAGAGTTCAGGTAGCTGCCATGGCATCTGATCAGGATTACCCACCAGCTGATAAAATGTATCCTGTGAATCTATTCACTTGGGGCTGTAACCCACATACAAACAGAAAACACAGTGGAAGATTCTTCCTCAACAGAAACCCACCAGTGCAGCAAACTCAGGATCCATTATCAATCTCAGAGCTATTATTCCATTCCAATTGGTGTATATGGTCAGCACCAGGACCCTGTATGGTTGACCCATTCCTCAGCGGGTAGAAAAAAAAAAGTAGCCATAATAGTCTGAATCAGTAGGCCACACTGATCTGGTAGCCCTCCCTTTCCATTCCCTTCAACAAGAGAGTATCTCTTTCAAAAGGTACTAATGGTCTACACCACAAGAAGGCAGAGTTGGACTTTAGATGCTAGGCCTGTGCATCATCACAGGGGATTGTCGATATCATAAGTTTAATAAAAGTCTGCATAACACTGTATATAAGTAAAATGCAGTGGAAATGAGGCAGTATTATGTAGCATTAATAATAACAATGATTGTGTCAGGATCTAAGGTAACAAGATTTTACAAAATAGGTGTCAAAATGATACATAAGATGTTTGTTTATATTTCAGTTACAGAAGTATCTCCTTCATAGAATTAACATTTCTCTATCTCTATATATCAAATTCCTTATGAGATACGATGACATTATTAGACCTGTTCTAGTAGGTGGTCCACCTACTGGAACAGTTCTATGCACTCAATGAACAGAACTATTCTTAATTGGAGGCATAAATGCCATGCAAGGCAATTTATTATGTAGTTGATGTTTTTTACAGTTCAATATTTAACTTTGAGTGCACTAATATCACTAACCGAAAAGGTCAGTAGCTTTGATATAAAGTCTGAGTGCACATAACTGTTCTAGTAGGTGGGCCACCTACTAGAACAGTTCTAATAATGTCATCATATCTCATAAGGAATTTTACTCTATTGAGATATAGAAATGTTAATTTTACACTGAAGAGCCAAAACATTTTGACGAGTGCATCTTTATGCAAATCAAAGGAACTGCAGGTAAACGATGGCGCATGTGAAGGTCATGAAGTGGTATAAATAACACCTGATACTGAACTATGTTAATCAGTGTTATTCTTGTTCTTCAGATGGGAAAGGCAATGGAATTAAGTGAGTTTGACAAAGGCCAAATTGTAACAGCCAGATGACTGGGTCAGAGCATTTCTGAGATGGCAAGACTTGTGGGGTGCTCATGGTCAACCGTGGTTAGTACCTTCAAAAAGTGGTCCAAGGAGGGGAAAAACCATGAACCGCCTGCAAGGTGTGGGCCAACCACACCTTGCCAGCAGTCAGTTTGATGCTAGAGGTGAGTGAAGGCTATTCCATATGGTGTGAGCCAACAGAAGGGATACTGTGGTGCAACTCACCCATAATTTGAATGCTGGTGACAGGAGTAATGTGTCACAACACACAATACATTTAACCCTGTTGAAAATGGGGCTGCATAACCAGAGACTGCTCAGAGAGAGAAACATAAGACAACATAAGCTGACATTCATTTAAGACAACTTCATTTCTGCTGTGTTTTACTTATTATGTTATTGTTATTATTTATACCATATTGTTATTTATATACAGTGTTATAGAGATTTTTATTAAATTTATAACCTTTGTTTAAGTCATTAATTTTAAGAGTAAAATTTCTTAAGCCTAAAGATGGAAAGCTTAAAGCACTTTACCACAGCTATAGCAATCTTTGACAAGTGAAATTTCTTAAATTTAAAGATGGACGATTTATAGCACCTTATGACAAACTTGAAGTTATTTTTGTTTTCTTGCTCAAAAAGCACTCTCATGATTCTAACAAGAGTTACTATGATTGCTGAAGTGACAAAAGAAATAATAAACTCCACCAAATTACAGATACCTGCTCATAAGGCATTATTTTATATACAGCATTGTGTTGGATTTAATATTTTTAAATTCTTAGCTCGTTATTACACTTTGGAAATGTATTTTAAGATGAGCAATACCATTTCAAGAATAACATAAAAATCTTGAGATATTGCTGCAAACTTCTATTTATGTACCATTTAGACAATTCACATTTATAATGTTTATTCATAAACTAAAGCAGTTTAACCCTCAAGGAAGTTATCATTCTTAGTTTAATATCAAACTACTGGTCACTGATCAAGATCCCTTTATTTCTATAATTAAAATGCAAACCACAGCAAGTTACTACTAATATAATTTCACAATATTTAGCTGTACGTTACAGTTTGAGTCACTCTCCTATGCCAAATAATTATAATTCCCCTGTTACTCATAAATCACAGGTATTTTGTGTGTAACACAAGATCCTAGATGGTAATTGTTACATTCTAATTACTTCTAAAGTCTGTCTTTAGTATAAAGGAGATATAGTAGAAATAAGATATTAGCAGTTCAGTTGTTTGTAGCACTGGTTCACTTAGTTGATTCTTCGCAATTGATATTTCTGCCTTGATGTTCTTTATTGGCTATGATGTTTAAGCAGTGATGCCACTAAAGTTGAGACACTCCAGATGTGCTGTATAATACAGCAATATCGATGTTGAGTTGATGTTGTAATTGCTGGCACAATCACTTAAATGTTCTCTATTGGGGCACTTTTCGCCTTCTACAGTCATAATTTTTTCCTTTAACGTCAACTATTTAAGGTTACCAGTCCTTTAATGTTAAGTTTCAACCTTAGCACATGTATTCGATGGATTCAACTCCTTTCCACTTTCAGGTGAAAATTATTTCAAGCAAGGATGGCAGCCTTTATTTCATGATAGAAACTTTTCTACATATAGTACATAATTATCTGTGTCTCATGAAGGCAGTGTCTTTGCTTCTCACAAACAGCCTCCTCATAATCAAATAATGGAGATCTTGATTTGTGACCAGTAGCTCAATGAGAACACCTGATAAGTTATCAGGAGATTGTGGGTTCATATCCCACAAGCTCAAGACAATTTTTCCTCTAAATTTGATATCGACATTAAACTGAGTGTGATAACTTCCTTGACAGTTGAACAGAAAATGTCAAAAAAATTTGACATACTTGGCATTAGTTTAACCCTTTGATGTGTATAATACTAGTACAATCATCATAAATTACCGTGCAGTGTGTGATTATAGCTGTGCATTTGCAATTTTATTTACTGAATGAGTATATGATGGATTCCCCCTCCCCTTAGTACAGGGGTTCTTAACCTTTTTCACATCCCATACCCCTTGCAATGATACATGGAAGACTTGTTTCCCTATCAAGTCACCTCACATCCCCCCCCCCTCCATTTACAGGTCTTGATTTGTTTGTTTTTGAAAATGAATGAAAAAAAACTTACCAAATTTCACACCCCCTGTACAGGGCTGTATTATCAGACAGGCACTGGTTCCTAAGGTTTATGTTTAAAAAAAATGCCATGTTTGTTTTCCTTTTTATTTTAAAAACTGTAATAAATATCTCTTGAATAAGTAGGGATTAAATCAGCTGTTCGGGCCTGTTATATGCCATTTTGCTATCTGAGGAAAAATAATTTAACAAATGGTTTTGTGGAAAAAGGTTTGGCTGATGTGTGGGATTCAAACCCATGTCTCTCCAGAAACATGCCAGAGTGCTAAGACCATTAAATTAATTTTGGCTTTGTCTTTTCTCCACTCTTATAACTTATCATTCTTCCCGTGATTTCTGCATATTGATTAAATCATTAATAATGTTAATAGAGTGAAATGACTTATTATTTATTTACACTTTGGCATGTTTCTGAAGAGCTGTCGGTTTGAATCCTGCATGTCAGTGAAACTTTTTTCCACTAAACCATTCTTGGTGTTAAAGTCAACAGGCAACTCTGTAGATATTGTTTAGTGATTAAATCATTTAAGTTAATTCACCAATTTACCCATCGAAATTGTAACCCCATAAAAATTATTTTGCCAAAGGACCTATGAAAATAGAAGTGCCTAGGACTTTGTCCCTTTGAGCTTGGATAATCTCTTGGGGATTTCTCTAACTTAGTTGCCAAAATATAGTGTTTATTTTATATTATTTTTATATTTTTAATAGTTTTAGTAAATACAGAGCAGTATATAATGGGAAATAAAACTCACTCATCAAAGAATTGAAAGTATACAGTTACCAGTATGAGTATGTGAAGTATACAAAAACACTATTTACAGCCTGAGATAATGCGTGATGTAAAATCATTCTCTACAGAAGTAAATAACATGCTTGTTATGCTGCTTAAATGAAATCTTGTATGTTTTCTTTAAATACCTTTCCTTTCATTGAAGAAATCAGAATATCCACTTCTAATAGAGAGGGCAAAACTTGAAAAAAATGACACTATCCATTAGGTTGCATAAAATCTTAGCAAGTCTTACTCAAAATGAAGTCAGTTTGATCTGCATAAATGTTCCCACCTCCAACTTGGCACTGATGACAAACTAGTTGAACATCCTTGTTATCAGCTTAAAAAATAGTTCTAGCTTGAAATCAACTCATTTTTAAAGACCTCATTCAAACTCCTTGATGCAATATTTTTTAACTTGCACATCCCTATTATAATTAGGTTATATTGGTAATGCAGGATATGGCTATATTGCAGTCTTTGAGTGTGTTCTTTATACGATACACCGGATATTTTTTTAATATTTGTTTCTACTAGCTCATCTTTATTAAAGATCTTTCGATGCAAATAATATGCCTTCATCAATAATTTGCATTTCATCAGATTTTTCCATCTCCGACCACAAATTGCATAACATCCTCAATTCATTCTTTTACTTGAATTGAAACCAGTATTACATATTTACATGACTCAAGGGGATAGTGAAAAATGTAAAGAGGAAAGAAGTAGAAACATTTAGACTTTGCTCTAATTCTGTTATCTCAACTTGAAGGGTGAAAACTGGGGGGAAATTTAGTAAGAGTATGAGAAAGCTTTGGATATATGTAAATCTTATACTGATCCTTTACAACCATACACAAGAGAAACTAACACAGTTTCTAAAAGCTTAAACAACCTTAAGAAATAATAAACCTTGCACTGGAAGAGGAAAGGAAAAAGAGTTTCCCCTTCCTAGATAGATTAATAATAAAAAAAAAGGTGGAGGGGATAGTATTGTCAGCACAAAAGTATATAGAAAACAACTTTCACCAGCCACAACTAACTATCCTAAAAAAAAATTATAAGCATGCACTATTTTTTTCTTGCTATGCCATAAATTATTCATACTTTGCTCAAGTTTAAGGTATACTCGCAGAAGAAATAGTTTATTAAAAAAAAACTAGAAGAATGCATATTGCCTCTGGTGCATATGGGAATTTTGTTTTTAAGGAGAATGAAGTTTTTCCTTTATCTACTGTTTCACTCCTTAAAAGTTTAAATTTGAGCTAAAGAATGATGGGGGAGGGGGGAAATGCAAATAATCATTTTAATTAATAATTATACAACATAAAAAGTATGTATTTTATTTTTTAAATATAAAAAGTTGCATTTCCCATGCCTTTCTGAGAAAAGTGGGTAGATTATTGCCATCAGTAGAATATCTCTTGAATAGTTTTCTTTTTAGTAGAATATCTTTTTCAAGTTTCTATCATTTACAAACCATTTGCAAGAGTCATTAACAGACTTGCTGTTTCCGTATTTAGTGACTGTAATGATATAAATTAAAACTTCTGAAGTATTTGAAAAAATGTGAATTACAATATTTCCATTAGCTCTAATTTGCTAAAAACGTTTTCCATTAGCACTTAAAAAAATGAGTTATGTTTTCCACCCCCCTGGGTGTAAGGGGTCAAGTCATTGTTGTCAATGGAAACTAGGTAATCTTCACGTTCCACCACCAAAATTTCAAATTTATTGCATAAGTGCATTGTAATATTTATTTAAATTTTAGAATTTTAAAAAATTTCCACCATTAGTAGGTGCAGTTATCATTTATGGGATATACGAAAGTGGAAATTGTATTTGAATAGGTATTTGAATAGGTATCCAACCTAAAAGGAATTTTTAATTTATCTCTATAAACAAACAATTATCTTTTAAAGCAAAAAATTTGCATTTTCCCCATCCACCCTGGGTTTAAGGGGTCAATTCATTGTTGCCAGTGGAAACTTAGCATGTTAATTCTATTTACAGTCTTATAATAGCAATCATTGACAGCTTCTATTGTGGGCTGTTTATGTTTTGCCTAAATACATGTTATCTTTAACCTGTCAGCATTTTATTCCGATAGTTTAATGTTATTTTTACCTTTTGCTTTATGAATCATAATTATTAGTTTTAACGATGAAAATTGCGAGAGATAGAGAGCAGTCAACTTGAAATCAGATTGCCAAAGTGCTACTGAATAAAAGAGGTGAATCTTCTTTGAAAGACCATGAACTTGGTCACAAGATGTCAACATTTATAATACCAGTGAGAATTTATCTGTAATTAACTTGCTTAAGCTGTTAAACTAACTTTTTTAATTTCATTGCATAGAGCAAATATAATATTCATATCTGTGTTTTTTTTAGAATAATCCAAAGAAAATTCCTGATATAAAAACTCCAAAGCAAGCAGAAAGTGTAATACATTCTCAAAAATTGGAAAATATTCCACTCAGTGCTCTCAATAATATTAAAATGTAAGTGTTCTCTTCAAATACCAAATAACAAATGTTTTACATTTAGTATGTTTTGCAAAATGCTTTTGATATTATATTTATAGTGATGTTCCCTAGTCTTGAATGGTAACATTCAGTAGTATTTTTTTTATTTAAAACTTTAAAATATTGTTTTAATGCTCCCATTTTAGTAAATTTTCTCACTATTAACACATTGCATAAGATGATAACTTGGTAACAATACTGTTTATTGGAACAAAATTTAACTGGTGGCTTTTTCACATTATTTTTACAAAATACAAGCAACATACCATCATTAATATACTAGCATAAAATGTAACAATAAATGATCACTGTTTTGAAAAATAATTTATTGAATTAATCAGTGATTAATAAATTATTTTCAAAAATAATTCTTTAATAGGGCAAATCTGTAATTTTCAAAACCACTTAATTATATTTATATATTGAATATATATATATGTATAATTTCTGTTAAATCTTGGGAAAGGATGAAATTATGGCATGTTATATACCAAATTAATCAGCATTTAATTATGGATTATCTGAAAATAAAATACTTAACCAATAGTAAATACACAGGGTTTATTGTTGATACAGAAGTCAATAATTAATAAGTAGTTTTTCTGGAAGAAATGAGTTTGCCATTTCATGGGTCTTGAACCCACATCTCTCCAGAATCATGCCAGTGTTCTAACCACTGAACTAGAATTGGCTTGTCATTCTTCCACTAATGTAGCTATATCTATCATCCCGCATGTGCCATCGATGGCACCATCTATGATCAGGAACAGTAATTTTGAATGTTGCTCTTAAAAAAAGATTTGTTTTATTTTAATTGTGCCTTTTCAGAGTCGTGCAGTGAAAAAAAATCTGGCAATGCAAATAAAAATTTATTTAACCCTTTAACGCCCCAAAACGGCCAAGATTTTGAAATGGACTAGTCTAAATAGTGCTATTTCTTTGTCTTTACTGGCCTCTACCTTTTTTCTCAGATTTCTTGGGCGTTAAAGGGTTAAAAAAACAAACTAATAGATATAAATAATTATGATGAATATGATTAGAAAGGTTATTTATTTCTAAATAACAAAATAAATGCTTACTTCAGATAAGAAAATTACTCTTTTTGAACTTTTTTTGGTAATATAATTTGAGAAAAGTAAGGTTGCAGACTCCTTTGCCTAACCTCATCATTAGTTACAAAGTTGAACCACCTAATGTCCAAGATACTGCGTAAGCATCTGGAATCAAAAGCATCTAGTTTCCTGTTATCTTGTTTAGAAAGTGTCCAAGTTTCACTACCATAACTAACCCTAGAAA
Source organism: Ryuthela nishihirai (assembly GCA_038380435.1). Taxonomy (NCBI): domain Eukaryota; kingdom Metazoa; phylum Arthropoda; class Arachnida; order Araneae; family Heptathelidae; genus Ryuthela; species Ryuthela nishihirai. The sequence goes on from JAWZYU010000002.1 coordinate 65,134,550, forward strand.
GAATCAAACTATTATACAGTCTAATTTTAGTCTTTAGGTGTATACGGCTATTTCTCCACAATCTCCATAGATTCTTAAAAGTCCCGGCAGCAATACCTATTCGTCTGTTAATCTCATGCCACACATCACCAGTATCAGTTACGCAGCTCCCAAGGTAATTAAACTGTGACACCTGCTCAAGACTGCAACCATTCAGATTAACTGAATCACAACCTGCCTGACCAATTTTCATCACTTTAGTTTTCTTTCTGTTTATAACCAAACCTACTGTACTACCAGTCTCATCAACAGTTCGAATGAAAGAGTTCATCTCATCAACATCATTTGCCAAAAGGGCTAAATCATCAGCATAATCTAAATCAGAAATTTTCGTATCTCCAGCCCATTTAAGGCCAAAAGCTTTCCCTTGAAGTGAATTTCGCATAACATAATCAACAACCAAACTAAAGAGAAAAGGAGACAAAATGCACCCTTGTCGAACACCAGAAGTAATGCTAAACCAATTGCTACAAGACTTACCAACCCTCACACATGACTCAGTGTTATTATAGAGAGCTTTCATTATGTTAACTAACTTGTCTGGTATACCATATGATCTCACAATCAATCACAAATTATGACGATCAACCGAGTCGAAAGCCTTTTTGAAATCAACAAAGCTAGCAACCAAAGATTTCTGAAACTCTAAACATTTCTCAAGAATCTGCCTAAGTGAAAATATCTGATCTACAGATCCCCTACCACTTCTGAATCCACATTGCTCATCACGCAATTGCCTGTCAACCAGATTCTTAATTCTATTAAGCACAATCATGGAAAGAACTTTACCTGGAACAGAGAGTAGGCTAATACCCCTATAGTTATCACAAGAACTGCGATCACCTTTTTTGAAAATAGGGATAATAATAGCTCTGGTAAAATCTTTAGGAACCATGCCTTTATCATAAAAGTTATTCAAAATTTCAGTCATCCAAATGGTAACTGAAACATTCCCAGCTCTAAGCATTTCTGTAGTAATTTCATCCACCCCTGCGGATTTATGAAGTTTAAGTTTAGAAATAGCCAAACTAACTTCAGATTGTGTTATAGGGCCAACATTAAAGCCAACAATGCATCTATCATCATTGCAAACAATGGGAGTAGAACTAACCACATTGTTTAGAACATCACTGAAATGCTCAGCCCACCTAGCCATGACAGAATCCTCACCTTCTATAACCTTGCCTTGTTTATCCTTCAATCCCTGTATACCTGTTCGTTTTCTACCACACAAAACATTAACTATCTGGTACAGCTCTCTGCTGTTGTGCTGTCTAACTGCTTCCTCAACTTTGTCAGCAAGGCCATCAAGCCAAAGATTCTTATCAGTAGCTAACTGACCCTTTACACGTTTATTAAGTTCTTTGTAATGCTTTCTATTAGGACTAGTAGGGTACTGATTAAGGACATTCCTGCAGTTCCTTCTTTCTGAAATAAGCTCAAGTGCCTTATCACTTAAATAATTCTGCCTCCTCTGCTCCTTTTTCCCTAAAAGAGTACTGTTAGTTTCCAAAAAAGCCTGTTTAAAATGGCCCCATTCTTCCTCAACTTCAGTATTAAGCAAACCATGACTGTCATAATGACTAAGTAACCTATCATGGTAAGCTTTAGCTATAACTGGGTCTTTCAGAGCTTCAGTATTAAAGGTAAATTTTTTAACCCTAGCACAACACTTTTTAAGTTTAAGTTGCAAGACACTTTTAACAAGGTAATGGTCAGATCCAATTTCAGCCATGTTATATACCAAATTAAGCATAATTTAACTTTGAATTTTATAAAAATAAAAAATGTTCCAAATTTACAAAGTTATTAATAAGGATGGTATAACACAAATGCTATATCAATTAAATGTAATTTAATGTCAACAATTTCATTGTAAATTCCACTACTTTAATGTGGATTTGTTTTTTAAGACCAATTTCACTAATCTACAGCTTTTGAGTGCTCTTAGTTCACAGGGGTGCAGATTTATTATTTAATTGTTCAGGGCTCTTGTTGAAAGTTTGATTTTTAGTTTGTTTTTTCACTTATGTGAAGGGGTTGTGATTAGCAGCTTCTGGTTTTTATTGGTATGGAGTTCCAGAATTGAGTTTACAGTTCTTTAATAAAAGTTCTTATGAGAATGCAGAAAAATAATGCAAAAAAACTCATGAAAAGTTTTTATTAAATTATTAATTTAATAAAAACTTTTATTAAATAACTGTAAATTCAATGCCGGAACTCCATACCAATAAAAAAGACAACTACTGCAGAGTATCCCTATCACCAACTATTCAACAGGCGAGAGACATCGAAAACAGCAATCGTAAGGACAGAAGTTTGAAACCTGTGACTGCACTTTGAAGAAAACTAATCACAACCCCTTTGTGTAAGTGCAAAAACTAACTAAAAATCGATTTTTTGACAAGAACTCTTGAACAATTAAATAATAAACCTGCCCCCTGTGAACTAAGAGCACTCAAAAGCAGTAGATTAATGAAAATTGATTTTAAAAAACAAATTCACATTAAAACTGGAATTTGCAGTGAAATTGTTGACATTGAATTGCATTTAAAGACATTTTAATAAAACTTTTTCACAGTGATGTAGTGAAAAAATAGATCCGACTATGCATATTATGATTAAGTTTGGAAAACTGTATCAATAAAAACAGTTAAATTTTATATTAATTTAAGTGAAATTTTATCCTGAATTTTATCATTCTTTTTTGATATGGTATTATTTTATAACACTGCCCAGTGTTATATAGTGCAACTTGGACTGCTCATATTCATAGGGCTTTCTGCTCCATTTGTGAAGTGGAGGAACAATTTCTTGGCATTATTTTTACTGAATATTTGTGCAGTTTTTCATTTGGGTGTCACATATTTGGATTTTGGCAAAGTGGTGAAAAGTTGCCATGTCAAAGCTAAAAAAAGTTAAATCTCCCCAGAGTGGTGTAACCAATATATTGACCGGGGGGGGGGGGTTAAATAAGTAAGCATAGCTGTGGAGAAGGTGGTGGTGGTATAAAATGCACTCAGTGTAGTTGTGAAGTGTGGGGGGGGGAGAGATTTTAACACCCTTGATGAAATTATGATATATATTTGAATTCACCAGCCACCTGTGGTAGAGACTGTTGTCCTGGAACAAGAGTTTGCCAAAGTTACCATTCTTTAATCATGGAATGGACCTCACTCAACTTCTGAATGACACAGAAAGGGACACTATTCATCATGTCATGTACAGCTATGGTTTTTCAGTGGCTTGCAATTTAAAACGGGTGAAACGTATTTAAAAGATTTTAAGAGCAGTGATCAACCACCCAAGTAATACCTAAAAAGTAAAATACTGCGTTTTTTTATTGGAAGTAAAATATTTTTACTCATGGAAAATTTACCAAGCAAAAAGGATCAAAGCGCAATCAACCAACCACAATTTGTCACACATTTGATCAAGTAAAAAATTTTCCAGCAGCAAATTGATCAAAAGCATATTCATCAAAAACTCCAGTAAACAAATAAGAACATATACAATTAATTGCAATATATGAAATCTCTATAATAACTATAATGACACTAAGCTAGGCCCCCCAGCTAGGCCAGCATTGAGGTTATCTATGTAAAACTCACCACTCTGTCCACGGTCAGTAATGGACACAGATATGTTTGGAAAGGCCACTGTCTGACAGATGGGACATTAAGCCATGGCCTCATGTGTGGGAGAGCCATTCCCTATGCACACTGGATGGCTTTGATAGGAGACTACCATATATCTCCCAACAGCTATCCAGTGGGTCTCCTCCCCCAATCATTGGGGTGGGGGTGGCTCTGTCGGTAGCGCGCCAGGCTCGTAATCTGTAGTTCCTAGGTTCGAGTCCCAGCTGGGTCAGTGTTGAGATTTATCTCCGCAAAATTCCCCACCCTGCCCACGGTCAGTAGGGGACACCGATGGGCTTGGAAAGGCCGCCGTCCGTCGGATGGGACGTTAAGCTGTGGCCCTGTGTGTGGGAGAGCCATACCCTGTGCACGTTAAAGAACACGCTGGATGGCCTTGACGGGAGGCTACCATCTGTCTCCCAACAGCTGTTCCAGTGGGTCCCCTCTCCCAACCTTCTCTGAGCCTTCGGGGTCCATGTGACCTGGCCATTTAGTCCATGGTGTGCAAAAAAGTGCCGCTCAGAGGTAAAACAACCCAACCCCCAATCTTCTCTGAGCCTCCCAGGTCCTTGTGGCCTGGCCATTTTACCCATTTTGTGCAAAAAAGTGCCACTCAGAGTTAAAAGAACACAATATTATGCTAACTAACTTATCAGGTATCCCATATGATCTAACAATCAACTACAAATTATGTCGATCAACAGAGTCAAAAGCCTTTTTGAAATCTGTAATGCTAATAACCACAGGTTTCTGATTTTTGTTTGTTCTATCTCTGAGTGGCATTTTTTTGCACACAGTTGGCTAAATGGCCAGGTCACAAGAGCTCCGACAGACAGTGGCCTTTTCAAGCTTACTGCTTGCTGTTCCTGGGAGCGGAGATGGGGCATGGAGTTTTGCAGAGATAAATCTCAACATTAATCCACCTGGTAACTGTAGATTACGAGCTTGATGTGCTACCGACTGAGCCATCCCACATAGGTGTCTGAAACTCTAAACATTCCTCAAGAATCTGCCTAAGTGAAAATATTTGAACAATACATCCCCTATTGGTTAGGGAGCATAAAAGTGAAGGTGAACCATCACAACTCTCCCTCCCAAAGGTAGTCGAAATTTGACTTAACAGATTTTGGCGAGCAAATTTAGAATAATGTCACAAACTTATGTCATTTATAATTCTGCACATAGAAATAAGTATTGAGTATGATGTGCAGTGACAGTCAATTTAGACATACAGGGTAACTCATTTCGTTACAATCTTCACTGTTTACAGATCTGTCTAACCAAAGGTAGCTCTTACCATAATCCATAACCATGTACAGCTGCCTATTTGTAATACATTACCAATGGTTGTGGAAGTTAATTGCATACTAATGCTCTATGGACTAGTTATTTAAAAAAGTGCACTCTCTGATACAATCAAAATGTGCGATGTATACTCGGAATACTGTGTAAAGTCAATGTTAGTCAAAATCTTACTTTGCCTTAAAATTTCTGTGTTAAAGAATAAATTACATGATTTCTGTGCTTCACAGGAAACGTTACAGCAGAAATAAAGGGGTACAATGCATCTGCTAACTCCCCTGTCAACATCTCAGCACACGAAATCTAAAACTTGATCACTACGAAAAAGCAGAAATGTGGCTCTCTGTGTCTCCCCCTAACTTATATTCAATGTGAAGCTAAAAGAATTCCAAATACCAAAATTGGGCATGGGTCATCTGTTGGAAATCCACTAACTTATATGTCTTCCATGATCTAGCTGAAATTAAAAACAAGATTAGTTATCTTTCCTTCTGAGCATTAATATCACTCTCCCAGAACAGATGCTAGTGACAGACTTAGTCACATGACTATGCCACTGGGGACTGCTCGAAATTGTACAAAAAATTGCTTGGCCATGATCTGGGGGGGGGGGGGGGGAATATAAACAGCATCCTTACAGACTTAGTCACATGACTATGCCACTGGGGACTGCTCGAAATTGTACAAAAAATTGCTTGGCCATGATCTGGGGGGGGGGGGATATAAACAGCATCCTTACAGACTTAGTCACATGACTATGCCACTGGGGACTGCTCGAAATTGTACAAAAAATTGCTTGGCCATGATCGGGGGGGGGGGGGGGGAATATAAACAGCATCCTGATGTCACACTGCATATGCAAGCAAATGCTGCTAAAGTTTTCCTGATAACTACACATCAGCAATGCATTTGTATCATTGTTAACAAGAAACAGATTTAGGTACATATACAAAAGTTTGATATCAAAACGAAGAATAAAGAAAATCCATATGAGTAAATGATCATATATGATGTTATTATTTTCACTTTATGATTCTAGGTCAGGGGTGGTTGAGTCAGTAGTATGCCAGGCTCATAATCTTCACTTCCCAGCTTCAAGTCCCAACTGAGCCAGCATTCACATTTATCTCCTCAAAACTCTCATCCTACCCTCAGTCAGTAGGGGATACCAGTGGGTATGGAAAGGCAACCATCTGTCAGATGGGATGTAAAGGTGTGATACCACATGTGGGAAAGCCATATCCTGTGCATGTTAAAGAACATGCTGAATATCCTTGATGGGAGGCTACCATCTGTCTCTAAAAGTTGTCCAGTTGATCCCCTTCCTCCAACCTTCTCTGAGCCCTTGGGGTACTTGTGACTTGGTCATATAAACTGACAGGCTCCTGTCAGACCTCTGTGGCAAGCAGCTGCTTGAGGGGGTATTTATTTATTTATTTATTTACATTTAGCCTATTGTGTGCAAAAAGTGCTGTTCAGAGGTAAAACAAACCATAACCTTATTATTTCATCATTGTTTTTAAACTTGTAGATATTTCATAAAAGTTGCAAAATATCACTTATAATACTTAATACTGTTAATATATGAAATTCAATTAAAATTTTACATAGCAATTATATTATACAAGCTTTCATACCATCATTTACTATCATCAGTTATAACCATAACCAACCTTTTAACTATAACAATATGTCACTTATAGAGTACATATTTATACTCAACTCAGCTATCAGTCAGCTGAAACAAAAATATACAAGATTTACTATAATATAATGTCACAAATACACTTCAAATAAAGTTATTACAATATACAATTTGTTTTTGGGTTCATCTACAACCATAAGATGAACCAAAATCATATAAAACTCTTATCAATTCACATTATAAATCCACCAATTTTAACATGTTACATCAGATCTTTAACCATTCCAGTGTCCACGTCATTTGTATATGTTTGCAGAATCCATAATGAGAAGCAGAGGGCGAATGTATATGTTTTTAGTATAACAAAAAATTCGATTTTTAAAAAATAAAAATTACCATTGTGAAATTTTTTAATATATATCTTATAATAATATATAATGTTTTTTTTTTCATTTGATACATATTTAATTAAACTACGATATAAATCACTTGTTAAAGCCATCTAATTGCCATTTCTTAGAAGCGCTATAAAGTATTACCGATTTTTTTTTTTTAACATTACACTGAAGCAATCACTTGATTTAAGCACACAAGTTTGGTTTGAACTATTATCAAAAAATATTTCCTTAAAGTTTTGAAAATCTGCTATAAATTAACAAAAAATTGCTATTTTTAAAAATGGAAGATTTTGGAAGTAATTGCAAAGTACATACCACCATTTTTTTTCTATTTTACACTCCTTTTTGCCACAACCCTATATCACTATTACTAGAATTATTTTTGTCATTTATCCCATCATTCTATGTGTCTTTCCTACCTTTAAGATCAAAACAGTAAATAACAAAAGCTTACTTAGAAAGCAAGCTGAGTTGCAGTTCCAAAATTCCTTGCAGTCTAAAGTATGTCACGTAGCAGGTGCAGTGACCTAGTTATTGCTCACATGTTCAATAAAGTGACACTATAGTGAATGTTTACAGGAAGAGTTCTTGGATATAGGATAGCATGACCATACGTCTATCAAGTCAGTATTAACCTTCATTTTCATTTCTGTATATTTATTTCCGCAAATCATTGATTTTTTTTTTTTCATCAGCTGATCTATCGATCTTTTGAGGTTATGCTACATTGGACTGCCAGCTTTACAAGTCATTGCAGATATTATTTAATATTGCACTAGGTTATATGTTAATATTTCTTTTTTATTCCTTTCTCGTAAAAAAATTTGATCTTGTAAAGCAAAAAGGATTCCTTGACATGGCAAGTTGTTTACATGGATAATTTAATACTTCCTCCCAACAAATTGAATTATAAACTACATATGCAAACTTAGTATTTTATTTTTTCTTTATAATTAAGCCTTAGTTTTCATTTCTGTAGATTTACTTTATTTCTATAAATTATCGATCTTTCTGCCAATCGATAATTATCGATTTTTCGGTGTTTTGCTACATCAGGTAGCCAGTTAACAATTTGTTACTGTGGATATTTTATTTAACATCACATTAGGTTAGCTGTTAAATTTTCTTTTATTATTTATTACTTTTTCAGCTTTGCTGGTATCATTTTCTGAAAATGAATGAGGTCTTGGATACTGAAGCAAATTTATTTCTGTCACTTTATTTCCGTAAATTAGTGATCTTTTGGTCAGCTGATCTTATTGATCTTTCCGAGTTATGCTACATCAGATGGCTGGTTTAAAAGTTGTTGCAAATATTTTATTTAATATTCCATTAGGTTATATGTAATTTTTCTTTTATTATTTCTTGGTTTTTTTTAGTAAAAAATCTTTGAACTTGTACCGTTTTTTGAAAATGAATGAGGTCTTAAGTATGGGAGCAAAATGGACTTCCTTGGCATGGAAATCAGTTCTCATGTGGGAGGGCAATTTAAGGAAGGGTTAACCTCCACTAAACTCACTGAATGTTTCACTCACCCTACCCCCTTAGAAAAATTTTATTAAAAAAAATACAAGTTTTATGTTTATATCACCACCTAGTATTTTGGCTTTGCCACTCTGACAATAAAACGTTGTTTTTTTCTTTGCTTGGTGCGCAAAACTTTCTGCACTTAGCCAAGATCGCAGAACTTCAACACCCAAAGAAAAGAATTCCTAATGTGTAATTAAAAAAAAGCATGCAAAAAGTTTTTTTCTATTTCATAACCAGTTCAGAAAATCCCATGAATGTGAGAAGTCCAAGTCACTTTGTATAAAACTGGCCATGTTTAAAATATACGATACTGAAAGGAATCATTAAAAGAAATAAAAATCATGTTTCAGGTTAAATATTATATTATTCAGGAGGAAATTTCTTTTCGATTAATATATAATTTAACTATTTTTATTCATCAGGTTTTCCAAAATTAAGCCTTAATTGTATAGTGCGATCTTTTTTTTCACTATACCATATTGAAAAAGGCTTATTAAAATCAATATGTTTGTAAATTTATTTATATTATTTATTTTCATAAAATTCGTAATTAAATTCTGTTTAATTTGGTATGTAACAGAACCTATTTCTGTTGATTGGTTTTTTTTTTTTTAAATTCTAAAGTTGACTTGTTTAGCTGACTCAGCACAATTGATTAAAAGCCTGGAATATTCTCAAAGTATGATACCGAGAAAAAAATTACAAAACGAGAGAAATATTTACTTGAAACAAAAATATAATTTTTTTTTGTTATTCAGAAATAGTCTTTCTATTCATGTTCATTATAATTATTTCTGTCTATTAGTGTTTTAAAATTAATTTTTATTTGTGTTGTCAGAAGCATTTTTTTACTACATGACTCTAAAAAAGTCCTATTAAAATAAAACTAGTCTTTTTTTTGTTAAATATTATAATTTCAGAAAAACCAAAATTAAATGCTGATTAATTTGGAATATAACATGCCATAATTCCTTTCATTAGTTATTTAGCAAAAAGTTCTAAAGTTAAATTTTTTTTTTGGCTGAGCATAGGGAGAAAATAGCTTGGCTTCTGAATGGAAACCAGTTTTTCAGGCTGAACACTGGAAGTGTAAACTCAGTTCAAGTTAAAAAATATCCATCTGAAATACCAAACATTTTATATGAAAAACAGTTTCTATAATATTTAAAAAAAATTATCTAGAGAACATCAAGTGTAAAAAATATATAGAACACAATATACACTAGAATGTTGCAAAAGATCAGCTGGGAGGTAAGATTTTATTCATAACCTTTCTGCTGCAATGAAAACATAATATTTAATAAAAATCAATCATCTTCGGTCTCATTCTTTTCCACAAAATAAGACATAAATTTCTATTAGTGCTGGTTCATTGGCTGAAGAATGGGATGCTTTTATTTTATATGCCGGCACTCCATTGCACCAATTTCTGTTGGCTTCCTTTCATGGTAACAGTCATTCAGTGGACAGTTGTCAGTATCTTTGGAAAATCCCATAGCTGATGTCAAATAGTTACTCCTTGGCTTGCTAGTGATCATTGCTCTGCTGGCAGTCATCGCTACGATGCTAGCATGGATTGATGACTTTGGAGTTGACAGGCGAGACTAGTTTTTTGCTGTTCTTGCTCATAGTATAAAACTTGGCATAATCAAAGCAAGCTATAAATTCAGTATTTTTATCATGAAGCTTCACATAAAGCAAATTTAACATATTATGGTGCCAATAGCGGTAAGACTTAGGAGAGGGCTTTACTTCAGGAACTTTGTCCTCTTGATTTCAAAGGTCCTAATTCAAGTTTTTCCACACCTTTTTTTCTGTAACAGTATTAGTATGTCCTGTCTGCCTACAAAAATTACATCTTAGAGGTTCCCTGGCTTTGGGTGTGAAACTCTTAGCAATAATTTCATTTTTAGCAGATTGTTTGGAACAAAAGTTCTGTCTTTTTCATTCTGCCATGGGTGCATTTGTTGTGTGCTGTTGGGTCCAATTAGCTTCCAGTAATATGGAAGCCAAAGTGTATGTATTGTGAAACTACCTTGTTAGCCTCTTTGGTGATGATTGCTGTCATTGTGTATTTGTAATGTCGTTTTGGCAGGTGCTTTTCTAGTCATACAATATATTATACATGTATATTATACATATATATTATATTATACATATATCATACATGTATATTTTCAAGCCAATCTGACTAAAGTTGTAATAGAATCCACATTTCTTACTGCACTAATTGCAATATATAATTACAATTGGTAATTTTAATATGTAATTGGCAACACTAATTGTGATATTACCTTGTTAACTAGGTAATATCACAATCAGCATTATATAGTTGGTATAGCTCTGCAGTGTCCCAAATAAAGTTTACAACATTTTCTCTTTTACACTGTTGGTATGAAAAGAGCCTCATGGCCAAACATGTAGAATCATCATATGGAGTGTAGATTTCTGAAAGTTCTATCTTAAAATCCTCGTAATATTCTATCCCTTGTTGACTTCCAACACAGCTCCACCATTGCTTTGCACAAACTACTCTTTTGTTCTATGGCACTTCATATAAACAGAAATACTCTTCCATAGTCCTAACAAATGTTCAAAATGACAGACAACTGTAGCCATCAAGCCTTATGTCAGGTAAAGGCCAATGAACTGCCAACCTACACCTGATAATTGGGTCAGTGACTTGTCACTGAAGTGGTTGATTGTATTCTGTTTTTTAACTAGTTTCTGAAGGAACATTATTTGGAACACTGTCCAAAAATTAAATGTTCATTTCAGGGCCGTCACCAGATTAGATCGTGCCTTGAGGCAAACAATTAAATATCGCCCCTCAAAAGGTCGAGTTGCGCATGCGCAACTCCTATGCTCGGAATGAGGATTGCAATGTCCACAAAATGAAATAATAATCCCCAAAATGATAAATATAATGTAAATTAAGCAAAACTGGTTAAGGAAAAGTAAAAGTGAATGGGTGGACCATCACAGGCGCTGTGAGGCAGGTATGCTACACCCTGTCGACGGTACTGGTTCATTTGCTGATCTAGACTTTCAGCTAAGTTTTGATCAGAGGCTGTTGTTGTTCCCCTTGCAGGATGATATTCATTAAAAAAAGTCTTTTAAAAATTTTGTTTCTTTTAATTCCTCAACTATTTCTCTAACTCTCAGTACAACTGCAAGAGTCATAATGCTGGGAGCCAACTATATTTGTAGCAGACATGTTATCAATCTGCAAATTTTTTACCTATGAAATTTATAGGGTTTTTTTTCTTGATCTGTGCTCAAAGGTATTGATACAACTATCACTAAAGTAGCCTTTCACTCAAATTTTTTCCTACTGCTACTATATTCTAACACGTGCTCTTAACAACACTCAGCAGCAATACAAATCTCTAAGGCTTATACAATGTAATAAAGTGTTGGGTTGGGTTGTTTTACCTCTGAGCGGCACTTTTTTGCACACCATGGGCTAAATGGCCAGGTCACATGGACCCCGAAGGCTCAGAGAAGGTTGGGGGAGGGGACCCACTGGAACAGCTGTTGGGAGACAGATGATAGCCTCCCGTCAAGGCCATCCAGCGTTTTCTTTAACGTGCACAGGGTATGTAATAAAGTGTGGCAATCCTGGTGTTCCGCAATAATAAATACCCCCTCAAGCAGCTGCTTGCCACAGAGGTCTGACAGGAGCCTGTCAGTTTATATGCCAGACTGAGACTTATACAGTAAACTCTGGTTATTGTACTCAAGCATCATCAACCGGCATAAATCATGCAACCGGCATAAATTTTAAATTTAACATTTTAACTGATATGGCAAATTTGCACATGGTAGTTTTCCTGGATGCCACTGATGCTGGGGTCATCTTTCACGCCTTGCTACATTCATGCTCTGACACGCTATGCATGCTAGTTCTGTTACTGCCATTAAAATAGATGGTAGTTGAATTTGTCATTGTTTTGTTTTTTGGAAATCTTTTATCCTCATTTTATAATGCTGTCAGAGAAGAATATCACGAAAAGACTAAAGTGTAAATGTGTTGTTTTTACTTTTAAATAAAAAAAATTTATATGCCAGACTTCAAAAGGGTGAAAATTGCAATGTGCTTATGCAGGAATTCAATGTTAATTCATCAGCTATCTGTGATATTAAAGCATAAAGTGGAAATCTTCAAGAGTTGTTTGTGAAATCCAAGAGTGATAAAAGAATAGAACTGTGCTGTACACTTCAGCTTGAAGACTTAGATAGTGTGTTATGCATGGTTCTCATTAATGAGATTATGAAGGAGCATGCATCTCAGCACTAATGATAGTAGAAAAGGCAAAGGAATTTTATGAGAAGATGAAAATAATGAAGCAATGTATATTTTCTTAGGGATGGCTTCAATATTAATTAAATGTAAAAATATGCATAAAAATTATATTTTGGATATTTACATTTGTATTAAGGGCATTATACTTCATTTTTATTATCATTGTTTTTAACTGCATTTTTACTTGAACTAAGGTTTGAATATAAGATTGAACCTACTTTTGCTGGTTTCTATAAAAATATTTATCATGCAATCAGCAGATTCATCTAACTTGCAACCCCCAATTCCCCATAAATGTGGAATTTACCTGGAATTTACTGTACTAAACTTAGCAATAAAAATTGTTTATTGAAAGGCTATATCCAAACACTTTTCAATAACTCTAAATACAATATTTAATTCAGCAATAGTAGTGCTGAAACATTCAGTACCTTTGACCTATATACATTGAAGTGCCATTAAATTAGGGATAGCAACCTAGTAGCATGTTGGACCCCCTCTAACCCTGATAACGGCTGACACACAAGGCAAAGACTCCACAAGCTTGCATAAATGTTCCACAGGTACGGCGACCCATGCATCCTCCAGCGCTGTCCACAATTCTCTCAAGGTCATCGTTGATGGAACATGGGCCCAAACACTCTGCTCGACTGTATCCCAAAGATTTTTGATGGGATTTAAATCTGGGCTTCTATAGGTGGTCAATTCATTTATTTCAAAGTCTGCAGAATGCTCCTGCAACCATGCAGTAGCCAACCTGGACTTCTGAGATGAACAGTTGTCTTGCTGGTAGATGCCACCTCCATTGCGGTGCATGATGGCCATAAATGGGTGTAAATGGTCAGCCATGAGTTTAACATACCGGGATGCATTGAGAGCCATCGGTAGACATACCAAAGGTCCCACAGATGTCCAACTGAAAACACCCCAGGCCATCACTGAGCCACCACCAGCTTGTACTGTTCTGACCTGATATACAGGATCCATGGCTTCATGGGGTTAACACCATACCCAGTCTCCCATCGACATGATGAAGTTTAAATCTAGATTCATCACTCCAGGCTATCCGTTGCCAATTTTTGATGGTCCAGTTTCGATGTTCTGTAGCCCAGGCAAGGCATTGAGCCAGTGTCATGCCATTAAAAATGGGACTCTCATAGGTCAGCAGCTCTTGAAGCCAAGATGATGAAGTGAGCATTGCACAGTCCATGGACTGACTTCCTGGCTGGAACCTGCGTTCAGATGGGAGGTGATGTCAGGTAATGTCTGGCCCCTATCGATCCATATGATGTGGGTCAGATGGCAAAGCCCACGATCATTCAAGGCTGGTTGTACTTTGCAGTTTGTCCAGGTGCTTGTTTTTTTCCTGGAATTTTCATATTCTCAGAAACTGTCATACGAGAAAACTGTCAAGAAAACTGTCTCAGAAACTGTCTCAGAAACTGTCATATTGTTCACTCTTGAAACTGTCATACGAGAAAATCCAAGTTCATTGACAATTTCGGAGATCGAATGTCCCATCTGTCGGGCACCTACAATCTGCTCTCTATCAAATGCATCTAAATCCCACACCTTTCTCATCATGCTTCTCACAATGAATGCTTGGGAAAGCCAAAGCTGACAGCTATATATGACCATAGTTTCAGCCAAGCATGTGCACAAATGCGGGACTAGCAGTACTGAATTTGGATAATGTCTCCTATCCCTAATTCAATGGCACTTCAGTATAGTACATCATGCTTCTTGCTCAAAAATTAATGGCAGCTTAGCCTGCCATTAAATCTACAATAATTAACAATTAATGAGCTCTCAAAAACTTTTATTAAACTTGGACAATCACTAAAGAAACACTTATAACTTCAAAATCTTAAATTTTTCGTAACACATAGAAATTTTAAAGGTTCAAAACTTTAAACACAACTAAAGGTTTAAATACACAGAATTGCTCAAAACTTTCGAAATATTTGTATACCTTAACAATGATTTTTTTTTCAATTTTTTTCAACAAATATTCAAAATCTTGATCTTCATCAAGATCAATCAAAATTTCAATTTGATTTTTATCTCTTACAGTAACTTTTAAGATATTCAGATATACAAAACACTTGTCCACAATACTGTGATCTTTATTCTCTAAATTTAATATATGATCCCTTTTTCTGGATGCAAAAAATTTTACCATTCTGTAATGCTCCCAAATACCAATCAGTCAACTGCTAGATAGTTTATAATTTCAGGCATCAGGCAATAATTTACTTGCCAAAATTTAGGGTTCTTTTAATTTGAGTGTAAATAGTGACAAAATTTAAATTGACATGTGAAAGTCCAATTATAGTATAAATATAAACTAAGTTAACTCTTAACTCTTCTCAAAAAGAAAAAAAAACATATATTCAATCAGTATCTATAAATTATTTATTGAAATCAAACACCAAAAATACAAGTCAAGAATGCTGACTCTAATCAATCTCAGCAACAATCAAATAAAAATACATCAAGCTCATACACTGAGCTGAATATACTGGCTATCTTTTCATCTAGTAGCCAACTCTACTAGACTCCAGCTAGTTATTACTCTAATGTATCTTAAGACAAATGTCCATTTGCATAACCAATTGTACATTGGAGATGATGCAAGTGCTTGTGACCTTGGTACCACTGGTAGCGGTTTAAAGGCAACAATTGAAAAAATTTGTTGGTTGTCAACTCGGAGCTAGTTGGAAGGAGAAGGGCAATGGTTCAAAGAAAAGGTAAGGCTCCAAATAATAATTGTAATGTAAATAATATAACTGGTTAGGGAGCATAAAATTATTATTATTGGCACATATTACTGTCCACCAAACAGCAATATGGAAAATTTTATTAATTCATTGTACTCGGTTCTTGAAAGATACCTTTGCACCATTACTTCCATTCTTATGGGAGACTTTAATATTGGTGCTGTAAAACATAATTCTGCATATTGTAAACTTGAAATCTGTTTAAAAACATTTGGACATATGCATTTAAACAAAATTTCCACATGCATTACTGATCACAATGAATCTCTCATTGATAAGATTTTCTCCAATAGGCCTTTACTTCAAAAGCATATACTTTGTGATAGTCCATCCATTCAGTTTTACTTTATTTACATTATATTTATTATTTTTGGAGTTATTCTTTAGTTAATCATCAGTTCTCCTTGCTCAAAACTGCTAAAAGAGTTGTGCATGCACAACTCCGATTTTTGATTGGCAGCCCCTCTTGCGTCATAGCTAGTGTGAGTGCACACTCATTAATTTATGCATATGTTCTTTCCCGGTGTGAAACACACACGTGTCAGTTGCACTTGCCGTGTGCATAGTAAGTGATGTTAGGTCGTGGAGCTAGTAGATAGAATTAGGATGGAATTAGAATTAGAGGTTAGGAGTCAGAATATTGGTGGAGATTTGTTTGAGTGAGCTGTTAGTTGCTCAGAGAATTTTATGTAGAAGAAGAAATCACTTTTGTGAGTCTAAATTTTTTGGAAATAAATTTTATTTGTTTTATGAAATAGTTTTGACTTGCTAATTTTTTCTCTTGAGCAGAATTTTTGATATTTGACTAGATTTAACTTTAATAATTGACAATTTTTTTGAATTGAATTCTTTTTGACTAAGTAACATCAATTATACTTAGAACCTTTATTTATAAATTAAATATGTTTATTTCTGTTTGCAGCAAAGAAAGAGTTTTACCTATTGAGGGCATTAATATAGAGACCAGGGCAAGGGTAGGTTTGCAGGAAGCCAGTCACACCGCATACACAACTAGTCAAGCAGATATTGAAGTTTCTACTGCCAAACAAGATTCAGATGCTTCAAGTAAAATGCAAGTACATTACACCACTATATTTCCTATTTTAAGTAGTGATATTTTGCCCTTATTTAAAGTATTCTGGTATGCTTTAGTGTAATGGTAGCATTAGAGGTCAATTTTATGCGAGGAAATATTAATTGTGTTAAAGGAGAGTTACTGATGATTCAAATGCATTACTAGACATTAAAATTGCTCCACCTGGAAGGAGTGGAAGGCTCAGAGTGCCATCAGCAAACACCAGAGATATATGATTATTGTAGCTTATAGCAGTTCATGCTATGACACCAAATGTAAGGGTTGATTGTCTGTAGCAAATGTAAGAGGAATTATCTCTTTCTCCAGCATGATGCTAGACGTGCATACACTGTCATTGAATCTTAAACAAAAGTGAGATTCATCCCAGACTACCACATAATATCATTCCTTACACCACTTAACTCTTGCTTGGCACCACAGCAGACCTTATAGTCAGTTGCTGAATAAATTTATTGGTTCATCGCTTCACTCTGGATCCTAGACAACAGTTCTAACTGGTGTTGCCAACACCTATCAATTTTGTTGCTTTCTGAGCTACAGTTTGGAGCATTGTCATCCTGTTTTGCAGAAGCCTGCTCTCTGAACACTTTCAAAGATTTTTCTAACACACCCTTTGATTATTGTGCTCCACTTCTAAAATAAGTTTTGGAAGTTTTACTTTTTGTAAATTGCATAACATGCACACACCTGTATTGTGTAACTCTTAAAGCTGGTTCTAATAACTTGTATTATTGCACCATTTTTATTAAACAGCTGATAATTTACATATTCAGATGCGATGTGTGCTAATTTTAAAGATGAATGAATCCGTCTCCTCTAGGTGAGGCAATACCAGTGCAAGTAGTATAAATTAAATAATAAGGGATACACACAGGGACAAGATGAATCATATCTAAATTAAATATATTAAAGATATCATAACATTAAAAACCTATATCTCTAAATTCACTTAATCTAAATATGCTCTGTACTCATTAACCCTTAAAGCAGTTATTTCTAAACTTTATATAATGGTACCATGCAGGTTAGCAGAGATTTCATTCCCCCCCCCCCACTCCCTTTCATCTAAACATCAGCCTATTGTGACAATACTACAGCACAGCAAAAAAGCAGAATACAAATGTATGTGCAGTGATAACAATGTTGATTGTTGAGATGCTGTAGACAGAAAAAGTGATTTGAAATGCCTGTTGACAATGCTGCCCAATGTCACAAATGAACAACTGTGCAAGAGATTCAATGGGTAAAAAATATTTTTATTGGACCGAGTGATTTGTAGCTACAAAGGTTGTTTCTAAAAGCAATGCATGAAGTTTAACTATCTTTGATATTTTGTGAATTATAGTAAATTTAGTTTTATTACATAACTTTCCAGAACAAAATCCTGCACACCTCCATGAACTATCTGCACATACCCTCTCCCATGGGGACATGCCCTACACTTTGAAAATCCCTGCCTTAAAGTGTCGGGCTTCTGAAACTGAATTCACTTTGGTAGCCATATACGAAATATTTTCAGAAAAAAATTTTTTTTAGAACCTTGAAATTACTAATGAATAGATATAGGTCTTGTTATATGTCAAAAGAATTGTTTTACTTCTGAGTAGCCCTTTTGCACACACAGTGGTCTAAATGACCAGGCCACAAGGACCCCAAGAACTCAGAGAAGGTTGAAGAAGGGATTCATTGGAAAGCTGTTAGGAGACAGAAGCCTACCATTAAGACCATCCAGCATGTTCTTTAAAACATACAGGGTATGGCTCTTCTGCCCATGGGGCTAATGTCCCATCTGTGTTGGGGGGAGTGGCATGCCAGGCTCATAATCTTCAGTTCCCAGGTATGAGTCTTGCCTGGGCCAGCATTAAGATTTATCTCTACAAAACTCCCTGCCCTGCCCTTGGTCAGTAGGGGACACCAATGGGTTTGGAAAGGATACCATCCTTTGGATGGGATTTTAAGCCATGGTTCCATGTACAGGAAAACCATGTGCATTCCTGTGCATGTTTAAAACATACTGGATGGCCTTGACAGGAGGCTACCATCTGCCTCCCAACAGCTGTCCAGTGTCCTCCCCCAATCTCTTTTGAACCCTCGGGGTCCTTATAACCTGGCCATTTAGCGCATTGTGTTAAAAAAGTGCCTCTCAGGTAAACCAACAGCCCATTTGTGATGTTACTCTTGGTCATGTGTCTGTTGAGATCACTTTGGAATGTCCCTCCAGTTCAATCACAATACTCGAACAGGCGAAAGATTCTTTCTTAAGACTTTTGTGATTCGAGGGAAAATGCAGGGTCTCAATACTGAGCTCATCATCATCCTCAAGCAGCCATGGGCTACGGAGGTCCAACCAGACAGTGCAGTTTAGTTCTCCAAGCATATCTGACCTGAGCTACATCTGCTGCATCTGGCGACTGCACACCAATTCTAACAAGGTCCTGTTTGACATTGTCAACCCACCGTATCCTAGGTCTCCCCCTCTTTCCGAGGCCTTTAGGCACACTGTTTATAACCCTATTTGCCAATCTATAATTATCCATGTGGGCAACATGGCCAAACCATTGGAGTCTCTCTCTGCACAATATGCTGCTTAAAGGAGGTTGCAGACTCCTTTGCCTAACCTCATCATTAGTTACAAAGTTAAACTACCTAATGCCCAAGATACTGCATATGCATCTAGAATCAAAAGCATCTAGTTACCTGTTATCTTGTTTACACAGTGTTCAAGTTTCACTACCAAAGCTAACCCTAGAAAGAGCCAAATTATTATTAGTCTAATTTTAGTCTTTAGGTGTATATGCCTGTTTCTCCACACTCTCCATAGATTCTTAAAAGTTTCAGCAGCAATCCCTATTCGTTTGTTAATCTCATGCCGTACATCACCAGTATCTATTACATAGCTCCCAAGATAATTAAACTCTGACACCTGCCCAAGACTGCAACCATTCAGATTAACTGAATCACAGCTTGCCTGACCAATTCTCATCACTTTAGTTTTCTCTCTGTTTATAACCAAACCTACTCTACTACCAGTTTCATCAACAGCCCTAATGAAAGAGTTCATCTCATCAACATCATTTGCCAAAAGGGATATATTATCAGCATAATCTAAGTCAGAAATTTTCGTATCTCCAGTCCATTTAAGGCCAAAATCTTTCCCTTGCAGTGAATTTCGCATAGCATAATCAATTACCAAACTAAAGAGAAAAGGAGACAAAATGCATCCTTCTCGAACACCAGAAGTAATGCTAAACAAATTACTACAAGCCTTACCAACTCTCACACATGACTCAGTGTTATTATAGAGAGCTTTCATTATGTTAACTAATTTGTCTGGTATACCATATGATCTCATAATCAACCACAAATTAGGATGATCAACAGAGTCGAAAGCCTTTTTGAAATCAACAAAGCTAGCAACCAAAGGTTTCTGAAACTCTAAACATTTCTCAAGAAGCTGCCTAAGTGAAAATATCTGATCCACACATCCCTACCACTTCTGAATCCACATTGCTCATCACACAATTGACTGTTAACCAGATTCTTAATTGTATTAAGCACAATCATGGAAAGAACTTTACCTGGAACAGAGAGTAGGCTGATACCCCTATAGTTATCACAAGAACTGCGATCACCTTTTTTTGAAAATAGGGATAACAATAGCTCTGGTAAAATCCTTAGGAACCATGCCTTTATCATAAAAGGTATTCAGAATTTCAGTCATCCATATGGTAACTGAAACATTCCCAGCTCTAAACATTTCAGTAGTAATTTCATCTACTCCTGGGGATTTATGAAGTTTAAGTTTAGAAATAGCCAAAATAACTTCAGATTGTGTTATAGGACCAACATTAAAGCCACCAATGCATCTATCATCATTGCAAACAATGGGTGTAGAACTAACCACATTGTTTAGAACATCACTGAAATGCTCAGCCCACCTTGCCATGAGAGAATCGTCACCTTCTATAACCTTACCTTGTTTATCCTTCAATCCCTGCATACCTGTCTGTTGCCTATCACACAAAACATTAACTATCTAGTACAGCTCTCTGCTGTTGTACTGTCTGACTGCTTCCTTGTCTTTGTCAGCCAAGCCATCAAGCCAAAGATTCTTATCAGCAGCTAACTGATCTTTTGCACGTTTATTAAGCTCTCTGTAATGCTTTCTATTAGGACTAGTAGGGTATTGATTAAGGACATTCCTGCAGTTCTTTCTTTCTGAAATAAACTGAAGTGCCTTATCACTCAAATAATTCTGCCTCCTCTGCTCCTTTTTTCTTAAAAGAGTACTGTTAGTTTCCAAAAAAGCCTATTTAAAATGGTCCCATTCTTCCACAACTTCAGTAGTAAGCAATTACTGTCATAATGACTAAGTAACTTCTCATGGTAAGCTTTAACTATAACTATGAATCTTTCAGGGCTTCAGAATTAAAAGGTAATTTTTTTTAAACTTAGCAAAACACTTCTTACATTTAAGTTACAAGACACTTTTAACAAGGTAATATGACCTTGTATCCATTTTCAGCTCCCCTATATGCCCTGGTATTTCTAACAGAACTAGTCCATTTGCTGTTAGTTAATATATAATCAATCATATTCCCATGCAGCCGATCAGGTGAAACCCATGTGTATTTATGTATGTCGCGGTGTTTGTAATATGTGTTAGTTATTCTGAATCCATTGAATTTACTTACCTGTAGGAGATGTTGCCCATTGCCATTGCAGCTACCAATACCAAAAGGGCCTATTACTCCTCCCCAAAGGTCAGAGTCAGTACCAACTTTGGCATTGAAGTCACCAAGAACAAGGGTAAAATCTCCTTTCTTGACAGAATTCAAAATATCCTGAAGTTGTCCATAAAACCTATCCTTCTCATCCTCATCCTCAGTGGGGGCATAACAGCAGATAACATTCAAGTCTTTAACACTTGTCTGAAATTTTGCTGTAAGAAATCTTTCATTAATGCACTCATATCCTAGAAGAGCATCACTAGTGTGTCTGCTGAGAAGCAAACCCACACCTTGGTAATGCTTATTGTCGTCCCTCCCTGAAAAGAGAAATTTAAGATTATTTTTAAGAATCTGACCTTTATCTGTCCATCTGGTCTCTTGCAAGCTGAGAATATCTAAATTATAATGGTGGAATTCTTGTGTGAGGACATCAAGAGAAAAAGCTCTGTGCAGAGTCCTCACATTCCAACTACCTATGGAGAGAAAATGGTTAGTGGGATGTTTAAAGAAACTATGTTTGTTGAGAGAGGGAATGCCAACAATATCAAACAGCCCTCTAATCGCAGACATGAGGCAAAGACTCGTTCCCTCACCAGTAAAGGCTGAAACCATCTACACTGGAAAACTTCCTCCAATGTAGAATTTGATGATGCCAGTAGAAGCAAGAATTCAGGTGCATGCTATGACCTCTGCTCAGGATTATCCACCAGCTGTGAATTTATTCACTTGGGGCTGTCAACCCACAAACTGAAAGCACAGCAGAATATTTTCCCTCCACTGAAGTCCACCAGTGCAGCAAAATCAGGATCCATAATCAAGCTCAGAGCCTTATATCAGTCCAGTCCAGTAGGTTTATTTGGTCAGCACCAAGACCCTGTGTGGTTGACCACTCCTCAGCAGGGTAGAAAAAAAAAAGTAGCCATAGTTGTCCTGAGCAGTTGGCCACACTAATCTGGCAGCCCTCCCCTTCCGTTCACTTCTACAAGAAAGTATCTCTTTTGAAAGGTCTTAATGGCCTGCACCATGAGAAGGTGGGGTCAGACATTAGGTGCTAGGCTTGGCCGGTTCTGTGCATCATCACAGGGAATTGGTTCATAGCTCTCCTTCCAGTGACTACCTAGCTACCATTTCTCTTAATAAAATGGTTCAACTCCAGTTATTTATTGAACACATACACATGACTGATGGACAAGGACATTGCTCAGTTACATGGCATTACAACCCCAGCTTACTATGCATATTCAGCTGTTTTCCCAGAGCCCAATGCCATTAATTCCAGTCGGCATTTGTGAGCCAAAACTCTTGCATCTTAGCACTCGTTCTTTGACTGCTTTCCCCTCTTCTGTTGGTCATTGCCAACACTCTGCTCCCTTCTCCGACTTCTGACATGTGGCAGGTCGCTGACCCCCAGCCAGGGTCAAATGTCAGAGGGCACTCAAGTTGGGTGGCCCTCCCTCTCACTGACCTGCTGCATCGATTAACATTCTAGCAAGCACTGCATGGCTGAAATTGAATGCATCCCTGCATGGCATTTGCCTCTTTGATGAAATGCAAAATAATATACAAAACAAAAAATATTTAAAAAAAGGCTGTATCCAAGCTCTTCTAGACTGACACCATCTGACAGACAGACAGCATTTCCAAGCCCATTGTTATATATCAAAATGAAGAATATATAAAACAAATACTCTTTATTTTGATATATACTAATGGGCTTGGATGCAGAAATAAATAACTCAAAAGCTTGGAAATAGCAAAAAAAAAGTAGGGGGAAAAGTTTTAGACTTAAAATAATTTAAAAATTCTCTGTCATTGAGCAATAAAATTTCAGAGTTTATCCTTCAAACTATTTGGATGTTGAAAGTTCTTAGGAGAAAAACTCTCAGAAGCTTTTCGGAGCAAAGACAGCGCTCCGTCTTCAATGAAGTGATGTTATGTACTGACGTTGGGTCCGTTTAGACAAAGAGCTTCTTTCCACATGTCGTGTAGGGTGATTCCAGTGTCTCGGTTGCAGGTGGGGACGGACGAGGTCATTATTTCAATAGCCTCGCGGACTATGGTTCCGTAGAAAGTGGATGCGCACGCAAGAAGTGTGGCGTGCTCCCAGTCTATTGTTGCCGTGTGTTGCACTGCTAGCTCAGAGGCGGCCATTGTTAGCTTCTTTTGGCTGACATCAGCTTTGTGCTCCGCGAACCTTTCTTGCAAAGAGCGAATGGTTTTGCCGATGTAGTACACAACGGAATTATCCATCAACTGTAGGGGAAATCGGTATACGCCCGATTTTTGAAGAAGGCTATATTTATCCCTGTCCCTTTTGACTAATTTCTTCAAATTTGGAGCGGGGCTGAAAACAATTTTTATACTATGGGCGCTGAGTAATTTGTGGACCGATTCACATAGGACAGGGACGTAAGAAATGGGTCCGGCAAAAATAGTATGCTCAGGGTCGGTGATTGGGATGAGAGCTGAATCTCTTCTGCTTTCGTTTCTATATTTGCTGATAATTTTGTCTATTGCTGTTGGGTTGTAGCCATGGGAAGCAGCGATGGAATGGATGTTTAAGATTTCTTTTTCAAGCAGTTGCTCATTTGAAGACACGGTGAATGCCCTATGTGTGAGGGAACGGAAGGCTGCAATTTTGTACGCCCACGGGGCACATGAGTCTGCACGTATGACAGAAGGGACGTAGGTAGGCTTCCGGTATACCGACGTCGTCAAGGCTCCTGTGTCATCTTTTTGGATGAAAACATCTAAATAGGGGACGGCATTTCTATTTTCCTCCTCCTTCGTAAAGCGTATCGTGGGATATATATTGTTGGCAGAGTCAATGAGGCTGTTTAATTGCTCATTGCTGCCATTCCAAATTAAAAATATATCGTCGACGTAGCGACACCAGAAGAAGGGTAAAATTGCAGCTGAGTTAAATAATTTTGTTTCAAGATCTTGAAGGACAATTTCAGATAGGATACCGGAAAGGGGTGAGCCCATGGGGGCCCCTGAGTCCTGCCTATAGATTTGGTTGCCGAACTGGAAATAGTTGTTTTCGGTGACAAGTTTTAGAGCCTCATGAATGGCGTTGATTTCGGGAAGGGAAAATTTTTGCGTTTCAATAATTTTTGTCCGAAACAACATGACTGCATCAAAAACTGGAGTGGATGGGAATAAAGAGACTATGTCAAGTGTGACAAATTTGCTGTCGGGAGGAATGGACAGATCCTTGAGTCTGTTTAGAAATTCCGCTGTCGACTTTACAGAAAATGGGTGATCGGAAATGAAGTTGGATAGAAATTTCGACAAACTCTTTTCAAGAAAGAAAGTTGGAGAAGTTCTTTTGCACACGAGCGGCCGGATGGGATAATTTTCTTTGTGCACCTTGCACTGGGCAAACATTCGCGGTGCTTGGCAGTTGGATGGTACTGAGCTCTTCTTGAGGTCCTTGGGGAGCCACCTGTTGTTTTTTAGCCTGCAGACCTTGTTTTTGATGCTACTGGTGGGGTCAATATTTAAACAAGTGCAATGGGAGCTATTTATGAAGTCCAAAACTTTGGCATCATAGTCATTCTTGTCCATTATGACAAACTGGCATGTTTTGTCGGCTAAAGTGACAACTATGTCAGGGGTGTTTTGAACGTTTTTTAATGCCTGAAAATATTCCGATGAAAAGTTCCTATCTGAGTAGGATGGAGAATTTTGTTGGGATTTTATGAATTTGAGGACTTTTTGTCTCATAGCATTAATTTTCTGCTCTTCCAAATGTTCACGCGCATTATTAATGACATTTTCAACTTCGGATATTATTTCTTTTTTGTCCAAAATTCTGTGGAAAGGGCTAAATTTAGGGCCATGTTCCAGAGCAGCCAGCTCGTTAGGGGGAAAAATTTTATTGGCAGATTAATAACCGGAAGGGGTTTAAAGATAGGGCAAAAAGGCTTATCTGAAGTTTGAGTGAGCCACTGGATCTTTTTAAGATGTTTTCGTCTGGTGTCGTTCTTGCGTTTTTCTTATGTGTAGTGGAGCCTTTCTAGTAGATCTGTAAGCACGAGGGGAGGGCAGCTGTAGCAGAAGTCCTGGTGCGCCTGGTAGCCCTCCGTTTCAATTCTTGAAATGTGCTGTCTTTTCTCTTGTATTAGCGCAAGGAGAAGCTTGACTTCCGCTGCGCGCAGCACACATTGACATGAGCCAGGGAGGCTGCCGCGTGTTAGACGGATCAATTGCGGGATAACATTGTTGCGTCGGCAGTTCAGAAGAAACTACAACTGTTCCAGATTCACGACAAGTTTTATCCGTAAAGACCGTAACGTTTTCCAATGTTGGTAGTAGGTCATTTCGCAGAGATGAACTTTAAGTATACAATTAAAAGACCTTCTTGCTCAAAAATTAATTTAAAGTTTTAAAAAGATAGTTTTTTTTTTCTGCATTTTAAATTATTTCTTTTATTGTTCAAATCATTTATTTATTTTAACTTTTTGTCATTGATTTGAAATGAAACTAATAATAACTACTTCAGTAGTAAAGAATCACAGGATAAGTCCTGTAGACATGGAACTCATGAAATGATAAGCTGAAAAAAAATTTGGTTTTGCCATGAGTGGGATTCGAACCCACGTCTCCAGGAAACATGCCTGTTATGCAGGCATTATTATAACAGGCATGTTTCCTGGAGACGTGGGTTCAAATCCCACAAATGGCAAAACCAAATTTTTTTCAGCTCATCATAATAATAACTAATTAATATGCTTAAAATTTTGGCAATTGGCAAACTTGAAAATATAGGAAGCAGTGCCATAAAAACTTTATTTTGCTTTAAAAATAGATAATTTAAATAAAGCAGAAAAGAACTGTGAAAAAAATTGAATCAAAACATTTCAAAGCACATAAAGTTTTATTGGAGCACTGAAATTCAATATTTTCATTAAGCTCATAATTTGTCTTTGTAGCACATGAAATGCATACCTTCATAATCTGATGTTCCCAGGTTTTAGTCCCAACGTTGCCCAATTGTGATTTCTTCTGCTAACACCCATTCTGCACATATAGTCTTCAGCTGTATATACCAAATAATCTTCATGCAACCACTACTGCAGCTCTTTCTATGAATTTAGCCTTCATTAGGATGGTTCTTATGAAACTTCCTCACATGCTAGACAAATCACATCTTTATCTTGAGCATTGTTACTACAGCTTAGTTGACTGAGATCCATAATACAGCAAAATTTTGTTAGTTTTTGTGTTTACATTTGAGTTGCATACCACACATACCATTACTGTTACTATTTGTAATTTTGGCTGTTTGTGAGTATTATGATTATTTCTAATTAATATTACAATTTACTAATTAAAAATTTTGATAAAAGTAAAATGATAAAATTGGAGGAGTTTAAAAATGCTTTGGATTATCAGTACATTTTACTCTTTAACATTTATAAGTGTTTCTGTAACTCTTGGTAAAGATATATTGATGACACACATGTATTGATTTGGTTGAATAAGATTGTACTCTTCCATCGTTAGTGTCATGTAGTTTTACTCTTGCATCATTACTGTCATGTAGTTTTACTCTTGTATCATTACTGTCATGTAGTTTTACTTTTGCATTTCTAGTGTTATGCAGCAATTGTTTATATATTTGCTCATATATTTGCAGAAATATTAAAAATCCCATACCAATACATTCTACTGCATCAGATACTCAAAAGGAACACACAAAGGTTCCACCTTCTTTTAAATTGGAAGATTCTCCTATCTCATCAGTTGAAGAACATGAAAGCAAAGGTTCTGAACCACATTCTTCTGTTAATAATTTGCCAGATGGCCAGTCACAAATACCTCAAAAAGATGAAAAAAATGGTTTACCTGCTCCATCTTCTGTGGATGCAGTTAGGGAAGATACTGTCATTCATCCTCAGCATCCTCATTCTGAAGTTATGCCTTCTTTTGATGAATGGAAGAAAATGATGTTGGCTGAACAGGAAAAGGATGGTATGTACCAAAATTTTATTATATTTATGAAATGTTTATAAAATATGTCAATATATTAGTATGATGATTGTAAACAAAGTAATGCTCAAAATGGTTACTGTATAGTGGTTTAAGGTTATACATAAGAGAAATATAGAAGCTTCACACAATAATCAGGTTTCATATTCACTATACCAGTTGCAACCCAACTAATTAAAATCAGCATTGTAATATGCTCTATCCTATTGAACTATATCTTGACTACAGCAAAATTAATGTTTGTTGAAAGGAGAGTTTTTAATTAAATAAACAATAGATGTCAATATTCAGTAAAGTTGTCTAAGTCTCTAATAGAAAATTAGTGGCAAAAATATAGTATATGGAGATGTAATTTAATAATAAATGTTTAATAATCTCTTGAATAGAAGTTATGTAAAATTACTGAATAATCAGCTGATAGATTGAGATACCGAAAGAGGCAACAACTATGACTGTGAATTTAAAAAAAAAAACTAATTTCCTGCAAAAAAAATGTTTAACAGTGGATTAAGACTGAATATTTATATAAAAAAAACTACCATATTCTTAAATAATCATTAACTGCAAGAGATTGAAGATACAAACTCTCATTAGCAGACCAAATAAGTGTATGTGTAGTGGGGGAGGGGAGTGTAGCAAGGCCATTTGGCTCTGACTTAGGGCACCCCAAATATATATATTATTATTCATTGTCAAATTATATATCAAATAAATGTTAATAACGATTAAATTGTTAAACACTAAATCATTTTTATTATATATTTTAAAATTTCTTTTAATAAATGATAGAAATCCAATTTTTTGAAGTATCTATTAAATATATTCATATATTTATGGGGATTTCAGAGTGGGGCTCCAACATTTATGGCTAGCTCAGGCTCCATTTTACATCTCTCAGGCTCTGATCATAAATGCTATATAATGAAAATATATTTGATAGGGGAATTAAATACTCAACATTTAAAGGACTGAGAATGGAGCACATCACTTTTGAGCTAAGGGTCCACATATCTTCAGGGGGCATGCCAGATATATTTTGTACATTGTTAAACACAGTGTGAAATGGCTAAAATTGAAGTAATGTGAAATGGTGGTTTACAGATGTAAAATGATGCAAGCAGAAATCAGATTTATATATCCCTACTCTATGCCTCAACTTCACATCAGAAATATCACAATACTCACTGAACAAGCATCTTTGTGTGTTGAAAATTGTTGCATTGTGTTTTTTCCCTCAGTTTTATACAGAGGGTGATGAACTGACAAGGTACATTTGCTTTTTCCTCCCGTTTCGGTCAGTACCTATATTCAGTTTTACATTAATACCAACCTAAAATGCTAATTTAAATTTTTCATCTGTATTTGTTCAAAATCTTCAATTGTCACTCACACAGTGTGGACTGTGACCTGATCACTCTGAATCATTGATGGGAGAAGTGATTATTTAGTTTTTAGTGGAATTCAGTATGTTTCCATCATACAAGCAGTCTGAGCTAATTAATAGCTGCAGGGACTGCTATTCTGTATGTGGAACAACTAAAATAAAAGGCAAATATCACACCTCTTAAAAGCAAAAGTTCAAGTTGTGTTGATTACCACAGCACTTCCAAGACTGGTATTCTTTGACAGTTCTGTGAAGCCTGGCTGAAATACCAGGCAGGGACCTCCCAAATAGGCTTCAGGTGGGGATTGCATTCTCACAGACTCAAGACTTTCACCTTTGCATAAAACGAAGTGTTCCAAAAATAGAGTTACAACTTGGAATGGATGTATACTTTTATCAATCAGTGGTAGATATAAATCAAATACTTAGAAATGTAGCCAAACCCATCAAGTTTTATCGTTGTTTTCATGGAGCAGAATATCACCAGTATTCATTCATTTAATATAGAGGAAATATCATCTTGAGCTGGGTGGGATACGAACCCATGACCTCCTGATAACATATCAGGTGCTCTGACTGTTGAGTTACTGGCTGTCATCATGATATCATCTGTTGATGACTTTAAGCATTATACCATGGATCAGTCAAACAATTTTTCCTCTACATTCAATGAAGGTATGCCTACAGGAGGTTATCTGTGTTTATCTATTATTAATTCATATTGCTTACTTAGACATACTTGACAATTTTCTTGTCCCACAGTTTAACTAAGATTATCAAGAAGGAAGCATATTTTTCCAGTAGAACAGTATTCATCCTTATTTCAGTGGAGAAGTATGCAGGTATCTCAACATGTTTTTCCAAATCAGTGGATAGTCTGAGCAGGTCCAATATTGTGATTTACCTCGATCCCTGATTTAATGGCATTAGACTTTTTCTTATGGGAATTTGTTAAGGGTGAAGTGTACTTTCCACCTTTACCTGCAAAGGTTTATAATCTATGTAGACATCCACTTAAGAATATAAAACTACTTTTGAAACACCCTGTATACAGAAAAAAAATTCACAGAAATAGTGGGTTTGAAATATAATGAACTCCATAGGTAGTTCTAACCATAGCAGATGGATACACTAATATAGATATAAGACTTACCAAACAGGCAAATGGAGAAAAGGCTAGTCAAATAATTAGAGTATTGTAAAATTTATGAATTTTTTTTTATGTAGACTGTTGAAATTTAATAACTGTCAAAAAACAGTCATAATAGTGAATATGAAATTGTATAGATATTAGCAGACTGGTTAAAAGTGAAAGTATATTATTTTTCTTTCTGCAAAGAATAGTCTGAGAAGAACTATAAATTTCCTACCTTTTTTTCCTTTTTGAATGAGAGAACCGTGATGCCATTTGCCACATTCAGACATTAAAAAGTTTCTGATAAAGTCATTGAAACATTTCCAGATTAGTGGGTGTGGTGGATTTAGGTGTGGTACTGATATTTATAAAGTATAGGCCTCAATTGTGTCACAACATTTAACTTTTTTTTATGCCTGTTCATGCCCTCATCAGGAAAGAGTTGGGTCACTCTTCTTTCTTTTTAAAAATATGCTGTATTATTTTCTCATTCCATATTGCTTACCCTATTTATAACACCCCTAAGAAATCTCAGGAAAAGGTAGAGGGTAGTAAAAACTAAGCACTAGCATGGACTAATCCAAATAGTACTATTTGGACTAGTCCATTTCAAAAATTTTAGCTATTTTTAGCCATTATGGGCATTTAAAGATTTAATAAATAATAATATTCCATAAAGAGGACACTGATAATAAACATTTCTAAAAGCATTTATATTTTTAATGGATCTGTCTATTATTCAAACCACCTATACCAGTGTTGAGATTATTACCACAAACCCCCACCCTGCCCTTGGCCAGAAAGGGCTTTGCCAGTGGGCTTGGAAGGGCTCATCCTTTAGATAGGGCATTAAGCTGTGGCTCCATATGCAGAAGAGCCATATACATCATTATCCTCAAGCTACCCAGGTCCAATCAGATTGCAATCAAGTGCATGTTAAAGAGCATGCTGGATGGCCTTGATGGGAGGTTATTATCTGTTGTGTAATAGCTGTCCAGTAGGTCCCCTTCCCCCAACCTTCTCAGCCCTTTGGATCCTTGTGACCTGGCCATTTAGCCCATTTTGAGTGCAAAAGGACTGCTCAAATATAAAACAATCCAATCCATTATTAGAAATTTGTTTTTGTGCTATTTGATTTTGTCATATTAATATGATGTAATGTCTGAAAAATGTAAAATTTGTATAGAAGCAAATTAGGAGATTAATTGTATTATTAATCAGTTAATTAGCATGTATGTTATCTCTATATCAAGAAAACATTTTGCTTGCATTTGCACAGGTCACAAGATTCCTTCACCAGGCCCGCCAGGTAAAAAAATTGCAAGTCAAAAGCGACGACGTAACTATGCATCATATGAGTGTGGAGCAAAGATTGTAGCTTCTAATACTGAAGCTGAAAGTACAAGTCGAATTTTAAATGAACTTGTTGATGAGTACATGTTGAATCCTTGTAAGGTGAAAATCTGGTTTGTTATAGAACTGTGTGAAACTATTCAAGCATCTCAGGTAAGCAGTAATCATATATAATAATTTTTTTTAATGCATGAAAAGTATTAATTAGCAGTCCATTTACAAAAAGCACAGACAAATTTGAATTAAAATAAATTTCTATACTTTAATATCTATCAGTTGATAAAGACAAAGCATATATATTATGCAAATGAAAGTTCTTTCTTTTTTTGTAGCATACCATAAGCTCTTCAAGCTCCTTAGTCATTTAGAGCCACATGTTTTTAGATATCTGACAGCAGTATTGATCTACTATTAAAACTCTGTTCTTCAGATAATATAGGAAAGTTGTTTGTGCTTAAAAAAATTGTGAAAAATATAAGCTAAAGGAGATGGAGTCTGCAAAAATCTTTCTATAAAATGCAAGATACCTTTTTAATCTACATTTTCGATGTGGAATTGTACTAATAAATTTTATGTAGAACTGACAAAGCATTATAGTAAATAGATACAAAAAAGTGGAGATTATGATAATATGGATACATATGGATATTTTATATTTGTATATCAGTTAACATTTATCAAGTAAAGGGTTCATATTCCTGCATTTGTAGTTGGACAACACTGGATAAGTCATAATTTACTTTTGTATTATATTTTGCATTACTTCTCTCATTTCACTCCATTAATTATCTCTTTACATCCACAGTAAAATTCATTACAATGAGATTGATGGAGCTATGAAACTTCACTCTACCAAACATCTTGTTATAGGGCAAGTCTTTGATTTTAACTTATGTGGATAAAAATGCAAAAAAAAATACTTTAATGAATCATACAATGAGATAATGACATTTAAGTGCTTTTGAATGAGATATTGTAAGACAAAAATGCAGCAAAAATATTTACTAATTAGACAACAGTAAACAATTACAACCACACAAACCTTTCCATTGTAGAATGTGAGCATCTGTCAACAATGTTCAAGCGACTCTATTCAGTGAAGTCAATGAGCACAGTTGTAAATAAGCTGTGAAGCCAACTGATGTTTAAAGCACATTTAAATAAATCAAATCTGAGAGTTTGCAAATTAAATAAAAAAAAAATCATCATCATCATCCTCAAGTAGCCCAGGTCCAATCAGATTGTGCAATTTAGTTCTCCAAACACATCTATCCTGAGTTACGTCTGTTGCATCTAGCCACTGTAGACCAATTCTAACGAGGTTCTGTTTGATATTGCCCACTGCATCCTAGATCTCCCCCTCTTTCTGAGGCTATTAGATACAATGTTCATAACCCTATTCACTAATCTATAGTTGTGCATATGGGCAACATGGCCAAACGAACGGAATCCTTTGCCTAACCTCATCATTACTTACAAAGTTTAACCACCTAATGCCCAAGATACTGCATAAGCATATAGAATCAAAAGCATCAAGTTTCCTGCTACCTTGTTTACAAAGAGTCCACATTTCTACCATAACTAACTCTAGAAAGAACCAAAGTATTATACAGTTTAATTTTAGTCTTTAGATTATACACCTATTTCTCCACACTCTCCATAGATTCTTAAAAGTCCCAGCAGTAATCCCTATATTGCCCATCAGTTGATGAAATTTATTATCTGATCCTTATTAATAAAAAAATTCCTATAGTTTTTATTTTGCGAGAGCCAAAGTGACTTCATATTGTGATATAGAGCCAACATTAAAGCCAGTATTGCATCTTGTGCTCATTACAAACAATGGGAGTAGAACTAACCACATTCTTTAGAACAGTGTGTGCAAAAAAAGTACTGTGAAGAGGTAAAACAACCCAACCCACTTTTTTTGCAAACTTTTTCATCATCATCATCCTCCTCAAGCAGCCATGGGCTACGGAGGTCCAACCAGACTGTGCAATTTAGTTCTCCAAGCAAGTCTGTCCTGAGCTACATCAACTGCATCTGGCCACTGCACACCAATTCTAATAAGGTCCTGTTTGACATTGTCTGCCCACCGCATCCTAGGTCTCCCCCTCTTTCTGAGGCCTTTAGGCACACTGTTCATAACCCTATTCACCAATCTGTGATTATTCATACGGGCAACATGGCCAAACCAACGGAATCTCACTCTGCACAATATGATGCTTAAAGGAGGTTGCAAACTCCTTTGCCTAACCTCATCATTAGTTACAAAGTTGAACCACCTAATGCCCAAGATACTGCGTAAGCATCTGGAATCAAAAGCATCTAATTTTTTGTTATCTTGTTTACAAAGTGTCCAAGTTTCACTACCATAACTAACCCTAGAAAGAACCAAACTATTATACAGTCTAATTTTAGTCTTTAAGTGTATACGCCTATTTTTCCACAATCTCCATAGATTCTTAAAAGTCCTGGCAGCAATACCTATTCGTCTGTTAATCTCATGCCCCACATCACCAGTATCAGTTACATAGCTCCCAAGGTAATTAAACTGTGACACCTGCTCAAGACTGCAACCATTCAGATTAACCGAATCACAGCTTGCCTTACCAATTTTCATCACTTTAGTTTTCTCTCTGTTTATAACCAAACCTACTCTACTACCAGTCTCATCAACAGCTCGAATGAAAGAGTTCATCTCATCAACATCATTTGCCAAAAGGGCTAAATCATCAGCATAATCTAAATCAGAAATTTTCATATCTCCAGCCCAATTAAGGAAAAGATCTTTCCCTTGAAGTGAATTTCGCATAACATAATTAATAACCAAGCTAAAGAGGAAAGGAGACAAAATGCACCCTTGTCGAACACCAGAAGTAATGCTAAACCAATTGCTACAAGCCTTACCAACTCTCACACATGACTCAGTGTTATTATGGAGAGCTTTCATTATGTTAACTAACTTGCCTGGTATACCATATGATCTCAAAATCAACCACAAATTATGATGATCAACAGAGTCGAAAGCCTGTTTGAAATCAACAAAGCTAGCAACCAAAGATTTCTGAAACTCGAAACATTTCTCAAGAATCTGCCTAAGTGAAAATATCTGATCCACACATCCCCTACCACTTCTGAATCCACATTGCTCATCACGCAATTGACTGTTAACCAGATTCTTAATTGTATTAAGCACAATCTTGGAAAGAACTTTACCTGGAACACAGAGTAGGCTGATACCCCTATAGTTATCACAAGAACTGCGATCAACTTTTTTGAAAAAAGGGATAACAATAGCTCTGGTAAAATCCTTAGGAACCATGCCTTTATCATAAAAGGTATTCAGAATTTCAGTCATCCAAGTGGTAACCGAAACATTCCCAGCTCTGAGCATTTCAGTAGTAATTTCATCTACCCCTGGGGATTTATGAAGTTTAAGTTTAGAAATAGCCAAAATAACTTCAGATTGTGTTACAGGGCCAACATTAAAGCCACCAATGCATCTATCATCATTACAAACAATGGGAGAAGAACTAACCACATTGTTTAGAACATCACTGAAATGCTCAGCCCACCTAGCCATGACAGAATCCTCACCTACTATAACCTTATCTTTTTTATCCTCCAATCCCTGTATACTGGTTCGTTTTCTACCACACAAAGCATTAACTATCTGGTACAGCTCTCGGCTGTTGTGCTGTCGAACTACTTCCTCGGCTTTGTCAGCCAAGCCATCAAGCCAAAGATTCTTATCAGCAGCTAACTGATCCTTTACAAGTTTATTAAGGTCTCTGTAATGCTTTCTATTAGGAATAGTAGGGTATTGATTAAGGACATTCCTGCAGTTCTTTCATTCTGAAATAAGTTGAAGTGCCTTATCACTGAAATAAATCTGCCTCCTCTGCTCTTTTTTTTCGTAAAAGAGTATTGTTGGTTTCCAAAAAAGCCTGTTTAAAATGGTTCCATTCTTCCTCAACTTCAGTAGCAATCAAACCATGATTGTCATAATGACTAAGTAACCTGTCATGGTAAACTTTAGCTATAACTGGGTCTTTCAGAGCTTCAGTATTAAAAATAAATTTTTTAACCCTAGCACAACACTTTAAGTTCAAGTTGCAAGTCACTTTTAACAAGGTAATGGTCAGATCCAATTTCAGCTCCCCTATATGCCCTGGTATTCCTAACAAAACTAGCCCATTTGCTGTTAATTAATATATAATCAATCATATTTTTATGCACCCCAACAGGTGAAATCCATGTGTACTTATATATGTTGTGGTGTTTGTAATAAGTGTTAGTTATTCTGAAGCTATTGAGTTTACTTACCTGTAGGAGATGTTGCCCATTGCCATTGCAGCTACCAATACCAAAAGGCCTATCACCCCTCCCCAAAGGTCAGAGTCAGTACCAACTTTGGCATGGAAGTCACCTAGAACAAGGGTAATATCTCCTTTCTTGACAGAATTCAAAATATCCTGAAGTTGTCCGTAAAACCTATCCTTCTCATCCTCATTGGCATCCTCAGTGGGGGCATAACAGCAGATAACATTCAAGTCTTTAACACTTGTCTGAAATTTTGCTGTAAGAAACCTTTCATTAATGCACTCATATCCTAGAAGAGCATCACTAGTGTGTCTGCTGAGAAGCAGACCCACGCCTTGGTGATGCTTATTGTCGTCCCTCCGTGAAAAGAGAAATTTAAGATTATTTTTAAGAATCTGTCCTTTATCTGTCCATCTGGTCTCTTGCAAGCCAAAAATATCTAAATTATAACAGTGGAATTCTTGTGTGAGGACATCAAGGGAAAAAGCTCTGTGCAGAGTCCTCACATTCCAACTACCTATGGAGAGAAAATGGTTAGTGGGATGTTTAAAGAAACTATGTTTGTTGAGAGAGGGAATGCCGACAATATCAAACAACCCTCTAATCGCAGACATGAGGCAAAGACTTGTTCCCTCACCAGTAAAGGCTGAAACCATCTACACTGGAAGACTTCCTCCAATGTAGAATTTGACGATGCCAATAGAAGCAAGAATTCAGGTGCCTGCGATATCCTCTGCTCAGGATTATCCACCAGCTGATAAACATATCCTATCCTGTGATTCTATTCACTTGGGGCTGTCAACCCACAAACAAACAGAAAACACAGCGGAAGATTTTCCCTCCACAAAAGCCCACCACTGCAGGAAAATTGGGATCCGTAATCAAGCTCAGAGCCATAATTCCGTTAAGGTTGGTATATATGGTCAGCACCAGGACCCTGTGTGGTTGACCACTCCTCAGCAAGGTAGAAAAAATAAAAGTAGCCATAGATGTCCAGATCAGTCATCATCATCATCATCATCCTCAAGCAGCCATGGGCTACGGAGGTCCAACCAGACCACGCAGTTTACCTCTCCAAGCATATCTGTCCTGAGCTACATCTGCTGCATCCGGCCACTGCACACCAATTCTAACAAGGTCCTGTTTGACATTGTCTGCCCACCGCATCCTAGGTCTCCCCCTCCTTCTGAAGCCTCTAGGCACACTGTTCATAACCCTATTCGCCAATCTATAATTATCCATACGGGCAACATGGCCAAACCAGCGGAGTCTCTCTCTGCACAATATGCTGCTTAAAGGAGGTTGCAGACTCCTTTGCCTAACCTCATCATTAGTTACAAAGTTAAACCACCTAATACCCAAGATACTGCGTAAGCATCTAGAATCAAAAGCATCTAGTTTCCTGTTATCTTGTTTACACAGCGTCCAAGTTTCACTACCATAACTAACCCTAGAAAGAACCAAACTATTATACAGTCTAATTTTAGTCTTTAGGTGTATACGCCTATTTCTCCACAATCTCCATAGATTCTTAAAAGTCCCGGCAGCAATACCTATTCGTCTGTTAATCTCATGCCGCACATCACCAGTATCAGTTACATAGCTCCCAAGATAATTAAACTGTGACACCTGC
Organism: Ryuthela nishihirai; assembly: GCA_038380435.1. Taxonomy (NCBI): domain Eukaryota; kingdom Metazoa; phylum Arthropoda; class Arachnida; order Araneae; family Heptathelidae; genus Ryuthela; species Ryuthela nishihirai. Next base: position 65,171,842 of record JAWZYU010000002.1, read on the forward strand.
TCAAGACTGCAATCATTCAGATTAACTGAATCACAACCTGCCTGACCAATTTTCATCACTTTAGTTTTCTCTCTGTTTATAACCAAACCTACTGTACTACCAGTCTCATCAACAGTTCGAATGAAAGAGTTCATCTCATCAACATCATTTGCCAAAAGGGCTAAATCATCAGCATAATCAAAATCAGAAATTTTTGTATCTCCAGCCCATTTAAGGCCAAAAGCTTTCCCTTGAAGTGAATTTCGCATAACATAATCAACAACCAAACTAAAGAGAAAAGGAGACAAAATGCACCCTTGTCGAACACCAGAAGTAATACTAAACCAATTGCTACAAGACTTACCAACCCTCACACATGACTCAGTGTTATTATAGAGAGCTTTCATTATGTTAACTAACTTGTCTGGTATACCATATGATCTCACAATCAACCACAAATTATGACGATCAACAGAGTCGAAAGCCTTTTTGAAATCAATAAAGCTAGCAACCAAAGGTTTGCCAGGCCATGTGCATCCTTTTATACATGTTTGAGTCATGGCTATGGGGTCTATGGGCAAATCCACTACTCAGAAAGGGTGTCTGGATACTTTTGATCAGATAGTGTATATTGATATTGTGAGCACTAGTTAAATAGATTTTAATATAATTAATATTAATGATATGCCTGAATAATATTAAGCACATTATATATGTTTAATATTATTCAGGCACAAATATATTGATATTATGAACACTAATTATTTTTTTGAATCGCAATCAGGGATTTTGAATAATCATGGTACTTTTACATGCATATTGCTTATGTATTAAAATTAAAAAAATTTTATTGAAACAGAAATTTTAAATTAATTAGGTTTTATTGTATTATATTTTTGCCACCATTTCTCTTATGCAACAAACCAAGTGCTGCCCTGAGGTTTATTTTACTGTTTAATTAGTAATAGATCATTTAATGACTATGAAGATAAATATTAATAGGGAAAAACATTAGGTATTCAGTTTTGTTGGGAACAAAGTAATTAAATATATTGAATAATAAATACTTATTAATCACAGCAAATTACCTATATATAAGATTCCTAACATAAACTTAATAGCAGATTTATAAGGTAAACAGCAAAATATCAGATTTTGAAATAGTTTTCTAAACAATCCCTAGGTCACTCAACACTGCTGTTTCTCTTTTCATAACTTTAAAAATATTGAATGAATATGATTAAAAAGTAAAATTTAATAAGGTTTGATTAAAAGTATAAAATTTTGGTTTAGAGATATTACATTAAAATTTTCAGAAGTTGCATTGCTTCGAAATTGACTTTCTTTCAGAAAAAAAAACTCCTTTTGGAAAAAGGAAAAAAATATGATATATGGAAACGAAGAATTTTAAATTAATAGATATAAATGTTTATAGAGTGCCAAATAGCAAAAAATATATGAATATGTTCAAACATTATTTTTAAGACTTTCTCTACTCCATTCCTCTCATTTCTGATTGTTTCTTAAAAAAAAAAGGGGGTAGAGAATACAATCCATTAAAATTCAAGTCCGATTAGGGAGAATAAAAAAGTTTTTTTGAGGAGTTGCTTCATTTTGAGTTTCACTGTCTAGTATGAATTTCCAGAAATGTTCCTTGTACTGGAGTATCAGATTACAGAGAATAGATGTAAATATTGGGTCTTTCCCTTTCACCAAGTGTGTTGTGTAAATTTCATACTGTTTCATTCGGATAAAAAAAAGTAAAATAACTTGTTTTATTGGATGTGTGATTAGTGCAATTTAGTCACCTGAAATGTGTTCCATTTAATAAGAACAAAAAGGTATAAAAATCCAGTTCAACAAGCATCAGATTAGAGAGTATAAATGTAAATATTTCTCCTTTATCTTTTCTCCGATGTATTTCATTAATTCCTTTTTGTTTCGTTTGAAAAAGGAAAAATGATGAAAATTACGTTTTATTAAGTGTCTGACTAATGATAGCCATATACAGTTTTGTTCCCTGAAGTATATTTCTCTATATTTTAATTGCTCCTTTTAGTAGGAATAGAAAGCTGTAGAAATAAAAAATTCTTGTTTAACAGACGCCAGATTAGAGAGTATAGCTGTAAATATTGCCTCTTCTCTCCCCCCCCCCAAGTGCATTCCTTTAATTTTATATTGTTTTGGATAAAATATATTAAAGATATTTGTTTTATGGAGTGTTGGATTAGTGATAATGAATGCAATCTTGTGTGGTTTCCTCCCCTGAGGTGTGGGGGTGGCTCAGTCGGCAGCTTGCCAGGCTCATAATCTGCAGTTCCCAGGTTTGAATTCCACCTGGGCCAGCATTGAGATTTATCTTTACAAAATTCCTCACCCTGCCCATGGTAGAGGACACTGATGGGCTTGGAATGGCCGCTGTCTGTCGGATTATATATTAAGCCATGCCCCTGTGTGCAGGAGAACCACACCCTGTGCATGTTAAAGAACACACTGGATGACCTTGATGGGAGGTTATCTATCTCCCAACAGCTGTTCCAGTGGGTCCCCTCCCCCAACCTTCTCTGAGCCTTTGGGGTCCTTGTGACCTGGCCATTTAGCCCATTGTGTGCAAAAAAAGTGCCGATCAGAGATAAAACAACCCAACACCTGAAGTGTATTCCTTTGAATTCCTATTGTTTGATTTGGTAGCAACAGAAAGGTATAGAAGTATATAATTCCAGTTTAACAGACATCAGATTAGAGATTAGAGATGTAAATATCACCTCTTTCATCTACTGTATTCCATTTTGTATTTTTTTTTTGGATAAAAAATGTTAAAGGTATTCGTTTTGTTGAATGTTGGATTAGGGAGAATGACAAGTCTTGTGTGGGTTACTTCCCTTAAGTGTATTCCTTTGAATCCCAATTGTTTTATTTAGAAGGAATAGAAAGGGATAAAAATGTGTAATCCTGTTTAAGAAACTTTGGATTAGAGGGAATATATTTACCAAATATCGGCTGCTTTGATTTACTCTACTGGTACTTTGCATTCGGTTGTTTTGTTCAGTAAGAAAAAAACCTTCAGAAATTTTGTTTTATATAGGGTTGGATTAAGGAAAATATTTGTAGCCCCATGCAGATTGTATTGTATTCTTTGGCTTCTGATTGTTTCATTTAGAAGAAACAAATTTTGAAAAAAATCCTTTTGTAGGGGAATGTTGGATTATAGAAAATAGATATAGCCTTTTATTGAAGGTTGGATTAAAGAGAATCATCATCATCATCCTCAAGCAACCATGGGCTACGGAGGTCCAACCAGACCGCGCAGTTTAATTCTCCAAGCATATCTGTCCTGAGCTACATCTGCTGCATCCGGCCACTGTACACCAATTCTAACAAGGTCCTGTTTGACATTGTCTGCCCACCGCATCCTAGGTCTCCCCCTCCTTCTGAGGCCTCTAGGCATACTGTTCATAACCCTATTCGCCAATCTATAATTATCCATACGGGCAACATGGCCAAACCAGCGGAGTCTCTCTCTGCACAATATGCTGCTTAAAGGAGGTTGCCGACTCCTTTGCCTAACCTCATCATTAGTTACAAAGTTAAACCACCTAATACCCAAGATACTGCGTAAGCATCTAGAATCAAAAGCATCTAGTTTCCTGTTATCTTGCTTACACAGCGTCCAAGTTTCACTACCATAACTAACCCTAGAAAGAACCAAACTATTATACAGTCTAATTTTAGTCTTTAGGTGTATACGCCTATTTCTCCACAATCTCCATAGATTCTTAAAAGTCCCGGCAGCAATACCTATTCGTCTGTTAATCTCATGCCGCACATCACCAGTATCAGTTACGCAGCTCCCAAGGTAATTAAACTGTGACACCTGCTCAAGACTGCAACCATTCAGATTAACTGAATCACAACCTGCCTGACCAATTTTCATCACTTTAGTTTTCTCTCTGTTTATAACCAAACCTACTGTACTACCAGTCTCATCAACAGTTCGAATGAAAGAGTTTATCTCATCAACATCATTTGCCAAAAGGGCTAAATCATCAGCATAATCTAAATCAGAAATTTTTGTATCTCCAGCCCATTTAAGGCCAAAAGCTTTCCCTTGAAGTGAATTTCGCATAACATAATCAACAACCAAACTAAAGAGAAAAGGAGACAAAATGCACCCTTGTCGAACACCAGAAGTAATACTAAACCAATTGCTACAAGACTTACCAACCCTCACACATGACTCAGTGTTATTATAGAGAGCTTTCATTATGTTAACTAACTTGTCTGGTATACCATATGATCTCACAATCAACCACAAATTATGACGATCAACAGAGTCGAAAGCCTTTTTGAAATCAATAAAGCTAGCAACCAAAGGTTTCTGAAACTCTAAACATTTCTCAAGAATCTGCCTAAGTGAAAATATCTGATCAACACATCCCCTACCACTTCTGAATCCACATTGCTCATCACGCAATTGCCTGTCAACCAGATTCTTAATTCTATTAAGCACAATCATGGAAAGAACTTTACCTGGAACAGAGAGTAGGCTGATACCCCTATAGTTATCACAAGAACTGCGATCACCTTTTTTGAAAATAGGGATAATAATAGCTCTGGTAAAATCTTTAGGAACCATGCCTTTATCGTAAAAGTTATTCAAAATTTCAGTCATCCAAATGGTAACTGAAACATTCCCAGCTCTAAGCATTTCCGTAGTAATTTAATCAACACCTGGGGATTTATGAAGTTTAAGTTTAGAAATAGCCAAACTAACTTCAGATTGTGTTATAGGGCCAACATTAAAGCCAACAATGCATCTATCATCATTGCAAACAATGGGAGTAGAACTAACCACATTGTTTAGAACATCACTGAAATGCTCAGCCCACCTAGCCATGACAGAATCCTCACCTTCTATAACCTTGCCTTGTTTATCCTTCAATCCCTGTATACCTGTTCGTTTTCTACCACACAAAACATTAACTATCTGGTACAACTCTCTGCTGTTGTGCTGTCTAACTGCTTCCTCAGCTTTGTCAGCAAGGCCATCAAGCCAAAGATTCTTATCAGTAGCTAACTGATCCTTTACACGTTTATTAAGTTCTTTGTAATGCTTTCTATTAGGACTAGTAGGGTACTGATTAAGGATATTCCTGCAGTTCCTTCTTTCTGAAATAAGCTCAAGTGCCTTATCACTTAAATAATTCTGCCTCCTCTGCTCCTTTTTCCCTAAAAGAGTACTGTTAGTTTCCAAAAAAGCCTGTTTAAAATGGCCCCATCCTTCCTCACTTCAGTATTAAGCAAACCATGACTGTCATAATGACTAAGTAACCTATCATGGTAAGCTTTAGCTATAACTGGGTCTTTCAGAGCTTCAGTATTAAAGGTAAATTTTTTAACCCTAGCACAACACTTTTTAAGTTTAAGTTGCAAGACACTCTTAACAAGGTAATGGTCAGATCCCATTTCAGCTCCCCTATATGCCCTGGTATTTCTAACAGAACTAGCCCATTTGCTGTTAATTAATATATAATCAATCATATTCTTATGCAGCCCATCAGGTGAAACCCATGTGTATTTATGTATGTTGCAGTGTTTGTAATATGTGTTAGTTATTCTGAAACCATTTAGTTTACTTACCTGTAGGAGACGTTGCCCATTGCCATTGCAGCTACCAATACCAAAAGGGCCTATTACTCCTCCCCAAAGGTCAGAGTCGGTACCAACTTTGGCATTGAAGTCACCAAGAACAAGGGTAATATCTCCTTTCTTGACAGAATTCAAAATATCCTGAAGTTGTGTGTAAAACCTATCCTTCTCATCCTCATCAGAATCCTCAGTGGGGGCATAACAGCAGATAACATTCAAGTCTTTAACGCTTGTCTGAAATTTTGCTGTAAGAAACCTTTCATTAATGCACTCATATCCTAGAAGAGCATCACTAGCATGTCTGCTGAGCAGCAGACCCACGCCTTGGTGATGCTTTCCATCCTCCCCCCTGTAAAGAGAAATTTAAAGTTATTTTTAAGTATCTCACCTTTACTTGTCCATCTGGTCTCTTGCAAGCCTGGAATATCTAGGTTATAGCGCTGGAATTCCTGCATGAGGACATCAAGAGAATAATCTCTATGTAATGTCCTCACGTTCCACGTTCCTGCAGAGAGAAAATGATTAGTAGGATTTTTAAAGAAATTAGGTTTATCGAGATTGGTAGGGCCAACAATATCAAACAGCCCCCTGATCGCAGGCATGGGGCAAAGACCTGTTCCTCCTCCGCTAAAGGCTGAAGTCACCGATGCTGGTAGGAACTTCAGGCACCACCTTTTCAAGTGGACTTTTTCAAGAACCATATGGCCTGCCTGAGACACATTACTCCAGTTTAGGCTTGACGATGCCCAACTAGCAAAGTAAAGTTCAGGTACCTGCGATGGCCTCTGATTAGGATTATCCACCAGATGATATAAGGTATCCCATGCCTCTGTTCACTTAGAGCTGGCAACCCAGAAGCAAACAGAAAACACAGCGGCAGACTCTCCCTCAACAGAGGCCCACCAGTGCAGCAAGTCCAGGATCCATAATCAAGCTCAATCCATAAACAAGTCCAGTCTAGTAGGTATAAATGGTCAGCACCAGGACCCTGTGAAGTTGACCACTCCTCAGCAGGGTTGAAAAAAAAAAAAAGAAAAAAGTGGCCATAGATGACCAGATCAGTAGGCCATACTGAACTGGCAGCCCTCCCCTTCCGTTCCCTTCCAAAAGAGAATATCTCTTTTGAAAGGTACTAACGGCCTGCACCACGAGAAGGCGGGGTCGGACATTAGGTGCTAGACCTGGCCGGTTCTGTGCATCATCACTGGGGATTGGTACACAGCTCTCCTTCCAGTTTATGCCTAGCTACCATTTACAAGCCCTTAAAGAGAATAGATGTAATTATTGATTACATTCACTTATAAAAAACTTGAATGCTAGATTACAGAGAAGAGACTCCCGAGAAGTGTTTGTTTTTGTCACTAACATAAAATATTTTTTAATTAGGTTTAGTAATTTAAAATTGTTTCTAACTATATTTTATTTTCATTGAATTGTCATGCCCCAAATTGTCATATCTGCCGAATTGTTCTATCCTCTGAATTGTCTCATCCACCAAATTGTCCTCCTGGTTGTTGTCCACCAAATTGACTTTTGCTGAATTATCGTGCTCCCTATTAGTATAGTTTATAGGATTAAAAGGATTTTTATAAAATTCCTCTATTTTAATTCATTTCAAAGATATCATACCCATAATAACTCTAATAGGGTGAAATATAAATTATCTTTATAACTTTACTAATGAATAAAAATTGTAGGAAAAGACCTACACACTGTTTGTGCATCATATGTGAAAGAAACTCTCAGTTCCTGGTAGATGGCAGCACTCCTTGCTTTCCATTGAATACATACGCTTGAGTTATCAGTTCAATTGCCATGAACGTACAAGAAAGGCAGTTCATCAGGTTTTATGAAAACATCTGTGTCTATTCTTATGAGTTGCAAGTGGTGCAGGCAATTTTGTCAAATGATAGGGTTAGCCCATAAAGAATTTGCAGTGACTATGTTTGAAAAGCTGTATGAACATAGCAAATTCCTGAGAAAATTATGTTTTCTGATGAAGTTACATTCCACATTTTAGGAGAGTTAAATGAAACAGAACATACACATCTGGGGATCAAACACCTTTATGCTACAGTGGAACAGAATTAGAGACAGACTCAAATTAGATGTGTGATTTTTTCCTTTTGCATGATTGTTTGATTGGACCCTGTTTTATTTATCAAAGCAACACTGTGATATCTAGCAATTACTTGGATATGTTGGAAAACTTTGTCTATCCATAATTGCAAGAATACAGCCTGCTTTGTTCTTCCATTGAGATGCACATTGCCACACTGGAACTTGCATCTCATAATCAGCATTTTTTTAAACTAGCCAGATCACTAGATATCACATTTTTTTAATTTTGTTTTTTTATTCTCACAAAGATACATAAGGGACTATGTACCGAACTCCGATTGCCGACATCAGTGATTTGAAGAGCAGAATAAATGCTGATGTTGACAGGCTGCAGTGTACATTGATGGAGCTTGAATATCACTTGGCCATTGTGCATGTGACAAATATAGCCCATGTTGAATATGTATGATGTTCAGAACAAACTTTTAGTTTCTCTTGCAGATAATACACAGTATTTGTCTATTCATAGTTTTTATTCTTTACTAAAGTTGTCAAGATACTTTATATACACCTTGTGTATCAATATACTGTAATCATAATGTATTTTAATCTAATTGGCTGGGTTTTTATTAGTAAAGCTTTACTGTATAATTCCTTGGTAATTCCTGTTTCCTTCATATGCATGTCATTGTTGTGTTGTTGGTCCTTTGTACATCATTCCTAATTTAGGATCAGTTGTTGATACCTGAAAATTATTCTTGAATTGTAAATATGTAATCAGTGGAAGAGAAGGTAAAGAGAATGATGCACCTTTTTTTTTTAATTAATTGTTAATAATAGTACCTAGCTTTGAATAATGCAATAAGTTGTAAGTGTAATCACTATATAGCTATTTATGTAGTAAGATAATATTTAACATTTTACTTGCAGTTTTTTAATCATATTTAATCGAAATAAAGGATTATAATAGTGGTAAGAATTTATTTTTGATGAATTTTCATCACAACTTCATCACAGCAATTTTCTCTTTTTTTAAATCATTTGTTTTTTATAAACTATTAACACAGGTTTTTTTTTAAATTGGTCTGATTAGCCTATTAAATTTCAAAATAAAATACCGAAGAAAAAACCTTCAATAACTGATGAAAAATATTTACAGCATTAATGATATAAATCTGTAGTTGATTTCTAACACAGATTAATTGAACTAATCAATTCAACAACAATTCTACATTTTTTTCATCTAATAAATTTTTAACAGTTAAACCCATGCCAATAGTTTGTATGAAACATATTGATAAACTTCCCATCAATAAGCTCATTCACGACTTTCTACCACTGCAGTCACAATTATATCCCACCTAAAGTTTGGTGCCAAATGAATGTCCATTGATAATTTCATACACAGCTTTCTTCCATAGAGAACTCCATTCACAAAGTAGAACAACTCCATTCACAAAGTAGGTGATGGCATCACTCCCAGAAATTTTGGACGTTTTTTGATTTATTACTCCCAACCCACACCAACTAGGAACCCAAATCAGTTACCCCAAGAGAGTAAGAACTAAGTTGGACCATCCCATCAAATTTGCAATCAATTGCTCATGCAGCTGCAGATCCAGGGAGAAAATGACAATTTCTACTACCAGTGATATCAAATGTGTCCATCTGCCCAGAATTGCACCTATTTTTGCAATTTTTAAATGGAAAACTGAGCATGAGTTAAAAAAAAAAATGATTACCAACCACATGATAAATGAATTAATTTAATTACAAAGATAACTAGATCACATTTAAATATCAATTTAAACTAAGCACAAATTTGTCTACCATCAGTATGAAATTAAAACCATCAAAACAATATTTCACAATACTTAACTATATTTCAAATACACCCAATTCTGTTTTTACATGATTTTGATTTAACACGGTTTAGAAAAAAATTCCAATTCTCTTTTTACACGATTTATTTTGATCTAACACTGTTCAAACAGCACTTTTTAAAAAAAAAATCTCTACTTGAATTTCATCATCATCATCCTCAAGCAGCCATGGGCTACGGAGGTCCAACCAGACAGTGCAATTTAGTTCTCCAAGCAAGTCTATCCTGAGCTACATCTACTGCATCTGGCCACTGCACACCAATTCTAACAAGGTCCTGTTTGACATTGTCTGCCCACCGCATCCTAGGTCTCCCCTTCTTTCTGAGGCCTTTAGGCACACTGTTCATAACCCTATTAGCCAATCTATAATTATTCATACGGGCAACATGGCCAAACCAACGGAGTCTCTCTCTGCACAATATGCTGCTTAAAGGAGGTTGCAAACTCCTTTGCCTAACCTCATCATTAGTTACAAAGTTGAACCACCTAATGCCCAAGATACTGCGTAAGCATCTGGAATCAAAAGCATCTAGTTTCCTGTTATCTTGTTTACAAAGTGTCCAAGTTTCACTACCATAACTAACCCTAGAAAGAACCAAACTATTATACAGTCTAATTTTAGTCTTTAGGTGTATACGCCTATTTCTCCACACTCTCCATAGATTCTTAAAAGTCCCGGCAGCAATCCCTATTCGTCTGTTAATCTCATGCCGCACATCACCATTATCTGTTACATAGCTCCCAAGATAATTAAACTGTGACACCTGCTCAAGACTGCAACCATTCAGATTAACCGAATCACAGCCTGCCTTACCAATTTTCATCACTTTAGTTTTCTCTCTGTTTATAACCAAACCTACTCTACTACCAGTCTCATCAACAGCTCGAATGAAAGAGTTCATCTCATCAACATCATTTGCCAAAAGGGCTAAATCATCAGCATAATCTAAATCAGAAATTTTCGTATCTCCAGCCCATTTAAGGCCAAAATCTTTCCCTTGAAGTGAATTTTGCATAACATAATCAATAACCAAGCTAAAGAGAAAAGGAGACAAAATGCACCCTTGTCGAACACCAGAAGTAATGCTAAACCAATTGCTACAAGCCTTACCAACTCTCACACACGACTCAGTGTTATTATAGAGAGCTTTCATAATGTTAACTAACTTGTCTGGTATACCATATGATCTCACAATCAACCACAAATTATGACGATCAACAGAGTCGAAAGCCTTTTTGAAATCAACAAAGCTAGCAACCAAAGATTTCTGAAACTCGAAACATTTCTCAAGAATCTGCCTAAGTTAAAATATCTGATCCACACATCCCCTACCACTTCTGAATCCACATTGCTCATCACGCAATTGACTGTCAGCCAGATTCTTAATTCTATTAAGCACAATCATGGAAAGAACTTTACCTGGAACAGAGAGTAGGTTGATACCCCTATAGTTATCACAAGAACTGTGATCACCTTTTTTGAAAATAGGGATAACAATAGCTCTGGTAAAATCCTTAGGAACCATGCCTTTATCATAAAAGATATTCAGAATTTCAGTCATCCAAGTGGTAACCGAAACATTCCCAGCTCTAAGCATTTCCATAGTAATTTCATCTACCCCTGGGGATTTATGAAGTTTAAGTTTAGAAACAGCCAAAATAACTTCAGATTGTGTTATAGGGCCAACATTAAAGCCACCAATGCATCTATCGTCATTGCAAACAATGGGAATAGAACTAACCGCATTGTTTAGAACATCACTGAAATGCTCAGCCCATCTAGCCATGACAGAATCCTCCCCTTCTATAACCTTACCTTGTTTATCCTTCAGTCCTTGTATGCCTGTCCGTTTTCTACCACACAAAACATTAACTATCTGGTACAGCTCTCTGCTGTTGTGCTGTCCAACTGCTTCCTCGGCTTTCTCAGCCAAACCATCAAGCCAAAGATTCTTAGCAGCAGCTAACTGATCTTTTACACGTTTATTAAATTCTCTGTAATGCTTTCTATTAGGACTAGTAGGGTATTGATTAAGGACATTCCTGCAGTTCTTTCTTTCCGAAATAAGCTCAAGTGCCTTATCACTCAGATAATTCTGCCTCTTCTGCTCCTTTTTCCCTAAAAGAGTACTGTTAGTGTCCAAAAAAGCCTGTTTAAAATGATCCCATTCTTCCTCAACTTCAGTAGTAAGCAAACCATGACTGTCATAATGACTAAGTAACCTATCATGGTAAGCTTTGGCTATAACTGGATCTTTCAGAGCTTCAGTATTAAAAGTAAATTTTTTAACCCTAGCACAACACTTTTTAAGTTTAATTTGCAACACACTTTTAACAAGGTAATGGCCAGATCCAATTTCAGCTCCCCTATATGTCCTGGTATTCCTAACAGAACTAGCCCATTTGCTGTTAATTAATATGTAATCAATCATATTCTTACGCAGCCCATCAGGTGAAACCCATGTGTACTTATGTATGTCGCGGTGTTTGTAATATGTGTTAGTTATTCTGAAACCATTGAGTTTACTTACCTGTAGGAGACTTTGCCCATTGCAGCTACCAATACCAAAAGAGCCTATTACTCCTCCCCAAAGGTCAGAGTCAGTACCAACTTTGGCATTGAAGTCACCAAGAACAAGGGAAATATCTCCTTTCTTGACAGAATTCAAAATATCCTGAAGTTGTTCATAAAACCTATCCTTCTCATCCTCATCGGCATCCTCAGTGGGGGCATAACAGCAGATAACATTCAAGTCTTTAACGCTTGTCTGAAATTTTGCTGTAAGAAACCTTTCATTAATGCACTCGTATCCTAGAAGAGCATCGCTAGCGTGTCTGCTGAGAAACAGACCCACGCCTTGGTGATGCTTTTTGTCGTCCCTCCCTGAAAAGAGAAATTTAAGATTATTTTTAAGAATCTGACCTTTATCTGTCCATCTGGTCTCTTGCAAGCCGAGAATATCTAAATTATAATGGTGGAATTCTTGTGTGAGGACATCAAGAGAAAAAGCTCTGTGCAGAGTCCTCACATTCCAACTACCTATGGAGAGAAAATGGTTAGTGGGATGTTTAAAGAAACTATGTTTATTGAGAGAGGGAATGCCAACAATATCAAACAGCCCCCTAATCGCAGACATGGGGCAAAGACCCGTTCCCCCACTACTAAAGGCTGAAGCCATCTACACTGGAAGACTTCCTCCAATGTAGAATTTGACGATGCCAATAGAAGCAAAGAGTTCAGGTGCCTGCAATGACTTCTGCTCAGGATTATCCACCAGCTGATAAACATATCCTGTGAATCTATTCACTTGGGGCTGTCAACCCACAAACAAACAGAAAACACAGCGGAAGATTTTCCCTCCACAGAAGCCCACCAGTGCAGCAGAATCAGGATCCATAATCAAGCTCAGAGCCATATATCTGTCCAGTCCAGTAGGTTTATATGGTCAGCACCAGGACCCTGTGTGGTTGACCACTCCTCAGCAGGGTAGAAAAAAAAGAAAAGTAGCCATAGTTGTCCAGATCAGCAGGCCACACTAATCTGGCAGCCCTCCCCTTCCGTTCACTTCCACAAGAGAGTATCTCTTTCGAAAGTTACTAACGGTCCGCACCACGAGAAGGCGGGGTCGGACATTAGGTGCTAGGCCTGGCCGGTTCTATGCATCATCACAGGGGATTGGTGCATAGCTCTCCTTCCAGTGACTACCTATCCAAGAAAAAATTCCTAGAATTTACATTTATAACAAAGATGCAGCTTTTATGGTCACATTTTTTGAAGTAGTTTTAACTTTAAAAATGTACTATAGATACACATTTTGTGCACTAATAAATAAAAATAAATAAATGCCTCCTCAAGCAGCCTCTTGCCACAAAATCCCCAAAATAAAAACTACACAACAAGTTTTCTCTATTCTCTATTTTATGGGAAAATTGTACAAAACCTACTTCATTCGGAATAAATTGCAACATTGAGTTCCGGGAATTCCCATCAATTTTATCTTCAATACGTACGTTAGTCTTGGTCTCTCATTTCGTGTTTAAAGTTAGAAGTGTTTAGATGTGTAATAGAAGAAATCAATTTTTTTTTTGAAATTTTTTGTGCATGATATAAATTTATTAAATTTTGCTGTAGGTAATTTACAATTTTTCATCATCTGATTTATTAATAACTACAATTCAAGTATTTTTCATAAGCCTTACCATGATGTCGGATAATTCAACTATGCCAAAGCAGTAAACAAAAGCTATCTCTTTGGATACTAAGATCCAAATTTTAGATTGCCTTGCAACTGGAGAAGGTTCAACATCCATAGGTAAATATTTTGGTTTGAACGAAGCTACCGTAAGAACCATCAAGAAAAATGAAGATGCTATCAGAAAATCTGTGCTTTCTGGAACAAAATTGAGCACTAAGTCGTCATCTGCACGAGAGATATTGTAAAAGTGAAGATGGAAAAGGCATTAGTAATATTGATAAAGCCGTCCAGTGGCCAAGTGGTTAGCACACTTGGCTGCAAATCTAAGGGACCTGGGTTCAAGCCCGGGCCTTCCCGTGGCCGAGTGGTTAGCATGTTTGGCTGCAAATCTAAGGGACCTGGGTTCAAGCCCCGGGTAAGGCATGGATGTATGTGTCGTTTTTCTGCTGAGGTCCTTCCATCCTCTCAGACCTTCTACTATGGCATATAAACTGACAGGCTCCTGTCAGACCTCTGTGGCAAGCAGCTGCTTGAGGGGGTATTTATTTTTTATTTGTTTATTTAATGTTGATAGAAGATAGTTTGCAAAAAAGAATACCTCTAGGGAAATGCCATCAAACAGATGGCATTACGAATATATAAGCAGATGCAAGAAATGGAACCAACCACATCAGTTAAACCAAAATTATGAATTTTCTGCAAGTACAGGTTGGCTTGCAGGATTTCTTCAAAGACATGCATTTCATAATGTAAAGATAAAAGGTGAACTTGCATAATGTAAAGATAAAAGGTGAACTTGCATAATGTAAAGATAAAAGATGAACTTGCATAATATAAAGATAAAAGATGGAGCCGACTGCTAAAGTATTTTGTCCAAAATTTGCCCAAATCATTGAAGATGGTGGATACACTCCTGATCAAGTTTGGAATGCAGATAAACTGGTCTTTTTTGGAAAAAAATGTCTATTAGGACCTACATAGCAAAATCACAAAAAACTGTTGGTGGCTTTAAAGCAGCTAAGAATCGTGCAACCTTTCTATTTTGCAGCAATGCTTCAGGAGATTGTATCTTAAAACCGCTACTCATCAATCAATACCTAAGACAATGTCAATGAAAGGTGTAGATTTGAATAAATTACCAGTGTATTGGATGGCAAACAAAATAGCCTGGGCTACAAAAGAAATTTTTAATGAATGGTTCCATAAATGTTTTGTTCCAGAAGTTAGATGCTATTTGAAGGAAAAAAATCTCGAATTTAAAGTTCTATTGATTATAGACAATGCGTCTGGCCATCCTGTTTTGGAACAGCCAAATGTGCAATTTTGTTTTCTGCCGCCTAATACAACATCCTTAATACAACCACTAGACCAGGTTATAATTGGCTAAGATCAACATTCCAATACATTTTGGATAAACTAGATAAGGATAAAACATTAACAGATGTGGAAGAAATCTTGCCATGTATCAGACATGCTGGATTGATGTTATCCGAATTAAAGCCATCAACTTTAAATGCATGCTGGAAAGCTATTTGGCCAGAATGTATAAAAAGCAAAGATCCTGTGCCTCCAAATATGACTGAATATCCTAATATCATCACTTTCACACAGGCAGTTGGTGGAGAAGGATTTGATGATTTATCATTTGCAGATATTGATGAATTACTGTTGACAAAGCTCTTAGTGAAGATGAAATAATAGAAGTTGTCCTTGAGACTCCCGATGAAAAATAAAAAACGTGATGGTGATGAAGAGTCTCGGGAAGATTTATAAGGTCATATTCTGAAAGAGTTCGTTGTCTGCGTGGTGCAATGGTAGCGCACTCTGGCATGAATCTGGAGAGATGCGGGTTCGATTCCTGCTGTGGCGGTGATGAATTTTTTTTTCAGAATCTATTAATTAATGTTTGATGTCTATCTTAACAGGGAATATGCATTCACTTTGGATTGATTTTTAAGGATAATTTACTTTATATATGTATATATAATTATCTTTATAAGTTTATAAAATGAAAAATGTGTTTAAATGAATAAAAAACAAATAAAGATTTAATTAAAGATTTTGTTATGATTTGTTTGGAAACAACTTATTATTTATACTAGGTTTTCACGTCTGGAACCAATTGATTTTTTTCATATGCACTCTGGGGCGGGGGTGGCTCAGTCGGTAGCGCGCTAGTCTCGTAATCTGTAGTTCCCAGGTTCGAATCCCAGCTGGGTGAGCATTGAGATTTATCTCCACAAAATTCCCCACTCTGCCCATGGTCAGTAGGGGACACTGATGGGCTTGGAAAGGCCGCTGTCTGTCGGATGGGACGTTAAGCTGTGGCTTGTGTGCAGGAGGGCCGTACCCTGTGCGCGTTAAAGAACACGCTGGATGGCCTTGATGGGAGGCTACCATCTGTCTCCCAACAGCTGTTCCAGTGGGTCACTTCCCTGACCTTCTCTGAGCCTTCGGGGTCCATGTGACCTGGTCATTTAGCCCATGGTGTGCAAAAAAGTGCCACTCAGAGGTAAAACAACCCATATGCACTCTTATTTTTTACACAGTTTTTTTGGGAACCTGTCTACTGTGTAAAAACAGAATTGGATATAGTTGTATTACAATTCTTAGACTCTATTTGAAGCATAAAGGGAATTTTTTTACAACATTCAATAAGTGATACAATTATCTTTATGAATATGCTTATAAGTTACCAAGGTTTACCTTTTCAATTCTATATTTCATTCTTAAATACCATGCTGTCACCAAATCTCCTTTACTCTTTCACTAGTAGACTTTTTTGTCGCATTACCTTCACTAAATTAAATTTCATAATGCTAACTTCATAATAAATGCAAAACACTATTAAAATGACAATCAAACTCTTTACACTATGGTAAACTTCCCCAAAGTTTTCTTCACTCATTACATTTCAAAGTCTCTCTCTGTTCCAACAGATTAATGATGAAATTCTCACACTGAGTCATAACACAGGCATCAAATGGCACATCACGGCTTTAATGTTGCACATTCATCTGTCATAACAATATAATACAATGTTGACTGTTATATGAGAAATAATATAAGTGTCATAATTTGCTAATTAATAGGGGCAATTTAACTTTTATGGTTAATTCACATAGTATTTGAAACTGTAACAATAAAGTGTATGAAGCATTTAAGTTTTTTATATAAATTTATATATAAAAATTGTGGAACATTCAGATTTTATCCAGGATTTATCAAAATTTATTGTAGATTGAACTGGCCAATTTCGAGCTTTTCTCTTCTTCACCAAATGAGTTTGCTGTATATTCAAGTGACCGCTTTCCTACTCGTGATTGGACTCCTTTAGGGACTTTTAGTGCAATGGACCAGCGAGTGCTGCAAACATTTCAGTTAAAACAAGAAGGATTTGGAAAATTTATCAAGGTTGGCTTCTATCTTAATATACTAGTATTATTTAATTATTTTATCTCAATAGGATTGAAGCAAATATTTTCAAAAACATCACATTTTGTCTTCACAAACTATTGAACGTGAATTATTACTGGCAGGTATGTAACACACATTCGTACAGAACTGAGCAAAATGAAATCTTTTGCTGATTACTTGATTACAGCTGTGAATAATTTGAATGGATGGTTTGGTTTTTTGTGTGATAAGTAAGAAGGTATGAGTATTAAAAAAAGAAAACACATTTAGTTTTACTAATTCTGAACTGTATTTGTAAATATCAGAATGATTGACCATGTGTGGTATTATAAGTAAGAAGTTTGTGTAACAATACAGTTAACTTGAAAATTTAAAAAGTCCAATCTCTAATGTGGCTTATATATCAAGTTTTTTTTCATTTCAGTTTAAAATGCTCTTTGATGTACAACCTGTATGTAGTCTGCATTCATCTTACAGCCCAGATTTTCATCCATGTAATAATGACCTTCGTAAAATTGAAGAGCAGGCTACAGAGGAGAATGTTTCATAATAGTCCACAGGTTATGAAATCTTTCAGAACAAAGTTAAGGTACATGTTGGAAAGACAGCATGGAACTAAATAATAGACATTATGGATATGTTATACAAGGAAATATTAACTAGGTCATTTGTGTAATATAAATTCTTGTTTTCAATGATTTTTATTTAGTATGGATCAAAATCTTTATTAGTGAAATTTGCAAGTTAGCCATCAAAGCTGTAAAAGATTATACAAATCCATATTTCAAATTGCCTGTCTTTTTGTAACTATAGTGTAAAGCAATTTATGCTACAGCTAACATCAGCTCAATATCAGAAAATATTGTGAAAACTAACATCAATCATGATATCATTTATAAAAGAATGGAATTAGTTAAATACCTATTAATTGTCAAATAATATATTTTTTTTAATATTTTTAATGTGTTTGTATGAAATGTGTGGATTCCCATTTTTTGGTTCATAAGCCCAAAGCCTTTTTATGTTGTGAAAACAAAAGCAATAATTGAAATATTATCTGCTTTTGTAGAGTTACTGTATTGTTTCAAATTAATAAAAGAATATTTTTGAAATACCAAGCAGAGATTTCATAAACCTTAATATGTTGAACACAATCAACTAATAAATCAGCACTCTGGCGTCAATTTAAATTTTAGAGGAAAAATTGTCTTGAGCTGGGTGGGATACGAACCCACGACCTCCTGATAACATGTCAGGTGCTCTGGACCACTGAGCTACTGGCCGCCAATCAAGATCTCCTCTAATTAGCACTATGAACATTCCTTTTATGTTTCAAATAGGTGCAATTCAGGCAATTTTAGCCACAAGCGGCATTTATATTTGGGTTTTTTGTATCCCACCCAGCTCAAGACAATTTTTCCTCTAAAATTTAAATCGACGCCAGAGTACTGATTTATTAGTTGATATGGAATACGTCAAGCTTATTTCATTGTTTATGTTGAACACAAGAGACATTACCAGGTATGTTACGTTTCTGTTAGAAGACTAAAATAATTTCCTGTTTCTGTAGTTTCACACTATTTAACTTTCCCTGTAGCATAAACTTAAAACAAAGGTTCAGTTACTTGTGAAGAAATATTCGTAATATTTGAATCCTTTACAGGGACCCTTGTCAAAGAGATTGCAGTCCTGTTGGAACATTGCATTTCTTTTGTATCAGTATCAAATGGCAGGCATATACCCAGGATTTAGTTGTTTGTTTGTTTTTTTATGTGTATGTGAGGGGGTTAAGAGTAGAGTATGGTTTCCCGATTACTGAAATATTCCACCAAACAGGAAAGATTTAAATATTATTCTGTATGAAAATGAATTTTATGGGGGTTTTTTAATATAGTTTTAGTGTCAGACATAAAGTATGGGGCTAAAATAAATTTTGCAAAGACAAGTGTTTTGGATTTCAAAGTAGGTAGACAAATTTGAGATTTTGTATAAGATGACAGGATTTTTATTTATTAATTTTTTGGGGGAGGGAGTGTAAACCCCCCTGGATTTGTCCCTGTCAAGTGAGGTACACTGTATCAGTGCAATCCACTGATATAGACAGAACAATGTTCAAACAGGACTGCGATTATTTTGACAGCATTAGTTTCATTCCTTAGATCCATGTAAAGGATCTAAATGTTAGGAGTATTTGTTCACAAGTAAGTAAGTTTTAAATTTATTCTACTGTGAAAGTTAAATTATCTAAGATAGCTATGAATTCAATTGTTCCTCAAGTAATCTGTTAGCTTTTGTGCAGGAAGATAATGTGCTGCTTGATGGTGAAGCAATCCAGATAAAGTAATCAGTGTTTAGTTCCTCAAATGCAATCTTCTGTTGTTTTAAAACTACTGACTACCACCAAATTTCCATTTTTTTCATATTCATCTACCATGAATATTCTAAATACTAGAAAAATACTCGGGATAATAATGTTCCTTTTCATTTTTTCATCAACTTGACTATCAGATTACGATTTAGAAAATTATTTTTACTTCAGTCTCATATGCTAGAATTATGTAATGATATTTTCTGCATAGGATCGAAACAAATTTCTCTTTATTGTTAGGGTATGGTAGAAAAAGGTGTTTACCACCTGTGATATAATGGATATTGCAATGTTTTTGACATATAAACAGTTTATATATATACTTTTTTTAGAAATAGTTATTTAAATAATTGGAAAAGTTATTAGTCCTTACAGCACCAAACACTATAAAGTTTAAACAAATGATGGATGACATGGCACCAGTTTCTCAATGCAGTATGGGTAAATTATTTCTGTACAAAAGATACTTGGCATTTATTACTATATATTATAAACAAAGGTCATTGAGATACCCAAGTACTTCAGGGAACATTTGTGCACTACAGTTCTATGATCACTATCCTTTCTGACAAATAGCCATTTAATCAGGATCACTCTGTACTTGACAAAGTAGTATTATGAACATTTATAGTAAGGATATTATAGTAGACTTTTGAAATTATAACTTACGTGGAAAAGGTGAAGATGCTTTCAAGAATATAGGGGAATGGGCAGAACCCTACTGCAAGCAAGCAACAAACTGTTGATGGAGAGTGGCTTATTCTTTGATATTATGAAGCAAGAGACTGGATGAATGAGAAAGGGTTCTATTTATGCTTAGAATACGTTCCTTGCTGTCATTGATATACTCATCTATATTGGAAATAGGTTATAATGGATCTGGGGAAGTGGAAAATGGTTGGCTCTGTGACAGAAGTTCATTTATTGCATGCAGCTTCTGAGGCAAGAGTCAACATTCCACTTTGTCACATATTATCTACACACATGGTTTGACTGTTATAACCTTATGTATATATCACTAGTGTGTAATAGTAAAACACATAGTGTGTAATAGTAAAAGAGAGTATTTTCCTACAGATTGAGTGTTTAAAACATTGGTACTAAACATTGAAAATAAAACCATTGCCTTCACATTTCCTCACTCAGCCCTATGTTTGAAATGTGGACATTCTACCACATGGCTTGCAGACAACTCTCCACTCTACTGATCAAGAATGCTTTTTTGGCTGCATTTCTGGGGAAAGAAAATGATGAAATGCCATTATTAACCATAATTTATTGGTGGGGGAGGGGTGAAGCATAATCAAATGTTGGAAAATTATCATTTCCTATGCTGCTGACCCACATGACCGATGTTTCAGATTTCAGAACTGAGGCTATAGATAATCCCAGGGGATTTTAACTGCCTTGATATAGAAGTTTCTATCTTCCAGAAAACTTTTTATGTCTGATGGCTTGGACCTTGCATTGGAACTGAATTGACCATACAGAAATGTTCTTTTGTCACATAAGCAGAAAGAGAATTGCAAGTGATGGGGTTTGGCTTCCCTTTCCAGACTGCCATTTGTATGGGAAGGGGCAGTATTTAGGTGGTGGCATCTATCCCTGTAGCTTTGTGTAATGGGCATTGAAAAGCTCCACTCTTTGACCTTCACACTGCTGACTAACTGGGTCCCTATCAGCATATGAATAGTTATGCTGAGATATTAAAATCTGCACGTAGTGTTATAATTATTAATTGCAGTATTTGGATTGTTCATGGTAGATGAATAAGTGGAAATTGGTGGTAGTCAGTATCCTGTTTCTGACAATATCAACTTGGTAAGTATCTTTTTTTACTTAGAAACACCCTTGGAAATAATTAGTTGTCCTTAAAACTGTAAGTTTGTAATGTGGCAAAACATCCAAAGGCTTATAATGCAAAATATTGATAATTTTTGCATTTTACTAATTACTATTTTTAGTTTGTTTTCAATAGTACCAAGTGTTCACTTTCATGTTATCTATTGGTGAATATGTAACAGTCCAGATAAAGTAATTTGTATTTAATTCTCTCAAATACAAACTTCTTTTGGAAAGTATGTAATTATTCCAAAACCACTGAATTCTTTAAATTTATCATAGAAATTCTACTTTATAGTAGTTTCCATGAAGCTTAATGTAATAAATAACAGATAAAAATGATAATTAATGAATAAATTTATCTTTTTTCTACCAATTTAGTTATAAAGGACAATTTTTTGCATTAAAGATAGCTAATGGTTGTTTATGATAAAATATTTGATATGCATAAATAATTTCATAATAGTGAAAATGATTTTTTTAACTGTAACCTGACAGATCGAGTTGCTGAGTCATTATGGAAAAGAACATTATTGTCCCCTTAGTGTTGTTCGAGTGTATGGAACATCCATGGTAGATGAATATGAAGAAATGGAAACTGGTGGTAGTCAACATCCTGTTTCTGATGATGATGAGGACAGACTTGGTAAATAAATTTTTCCCCCTTAAAATACCCTTGGATATAACTAAAGATATGGTGAATTTAAAAATTCAAGTTTTTACTGTTACAAAGTGTAACATGCCAATGATCCAAATGCTGAAAATGCAAAATATTAGTTGTTTACTCTGTATAATCACTTGTTTTAGTTTATTTCGAAGTTTCAAAAGTTCAAACTCTTATTTTCAGATGTTATCTATACGTATAATGTGTGCAGGTAGGATAGAGTGATCATCCCTTGGATCGCTTTCACTTATAAGCACTTTATTCTTTTCACTTCTGCTTTCATTCATAATTTTCATATTTCTCACCTTCAACTATGATTTCATATTATGCATAATATCAAAATGAAGTAATTTTATTTTTTGTATAAAAACTAATAAATTGTAATTAATTAATAATTGTAACTAAAAATTTGTAAATAAAAAAAACATGTTAAAATTGATTATTTAAAATAATCAGTTGTTTGGAATTGCTAGTTTTCAATTGAAATGATTGTTCTACTATATTTCTCAATTGTTCTCTTAAACTCTATCATTAATGTAAATAATAATGTTTTTTGACATTTTATAATGACTATCGTGGCCGAGTGGTTAGCACGCTTGGTTACTGATCTAAGGGACCTGGGTTCGAGCCCCAGATTAGGCATGGATGTGTGTGTCGTTTTTCTGCTGAGGTCCTGCCATCCTCTCAGATCTCCTACTGTGGCATATAAACTGACAGGCTCTTGTCAGACTGTCAGTCAGACTGTCACTGTGGCAAGCAGCTGCTTGAGGGGGTATTTATTTATTTATTTATTTATATCAGATTTGCTAACTGTAGACCTATTTACTAATATTTAATAAGTATTATCTTCTGCTTCTCTAGTACAGTATTTAGACAATGTTTTTTTCTCGGTATTTTTATCTATTTTTTAATCATACTTTAATGCAATAAAGCAGATGACAGACACTTTGATTAGCAAGCACTTGTTAATGATTGACTCTTCTGTTTTTTGCCCTCCATAACAATTGTCCCACCTAGAAGGATGCTTGCATATGAACCAAATTAGTTGTGGTGGTAGCTATACACATAAAAATTAATGATTACAGAGGCTGGCTGTTCTACTAATATTTAATGACAAAACGAGGTATACATCTGTAGGTGGTATGGCCACCATGAGTAGCAGTACTTGAGGCCAGACATCACTGGAGTGAGTCAAATAAATGATGAATGTGATATGCATCCATGCTTCATGCATCCTTGCTGTATAGGTGGCTGAGTTCTGGATGTAATATACTACCCCATCATATCCCATATGTTTGATGCGCTGCAGATCCAGTGAATGTTTGGGACAAGGAAGGAGAACCGCATCACAAAGGCAAGACATCAATCACTGGAGTGAATCAGACAGGTGGTGAATGTGATACATTCATGCAACATGTGATGGTTCACCCATTCATTTTTACTTTTCTTTACTCAGTTTTAATCTATTAATGTTAAAATTATCATTTTGTAGCTTTTTAAAAGTTGATCCATCATTTCTCTGCTGATACCACTAGAGGAGTTGTCATTCGCAACTCCACGTTTTGATTGTCAGCCACTAAATACACACAGAAGGACACACCCCTTACTAAGCTTACTTAGCTAATGTGAGCACACATTCATCATTTATGCAAATTTGACTTCTCCAGTGTGATGTGCACATGTCAGTTTGCATCCCAGATGTATGACAAGTGACATTCGGTCATGGAGTTAAGTTGGTGATGTGAAGTGGGAGAAGGAAGTTAGTTGTGTGAATTTCTCAGTAAGGGACAAGTTTAGTTTTTTTGAGTTGCTTTTGTGGTGAAACAGATATTTCTGAGTAGTTTTATGAAAGAGATTTGGCTTTCTTATTTTTTTTTCTCTTGAGCAGAGTTTGGTTAATATTTGATTAAGGTTAAAGCTAATGTTGACTGTCATTGATTTAAGCTCTTTTCTTTGCTGATGCAAATAGAAAACAAAGAACTGTAATTTATTGGCAAGATAAATTGCTTGGGGCGTAAGTTATCCAGAAACCTTTAACATACTTTTAGGAGCATTACAATCTTTGCTGTATAGGCAGCTGAGTTCTGGATGTAAAGTACTACCCCATCATATCCCATATGTTTGATGGCCCACAGATCCAGTGAATGTGTGGGACAAGGAAGGAGAACCACATCACAGAGGCACTGCAGAGAGACCATGGAGGTATGTGGCCATTCATTATCCTGTTGGAAAATGGTGTTAGGCATTGTATTTAGATATGGTAGCAACACAGGTTGTAGTACAGTTTCAGCATACTGCATTGAGGTCAAACTGCCATTAATAACAACCAGAGGTGGTGACTCATGGCTCCCCACACCATGATGCTGGGTGTTGGTTCCATATGGTCTATATTTGTCACTGAAGATGACAGAATGCCACTCTGGTCCCTAGTATCTTCTCACTCCATTGAACTGCTGCAGATATGAACAATGATGGGATCAAGTCAGAGGAAGACAAGCCAAGGAACAGCATGCATACAGGTCCATGTTTCGTAGTCATCTTCAGATTGTGTTTGCAGACATGGGAATGTTTGCGGACATGGTAGTATGGTGCTAGTAATCTGCTGTACCAATGGAGTACTATGGTGTATAGCTTTTTGTCAGATCTGATGGTCCATCTGCTTTGATGTTCACCTATGAACACCTGAACCTGGTTACCACATTGTAGAAGTTTCTATAATATCTAAGCACTATATATATCTAAGCACTGTCACCACAGTGTCCACTATAAGTGTGTTTGTGCATCACTATCAATACATGTCACAATTGGACAATCCAGCTTCTGCCATTCCAATAATCTGGCCCTTTTCAAAGTCCATGAGGTGCACATAACATTGTTTTTGGTATCATAAAAGCATGTCTACTTCCAGAGGTCTGCCCCACACACTTATGTGTGCTAGAAATCATTCACACTGCTTCATATAGTGCCCAGTGACATAATGTCACAGGGACAACTGCCCATCTACTGACTGTGTTTTTGCAACTATCAGCATCATATGTAAATCAATGATGTAGGTATGTATACATTGTTGTCATGCATGCAATTCATCAATGACATATTAATGCATACATTGTGATCATGCCTGCAAATTTTTGGCCTTTTCTGACTGTTCTTTCCTGGTGAGACAATTTTAATGGAGGGCAGTGTAGTATAACCTGCTTGCCAAACTAAATAATCTGAATTTTTAAATGATTTAAATAATCTGTATATAGTTGTATATGTTGTAAAAGATTTAAAAAAAAAAAAGAGGGTAAAATTGGGTTGAGATTCAAAAAAAGAGTTTTGCTATAGGTAGGAATTTGAATTTTTAAAACAACATGGACTGACACAGGAAAACCATATATTCAGAGTTGACAGCCAAAGATTTTGAAAATTATGGAGGTAAGGGGATGCAAATGTGATGGCCCACCCATTCAGTTTTACTTTTCCTTAACCAGTTTTATTATATTTATCATTTTGGGGATTATTTTTAGTTGGCCATCATTTTCTCTCTTCTAAGCTGACTTTTGATCGACAATTGCTAATGTGTGCTTTAAGGACACACACCCTCTTGTGTCATAGCGAGCGCGTGATCATATGATTATGCAAATGATTTTCCCAGCATGCAACACACATGTCAGTTGTATGCTGTATATGCATATTAAGTGATGTTAGGTCATGGAGTCAGTGGGGGAAGGTAATGATGAAGTAGAATAATGATAGAGGAGAAAGAGAACAATGTTAACTGAGAAGTTTGTCAGTTTTGGAGATGTTTAAATGAGTTTTTATTTACTCAGACTACTTTGTATTCATCAGTTTATGTGATGAGTTATTAATTTTTTGGAAATAAACATTATTATATGAATATTTTGACTATTTTTTCTCTTGAGCAACGATAATCAATTTTGATTAAGATATAACTTTTAAAAATTTGACAATCTTTTGATTTCTTAATAAGTAATTTCCATATGCATAATGAACCCTCATTTAACTTTATTTGGCAAGTTAATGTTGATAAATAATGAAAGAAACTCTTCTTATTTAGTATTTACTAATAAATTGCCACTTTGAAGTCGATTCAACTTTTAGAGGGAATATTGTCTTGAGCCAGGTGGGATACGAACCCACGACCTCCTGATAACATGTCAGGTGCTCTGGATATCAAAGTGGTAGTTTATTAGTAAATACTAAATAAGTAGAATTTCTTTCATTATTTATCATCAGTGTACTTGTAAGACATACTTTCCATCTACAAGGCAAATAGGAAGCCACTTGTGGCTAGATTGCCTGAATAGTTCTTATATGTGACATAATGGAATGTTCATAACGTTAATTAGAGGAGATCTTGATCAGTGGCCGGTAACTCAGCGGTCCAGAGCACCTGACATGTTATCAGGAGGTAATGGGTTTGTATCCCACCCGGCTCAAGACAATTTTTCCTCTAAAAGTTGAATCGACTTCAAAGTGGTAATTTATTAGTAAATTCTAAATAAGTCGAGTTTTTTTCATTATTTATCATCAGTATATTTGTAAGACATACTTTCCATTTACAAGGCAAATAGAAAGCCACTTGTGGCTAGATTGCCTGAACAGTGCTTATATGTGACATAATCGAATGTTCATAGCGTTAATTAGAGGAGACCTTGATCGGCGTCCGGTAGCTCAGTGGTCCAGAGCACCTGACATGTTATCAGGAGGTCATGGGTTCGTATCCCACCCAGCTCAAGACAATTTTTCTTCTAAAAGTTGAATCGACTTCAAAGTGGTAATTTATTAATAAACTTAATATTGCCTTCATCAGAAGCAAGTGATAGAACAAAGTATTATCAATTGCCTCAATGATGAGTTGCCAACCTATTTATTAACTGTAGTCCTTATGCTAATTGGCCTTTACCTGAGATAAAGGTTTGACATTCAAATTGTCCTCCATTGTGGACATTTGTCAAGTCCATGGAAGAGTATTTTCGTTTACATGAAGTGCCTGGCAACATAAAGGTAGTTTCCACAGTATCTTGTTTAATTGGATGTGCTAAGTAATGGTGGAATAACATAGTATGTCATCATGGAATAGAAATTTTTAAAGTCTAAAAACGAACTTTTGGAAATTTATAATGACTTACTATTTTGGAGAATATTATAGTGACTTTGCTATTTTTTTTTTGAGCAATGATAATTGATTTTGATTAAGATTTAAATTTAAAAAATTCGACAATCTTTTGATTTCTTACTCAATAAGTAATTCTCATATACTTGATGAACCCTCATTTAACTTTATTTGACAATATTGCCTGGTACCTGATATGCTATCTGGAATTTTAATTTAATGTGGATCAGTCAAAAGGTCTAAAGAGAAAAGGTTTAAAAATCTTTTGGAGCATTACACAAATCCGTTAAAAAGCAATATTTCAACATTAAATTGAATTGCCTCTATTGGAAAATTCTAACAACAAGTGTGTGTTGTTATATTTGTTATATTTGCCAAATTATAAATATGATTCTGTTATTTATATAAATAACAATTTTGTATAAATATAATCTTGTTATATTTGCCAAATTCTCTGTTAACATCATCATCATCAACCTCAAGCAGCCATGGGCTACGGAGGTCCAACCAGACAGTGCAATTTAGTTCTCCAAGGAAGTCTGTCCTGAGCTACATCTACTGCATCTGGCCACTGCACACCAATTCTAATAAGGTCCTGTTTGGCATTGTCAGCCCATCACAACCTAAGTCTCCCCCTTTTTCTGAGGCCTTTGGGCACACTGTTCATAACCCTATCACCAATCTATAATTATCCATAAGGGCAACATGGCCAAACTAGCAGAGTCTCTCTCTGCACAATATGCTGCTTAAAGGAGGTTGCTGACTCCTTTACCTAACCTCATCATTAGTTACAGAGTTGAACCACCTAATGCCCAAGATACTATGTAAGCATCTAGAATCAAAAGCATCTAGTTTTCTGTTATCTTGTTTACAAAGTGTCCAAGTTTCACTACCATAACCAACCCTAGAAAGAACCAAACTATTAAACAGTCTAATTTTAGTCTTTAGGTGTATATGCCTATTTCTCCACAATCTCCACAGATTCTTAAAAGTCCTGGCAGCAATCCCTATCCATCTGTTAATCTCATGCTGTTCATCACCAGTATCTGTTATATAGCTCCCAAGATAATTAAACTGTGACACCTGTTCAAGACTGCAACTATTCAGATTAATTGAATCACAGCCTGCCTGACCAATTTTCATCACTTTAGTTTTCTCTCTTTTTATAACCAAACCTACTCTACTACCAGTTTCATCAACAGCTCGAATGAAAGAGTTCATCTCATCAACATCATTTGCCAAAAGGGCTAAATCATCAGCATAATCTAAATCAGAAATTTTCATATCTCCAGCCCATTTAAGGCCAAAATCTTTCCCTTGAAGTGAATTTCGCATAACATAATAAATAACCAAACTAAAGAGAAAAGGAGACAAAATGCACCCTTGTCGAACACAAGAAGTAATGCTAAACCAATTGCTATAAGACTTACCAACTCTCACACACGACTCAGTGTTATTATAGAGCGCTTTCATTATGTTAACTAACTTGTCTGGTATACCATATGATTTCACAATCAACCACAAATTATGATAATAAACAGAGTCGAAAGCCATTTTGAAATAACAAAGCTAGCATCCAAAGTTTTCTGAAACTCTAAACCTTTCTCAAGAATCTGCCTAAGTGAAAAAATCTGATCCACACATCCCATACCACTTCTGAATCCACATTGCTCATCACGCAATTGATTGTCAACCAGATTCTTAATTCTGTTAAACACAATCATGGAAAGAACTTTACCTGGAACAGAGAGTAGGCTGATACCCCTATAGTTATCACAAGAACTGCGATCACCTTTTTTGAAAATAGGGATAACAATAGCTCTGGTAAAATCCTTAGGAACCATGCCTTTATCATAAAAGATATTCAGAATTTCAGTCATCCAAGTGGTAACCGAAACATTCCCAGCTCTAAGCATTTCCATAGTAATTTCATCTACCCCTGGGGATTTATGAAGTTTAAGTTTAGAAACAGCCAAAATAACTTCAGATTGTGTTATAGGGCCAACATTAAAGCCACCAATGCATCTATCGTCATTGCAAACAATGGGAATAGAACTAACCGCATTGTTTAGAACATCACTGAAATGCTCAGCCCATCTAGCCATGACAGAATCCTCCCCTTCTATAACCTTACCTTGTTTATCCTTCAGTCCTTGTATGCCTGTCCGTTTTCTACCACACAAAACATTAACTATCTGGTACAGCTCTCTGCTGTTGTGCTGTCCAACTGCTTCCTCGGCTTTCTCAGCCAAACCATCAAGCCAAAGATTCTTAGCAGCAGCTAACTGATCCTTTACACATTTATTAAGCTCTCTGTAATGCTTTCTCTTAGGACTAGTAGGGTATTGATTAAGGACATTCTTGCAGTTATATCTTTCTGAAATAAGCTCAAGTGCCTTATCACTCAAATAATTTTGTCTCCTCTGCTCCTTTGTTCCTAAAAGGGTACTGGTAAAAAAAAAAACTTTGGAAATTCAGCAGCCATCATTCATTGAACCAGAGCCAACCTCTTTGAAGAAATAGCCACTATTTTTTGTATAGATTATCACCATCTATCTGTTCCTGAGATATTTGCATTGATGTTGACTTACTCTTTAGTATGCATGTATTAAAGATTACAAAATATTTCACTTTGATATTTCTCTAACCTGTTTCAGATATTCCTGTTGAAGACAAAGGTTCTCTATTTGGTAGTGCAACGGATGCAGTAATCAACATAGTTAAAAAAGCTGCCCAAGTTTTAGGAAGAGACCAGGCAGAAGAGGGTAAGAATAATTCAGAAATTATTGCAAATTAAACTTTTCTAAAGTTGCATTTTTCATATAGCCTTCAAAAGCTTGTCCTTGATTTCACTCTAACTTGAGGAAAAAATACCTGTATGCATCCATAGTAAATAAACAGATTACCTGTAGGAATAGACTTCAACAATTATTCATCTGAAAACTTCTGAAAAAAAATATTGCCACGTCAGTGATAATTTTTTTTTTCAGAAGTTTTCAAATGAGTACCTGTATGCATATATTTAGCAAGTTTTGTGCTAATGCACTATTAAAGCTATAGGGCAGTTTAAAAGTATACACCTGCATTGGTAAATACAAGATTATAAATACCTTTAGACACTGTTTTGGGATATTGCCAAAATTCAGTTCTTCAGAACAGAGATGTTCACAACTGTGGAGTGGGGGTTCCTTATTTTCGGTTTTTTTTTTTTCAGTTTAATCACAGCAGTATTTAGTTCTTTGATTCATGTGTATTTAAATTCATTTTTTCACAGATAGTCCAGTTGTATGATTGGCACTTACATTTCTTATTATTTGCTATTAAATGTCCAAGGACTATGATGTTTTATTATGCACTGCACAGTTTTTGAAGTATCAGCTGTTTTTTATATTTATTATTATTTTAAGTTTTAGATTAATGTTTACTGTTGGAGTTCACTGTAGCTCTTCTTAATTAGCTTTCTGAATAATATATGAAATATTCCTATATAATAAATATATAAATTATAATATTCCTATATAATAAAAAACCAGTTAAGAAGAGCTGTTGTGAATTCCAACACTAATGTTAATCTAAAACTTAATAGTAAATATAAAAAAACTGCTGATACTTTAAAAACTGCACAGTTACTGGACTATCGGTGAAAAAGTGAATTTATAATACGTATGAATCAAAGAACTAAAAAGTGCTGTGATAAATCTGGAAAAAGAAACTGAAAACAAGAAACTACACCACAGTTGGAAACAGTTCTGCTCTGAAGAAATGGATTTTGGCAATATCCCAAAACAGTGTCTAAAAGTATTTATAATCTTGTATCTAACCAATGCAGGTATATACCTTTAAACTTCCCTATAGCTTTAATAGTACATTAGTGCAAAACTTGCCTAAATATTAAGTAAAAAGCTGTGAACTTATTTCTGTTTAACCAAATTGTTTAAATAGCTATTGCCTGTATGTATTTTTTTTAATGAATGCACTGGTGAATGCATGCTTAGGTGGCTAAGTATTTGCTGGAAAGAGAGCTATGCACCCATCCCTTGTGATGATGCACAGAACTGTCTGAGCCCCTTACATTTGGACATCTTTTGTGTAATGACTCATTTTTAACCACGGTTTTTGAATTTTTATGGTATACATGGTATTTTACATGTATGTGACTTTATCTTTTGCCTTGTTATTTTCATTCTATGGGTCCTATACACTCATTGATATTTTTCTCTTTTACAATTGTTGACTTTTTACCTGGCTTATAGAGTTTGTTTACACTTTCCTTTCTTGTTGTGTGTTTCACTTTCTTGTTTCTTTCATTCTTTTGTGTGTTGCTTTTAACATTTGGTTGAGGGTTGCATGACTTTTATCTGTTTATTTTTGTTGCATATACCATGTGTTTGGTGCAATATTTGCCATTGTGCCATTAAACTCCAACCAACCAACCAACCAAGATGCACAGAACCACAAGTCCTAGCATCTAAAGTTTTAGTCTTGTGGTGCAGACCATTAGTATCTTTCAAATGCGATACTCTTATGAAAGAGGAGGAGGGCTGCCAGAACAGTGTAGCCTACTGATCTGGACAACTATCGCTACTTTTCTTTTTTCTACCTTGCTGAGGAGTTTGGGAGGAGGAGCTCAGGGCCTGAATGGAATTATGGCTCTGAGCTTGATTATGGATCCTGATTTTGCTGCACTGGTGGGTTTCAGTGGAGAGAAAATCTTTTGCTGTGTTTTCTGTTTGTGGGTTGACAGCCCCGAGTGAATAAATTCACAGGATATGTTTATCAGCTGGTGGATAATCCTGAGCAGAGGTCATCGCAGGCACCTGAACTCTTTGCTTCTATTGGCATTGTCAAATTCTACATTGGAGGAAGTCTTCCAGTGTAGATGGCTTCAGCCTTTAGTGGTGGGAGAACGGATCTTTGCCTCGTGTCTGCGATTAGGGGGCTGTTTGATATTGTCGGCATTCCCTCTCTCAATAAACAGTTTCTTTAAACATCTCATTAACCATTTTCTCTCCATAGGTAGTTGGAATGTGAGGACTCTGCAAAGAGCTTTTTCTCTTGATGTCCTCACACATGAATTCCACCATTATAATTTAGATATTCTCGGCTTGCAAGAGACCAGATGGACAGATAAAGGTCATATTTTTAAAAATAATCTTAAATCTCTATTTTCAGGGAGGGAAGACAATAAACATCACCAAGGCATGGGTCTGCTTCTCAGCAGACACACTAGTGATGCTCTCCTAGGATATGAGTGCATTAATGAAAGGTTTCTTACAGCAAAATTTCAGACAAGTGTTAAAAACTTGAATGTTATCTGCTGTTATGCCCCCACTGAGGATGCCGATGAGGATGAGAAGGATAGGTTTTACGGACAACTTCAGGATGTTTTGAATTCTGTCAAGAAAGGGGATATTACCCTTGTTCTTGGTGACTTCAATGCCAAAGTTGGTACTGACTCTAACCTTTGGGGAGGGTCAGTACCAACCCTTTTGGTATAGCCCTTTTGGTATTGTTAGCTGCAATGGCAATGGGCAACATCTCCTACAGGTAAGTAAACTCAGTGGCTTCAGAATAACTAACACTTATTACAAACACCATGACATACATAAGTACACATGGGTTTCACCTGTTGGGGTACATAAGAATATGATTGATTATATATTAATTAACAGCAAATGGGCTAGTTTTGTTAGGAATACCAGGGCATATAGGGGAGCTGAAATTGGATCTGACCATTACCTTGTTAAAAGTGTCTTGCAACTTAAAAAGTGTTGTGCTAGGGTTAAAAAATTTATTTTTAATACTGCAGCTCTGAAAGACTCTGTTATAGCTAAAGCTTACCATGATAGGTTACTTAGTCATTATGACAGTCATGGTTTGCTTACTACTGAAGTTGAGGAAGAATGGAACCATTTTAAACAGGCTTTTTTGGAAACCAACAGTATTCTTTTAGGTAAAAAGGAGCAGAGGAGTCAGAATTATTTGAGTGATAAGGCACTTGAGCTTATTTCAGAAAGAAGGAACTGCAGGAATGTCCTTAATAAATACCCTACTAGTCCTAATAGAATGCATTACAGAGAGCTTAATATACATGTAAAGGATCAGTTAGCTGCTGATAAGAATCTTTGGCTTGATGGCTTGGCTGACAAAGATGAGGAAGCAGTTAGACAGCACAACAGCAGAGAGCTGTACCAGATAGTTAATGCTTTGTGTGGTAGAAAATGGACAGGTATACAGGAATTGAACATGTGGTGTGCAACTGATACATATGTTGCACGCTGGGATGTACATTTTGCATAAACTTACAATCATGCATCACTCTAGCTATGATGCAAGAGGGAGCATGTCCTTACACACATATTAGCAGCTGTCAATCAAAAGTTGGAGTTGCACATGTGCAACTCCTTTAGCGGACGTGGGGAGAATAAGTGATACCAACTGAAAATAAAAGCACTAAAATAGAAATATAGTGTAAATAAAGTGAAACTGGTTAAGGAAAAGTAAAAGTGATGAGATGGAGCATCACAACTCCCCTTCCCAAAGGGTGTCAGAATTTGACCTATCAGATTTTGATGAGCATTTTTAAATAGGACACTTCCTACATCATTTACAAATCGCTGAACATAAATAAAGAAATGAATATGCTTAGACAAATTTGATATGATTTACTCTCGCTTTGACTCAAATTTCCATCACGACCAAAGGTACCTCCTCCCATTCCTCCTAACAATGTGCAAAATCTTCCTAGTGTAAATGCATACCAATAGTTGTGGCTGTTAACTGCATACTAGTGTTATCAGTCTAATTAGTATCACATTCTGATACAATTCCAAAAGTTTCATACTCTTAACTGTACACAAAGCTTGTTAATTTACTCCTGTCCTGCTTAACTTCTAAAAAGGTTAAAGAAAAAAATTCAAATGCATCAAATTCTGCTCTTTCACAGAATATAAATACAGGTGCATGAAGCTGTATTAACCCTTTGCACTCGAAGTTTTTTTGCTAAAAAGTTGATGAAATTTTTTACAACTAACATAAATATAAATCATGCATAAACAATGTAAAATCAAACTCACCTTCACTGCTACTAATTTCATCATTTGGCTCCATTTTTATAACCACTAAAAACAGACTAAGTTTAAAATAATTTTGCACAAATTAAACACAATGCTGTACTATGAAGTGCACAGACAATAGATTTACACATCTAAAATGTAAAGAGGAAAGATATCTGTTTATAAAACAGTTATTGTCACCTCTCAGTTGCCATTCAAGTTGCTGCATTAAACCAAGTGGCAACTGAGAGACCTCTCGAGTGTAAAAGATCTCTGTAAACCAGTTATTATCACCTCTCAGTCGCCATTCGAGTTACTGCATCAAAACAAGTGGCAACTGAGGGTTGCCTCTTAAGTGCAAAGGGTTAAATTCTTCATTTTAATTTATTAACCATTTATGGTTAAAATGTATTAAACATGCTAATTTTTATTTTGTGTTATAAGTGTTCCTATGTTACAAATCAGTTGTGGTTATTTTTACTTAGAAAATTTTTGTTTAATTAAAAAAGCTACAAAATTATATTTACTTAATCTGCATTTATTTTAAAATGCTGAATTAAAAAAAATTACAATTCATGTCCATCCTTTGAAAAAGGGTGTGGCATACATGCATAACATGACAGTGTGATCCACACAAATAGGATTGTTGTAGTATGAGCAATTTTTGTTTTTGTTTTCTGTCATTATTATATGGACACAGCAATCAAAATCTTCCTTTGTTCTTTTTGGGGTGTTAGGTTTATTTTCAAAATTGTAAATGGAATCTTTATATAGCTCATTATCATTTTAGTTATCTAAATATTGGAGGATGGAGCTAACAAGATCCTTATTTTCTGGCTCCATAATGAACCACTAAATATGGACCCTGGGGCAGGAGTGGCTCAGTCGGTAGCGTGCCAGACTTGTAATCTGCAGTTCCCAGGTTTGAGTCCTGGCTGGGTCAGCATTGAGATTTACCTCTGCAAAACTCCCTGCCCTGCCCACAGTCAGTAGGGGACACCAATGGGCTTGGAAAGGCTGCCATCTGTCGGTTGGGACATTAAGCCATGGCCCCACGTGCAGGAGAGCCATACCCTGTGCACAATTAAAGAACATGCTGGATGGCCTTGAGAGGAGGCTACCATCTGTCTCCCAACAGCTGTTTCACTAGGTCCCCTCCCCCAACCTTCTCTGAGCCTTCGGGTACCATGTGACCTGGCCATTTAACCCATGGTGTGCAAAAAAAGTGCCGCTCAGAGGTAAAACAACCCAAACAACTCAATATGGATCCAGAAAATAGGAAATGGAATAATATACCAGAACTGTGATATAAAATAGGAACATTATTTTCAAATATGTAAAATGAATAAAAGAAACTACTCATGTTATTATATACAGTGCTGTTCCATCAGCAGTCTGGTGGTGTTTTCTGCACCGCAAAATAATTCTGTTGAATGACTGTACAAGTATGGGACACTATCCACACAATAGGCTAAAAATCCATTAGGATGTTAGATGCCTGATAGGTATGCAGGGTGTGACCATTATCTCTAGGGCACTATCTCTTATCAACATGACTAAATTTAACCTATGGAGTTCACTGCACCCTACCAGATATGCTGGGTTTAAAAATGTGAAAAATGGTTTAAAAATATTCTCATTTTAAAAGTAATTATTTAATTTTCTGTGTAACTATATTTCATATATCAAAATAATTTATTTGGTATTTATTGGTCAGATTTTTTTTTTAAACACTGATATTTTACTTCTAGGTGAAAAAGCAGATGAAAGTTCTAACCAGCAGAATTTATCAGGAACTCAGTCATGCAAGTATGTCCTTTCCTAGATATATAGCATGTCTTTAAAGATTCCATTTTATCAACTTATGACTTTGAAAAGGAAGTAACACAATTTACTTGAATAAACACAAAGAAAAAAAATATTCATCATAAGTTTCCTTTTCAGATTGCAACCATTATACCAGTTTGTAATATTCTGAATGTTGCTATATTTATCTCAAGCCTATTATTTTTTAATTTTAATATTATGAATCAATTTTAATTATTATTTAATATTAATTTATAATGCACATAAATCAAAAGGCTATTTATTTCTGAATAGCAAAAAATGAATTTTTGCTTGAAACAAGAACATTACTCTTTTTTTGTAATCTTTTTTCTCGGTACTATACTTTGAAAAATGTCCAGGCCTTTGGCCAACTATGCTGAGTAATAACCAATCAACCAAAATACGCCATGTTATATACCAAATTAAACAGAATTTAATTGATTTTTATTAAAACAAGTTTTAAATTTATAAACATGCTAAATTTAATAAGACCTTTTTACAGTGATATAGTGAAAACCTAGATCAGACTAGGCACTTAAGGCTTAATTTTAGAAAACCCAATGAATGAAAATAGTTAAATTATATATTAATTGAAAAGAAATTTCTTCCTGAATATTACCTGAAATATTATTTTTATTTCTTTTAATGATTCTTTTCAGCACAGTATGTTTTAAAACATGGGCCAGTGTTATACAAGGTAGCTTGGATTGTTCATATTAATGGGATATTCTGTCCTGTTTATGAAATGGAAAAATTCTTTCTTGGCTGCCTGTTTTTACTAAATATTTTGAAATTTTTCTTTGGATGTCAAATTTTGGAGATCTTGGCTAAGTGGCAAAAAGTTAGTGCAAGAAAGAAAACATCGCTGTATCATCAGAGTAGCACAGCCAAGATATTGAGGGGGGAGTAAAATCATTCGTATGAAGTTAGAGTATATAGTTTTGAGCTGGCCATCTGATTTGTAATTTTAAAAGAAGGTCCCAAAGTAGGGAAAGGGCTAAAATGCCCTCAGTGTTGGGGGATTTTGTTCAACAATGTAACATGGTTATAAACGCTTCCTGAAATTTCACTCTCATACGAGATCTTATTTCTTTGCCAAGAAAATCTGTTTTGCTTCCATATCCAAAACTGTAAGAGTCTCACTAGCAGCAAGGAGGGGGAAGAGCTGGTTGGAGTGGCAATTGCTCCATCCCATGGCTTTCCCTCTCTAAATGACAACAGGGTGGGCATTGTGACAATGAGAGTCAGGCAAAGCATTCCTGTTTCATGGAAAGTAAGTCCTCGGATTGGCTGGCCAGTAGTTCTAGGAATCGACGGACAGCTGAGGGGCCACTGGGTGGTTGGAGACTCTATGCATGCTCTGACCCCTGTCATATGATGGAGTAGGCCATTCTCTCGCTGGCCATTGGAGACGAAAGAGGTCTTGGAGGTGAGGCAGGAAGTCTTAACTGCCACCTCAGGCTGAGTTTTAGCCTGGCTGTGTAGGTCCTTGTGAGACCTTTGTATATATGTTAATAAATGTATATATTAATAACGTAAGTGTAGTGTCACATTTATGCCATAGGTAGTATTCCTCATCCTGACAAGAGAGGTAAATAACATATCTATTTATACGCCTACCCACGATAGTTCACTTGGCGATGACCCCTGGAGTAAAGGAAGTTTACAGCTGTTGTCAGATAGTGGGATTGAAAGGAGTGGTACAGGGTGGCTTTGAATTTTTATTGTGGTTGTGTGCCAGAGGAATAAGTGATGCAAGACATTTCTGCTAGAGTGGAACTAATTTATGAATGCAACTTTGGTGTGGTTAGATTTAGTTTGTAAGCTAGTTTCAGTTATTGATGGGGCGGGGGTGGCTCAGTCGGTAGCGCGCCAGGTTCGTAATCTGTAGTTCCCAGGTTCGAGTCCCAACTGGGTCAGCGTTGAGATTTATCTCCGCAAAATTCCCCGCCCTGCCCATGGTCAGTAGGGGACACCGATGGGCTTGGAAAGGCCGCCGTCCGTCGGATGGGACGTTAAGCCGTGGCCCCGTGTGTGGGAGAGGCATACCCTGTGCATGTTAAAGAACATGCTGGATGGCCTTGATGGGAGGCTACCATCTGTCTCCCAACAGCTGTTCCAGTGGGTCCCCTCCCCCAGAAGCTGTTCCAGTGGGTCTGACCCTTCGGGGTCCATGTGACCTAGCCATTTAGCCCATGGTGTGCAAAAAAGTGCCGCTCAGAGGTAAAACAACCCAACCCAGTTATTGATTGTTGCCTTGTGCTAGCCATATAACACATATGGGAATGTGAAAAGTATGTTAGATATGCACAACACTAAAACAACATGAAACAGAACATAATAACATGGAGGATAGTGGGGCGAGTTTAGTAGGGAGTCCCGAGAGCAGATATTTGTCAGTGAGTGGAATAACTGAATGCTTCTGTGAGCAAGTGCATGCATACCATGAAATGGCTGTGCTGAAAATGAAGCTGGAGTTCGAGGTGCAAGAAAGAAAGAAAGAAAGAAAGAAAGGAAGCAAGGGAATTTGAGCAAACAAAGCTCCAAATACAACATGAACTTGCGATTGTGAATATGCCCGCGCAAGCAAAGTGTTAGATGAGTTTGTAAAGTGAACTCTCATCTTGTGTCCATTGCTTGGCTGACCTCTGGAAACCCTCTATGATACACCCATATTTTTACAGAGGATAGAGTGCATTTTTTGCTATCCAAGACATGCCCCAGGACATAAAAGTGAAGGCAATGTTACCTATTTTTCAGGAAAAATTAACGGATTTGTTGACTTCTTTGTCTGTGGGGGATACTGATAATTATAAGAAACTGAAAAAATATATTTTGGAGAGGTGTAAATTATCTGCAATCCAGTATAAGTTACAATTAGATGGAGCGAGGAAACAAGCTAGTGAAACTTGGGACGCATTTTCAGAGAGATTTCGTGAAATGTGGTGGCGATACTTGGAAAGTAGTAAGATTGACACATTTGATGCCCTCGTCGATCTTTTTGTTTGTGACAAGCTTAAATCTGAGGTGCCATCTAGCACCAGTGAATATGTCACTTTGCAAGAAAGAGCAGACTGGCTCAGACCCCATGAACTGATGGAGTGTATCATACACCATTTAGCGATGATGCTAAATGATAGGTCTCGATTTACTGAAAAGAAGACTGCACCTGCAACATTGATTCCACCTTACGAAAGAAAGTTCAAGGATGATCGCAAAGGCCCCCACCCAACAGGTAAAAACTTCAGCTATAGTAAGCATAAGTAATGCATGTAATTGTTATGTTTGTGGTTTCAGCAAATATTTGAAGAAAGCATCCAGTGCTAATGCAAGAGCAGTATTTGTACTGCACTGTGAAGATAGTTCTAATGAGGACAAAGCTCTCTGGGCAAGGGTCTCAGCATGAGCAATGGAAAGAGCACCCACTTGTGTCCCAAAGGAATAGTGCAAGGTTCACTTGAGTGAGTTGGAGAAGATGGAATTTAGTTATGGTGGCAGAACTTGTACAGCTATTCTGTACTCGGAGACAGAACTGAGTGTAGTGAAGCGAGAACTTGTTCCAGAAACTGTCAGGTCGAATTCTTGAAACCATCAGTTCTTGAAAACAGAAAAAATTCAGTTCTTGAAACCGTCAGTTCGAATTTTTCTGCAAGCAGCTTTTGGGGAATTGGTAGCAGCCGATTTAACTAATATACCTGTGTGCATTTGGGAGATGCTCCATTTGGTTCAATATTGAAGTTGAATTAATCGCTGCAGCAGTTGAGAATTTAACTGTAAATTTCCTTCTGAGCTTGAGCAATTGGAATGTGCTTGCACCTTGTGAAGTTGTAAAAGCTCAAACTCAGATTGTGAGTGTAGAATGCTGCAGAGAGACAAGTGAGAGTATGAAGCCAAATATGACACTGTGTGGTAAGACAGTAGTGCCTGATAGCTTGGTTGCTATGGCAACCGCTCCGAAACCTGCTAGCACAGCGGAGCTTGAGCAGCCTTCACAGAATGAGGAAATGATGTCACAGGGTGTGCAGACGAGCATGCTGAGTAACTATAGAGCATGCACAGTTGAGGACAAGGGAGGAGAAGGAGCAGAGCTACCAGTAGCATTACCACCTGCAAAGGATGCAGTGGCTGAAGTGATGTTTGAAAACTTGAATGAGTTGGAGTGCTTACATAGAGCTCAACTAGATAGTATCTGGCAAGCAGCTAGATTTGACAAGGATGATTTTTTGATATGTGATGGCTTGCTCTACCATTTGGCTAAAGGGATTAATGGCAAATATTTGCAACTTGTATTACCTACTGAAAGGAGAGAGGAAGTTTTGGTTTTGGCTCACAATAGTGTTTGGAGTGGTCATCTCAGCATTGTTAAAACAGGTCAATGGGTATGCCTGTCATATTTTTCGCCACACATGGCTCATGACATCAAGCAATACTGTAAATCTTGTGTTGATTGTCAAGTGGTGCAGTTGGGCGACGAAGCAACAAGGTACCTATAGAACTGATTGCTCGACCTGTGTTACCTTTCCAAGTTGTGGAAATTGACGTATCAGGACCTTTTGATCCACTCAACAAGAGAGGGCAAATCAGATATTAGGCCATATTGTAAGTTCTGGCAAACATCATCCTGATCTGGAAAGTGTGCAAGAACTGCAAGCAAACACAATTCCAGTGCATTACACCGCTCTTTGTAATCGCCTCTTATACCATTTCCAGGGGGTGTTACTGTCACACATGATGTGCATGTGTGATGCGCTTTGAATCATTTACATGTTCTCCCATGGGCTACCCATTTTGCATATTTCGGGACAATCAGATGAGTTTTTCCTAGTTCTTAATGGCCATCATTGTATATAGAACACAGTATACTATTATTTGATGATTAAAACCACTGTCTGTAGTGTTATTTTGCCCAGTGTACTATTCCTCGATATAATTTTTGCCTTAAAGTAGATATTTACCAATAGTAGACTATCAGTTGGTGATAGCAGGTATGTACATCTGGTCTTCCCTGTGTCATCAATGGTTTCCCGCAGTCTTTTAAATTCATGCTGGTTGCCGGAATTGTTGCATGGCAGTCCCAATTTTATTGCTATGAATCAACTATATATACACACACTCACATATCTGTAGATGATGATAACACAGGTTGACAATACAACAATTTTAATATAAATGCTAAATTCAAATTAAAAACTTCTAAAAACTTTAAAAAGTTAAAAAGATTTTAATGCATTTCGCTCTCCACTAGAGCTTCTTCAGAAAATGTAAGGTACACATTACTGCCAAGTATATAAGCCTTGTGTCTATGACTTTTGCTGTGTCATTTCTTAGGCTTTCCTTATTGATGGAGATGTCATTCATGATAGTCCTCTTGCAATAGCAATTTCCAGGTTAGCGGGGGCTCAGCGACATCATGATTTATGCATTCAATTTTTTAGAAGATGTGGTATTGCTCCTGTATGCCAACTGGAAATCAGAGCTAGGTGTACATATTATTCTTGCTTCCTCAAAAAGTAGTATAAAAGAGCTGTTTAGTGATATTTTTTTTGGCCAATGCTATAGTGCATCTTTTGTACTTAATGTCACTCTTATGTTCTTTGAATCTTTCCTCACATGTTCTATTGGTTTTACCAATGTAAGGGTTGCATGTTTTGGCTTCGGGGGTCTGAGAATGGCACTTTTGTATACTCTGCTTATTAGTGCATTTTTATCTCTGTCTGTTTTAATGAGTTTAGTTTTACTGGTCGCAGCCAGTACTATAAGGTTGTATGGTTTTACTATTTCATAGTTTTAATGAGCCAAGGTATCTGCGGTAATGCTGCTGTATGTAGCATTTACAGCATTTCACTATATTTAGCTGTGATGTTATTATGCAGCTTCCTATGTCTCGGATGGCTATATCGGCTAGTGTTGTAGTCAAGGGTAAACCCATGGGTATGCCATTCTTTTGCAAAAATATATTATTTATTTTAAAATAGTTGTTTTGCACCGCAAACGCTAGAGTCCTCGTAATTCCTTGCATGCAGGGGTTTATTCCCATTTTCTGTTGGAGCTTGTTTTGTATTAGATTCAGTACCTCATCCAACAGAATATTTGGAAACATTGAGGTGACATCCAGAGAAATTAATCTGTTGTTATTGGTTCAAGTCATGGATCAATTGCTGTCCGTTAATTAGGATATTCTCATTCATTGGATATATTGTTTGCAGGTATTTGTTGAGTGCCCTTTCTAGATTTATTGTTAGAGAGGCATGCTTGTTTACCAGTAGATGGAAAGGTTATGTGTTTTTACTTTTATGAATAGATTCACGACTCTTGGATATAATGCTTATATGTCATGCTGACTGTATATCTGATGGTAGGGTTTCGTGGTTTTTAAGATTGGCTATTTGGGTGATAATTTTTTGTGTAGGTCTCTTTACATATTTTAATATCCAGCTTTTCTAGCACATTTTTTATTCTAGTTTCATATTGCTGATAGTCCATAATGACATAACTCTGGGTTTTATCGCTTTCTGCAATTTTTATTTTTGGGTTTCTCTTTAGGTCCTGCAGGCATTTCAGTTTTGAGGAGCATTTCTGTTGTGTGTTTTTTTATGTGTATGATGTTATATGGCTCTATAAACTTGAAATCTTATTTTGTCTTTATTGTTTTCAGCTACCTGTTGAATAGTTTCTTCTATTTTAGGCAGGAGTGTAATAATTTTTGGAAGCTAGGCAGGATAGACATATTTGGTCCTCTGCTTAATACCAAATGTTCTTCTGTCATATATTGATATTGTGAAATATTTTTATATGGTGTAGGAAGTTTACATGATTGCCTGATTACAGTCTTTTGTCTTTTATTTGCTAATTCCATTAATATTTTTTATCATGCTTTATAGTTATTCTATTTTGTTTGTTATCTACAATATGATGTGTGGTGGCCAATGTTGCATTAAATTGTAGGGGACACAATGTTTGCTAGTTGAAGATAAAGTATATATGTTTCCTTTTGTTTCAACTATTTCCTTCCTTGTATTTCTTATTACTATGTTACCAAGGAATAAGCACATTAGGCAAAATAACAGTGTAGATAGTGGCTTTAATCATCAAAGGAATTTGTAATTTAAAAAATTGGAAGTTTTATATGTTGTATGAGAAACATCTGTGTCTGTTTCTGG
Organism: Ryuthela nishihirai; assembly: GCA_038380435.1. NCBI lineage: Eukaryota > Metazoa > Arthropoda > Arachnida > Araneae > Heptathelidae > Ryuthela > Ryuthela nishihirai. Next base: position 65,215,065 of record JAWZYU010000002.1, read on the forward strand.
ACTATTGTTTCATAATGTGCCAGTCTGAAGCTGATGGGGACCCTGGAAGAGTAAGTCTGTTACTTGTACTACTGAGTTTGTGTATGTGTTGCTCTTTCACATTATTCCTGAATGTTGTTCCTGTTTTTTACTTTGTCAAATACAACTACTTGTGACCTTAATCTATTCCCTTGTGCCCTCAACCTATATCCCTGAGTCACACATTCACTGGTGTAACTCTATATATTATCTTCAAAAGGTTGCTGCCCATGCTATTTACCATCAGCATATTACATAAAAACTTTCTATATATCTGCATATTCATCATAGGAAATGTTTAGTGTGGGTCTGTGTGCAGGAGAGCTATTTACTGTGCACATTAAAGAATACACTTGGATGGCCTTGATGGTTAGTTACTATCACTCTCCTAACAACTGTCAAGTGCATCCCCATTCCCTATCCAACTCTGAGCACTTGGAGTCCTTGTGAATTGGCCATGTAGTTCATTGTGCACACAAAAGTGTCACTCAGAGATTAAACATCCCAATCCAATCTACATACATGTAACTTCTCTAGAGGGGACGATTAGAGACAAGCTCTACAAAGGTGTAGTAGGGGACACTGATGGGCTTGGAAAGGCTGCCATCCATCGAATGGGATGTTAAGCCATGTCCCCATGTGCAGGAGAACCATACCCTGTGCACTTTAAAGAATACGCTGGATGGCCTCAATGGGAGGCTACCATCTGTCTCCCAACAACTGTTCCAGTGAGTCCCCTCTCCCAACCTTCTCTTAGCCCTCGGGGGTCCATGTGACCTGGCCATTTAGCCCATGGTGTGCAAAAAAGTGCCACTCAGAGGTAAAACAACCCAACTCTACAGAGGTGAGTTGTAAATCCCATGTTTTGTCAACTAGTAACTCACTAGAATTCATACCCTTTTTGAAGGACATTCTAATTTAGTGCCTACCAACCAGCACATTAATATTTTTTAACTATGGTTCACTTGCTTAGCATAACATCACTTGGCATAGCAGGATGTAGGACATAGAGACTGATGGTGAAGTAAGCATTGATCTGGTGATGAATAGCTAATATGGTTTGTAGCTGGCAAATTAATCATCAGGATATTACCTAAGATGTGATTTGCAATGATTTTCAATATCCAGCACAATTTGGTGATTATAGTCTGTGGTTGATATATATTTTAAAAGTGCTATAGAATTGTTTTTAGGTCCATCTTCTGCAGTCATCTTGCAATAGTACACCCCAATATTGTTTGCCTCAGATTTAACAGTATGGTGCTCTTAATCCTGTTTAAGTTGTAAAGTGTCTACTCCTGTTTGTCACGATATGTCATGATCTTCATAGTTCATCATATTACTGTTGGCTTCAGAGCATGGCCAACAGTTAGGAGTGTCTTTACACACCCACTGTTGCCATATCAGCCTACCACTTTCACATCTTTGTCAATGCCACATTACAAATTGACTATTTGGCCTTGTATAGTCTTACTATCTGAAGTCAAATTTTCTCAAGTGTTGACACTTTGCTTTCACAAACTTCAGTGTTAATTTGCCAGCTACAAACCATATTAGCTATTCATCACATTGATCAATGCTTATTTCACCATCAGTCTCTATGTCCTATTTACAATGATTTCATTAGTAATTTGTCATTTTGCCTTTATCATTGTGATTTATTTGCATACTACTTTTCAGACAAACCCATTTCCTATTTCATTGTGAGGCAATTTTTATGCAACAGGATGCATATTTATGAAGTTTATATTATACTGTACTGTATGCTATAAAACAGATACTATAGTTTAAACTTAGAAAGAAGTACATATCAATATTTTAATTTATTTTTTTTTTCAGGTATTTTGACAACACTTCTGAGAACTGCACTGAAGTAAACAGAACAGATGAAAAGAGCACATCAGTGTCACATTCTGCTGTTGATTTATTAATTCCATTTGGCTCTTTCCAGCATTCCTTATTTCGTTATCTTCACCATTGTGAATTATGTCCTACACATCCTCATAAAGGCCATCAGTCTCATGCACAACCAGGATGCCGTTTTTTGCAGGCTGCTTTGGGACCAGTTCTCTTTGGTGCTATATGTGAAGTTCTTAAGGAACAAGAGCTTGCAGCATTTTCTTTTAAACCAGTATTAACAGATATTCATGCATTGGAAAAAACTCTTATGAAGACTGCCCCTAAGCATTCCACTTCTGGTAGCCCACCACCAACTATAATAAGTGTAATTATAGATGCAGCACCAGAATCTCCTTCTCTCCCAGCATATAGTGACAGTATACCTCCCTCTGTATCATCTTCAGTAGAAAATATAGCTGTTTCAACTCCTGATATTCCTCATTTTGAACCTCGAGCACAAGACAGTAGTTCACCTGATATGAAGTTGGAATCCTCTATTCAACCTACAAAAACATTACAAGACAGTGAAGCTGTTGTTCATTGGGATTTAAGTAGCAGTTTGAAAGATGAATCTGCTTTAGATATTTCAGAACCCATTGAGAATCACACACCTGAGCCTATTGTTAAGCCTAGTAAAACAGAACCTCAAGCAGACACTTCGGCTTCAGAGAAACATTCATTAAGGACCAAAAGCTCTGCACTACCTATTGGATCTTCTAGTGTTATTGAGGAAATACCTGTTAATACTGAACCATCAAAAGCAGTCAGTGTTGATAAAATGCTGGAAACTGAGCCTTTACAAGATGGAGAAATGAGTGACCTGATGATAGATCTTAGCACTTTAAAACCAGAAGATGAAATTATAGTAACCACAGAGTCATCCCTTCAGGAATCAGAAGAGCTTATGGATGATTTGAAAGTGGATGAAAAAACTGTTTCAGAGGTTCAAAAAGAAGGTCCTGTAAAAATAGATCCAAACTTGATTGGTGGAGGAATAGCAGCTACACCAGGACAGAAAGAGTCAGTATTTATGAGAATGAATAACAGAATTAAAGCATTAGAACTAAATATGTCCCTCAGCAGTCAGTATCTTCAAGAACTAAGTCAACGTTATCGTCGTCAAATGGAAGAAATGCAACGTGCTTTTAATCGCACCATTGGCACTTTGAATGACACTGCTAAGAAAGCTGCTGAAAGGGTTAGTTAATTATTTAAATTTATTTTTAATATAGTGAAAATAATATTTTATTAGTATTGTAAAAATTTCTTTTTTTTTTATTATAACATGGCCAGATTTTCTATTGGGGGCTCAGAGCAAAATATAATTTAGATTCCTAAGGATTTTGGCTACAACCTGTAACTACTATATACCAATTTTACAATTCAGAATGAAAATAGGATTCCAGATACCTTGTACTGTTACATAAATAGGGGTCTGTTTTATAACATCCTGTAGTATATATCAAATGTTGTTTCATATAAAATGATTTGTTGCTTTATAAATTTTTATATTATAACCCCTTGATGAGAGCTCCTGTACATGGTGAGGGGACCACCCTGTTAAGGTTCCATTGGTACAGGTACCTATAAATGTTCTTAAACTCTCACCCACGTGTTTACCGTACATGAAGACCTGTGTCCCTGGAAAAGAGAATCCTGATAGTCGCTTGAGGGGAGGGGGAAATTCAACCAATCGATAATCTAAGCACAGTATGGTAGAATAAAGACATGAACTGAATCTGTACTATCTGATGCTGTTTATCATCATCCTCAAGCAGCCATGGGCTACAGAGGTCCAACCAGACCACGCAGTTTAATTCTCCAAGCATATCTGTCCTGAGCTACATCTGCTGCATCCGGCCACTGCACACCAATTCTAACAAGGTTCTGTTTGACATTGTCTGCCCACCGCATCCTAGGTCACCCCCTCCTTCTGAGACATCTAGGCACACTGTTCATAACCCTATTCGCCAATCTATAATTATCCATACGGGCAACATGGCCAAACCAGCGGAGTCTCTCTCTGCACAATATGCTGCTTAAAGGAGGTTGCAAACTCCTTTGCCTAACCTCATCATTAGTTACAAAATTAAACCACCTAATGCCCAAGATACTGCGTAAGCATCTAGAATCAAAAGCATCTAGTTTCCTGTTATCTTGTTTGCACAGCATCCAAGTTTCACTACCATAACTAACCCTAGAAAGAACCAAACTATTATACAGTCTAATTTTAGTCTTTAGGTGTATATGCCTATTTCTCCACACTCTCCATAGATTCTTAAAAGTCCCGGCAGCAATCCCTATCCGTCTGTTAATCTCATGCCGCACATCACCATTATCTGTTACATAGCTCTCAAGATAATTAAACTGTGACACCTGCTCAAGACTGCAACCATTCAGATGAACTGAATCACAGCCTGCCTGACCAATTTTCATCACTTTAGTGTTCTCTCTGTTCTCTTGTTTATAACCAAACCTACTCTACTACCAGTCTCATCAACAGCTCGAATGAAAGAGTTCATCTCATCAACATTATTTGCCAAAAGGGCTAAATCGTCAGCATAATCTAAATCAGAAATTTTCATATTTCCAGCCTATTTAAGGCCAAAATCTTTCCCTTGAAGTGAATTTCGCATAACATAATAAATAACCAAACTAAAGAGAAAAGGAGACAAAATGCACCCTTGTCGAACACCTATTGCTATAAGACCTATTGCTATAAAATTATATTGCTATAAATGCTATAAAATTATATTGCTATAAATGCTAAAATGCACCTATTGCTATAAATGCTAAACCAATTGCTATAAGACTTACCAACTCTCACACATGACTCAGTGTTATGATAGAGAGCTTTCATTATGTTAACTAACTTGTCTGGTATACCATATGTCTCACAATCAACCACAAATTATGACGATAAAGAGTCGAAAGCCTTTTTGGAATCAACAAAGCTAGCATCCAAAGTTTTCTGAAACTCTAAACATTTCTCAAGAATCTGCCTAAGTGAAAAAATCTGATCCACACATCCCATACCACTTCTGAATCCACATTGCTCATCACGCAATTGACTATCAACCAGATTCTTAATTCTATTAAGCACAATCATGGAAAGAACTTTACCTGGAACAGAGAGTAGGTTGATATCCCTAATAGTTATCACAAGAACTGCGATCACCTTTTTTGAAAATAGGGATAACAATAGCTCTGATAAAATCCTTAGAAACCAAGCCTTTATTATAAAAGATATTCAGAATTTCAGTCATGCAAGTGGTAACTGAAACATTCCCAGCTCTAAGCATTTCTGTAGCAATTTCATCTACCCCTGGAGATTTATGTAGTTTAAGTTTAGAAACAGCCAAAATAACTTCAGATTGTGTTATAGGGCCATCATTAAAGCCACCAATGCATCTATCATCATTGCAAACAATGTGAATAGAACTAACCACATTGTTTAGAGTATCACTGAAATGCTCACCCCACCTAGCCATGACAGAATCCATGGTGACTGAAAATGTGCATCCGATTCAAATAATTTTATTTTTAAACTTTATCATAATTTTTAAAGCAGAATCAACAGGTAAAAATTTTATATCATAGATTTTAAATGCTATTTTTGATATTTAATTAGAAACAGTTTAAAAAATTTCAGATTTTTATTTGAATAAGAATTTTTTTACGACCTTGTACTATGAGAGCAAAACTTTGCTCTCTAATCACTAGAATGGAAAAGATGAAAGCGATTCTTCAGGCTGTGACAAGGTAAGGGTTAATGTAATTTCATTGGTGAATGCCGCAAAGAATCTTTGCAATCTTTGCAATATTCTTCATTGTCTTTGTCATTGCAGCCAACTTCTGTGTCGTTTGTTTGTCCCCTCATATCTTGATCATCCATTTGATGGGTGATCATGTACTTGGGGGACATGTCCCTATTTTTTTTTTATCAATAAGGGTTTGGAAGGTCTCACAGGACTACTGAAATCTGTCAATCGCCTAAGATCTGTTGTTTGTTGGTAGAAATAGCCTGTTCTAAGCACTCAGAGCTCCTGAAGGTAACAGTGATTGGTAGAGTGAGCACCCCATGATGCCCCACAAATCGTGGAATTAATCTCGTGGTATGATCTCTGATTGGGGCATGGGTGGCTCTGTTGGTAGTGTGCCAGGCTCATAATCTGTAGTTCCCAGGTTCGAGTCCCAGCTGGGTCAGTGTTGAGATTTATCTGCGCAAAATTCTCTGCCCTGCCCACGGTCAGTAGGGGACACCGATGGGCTTGGAAAGGCTGCTGTCTGTCATATGGGACATTAAGCCATGGCCCTGTGTGCAGGAGAACCATACCCTGTGCACTTTAAAGAACATGCTAGATGTCTTGACGTGAGGCTACCATCTGTCTCCCAACAGCTTTCCAGTGGGTCTCCTCCCCTCAACTTTCTCTGAGCCTTTGGTGTACATGTGACCTGGCCATTTAGCCCATGGTGTACAAAAAAAGTGCTGCTCAGGGGTAAAACAACACAACCCTTTGAGGACTCACTCAGATTTCTGAGTGAGTCCTCAAAGTCTCTCAGGAGGAGATCCTCTCAAAATATTATTACATTAACCATTTTCTCTCCATAGGTAGTTGGAATGTGAGGACTTTGCACAGAGATTATTCTCTTGATGTCCTCGCACAATTCCACCATTATGATTTAGATGTTCTCAGATTGCAAGAGACCAGATGGACAGATAAAGGTCAGACTCTTAAAAATAATCTTAAATTTCTCTTTTCAGGGAGGAAAGATAAAAAAAACATCTCCAAGGCATGGGTTTGCTTCTCAGCAGACACGCTGGTGATGCTTTCCTAAGAAATGAGTGCATTAATAAAAGGTTTCTTAAGCTAAATTTCAGACAAGCATTAAAAACTTTGTTATGTGCTGTTATGCCCTTACTGAGGATGCTGATGAGGATGAGAAGGATAGGTTTTACGACAACTTCAGGATATTTTGAATTCTGTCAAGAAAGGAGATATTACCCTTGTTCTAGTTGACTTCAATGCCAAAGTTGGTACTGACTCTGACCTTTGGGAAGGGGTGATAGGCTCTTTTGGTATTGGGAGCTGCAATTGGCAACATCTCCTACAGGTAAGTAAACTTAATGTTTTGAGAATAACTAACACTTATTACTGTTATCTGCCCAAGGAGTGACTGCAGTCCACTGGGTTTCAGTCTCCAGGATGGAAAATTAGTACCCACCAGGGTTTAAATTTTTGACTTTCAACTCACCATGCCAGCTTATTCCATCAAGGCAGGCTACTTACATTGCAAGGTATGACCGTATATTTCGATTTGGTGTAATTTGTTTGACATTTGTTTGTTGGAAATTTGTTCAAAACAGAATTTTGTCTGATGGAAATTTTTTTGATGGAATTTTTCTCGACAGGAATTTGTTTGAAACAGAAAATTTTTTAAATGACATTTTATTACAGGTGTGAAAATTTTGAAATATTGAAAGGCAGCTATAGGGCATACTGCTCAATAAGGTCTCTTCTGGTTTGTCACTGAGGAATCATTGGAAGAGGGAAAAGGTCTCCCTGGGGAAAGAGGTGACTGAAGAGAAGGCTGAATTTGAAAGTTTCACTATTCTTATAAGCTGTATTCAGAGCTTTGTAGAAGAGGAATTATTTTTGAAATTTAAAACTTGAGAATTTACCACATTGTACTTTTTTTTTGTAAACATACTCTGTGTCGATTATAGGTTGATATGACCTATCTCGTACAGAATTTAAAGCATTGATAAGTTAAGAGATTGATAGTTAGTTTACCAATAGTTAGAAAATCTCAGGAAAAATTTAAAGTGGAGGAAGAGGAAAGGGCTCATTTGTTCTGAGTTTTTCATGTTCACGTTTTGTTTTTATGTTAGTTTTCTTCGTGTTGTTTCATGTTTTGTTTTCTATTACTTTTCTTCTTGTTGCTTATGTTTCATATTTTTGTGATTGGACTTTGTGTTAATTGTCTTTTAATTTTCTGTGTCGTAATTTTTGTTTCATTATTGCATTTTGTCTCATTATTTTTTGTCTCATTATTGCTGTCATTATTGCATTATTTTCATTATTGTCATTTTGTAGATTTTCTATTTTTGTTACTAAAATTTGCTTTTGTTCTTTTCCTTTCAATTTCTTATTTTCTAGGACTTTATCATTATATTTATTTATTTCAAGCAATTATTTTTATTTAATTTTATCTTTTTTTTTTTCCATGCTAGTTTTTTTTTTCTTTTGGGTAAGTTCTCTCTGCTGATTTTTTTTTTGTCTCAGATGACTTGGGCTGCTGTCCAGTATCTTTTGTATCAATCCTCAGTATCATTATATATCTTTATATTAATACAGATTAGTCTGTGGTGGATAGCTGGTATCTTTGGAATGTCTTCCAGGAAGACTCTGATTACCACTTCTCGCAGCTGCCATGCCCCTTCCTCATCATGGGAGACTTCAATGGACACGGTCGTCTGTGGCGCAGTACTGATGCCAATGGGAGGGGTGGGGTCCTGGAGCAGTGGCTCCTGGATTTATCACTCTTCCTATTGAACCATGGTGTTAGTACCTACTATCATTCTCCAAACCTTTAATTCAGTGCCAATGATCTTACCATCAGCTCCTCCTGGATCCTTCCACTATTTACATGAGAGGTCAAGGACAATCCATCTGGAAGTGATAATCTTTCTGTAGTGTGTACCATCTTCTGTGGGGGCCTTGCACATCTTCACAACAATGGAGGCTGGATTGGGCACTGACTTTGAGTGGCTTCGAACTCCTTTGTGAGTTTGATGAGCTCTCAATCAGCCAGGAACCAATTAGTGGTGCAGTGGCAGAGGTGATGGATTGTATCATCCATGCAGCTGCCTCAACTATTAATCAGGCTTTGATCTGGTTTCCACAGTTTCCCAAACCATGGTGGAAGCTGTAACACTCCACAGATGGATAACTTTTAAAGTTTGGACCTTTTATCTGATCCAATTTATTCAAACTCCGGATAGCTCTATTGGGTGCCAGACAATAATAATTTGCCAAATAAAGTTGAAATAGGGTTCTTAAATGTTTGCCAAGCGTTACTTATCGAGTAAAAATTCAAAAATGATTGTCAAGTTTAAATACAATCTAATCAAAAAAATCAATTTTCATTGCTCAAGAGAAAAAAATAGCGAAGATTGAAAAGTTTCTAAAGCAAACAAAGTTTATTTCCAAAAATTCAACTCACCAAACTCAGAGTGAAAATCTTGACTACATCTCGAACAAAAATTCTGTCTGCACTAATTCACAAAAACTCCACTCTCCTTCTAACACAATCACAATTATATCTCGATCTCAATACTACTCAACAATTGACTTCATCTGACAATATGACTTAATGTCACCAAATTGTAACAAGCAATGTACAAAGTAGGCATGTGTCATGTTCCACGCCGGGAAAGACATTTGCATAAACTGATGATCATGCAAGCTATGACGCAAGAGAGGTCGTGTCCTTAACACACACGCTTTAGCGGTTGTCAGTCAAAATGTCGGAGTTGCACATGCGCAACTCCTGCAGCTCAGAAGGATTGAGACAGTCCACAAAACGAATTAAAATCCCCAAACTGATAATGATAATGATATCCCATGTGATGGACAGTGACCTTTGCAAATCCATCAGTGTCCCCTATTAACCGAGGGTTGGAAGTTTTATGGAGATAGATCTCGATGCTGGCCGAGGTGGTACACAAACGGGGAATGTAGATTATGAGCTTTGCCTCTCTACTGACTGAGTCAATCCTGCCCCCATGTCAAATAGGACCTTTTGAGAATAGGCCTGCAGTGGCCAAATGCAGCAGTTGTATCTCAGGCAGATATGTCTGGAGAACAAAATTACCCAGTCTTATAGGGCCTCTGTAGCTGCATGAGGATTTTGTATGTATGTATGTGTGTTGTGTGTGTGTTCAACCAAATCACTATCATTCACTGTATGATTTGCAGAATCTGGAACATTTATTGTGCACTATAAGTCTGTAATATATTAAACTTATTTGTTAAGGTACTGTATTTTCACCTTCATATGGTATTCTTTTAATTTTACCCAAGGCTTGAAATGTAGTAATAAGAAAATGATTAAAACTTTTTATTGTAGACATTAATGAATATTAATCTTCATTGTGATCACTGGTTATTTTATGCAATATACACTGAAGAGCCAAAACATATGATGTTGGTCCTCCATGTGCTGCCAAAACAGCTCTTACCTGGCAAGACATGGTCGCTACAAGATTTCTAAAGGTATAATTGATAATCTCAGCATTACCTGTAGACATTTAAGACAAAAGTCTATAAATCAATAAATGTTTTGTGGGAAAAAAATTTTGACATATGGGATTCGAACCTGCATCTCTCCAGAAACATGCCAGAGTATTCTAACCTGTTGAACTAACTGTGTGTCGGCAAAAATTTTCCACAAAAGCATTTATTTCTAAAGGTGCCTTGTGGTATCTGGTACCAACACGTTACCAGCAAATCCTTTAACTCTTGTAAGTTACGTGGTTGAGCCACTGCAGATCGGATATGCTGTTCCAACACAAACCACAAATACTTGATTGGATTGATGCCTGAGGAATTTGGAGGCCAGGGTAATACCTGGAAGTCTTCCTCATGTTCTGCAAACCATTCTCAAACAATCCAGTAGTGTGGCATGGCACATTATCCTACTGAAAGAAGGCACTACTAGAGGAAAATACCACTGCCATGAAAGGATGTACCTGGTCTGCAATGATGTTTAGGTAGGTGGTAGATGTCATAGTTTTCTGCACATGAATGACTGGACCCAGGATTTCCCAGCAGAAAATTGCCCAAAGCATTACACTTCCTCCACTGGCTTGTTTTCATCTCACTGTGCATCCTGGTGCCAAGCCAGGCACCAGGATGGTGCCTGGCTTGTACACAGCCAGGCACTTGTGTCTGGCTGTGTACACAACTTCATGTACACAGCCATCCACATGGTGCAACAGGAAATGAGATTCATTGGACCAGATGACCTTCTTCCAATCATTCGAGTTCGAGTTTTGATGCTTGTGTGCCCATTGTAGGCGCTTTCGATGGTGAACTGAGGTTAGCATGGACACTTGGAGTGGCCTGCAGCTACACAGCCTCATTTTCAGCAGGGTTCAATGTACTGTGTGTTGTGATGCATTACTCCGATTATCAGCATTCAAATTATGGGCGAGTTGTGCCACAGTATCCATTCTGTTGGCTCGTACCATATGGAATAGCCTTCTCTCACCTCTAGCATCAACGAGCCATGGTTGGCCCACACCTTGCCAGCGGTTCGTGGTTTTTCCCTCCTTGGACCACTTTTTGAAGGTACTAACCACAGCTGACCCTGAGTACCCCACAAGTCTTGCCATCTTGGAAATGCTCTGACCCAGTCATCTGGCCATTACAATTTGGCCTTTGTCAAACTCACTTAGTCAGCTGCCTTTCCCATCTGAAGAACAAGAATAACACTGATTAATAAAGCTCAGTATCAGCTGTTACTTATACCATTTCATTACCTTCACATGCACCGTTGTTTGCCTGTAGTTGCTTTGATTTGCATAAAGATACGCTGGTCATAATGTTTTGGATCTTCAGTGTATATTGTAAGCTATTTTTCAAAGTGCAAGGGAGGCATATTTAGTCTTAGGTAAAAAAGCAGTTTAAAACTTTGTGGTAAATAAACCAACATAACTGGCCACTTAATTGTTGTTTCCAGGATCAATTAATAATCATCAGGTTATTATGAAAAAAGATTTTTCAAAATTCTAATGGCACATCTTTCATTTTGTTACATACTTCCAGCTCTTGCTTTTCAGCCAAATGATGCAATTGATATATTTGCTATAATGTGCTATGTTTATGCAATCTGTCATTTATCTATTTCAGGACTTAAAGCAACAGGAGGTAATTGGTCATTTGCAGTCTCAGGTTACAAATCTCACTCATGCTGTTGACTTACTTCTTACGGAAAGAACAACATTGCATAGACAGGTATGATATTATTATGCTTTTTACTATTATTGCTTGATTATTAATATTTTTTTGTTTTCACAATGCAATAAAGGTTTCTTATAAAGAGTGCTGATGTATAAGAAGTGCTTTTAAAATGAGATTTTTAGGTTCCACCACAATTTTATATGCTTGTGTGTATTAAGTTCTGTAAAGCAAGTGATATTTAAGGATAAATTTGATATAATGAGGCAAAAAACAACCTTCATTTAATGTAATTAGAAATTTTTCTAAAGTATTTTAGAGCATTTTATATTTTTTTACATCAGTTGTTAAAATAATGTAAAAAATAACTTTAATCAAATGCTTTTTTGAAGTGCGGTATAAGTGGCCTGCATGTGTGCCATGTTCTGTTTGCTTCATACTCTTACATACTTCATTCCATAGCCACTGCTGAGCCACCTTCACCATCTGCTTTGACTTCTGCATTTCAGAGTAAAGGATAGCAGTTGTAAAATATCAAATAAAAATAATTTTCCATAGAATTCAAGATATCAATACTATAAAATGTCAAAAAGGCATTAAAAATGTCTCAAGGAAACATACCTGAGTTCAACAACAATGGTATCAACAGTTCTGAAGCAGAGAGCACAAATTGAATTCTCATTTGAGATAAACAGCATGTCAAGTGATTGGAAACACCTCAGAATGCAAGTGAAAAAAAAATTATAAAACTGTAGTTCATTGCCTGTGTTCATTCCATGTAGTCATTCAAAAGAAATTAACCTTGCCATAAATGAATTCATTTTGCATGAGCAAGCTCTTAGTTATGTGTAATGTGCAGAGTAGAAAAATTAGATTATATGTTAATTTTCCTTTCGTTGTTTCTTTGTTTTCCAATAAAAAAAACTTTGATCTTGTATCATTTCCTGAAAATGAATGAGGTCTTGGATACGGAAGCAAAAAGGACTTCCTTAACACATAAATGAGTTCTCCTGTGGGAGGACAATTAGCAAATCCCCTCCCTCTGCAGATTATTTTTTAATTATGTTTTTTTGGTTTATATTCAATGGTTTTTAAAATATTTTACCCCCACTCTTCAATATATTGGCTGTGCCACTCTGACAATATAGATGTTTGTTTTTTACCCTTGTGCACAAACCTTTCTGCACTTACCCAAGATTGCCAAAATTCAACACCCAAAGAAAAAGTTTTTAATGTTTAGTAAAAAAGCAGCCAGAAAAGTGTTTTTCCATTTCATAAGCAGGATAGAAAATCCCCTTAATTGGAACAATCCAAATCACCTTGCTGGCCATTTTTTTTTTAATATACCGCACTGAAAAGAATCATTAAAAGAAAAAAAAAATCATGTTTCAGGTAAATATTGTATAATTTGAGAAGAAATTTATTTTCGATTAATATATAATTTGACTCTATTTATTCATAAGTTTCCAAAATTAAGCCTTAATTGCCTATTCCAATTTATTTTTTCACTATATCATTGTAAAAAAAAAGTCTTATTAATATGTTGGTAAATTTAATTAAAAATCAATCCATAGTGAATGCACAGTATTCCCTGTTAAGATAGACATCAAATTTCCGCCGTGTCGGCGCTGAATTTTTTTCAAAATATATTAATTATTGTTTGTAAATTTAAATTTTTTAATTTCTTAAAAATTTGTAATTAAATTCTGTTTAATTTAATATATAACATGAGTTATTCAGTAGATTCTTTCCTTAAAAAAATTTTGAAAGTTAACTTGTTGATATGACAGCACAGTTGGCATAGAGCCTGGACCTTTTTCAAAGTATGGTACCAAGAAACATTTTCAAAAGTAATTTTCATGGTTCAAGTAAATATTTTTTTTTTGTTATTCAGAAATAAATAGCATTTCAATTCATGTGCATTATAATCATTTCTATTAATTTTGTTTAAGAAATTTTTATTATCATTTGCCAGATTTTTACCACATGCCTCAATAAAAGCTCTATTAAAATAAAACTAGTTGTTGTTTTTTGTGAAATATTTCATTTTCAGAAAATCCAAAATTAAATGCTGATTAGTTTGGCATATAACATGCTATAGTTCCTTTCATTAGTTATTTGGAAAAAGTTTCTCAAGTAAAATTTTTTTGGCTGATCATAATGTAAAAAATAATTTGTTCTTTGGATGAAAACCAGTTTTTCAGATGGGACCTTGGAAGGATTAAGTGAAAATCAAGGATATAGGCCAGGGAGTGGGCAATTTTTTTTCACTGGCAGGCCAGAACCTCATTACATTAAATACTCCAACCCCTCCCCCAACATACACACACCACCACCACTACCATATCCAATGCCCTGAATAGACAATATGGATAAACAATTAAATTTTCACATTTACCTAATTATTTCAAAAAAGAACATATTTTTTTTATAATTTTAATGATAAAACTTATTTTTAATTAGAATTAAATATACAAGAAATTGAAAGTGAACAACATACTTAGATAAAAAAATGAAAGGCATTTAAATGGAATTTGACATCAACTCCACAAACAAATACCATTAATTAAGCTGTGTTAGAAACATTGGTACTTTCATCAAGAGCCAAAAAAAATATATTCAAATTTTGATGTGATTTATTTCTCTGTAAAGTTCCATATTGGCAGCAGGTTCATAGGTACACCTGATTATCATGTTGTGGGACTTATTATTTTTTCTCTGGACAAAACATATCAAAAACTGTTTGCAAGCACACCTTTACAAATTTGACATTAGAATAATTTTTGTAATATTTTGCAGTTTTCTCACTAACAAAACCTGAGTAAATAAATTTTTTTGTGATTTAATGAATATTCATCTACTATCAGGCTGTTTTTTTAAGTGACAGGGGAAAATGGGTGTAGAGGAAAAATTGTATTTAGCCAGGTGGTATCTGAATCCGTGACCTCCTGATGACACCAGGAGCTCACCTGATTCAAGACAATTTTTCGTTTACACCCATCTTTTCCTGTCACTTAAAAAGCAGCTTGATAGTGGATGAATATTCATTAAATCGATGAACTGTGAATTCGTATGCCAAATTTTTTGTGTGTTTTAATGCAGCCATAAGTTCTTGAATATTTCTTTTCTATGTTGGCCTTGATAACTTTCATAATTAAGAATGTTTACTGATGTAGTGTTTATTTTAGTGAGAGCTGAGGTTTATAATTGAGAGCTGAATAGTACATGCAGAAAACCCAATCTACCCTTATGTGCAGCAAAGTCTGTCATATGGGTTAATGTTGTAAATTTAGGCTACTAAAGAACACTTTCAAAAACATTGTAAAGGTAAAGTGGGAAGGAATAAAAAAATGATATTTCACCAGATACTTGAAGAATAAGAGATAAAAAATTAAGTAATTTGCATGGCAAATTATTTAATGTGTCAGCCACTTGAAAACGTTTTGTGGACCATGGGTTACCCTTGACTGATTTAGCTTATAGAATGAGGTATTTGTTAGAGCAAACTTTTTTTTTTTTCATTGTCCCTTCACTGCATTGTAATAAATGTACTGTAAATTACATACTATAAAATAAAAAATAAATAAATACCCCCTCAAGCAGCCGCTTGCCACAGAGGTCTGACAGGAGCCTGTCAGTTTATATGCCACAGTAGGAGATCTGAGAGGATGGCAGGACCTCAGCAGAAAAACGATACACACATCCATGCCTAATCCGGGGCTCGAACCCAGATCCCTTAGATCAGTAGCCAAGCGTGCTAACCACTCGGCCACGAAATTTAAACTGATTATTAACTGTATATCTGTTTTTAAAAAATTCAGTCTGTTTTTTATGCTGGCTGTTTTACCACTGAATGACACTATTTTAATGTACAGTGAACTAAAGGACAAGTCACAAAGATCCTTATTTTCAGGGCAGAATTGAGTTAGGAGATACACTGGGCTGCTTGCCATCAAGGTTTCAGCTGTGTGTGAATTTGTTATTGTTTCATCCTCTACACACAGGGCCTTGGATACTTTTCATAGCTCGTCACTGGCATCCTACATCCATCAAGAAAAAGGTGACCACGAGCAAAAAAATCACGAACTTTAATAAACTTTAATAAATTTTAAACTTTAATTTTTAGAAATTAGTATTACCACATTTGGAAGACCAGCCATTCAACTTAAGTAATAAGCAATTAATTTTTAATTGAAATAATATCTTTGTATAAGGGAAGAATTTTATTTGTTATTAATTTGATGATTTTTCTATTTTTATAGATGATTGAAACCCATGTTTTCCTCATGTTGGTTGAAGCTATAGTAATGATCACCATTCTTTCTCTGTGTGTGCGACGCATGACTGTTACACATTTAGACCATAGTTCTTCTGTAAGAGAATCCATAACCCTTTCTCCACGCAGTGTGACCAAAAGGAGAAATTCTGCAGATTTTTGCACTACACCAGTTTCTAAAAAAGTGAAGAAACGTTCTGCTAGTGAAGAAATATTGACAGGTAATATAAAATTCAAATGCAGACTATTTCTCAATTTTAAGAGTTATACCAACTTCTATTAGTATTAAGGATTTTAGTTAATTTCAGTTTTTAATCAGTTCCTTTGCATAATGAAATTAACAGAAGCAAGTATCTTGGTAGAGATAGATTTTTTGCATATTTTGAATCATTCAAAAAGCTGTTTGTGTTTACTCAATCAGCAAATTTTCTCTGTTCGATCAGTAAAAATGGATGTTTAAAATTAACAGAGTGCTGATAACAGTGACTTGAAATAGTACTTTTTGAATGATCGAAAGGGTCAACTAATATTCTAATAATTGAGCCTATGATTTCAGCCAATCTTGTGTGGGCAGCTATGTATTGTAACTTATTGTCTAATAGATCACCAATGGTAAAGGTAATATCAAGGATAAGAAATTGATCAAGGTTGCTTAACTGTATTGGTGTGGGGAAACTTAGTGGTAGTGACAAAATGAAACCATTTGTTATCGGAAAGTCTGCCCATCCACATGCCTTTTGAGGTTCCGAACACATTTTAAACAATTTTTAAATTTGCAAACATTAAAAACAAATTTTTTACATTGCTATAAATTGCAATGAGAAACATTTTATATGGATTTATGCACCAATATATCTTCAAGTACCTTTGTTTATAGAAGCTGAATAATATGTATAGTCTCCTTCTAAAGCACTTCTCTTCTTTAGGGTTACTGTAAAGTTTTTGTCCATTTCTCTCTCCCTTCTTTCTCTCCAGTGCCATCTCATTCTTTTTTTTTTTTTCATATTTTCATACTATTCAAATGTCTTATTTTTCAATCCTCCCTATTACATATTTTGCCATTTTAACCATTTTATTCCTAATATCTCATTTTTATTGTATCCATTCCTTGTTTAACTTGCACATCACCAAAATTCTGTTTTAACTGCTTTTGCTTTCATTGTATTAAAAGTCCACGTTTCTCCCCCATGTGTTAGTTTTTTTTTTTTGTAATATTCCAGTAAATCCATTTTTAATCATTTTGTAATATTTTGGTTCCACAAACTGAATTTATCATTCCAGTGGCTTGATTTCATTTTCTTAAAAACAAGAGCTATTGAAGTAAAATTTATTCTTTATCTCTTGTAAAAAATGATCCTTTTGGTATATCATATATTAATTAATGATTAAGTTCCCAAATAATTAAACTTCATTTCCTTTTTGAATATTTGCCTCTAAATCATTAAGCTCTCTTTTTATTCTTTCCAATTTTTACATATTCAAAACATTTTTATCCCTCACTTCTCAAATTATTTGGGTATTTTCTTCCTATTATTTTTATCTTGTGTTATTATTACCTAGTCATTAGAAAAAAATAAGTTTATCAGGAGTTTAATATGTACTCTATTCCACTACACTTTATACACTTTTCTTTTTCTGTTCTTTCCTTTTGTATATATATATATGGTCTTTCAGTGCCATTATTCCTTCTGCAATTTTCCTTTGTATAAATATAAAGCACTAAAGTCCCCTTGAAATTTTAAATAACTTCCAAAATTGTCTTTTCAGTAAAAACAAGTACAGTCAAATTTGATTATAACGAGCACCAAGGGACTGACAAAATTTCCTCGTTATAACCATTACTCACTATATCAGTGATGAGTTAAATCTACCTCCTACTTTTTTTAATTCTCATTATCTTAATGAAAAAGATAGATTCAAAAAACAAAAGAAATAAATAATATAATTTTTTACCTACGTATTTTTTTGTATTAATATGTTTGTATAAACTGCAATACACTTAATTAAAAACACAATTTATTTTTCCATAATTAAAAACAATATTAATTAATAATTAATAAAATTTCAATTAGTCTTTTTTATTTATCAATCTTAAAATTGATATTTGTTTTAAAGATTTCACTTTGATATTTCTCAAATTTCCCCTTAAAACACTTAGCACATTATAAGTCTCATTATTTGATTTAGTTTCTTCAAAAAAAATTGACTAATTTGTCCATTGCACCTTAAGTTTGGGAGATTATCAGCACTGATTTTGATTCATTTTCACTTGACATCATCTTTATAGTCTTTTGTTTTTCTGAATACCTAAGCAATTACGAATGTTGACATATTTCCATAATAAATAAATAAATACTTCCTCAAGCAGCAGCTTGCCACAGAGGTCTGACAGGAGCCTATCAGTTTATATGCCATAGTAGAAGGTTTGTAAGGATAGCAGGTCTCAGCAGAAAAACAACATGAACGTCCATGCCTTACCTGGGGCACTAACCACCATAGTTATTAAAATTTGTATGATATATCCATGTAGAACACTCATTATAAAAGTGAACAATTGTATAGGAATACATGTAAATTAAAATCATTATGGTGCTTTGCTCATTATAGCCATGCATGTTACAACCAAGTTCAACTGTATTTTAGTGAATTTTTTCAAATATTTTAAACCCTTGTTAGAACAAACTCATACTGTAGTTATGTTGCCTTTCATCATTCAATGGAATGTGATACATACTCATAAATTTGGCTGATAAGCTTGCATTAACATATCTTGAAGCACACTGTACATCAGAAGACCTAATTTTTAGTAGCATGGTATGAGACTTGGACATTGGGGAAATTGAAAATTTGACAGCATGCTGCTGCTTATAGCTGCATTCTTTATTCTGATAGAAATATTTTACAAAATTTTCAAATGTTTTTATTAAACTGATAAACTAATGATTTTTTTAAGAATAAAATTTCCCCAAAGGGGAAGTCTTTAAACCCAACCCCTTGACACTGCCTCTGAATAATAAACAGAAAAGTACTTTTTTTAGTTTTAGTACTAGTCCCCAACCATTTAAATTTATCATAGTTTGAATTCTGGAACATTCAGTTTTATTTAATTTCATTTAGCCAAATTCAATGAAAAAAAAATGGGTCCCTTTTTAACTCATATTTCATAGGATGATATTGAAAATGACAGATCATCGAAGCAAACAATATATCTTTTTTTAAGGGTAAGATATACTCTCCTACATAATGAGATAACCTAGAAGCTCTATCACGCTGTCCTGGTTTCTCATGTAGCATATGGTTTCTCATATGGCATATGTAAACACACATGAACACACAACCATGCCCAAAATCCTTGGCAGTTGCCATGTCATTTCAAGCCAACACAATACCGCTGCTCTCCTGAAAGCACAATATAGATCTTTGCTATGTTGTTTCAATTACAAATGTACATCAATTACTGTTGTCTAAAACTTTTATCATTATTTTATTAACCTAAGGTAAAAACATTCAAACTGAAAGGGTAATGTAATAAACTGACCATGTGTCTGAAACTGTTGCAGGAGGTTTATACTCTAAGTAGAAAATAGAATACTGAAAATTTAGATGTATAACATTAAATTCGGAATTATTATGCAAACCTTGACTTTACAGATTCAGTACTTTTAGTTAAACATCCTATTTATAGTGATATGTGCTGCATTATTTTTGAAGTAGAGTAGACCCATGTTTACATGTTCTTTATAAAGCTTCAACATCTCAATGAAAAGCAAAACTAAAACAACACAATACACTTACTAAGCCTTTCTTCATATGAACTGAAAAGACATAATCATTATGATCCCTACATTTGCAACAAATGTAACACTGAGCTAGGAATAACCTATCAGCATTCAACACAAATTGCAATTAGGCCTCTTGTGTGGTTTTTTAAGCCTTTAATTTGCAATTCATTCTTTTACCTATATACCCACCTACTGGGGTTTGGCTAATGGGTAGTGTGCCATATTTGAGTCCTAACTGTGACAATGTTGAGATTTATCTCTGCTAAATCCCACCCTGTCCATGGTAAGAAAGGGGACTTGAGCAGGCTTCAAAAGGCTACCATCCAAGGAATGGGACATTGAGCCATGCTCCTTGTACAGGACAGCCCTACCTCGTCACATTAAAGAATACATAAAAGCCTTGATAGGAGGCATCCATCTGTTTGCTAACAGTTACCCAGTGGATCCTCTTCCCCAACCTTCTTGAGCCCTTGGGGTCCTTATGACCTGTCCATTTGTTTTTCCATTGTATGCAAAAAAGTGCCACTTAATGGTAAAACAACTCATCCCTTCTTACCTAACCTACCAAAATATTCATTGAGCTACAGAGGTTCAACCAGACTACAATTGCTTCTCTGTTTATGTCTACTATGAGTTATTGCTGATGCATTTTGCCATTGGTGACCAATACTAAAAAGGCACTCGCACTGCCCATCTACCACATTCTAGGTCTCCTTTTTTTAAAGTGTTTTGGCACACTGTTCATAAATCTATTCACTAATCTGTAATTCTGCATGTCAGCAAACCTGGCCAATCAATATAGTCTCTCCCTACACAAAATACTGCTTAAAGGTGTTTGATGATTCCTTTGTTTAACTTCATGATTGGTTAAATAGCCAAAAGCACCTAATACTCAGAATAATTGCATAAACACCTAGAATCACATACATCCCATTTCTTGTTATATTGCTTACAAAGTGTGCATGTTCTATTGCCATAGCAAACTTTAGCAAAAGTTTCAGGTTCTGTTATAAACCCTAATTTTAGTCTTAAATGTACATGCTTATTATTTTGTAAAGATGTGAAATAATAGGTCTGAAGATTGCTATGTTAAGGAAACTTCGACTTTCTTTACAAAGAAAAAATAAAAATTCGTAATTTTATATAATTGATAGAAGTAAAATGAAAATCATTGACTTGAAACACTAAATTTGAAGAAGAAATTTGAATAAATTTGTTTCCTACTAAGCAATTAAGAACAAATAATAACAATATTTCTATTTAAAAGCTTAAGTTTAACGTGTTATTACTTAATTTTTCATGAAGGGCTGTCTGCATTCAGTATTGAAACAACTGATAAAGATGGGTGATGTAAAAACTTGCACAGCCACTTTGATGAACACATTCTTAACAAGTATTAATTCTCCAAAGTTAATAATGAATCTATTTCATAATAGATTTAATGATGAATAATGACTTTAAAATTTACTAATCACATAATCACTATAGTTTACAAAGTAACAGTCTGAGCTTAGTTAGCAATTCTACTTTCTATCTATCCATAACCTTATAACATAAGGAGGATAATACATTTTAGTCAAGCTTAGCCAATACTACTTTAACTGATAGGCTGGTAAAAACCTTGTCTCATAAGTCTAAATCCATTCTTTTCAGTAGATTACCATGCACTCAGTTTCAACCTTTTCTCAATACATATCTTCTAATTCTGGATATTGTGACTTGCTTTTGATGTTAATTAGCTGCAGCTGTGATTCCTACTGGTTGGCATTATGGGAATGTATTGAAGATACTCTTTGAAGTTAAGATGAAATGTCGGGTCTGACTGTTGTTGACAAAAAATATTAAGCTGGTTATTGGAAGATAATCACATCAGACCCCTCTTCTCAATAAGTATTAGACATGGCCAATGTGCAGACTGCTCACCAAGTCTGTCTTTTATTATTTATACATCCTATTTAATTAAATGTTAAAATCCTTAAAAACTTACAAAACTAATAAACATTTGCAAAGAGGATGGATCCACTGCAGCATACATTTCATCATTATGACATTCTCAGGCAGTGGCTTTATAGGAGTGTTCCTCTAGTGCAGTGATTCCTATTTGGTGGTTCATGAACCCCAAAGGGTTCACACTGAAAATTTTGTAATGGTGCCTTAAGCAGTAAAGGATTGCCCAATTATGCTACAAATATATTTTTCCCCTGTGACAACAAGCATGTTTGAAGCATTATAGGTTTGTTTCTGCAGCAATTTGACAAAATTTAACAAAATTTGTACAATAAAGAAATTAATATGAAGTATTGCAAATAAATTATTTTATGATAGAGTTTTATGTTTAGACTCTAAATATTAAAGGTTTCATAATTATAGTAGCAAAATTTTATAATTATAATTATATAATGTAAATTTTAATTTGGAACCTTTTTTTAGTCATTATTACCATGGGGGGTTAGCAACACTTTTTGTGGCTGAAAGGGGTTCACAGTACATAAAACTTTGGGACCACCACTCTAGTGGGTATCCAGTAACTTTGGTCACATAATCTGAAAGTAATTTCCATGCTGATGCTACTGGCTTAATGTTGGTATTACTTAATATGTTTTGATTTAAATGTATTATTTAGTTTTCCAAATAATTCATTTGTGCTTTTGTTGCAGGTGAAGTAGTTATTCTAGATTGTAGTGCATAATTAGTTAGATTGCATTATAGTTTGTATTAGAGCTGTTTTATCCAGTTTATTTTTTAAGTCTTATTCATGCTCCTTTAACTCTGCTTCCATCTGTTGGTAGATTTTTCCAACAAATTTTTATTTTCTAATTTATTATCTGGGTCTTCTGTTACTCCTCCTGTTGGGAACTGTTATCACTATCATTAATAATTAATGACTTTATATTATTTTTTTTTATTTTCAATAGCACTTTTATTTCCAATATTACTTTTACTTCATATTTATTTAATGTTATATTAATAATATATATAAGAATTGTAATATAATACAGTATCTTAAATTATTTAATAATATATCTGAAAATTATACTATATACGGAAAATATATTGTATAATTAATTTTATTTTCTGTTTTTTTTTTTTTGCACTGGAGGTAACTGACTGCTTCCTTTTTAACTCTCATATTTAATCATTTTTTTTTTCAATCTTTGCTAAATATTCTTTCTCAAGCAGGATATACTAATGAATATTTATCCATTAGTATATCCTGCTTGATTTCCTATTTTATAAGTGTAGTTTAATTCAGCTTTTAGTGTTTTCTGGTTGAGAACTACCTCTAGGCTCTCAAGAAGTATGAATTAAAAGCTTGATTTCTTATAACTTGCAGGGTTCTGCAGAATGATATTTGGAATGTATGTTGGTTATCTTTAAGTTGTTGTGCCGCATTAATTTCTGTTTCTAGGGATCAAAATGTCTAAATATGCTAATGTTTTATTCTTTTCAAGTTCATGTGTAAATTTAATACTGGGCATTATACTATTGAAAATTTCTAGTAATTCCTTTAATTTTTCCAAATCATAATTTCAAAAGAATACCACATTGTCAGTATACCTCAAGTATAATCTTGGTTTATACTCTGATCGAGTTAAAGTTTCTTTTTCAATGTGTTGGAGAACAGCTTCAACCATGAGGCCCAACAGAGTGGGGTGGGGGGTGGCTCAGTTGGTAGCACACCAGGATCATAATCTATAGTTCCCAGGTTTAAGTCCCAGCTGGATCAGCATTTTGATTTATCTTTGCAAAACTCCCTGCCATGCCCTTGGTCAGTAGAGGACACTGATGGACTCGGAAAGCCTACCATTTGTTGGATGGGATATTAAGCCATGGTCCCATGTGTGGGAGAGAGCCATACCCTGTGCACATTAAAGAACACACTGGATGTCCTTGACGGGAGGCTACCCTCTGTCTTACAACAGTTGGCCAGTGGGTCCCCTCCCCAACCTTTTCTGAGCCTTTGGGGTCCTTGTGACCTGGCCATTTAGCCATTGTGTGCAAAAAAGTGCCACTCAGAGGTAAAATAGCTCAATCCAACAGAGGTGATCCTATTGGGACCCCAAAAAAGCCAGTTTAAAATGGTTCCATTCTTTCTCAACTTCAGTAGTAAGCAAACCATGACTGTCATAATGACTAGGTATCCTATCATGGTAAACTTTAGCTATAACTGGGTCTTTCAGAGCTTCAGTATTAAAAATAAATTTTTTAACCCTAGCACAACACTTTTTAAGTTTAAGTTGTAAGTCACTTTTAACAAGGTAATGGTCAGATCCAATTTCAGCTCCCCTATATGCCCTGGTATTCCTAACATAACTAGCCCATTTGCTGTTAATTAATATATAATCAATCATATTCCTATGCAGCCCATCAGGTGAAACCCATGTGTATTTATGTATGTCGTGGTGTTTGTAATATGTGTTAGTTATTCTGAAACCATTGAGTTTACTTACCTGTAGGAGAAGTTGTCCATTAGCATTAGTCAAAACATTAGCTTGTTTTGACTGGCATCTGTTTGATGCGCTGCGAACCTCTCTTGTAAATATTGTATAGTTTTTCCGATGTAGTAAACAACGGAATTATCCAGCAAATGTAAGGAAATTCGGTATATGCCCAAATTTTGAAGTAGGCTAATTTTGTTTCCATCCCTTTTGATAATTTTCTTCAGGTTTGGAGCTGGGCTGAAAACATTATTGATATTTTGGGCTCTGAGTAACTTGTGGAGTGATTCGCATAGGCCAGGAGAATAAGATATAGGTCCAGCAAACGTTGCATGTTCGGAATCAGTGATTGAGAGGGGAGTCAAATCTCTTCTGTTTTCGTTTCTATATTTATTGCTTAGCTTTTCTATTGTTGTTGAGTTGTAGCCATGGGATGCAGCAATGGAATGGATGTTTTAAATTTCTTTTTTAAGCTACTGCTCATTTGAAGATATGGTCAAGACCCTCTGGATGCAAGGCTGCAATTTTGTACGCCCATGGGGTGTATGAGTCTATGCATATGACAGAGGGGGACATAGGTAAGCTTTCGGTACACTGATGTCGAGGCTCTTGCATCATCTTTTTGGATAAAAACATCTAAATTGGGTATGGCACTGCTATTTTCCTCCTTCTTCATAAAACATATCATGGGGTAGATGTTTTGGCAGAATTAATAAGGCAGTTTAATTGCTCATTACTGCCATTCCAAATTAAAAATATATCGTAGATATATATTTTTTATTAAAAATATATCGTATATACTTAGCGACACCAGAAGACAGGAGATACCGATTTCCTTTATATTTGCTGCATAATTCTGTTGTCTACTACATCGGAAAAACCATAAGTTATTTACAAGAGAGGTTCGCAGAGCATCAAACAGGTGTCAGCAAAACAAGCTAGCGACGGCTGCTGCCAAGCTAGCAATACAACACACAGCAGCAATAGACTGGAGCACACCACACTGCTTACACGTGCATCCACTTTCTATGAAATCATAGTCCATGAGGCTATTGAGATATGACCTCACCTGTCCTCACCTGCAACCAAGACACTGGAATTGCCCTTCATGACATGTGGAAAGAAGCTCTAAACAACCCTAACGTCACCACATAGTGTCACTTCACTGAAGGCAAAGCACTGTCCATGTTCTGAAAAGCTTTTGAGTTTTCTCCTAAAAACATTTAACATGCAAATAGTTTGGAGTATAAACTTTCAAAATTTTATTGCTCAATGACAGAGAATTTTAAGCTGTTTTTAAATAGTATGAAGTTATTAATAATTAATGATAGAGATAATAGTTCCCTAACAGGAGGAGTATATCTGATATAAATAGAAGACCCAGATAATAAATTATAAAATAAAAGTAACAATGTAGGAAGAACCTACCTGCAGATGACAACACGGTTAAAGGAATGTGAATATGACTTAAGGAATAACTTGGGGAAAACAGCTCTAATGTACGCTATAATACAAATCTAATTTAATTATGCCTCACAATCTAGAATAATTACTTCACCTGCAACAAAAAGACAACTGAACTATATGGAAAACCAAAGCATGTAATACTGACATTAAGCCAATACCATCAGCATGGAAATTACTTTTAGATCATGTGACATGTAAGTAGCTGGATACCTGTTAGAGGAATACTATAAATACCTGTGTTAGCACATAGTACACTGCCTCAGGATGCAAATGATGAAATGCATGTGGCAATGGGTCCATCCTGTTTGTAAATGTTTATTATTTTTGTAATTTTTTAAAAGATTTTAACATTCAATTAAATTGGATGTATAATTAATAAAGGACAGACTTATGCAGGATGTATAATTAATAACAAAACACAGACTGCTCAAGGAGCAGTCTGCATGTTGACAATGGATTAATACTTATTGAGAAGAAGGTCCCAATGAAATTATCATCCCATAGCCAGCTTAATTATTTTTTGTCAACAACAGTCAGACCTGACATCTTGTCTTAACTTCAAAGAGTATCTTCAATGTATTCCCACAATGCCAACCAGTAGGAATCACAATTGCAGCTAGTTAATATCAAAAGCAAGTCACAACATCCAGAATTAGATGATAAGTGTTGAGAAAAAGTTGAGACTGAGTGCATGGTAATCTACTGAAAAGAATGAACTTAGGCTGGTAAAAACCTTCTCTCATAAGTCTATCAGTTAAAGTAGTATTGGCTAAGCTTGACTAAAATGTATTATCCTCCTTATGTTATAAGGATATAATTAAGCTATATATATTTCAGCATATTGCTGAGGATTAGAATTTATAACTTGACTAGTTGGATATATTCTGGTGTTATGATTTTTTATATAATATTAGTTTTCAAAAAATGTTTCATGTTGCAACTTTCTCTATGCTAATCTTTACGTGTTCACCTTGAGTTATAATTGTTTCTTAAATATGCCTACAAATAGTCACTCCCTTTCATCACATATGTGCAAATTTTTGTAAAAGCATATTTTTTTATTAAATTTCACTGGTTGCAGTTTTTTAAAAGTCATCTGAGAGAACAGTAATCTTCACCTTATTTATTGTTATCACTTTTTGTTTTGAGTAAGAATTTCAGAATTATTTGTCAATCTTTTGTTTCCTTTAGAAATATTTTTCATTTACTTGATCTTATCACATATATGATTGCTAATATTTTTACTTAAAGCTGAATAATAAACTGTAGATATTATCACTTATTTTGATATGATAAATTGTTCAACAAAGCTTAAATTTTAAAGTGATACCCTCAATACTGTACCATGTTCATAAGTAGTTAGGATTAGTATGATTTTCCTTATCAGTTGTGCTCTCCTCTTACAAGGCTGCATTAGAGGGGAGCAGCCTTCCACAGGGTAAGACTTTATATATATTTCTTTTCCTTTTATTATTCGTTATTCTCCCTATTGTCATTTTATAGGGATAATAGTTGTGATTATTTAAAATGTTTGAGCGAAATCTATGTACTGTTTTTATATATTATTTCTTCCTGATTATTAATCAACAGTTAGTAATTAAAATTTAATCTCAAATCAAATATCGCAAAAGTTATTTGCCAAAGGCGCAAATGTATTTGTTTATTGCTTGCAAGTTGTTATAAAATTTTACCCTCTCTAAAACTTCTTTATCTTTCTTAACAATAAACTGAATGTGATAAATTTGTTTTTAATTTTTCCCCCATCAGAAACAGAATTTTAAAACTCTGAATTAACTAATGGAAAAAATATGCTATGCTATATATTAAAAGAACAATTCTCAATAATAAAATGCCAGAGATTAATATTTAATAAAATATATGTAGTTTTTTATTTTAATGTTGTAAAGGAAAATATTAAATTTTTCACTATGTATCCAATAGTTTTGACTTTTTCTTGCTTTTTTCCCCCAATGTACATATATATATATATTGCTATTTTAATATAATTATTTAATTATTTCTGTTATGTACATCTGTAAATAGATAATATTTCAAGATCTGTGTTTAAAAACTGATAAATATAAATGAAAAAAGGTAACTGAAAAATCATATGTATATATTCTCAAATGTATAAACTTGAGATAACTGAAACATTTGTTACTAGAGAGTTGATATTCAAGTTACTTACAATTATTAAAATATGGATAAAGTATTTATTTCATAATCAAAATATATATAAACTGAAAATAAACAAGGAAATAAATCAGGCAGCCTCTAAAAGTATCAAGATTTAACATGTAGTGGTCAGTACTATTACAATGTGAGATTGAAACTCTTTTTGCTTTGATGCAGTAGAGTTGTAAAATACATTTTGATTTAAAAATCAGTTACATAATGAACAATAGATGTAATTGAGAAATAACTAATAAGTTCTAATATTACATACACTGCTCGACATTGAAAGTGCCCCACCCAGAAGGAGTGAGGGGTTAGGGGTGAAATGTAGCACACATATAGCAATACATATTGGCATACCATGATTTAATTTGCAGCCATTTACAACAGTTAGATGAGATAATGAAGTACAATGTGACTGCCTCAGTAGGTGGTTGCACCACTGTGAACAGCAATACAGGCAGCAATATGGCATTGCATGGAGTCATACAGTCGATGGATATGGTCCTGAGGAATTGCACACCAAGCAGCATTGACTTGCTCCCATAATTCATCGAGATTCTGTGCCGTCTGGTGAGAGGATTGCACACATTATCCAATGTAGTCCCACAGATTTTCTATTGGGGATAAATCTGGAGATTGTGCTGTCCAAGGCAATACTTGAACATGTTGCAAACATTGTCTGGAGACTCTAGCAGTATATACACGGGCATTGTCATGCTGGAAAATGGGCTGCTGCATGCCTCCCAGGAACGGTAGCAAAATGGACTGCAGAATCATGCTAACGTTGTGCAGCTGTCAGTGTTCCCTTGATGTGGACAAGAGGTGAGCTGCTGTCATATCCAATAGCACCCCCATACCATTATGCCTGGCTGATGGGCGATGTGCTGGTCGTGAACAAAAGCTGGATCTGTCCTCTCGCTAGGTTGTTGCCATGCATGAACCCATTGATCGTCAGTACCCAGACAGAAATGGTATTCATCACTAAACACAACAGTGTTCCATTCGTGACCCCAGTTCATATGACTTCGCCACCAAGCCAGACAAGTTCTGTAATGGTTTGCAGCCAAAGTAACGGTTGCCTACAGTGCAAGTGTATCTTGTGCAACCTTAGGTTTACTGTTCGTGTTGCTATGGGGATGTCCATGGCTGCTGACACAGCTCATCAAATATCACTTGCAGTGTTCTGTGGGGATGAACGAGTATGTTGAACAATGTGCCTATCAAGCCGTGCTGACATCTGTCGGATGGCACCATTCCTTCTGCGACACATGCTAGAACCTTCATTTCACCACTGTTGCCAACAGCATCCAACAGTTTGTGCATCCTGATGAACATGTGCAGCAACAAGATATGTTCACATAGGCCTATAATTCTTTCTCTCTCAAAAGCATCCGAATGGCGATAAACCTGCTGACGATGTACCAGGCAGGATCCATGACTTCATGGGGTTGGTGCCATATCCTCAGTCTCCCATCAGCGTGATGAAGTTTAAATTGGGATTCATCACTCCAGGCTATCCATTGTGTCCGTACAATGCGGGTCAGATGGCGAAGTCCATGATCATTCAAGGCTGGTTGTCCTTTGCAGTTTGTCCAGGTGCTTGTTTTTTTGCCAGAATTTTCATATTCCTGGAATACTCTTAAAACTGTCATATGATAAAATCTAAGTTCATTGACAATTTCGAAGATCGAGTGTCCTATCTGTCGGGTACCTATGATCTGCCCTCAGTCAAATGCATCTAAATCCCATGCCTTTCCCATTATGCTTCGCACAACAAATGCTTGGGGTCTCTGGTCATATATAGCTGACAGCTATATATGACCAGAGTTTCAGCCTTGCTTGTGCGTAAATGCAGGACTTGCGTCACTGAATTTGGATAACATCTCCTATCCCTAATTCAATGACAGTTCAGTGTATATATAGTTAGTAGAGCTAAACTAACCACAATTGTTGATAAGGCAGTGTAATTGTTGCTAAGCCTGGTGGTTGCTTGAGGGACAGATGTAGCATTGAGGGTTTTGTCTCCTATGATATAGAATACAATGTAAACTGTTGATTTTAATATTTATTAAATATATATGCATTGTGAATAGGAATTATATTTTATGAAAGCAGTTTGAACACAGGACTATTTGCACATTTGTATTTGAGGAACATTTTTAATTATGTTTAGGTTTTTATTTTATGCAACCAACCGAAAATTAGATTCTTACATTAGTGTCACAAACAGCATAATTTGTTGGCCTTATAAACTCGAGAAGGCAAGGGTTGTCTCAGTTATTAGTGTGCTGGGCTCATAATCATAATCCTAAATCTGGGCTCATAATCTGATATTCCCAGGTTTGTATCTCAGCTGTGCCTGCATTGAATTTGATCTAAGCAAAGGCTCCCCAGCACCTGTACTGAGGTTGATCTGGGGGGGAGGGATGACAAGGGGGCTATGGCTTCCCCTGTTGAGAATATTAGTAACCAGAATAGAGCAAAAATATATATTACATGTATTCCCCATATTTTTCAAGACCACTAAAGCAGAAGGAAAAAAATTATACAAGAATGATTTCTGGTTCATTTGGACTCAATCTTGCACAGTCACCATTAAACCCTTTGATATACTTCTTATTGGATCACCAGCTTCTGAATACCTTTCTAGTAGAGTTCTTTGGTGCTGGCAAAGTCAATCAAGCACAACCTGTTCTACATCAGCATCCAACTGGAATTGATATTACTTGAATGCCTTCTTCAGAGACTCCAAAGATGGAAATTGCATGGGGGAGAACTTGTATATAGGCTTCCTCAACCCTCCCCTACCTCAACATAAGCTTGATTGTGTTCATTATGTGTGGTTGTGTATCATCTTGTGTCAGCTCTCCTGAAACGTTTTTTTTAATAATGTGCAATATTTTTGCTGTTATTTCAAAAATAAACATGTCCATATACACCTGGGATAAATCTGCCAGCTTACAATCCTTTCCACCTAAAAACTGTATCACTTATCCTGATCCTGTGTAAATAGATTTATTATTTGATATATTATGTTTCACAAGCATGTATTGGGTCATTTAGCTAATTATTGACTTATCTTTAGCATGACTCAAATGTGGGCTGGGGTTGACTCAATTGGTAGCACACCATGCTCATAATCTGCAGTTCCTGTGTTTGAGTCCCATCTGTACCAGTATTGAGATTTATCTCCACTAACACTAACCTTGCTAACTGTCTAACACCCACCTTGCCCTCAGTCAGAAAGGGGACATTAATAGGCTTGAGAAGGCTGCCATCTCTTAGATGGTGATGTAAAGCAATGGCCCCATGTGCGAGAGAAACTACCATCTGTCTTCTAACAGTGTCCAGTCGATTCCCTTCCTCTAACCATCTCTGAGCCCTCAAGGTCCTAGTGGGCTTGCCATTTAGCCCATTGTGTGCAAAAAAAGGCTCAGACATAAAACAATCAAAGTCCTATCTACCAATTTCATCAGACTGCTTTATATGCCCACAATTGTTATACAGCTCCTCTCATTTTCAGTTATGCAAATGTGAATTTTGCAAGACTTTCCAGTGGTTTTATTGAAAATGATTGCCTCCTGGAAGTATAATAATAAAGAATAATATGAGAACTGTTCAAAAAGTTATAAGGCAGCTGTTATAATACATTTGTATGTTAAATTGGATATTTTTATATAAATGTAAATAACCCAAAATCATCCAGGTAATTGTAATATTTAACACAGGGACAACACACACACACACATATATATATACAACACATATTTAACACAGGGACAACACACATATATATACAACACATATTTAACACATATTTATATATACAATCCTAAAAATCTTTAATGATATTTCACTTATCATTTACAGAAAAATACATATAATTTTTTTTTGAAAAACAGTAGCAAATAATACACACAAGTTAATTGTTTCCACTAATTAGGTTTTCATGATTTATGCATATGGACAGAAATGTGAAACATTTTGTGGTTAGTTCAAAATATGAAATTTGGACTTCATATCAATTATACTTTGAAGGAACTTTTTCAATTTTTCATTATATTTGGAATATCCACAACTGTAATTTTGAGATGAGGTAGTAAAAAAATTAAATAACTTAGGTTCAAGGTATAAGTAGTGTTTATGAAGTTTTTTTTTTACTTTAGGAACCACATTCATTTCACAAAATATATTTATTAATTTTTGGGTGAAACACAGATTCATGTTTGAAAAATGTAAAGCATAAGTTTGGATGTATAAAAGATGTCTTAAAATATATTTAATTCACAGTATTTATCATATATATTTATATTATTTTATGGGATGATTATGCTCTTGATTGTTTTGATTTGCAATCTAAACATAGCTTTAAGTGCAGTTTTATATGTTCCACCATAACATGAAATCCCATAACTGAAGGCAGACTGGATCCAAGGAAAGTACGGAATTCTTAGCTTGTCATTATTCATTATTTTCTAAGTAGTACAACCTGTGTAATATTGTTCTGCTTATTTATGTGAGGTTTCCAACTTACTATAAATATTTACTCCAAGATAATCAATCTCATTGGCATTTTCAGTTGGATTATATTGACAGTCTACCATTTCATTACTACTAAGCCATGAAATTCAATAATGCAGTTATTCTCTTTATTTTTTAGACAATGTAACATATATTTTTGTCTTTGAGTTAATCATAAATGTTCCATTCATTTTGAACCAATCCCCAACAATAGATAAGCCATTATTAGTAATCCTTTTCATCGAGGTAATTCACAGAATGTTACTGCATTTTCATCAGCAAATGTATTTTTGCTTCCATTTATACTCAAAGAACAAAAATTGTAATAAAAATAAGAAAAGCACTGGCCTAAGACTAATCCTTGAGGCACACAATATTTACTAGTCATTTCAGAACTAATTGTGCCATATATTTTTACAGGTTGTGTTCTGTAAATAACTTCTGAACTATTGTACAACAGTGCCTCTGATTTCAATTTGTCTCAGTTTACACAGTAAAATCCTATGTGACACAGTGTCAAGTGTCTGTGTCATAAAACCCCAAACAATGAACTAACCAGTGTCAAGTGCTTTTTGAAAGTCTAAGAAAACAGTGAGTTTTTTTTTTTTGTTGATATTTTTATGAATGAGTTTAGGTTGATATATTTAATTTTAAAGCATCCTTGGCTCCCAAGCCATTTCTAAATCCATACTGATTTGGTGAAAAAAAGTTGTTTTGTAACAAAGTCATTTTTTGACCAGTTTTTCTAAAACATTCCCAAAAACTGAGATTTATAATAATGTAAAATATAATAGTTTTTTTTAACTCGTTTAATACAACATTATAATACTGTATAAAAGCTCAAATGCCTTATGAGCAAGTATCTACAAATCAGCAAATTTTACCACACCTTTTGCTACTTCAGCAATAGTAGTAACTCTTATTTAGAGTTATTAATGTACACTTTGTCTTTTACAAAATAAAAGTTTAGTCTAATAGTAGTCTGAAAGCCCATTACCACAACTATGGCAATCAATGCCAAATAAAAGTTCTTAAGTTTAAAGATGGAAGTCTGAAAGTAAATTCCACAACCATGAAGATCTTTTTTGTTCACTGGTTCACATGATGTAGTTAACAGCTTCATGACACTTGTGATGATCTTTGTATTCGTTTTTGGTTATTTGTTGTCATTTCTGCATATAAGTCCTTTTGAAAGTCAAGTTGTAGCTTGAGCTATGTTGCTTTGTTAGCTATGATACTAGCACTTTTTTTGACACTTTGTTGACATTGTTGTAGCAGAAGCAGTGTCATTGAAGATTAGGTGATTTTCCTCATTACTTGTCTTCAGATATGGTTATCCAATTTTCATGTGATCTACCCTAACTTTCTTCATTGTTAGTGAAATTAGAGACTTGCTCATGCAGCTTAAATACTTTTAATAACATCCAAAAGTTTAAAATCTCCACTGCTTAAAACAGGCAACATGTTTTGTCTCAACAATTGTGCTTAAAACAGGCAACATGTTTTGCCTCAACAATTGTGAGGCTTCTTCTGGCAAAGTTGTTTGTTAGTGTGAGTAAATTTATGAGCTTCTTCCCTAGTGATGTTAATTCTTGTTAGGGCTGTGCTAATTATGGAACAGGTTCCATGCAGCTGTGAAGGGTGTTGATTATGTGTTACATATATGTTCTCTACATAAATTTAATAAACTGTTTTCCAAATAATTCAACTGGATTTTGTTGGAGAGGCTGCTAGCAGTGTGATTGGTAAATTATCAATTTTGAATTGATTATCGGTTATTGTTTGCCCTAACACTAGTCTGAAGACCTACAAGAAACTATATCCTATAGGAAACTATATCCTATTTCCTATAGGTTGGTTGGTTGTTTTACCTCTGAGCGGCACTTTTTTGCACACAATGGGCTAAATGGCCAGGTCACATGGACCCCAAAGACTCAGAGAAGGTTGGGAGGGGGACCCACTGGAACAGCTGTTGGGAGACAGATGGTAGCCTCCCGTCAAGGCCATCCAGCGTGTTCTTTAACGTGCACAGGGTATGGCTCTCCGGCACACGGGGCAATGTCCCATCCGACGGACGGCAGCCTTTCCAAGCCCATCGGTGTCCCCTACTGACCGTGGGCAGGGCGGGGAATTTTGCGGAGATAAATCTGAAACGCTAACCCAGCTGGGACTCGAATGGAACAGACCCAGCTGGAACTGCAGGTTACGAGCCTGGTGCGCTACCGACTGAGCCACCCCCACCCCATTTCCTATAGGTAATCTACCTCTATTAATATATATCTTGTTTTAATGAATAAACTTAATAAAATAAATATAAAACTGATCTCATAAGAAATTATTTGGGCAACTCCATGATATACACCAAGATGCAAATACTTGGAAAAGTATCATCACTGACTGAACAACATAGTCCAAGTTACAACTCTACTTTCAATAGGACTTGTATCGAGAAATGACAGCAAACAACCAAAATACATGAGCCAGCGAACAAAAAAAAGATAATGTTTATGGTAATATGCTTTGAGACTATTATCTTTTTAGAACTTTGATAAAGACTCTTAAAATGTAAATTAATAACTCTAAATTAAAATTACTACTACTGAAGTAGCAAGTGATATAGTAAACTCTGCTGAGTTGTAGATACTTCTCATAAGGCATTTAAGTTCTTCTACAGTATTATTGTGTTGCATTAATTGGGAAAAACTGAGCTTATTAATATTGACCTATAATTAGAAAAAATATTTTAATTTACCTTTTTATATATTGGTACTACAGCTACTTTCTTCACTTCAAGAAAAATTCCCTTTTCAGGAGATAAATTATAAATATGGGTTTAGGGGTTTAACATTATCACACGTACAATTTAAAATATAGTTGTATATACCCCATCAATCCCCCACACCTTCGTTATCTTAAAATTTAAAGATAATATATCATCTTCAGTTATAGGGAGTAAAAACATTGTATTATCATTTGGAGTAATGTGATAAATATTTCTGCTTGAGCATTTAGACTGGATGCTTCTAATGTTTACTGTAAGACTAATAAAGTGCAAGTTAAAAGCATTTGCTAATGCCTTTATCTCCTGATTACAATCACTATTTGATTTGTCCAAAATATTTAGAAGAACTGTACACTTTTTTTTTATTAATATTGATTGAAACCACAAACTGCCACTTTTTTTTTTATTTCTCCATGACAATTAAGAAATTTCTCCTATAATAATTATTTTTAACATTTATAATTTTAATGTTAAGCTTTTTTCTAATGGTTTTAAAATTTGTCTCATGATAAAGATTATATGGATAATTTTTGTCAACTGATGCATTTTATCTCTTAGTTTAATCATATTTTTGACATCAAAAATATGATTAAGATACTTCAATATATCATGTACTTACTGATATCATCAGCAAACAAGCCATTTTTGTTATTTGCCTTCCTTTTACCAGTGTATTGCTTAGAATATTATATTTGTTCCAGCAGCTTATTCAGAAATATTTTGCCAGAAGAGTTAGCATTATGGTAATTTAATTTTGCATTCCCATTTTCCTCTATAAATTCTTTACTATGTTGCCATTTCCCTTCTCTGAGATACTTGTTCCGTTCCAGGTCTTATTATCTTATTAATTTTTTGAATAGCATCCATAACTACTAAAAGTAGTCAAACCCAATATCATTTTCTTTGATAATATATCATGTATTTATTATGTTTTTTTTTTAACCAGGAACATTGTCATTTTATTGAATAATAAAATGAACTCTTTTATATTTTTATATTTCAGGACAAAATTTAGTCATAGTAGAACCAGCAGTGCCAATAGTAATGGAACCACCACCAAAGGTATGAATTGATGAGTTATTAAATTAAAATATATATGTGTGTACAGAATAAAACAGTTGTAATGCTGGGCATTAATTTAGTTTCCTTGCAAGATTGGGTGCCAGTATGAATCTACTTTCATTGCAGCCAAGGTTTTCAGTGATTAACTTCAAACAAACCCTTAGTAAATGAGATACTTAGCAATTGAGACAAAATTGCTGACTATTTTCCATTAAGTAGTAATCACACTAAGCAAAAAGTCACTGTTGACTTTTTACCATCTATAAATCAATAAATATTTTGTAAAAAAAAATTTCGCCACAAAAAAATGTGAATTTTTTTTTCACAAAATATTTATTTTTATTTTCAAGACATTAAAAAGGTAACAGGTAACTCTGTGATTGTTATTGATTGTTTAAATTATTAATAATGCTAATCACGTGAAGTGACTTCATTATTTATTTCCATCTTAGTGCGATTAAAAAGAAATAATTGCCACCTGAGATTATAGATGGTGCCAACTGTAGGTGCTGAAATCACAGGAAGAGTGAAAAGTCATATTAAGTGGAAAAACGACAGAGCTGGTTCAACAGTAGAATACTCTGGCATGTTTCTGGAGAGATATGGGTTCGAATCTCATATGTCAGCGAAATTTTTTTTCCACAAAATATTTATTTTCAATTAGTTAGGCTTTCCCCAAAGTTTTATATCCCCGCTCTGCCCACGGTCAGTAGGGGACACCGATGGGCTTGGAAAGGCCGCCGTCCATCGGATGGGACGTTAAGCCGTGGCCCCGTGTGCGGGAGAGCCATACCCTGTGCACGTTAAAGAACACGCTGGATGGCCTTGACGGGAGGCTACCATCTGTCTCCCAACAGCTGTTCCAGTGGGTCCCCTCCCCCCAACCTTCTCTGAGCCTTCGGGGTACATGCGACCTGGCCATTTAGGCCATGGTGTGCAAAAAAGTGCCGCTCAGAGGTAAAACAACCCAACCCTGAAATTATAGTAGTGAAACTTGAACCTTTTGTATTTAAAATAACAAGAAGTTTTATACTTTTAATTCCAGATTCTTACTCAGTGTCCTTGGGCATTAGTGATTTGACTTTGTAGATAATGACTATTTCCAACATAAGCATAAGAGAGTATAATTTTTTTGTAGTAGCACACAAAACCAATTTCTGTGTAAAAGACCTTTTGCAGCCTTAAACGTTGCAGAAACAATTAATTATTCAATTAATTTGTTCATAAAATTTTTGTCAATTTGCCCATCAAATGTTTTATGCTAATAAATATATATAGAATTTTCTAATCTTCTAGTTTACTATGCTTTTAGAAATTTTGTTCTCCCTAAAGAAAAGATTTATGTTTCATTACATATTGGATAAAATTAACTAATCTTGAAAACTGAAATAAATCCTTCTTATGAATTATTTTGATTGGACTATGTTTATAAAAATTCAATTATGTTTCAGCACAAAATAAAACTACTTTTAACATCAGTTTGATTCATCATTGAACATTTACAAAAATACATTCCACTAAACCATTTTTTAACTCTGTGTGTCGTAGGCTATTGTAAACTTTGAGATAATTACAGTTATTTGGTGGCAAAAATAAAATCTCAATGTTATTTGAAATGAAAAATAGTTTATAGGAATTGCAAATTGAGTAAAATCATAAATGCTTAGGGTGGTTCATTAATATGGCAGAGAGAATCTCTCAGAAAATAAGGAATCTGAATAAGAAATTATTAATTTTAAACACTCAATGTAAATTAAAAGGTTGAAATCATAATAATATTGTTTACCTTATTTTTTATCACAATTGGAAATTTGAATTATGATTTTTAACTAAGTCCACTGATTCATTATCCAAGTCCGGTGCTTGGGATAATGCAACTTTGCTCTATTTTTAGATTTTTTGTGTTTTAAACTGATAATGAGATAATTAAAAGCTTTTTAATTCAGATTTTATTGTACTTTTTTGACACTTGAAAATAAATAACATAAGTTGACTTCTCTTTGAAGCATTCATAGTGAAATGTTAGCTACCCAACTAACATGCACAATTTCATTACTGAAACATGAAAATATGTTGCCATTGGTTGAGATGTTAATCCATAACTCTGTGTGTGACAAAGTCATACCTTGTGTACATTAAAACATTCTGGTGACCTTGACAGAAGGTTTCCAACAAAGGTTCTCATAACACTATCCATTGGGACCCTTTTACCCAGCACTGAGACTATTGTGTTCACAAACATGCCACTCAGAAGTAAAACAGCCCAACTCTGACATAGGGGAAAGTGTAATTATTAAAAATATTATGATAATAAAGTGTTTAAATTTTTATTTGTAGAAGTAATGGAAGTGTTTAAATGTGAATTCATATATATATACCCCCTCAAGCAGCTGTTTGCCACAGAGGTCTGACAGGAGCCTGTCAGTTTATATGCCACAGTAGAAGATCTGAGAGAATGGCAGGACCTCAGCAGAAAAACAACACACACATCCATGCCTTACTCGGGGCTCGAACCCAGGTCCCGTAGATCAGAAACCAAGCGCGCTAACCACTCGGCCACTTGAATTCATATGTGTGATTATATCCTAGTTATTGAAATCACAGCAAATTTCACTCAAACCATTTATATAAAAGTCGTGATGATGGCATTTGTTGTTTTATCAGTTGCTGAAATTCGTGCTAATCAGAAATCATTGCATTTGGTTAAACACACTGATTTGGATAAGATTTTTTTCTGATAGTAGATTGTTGTTTTTATAGGCAACTGTAATTATTCCACAGCAGTAATAATCCAAGTTCATCCTCCATGCTGATGCTTTCAGGTACTAATCTTGAACCATTTATAGATGGAATAACACTAATGATGTGAAAAGAAAAGGGCAACAAAGAATTTCTTTAAGGTTCCTAGTTTTGAAAGTAATTCTTACTTTTGAAAAATGCTGTATATTATAAAGATGCATAACTTTAAAAAAATCCTGAAATAATCTGACAAAATTGGTTTTGCCATGAGTGGGATTCTAATCCACATGTTCTAAATAACATGCCAGGTATGGTAACTACTATACCATTGACGGCTAACATTTTTTTCTACAGCTTTAGCCATCCCATGGCCAAGTGGTGAGCATTAAAGCATGGTTGTATGTGTCGTTTTTTTTTCTGCTGAAGTCCTGCCATCCTCACAGACCTTCTGCTGTGGCATATAAACTGACAGGCTCCTGTCAGACCTCTGTGGCAAGCAGCTGCTTGAGGGAGTATTTATTTTTTATTTATTAATCCGAGTCAAATAAGAAATGCTGGAAAGTTTATAAGTCACACTGGCTTTTATAAAAAAAACTTTAGCTGTTGGTGTGTTGACGTGGGTCCAAAACCTCTCAAGCCAAACCGATTTTTTTTACAGCTTATTATTTCATGAGTTCCATGTCTACAGGACATCATCTATTGCGATACTTTACTATTGAAAAAGAAATATGTTTAATTGGCTTATTATAAACATTATATATTTATTATAAACTTATTATATGATGATGATGATGTTTCAGTGATACAGATTAAGGTAGCACATTAAGAAATTTTAATGTGTTCCCTGTGAATATTTAATTTTTATATACTGTATGTGAGTGATTATAAATGCTGGAAGATTAATGCAAAGATTTGGGAATTAATCGTTTTGCTGTAATAATAAATATAAATGAAATTGCGAAGCCATGTATAAGCTTATAATTATGTATTTATTTCTGGCTAAAGATAAATTTCAATGAGATATAATATTAGCAAATTTTCAAAAAAGTACGATTGTGATAGTGCAACAAAATTACAGTCAAGCACTTGCACAGCAAATTTCTCATAAAGATTAAGTAACAGCATGAAAAATATTCTTGGCAATACTAATGTGAGATATTTCATTTAAACAGGTGAAAAAGAAACATCACAGAAGAAAGAACAAAGGCATTCCTCTACCTCGCTCAGCTTCTAATCCTTCCCTACTACAAAAGAATACCACTTCCTCCACTAGTCTGAAAAGAGAAAATGTCAAAGAAGAGCCTTGTGCAGCTGGAGTACTTTTTAGTCATACAAAACCCAAGTCTCAGATAACTAATTATGAGGAAAAGTATAGCCATGCATGTGAGAACTGTATGAGTGAAAGCGTAGCAACTTGCATTGTTATGGGTTCCCATAAGATATCAGAGAGGGAACGGAGGACACATTCAGCTCCTTTGCAGAATTTAACCAATGGTGTATTAAATAACCAAAATGCCATGCAACCTAAAGACCACGATACTGTGCAAGGAAAGGAAAAGTTTAGTCTGAAAAAGTTACTAAAACTACAAAAACGAGATTCTGTCTAGTCTGACTCTGTCTCAGTTATTTTTTTTTTAATTAGTGTTCACTTGTGTTTTTAAAAACCGTTTCACTTTGTGTTGATTTTAATGTATTGGCACTCAATGCATTTTTCTCCTGTAAAATTTTATCTGTCCTCTGTACATACGAGACTCAAATCTAAACGCCTGTGTTAGCATTAAATTATTCAATTGATGTGAGGAGAGTTTTAATTCTTTATGAAATATTGTTTAAACAATTAAAAAAAAAATAGCAATACAAAAATGTTAAATTTTACGAGTGCACTATTTAGGAGTGCTAATAACAAACGTAACACTAGGTGCCTGGGTTGGGGGTGGCTCAGTCGATGGAGTTCCAGGATCATAATCATCATTTACCAGGTTTGAGTCCCAGCTGGGTCAGCCTTGAGATTTATTTCTGCAAAACTCCCTGTCCTGCCCATGGTCAGTAGGGGACACCGATGGGCTGGAAAGGCCGCCATCAATCCGTCAGATGGGACATCAAGCCATGGCCTCGTGCGAGAAAGCCATACCCTGTGCACGTTAAAAAACATGCTAGATGGCTTTGATGGGAGGCTATCATCTGTCTCCCAAAAGCCGTTCCAGTGGGTCCCCTCCCCCAACCTTCTCTGAACCTTTGGAGTTCTTGTGACCTGGCCATTTAGCCCATTGTGTGCAAAAAAAGTGCCACTCAGAGGTAACAACCCAGCCCACTAGGTACCCCTTTTTACTTTTAGATTATTTCCCTTTAGCATTAAGTTGCATTGGGGGCGGGGGTGGCTCAGTCGGTAGCGCGTCAGGCTCGTAATCTGTAGTTCCCAGGTTCGAGTCCCAGCTGGGTCAGCGTTGAGATTTATCTCCACAAAATTCCCCGCCCTGCCCACGGTCAGTGGGGGACACCGATGGGTTTGGAAAGGCCGCCGTCCATCGGATGGGACGTTAAGCCGTGGCCCTGTGTGGGAGAGCCATACCCTGTGCACGCTAAAGAACACGCTGGATGGCCTTGACGGGAGGCTACCATCTGTCTCCCAACAGCTGTTCCAGTGGGTCCCCTTCCCCAACCTCTGAGGGGCGGGGGTGGCTCAGTCGGTAGCGCGCCAGGCTCGTAATCTGTAGTTCCCAGGTTCGAGTCCCAGCTGGGTCAGCGTTGAGATTTATCTCCGCAAAATTCCCCGCCCTGCCCACGGTCAGTAGGGGACACCGATGGGCTTGGAAAGGCCGCCGTCCGTCGGATGGGACGTTAAGCCGTGGCCCCGTGTGTGGGAGAGCCATACCCTGTGCACGTTAAAGAACACGCTGGATGGCCTTGACGGGAGGCTACCATCTGTCTCCCAACAGCTGTTCCAGTGGGTCCCCTCCCCCAACCTTCTCTGAGCCTTCGGGGTCTATGTGACCTGGCCATTTAGCCCATGGTGTGCAAAAAAGTGCCGCTCAGAGGTAAACAACCCAACCAACCTTCTCTGAGCCTTCGGGGGTCCATGTGACCTGGCCATTTAGCCCATGGTGTGCAAAAATGTGCCACTCAGAGGTAAAACAACACAACCCATTAAGTTGCATTAATATAGCATGATATTAATAGAGATTCCATCAGTTATACACCAGGCTTTATTACCTGATATTCTCAGGGCTGAGCCCACTGTCCCTTTTATGAAGCCTTCTCCATCAAGGCTCTTGGTGCAAAGGACTCTAATGAGCATAAAAAGGTTTCCGTCTATCAGACTGGACATTAATTATTGTCCCTTGTTACAGGACAACTTTGTGTGCATTAAAAAACACACTAGGTTGTCTTGGCAGGAAGCTTTCTTCTGTTTCCTAACAGCTGTTCAATAGATCTCCCCCCATCCCAAATCTGAACCTTTTTAACTGGCTATTTAGCCTACTGTGTGCAAAAGGGAGTTAAGGCTCGGGGATAAAATAATCCAGCAGCAACCACTTAAATATTTTTTTTCCATAAAAATAGCCTTAATATTTATCTATATATTTTACTGTGTAAATTCTGCTATTGACTATA
This sequence comes from Ryuthela nishihirai, assembly GCA_038380435.1. NCBI lineage: Eukaryota > Metazoa > Arthropoda > Arachnida > Araneae > Heptathelidae > Ryuthela > Ryuthela nishihirai. Next base: position 65,257,802 of record JAWZYU010000002.1, read on the forward strand.
ACTTATAATTATTGTAAATTCTGCTATTGACTATAACTTAATTTTTAAGATTCTTAAAATATGTAATAAATATATCAATATTTAGTGGTAAAGGTAAACTTTCACCAGTATCCATTGTTAGCCTTTTTCATAGCCCAACATCACCTCCAAACACGACCTTTATAAAGGTTATAAGCAGTGGCATAGCAAGCTGACACTGGTCCCTGCTGTGAGACTACTGAGCCCTCAACCCCTAAAAATGCTTTTTTTTTAATTAAGAATATGAAAAGGTTTCAGACCCTTTTTCTTTTCTCGACTGGCTGCCAAAGCCACCTATAATAAGTAATAAACCTTTTAAAACAAAAAAAACAACACAGTCTTGTCTCAGCTGAGCCATGGTAATTATGCCATTAGTTATAAAACATCCATTCTGTTTGCTTTCATGTTGTTTGTTTTCTGATAAATGGCTGTTGCTTCTGCCATTACAGTACAGCTTTCATACTACACTGAAGTGCTACTGAATTAGGGATGGCAACCTAGTAACGTGTTGGACTCCCTCTGGCCTTGATAATGGCTGCCACATGACGAGGCAAGGACTTCGCAAGCTTGTGTAAATGTTCCAAGGGTATGGTGACCCATGCATCCTCCAGAGCTGTCCACAATTCTCTTGAGGTCGTCGCTGATGGGACACGGGCCCGAACACTGCTCGATGGTTTCCCAAAGATTTTCGATGGGATTTAAATCTGGGCTTCTAGGTGGCCAATTCATTATTTCAAAGTCAGCAGAATGCTCCTGCAGCCATGCAGTTGCCAACCTGGACATGTGAGATGAACAGTTGTCTTGCTGGTAGACACCATCTCCATTGGGATGCATGATGACTATAAATGGGGGGTGTAAATGGTCAGCCATCAGTTCTACGTACCAGGATGCATTGAGAATCGTCGGTACACGTACCAAAGGTCCCACAGACGTTCAACTGAAGACACCCCCAGGCAAACGCCACCAACTTGTACTGTTCTGACCTGATCATGGGATTGGTGCCATACCCTCAGTCTCCCATTGCCATGATGAAGTTTAAATCGGGATTCATCACTCCAGGCTATCCGTTGCCAATTTTCGATGGTCCAGTTTCGATGTTCTTTAGCCCAGGCAAGGTGTTGAGCCTGGTGTCGTGCCATTAGAAGTGGGACTCTCGTAGGTCAACGGCTCCCGAAGCCGAGATGAAGTGAGTGTTGTATGGTCCATGCACTAACTTCTCAGCTGGAACCCGCATTCATATGGGAGGTGATTTCAGATAATGTCTGGCCCTTATCGGTCCGTATATTATGGGTCAGCGAAGCCTACGATCATTCGAGGCTGGTTGTCCTTTGCAGTTTGTCCAGGTGCTTGTTTTTGCCGGAATTTTCATATTTCCCGAATCTTATTCAAACTGTTATATGAGAAAGTCCAAGTTTGTTGACAATTTCGGAGATCGAGTGTCCCATCCGTCAGGCACCTACGATCTGCCCTCTGTCAAACGCATCTAAATCCTGTGCCTTTCCCATTATGCTTCTCACAACGAATGCTTGGGGAAGCCAAAGCTGACAGCTATATATGACCAGAGTTTCAGCCACACATGCACGTAAATGCGGGACTTGCGTACTGAATTTGGATAATGTCTCCTATCCCTAATTCAATGGCACTTCAGTGTATAATGGTTTCAGTGATAACCCGACCTTAGGAGCTTTCCCAACGAATTTGAACAGACAGTACTAGGTTAAGGGCGAAGTCTCTAACAGAAACAGTGCAGGATTGGGAAAAAATACTGACATTCCCATAGATATAGTAAAGGGGAACTAGATAGTGCATTGGCAATGGGGTGGGGGTGGCTCAGTCGGTAGTGCGCCAGGCTCGTAATCTGTAGTTCCCAGGTTCGGGTCCCAGTTGGGTCAGTGTTGAGATTTATCTCTGCAAGATTCCCCGCCCTGCCCACGGTCAGTAGGGGACACCGATGGGCTTGGAAAGGCCGCCGTCTGTCGGATGGGACGTTAAGTTGTGGCCTCATGTTTGGGAGAGCCATACCCTGTGCACGTTAAAGAACACGCTGGATGGTCTTGACGGGAGGCTACCATCTGTCTCCCAACAGCTGTTCCAGTGGGTCCCCTCCCCCAACCTTCTCTGAGCCTTCGAAGACCATGTGACCTGGCCATTTAGCCCATAGTGTGCAAAAAAGTGCCGCTCAGAGGTAAAACAACCCAATGCATTGGCAACACAACCATTACCCCAGCTTCCCTTGCTAGAGACCACCATTATGGCGATAAAAAGCTTAGTGCTGCAAGTGATTCTCATCGTAATGAACTTATTTTAAAATGATTAAATTGCGTTTTTATTGTATTGAACTTGTTTGAAATTTATGATATTGTGCTGAAGATATCCTATGTTACATTGATTTGGATGAATCTAAAACAGATACCTTTGTTTCCCTCTTTTAATTGCATTATATTTCAAGGGCGGGGGTGGCTCGGTCGATTGCGTGCCAGGCTCTTAATCTGTAGTTCCCAGATTTGAGTCCCAGCTGGGTCAGCGTTGAGATTTATCTCAAATTTCCCCATCCTGCTCATGGTCAGTAGGGGACACCGATGGGCTTGGAAAGGCCCCCGTCCGTTGGATGGGGGTGTCCATCGGACTTTAAGTCATTGTCCCGTGTGCGGGAGAGCCTGTGCACGTTAAAGAACACAGTGGATGGATTTGACGAGAGGCTACCAACTGTCTCCCAACAGTGGGTCCCTTCCCCCAACCTTCTCTGAGCGTTCAGGGTCCATGTGACCTGGCCATTTGGCCCATGGTGTGAAAAAAAAGTGCCGCTCAGAGGTAAAACAACCTAAACAACGTTATATTTCAACTTTGGCAGCAACAGATAGCTGTTTCATGTTTCTGGCAAAGGCAAACTTTTGATTCATTAATAACAGATCCTCAACACTAATAGCTTACCATGTTAACAAGGTGTTCATCAAATGACAGAGAATACAAGTCATAATATCCTAGCAGTGCCATCTGTTGGCGGAGGGCCGTGAACAGCCAAAAAAAAAACCCAAAACAAATGATAAATTTTCTTTTCATGAAAGAATTGTAGAAAAATTATTTTTACGAGCTATTTCCCTAAAACAAAGCACTAAATACGCGATTTGAAGTAATGAAAAACGGTTGAATTATCACAATAAAAAGAATATTCAACTCCAAAAACGTTCCTTCAATGCCTAAAAAAAATTGCATTGCTGGCCGTGAAGACATAGCAAAATGAAAACATGTCTAATCAAACATTTAATTGCAAACACTTATTTCTAAAAGTTAAATTTTGATTCTGCACATAAAACCAGCTAAAATAATAGCAACTAATGCAATAATCAATTCGGTGAGAACTATTTTAAAAAGCGCATAATGCTAAACAACGAACTGCCGTTCCAGAATTAAAAAAAATGCTATATAGTAATTTTATCTGAATTAACCATATTAATCTGAGCATACCATTAAACAACGAACCGCTCTTTTGCACTTTCCAATCGTTCATGTCTAAAAAACAAATCGTTAAACAATATTTGTCTCGTCTGCAGTTATAAAGAACCCAAAAATTAAATAACTCCATCAGAGACAACCAAAAAAAAGCAAAAATTTTAATATTTCCACCAGGGACAACAAGCTTAAAAAACGCAAATATCGTAAACAATTCACTGTCCATTCGCATTATATAAAAAAAGCCCCCAGAAGTAAATACACTGAAGAGCCAAAACACTATGACCACCTGCCTTAATACTCCACGTGCCACCAAAACGGCTATTACCCATCAAGACATTTGTGATATCTGGTACCAACACATTACTACCAGATCCTTTAACTCATAAGTTATGTGGTTGAGCTGCCACAGATCAGGGTGGGGGGTGGCTCAGTCGGTAGTGCACCAGGCTCATAATCTGTAGTTCCCAGGTTCGAGTCCCAGTTGGGTCAGCATTGAGATTTATCTCCGCAAAATTCCCCCTCCCTGCCCACGGTCAGTAGGGGACACAAATGAGCTTGGAAAGACCGCCGTCTGTCGGATGAGACGTTAAGCCGTGGCTCCATGTGCAGAAGATCCCTGTGCACATTAAAGAACACGCTGGATAGCATTGACGGGAGGCTACCATCTGTCCCCCAACAGCTGTTCCAGTGGGTCCCCTCCCCCAACCTTCTCAGAGTCCTTGGGGTCCATGTGACCTGGCCATTTAGCCCATGGTGTGCAAAAAAGTGCCGCTCAGAGGTAAAACAACCCAACCCTTGTGGCCTCGCCATTTATCCCATTGTGTGCAAAAAAAGTGCCGCTCAGAGGTAAAACAACCAAACCCTTGTGGCCTAGCCATTTATCCCATTGTGTGCAAAAAAAAGTGCCGGTCACAGGTAAAACAACCCAACCCTTGTGGCCTAGCCATTTATTCCATTGTGTGCAAAAAAGTGCCACTCAGAGGTAAAACAACCCAACCCTTGTGGCTTAGCCATTTATCCCATTGTATGCAAAAAAAAGTGCCGCTCACAGGTAAAACAACCCAACCCTTGTGGCCTAGCCATTTATCCCGTTGTGTGCAAAAAAGTGCCACTCAGAGGTAAAACAACCCAACTCTTGTGGCCTGGCCATTTATCCCATTGTTTGCAAAAAAAAAGTGTCGCTCACAGGTAAAACAACCCAACCCTTGTGGCGTAGCCATTTATCCTATTGTGTGCAAAAAAGTGCCACTCAGAGGTAAAACAACCCAACCCTTGTGGCCTAGCCATTTATCCCATTTGTGTGCAAAAAAAAGTGCCGCTCACAGGTAAAACAACCCAACCCTTGTGGCCTAGCCATTTATCCCATTGTGTGCAAAAAAGTGCCACTCAGAGGTAAAACAACCCAACCCTTGTGGCCTAGCCATTTATCCCATTGTGTGCAAAAAAAGTGCCGCTCACAGGTAAAACAACCCAACCCTTGTGGCCTAGCCATTTATCCCATTGTGTGCAAAAAAGTGCCGCTCACAGGTAAAACAATCCAACTCTTGTGGCCTGGTCATTTATCCCATTGTGTGCAAAAAAAGTGCCGCTCAAAGGTAAAACAATCCAACTCTTGTGGCCTGGTCATTTATCCCATTGTGTGCAAAAAAAGTGCCGCTCACAGGTAAAACAACCCAACTCTTGTGGCCTGGTCATTTATCCCATTGTGTGCAAAAAAAGTGCCGCTCAAAGGTAAAACAACCCAACCCTTGTGGCCTGGCCATTTATCCTATTATGTGCAAAAAAGTGCCACTCAGAGGTAAAACAACCCAACCCTTGTGGCCTAGCCATTTATCCCATTTGTGTGCAAAAAAAGTGCCGCTCACAGGTAAAACAACCCAACCCTTGTGGCCTAGCCATTTATCCCATTGTGTGCAAAAAAGTGCCACTCAGAGGTAAAACAACCCAACCCTTGTGGCCTAGCCATTTATCCCATTGTGTGCAAAAAAGTGCCGCTCACAGGTAAAACAACCCAACCCTTGTGGCCTAGCCATTTATCCCATTGTGTGCAAAAAAAAGTGCCGCTCACAGGTAAAACAATCCAACTCTTGTGGCCTGGTCATTTATCCCATTGTGTGCAAAAAAAGTGCCGCTCAAAGGTAAAACAACCCAACCCTTGTGGCCTGGCCATTTATCCTATTATGTGCAAAAAAGTGCCACTCAGAGGTAAAACAACCCAACCCTTGTGGCCTAGCCATTTATCCCATTTGTGTGCAAAAAAAGTGCCGCTCACAGGTAAAACAACCCAACCCTTGTGGCCTAGCCATTTATCCCATTGTGTGCAAAAAAGTGCCACTCAGAGGTAAAACAACCCAACCCTTGTGGCCTAGCCATTTATCCCATTGTGTGCAAAAAAAGCCGCTCACAGGTAAAACAACCCAACCCTTGTGGCCTGGCCATTTAGCCCATTGCGTGCAAAAAAAGTGCCGCTCAGAGGTAAAACAACCAAACCCTTGTGGCCTAGCCATTTATCCCATTGTGTGCAAAAAAAGTGCCGCTCACAGGTAAAACAACCCAACTCTTGTGGCCTGGCCATTTATCCCATTGTGTGCAAAAAAAGTGCCGCTCTGAGGTAAAACAACCCAACCCTTGTGGCCTGGCCATTTATTCAATTTTGTGCAAAAAAGTGCCGCTCAGAGGTAAAACAACCCAACCCTTGTGGCCTGCCATTTATCCCATTGTGTGCAAAAATGTGCCGCTCAGAGGTAAAACAACCCAACCCTTGTGGCCTGCCATTTATCCCATTGTGTGCAAAAAAGTACTGCTCAGAGGTAAAACAACCCATGGCCCCGTATAGGAGACAGCCGTATGCTGTGCACTTTAAAGAACACGTTTTGTGGCCATGACGTTAGGCTACCATGTCTCCTAACAGATGCCCAGTGGATCCTCCCCCCCCAACCTTCTCGGGTTCCTTGTAATCTGGACATTTAACACACTGTGTGCAAAAAAGTGCCTCTCAGAGGTAAAACATTGGAAACAACCATTTGAATCTTAGATTTTCGCTCACTGGGGAAAAGCGATCTTTCTCACGTCCTTAGGAAATCATCGTAGGTTCAGTGGTCTCAGAAAATTAGACTTGTTCACTTTCGAACCAAAGTTAAATTACAGGTTCCACTTGTTTAAGTGGGGCGGGGTCTCAGTCGGTAGCGCGCCAGGCTCGTAATCTGCAGTTCCCAGATTCAAGTCCCAGCTGGGTCAGCGTTGAGATTTATCTCCGCAAAATTCCCCGCCCTGCCCACGGTCAGTAGGGGACACCGATGGGCTTGGAAAGGCCGCCGTCCGTCGGATGGGACGTTAAGCTGTGTCTCCGTGTATGGGAGAGCCATACGCTGTGCACGTTAACAACACGATGGATGGCCTTGAGGGGAGGCTACCATCTGTCTCCCAACAGCTGTTCCAGTGGGTTCCCTCTCCCAACCTTCTCTAAGCCTTCGGAGTCTTGTAACTTGGCCATTTAGCTGATTGTCTGCAAAAGAGCGTGGGGCGGGGATGGCTCAGTCGGTAGCGCGCCAAGCTTGTAATCTGTAGTTCCCAGGTTCGAGTCCAGCTGGGTCAGCATTGAGATTTATCTCCGCAAAATTCCCCGCCCTGCCCACGGTCAGTAGGAGACACCGATGGGCTTGGAAAGGCCGCCGTCCGTCGGATGGGACGTTAAGCCGTGGCCCCGTGTGCAGGAGAGCCATACCCTGTGCACGTTAAAGAACATGCTGGATGGCCTTGACGGGAGGCTACCATCTGTCTCCCAACAGCTGTTCCAGTGGGTCCCCTCCCCCAACCTTCTCTGAGCCTTCGGGGTCCATGTGACCTGGCCATTTAGCCCATGATGTGCAAAAAAGTGCCGCTCAGAGGTAAAACAACCCAACGCAAAAGAGTGCCATTCAGAGGTAAAATAACCGAACTATTCCAAGCTTGTAGTCTCGTTTCCAAAGTGCTGTCAGTGGCGTCAGCCCCAAATAATGCATTGAGCGCTGACACTCCCTTCAAGGAGCTGACCTATTTGCCATGTTTGTTCCCACTGGTCACATGACTTAATGTTTAGTCAGAGGTGTCTCATCCAGTGGTACAGCTGCACCAAGGCCCCGAGTTTAGGTCGGCTCAAAAAAAGGAACAGGAAAGTTTACCTGTTTTTAAAAAATTAAAAGCAGTGATAGCAAACATCTTTTTGTCAACTTTCAGAGTAGGGGAAACATCGCAAAAGTAAAAGGGTTAGTTTTACATTTCTATCGTACAAAAGAAGTAGCAAAGTATTTATTAAGCTGCACAGTTGATACCAGAAAAAAAAAAGGTTTTAAGAAAAAGACAAGCAGATATTTTTCTCACAGTTTTCTCCTAGAAATGCTATCAGAAATTTTGCAATGAATAGATGCCGTCTCTAAATTTCTGCGATCTCCAAATGTTGACCTTTCAAAATCCTCCCCGTTGCTACACACTGCATCAGAAGGCTTGTAGGAATCGAGGAACAATTTAAAGTACGCAAAAGATGGCATTAATGTGGGGCGTACAACCAAGATTCGTGCCTAAAATCAAACATATGGATTGTGAGCTACACTATGTGATCAAAAGTATCCTAACACTCCTTCTGAGTAACGTGGCCCAAACAGGTGTAAAAGGATGCACGTGGCAAACTTCATAGACATGCATCAACAGGAGAATGGGCCATACAGCAGAGCTCAGTGAATTTAAACGTGGCACAGTCATAGGATGGCACCTTAGCAATAAGTCCGGACATTTCGGCCCTGCTGAAGCTGCCCCGATCAACTTAAGTGATGCTATTCTGAAGTGGAAATGTCTAGGAGCAACAACAGTGCAATAATAACTTGACAGACCATGTAAAATGCAGAGCGGGACTGCCTAGTGCTGAAGCACGTGGTGGAACAGAATCGCTTGTCCTTGATTGCAACACTCATCGCCGAGTTCCAGAATACCTCTGGAAAAAACACCAGCACTGCAACAGTTTCTCATGAGCTGCAGGGTTGGGTTGGGTTGTTTTATCTCTGAGCGCACTTTTTTGCACACCATGGGCTAAATGGCCAGGTCACATGGACCCTGAAGCTCAGAGAAGGTTGGGGGAGGGGACCCACTGGAACAGCTGTCGGAAAACAGATGGTAGCCTCCCGTCAAGGCCATACAGTGTGTTCTTTAACGTGCACAGGGTATGGCTCTCCCACACACGGGGCCACGGCTTAACGTCCCATCCGACGGATGGCAGCCTTTCCAAGCCCATTGGTGTCCCCTACTGACCGTGGGCAGGGCAGGGAATTTTTGCGGAGATAAATCTCAACGCTGACCCATCTGGGACTCGAACCTGGAAACTACAGATTTACAAGCCTGGGAACTACCGACTGAGCCACCCCCGCCCTCACGAACTGCAGGAAATGGGTATCTTCCTGACTCTGTTGTGCCAAAAGTTTGGTGGAGGAGACTGCATGCTCTGGGGTTGTTTTTCATGTTTCATACTGGGCCCCCTAGTTCCAGTGAATGGAGCATTCTGTGCTCCCAATTTTATGGCAACAGTCAAGGCCACCTAGAAGACAAGGCCATGGCAGCGATACTGTGACGTAAAGGACAGCGAGGGAACAGGCAAATGAGGTATCTCCATTAAAGCCAACGCAGCAAACAAGCTTTAATACAGCGCAGTTCATTCACCTGTTCTCCCTCCGTCTGTGACGTCACAGTATCGCTGTCATGGTCTTGTCTTCTAGGTGGCCTTGCAACAGTTCGGTGAAGACCTTTTCCTGTACAAACATGACAACATATCAAATCTACAAAGCAAGGATCATGCAGGAATGGTTTGATGATATGGGTGTGGAAGAACTTGACTGGCCTGCACAGAGCCCTGATTTTAACCCCATGGACACCTTTGAGATGAATTGGAATGCCAGCTGCAAACCAGTCAAAACCACCCGACATCAGTGACACTTGTGGCAGAATAGCAGGCAATTCCCCCAGCAACGTTCCAAAATCTAGTGAAAAAGCTTTCACTGCAGAGTGGAGGCTGTGACAGCAGCAAAGGGTGGACCAAAACGATATGAATTCCTTTTCTATTACAGGGAGATTGTGAATGAGCGAGTGTCAGAACCATTATGGGACTAAAAAATTTTAAAAGTTTAAATGAGATCGCCGACAGCTTCGTCGCCTTGCATCCAAAAATTTTATTATTAGTAACTGATTGTAAGGAAGCATCAGAGCTTCCCAACAGAGAATATAAATCCGACTTAGCGTCTTAATTTAATTTGGTGCTCAACTTCTATCATTTAGGACTAATTTGAAACCGGAAATGCCAAAAATTTCTCCATAAGTGGGTAATTTGATTACTCGGAACTGTTCTTTTGTTTTAGCATTTCCAGATGTATATAGGACTTTCTTGCTTTTTTAAAGCTACTGGTAACTGTAGCAGCACCGGAACGCTCATTTTCGAAATTAAGATTGATAAAAAATTACCTCGGAAGTAAAATGACAGGTTATCGAGCCTTGCTTGGAAAGGCCGCCGCCCGTTGGATGGGACGTTAAGCCGTGGTCCCGTGTGTGGGAGAGCCATACCCTGTGAACGTTAAAGAACACGCTGGATGGCCTTGACGGGAGGCTACCATCTGTCTCCCAACAGCTGTTCCAGTGGGTCCCCTCCCCCAACCTTCTCTGAGCCTTCGGGGTCCATGTGACCTGGCCATTTAGCCCATGGTGTGCAAAAAAAGTGCCACTCAGAGGTAAAACAACCCAACACGAGCTTTGCTTTTCTATCTATAGAAAACGATCCCGAAAAACGTTTACAAAAAGTGAAAGTAAGAGAAGTCAGAATCTAGGCTCGGATAATAAAATTAAATATATTTCGTTAAAATTACTTTCATTTCTAAGTAATTAATGTAAATTTTCCAACAGTTTTCCTTAAAAAAAAAATGTTATGGATTACCATAGGGTGCCTTCTGTAAAATGTTAGGGAGCTGTAACATTGCGATTGTATGCAAGGACCAGTATAGAATATTGCTTGGGATAGGAGGTACTTATTATTTCCTTCTGCAGAATTATCATGAAATTGAAGAGTGACTTTTTGAAAGCTAGAATGCGATTGCTGGCATCAATTAAGTGTTGGAAATTCTTAACTGGTATATTTGTCGTGAATATTCCATTCAGATTTCCAGCAAAAATTCTCTGGAATATTTTGTTAGCAGGAAACGCAGATGTTCATTCACAGTTATCTTTGTTTGATAAGTTAGTAAACATTTCCAAACAAGTTTTATTATGTACCTAAAGTATTAATCTGTATTATCTCTATATACAGGGCGATTCAAAAGGTCTTAGACAAACTGTAAAGGTAGGTCAGGAATACAAAAACAAACCATTTTCACATAGGAACACATAGCTGCAAACACCACCCGATTGTGCTAGAGAGCGTTATTTGCCAGCAATTGAGTTGGGCAGCGCGAGTCATCATCATTCGAGTCGATGTTCCGGGAGTAGGATGCATCGTTACAGTAATACTGAGAGAGCAGATATGCACTTAGCTGATGGGGCACCGAATGGAAACGGGTGAGCCGCGGTGCGATTGTATCATGAACGGTTCCCAAACAGACGTGTGACCCATCATCAAATGTTTGCACCACAGATTCTGTGAAACTGGATCTTTCGAAGTAAATAGTCATTGTGGTCGGGACCAAACGACGTGCACACCTGTCGTGGAAGAAGCGGTCTTACATGAAATTGAATGCAATCCAAGTACACGAGCTATTTCGCATCACATTCGTGTACCTCAACTCAGCGTGTGGCGAGTATTACTCGAGGAGTTGTTACACCCTTTTCACATGCAACAGGTCCAGTCATTGGAAAGGAGATGACCACCCGCATCTGGAATTCGCACGTTGGTTTTTGCAAAAATGTGTCGCATAGCCGGAATTTCCAGCGTTGGCTCTCTTGACTGATGAAGCTACCTTATCACGTGAGGGTGTTGTTAATATTCATAATTTGCATATGTGGGCACATGACAACCCACGAGCTACATGCCCCCGTACTGTGCAACACTGGTTCACCATAAATGTTTGGGTGAGCATTGTTGGAGACTGTTTGCTTGGGCCATACCTTCTTCCATCACGACTAGACGGGCATAGTTATCGGATATTCCTGGAAGTATTGCCAGAATTACTGCATGATGTTCCTATATCTGTGTGCCGACGCATGTGGTTTCAGCATGATGGGCACCGCGCATTTCACCTTGGTTGTGCGCGAGTATCTCAACAGCACCTTTCCTGCACGATGGATTGGCCGGGCGGACCTTTGCTTGGCCAAGATCACCCGACTTGTCCCCCATCGATTTATTCCTCTGGGGTTACTTCAAAGGCCCACGTAGCCTCTGACCTCATCGCAAGTCGTTGAGGCAGCAGCACGTGTCTGTGAGATTTTTGAACACGTTCGCCGATCCATGTGACGTTGCAAGGCATATATTGCTGTGGATGGAAAGAACTTTGAGCACTTCCTCTGAAATTGTAATCATGATGTTTAATAAACGTGTTATACCTTACTTGTATTCCTTAATTTTTGACTCTTCCTGTACTTCTAGCACACTCGGGTGGCGTTTGCGGCTACATGTTCCTATGTAAAAATGGTTTGTTTTTGTATTACTGCCCGACCTTTACAGTTTGTCTAAGATCTTTTGAATCACCTGTATACATACGTAGAGAAAGATGGAGAAGATCCACGTCGAGAAACGTTGCACCAGGGCCCAAGCTGATTACATACGTCCCTGATTGTAGTTAATGCAGCAGCTACATATGCCATTTTTTTCAATCATTAGTATATAACATTTTTTTATTGGAAACTATTAAGCTATGGATTGCTTCAACAGCTAATGAATCAATTACACTGTAGTAAATACACAGATTACCTGTTAAAGTAGATCTAACTTAATCACTAATAAGTAATAACTATTTACCGCAGCATTCCTTAAGGTAATAAAGTGGTAGAATAAGCACTTTTTAAGAGAATAAAATGGAAAAGTTATGTTAAAGTTGTCTGGAAGATTTTAGTGTCTGATGCGTGATTTAACAGGTAGAGCGTTCTGGCATGTATCTAGAGCAGTGGTTCTCAACCTTTTATGCTTCCTGCCCCTGGAAATGCGTAGGTAACTGGCGTAACCCTTGTATAGATAGATAAAACTATAGTTATAATATAACAATGGGAATAAAATAAAACATATATATTGTTACGACAGAAGGAATCTGACAACCAAAAGCAAAAAGTTTCAGCCAACGAATAAGAACGTTGGGAGAATTTGGAGAAGAAGAGTGGAGCGTTAACGGTTTTGTATTGTAACGGTCGTTGTGTATTGTAACGGTCGTTGTGTATTGTAACGGTCGGTGAGTTCGAAAATGGACGGTGAGCTGTTCTGAGACAGTGCGCGTAAGTATCAAGAAGTAACTTGATGTGTTGTGTATACGCGGAAGGATAAAAGTGGGATCTTTTATCGTTAAGTATCAAGAAGTAACTTGATGTGTTGTGTATACGCGGAAGTATAAAAGTGGGAACTTTTATGGCTAACTTCGAATGTCTACACGGACTGTCTTTTTGTTCGGCTAGTGTGTGAAAAGTTATTAGCACAGGACGAGAATTGGTTTACGAGTGAAGATCTTCGGGTGACCTGGTAAATCAAGTAAAAGGTAGTATTTAGTAAAATACACAGAGCTGATATTGTGTGCTTTACGCAGGAAGATTGATGACTTGTGCATGTTAATAGTTGATTTGTTAATAAGATACTTCATCCATATTTCCTTTGTAACAATTTACCTTGTATTGAATTTGGTTTTGAAATATAGCTTTTAATACTCACGCTCAGCGGCTATCCATTTTTGTGATCCGCAACATTTGGTGTCAGGAGTGGGATTAATTAATTGAATGCCGTTAACTAGAAGTATGGATGAATTAGTAAAGTTGATAAATAGCTTCAAAGCCGATATGACTACGCTGATGACTGATATGAAAGCCGATATGGCTACACAGATGAATGACATTAAAAGTCAAAATAATGACTTGAAAGCCGATATGGCTAACAAAATAGGTGACCTTGCCGCACAAAAAAACTGAGATTAAAGGTGATATAGCCGCCCAAAGCGATAAAATAGGTGACTTGAAAGCCGAAATGGCCGCACGAAATAATGAGTTGAGGAATAAAAGAGGTGATCTGGCCGCACAAAATACTGAGATTAAAGGTGATATAGCTGCCCAAAGCGATAAAATAGGTGATTTGAAAGCCGAAATGGCCGCACAAAATAATGAGTTGAGAACGGAGATAGTTTCTCAAAAAGATGATTTGAAAGCCGAAATAGCCGCACAAAATACTGAGATGAGAGCTGAAGTGGCTTCTCGAGTTGGTAAGATTATTGATCACTTCAAGGATCATAAAACCGAACTCAATAGACAATGCAATAGTTTAAATGTTGAATTTGTCAGTGAAAAAGATGATCTTGATAGTGTTAAGTTAGATTGCAAACATGGAAAAGAAAAAGAGAAAGGCAACGCATATAAAAATGTGGATCTGCTACTGGAAATCAAGAATCGTAGAGATAGCGCAGATAATGCCTTTGACCACGCAACTACTGGTGATGCATGGCAGAGTGTCTATGTCGCTGGTGACATGTCTAGGAACTGTGAAGAACAATCACACAGATCAGAGAGCTGTGAGACTATACAGTACGCTTTGCACTTCAAAATACCTAGGTATACAAGTCTGGCACGATCTGAAGAGAGATCCACACGAAAGGTATTCTATTCCTCGCCGTCAGCAAAATGCGTCATGGACAATTATCGCAAAGGCAGAGTAACGAGTGGTAATGAGGGGGAACGAAACAGAGTTTACGTTTCGCAGAGTGGTCCGAGTAAAGAAGAGGCGTCCATTCATCATAGATACAAAGTGCCATTCGACGTTACTGGCGAAGTCGGAGAGATTTTTCCGAAACATATAGCCACACTCGAATCGTTTATAGAAAGTGGGGATTTAAGAAAGAAGAATTCCGAAGAATGGCTTAGAAGCGTAACAGGTGATGCTAGTAAAGGAGCTTCAGGCAGAGACAGTACTTCAAAGACTAACTTTCTGGATGAAACTAAGCCTCAGAGTTACGATCAGAGAGAAGTGAATCCCTCAGATAATTTCAACGTAGCCACGCTGAATTTCTTTTCTGAACAGTCAATGTGCAGATTTGGACATTATAACCATTTAGATTATAAGGATATAGAAAAGTTTTATCACGACTACAAGAGCTCTAAAGTGGACAATATCATGTTACAAAACTCGTCGCTGATCTCCAGAATGAACAATTTGGCAATCATGACTGATGTTTCCCTGGCTAATTACAATGAGAGCTCCAAGAAAGTGAATTCCGAAGAAACAGCAACTATGACCTCCTCGGGTCATGTGTTTTGCTGGAGACCCGAGTGGCGCCATCGGATGGTAGATGAAAACAGCACAGGAGGTGTCGGCAACAAAGTGAGTCTTGTCTTGGCTCCTGCACTTGCTGCTTTAGGTCTCAAGGTCCCTATGATCTCCGGTCGTGCTCTCCAATTGACGGGAGATACTCTGTACAAATTGGAATCCATCCCTGGCTTCACAGTCGACTGCACTAAAGATAAAATCGAGCAGATGATGGAAGACGTCGTATGCTGCATCGTAGGACAGACAGAGGAGCTGGTGCCAACAGATAAGGAGATTTACCGCTGCAAGGATCTGATGGCTACCATAGATAGCGTTCCTCTAATGATATGCTCAATTGTGTCCAAAAAGCTGGCTGAAGGAGTGTGTGCTTTGGTTTATGATGTTGAATTCGGAAAAGGAGCTATTGATCTCATCAGTACAGAAGATGTTGCTGTTGATTTAGTTAAGAAAGTGGTTGCAGCATCACAAGCTCGTGGAATGAAGAGTTTGAGTTGTTCAGCTGTTATCAGCAACATGGATTCACCTCTTGAAAACTCTGTTGACAACTCTCTGGAAGTGATGGAAGCTGTTCAGTGTTTCCTTGGTAACGGATCCTTGGAACTGCAAGAGCTCGTCGAAGAGTTAGGAGGAGAACTGCGTTTGGTGAACATTGTGGATAATAGGGTAGATGAAGCATCACGTGTCCGTAAGGTTCTGCATAACGGCAATGCTTTGAACAAGTTTCGTAACATGTTAATAGAACAAGGAGTATCTGAAGATGTTGCAAGCTGGCTATGTGAAGGTAAAACAGAAAAAATATTGCTAGCAACCCGACACATCACTGATTTCACTTATACAGGAGAAACAGGTAAGGTTGTCGGATTAGAAGCTGCAGTTCTAGCAAGAGTATGGAAGGAGGAGATGGACCGAAGAGCTAAAAAGAATTATGGAGCTGATATTATATTTGTGAAGCACCTTGGGGATCAAATGGAATCAGGTGAAATATGGCTGAAGGTTCATCACGACAGTTCTGAATTAAGGGAAAGTCAACTGACAAAAGGGTCAGACTGGAGGATGAAACTTCTCCCTAGATTTTATGTCACTAATGACTTTCATTCCTTGTTACTCTTGATAGAAGTAAAAATCCAAAGAAGAAAACTTTCGACAAAGAAGAAAACTTTTTACAGGTTTTGCACGAAAACTCTTAGTCGATTCTTCTCCCTGCAGAGACATAAACATGTTCACAAGGGCTATAGGCCTTACACGTATTATGTTTGTGGACGAGGCTTCAGTCAGAAAAGAAATCTACGTCATAATGAGATTCGCTTTCATTTTGACACAGACGTGGTATATCGCATTCGTCGACGTCCAGCTACAAAGTGCAAGGTGGTTCACGTGGATCGTTTGGCCCCGTTTCATCGAAGAACTGAAGAAACTTTGGAATCCAGAATTGTTCGGGACGAACAAGACCTAGGGAGGGGGCAGTGTTACGACAGAAGGAATCTGGCAACCAAAAGCAAAAAGTTTCAGCCAACGAATAAGAACGTTGGGAGAATTTGGAGAAGAAGAGTGGAGCGTTAACGGTTTTGTATTGTAACGGTCGTTGTGTATTGTAACGGTCGGTGAGTTCGAAAATGGACGGTGAGCTGTTCTGAGACAGTGCGCGTAAGTATCAAGAAGTAACTTGATGTGTTGTGTATACGCGGAAGGATAAAAGTGGGATCTTTTATCGTTAAGTATCAAGAAGTAACTTGATGTGTTGTGTATACGCGGAAGTATAAAAGTGGGAACTTTTATGGCTAACTTCGAATGTCTACACGGACTGTCTTTTTGTTCGGCTAGTGTGTGAAAAGTTATTAGCACAGGACGAGAATTGGTTTACGAGTGAAGATCTTCGGGTGACCTGGTAAATCAAGTAAAAGGTAGTATTTAGTAAAATACACAGAGCTGATATTGTGTGCTTTACGCAGGAAGATTGATGACTTGTGCATGTTAATAGTTGATTTGTTAATAAGATACTTCATCCATATTTCCTTTGTAACAATTTACCTTGTATTGAATTTGGTTTTGAAATATAGCTTTTAATACTCACGCTCAGCGGCTATCCATTTTTGTGATCCGCAACAATATATACACATTAAATTTTGCATTCATAATTTACATAAATCGATAAACACAAAAAATGACAAAAACAATTTAATAAATCTTATAAAATTATAAACATTTTATTGGGTAATCAGTGAAATGGTTGCGCTTGTTTACACTTGCACAGTTCATCAATGGTTGTGGTTATCTTGCTAAGGTAGAGTCGCAAGTCATCTTCAACATCAAAGCCTGTTCCAATATTTATTTTTTAAAGCAGTTAAAGATGAAAAACCAGTTTCACATAAATAAGTTGTTGTGAAAGGTAACAAATATTTCACTGCAATTCTTGACAAAGTCGGATATTCCTTCTCCACTCCAAAAACTAACCAATGGCTTTTTGGAATGAATGCTTTTTAAACTATTGTCAAAAGATATCTCAATCAGTTCTTCTTTATTGGACAATGGAAGCTTACATTTTTTCTAAATCAAATGTGAAGGGGTCTCGAATCCATTCTTGCGATTCATCAAGGGCTGAAAAATACTGCTTTATAAAAGTTTTAAGAGTGCTTAAGTGAACGATTATTTGTTGTCCGATGTCTTCAAAGCCTGCAATCATTTGGTCATTTTCTTTAAGAAATGAATCTAGTCGCTAAAATTGGTCACAGCTGTTCTTTTTAATTCTGTTTTCAGAGAGAATTTTTTTTATCATCATATTTCTCAACATTAGAACACACCAATGTTATCTCCGTGCAATGATAAGTTCAAACATTCGTTTTTTCAAAAATATCAGCTAAATATGCTAACTGTAGAAGCCATTCTAAGTCTTGTATTCGCAAAGAAAGTCGAAATTCGTGGTCCATGAAAAAAAGGCGTACTTCATTGTGGAGTTCAAATAAACGGAAAAGAACATTTCCTCGTGACAACCAACGTACTTCTGTGTGAACCAGCAATCTCTCATGCAGGCTACCAATTTCTTCACACATAATTGAAAAAAGTTGCGACTTCAATGGTCGAGTTTTGATGAAATTAACCATTTGTACAATTTCATCCAGAACTCTTTTCAAACCATCAGGGAGAAATTTAGCAATCAGCGCTTCACAGAGAAGACAACAATGAGTGAACTTACATTCTGGTGAAACTTCTTTTATACGACCTGCTAGTCCTGTGATATAACCAATCATTGCTTTTGCTCCGTCAGTACATACAGAAATATAATTTTTCCATTCAAGGTTGTTTTTGACAAAAAATGAAACAATCATATTAAAAATATCCTCACCCGTATTAAACGTTTTGAGAAACAAAATAAAATATCTTCAAATATTGCATCCTGCAATTTTCCACGCACAAAAACAAGCAATTGATATTACAGGCTATATCTTTAATTCTCCTGGAAAAACTGTCGTTTGACGAAGGAATGGTTCTGACAAGGTTTGCCTCTTTTTGATCAAACATACAAGAAGCGATTTCTTCCACTGCTGGAGGAATGAGTGACTCGCCTATTGTGTGAGCCTTTCCGGCTTTGGCAATTTGAATGCTTACTTTGTAAGACGCTTCAATTGCACTTTCATTTTCTTCTACACCAGAAAAATGCTTAATTACGCTTTTTCTACTACTCAAGTCTTCCAAAAGGCGTTCAAAACAGCTTAAGGGCTTATTTTTTAAATGCTCATGTTCTGTTTCAAAGTGTCGCCGTAAAAGAGACGGGTTCATAGAATTTTGTGACAGGACTTCAGAGCAAACGACGCACTCTGGATTTGCTTCTACTAAATTTCCTGTTCATGTAAAGCCAAATTGTAAATATGATTCATGATATTTACGTTTTTTTTTCTTTATCACTTCATTGTTTAACATTTAACGTTCTTTTAGTTACTGCTGAATCCACCTCTTTACTCACATGGGATGATGACGTAGTCGTAGATGTAGAAGCAATCGGCTCCTGCTCCATGTTACTTTTCTTTTTAATTATCCATTTAATCATGTTTCAACCACTTTAGAAACACGTTCATTTAACTTCACAGTAAACTGAAGACTAAAAATAACTTTGAGCACAGCAAGTCACAACAAATACATAGAGCAGTAAGAAGGCGATCAGCTGTTCGGCTCTCAGGTATAAGAATAAGCTACGAATCAGTTCCGAAACAATTGTTTCGGAACTCATTCGTAACGCATCGAGTTCCTCAACCAAATGTTGTAATTCTCCTCAATGTTTAGTCTCGGGATAAACCACAAATCATAGCGGCTCCTAACACCGTAGATACCACTTTCCCGCGATTCATGACATAAATGAACACACTACACACCGATTATTGGGAAATATCAGACTTTACTTACAGTATCAGTTGTCGGAAGATTCCGATTATCTTTCACTCTCTTCAACACGTCACAATCGGTCAAAGAGGCAAGAAAAGCGTCGTCTACATAACAGAGCAAGCCTCAGGCCCATGGTGTGTCCACAAATGCATTAGCGAGAGAATCAATGTCCAATGAATGCGTTGCATCGCACAAATAAATATTCAATATTCTTTATCCCAAGGCTCTATGATCCTCGTTCTAGTAGCAAGGCTTGAATTAGATGGTGCTCGACAATGTCTACCAATAGTTTCATCAAATGTTCTTTACCCTCTACTGAGGGATTCAAAAGAAACGCTAGCAGGTCTCTCTGCTTGGTGATGGCGTGAAAAAGGTGAAAATTAGAATCAGATCTGCGGTGATGATCCGACTATTCTTTACAATGCTGCGTTGGCTTCGCATTTCATCCCATTGGGTCAAGGTTCCTTTACCCTCTGCTGAGTTTTGGGTCAAGGTTCCTTTACTCTCTGCTGTTCACACCATAAGTCATCAGCGATTTGATGACGTTAAATCTACGTCACTAGTCACTGTTACAGTAAGCACACTTAGGGTTGCCTGTCAAAAATCAATTCTCTCTTTCCGTCGAATTAGCGACATCGATTCTATCTGATACCACTAGTAATTCCTGCCACTATGGGAGGGTTAGAGTGACCCTTTCCTTTGTTAGAAAAAGCAGAGCTCCTTCACTGAAGTAGCATTGTACGTGCAACTGGAGCCTTTCGCAGTCCAGGCATGATGAAAATCTCATCTCCGAGAAGATAGGTGTGTCTTTATCCACAGTACCCCACAGGATAGCAGTCTGCATGGCAAAAACTGATGAGATCTACAGATTTTTCAACCATTTAAGTCTCAGTTGTGAGGGGGGTAGGACCACATTTCTCTCTCCAAGGCTGCGCCTGTGGTGAATCCTCATATGTCAGAAGTACAGACTTCCACGTCATTTTCAGTGGGGGGGGGGGGGGGGTGAAGTATAGCAGTAATGAGTTCTGGAACCCATTGGCGTTTTGGGTTTTTGGGTATCTGTATGATGGAGAATATTTCAATATGGATCTTCTTCATTAATATGTAAGGATCTACTTCAACAGTTAACAAGTCTTCTTTAACATGAGAGGAATCTTCTCTCAATATGGGAGGATTTTTTTCAATAGTTACTGAATTTTCGTTAATCCTATATTAACGAAAATTCATAGGAATCTTCTTTGAATAATTCCTACAAAGGGAAGGTCGCTAATTGTGTGGTTGTCTGATTAATGAGTGGTACATTGCAAGAGCATGACGTGTTTATCGATATAGTCATTTTTCCCATGTACTAAATGCTGCTGTCTTGGTTTGAGAGCAATGTAACTACATTCAGTTCCTGGTATTTTAGGTAAGTCTTTAAAAGTCAACAAATTTCTCAAATCCAGTGACTCTATGCAAAATCGCTCCAGTAGATGTTTCTTGTAGAATCCACCTTTGTAATTGATGATGAAAGCAAAAGGCCAACATTTTTCATAGATGTGTCGAACAATATCATCAGGAAGTCTTATTTCCACACCACTTTACCAACACGTGGGTAAAAAGGAATTCCTGTGACATGTTTGGTCACATGCCAGATACACTTCCAAACGTTTTGGGGAAGGTTAGTCATGAAGGAAAGATTAAATCTGTAAATACCCGTCAGATCTCTACAGTTCAAATATTCTAGCTCATGGTTCAGAAATTTTCCCTACACTGTAAAACGGTCCAAATCTAAGATGCAGAAAAGATGGCATATTCTATTCTCTAGCACGACTAAAATCTAACTTACGCATACCGACAAGGATTCTGAAGCAAATTTAGTCCACACACATAGGAGAGATGACACAAAATGACTGAAGCATTCATTCTCCAGAAAATCATTAGTCCACGTTGATGAGATTGTCTAGCAAGACATAGTCATAATACCTTGCACAAAGTGCAAACACCATTCCAACAGACTCTGGGTTCAAGTTTGGCAGTTGATGAAGCACAATATCGAATA
The DNA here is from genome assembly GCA_038380435.1 of Ryuthela nishihirai. Taxonomy (NCBI): domain Eukaryota; kingdom Metazoa; phylum Arthropoda; class Arachnida; order Araneae; family Heptathelidae; genus Ryuthela; species Ryuthela nishihirai. The sequence goes on from JAWZYU010000002.1 coordinate 65,279,140, forward strand.
GCGGATGTTCTGTCAGTCCTGGGTAGAGGCACAAGGATCTGGTACTTGAGTATATCAAGAGTGATGGCTATGGGGGTTGTTGAATTGAATGTATCCACAGTACCCCACAGGTAAGGAAATATAGGGTTGGTTCCTTCTCATATTGTTTTTTTGGCATTGAAAAATGGACTCTGTATTGAAGAAGCAATTGATGACAAACTCAAAGTTATAACAATAACAATAGTGATATATTAACAAATGTCTCCTCGAGAACTGTCATTGGCTACTGGCATAATACACCTTTTAAAACAGCGTGGACAGTGTTTACTAGGATGCGTCTTGTATGCACCTAATAGAAAAAAACTATAGACTTGTTAAACTAATATTCACGGAGCAGACACAGGTTTAGATCTGCTCCCCAAGCAGTACCACCCGAGACATCTGGTGCTCCTCTTGCAAACTGTCCTCCAGGTACCAAGGGATGGTCATTTTATCTGCACTCCAAGATGAAAGGGGCCACTGCCCAAAATAGACTATCACCAATGATCAGTTGCAATAAAGCTGTCTTTCTAATTGCAAGATACATCAGCCATAAACTGTCTTCACCAGGTGTGTGGGAAAGGAGATAAGTTCACACAAAGAGAGTTACATATTGCACAGGGCAAGGTCAAATAGAAATATATACATAGAAATGATACAACAGAATAATGTGAAAACCTGAGAGAGGGTCTGTTAGTAGCTCAATGTTGAAGATGTAAAGATTACTGACAAAGCACATAGGCAGCCTCGACAATCTCTACCAAATCAACTTGTCCCAATCCTTCTAGCACCGGATATACATATTTGAGGACTTTCAGGGTGAAGGCAAGCACCACTTTCTCTACTGTAGGGTAAACTAATTGACTGGTGATGCTGTCACACCCTAATTGTTTGAGGCCAGGAAATATGTGGATCAATTGCTCATCTGGTTGAGCGCACCAATATTGCTGCACAGATTCCAAAACAACATCTGCAAAAGCCAGAACTGTGGCTCCCAACCTGATACAGCATCTTTTCACTGGTTGGACTCTCCACCAATGAGTGGCATGTCCAACCAGGATGCAAAAAAATTAGGTCTCCAATTAAAATTTCAGGACCTAAGGGGTTAATGAGCAATCACACCCCAAGACTGAAGGGTTAACAAGCAACCAGACCCGAGACAAAAGGGTTAACGACCATCCCACTAAATCAAGTGTTCCAAGGTTGTAGCCATGTCCCCCTCATCTCAAGACTTCATCTGAGGTCTTCAACAACAACATTGAGGGGGAGGGTGTAAAAAGGGTAACCTGACTTCCGTACAGTAATTTACACTACTCATATATATGTTTTTTAACATTTGGTTGAAAAGTGTTGAATACTCCAATATAATTTGGAATTCTGTCATGCAGAGGTAAGAAGCCTCCATCTGCTGAATTAGTTTAATATTCTAGGAATTGAAATCTGGATATTGTTAAAGTGCCAGAAGATGAAAACAGAATTTGGGAAAAATCCAGAGAATGTAAACATTTATGATAACAATGAATATCCAAACATGAGCAGAATATCAATTAAGGTTAAAAACAAAGACTATTAACACTTCAGTTCAAAAACAAGGATCAATTAAAATATTTCTGTTGACTGCAAAGAAAAAAGGTTCCGACCAGTTTCTAGTGAGTCTAAGAGGTTTACAGACATAATATATAGGAAAAATATCTACCACAAACCAATAACAAGCTGTTGTGTGATGCAAAGCAATTCAAGATTAAACACAACAATTTGTGTAGAGAAAAATGAGATAAAATTTTCGTGAGGAAAACGAAAAAGGGTTTACAGAAGAAATTAACTATTTAACAATTGTAAATGGCAACATCATTACATCTTATTTTACATGAATTAAATAAATACTAATTTATATCATGATCTTCTTGTCTTTTGTTAATAATTATCAATAGCTATAATATTCTATATTTCAGTATTAGGAGCTTGCAAATACATTTTGAGGAATTGTTGATAATATTACATGACTGAATGTCAATGTTTACTGATATTAACTGATATTAAGATTAGGATTTGTTTTCTATAAACTGGATGATTAGTTGTTATATGATTGTAGGGAATATAGTAAATCAAGGGGATATTAATGCAATTCTCACAATAGCTGGCTTTTAAAATCCACTTACCTGTCTCGCAAATAAATTTTGCTGACTCTTAGGAACTAATATTGTTCTACTCCCAGTTAAGAAATTTGTTCAATTTAAATCAGTGCAAATAAACAGTATAAATGCAAAATATTTTTAATATCTATTAGACAATATAAAAACAGCACCAGGAATAGGTATATTTACAGGTATTAAAATGGAATATTTACAAGTGCAATCTATTTGTCATTATAAAAACTTCACAAAAATAGTTATTCATTTCCTGATAATGAGTGTTATCTGATAGGAGTTGCTACATCTGTCCCTAAATGAAGAATATGGTTAACTGTGTCTTGGACAAGCACATCAAAAATGGCATCAGAAAGCTGAAATTTCACTGTTAACTCATCTTTATCATATTGAACCCAGTCTGGTTCCTCATCTTTTAACTCGCTGATCAAAATAGTATCCACAAAGTCTCTTTTCTTTCGGCCCAGTTTCATTGCTGACCAAATTCCACATTTTTGCCCAGGGAGATCCTGAGTTTGTGGTGAAGCTATTTTTAGCAAGGAACAAACTTCCTGTTGAATAGAGGAAGTCAAAAGCGTGCTATCTACTGGAAGGCGTGGCTTCTGTGTTAACTTTCGTGGCCTCAGCCATGGGGCAGGAATCTGTGCAGTTTCACTGTTTAAAAGGGATACAAAATCATGAACATCATAACAAAATTATTGAAATTTACATGTAATGTATAACATTGCATGAAAATTGTTATTGAAGTTTCTGCAATATGAAATCATAATGTCCAACATGTAAATGCACTGCATTTCTTTAATTCTATAACATATTCAATGGATGTTTTTTAGTAAGGTATTAACTGATAAAAACTTTTCCAAAATATGGAAAATTTATCGAACATCTATGAAAATATTACAGTACTATATAAATATTATTATTTCCAGATAATAAAGCTATTAACTACTCATTATCATGAAACAATAACATTTATATGGTGCTGAATTCCTCTCAGATAATATTTGAGGTTTACCTGCCTCTGTATATTTTTTCAGGCTTTCATACACAAACGTAACTTTTTTTTTTTTGTAGAAATGAAACCATAATCCATTGGTTAATTCACACCAGAGGCAGGGTCTGTCGAATCATTTCCATAAATGTCTAGGATGGTGGAATACACGAGAAGTTTGAAACACAAATGTTTACTACACTAGGGAAATAGCCAAGTGCAAATTATGTGAGATGCTGAAGTATGGTATTATACATTCTGAGGCAGACAGAGATATAACAGATATTGTCCAAATGCATTAAACATTAACAAATAATATGCATTTGTATTGTTATTTCAAAGGAAACAAAAGTATTATATCCATCGGAGGAATTTAGATCTAGCCCATGATTCTTATTGTAGTCTAAATTCTAAAAAGGGTTCTCTAAATATTAATATAAGGTTCATTAACATCCCGTTTTGTTGAAAACCTGCTATGGTATACTCCTACTTACATTTGTTGCCCACAGTTACGGGTCTCCTTCTTGGTAACTGACACAGAAGGGTTTAATCACTATGAAGACAAAAGGGTTTAAGGGTGGATGCCTCACTACTTTACTTGCAGGTTTCAACCACACAAACAACAGGTTTTCAACAAAATGAGAGGACAGTGAACCTTATATTAATATTTATTATTACTTATCTAATCACTGAAATGTGACCCCTTCCCCATACATAAAAAGTGGGTACTCAAGTCCCTGTAATGTCTATATGTTTAAATAAATTGATAATTAAACCACTACTACAACGTGCAATATGTTCATTGAATAGTAAATTCGTGAGTACTGAAGAAAACGAAACAATGCACAATTCTGCATTATAAAATTTTAACATTAGGAGCAAATATTTCTACTTATCTCACTATCTGTCAACATTTTTGGTTTCAGCCATCCTAAAGTTCATACTTGACACATTTCATTTACAAGAAATATTTCAACATAGTTGAACTTTTCATGCATCTAATTGCATGCATTTGAATATATTCAATACAGTGGATATCAGCTTAATGTCATTAAATGTTCTTTAAAAACATAAGTTAAATGAAACAACGTTAAACATATCGAAAGATACAATGGTTATAATCTTGATGAGAGTCAAATGTATCACAAGATATGTTTTTCATGTTATAGTCTTGACAAATTGTAATATTAGTAGGTTACTCTACTTTGTCCACAAAATATTGTTTCATAAGGGGCATTCAAAAAGTTATTGACATGCATCTACAGAACAAAAACCATTGCACTTTCCTCAACAAAACTTTCACTGTTCTTCAAAGTACTCCCCCCTCTAGCATCTAGACAAAGTTCCAGATGTCTATACCAATTCTAGAACACTTAGGGGTACTCCTATTGGGAAATACTCTGCATATCTGAATCAATGCACTTTGCAAGATCTTGCACCCTTGAAAAAGGCTTCCCAGCAAGTTCTTTTATACTTTTTGGAAACAACTAAAAATTGCACAATGCAAAATTGGGTGAATATGCAGGATGGGTAGCTGTTTGATTTTTTTCTGCTCCAGATAGGCCATAACTTGCCAGGTTTTGTAAGCACTGGCATTGTCATGAAGAACCTTTGACATGTCTGTTGATGGATGCTGCTCCATTATCTCCTTAACCATTTTGGGCAACACAATGTTGGTGTAGTATTTGTCACTTATAGTCATTTTTTTTAGGTAAGGTGTCCACGGCTACCACTCCTTGGGAATTGAAAAAAATTGTGAACATTCTCTTCTTTGAACAAAAGTCTTGGAGGATTTAGGGATGTGGTTCATCTTGTACAACCCAAACATAGTTTTAGATCTTTCTGGAAGTTGTATATTAATAAAACCACATCTGATGATCTGTGACATTGTTTGTTAAACGTTTGGGGCCATTAGGTTCAAGCATTGTCAGCATCACCTTGCATGAGTCAATTCTAGTCCATTTTTGCTGTTCTGTCAGTTTTTGATACCCATTTGACACAGATCAACTTTAAATGTTGATGAATAATTGTTTGCACACTGCCAATCGATACACTGGCATCTAAACCTACTATCTGAGCTGTGTTGTGTGGGTTTTCCTTAAGGAATTCATGAACAGCAGCATTGATTCTCTCGTTCACAGCCTCCTTCAGACTTCCTGCATGAGGGAGGTCTTCAAAGTGGGGCCATCCTTCTCTGAATTTGGACATCCATCCTGTAGCAGTGCCATATGAACAGGATGATCCCCATATATATCTGATAAATTGGCATGAATTATTTTCTCATCCTCTCCAAGCTGCATGCTTGTGAAAATGTAAAATCTTCCCGTCTTTAGTAGGTTTCATAGCAAGTGTGACTCCATAGCTCTGTGATGACTAATGATTTTGCTTGCATCTTCAGTGACACTAATAATAATGGTGTGATAGCCAATCAGAGAGTGATCAGTCTGCCTCTAGCTGTTAGCAAGAAAGGTATTAACCCTAGAGTGGCAATATATGATGCATCCATGAGAGAAATTTCTGCCTGTTGAATAAAGATGGTACTTCAACTGTGTGTTATACAATGACCAATATAGTAAGAATGAAGCTAGGTTTCTCATATACTCCTAGTTGACTAACCTGATAAACTGGTCCTTCTGTTTATTAAACAGTGTAATGTAACAGGGAAATTCAAAGAATATTATATAAAAGTAAAATACATGTTAAAATGAGCAAATTGAAATTATGAAAATGCTTTTACTTCTATGGCAAAAGTGTGTATCTTATATATATATATCAAGGTTATTCCTGAAAACTTTTTTTCGTTTCTGAAAATTTTAAGGGAAGCATTGCTTCTCTTCTTCCATGGATGCTTCACCACTGGCTCAACATCTGCTGCGTAACAAGAAGTGCATACATTGAATTGTACTAAAGATAACTGCAAACTCGGAGAGTTTCTTCATCACATCATGTACACTAATAAACCTGTAAGTTTGTTCAATATTATCTTCTCTTTCTTGGTACCTCCACGCTGGACACCAGGGTAGGATTTATACCTATATGCATCCCTAGGCACAAAAAGTGATAGTGCATACTTATGTTTGGTCATTTTTTAATTTCCTATATAATATTCAATTTTTGCTTTTCATTACAGTTGTGAAAGTTAATAATGCAATTGAAATGGATGCAAAAATTTTAATGACAGCTAATAACAGCTTTGTTACCAAATACTGTGAAAATTAATATACTGAATATTCAATATACTGTATGTAATTTATAATAACATTTTAAAGCCAATCATCATTTTAAAGTCATTCATTTTCAAATTTAAACATTTTTATTTATTGTTTGTGCTATGCAATGAATAATTTACACTAAATTATCCAAGTATTAGGACATTTCTATGCTGTGCAAATGGAAAGCTATATTCAAAGCACCCTAACTTTTAAATAAGGCTTTTGTAACAAATTTCTAAAGGAAAAAAATTAAAAAACTTAGAATTAACCTTAAAAGTTATAATAAATAATTTATTAAAATAAATGTAATTTTAAAAATTTGTGTAATAACTTTTTTTTTCAGTTCCCATCAATTTTGAAACAGTGTTTAGGACAAGCATAACAGCAGTGTCTGCTTTCAAATATTGCTTAAAATCGAAATTTAAATAAATTTCATTGAGATCTATAATTAATTTCCTGTTGCATTTTTAAGAAAAAAAAAAGCTTATTTGCAAAGTTACAGAGGTTCAAATGAGTTTTTTCATTCACACAGCATGGAAGTGTCTCAGTAAATTTGATATGCTGTATACCCCTAACCATTTATATCCTTTAAAATTCATTTTTGTTTGGTGGAGGATATTTTTTGAACTGCTCCTTAACTATATATATTTGTGACTTTTCTTATTCCAAGACTTGAAAATGACATAATTTTGTTCATACTTAAATAAACAAAATTAACATTTTGAATTGTGGTGCCTTTATTATGTTGGCACCCCTAGTAAAATTGGCTGTTTGTATGGAGCTTTCCGTGCATCTGCAGCATTTCAGCACAATAGCAGTCTGAACTGATGGTCTCACTTGGTCAAAGAAAAGAACGATGGATCAGGCTAGCAGCAGACCACCATATGAGAACAAGAACTTTCCACAGGTGTAGGGGTGGTATCCAACCACTGTGCTGATTGATAATGATTGTCATATCAGGAGCTACTTTTCATCACAGGTTACAATCCAATGCAGGATTTCGTCCTGTTTATTCTGGGCAATGAAGGAGATGTACACCTACAGCTGATGTGTCCTGTTGGCTGCTGTCAATTCATGTGGCACCCAGACATCCAGTTTTTTCACCTTCCCTAAGGCTGCCAGATGCTGGACAACCACTGAATGATACACTTGGACTTTCAATGCAATCTTACAGACATTTTACTGTGGGTCAGCTTCCACAATATTCTTCACCTCCTCATCTGTTACAGCTACTAGTGGATGATCATGAGGCTCATTTTCAAGAGACGTGTCTCCTGCTTGGAATTTTGTGAACCATCAGCATATGGTATGTTCCTTTGCAGTACCCTGCCCAAATGTCACATTGTTTCGGGCTGCTATACCTGTGGAATGTCAGAGTTTAAACTCATACAGAAAAATCACGTGCAACTGGCCTGTCTCCACGATCCACTTTGACTGAAGCTTGTGCACTTGTGGTTGAACCTCGTCATGAAATGAGGCACATAACGCATACACCAGATATATACCGACCATGTGATGCATGCCATGTGATGTTGCTGGATGACACCAATCTGCTGGAGGGATCGAACATGTCCACCCAATGAAAGTGGACATTTCACCTGTACCAACCTAATACAATTTCGAGTCAGAGTGTGAGCAGCATATCCCACACACCAAAATACAAAAACTTATATAATTTAAATATTACCTGTATAGATCCAATGTAACCTCCTTCGTCAAGTCAAAAAGAAAATTCTTAAAACTTTTCTGGCACTGTGGTACAATATCAGTCTCTTCGGGTCCTAGAAATTCAGAAGTTGGCTGCACTTCACTGAGGTGTTCACCTTTTTGTCTGCTAGCCATTAGTGCTGATATTACATCCTGAACAACTTCGTTTACTTTATCTTTTGTATGGGGAACTACATGAATTGGTTCTGGTGGCTGTTTCACCTCTGTCCTAAAGATAGATGAAGCTAAAGGAGCTGTGCCAATAGAAGTTGAGGCAGAAGACACTGCTGATGATGAAGATGGTGGAGTGTATGGAGGAGGAGGTTTGTTTGGAATTTGGCGGTAGCCATAAGAATTTTGTTGCAGCAATAGTTGTTGTTGGATTTGATTATTAGCAAAAACAAAATCATCATCAAACCATTCTTGTTCACCAAGAAAATCATCTTCTGGATCTCCTTTTCCAGCACCTAAAATCTGTAACAAAAAGAAAATACAAAAATCAATTACAGATCGATATTTCTTTTATAAAAATAATTTAATTTCATATACACATACTAATTAAGTAATTAAAAAACCTGCTTCAATACAATATCAGATTACTTGAGACCAGGGCTGAATCTGGGGGGAAAGGCACACCGCCCCCCTTCAGAATGCGAATAAACTAACAGAGGCAAAAAATTATTAAACTTATTTATATTTAGTGCATTTTTTCAAGAATTTTTTTAAAAGCTCATAAAACGGAGGGGTAAATATTATACTGCATTGGAAATCAAGTGCCCTTACATTGGAAATCAAGTACATATCTTTGGCTTGATTGTATTCCTTGTCCCCCCCCACCACCTGATTATTTTCTAGATCTGGGCATTCTAGATACCCTAACTTAGGGATACCACAGATCCCACAAAAGAAGGCCATGTCCTCCTTGAATTTCGAAAAAACTTGAAATTTCCTTTTTGCATAACATGCTTTAATTAAAAAAATGACACTTTTTTTTTTGTATTTTCCTTTTCTCAATTTTTTGAATCCATGACTAGAATATAATTTACTGTTAACTGTGAAACAATATATTGTAAATGCAAATCAAAAAATGCTAAATTAATTCTCTCAATGTAAAAGTTGCCGTTTTCTGTAATCTGCTGTTAATCTCTGTTTATGTGCCAATTACATGCCAGTTTGAAAATTGCATTAAATTTTGCTTCCATTTACAGAAAGTTGGAGCTATAAAAGTTGACAGCACTTTTATTTTTTTATTTGCAACTTAAAAAGACAGCAAAGAAATTAAGGAACTACCCCTGATTTGTACAAGTCTGCTCATACAAGAGCATGCCCTAGCAAGACTGAAGTCACTGCTGACCACTTCCTCACTTATAGTTAATCCTTCCAGTGTTAAGGACGTCTATAGACGTTTTTTGTAAAACAAATTAAACTTCGATTTTTGTTTTTAAAAATTGATGTTTGAACATTTTCTTACATATATCTTCTAAAAATACTAAAATATTGTATATTGATGGTATATTGATGTTGGGTATATTGATGTAAAAAGAGTTATTAAAATTAATATGTTACCACAATGTTCATATTTTTCACTTCAATAAAATTCAGAATTAAATTCTCTTTAATTTGGTAAATAACATTACCTATTTCTGTTGATTACTTATTTATTAAAAATATTTTAAAGTTGACTTGTTTATTGGACAATCCTGGACTTCAACAAGCCTGGACTTCTCTCAAAGTATGGTATGGAGAAATAATTACAAAATGGAAGAAATATTTACTTTACACTAGGAATTTTTTTTGTTATTCAGAAATAAATAGCCTTTCTATTTATGTGCATTATAATCATTTCTGCTATTAGTATTTTTTAAAATAAATTTTTATTTGTGTTGCAAGATGCATTTTTTTTACTATACGACTCTAAAAATTTTTTATTAAAATAAAATTAGCCGTCTTTTTTAATTATTTTATTTTCAGAAAATCCAGAATTAAATGCTGATTAATTTGACATATAACATGCCACAGTTACTTTCATTAGTTATTTGGCAAAAAAGTTCTAAATTTTTCTGTCTGAGCAGAGTGAAAAAATAGCTGGACCTGGGAAGGGTTAATAGAAACACATATGCCACTTAAGGCCAAACAACACTTGATTGCTTATTAAATATGAATAAAAATCGGCATGTCATATATAATTAGAATTATGCGTTTTCTGACAACTATTATTCGGTACTTATTTTATTTCACACATTGAAAGCATGTCCTCCTTTGTCCCCCATTTCTACCTTTTCTGTCCTTTTAGAACATTGGAATCTGTTAATCCTAACTAGCACACTCTATGGTAGGGATCTCACTAGTCTACAGAAAGTGCCAGGATGAATGAAAACACTATTTCTGTTACAATGCAACTGGCCCACCTACATTAACAGCTATGGCTTTAAATAAAATTTATACTTGCCATTTAAAATGCCAACATGTATCCTCCTACCAAATACCAACTTAATTATTCAGAAAATTGTAACGTTTATAGTTTATTTTCTGCAACAGTTTCTTGACATTCTCATTGTCTTCTTTTACATGTATCGAAATACTACCAGAATGTAGGGAAATTGATTGCCTTTGTAGAGCAAAACAGACTTCTCAGACTTGTGATTGAGCTGTCAATTTTGGGGGTCATGAGAAGGCCAATAGTTTCAAAAAGACTGTTGACATCAGCACAGTAGCACAAACTTTTGGCCAAACCATAGAAAGGAGCAAATTTCATATGCCTTTTCTGATATCTTCAAGTTGGATTCAATAAATCCCACTATCTCAGACAGAATTTTAAAAGTTCTTCATTTGATTTATTGAGACCAAATTCCCTTATTAGATCATTTAATTCTGTTTGATTAGGAAAATGTGCCCTTGCTCTTCAAAAGTCCTCATCAGCACCAGCAGTTGAACTTATAGTATCCTCTTCTGACAACAAAATTGCAAGTGGAGTTGGGATAGGCAAGTTGGTTAGTTGGTTGTTCTGGGTTTTATGGCGCATGGGTGACTAGGCCATAATGCCCCAAACAAAAGACAATATAAAAGATAAAAGACGTGTAACCCGCAACCAAATTAAAAGAAATTAGCTAAATTGTAAAATGGTAAAACAACAAAGAACAAGTGTAAAAATACAAAGTAAAACAATAGAATACCAGATGTAAGTGACCTGGGATATACACACAATGTATAAGGTGGTAAAATCAAAGTCGAGTAAAATATCCACTTGAAAAATATAAGTTATAACAATCCCAAGTGTAAAAGACCTGGGCTATACAAAATATTAAGTAAAATCAAAATCTATTAAAATAACTACAATATTTTAAAAAGGAAAAAACTGAGGGTAAAAAGCAATGATCAGTTAAAAGATGTCCGAGTGTAAGAGGCTCAGACGCAAAATCATGAAAGTTAAAATACAATTTCCGTTCAATATTAAAAGCTTCACATTCAATTAAAATATGTTTAACGGTTAAAACGGTGTCACAAAACTCGCACTTAGGTACATTGTCTGCCTGTAGAAGAAACGAATGAGTAAGAAACGAATGACCTAAGCGGAGCCAAGCTAGGACAACTTTCTCCTTGCGATTCCTGCGGTAACAAGACTGCCATGGTTTGATGATAGGTTTGATCTCAAAGAGCTTGTTGGTAAGCTGTTCTGACCAAGATCTCTGCCACTGTGCCCGGAGCTCATTGGTAAAACGCTGCCGGAAATCCAGATAGGGAACCGGCAACGGAGAGTCGGACAGGGGCATGGCTGACTTGGCAGCAGCGTCTGCCAAGTCATTGCCCTGATCCCGACGTGACCGGACACCCAACAGAAGAGAACATTGGTTGTGGCTGCCAGACGATGTAGCTGCTGGCAGATCTTAGTAAGAACTGGGCGAGGCCGATGCCTCACCGAGAGCAAAGCTTGTAGCGAGCTAAGCGAGTTGGTATAAAGAACACACGGACGATGATGCTTAGCCGCCACGTGGTCCAAAGCAAGACTGAAAGTGTGCAACTCTGCAGTGAAGATGGAACACTGCAGTGGGATCTAGTCTGCAATGATTACATCAAGGGATAGGCAAGTCTTTACTGTATCGAACTGGGACAATAAATGAGGGTATACTTGGATAAGACACATTTCTTCAATCTTTTGCATTTTTGTAATGCTTTATGTCCACCATAAAAAATAGCAATCATTATGGTGGTTAGTAGGCTCTCTCTTCAAATTTAAGAAACTGCAAATGACATACACTTCCACACATCTTCCTGGGAAAATCTACAGCACATTTTATTTATGAAGTATTTTATGCAGCTCTTGCAGCAAAGTAAAATAAGACTAAGTGTAGTACCAAAATTACAGAACAACTGGATTAAGGAACAATTGTGATTCTAAAACAGTATCTTATTGCAACTGCCTTTCAACTAGATCAGATAAAAACCAAAACAAATCAAAATAATTGGATATCGGGTGTGGATAGTATTCAGGAATTCGACATATGACTAAAATATCCTCAGTTATATAAAAAAAGAATAACAAAGCATTTTTTTTCCTCCCTTACACTCATTCTGGGCCCATGCGATAGTTATTGATTCTGCAAACAAAGCTAGTGAAATATGTTTTGGGGACCACGAAGTGAATTTGCAAAGATTTGGGAAAAACTATTAAATTGGAAGGTGAAAAAGGAAGTGACCAGGTGTCTCTTGAGGTAGTAGTAGTAGTCTTCTTACCAGGTGGATTTTGCAGAGGTACATCTGTACAGAAATAGGGCTGTAAAAAGCTGAGGCTATTAAAACTTTTTTTAAAATTTATTTAATAGATGGCAATGGGGAACATCTCCTACAGGTAAGTATACATAATGGTTTTCAAATAACTAATGCATTCTACCAACACTGGGACATTTATAAATACACATGAGTTTCACCTGATGGGTTGCACAGGAATATGACAGATTACATTTTAATTAACAGCAAATGGGCTAGTTCGGTTAGGAATACCATATCATACAGGAGAACTGAAAAAATTTCTTGCAACTGAAGCTTATGAAATGTTGTGCTAAGGTTAAGAGCAGGTTAATTATTTTTAACACTGAAAGATCCAGATATAGCCAAAGCATTACTATGATAGGATACTTAGTCATTATGACAATTGTGATTTGTTTACTGCTGAAGTTGAGAAAGAATGAGATCAGTTTAAACAGATTTTTCTTGAAACTAACAGTACTCCTTTGGGTAAAAAGGAACAAAGGAGACAAAGTGATAAGGATAACTTGTGATGGTTTACTCATTCACTTTTACTTTTCCTTAAAGTTTTACTTTACTTACATTATATTTATCGTTTTGGGGATTTATTTAATTTGGACTTATCACATTTCTCTTTTCCGATCCGTAGAAGGATTTGCACATGCGCAATTCCGACTTTTGATTATCAGCCATTAATGCACGCATTTAAGACACACACCCTCTTGTGTCTTAGCTAGTGCACGATCATCAGATTATGCAAATGTTTTTCCCAGCGTTCAACAGACACATGCCAGATTACACGCTGTATCTAAGTGACATGAAGTCACGAAGTTGAATAAGAGTAGAGATGAGTTAGTATATAGTAGAAAGGTGATGAAGGAGGAAGACATTAGTAGTCAGTTTTTGTGAATCATATTTAGAGGAGGCGTTTTTTTTAGTTACTCTGACTTTTGTATTCATCAATTGGCGAGTCTTGATTTTTTGGAAATAAACTGTTTGTTATACATATATACTTGACTTTTGCTATTTTTCTTTTGAGCAATGTTAATTGATTTTTGATTGGATTTGAACTTTAACAATTTGACAATCTTTTTTCGAATTCTTGCTCGATAAGTAATGCTATATACATAACGAACCGTTTTTCAACTTTATTTGGCAAGTTAATATTATTTGGCACCTGATAAACTATCCAGAGTTTGAATCTATTTTGGATCAGACAAAAGACCCAACTTTAGAAAGTTAATAATCTTTGGAGCATTACAGAGCCAGTAAAGAAAGTGGTACACCGAACACAGGGACTGTATATATATATATATGTATAAATTGTATGTTATTTAACATGATTGTCAAAGTTAACAAATTTTTGAGCTCATTAGTTATATTAATTATAGATTTAATGGCAGCTTAAGCCGAAATTGTTGTTCAACAAGAAGCTTAACTTTTGTTTTAGTCAAAGGTACTGAAGTTTCAGCACAGTTATTGCTGATCGTTAAGATCTTTATTGTATGTATGTAAAGATTAGAAGTGTCCGGACACGATAGATAAACTTTTGATAAGCAAGTTAATTAGCAAGCTTAATATAGCTTTACTACTGTATTGTTGCATAGCAGTACCTTTGAACACTGCTCAAGATAAAACAGCTTAAAAATTTCCAAAATTCAAAATTTTTGCAGATCACTAAATATGTCTGTTAGTAATATGGCCGATTCTGCCATAATGACTCCCAACTTAGAAAAAGTAAAAGATAGGTTGCAGGATATGATGAAAGAAGCAGAAGTGTTAATGAATTTGCTTAAAGATCCTCGGGAGAAAAGGGGAATGACAACAACTCCTAAATTTGCTGATAATGCTATGTCAGCTCACAAACGCATAAACTTTGAACGTAAAGTTCCATTTTTTGTTCCATCAGAAGCAAGTGATAGGACGGAGTATTATCAACTGCCTCAATGAAGAGTTGCCAATCCATTCATTAACTGTAGTCCTTATGTTAATTGGCCTTTACCTGAGATAAGGTTCGACAGTTCAAAACATCTGTCATCGTGGACATTTGTCAAGTCCGTCCATAGAAGAGCATTTCCATTTACATGAAATGCATGGCAACAAAAAGGTGGCTTTCACAGTACCTTGTTTAATTGAATGTACTAAGCAATGGTGGAATAATATAGGATGTCATCATGGTATAGAAAATTGGGAATATATCCTCCTTATAACTACAATTCGGGAAGTAAATTACAATTCGGGAAGCTTAAATTAGGATCTTTGAAGCAAGAGGCCAGAGTTCCTCCAAGAAAATTCCTCTCATGAGTTATATCTTGTCACTGTTGGTACACATAATGTTATAAATTTACATTTTTTTAAGCCTTGTCATTAAAAAACTGAATTAATAGATCGCAATGATACAGAAGCCGATCTTTCATGTCCAAATGAGCAAGTTTTAGATGATATTAACCCATCTAAATCGGATGACGAGCTCTGCTCGCATCCGATTTAGATGAGTTCTTTATACGCTAAAATGTAAAAAAAATAAAAATATAAAAAAAAATATAAAAAAAAACACAGAGTTCTTTATACACTAAAATCGGATGACGAGCTCTGCTCGCGCGTTGTTCTTTATACACTAAAATCGGATGACGAGCTCTGCTCGCACGGTGTTCTTTATACACTAAAATCAGATGACGATCTCTGCTCGCGTGGTGTTCTTTATACACTAAAATCGGATGATGAGCTCTGCTCGCGCGGTGTTCTTTATACACTAAAATCGGATGACGAGCTCTACTCGTGCGGTGTTCTTTATACACTAAAATCGGATGACGAGCTCTGCTCGTGCAGTGTTCTTTATACACTAAAATCAGATGACAAGCTCTGCTCGCGCGGTGTTCTTTATACACTAAAATCAGATGACGAGCTCTGCTCGTGCGGTGTTCTTTATACACTAAAATTAGATGACAAGCTCTGCTCGCACAGTGTTCTTATACGCTAAAATAGGATGATGGGCTCTGCTCGCACAGTGTTCTTATACGTTAAAATAGGATGAATAGCTCTGCTCGCACAGTGCTCTTATACACTAAAATTGGATGATGGGCTCTGCTCGCGCAGTGTTCTTATACTCTAAAATCGGATGATGAGCTCTGCTTGCAGGGTTTAGAGGTATGAAAAATGCATTCGTAGTCAGTGTGTTAGATCAGAGATGTCTCTCAAATGCATTTTTCTTATAATGGAAGCACATGGTAATACTGGGATTAACTTTTCTTTCTCCTTCTACAGTTGTTAAAATGAATTTCATAGTAAAAAAAAATTTAGAGCTGTGAGTAAAAATGACACCAAGGAAAGTTCGTGGTAGTGATAGTGAGGGAATAAACAAGCTCTTAGAATCTGTATTAGGCAGTGAATCTGAAGTTTCTGATTTGTCTGACGATGATAGAAGTGATAGTAAACCTATAAGTGAATCTGAGTGTACCTCAGTGGAAGAAAATGGTGACATATAAGTGATTATGAAAGTTCCATTCCACCGCCAGCAAAATGACAAAAATGCATCATGCAAAGTGATTGGAAGTGGGTAAAATCATAAAATAATCCTATTATATATCCATTTAGTTGTTACAGTGACATTGCAATCGAAATAAAAGACAAATATGAATCTGAATCCCCATCTGAACTGCAAATATTTCTGGACTATACGGACCCTTTGTTCTCTGTCATAACAAAAGAAACCAATGATTATGTACGGGAGCAGTGAGCTAATCCTGATAGAAAGAAAAGATGATGACAAATGGTTCGAAGAAACAGAAGGTGTAATGAAAGATTACTTTTCCCTGGTTTGTAAATTTGTAAAGTTTCCCGCGTTCGTAAATCACGTTTACAATTAATTGTACTGGTCCAAAAACAGGTGCATTGAAACGTCAATTTATGGGGAAACTATGAGCAGAGAAAGGTTTCAACTAATCTCTCAATTCCTGCATTTTGCTAATGACAGAGATGCTGAAGAGCAGGACAAACTAAAAAAGATTAGGCCCATTATCTGACAGTTTTCAGAAAAATTCTCTAGGCTCTACTTTCCTATTCAGGACATAGTGTGAGACGAGAATCTTATGAAATTCAGGGGGCGCCTGTCGTATGTGCAGTGCAACCATTCAAAGCATTCACGTTTTGGAATAAAGGTGTATAAAATTTGTGAATCTGGATATTGCCATTATTTTAAAATTTATGTTGGTTTATTTATTTTTTGTATCACTGACCTGTCTTCCCACAAACATGGTAATGGGCATGTGTCAACCGTTGCTAGGTAAGGGACACACCCTCTTTCTAGACAATTGGTACACCTTACCAGATCTTTGCAAGAGACTAACAAATTGTTCTATGAATGTAATAGGCAGCATAAGGCCTATGAGAAAAGAGATGCCTAAAGATATTTCTGCCAAGAAATTGAAGCCTGGAGAGTATGACATCTGGTCAGCCAATAACATTCTCTGTGTGAAGTGGAAGGGCAATAAAGATGTTTATTTTTTGACGTCTAAACATAGATCAGCTGACATCAAGGGACTGGAAAATTACTGAGAAAGGTCAACAGCCACAAGAAGAAAGAAAGAAACCTGCTTGTGTCATTAAATACCAGAAGGGAATGGGAGGGGTAGATCTCCAGGATCAGGTAACTGCTCTTTTCCCCATAATGGGAAGAACTGTGAAGGGGTATCGGAAGATATTTTTTTATCTTCTCGATATATGTGTTTTCAATGCATTCATTCTTCACAACAAACTGACTGGCAAGAAGAAAAAAACTTTTTCTGACTTCAGGATTGAACTCCCAACTGCTTGCATCAGCTGATATGCCAAACTATACTGTGCGTGGGCAACCTTCATCCAGCAATACACCTTTATGACTAGAGGCAAAAAATTGGGGCCATTTTCCAATGCATATCCCATCTACCGTGAAGAAGAAAAATGTTACAAAACGGTGTGTGGTATGCTACAGCAAGGGTAAAAGAAGTGAAACTTCATGGCAGTGTGATTGCCATGTACTAACACTCCGCTTCACTTACCAAGTGCTTCAAGTTTACCACACTCAGTAATCATACTGAAACAGGGTGGTGGGTATGTAATTCAAGTAATTTCAAAATTTGAACCCCACAATACTCAATGGTTAATTTTTTTTATGACTTTTTGAAATAATATAAGCATTGTTAAAATACTCAGTAGGGAAAGGGGATATAAATCAGATTCCTGCGGTACAGGCAGGGCATTTAAATATGAAGCGAATGGGTTAATGACAATTGTGAATTGAAATGGCAGCCGTGGTCCAGTGGACTAATTTATCTTATAGTTCAAAGCAAAATGTTCAGGAAGAAACTGAAACCTTTTCTATCAGTTTAAATACTTTAGATTTATAGAAGCAAGTTGATAACAAGAAATCTGTTGAAATAATTTTAAAGGAAACTAGTACAAAATTAGTTGATGAAAAAGTTTTTGAAGTAGAAATTTTAAAGGAAAATAGTGCTAAAATTGTTGAAAAAAGTGTTGAAATAGAGGTTTAGAAGGAAAATAATGCTACTGAATTTGTAGACAATAAATAAGCCAAGTATCCCAGAAATTGCTTTGAGTGTAAATAATTATGATGAATCTAACAAGTTAAGAAATTTTAAACTATTGAAGCATCATTTAGAAGCAGACAGCAATAACCTTGGAAAGCAAAAAGACAAGCATGTATAACTGTCAAACGAAGTAGTCAACATAGAATAGATGATGCCACCAACGAGATCTTCAGAAGCGCCAACACCTAGCTTATCGATTGATGCAGGAATGAAGTCACTTGGAAACGAATGGATGATGATTTATCACAATGGAGTGTCAACAATGAAAATTTAAGTATACTATTATTCTTCCACTGTGGCAGTATGATGTATATTTATGATGTTTTATTTCTTTTCTCAGAAATAGATGAAGAAGGAGATGATTGAAGCAATATTTATTGTGATTTATACTTAAGAGATTTTGAAATGTTTAATTTCTTGTTGAAACTTTGGAGTTTCGATATTTATTTTTTTTGAAAAGTGAATTTACTATTCAAGGTTTATAGTTTGAGTTTACAATGTGAAGTAATTAGAATTTTTTGTGTATTCTGGTTCATCTGAAGTTTCTAGTTGAACTATAAAGAGTTATATTGTATTTAACATGATTTCAAGGGCATTTATGTATTTTATAGTTTTTTTATTTCAGCTGACTGAAAGCTGAGTTGAGTATTGTAAATTAGACTTTTAGAAATTCAAAAATGTTTATGGATGTGAATTATGAGAATGAAAGAGAATTTAGTATACAGTGATTAAATATTTTGCATTTTGAGGTATTTGAAGTATATTATTGCAAAATTTGGATGGAATTGTATTGGATGAAATGTTAGCATCGTATAATATAAATTATTGATTACTCTTAGATACGATGTATGTGTATGTGTTTATGGTATGTTCGGTATCATCAGTGATACTGATGAATCAATGATGTGTAATTATTGGGATGACACTGACAGCATTTGTTTGCATATATATGAGCTGACCGTGATGTCTTGAAAGTTTTTGTACCTTCTTTGAGCTGTTCCCAACAACAAAATCTGATGACTGCGACATTACTAGCAAAACTCCTTTGGGAGGGGAATGTAAAGCTCAATGAGGGGAGGTAACTAATATGTTTTTTTTATTTCAGCTAGCTCATGATTATTGTGTATAGAAGAAATTTTAGTAGATGATTACAATCCTGCTTGTTTGTAAATTAAAATTTATTAGCTTCACGTATTCACTTGTAGTTAAGAGGATTTAGTGGTGTTCCAATATCTATTTTTTTATGTATGGTAGGAAGAAGAAAATTAGATTTCGCACATTTGAATTGTTATTAGGGGAATATGTGGAAGTTATGTACCCCGCTTGATATGTCTATAATTATATTCTGTGAAAGAGCAGAATTTGATGTAATTGAATTTTTTCTTTAACTTTTTAGAAGTTAAGCAAGACAAGAGTAATATTGAGCAGCTTTTTGTACATATTATTGCATGCAACTTTTGAAGTTTGTATCAGAATGTGACACTAATTAGTCCGATAATGCTAGTATGCAGTTAACTGCCACAGCCATTGGTATGTATTTACACTAGGTAGCTACACTTTTTTAGGAGGAATGTGGCCTTTGTTTGTAATAGAAGATTGCATTGATGTGAGAGTTAGATCATCTTATCAAAATTTGGGTAAGCATACCTTTACTTTATTTTATGTTCCCCGATGTGTAAATGACGTGAGAAGTGTCCTATTATTCTAAATTTCCTCATCAAAATCTGTTAGGTCAAATTTTGACTCCCTTTGGGAGGGGGAATTGTGATAGTTCACTCATTCACTTTTGCTTTTCCTCAACCAGTTTTACTTTATGTTATATTTATCATTTTGGGTATTTATTTAATTTGGACTTATCACACTTTTCTTTCCCAATCCGTAGAAGGAGTTGTGCATGTGCTACTGCAACTTTTGATTGTCAGCTGCTATGCGCATGTTTAGGACACGTCCTCTCTTGTGTCATAGCTAGCATGCGATCATCAGATTATGCAAATGTTTTTCCTGGTGTCAACAGATATGTGCCAGATTGTATACCATATGTATCTAAATGACATGAAGTCATGGAGTTGAATAAGAGTAGAGATGAGTTAGTATAGAGTTAGTAGGAAGGTGATGAAGGAGGAAGACATTAGTAGTCGGTTTTTGTGAGTCGTATTTAGAGATGGAGTTTTTTTAGCTACTCTGACTTTTGTATTCATCAATTTAATTGGAGAGTCTTGAATTTTTTGGAAATAAACTGTTTGATATATATATATTTGACTTTTGCTATTTTTCTCTTAAGCAACATTGATTGTTTTTTGATTAGATTTAAACTTTAACAATTTGACAATCTTTTTTTGAACTCTTGCTCGATAAATAATGCTATATACATAACGAACCCTTTTTCAACTTTATTTGGCAAGTTAATATTGTCTAGCACCTGATTACCTATCCAGAGTTTGAATCTATTTTGGATCAGACAAAAGGTCCAACTTGAGAAAGTTAATAATCTTTGGAACGTTACAAACTATTTGATTGATAAGGGTATGGAACTTATTTCTGAAAGAAGGAAGTGCAGAAATAATATGAATCAACACCCTGCTGGACCTAATATACAGCATTACAAAGAGCTTAATAAATACAGGTGTCATCCCCAACAACGAAGTCTGGTGACCACTACAGTTCCTAGCAAAACTCCTTTGGGAGGGGACGTATATAGTATTATACTATATATATGGATTTTTTTTTTTTTGTTCCAAATCAAACATAGTTTATTTCCAAAAAATTCAGAGACTCACTAAATTCAATGGAAGAATACAAAAGTTGGAGTACTAACAACTCACATCTACCTAAATCTCTACTAACAACTCCTTCTATCTACACATCACATACTTCTCACAATACTTCTGACTCCTACATCTCTACTAACAATTCTCATTCTCCACTAACTACACATCTCTACTAACAATTCTCATTCTCCATTAACTATACATCTCTACTTCTGACCTGTGACCTAACGCCACTTAGTTATAACATGTGGCGTACAAATCTGGCACGTGTCTGTTGCACGTCGGGAAAACATTTGAATAATCTGACTATTGGGCTAGCTATGATGCAAGAGGAGGCATGTCCTACACGCGTGCATTAGCGGCTGACAATAAAAAGTTCGGAAATGAGAATTGCGATCAATCCAAAAAAAAAAAATGAAATAATAATCCCCAAAATGATAAATATAACATAAATAAAGTAAAACTGGTTAAGGAAAAGTAAAAGTGAATGGGTAGACCATCACAGTACTCTGATCACCATCAGTTTACCATTATTTTGATAAACCTCTATATACATAAAAGGTTCAGTTAACAGCTGATAAGAATCTTTGGCTTAATAGCTTGGCTGGTAAAGCAGAGGAAGCAGTTAGACAGCACAATAGCAGGTGGTTGTACCAGAATGTTAATGTTTCGTGTGGGAAGAAACAGACAGGTACACAGGGATTAAGGGATAAACATAGTACAGTGATTGAAGGTGAGGATTCTGTGATGGCTAGGTGGGCTGAGTATTTCAGAGATGTTATAAACAATTGATTATTTCTACTCTCATTGTTTGTAATAAGATAGATGCATTTCTGGCTTTAATGTTGGCCCTATATTACAGTCTGTAGTCACTTTGGCTATCTCTAAATAAAAATTGCATAAATCCTCAGGGGTGGATGAAATTACCACTGAAATGCTTAGAGCTGAAAACATTTGTGTTGTCACAAGGCTGACTGAAATTTTGAATTTTTTTATGATAAAGGTCAGCAGAACATCACCAAGTTGTACTATTATATCGACATACATATTACATATATAGTATTATATATATATAATACAGTCTGTAAATGGTAGCTAGGCGTAAACTGGAAGGAGAGCTGTGTGCCAATCCCTAGTGATGATGCACAGAACCGGCCAGGTCTATCACCTAACGTCTGACCCCGCCTTCTCGTGGTGCAGGCCGTTAGTACCTTTCAAAAGAGATATTCTCTTTTGGAAGGGAACAGAAAGTGAGGGCTGCTACTTCAGTATGGCCTACTGATCTGTTCAACTATGGCAACTTTTTTTTTTTTTCAAACTTGCTGAGGAGTGATCAACTTCACAGGGTCCTGGTGCTGACCATTTATACCTACTAGACTAGATTGTTTATGGATTTGAGCTTGATTATGCATCCTGGACTTGTTGTACTGGTGGGCCTCTGTTGACGGAGAATCTGCTGCTGTGTTTTCTGTTTGCTTCTGGGTTGCCAGCCCTAAGTGAACAGAGGCATGGGATACCTTATATCACCTGGTGGATAATCCTAATCAGAGGACATCGCAGGTACCTGAACCTTACTTAGCTAGTTGGGCATCGTCAAGCCTAAACTGGAATAATGTGTCTCAGGCAGGCCATATGGCTCTTGAAAAAGCCCACTTGAAAAGGTGGTGTCTGAAGTTCCTACCAGCATTGGTGACTTCAGCCTTTAGCAGAGGAGGAACAGGTCTTTGCCCCATGCCTGCGATCAGGGGGCTGTTTGATATTGTTGGCCCTACCAATTTCAATAAACCTAATTTCTTTAAAAATCCTACAAATCATTTTCTTTCTGCAGGAACATGGAATGTGAGGACATTACATAGAGATTATTCTCTTGATGTCCTCATGCAGGAATTCCAGCGCTATACCCTAGATATTCTAGGTTTGCAAGAGACCAGATGGACAGATAAAGGTCAGATTCTTAAAAATAACTTTAAATTTCTCTTTACAGGGAGGGAGGATCGAAAGCATCACCAAGGTGTGGGTCTGCTGCTCAGCAGACATGCTAGTGATGCTCTTCTAGGATACGAGTGCATTAATGAAAGGTTTCTTACAGCAAAATTTCAGACAAGCATTAAAGACTTGAATGTTACTGCTGTTATGCCCCCACTGAGGATGCTGATGAGGATGAGAAGGATAAGTTTTACGGACAACTTCAGGACATTTTGAATTCTGTCAAGAAAGGAGATATTACCCTTGTTCTAGGTGACTTCAATGCCAAAGTTGGTACTGACTCTGACCTTTGGGGAGGAGTAATAGGTCCTTTTGGTATTGGTAGCTGCAATGGCAATGGGCAACGTCTCCTACAGGTAAGTAAACTCAATGATTTCAGAATAACTAACACATATTACAAACACCGCGACATACATAAATACACATGGGTTTCACCTGATGGGCTGCATAGGAATGTGATTGATTATATATTAATTAACAGCAAATGGGCTAGTTCTGTTAGGAATACCAGGGCATATAGGGGAGCTGAAATTGGATCTGACCATTACCTTGTTAAAAGTGACTTGCAACTTAAACTTAAAAAGTGTTGTGCTAGGGTTAAAAAATTCATTTTTAATACTGAAGCTCTGAAAGACCCAGTTACAGATAAAGCTTACCATGATAGGTTACTTAGTCATTATGACAGTCATGGTTTGTTTAATACTGAAGTTGAGGAAGAATGGGGCCATTTTAAACATGTTTTTTTGGAAATTAACAGTACTCTTTTAGGAAAAAAAGGAGCAGAGGAGGTAGAATTATTTGAGTGATAAGGCACTTGAGCTTATTTCAGAAAGAAGGAACTGCAGGAATGTCCTTAATCAGTACCCTACTAGTCCTAATAGAAAGGATTACAGAGAGCTTAATAAACGTGTAAAGGATCAGTTAGCTACTGATAAGAATCTTTGGCTTGATGGCTTGGCTGACAAAGCTGAAGAAGCAGTTAGGCAGCACAACAGCAGAGAGTTATACCAGATAGTTAATGTTTTATGTGGTAGAAAACGGACAGGCTGTGATGCCCCACCGTTCACTTTTGCTTTACCTTAACCAGTTTTGTTTAATTTATGTTATATTTATCATTTTGGGGATTTTTATTTCCTTTTTGGCATCACAGCACTCGTTTCCAAGATGTTGTGAGTTGCGTACGTGCAACTCCGATCTTCCGACTGTACTGCTAAAGCGCGTGCCAAGGACACGCCCCCTCTTGCGTCATAGCTTGCGTCGTTCGTCATAGCATGTAAATGTCTTTCCCGGTATGCGCCGGCTATTGTCAAAAACTGGTGACCTGCGAGTAACAGTAGCACAAGTTAGGAGAGCAGTTAGTGCAGAGACACTAAGCACAGAGTGCGTGTAGCACAGGAGTTGTATCTTCATTGATGTTTTGGTGAGTTGAACTATTTTGGAAATAAATCTGTTTTGTTATTTTAAAACCTTTTGAGTCTGTACAGTTTTTTTCTCTTGAGCAACACAAATTAAGGATTTTTGAATTATATTTAAATTTACTTGACAATCATTTTGATTCTTACTCATTAACGCTCGCTGGTATTTGAACCCTAAATCAACTTATTATCAACTTATTCTATTTTTGGCAATTTGTTAATTGTTGCCTGGCGCTCGTCTAAGCTATACGGAGCATAAAACTTCAAGTATTTTGCATTTGGTTGGAGCCTTACAAGGCATACAAAGATTACAGGTTAAACAAGGTAAGGTTATAGAAGGGGAGGATTCTGTCATGGCTAGGTGGGCTGAGCATTTCAGTGATGTTCTAAACAATGTGGTTAGTTCTACTCCCATTGTTTGTAGTGATGATAAATGTATTGGGGGCTTTAATGTTGACTCTATAACACTGATTAATCTGGTTAGGCTGACCTTGAATGAAAGGTTGGACCATTTTACCTTTGAGCAGCACACACTTTTTCGCCAGGTCACAAAATTCCCAAGGGCTCAGAGAAGGTTAGGAAGGGATACACTGACACTGATTAATCAATCTGAAGTTATTTTGGCTATTTCTAAACTTAAACTTCATAAATCCCCAGGGGTAGATAAAATTACTACAGAAATGCTCAGAGCTGGGAATGTTTCAGTTGCCACTTGGATGACTGAAAATTTGAATAACTTTTATGATAAAGGCATGGTTCCTAAAGATTTTACCATAGCTATTATTATCCCTATTTTCAAGAAAGGTGATTGCAGTTCTTCTGATAACTATAGGGGTATCAGCCTACTCTCTGTTCCAGGTAAAGTTCTTTGCATGATTGTGCTTAATAGAATTAAGAATCTGGTTGACAGGCAATTGCGTGATGGGCAATGTGGATTCAGAAGTGGTAGGGGATGTGTGGATCAGATTTTTCACTTAGGCAGATTCTTGAGAAATGTTTAGAGTTTCAGAAACCTTTGGTTGCTAGCTTTGTTGATTTCAAAAAGGCTTTCGACTCTGTTGATCGTCATAATTTGTGGTTGATTGTGAGATCATATGGTATACCAGACAAGTTAGTTAACATAATGAAAGCTCTCTATAATAACACTGAGTCGTGTGTGAGAGTTGGTAAGGCATATAGCAATTGGTTTAGCATTACTTCTGGTGTTCGACAAGGGTGCATTTTGTCTCCTTTTCCCTTTAGTTTGGTTATTGATTATGTTATGCGAAATTCACTTCAAGGGAAAGATTTTGGCCTTAAATGGGCTGGAGATACGAAAATTTCAGATTTAGATTATGCTGATGATTTAGCGCTTTTGGCAAATGATGCTGATGAGATGAACTCTTTCATTAGGGCTGTTGATGAGACTGGTAGTAGAGTAGGTTTGGTAATAAACAGAGAGAAAACTAAAGTGATGAAAATTGGTCAGGCAGGTTGTGATTCAGTTCATCTGAATGGTTGCAGTCTTGAGCAGATGTCACAGTTTAATTACCTTGGGAGCTATGTAACAGATACTGGTGATGTGCGGCATGAGATTAACAGATGAATAGGGATTGCTGCCTGGACTTTTAAGAATCTATGGAGATTGTGGAGAAATAGGCGTATATACCTAAAGACTAAAATTAGACTGTATAATAGTTTGGTTCTTTCTAGAGTTAGTTATGGTAGTGAAACTTGGACGCTGTGTAAACAAGATAACAGGAAACTAGATTGGATTGGATTGTTTTACCTCTGAGCGGCACTTTTTTGCACACCATGGGCTAAATGGCCAGGCCACAAGGACCCCGAAGGCTCAGAGAAGGTTGGGGGAGGGGACCCACTGGAACAGCTGTTGGGAGACAGATGGTAGCCTCCCGTCAAGGCCATCCAGCATGTTCTTTAACGTGCACAGGGTATGGCTCTCCCACACACGGGGCCACGACTTAACGTCCCATCCGACGGACGGCGGCCTTTTCAAGCCCATCGGTGTCCCCTACTGACCGTGGGCAAGGCGGGGAAATTTTGCGGAGATAAATCTCAACGCTGACCCAGCTGGGACTCGAACCTGGGAACTACAGATTACGAGCCTGGCGCGCTACCGACTGAGCCACCCCCGCCCCTAGGAAACTAGATGCTTTTGATTCTAGATGCTTACGTAGTATCTTGGGCATTAGGTGGTTTAACTTTGTAAGTAATGATGAGGTTATGCAAAGGAATCTGCAACCTCCTTTTAGCAGCATATTGTGCAGAGAGAGACTCCGTTGGTTTGGCCATGTTGCCTGTATGGATAATTATAGATTGGCGAATAGGGTTATGAACAGTGTGCCTAGAGGCCTCAGAAGGAAGGGGAGACCTAGGATGCAATGGGCAGACAATGTCAAACAGGACCTTGTTAGAATTGGCGTGCAATGGCCAGATGCAGCAGATGTAGCTCAGGACAGATATGCTTGGAGAATTAAACTGTGAATTCTGGTTGGACCTCCCTAGCCCATGGCTGCTTGATGATGATGATGATGATGATATAATACATATATTATAGTACTATATATGTACTATATATATAAATCACAGGTCATACATATTTACGTATGTCACACTCAATCTCCAGACTCATACATAGACTTGAATCCAAGTCCCTATGATCCACAACTAAGAATGCTGGCCAACAGTTAGTTGTTTTTAAACTATCAATAAAGATATGTGAAATAAAATGAGCCCTAAAGGAATTTTAGAGTGGGAAAAACATCAGAAGCTCAGCTTTTTATACTCCTATATGATATAATACTGCAAAGTTCAGACTACTATTACTTCAAGACCTACAAGGACCTTCTGGTTTACTTCCATTTCATTTTCCTAGTAATATTTTACTACCAAATCTTTCCAAATTCAGTTTGTGGTCACTAAAACAATTTTCACTCTGTTTGTTGGTAGAATCAATAACTTGCATTAGGCCCTCTCACAGGTCCAGAGAGAAACTGTATATTTCTGAATATTTTTCAAAGTTTTAATTCTAATTTGAAAAAATCTATATTAAATAATAAGCTGAAAAGAATTGGTTTTGCCATGAGCATCGTCTGAAAGTGGGATTCAAACTGACTCATGGCAAAATCTATGCTAACCATTATATAAAAATTTACCTCTAAAAAAAAAGTCTGATAGTAGCTTGTTAGTTTAATATGCCATAGAAAAGGTCTGTAAGGTGAGACATCAGCAGAAAGACACCAGAAAAGAAACATCTATGTCTTATTTGAGGCTCATCAGTTAAAAATTATATATTTTATTAAATGCATCATACTGTTGTATCTAATATCAAGGGGGTGGGGGGTGGTTGGCTTAATCAGTAGTGCACCAGGCTATAATCTGTATTTCCCAGTTTAGTCTCCCCTCCTGTGCCAGATGGTTATGATTTCTCCAGTAAACCCCCACCCAGTTCTTTCAGAAAGTGGACACCAATGGATTTCGAAAGGCTGCTGTTCATTGGATGGGACATGAAGCCATGGCCCTATGTGCAGGAGAGCCATGCCCCATGCACATTAAAGAATAGACTAGATGGCCTCAACAGAGGCTTCCATCTGTCTCCTAAAATTTGTACAGTGTATCCCTTCCTAACCTTCTCTGAGCCCTTGGGAATTTTGTGACCTGGCGAAAAAGTGTGTGCTGCTCAAAGGTAAAATGGCTTAACCTTTCATTCAAGGTCAGCCTAACCAGAATGCCCAGGACAATTAGACCTTCTGGTCCCTTCTCTTGAAAGTTCTTACTGTTCATATGTACCCAGAACAAATGTTTTGTCCTCTCACCCTTTCTATGTTTCTGATGAGATCTTCATAACATTGCTTGTACAGCAATTCCAACCGTACTTCCAATTACCAAATATCACTGACACAAAATAGTCTGTTTTTGAACAGCTTTAAACTTGAACTTGTATATTGTTTTAGAATCACAACTGGCTCAGACAAATTTTTACTTTATAAATCACAAGTGGTGTTCAGCTAATTTGGCACCATGTTTAATTTTGTGTATGCTTGCTTCTAAGTAATGATGGAAAGGTGTATCCCTTCCAAGATATTTTTTTAATGGAAACCAATTACACAATAAACCCAAGGAGCAAAAATCTTAAAGGCGGTTTTGAAACATTCTTATGCATAAAAGTTAAAAATATTCTGCACTAAATGTTTTCTGAAGTTTTTATTGATGTTTCTTGATGTCATTACAAGGATGCCAAAATCTCTCAGATGGTTATTGATAATACACCATTCAAATTGCCCCACAAGTGAAGAATAGCCAGAAAAAGCTGAACATTTCCATGCATGACAATAACATATGTCACTGATTTGCATATGATGCTTATAAGCACATAAACATGGCCAGTAGCTGGGTAGTTGTCCTCGTGATGTATCATTGAGTACTATAAAAAGTGGTGTGAACAATTGCTAGCAAACAAAAGTGTTTGGGCTGCCCCAAAACTTGCTAGCAGACCTCTGTGAGGCAACATGCCCTTACGACTCCAAAGACAATATTATGTGCAGCTCATGGACTTTTAAAGGGGCTGGATTATGGAATGAAAAAGCTGGATTGTCAAGCTGACAATTGTAACACATATGGATTCACAAACTTGTGGATGCTGTTGGCGACAATGGATACAAGAAGGTTCTGCAACATGCTAGCCAGATTTAGGTGCCTGTAGAATGCCATAGCCGATGTACTGTTGTATCTGGTGACAAGTTATAAATGACAGAACTGCCATGATACAGCAGATTACTAGGCCCATAATGCCATCCCTACCTGTTCCTGTGTCTGAGAGCCCAATCTGACAATGATTACAAGACATGGGCCTGTATGCATGTCATCCCTTGGCTTGTCTTTCTAACTCTATCCCATTGTCATGTAAGTCAGCAGTGTTGCAGGAAAAGAAGCTCCTGGGGACCAAAGTAGCATTGTGTTAGCTTCTGTGACAAATCCCATTTTTGTTTAAGTGCCAGTGTCAGCCATGTGCGTGTGGAGACAATCGGCTGAGAGACATGATACAGCATGTATTTGGGCTGCTGTGATGCCCCCTCATTCACTTTTACTTTACCCTAACCAGTTTTGCTTAATTTACATTATATTTATCATTTTGGGGATTTTAATTTTAGTTTTGGCATCACAGCGCTCGTTTCCGATAGCATAGGAGTTGCACATGCGCAACTCCGAACTTTTGATTGTCACCCACTAAAGCACGCATGTACAAGGACATGCCCTCTCGTGTCATAGCTTGTGCGCTCGTCACTTTATGTAAATGTGTTTCCCGGCATGCAACATGACACGTGTGACCCTTTTTGTACAACACATGATATAACCGTGACATGTAGTCACATAGGCAGAAGTAAGTTGTGAGAAGAAGAAAGTTGTTAGTAGGTGGTAGTTCACAGAGTGAGTAGTAAGAGGTGGTTTAGTGAGATAGTGATGATATAGTTGGCATTTTCATTGACGTTAGTGAGTGTTTAAATTAATTTTGGAAATAAATTTGTTTGTTATAGAAACTTTTGAAATCTTTGCTATTTTTTCTCTTGAGCAACGTTAGTTGATAAGTTTTGATTGTAAGTTAAATTAGTTTGACAATCATTTAATTTATTTTGAATTCTTACTCACTAAATAATGCCTGCTGGTAATTAATAAGAACCCTAATTTCAACTTATTTGGCAATTTGTTAATTATTGCCTAGTGCCTGATTAAGCTATCCAGAGGGTTGGGTTATTTTATCTGAGCGGCACTTTTTTGCACACCATGGGCTAAATGGCCAGGTCACAAGGACCCCGAAGGCTCAGAGAAGGTTGGGGGAGGGGACCCACTGGAACAGCTGTTGGGAGACAGATGGTAGCCTCCCGTCAAGGCCCTCCAGCGTGTTCTTTAACGTGCACAGGGTATGGCTCTCCCGCACACGGGGCCACGGCTTAACGTCCCATCCGATGGACGGTGGCCTTTCCAAGCCCATCGGTGTCCCCTACTGACCGTGGGCAGGGCGGGGAATTTTGCGGAGATAAATCTCAACGCTGACCCAGTTGGGACTCGAACCTGGGAACTGCAGATTACGAGCCTGGCGCGCTACCGACTGAGCCACCCCCGCCCCTAAGCTATCCAGAGCTTGAATAAATATTGGATCAGACAAAGGGTACAAAACTTTAAAAGTTTATTAATCTTTGGAGTGTTACACTGTTGTATCCAGTGACAAGTTATAAGTGACAGAACTACCATGATACAGCAGATTACTAGGCCCATAATGCCATCCCTGCCTGTTCCTGTGTCTGAGAGCCCAATCTGACAATGATTACAAGACATGGACCTGGATGCATGTCATCCCTTGGCTTGTCTTTCTCTAACTCTATCCCATTATCATGTAAGTCAGCAATGTTGCAGGAAAAGAAGTTCCTGGGGACCAAAGTAGCATTGTGTTAGCTTTTGTGACAAATCCCATTTTTGTTTTAAGTGACAGTGTCAACCATGTATGTGTGGAGACAACCAGATGAGAGACATGATGCAGCATGTATTTGGGAACACCATACACGAGCTATGCCAGGCATCATGGTGTGGGGAGCCATTAGTTACAACAGCAGGTCACCTCGACCTGATATTGATGGCAGTTTGATGGTGACACAGTATGTTGAAACTGTGTTATGACCTGTACTGCTGCCATATCTATGTATCATGACTAATATCATTTTCCAACAGGGTAATGCACACCCACATATTGTCTGGGTCTCTCTGCAGTACCTCTATGATGTGGTTCTACTTCCTTGGCCTTTAGGTTCACTATATCTGTCACATGTTGAACATATATGGGATATAATGGGGTGTTATGTTACATCCAGTGCTCAGCTGCCTATGGCTTCACCGAACTGACAGTAAGGGTGCATGAAGCATGGATGCATACCACACAGGATCACATTCACTACCTGTTTGACCCACTACTGTGACATCTTGCCTCATGTATTATGGCATAAAGGTCTATTGATGTACCTCTTATTTCATCATTAAATATTAGTAGAACTGTCTGCCTCCGTAATTGCATTTTTATGATATAGCTACCACCACAACTAATTTGGTTCACATGCAAGCATTTCTTTTAAGTGGGGAATTTTCAATAGAGGAAGTGTATGAGTATCTGAGAAAAAGTAGAACTCCGAGTAATTGGCCTGTATATGGGTAGCTTGGATATGCCAAAGTGTCAGATATTTGGGAGGAAATGTGAATAATTAAAGAAGGCTGTAAAAAAATGAAAATGTAGCTTAATTATGAGCAAAAAAGGAAATGGGGAAAAAAAAGTATGTTAATAAGGCATAATGATAAATAAAAAATTATATTCAGAGAATTACTCAACACAGTAAATAGCTGTCAAAAGGAGGTAGAACAACTTAACACTGCAAAAAAGCTGCTACCTACAAGGAAGTGTAATACATTTATTTCAATCAAATATGCTCCTTTTATAAATCCATGATTTACATTGAAAATATTCTGAGTTTTCCTTTAAAAATATTTTTATGTTCATTATTGGAAAAAAAAAAAACGAGAAGGGCACCATTATGCAAGCAAATAGGTTATGCACAAAATTTGAAGGATTAAGATTGGATAACTGAAGGTCAGTTAATTGAAGTTACACAGTATGTCAACAACCTGATGTTAAAATTTAATGCAAAGTTTTTATTTACATTTAAGTAGCCATGTAATATTTTTCAAAAATATAAAAAAATTACGTTTTTTACTATTAACTAAAATGACAAAGTTATATGTCAGAATGTAATTTATTACCATCTAATTATGAATCATTTGCAACTATATTAAAATTTTATTAGTAAAAAGTAAACTTCCCATGTAATTGACAGTGAGATAACACAGATGTATTTTAATGAAATTAAAGAAATATCAAAGAAATAAATACTAACACTTCAACACAAAGACTTAAATTCTATAAAATATAAAAATACCTTCATTCCACTTGCAGAATATGGTGGTGATACTTTATATTCTTCTAATGATGGTGACGTTGGCTGCATCTTTTCTTGCCATACAAAATTATTAGCATCACCCAATTGTGAAGTAAATATCATCAGATCAAAAGATCCAGGGTTTTTATCCTCTAGATTTAATATGTTTATTAATGTTTTACCATTTGGTAATGTTTGATCAGGAATAATGGAGGCACTGTTTTTCTTTTTGCAATTACTCAAAATGACATTAATGGCATCACTCAGCAGTGTTTTAGTAAGCATTTCAGAAACCTGAATTGCAGCTTTTTCATGAATAAAAGTAAGGGAGTTGATTTTTCGTACATCTGCCTGTGTCTTAATCTCTTTTGGTGTTTCTTTAAGAATTTTGGCTTGTATTATTGGCACTGTTTCATCAGCATCTTGCAATTTACTTGCTATTTCAAACATAGTATCCATGGCATCTTCACATAATGATAACACTATATTATCTACAAACACAGTAGAAATATTTTCATCACTTTGAAGTTTTTTATTGGCACTCTTTGGAAGTTCATCTTTACATAACAAAGGAGCAATTAGGCTATCTTTATTACTTACAGATAAATCTGTAGCTTGCTCGTCATTAATAGTTTTTATTTTGTTATCTTTATCTGTTTTCTCCACAAGAAATGTCTCATCTAGTTTACTTACAACAAATGTATCATCCAGTTTTTTCACTTCCCGTGTTTCATCTGGTGTCTCAATAACAAATGTTTCATCGAAATGTTTTTTAGGTGAAGAATGTGTTGAACAATCTGATTCATGTTTGCTATTTTGAGAATCTAAGCCTTCAATTTCTTCTTCCACAGACCCTTCATTTACAGTAGAATGGGAATCAGATAAAGACTCTCCCTCGGTAGAATGTGCAGACTCATATTGCAGAGTTTTGTTGCTGCTGCTGCTTTTGTCTGACTCTCCAGCTGCCAATTCTTCTACTACCTCATCACTAAAATTTTCTTCTATTCTTTCATTTGTTGGTTTAGGCACCTTTTTTATAGATGCTACTGATTCAGTTTTTCCACTTTCCTCATTTACCAATTTCTTTTCAGAAATGTCACATTTACTTTTTGATTTTTCCAAAGAATCTTGTTCAGAAAATTCTGTTTTGCTTCCAGTACTAATAGTAGCAGATGAGGAGTCTTCCATTTTATCTTTACTAAACAGCTTTTCAGACATTTCAGAATGATTTGGTGATACATGTTCTGTATTAATAGTGGATGAAAGCTGGGAATCATCAGCATTTGAGCTGTCTTCAACTGAGACTTTTGATGTACTTAATGAAAACTTCAGTGGCTGTGCTGAACTGTGAGATTGGATTTTCAGCTCTGTAAAAAGAGACAACAAAAAGTAAGTGAAAAATAACCTTTAATTTTTTTGACTAACATTTACTTATTTATTCAGTTAGAAAACCAAACCTATTATACTTTTAAAAATATACAGTCTATGCTGCAATATTATATAATTGTAAAACATTATGTTTATACCACTGTGATATGAAATTCAAATTTATCTAACAAAACTAGGTGTTTTTGAGAGAATTCCTTATCATATACAACACATTTAATGGTGTAATGACTTCACCCTGGCACACTTGAATGCTTGAAGGTTGGGGGATGCTGGATATCTCCAAAATACCCTCCAAGCTTTGATCTGAACTTTATGAACTGTGGTGAAGTTGGGATTCCACCATGGTTTTTGGAAATCAAGGAAACCATGTTGAAGTCTGAGGAATGATCAAGGCAGCTGCTTGGACAATACAATCTGTCATCTCTATTGCTACAACACTGATTGACTGCTAGCTGATTGAGTACTGATTGAACTCACAGAGGAGCTCAAAACTGCTCCAGTCAGCTTAATCAATCCTCTGTTGTGATATGTATGAAGAGTCACAATTCTTCTCATGGAAGATGGTACACACCACAGGAATGTGATGTGTAAGAGTAAAGAGTGGAATGATTGAGGAGGAGCAGGATGGTAAGGTCAATGGCAATGAATGTGTGGGTTGGAGAATGAAAGTACATACTGATGGCAGTGTTCAATAGGAAAAGCAAAGGATCCATGAGCCACTGCTTGAGGACTCCTCTTCTCCTGTTTGTGTCAATAGTACTACAAAGAGGACTGTGTCCTTTGAAGTTCTCCATGAGAAAGGGGAAGGAAGAGGTGAGATGTGGTCATCATGATCTTCCTGGAAGATGAATCTTGTGGGGAGTAGATAAAAAGAGCAGACGAAATCCCGAGAAGAGGCAGATAGCAACTGCCTCTAAGTTGGTGGTGAGAGGTATGACATGGAATGAGCCACTGTCAGTCATGAGGATAGCTACACCCTCGCAAGATGGAAAATCTTCATTCCAGTCCCATTGAATAAGTGTAAAATGCTGGATCATGGGATCAATGATGTGTCTGCAAGTATGTCTCCTACAACCACACACAGATGGACTTGTTGTGTGCTCAAAGGAGGACTTTGATGTCATCAAGATTCCTCTAGGATCCACAATTACATTGTAGGAGTGTGGCCATATCAGGTCTTAGGGGAATGGGTGGATGACAATTTTCCTTTTATTTTAATTATTGAAGATGACAGTTAAGGGAAGTGAGGATGGTTCATATCCTCAGAGTCATCCACAGAGCACGGATCTGAGACTTCCAAATGAAGAGAGGGTAAATTGTGTTTCTTGGACCCTGGTGGAGGCCACTTCAGTTTGGGAGGTCTAGCTGTCTGAAATCGAGAAGGAGGTTGCCTTCCAGTGGTGGAAGGGAAAGGTACCAAAGCAGGAACTCAAACCAGAGTCAATGTTGAGTTGGACACTACCTGTGAGCTCAGCTGTTCTGACAGGTACTGAAGAGCTGAGAAGAAAGACCCAGTGGGTGGAACGCTGATGTCGGTTTGCACTACCACAGCTGCTGCAGAAATGACAGTTACCCAGAAGCCACACTAGCATAGGTGAAGATGTCAAATGGAGGTGGCAGAACAACAATCTTTCTCGCTTCCAGTTATGAGATGTTCTTTTAAAATAATTTTCAACACAGCTTATAAGATAAGAATTAGTATATTCAAGATAATTGCTGTACAACAAGTTTGTCTAAAATTACTTATTCTCAAAAATGAGGAGTGTAAATGCTCTTACAAGTTATTGTTGTAATTACTATATTACAATCACACATGTGATCATAATCACACATGAGATGTTCTGTTTTCACACACTGAATCTTCAGGATATGAATGTTCTGTATCATTTTCACACACTGGATCATTTTCTCATCTTTTGCTGTGTAAACTGCAGTAATACCCATCCAGTGCATTCCCATGACTGTCCAAAGTGGAAAGAGGACCAATAGGTCCAGTGTGTGTGATATTGATAAAGAACATCTCATATCTGGAAAATAGAAAAAATAAGCTTAATCCTCACAAAATAAAAATAAGAGGAAATAAAAAAGTGAGGAAACTTGCAAACCTGTACCTGGATATGGGCAAGGCACTCACTGGACTACATAGTTGGTCCAAGAAGGTCCAGTCTACCAGCTGATTGATCCTGGGGCGAGGGGGGGGGGGTCTATCCCAGGACCTATCATTTATGTGAAGCAGAGGCCCAAGCAGTGTGTAGCAACAGTCCTTGAGAGCACTGCCCAGCCACACAATAGAAAGATAGGCCAAGAGGGAGCACGCTATTCATGATCTCAGGAGAGCAAAAGATGGCCTCCAAGCAACTATCATGATCATTTCTAGAAACACTGGTCACACAGCAAATATACAAGTGAGTGTTCAGGACTCTGTGAAGGTACCCAAACCTTCAGAGGGTGATCAGGGTCACCACAGATAAGAGGATGTTGAGTTGGACACTGCCTGTGGAATCAGCTGTTCCGAGAGGTACCAAGGAGCTGAGAAGAAAGTCCTAGTGGGTGGGACGCTGATGGGATGGAATAATAGGTATATTGTTGTGCTGTAAACTTTTGAGATGGGGTGGGTTGCGATTCCAATTTTACCCTTATATTTTCCCATTTTCTAAATTCTTTCTACATTGGTAAAAAAATGGAAATTTGGTAAAATATCCTGCTGATTTCATTAATTTATATATAAATTTTATTGACTTCTGTAAAATGGTTTATGGTATTAGAGATATGGTATAATTGATATGCTCTTGCAAAATATGTGTTTATTGCGAATTTTCTATAATGTATAGGATATGGATGCCTGTGGGATGGTACTGGAGATGAATGTTGGTTTACAATATACTACTGTACATTTTTTAAATCACTATATCAAGTTAAGTAATTGTGCATTTATTTCTGATTTATGTGTATATTTAATAGTGAACATTACATTATGCCATTAAATGTTTCTACAAAATTTTTTAATTCATATACAGAGTGATCCCAAAATATCAAAACATCATCTATATAATGCAAATATAGAAATGGCTTCTGATTAGCTTTTAATAATAATTTATCCTATATATGTCTCATAACAATGTCAGCCATAAGTCCAGAGAGGGGTGATACCACTGGGACCTACCTTCTCCCAGTTCCTTGGCTGTCCATTGACAACAACCAGTTAAGTTGGTAGGCACACGACACCATACATGAGTGGGGCGAAGTCCTGAAGTATTCTTGGGGCATGGTGACCTTCAACCATTTCGATAGTTATGAGATATGTAGAGAATAAAGCATTATTAAGAGTTAATCTGAAGCCATTTCTATATTTTCAATATATAGATGATGCCTGATATTTTGGGATTACCTGTACATGAATTAAAAAATTTGATAGGAACTTTTAATAGTATAATGCCACTATTAAATTTACATGTGAATCAGAAATAAATGTACAATTACTGTACCTTGATATATTGGTAACTCAAAAAAAATTTAAAAAGTACAACAGCAGTATATTGTAAACCTATAATCATCCTCAATATCATTCCACAAGCATCATCATATCCTGTAAATTATAAAAAACCTGCAATAAAAACATTTTGTGAGAGCATATCAATACTCTTCTAATAGCACCATTTTACAAATGTAAAATTTATATATGAATTAATGAAATCAACAGGATTGGGTTGGGTTGTTTTACCTCTGAGCGGCACTTTTTTGCACACCATGGGCTAAATGGCCAGGTCACATGGACCCCGAAGGCTCAGAGAAGGTTGGGGGAGGGGACCCACTGGAAAAGCTGTTGGGAGACAGATGGTAGCCTCCCGTCAAGGCCATCCAGCATGTTCTTTAACGTGCACAGGGTATGGCTCTCCCGCACATGGGGCCACGGCTTAACATCCCATCCGATGGACGGTGGCCTTTCCAAGCCCATCGGTGTCCCCTACTGACCGTGGGCACGGTGGGGGAATTTTGCGGAGATAAATCTCAATGCTGACCCAGCTGGGACTCGAACCTGGAAACTACAGATTACGAGCCTGGCGCACTACCGACTGAGCCACCCCCACCCTTGAAATCAACAGGATATTCCAACTAAATTTGTAGAAAATTTCTGAAAATGATAAAATATAAGGTAAAACAGGAATTGAAACTGTGTCTCTGGAAAGGATCATGATAGTTGCTTGGAGGCTATCTTTTGTTCTCCTGAGATCATGAATAGTGTGCTCCCTCTTGGCCTGTCCTTCTATTGTGTGGCTGGGCAGTGCTCTCAAGGACTGTTGAAAATTTCTATATAAATTATAAAAAAATTCGTAATAAACACATATTTGCAAGAGAATATCAATAGTCCTAAATATGCCAATAATAAAAATATGCCAATAGTTTCCCATACATCCCAGGAGTGTCACAACCTTTAAAAAATGTTCTTTCAAAATACAAATTAAAGGTACCTTATACTACAACAAACAATGTTAAAAGATTAGTGGTAAATGATAGAAATAAACTTAAACCAATGGGTGGGGGTCTATAAAATAAAAATACCTGACCCTGAAAATAAATCAATATATAGATTGGGTTGTTTTACTTCTGAATGGAACTTTCTGCCTTCAATGGGCTAAATGGCCAAGTCACAAAGACCCCAAGGGCTAAGAGAAGGTTGGAAGAAGGGGATCCACTAAACAGTTGGGTTGTTTTACCTCTGAGCAGCACTTTTTTGCATACCATGGGCTAAATGGCCAGGTCACAAGGACTTTGAAGATCAGAGAAGGTTGGGGGAGGGGACCCACTGGAATGGCTGTTGGGGGATAGATGGGAGTCTCTCATCAAAAAGTCATCCAGCGTGTTCTTTAATGTGCATAGGGTATGGCTTTCCCACACATGGGGTCACTGCTTAATGTCCCATCTGATGGACGGCAGCCTTTTCAAGCCTATTGGTGCAGTGGCGATCATAAGGAGGGGGCACAGGCCCAAGGCCCTCTCCAAAGAGGCTTGAAGATATATTTTTTTTTATTTCAACAGTCAGCCAATTTATTTTCTGAGAAGGCAGATGCCTTCAGACCCTCATATGAAGGCATATGTAAGGGTATATGAAGAATTTTGTAGTCCAGAAATAACACTTTTAACTACAAAATCCTTCATATGCTCCTAAATGATCCCCTCCAGTCTTGAGACTTATGACTGCCCCTGCATCAGTGTCCCCTACTGACCATGGGCAGGGCAGGGCAGGGAGTTTTGGGAGATAAGTTTCAATGCTGACCCATCTGGGAATCGAACCTGGGAACTGCAAATTACGAGCCTGGCACACTCACTCAACAGCTGTTTTTAATGTGCACAAGGCTAATATATTGGAAAAATATGTAAAACATTTAAGCAATGGTTTATTTGAACACCAGAAAGATATAAAAAATCAAAAACCTAATAATGCACTGTCACAAATAATTATAAAT
This sequence comes from Ryuthela nishihirai, assembly GCA_038380435.1. Taxonomy (NCBI): domain Eukaryota; kingdom Metazoa; phylum Arthropoda; class Arachnida; order Araneae; family Heptathelidae; genus Ryuthela; species Ryuthela nishihirai. The sequence continues at coordinate 65,318,542 of JAWZYU010000002.1, forward strand.
AAATTTAAAATAGTTTCTCAATTAATTCATTAGCAGCCCTCTTCCCCTATGAAATTCCAATTATAATATATTGAAAGCATTATGATTAACATACATAAAGCAGGTGTTTGTAATAATGAGATACCACCCTGCCATCAGTATGGGATCTTCTGTTACAGGAGTGGAGCTGCAGCAACAAAAATTAATACCAGGAGAATTTCTCATAAACACTTCATCAGCAATGAATAATTTGCCAGATGAAGTCCCATAAGGGTCTGGGGTGAAATGTCACCAAATGTTTTTAAACATGAATTTTTTTTCAATTTTGATTTTTAAATGTTGCTGTGGTTAAGTGAAAATGCTACTTGAGTAAATTATATAATTAGTTAGCATGCATGATAATGATATAAATCAATCAGTTTTGTGAAGAACAAAATTTATCATCCAGCAACAAAAGTGCACCACAATATCAGTCATGTTGGAGAATACCATCAGAATAATGGAGGCAACTTAAAAGCCAATGCATCCACAAATTTTAAAGGACTGGCATTTGGTTTTACAGCTACAACAACTGCTAAACAACATGACCAGGGACACCAACCAACTTGTCAAAGCCAACAACAACTGTGAACAACTGTCAATAGCAACAAGCCAGTTGAATCAGCCTTCAGCATAACAGTGGTAATATCATTTATTCTCCATCTTTAAACTTAAAGAGGCTTTTAGCTTGAAAAAGTTCAAGTTATTTTATTCTACATTAGAGTTACTACCACTGCATACTATTGCATACCATATACCACTGCAAAGGAATCAGTGAGTAATAGTAAACTCGTAAAAATATGATTTAATTGCTCAAAAGGCATTTAATGATAATAGAGCATAATCATGTTAAAACTAAATTATTTTAAACATCTGTTGTGTCTTTGACATTTTAAATAAATAACTAATAATCAATGTGTAGGTATCATCCATAACTACAGGATGGTTATAAAGAAACTTTACCATTGGGTGGTGAAAATCTCAGTTCTGGTAGATCTGAAAGAACTGAAATTAATATCTATGCTTACCAGAAACATGAACTCAATGATTATATGTTCTATCAATGAACCAGAAGATGTGATGCACATCTCATTTTCATGTCTGTGTGTTAGAAAAAGTCATCTTCTTGAACCACAAGCCGAGTTAATAAAGCTCAATAGCGAAATCGAAATGGGAAAATATGTTTCAATAATACAGCAAGAGAATCTGCCCCCCCTCACCTCCCCAGGAAAAAAAAATATGAAAAATTAATTTATGTTAAATAATATCAGATATACAAAAATTAATGTTTTTTTTAAAGAAATGTAAATCTTGCTATTTTTTTATTACATTTTCTTTTATTGTTAGAAGTATTTTATTTATTTATATTTATTATTTTGAAAGAACATTTGTATATGCATTTTCAATAATAAGTTTTTTTTTTTTGTTTTTGGGCATCCTTACAACTGCACTCATTAATCAATGGTTCAACATAAATAATTTTATCATGAAATATTGATTTGCTTTTTTGCCTCCCGCCGGAAGCATTTTGCCCCTTCCTGAAATAAATTTACCTCTCCCTTGAAAACATTTCTGCCATGCTCATGAGTACAACCATGGGAGCAAGACTCAGTTTGCCCTGTGATAATTTTGCCATCTTCATTGTTTAACTGTGGACTGAACACAAGTTGATAAGTTGAGGATTTGATTAGGAAAGCTGAGGAATCAAATTGCACTTGCACACAAACCAAGGACTGACAGACCATCAATTCCAGACACCACAGCAGCAGAAATCCACCAGGAGATAAAGGATCAAGTTTGGAAAAATGCAAGGATGGTTGCAAGTAATCATGATGTCAGTTATTATCTTGACCTATTGATCTTGACTGTGTGAAAGATGCTCCAAACTACCCTACAAATGCTCATGTACAGATTTCAGCTGCACTAGAATAAATTGCACTATATAGATGTTGCATTGGAAAAAAGTGTTCACTTCATGTTATAGTTTTAGTACAAATTGTAGGTGGAAAACTTGCAGTTCTACTAAGGTTGGTAACATCCTTCGGGAAGGATGAGGCTCACTTCACTCCTAGCAGTATAGTCAGTACACAACTGTTATTCTAGTGGAGAGAAAGCCTTAATCAAATGCAATTGTCCAGACACCACTATACAAGGTTAACTGTCTGGTATGGGCTCAATGTTGGCTTTGTGTTGAGCCTTTTTTTGTCAAGATCACACCATCTAGCCAGGAGATTTGCACTGCTACAGGATAATAGTATTATGCACCATTTCTTGCATTGTGCAATTCATCCCTAGTCTCCCAAATTTTATCCAGCTCCAGACTGGCTTTCTAATAACAAAAAAAAAAAATGTTAATAAATATTGAGATAAACTCAGATAAACTCTACGGTTCAACATCTAGTAATAAATAGGCACTTTGACATCGATTTCAATTTTAGAGGAGAAATTGTCTGAGCCAGGCGGGATACGAACCCATGACCTTTTAATAACATGCCAGGTGCTCCGGACCACTGAGCTACCAGCCGCCAATCAAGACTTCCTCTAATTAATGCTATGAATATTTCCTTTATGTCACATATAAGCGTTATTTTAGGCAATTTTTAGCCCTAGCAGCTTTTTTATTTGCCAATAGATGGAAAGCATGTCTTACAAGTATGCTAATGATAATAAATATTGAGATAAACTCAGATAAACTCGACAGTTCAACATCTAGTAATAAATAGGCACTTTGACGTCGATTTCAATTTTAGAGGAAAAATTGTCTGAGCCAGGCGAGATACGAACACATGACCTCCTGATAACATGCCAGGTGCTCCAGACCACTGAGCTACCAGTCGCCGATCAAGACTTCCTCTAATTAATGTTATGAACATTTCCTTTATGTCACATATAGGCGTTATTTTAGGCAATTTTTAGCCCTAGCGGCTTAAATCTGCGGGTTCGTATCCTGCCCAGCTCAGACAATTTTTCCTCTAAAATTGAAATAGACATCAAAGTGCCTATTTATTACTAGATGTTGAACCGTCGAGTTTATCTGAGTTTATCTCAATATTTATTATCATTAGCATACTTGTAAGACATGCTTTCCATCTATTGGCAAATAAAAAGCCACTAGGGCTAAAAATTGCCTAAAATAATGCCTATATGTGACATAAAGGAAATGTTCATAGTGTTAATTAGAGGAAGTCTTGATCGGCGGCCGGTAGCTCAATGGGCCAGAGCACCTGGCATGTTATCAGGAGGTCGTGGGTTCGTATCCCGCCCGGCTCAGACAAATTTTCCTCTAAAATTGAAATCGACGTCAAAGTGCCTATTTATTACTAGATAAAAAAAAATGTCTTGTCAATACACTTTGTCCATAAACAATTTCTTTTCTACTAGTTCTTGATTAGTACTTAACCCTTCAAATATTTATTTCTGAAATTATTTTTAAGTGGTATCCAAGTGCTTTCATCATCCAGTCTTCTGACGACCTGAAAAATTATAGCTGGCAGCATCCATAACTTGGCATAATGACAAAAAATTTTTACAGCAGTTCTTCGCAGATAAAATTTTAAGTTTTTTCTTTCTTTTACTGAATAATCAAATCTATATCTATGATTGAGACTGACTTAAAGTTTAAAGCAAATGTTGGTTTCTCACTTCCAGAACCTGCTGATTTTTAACAGGAAATTTGGTAATTTTATATGTAATGATAAAAAAATGTAAAAAGTATATAAAGTTCCATTTTATTTTTTGGATTTTTTTTTTCAGATATCTTAAATACTCATTAAAATGCTTACCTTCATGATGAGAACTCAAGCTAGAAACATCTCTTGCATCTGTACTACCTATACTCTCAGTAGCCTTTTTCTGAAAAAATTATTATATATTTCAGTATATGTAATAAATAAATTATGCACAACAGGCATTTAGTCATATTCATTAGAGTAATCATTTTCAAAATAACTGATCTGAATAGATAAAAAATTTGTTAAATATAATTGATGCCCCATAAAGCAAGTATTTTGCTACCCATAACATAAAGACTTTTATACAAATGGACAATTGAAATGTATCTAAAATTTTGAGTGAATATTTAAAATGATAAATGAATACTCAGAACAATACAAATGAATACTCAAATCAGAACACTGTTAACATGATCTAACATGTCACAGTTAAAAATATGTACCAGACTGAAAAATCTATGCAACTTTCTATTCTGTTTCTTACTTTTGAAATATAAATAATAAGTAGAAAACATCAAATAAAAAAATTACAAACTCTAGTTGAACTAATCTCAGTAGTAGTTTTATATTCAATAATTAAAATATGCTATGAAGTAATAGTAAGAGAAATTGGATTTCCAAAATATTATTTCCCTATATTTCCAGTGGCTTCATCTTTTGGAGTACCTCCCTACAGAAATTTAAAATTTGATGGAAACAAAAACGTGAAAACATATTTATAAGTTTAAACACCTTGACCTTGATTCTGTGAACTAAAGCACTGGTTAAAATGGTCTAAGCTATAGCAATATCCCAGAGGCTCTGAGTATCTTCATATTGAATACAGATTTAAAGTTTTCTGTTAGTTCATATGAATTGCCAAATCACTCAGAAACTATTCAAATAGAAACGCTAAAGATTTTAGAAAATGATAACATGAAAGATGTAAGACTATTAGCCAACTATTTAGTGCAGTGGTAAAGTTTAACTGTTGTGATGCCCCATCGTTCACTTTTGCTTTACCTTAACCAGTTTTGTTTAATTTACGTTATATTTATCATTTTGGGGATTTTTATTTCCTTTTTGGCATCACAGCGCTTGTTTCCAAGAGTTAGGAGTTGCGCCATGCGCAACTCCGATCTTCCGACTGTCACCCGCTAAAGCGCATGCACAAGGACACGCCCCCTCTTTTATCATAGCTTGCGTCACTCGTCAGTTTATGCAAATGTCTTTCCTGGCGTGCAACATGACACGTTCGGCTCTTGTTAAAACTGGTGACATGCTAGTCACAGTAGCACAGTAAGCATAGCGTAGTAGCACATAGAGAGAGTCAGATAGACAGTGAGTAGAGCATAAGCATGTAGCACGGAAGAGTGCTCAGTTGATGTCCTCGATATCCTTCCGCAATTTCTTGTTATTTAATATTGTGCGCAATTTTGCCACAAAGTGATTCTACAATGTTCCAGAATTAATATCATCAAGTTTGTTCATTTAGAAGTTACCACTCCTTTCCATCTATTTAGAACTGTAAGTGTATCTACTATCATTAAATTGGACTTTGCTGAATTGTCTTCATCTTGGCTCATCGTGCACTTTTAACAACAAGAAACTTTCATGCAGTACATCAATCTACAAGTACCAGTGTTTTAAGATGATTTTATTCTTGCATTCTAGAAAATAGGTATAGTATCAAGCAAACATAGATAACCATCTGTAAGCTATGAACAGTCTTGGGTGTAAAGGGACAATTGCCTAGAACTAAGTAGAATCTCATGATATCTTGAGAACATATTAGGTGTTTTGCTGATGAGCTACCAGCCATGTAGCAAGATCTCCTCCACTGGAGTAAAGGAAAACAACTCAGAGTGTATCACTGATATAATATGGGACAGGGGTTGGCTCAGTTGGTGCACCATGCTTGCAATCTGCAGTTCCCAGGCTCCTGTCTCAATTGTTCTTATGTTGAGATTTATCTCTGCTAACCCCCATCATGTCCTCAGTGAGAAAAGTGACATCGACGAGTTTGGAAAAGCCATGTCCATTGGATGGGATATACAGCTGCGGTCTCATCTGTAGGCTATCCATTCCTTGTGCATGTTAAAGAACACACTACATGGCCTTGAAGGGAGAACTTCTATCTATCTCCTGTATAGTGGATCCCCTTCCCCAACCTTCTCTGAGCCTTTGGTATCCTAGTGATCTGGTCATTTCACCCTTTGTGTGCAAAAGAGATGCTGCTCAGAGGTAAAACAATCCACTGATCCAATGCACATAGCCAAGAGTGGTTTGTCAATCACACTGACAGCACTCTGCCTTCAGTGAAGTGACACTGAAGACGGAGCGCTGTCATTGCCCTGAAAAGCTTGTTTTTTCTCCTAAAAACTTTCAACATGCAAATAGTTTGAAGGATAAACTTTAAAATTTTATTGCTCAATGGCAGAGAATTTTAAGTTATTTTTTACCAAATCTTTAATATATATATAAATGTGGAAATTCCATATTTAGAAATACACCACTAAAAAGAAATATTGTCTGAAATACTGTCCTTCAACAAAAATTATTGTTATGAACGGTTAATACTAACTGATTATTTTATAATTTCATCAAAAGTCGTATTTACTTATTTTTTTTATCTTATTACAGTAGTCCCTTGGAATTCATTTACATGATCAAAACAGCTTTAAGACAAATATTGTCAATACTCTAATTTCAAAAATTCCCTATTTTTTTTCATACACACTGTTTAGCAGCACATGGTTGAAATTCAAACAAACACTAAACTTATGAACAGAGAAAAGGTTCATACCAAAGATCACTCAGGCATTTCCATTAATTTATATAACATTACCATTTTAAAATTTTGCACTGTCTCATTTTATTTTACAAACTTACAATCTGAAATATATTACATAATTTTAAAAAAAAATCTATAAAAGCACAAAAATTAAGCTTACATCAGTGGGCGAAGAAGAATCAAGCGATAGTGTTGGCTGTTTACGAAGACGACGAGATTCTGCAACTCGAGGTTGCTTTATTTGTGGTTTCACAGCAAGAGGAGTGTGCTCCAGATTTAAAGGAGGTGAAACTGCTGCTTCCAACTGCTGCTCTAATTCTATTCGAGTTTGCAGAATGTACTGATCATAAGCCTAGAAGTATAAAAATATTCTATTTCTCAGCTTCATTATGATTTATCAAAACAGCTAAAAATAAAATTTGAAATATTATTTTTAAAAATTAAAAATATTTACAAATGTATTAGTGGTAATATTAATAATAGATACAAAAGAATTACAAATAATAATGTTATTACTAAAGTGGAAAATCCTATAAGAATGTTTTACACTTTACATAGATATTGCTTGGTGAGGAAAGTGTAATTTAGAGCCCTGCGCACATAGCAAAAGTCTTATCTACACCCCCATCCGTACCTGCAAGGTCTCACCCATATCCGCACATATTTCCAACATAATAATGGTAAAGATTTTGAAAATGCTTAAAGTCTGATATATATTTGTGAGTGAAAGAAATCAGTCTAATGACTTAGTAATAACAAATTAATAACTGAAAAAAAAAAATACTGTGAAAAATAAAAACCCCTTTGTTTGTAAAAATATGCTTTGCTGATTTTAGATAAAAATTTACTTAATTCTAAATTTTCAAATTAATCTTGCTCTTTTAAATGCAGATATTGATGATTATGGAAAGACACTCTTTTTTATTACCCAGTAACTCTCTTTAAAACTTTGTGATCTCCCAGACTGAAATTTTCATTCAACTGATATATAATTCCCATTTTCTAGTAACACCCCAGTAATTTTTTTGAATTTATATACTGCTTTGTCAGCAAAAAAGATTGCTTCTTTCACATAGAATAAGCTTTTTAAAATTTGTCGCTTTATTCCAATGGACATTTTTTTAGAGTGAACATCATCACTGAATTTCCAAATCAGGTTTCTTTCACATTACCTCAAGTACTTTTTTCAATATGTCAGCGATCAGTAATGCAATAATGTTTGCTCATGTTTCTGCTATCCTATGAAATATGATACTTGATCTGCCATCAGTGTTAATATCAATTTTTTATCCACTGTTTTATCCATTATACATGTTAATGGTAATCTTATATTCACTGAGAGCTTTTATATTCAGATAAAACCATGGATATCTGCATCAGCATAGGGCTCTATTAATCAGTGTAAAAAACAAAATGCCATATGTTGATGTAGGAGTTTGCCTATAGTTGTTACACAGCATAAAATGAAGCTTTGATACTGTGATGGTCCACCCATTCATTTTTTACTTTTCCTTAACCAGTTTTGCTTTATTTACATTATATTTCTCATTTTGGGGATTATTTAATTTTTTGGACATCGCAATTCTCGTTTCTGAGCTGAAGGAGTTGTGCATGCGCAACTCCGACCTTTCGATTGTCAACCGCTAATGCGTGTGTGTAGGATACGGACCCCTCTTGCATCATAGGTAGTGCAATCGTCAGATTATTCAAATGTTTTCCTGGCGTGCAACAGACACGTGCCGGACATATAGCATGATATAACTAAGTGACGTTAGGTCACAGAGTCAGAAATAGTAGAGATGTAGTAGTCAGAATAAGTTGGAAGAGTGCTGTTAGTGGAAGTTAAGATTTAGATAGATGTGAGTTGTTAGTACTCCAACTTTTGCACTGAATTTGGTGAGTCTATGAATTTTTTGGAAAAAAACTTTGTTTTAGAAACTTTTTAATTTTTACTATTTTTTTCTTGAGCAACTTTAATTGATTTTTGATTAGATTTACACTTTAATTAAACTTGACAATCCTTTTTTGAATTCTTACTCAATAAGTAATGCTATATACATAACAAACCTTATTTCAACTTCATTTGGCAAGTTAAAATTGCCTGGCACCTGACAAAGATATCCAGAATTTTGAATAAATTTGGATCAGACAAAAGGTCCAACTTGAAAGGTTAATAATCTTTGGAGCATTACAGAGCAGTAAAGAAAGTGGCACACTAAATACAGGAACTGTATATATATATATGTATAAATTGTATATGCTATTTAACGTGATTGTCAAAGATAAAAATTTTTTTGAGCTAATTAGTTATATATATTATTCATAGATTTAATAGCAGCTTAAGCCAAAAATTTTGTTCAGCAAGAAGCTTAACTTTTGTGTATTATTCAAAGGTACTGAAGTTTCAGCACAGTTATTCCTGATAGTTAAGATCTTTATTGTATGCATGTAAAGATTACAAGTGTCTGGACACATGATAGATAAACATTTCGATAAGCTGTTTATTTGCAAGCTTAGTATAGCTTTAATATTATATTGTTGTATAGCAGTACCTTTGAGTGCTGCTCAAGATAAAAAAGTTTCAAAATTTCCAAAATTTAAAATTTTGGCAGACCGCTAAACATGTCTGATAGTAATATGGCCGATTCTACCATAATGACTCCCGACTCAGAAAAAGTAAAAGAGAGGTTGCAGGATGCAATGAAAGAAGCAGAAGTGTTAATGAATCTGCTTAAAGATCCTTGGGAGAAAAGGGGAACGACAACAACTCCTAAATTTGCTGATAATGCTACGTCAGTTCACAAATCAATAAACTTTGAACGTAAGGTTCCACTTTTTGTTCCGTCAAAAGCAAGTGATAGAAAGGAGTATTATCAACTGCCTCAATGAGTTGCCGATCCAATTAACTATAGTCCTTATGTTAATTGGCCTTTACCTGAGATAAGGTTCGACAGTCGAAACGTCCATCATCATGGATATTTGTCAAGTTCATGCAAGAGCATTCTGTTTACATGAAGTACGAGGCAACGAAAAGGCAGTTTTAGCAGTACCTAGTCAAATTGGATGTGCTAAGCAATGGGGGAATAACATAGGATGTCATCATGGAATAAAGTTTTGGGAAGATTTTAAAACGAACTCTTGGAAATCTATCCAGCTTATAATGATTTGACACAATTAGCTACAGAACTGTTTTCACGAAGATAAAGGGAAGGAGATGATATCGGAAAATTTATCTGAGGTACAATAGAGTTATATCAGCTGTACGATGCTGATGCCACCGAAATTGACATTATAAACTGCATATTGTCCAAATTGCTTTTGCCAATTAGGGAATTCTTAGAAATACGAAACATAAATTCAACTTTAGTCAAATTGGCTCGGCAATATACTGCAAGAAGAGAATCACTCTAAATAATGTGGATATAAGAGTTGAATTTGTAGTAATAAATGAATTATTATATGACTCCTTGATAGGAATAGATGAGATACAAAAACACTTGATTGAATTTGATTTTGCTAATACTATTTCGCTGAAAGCAACAATGAAAGAAAAACTTGATGATGATCAGATAAAATCAGATATTAGAAAACATGCTAACAGCGCTCATTTAAATAGTAATGAGAGAGTTAAGTTAGAAGCTCTGCCTAATGCTAATATGAACTTTTTAACAAGATGTCAGATTTTGAAGCATCATATTGACATGGGCAATAGTAGACCTGTTTATAGCAAACCATACAAATATCCTCCCAGTAAAGAAGAAATAATCTGTACACAAATTAAAGAAAGGTTAAAGGAAGGGATAATAGAACCAAGTTTTAGCCCTTGGGCATCACCTGTCATCATCGTTAAAAAGAAAACTGGTGATTTGAGATTTTGTGTGGACTATCGAAAACTAAATACTGTCACAGTCCCCGATAGATATCCACTACCTATTATTCAGAATCTACTGACACAACGGGCTGGCAAGAAATTTATTAGCACAACTAGACTTGACTTCAGGATATTGGCAGGTGTCTGTATATCCACCAGATCAGCCCAAAACAGCTTTCCTCACAAAAGATGAATTATTTCAATTTTGTTTACCATTTGGCTTATCCAGAGCACCCACCATGTTTCAACAACTTATGTCTGTGGTTCTGGGTGATCTGAATGGAAAAATATGTGAAGTCTACTTAGATGGCATAGTTATTTTTTCCACTGATTTTTCTGAGCATCTGCATGATTTAGATTTGGTATTCTCAAGGTTAAGAGAAGCTGGGCTCACCATAATATAATCAATACCTCAGTTTTACGGTTAATGCAGATGGAGTAAGAACATTACCTAATAAGGTCGAAGCCATAGAACTATTTCCCACGTCGCGCAATTCAAAGTAACTAAGTAGATTTTTAGGAATGTGTGGTTGGTACCAACAATTTGTTCCTAATTTTGCTAATTTGGCTAAATATTTATGTGAATTATGCCAAAAGCAAAAGCAGCCCTGCTGTTTTTAAAATTGTTGCTCCAGCCAGATGGGCATCCACAACAAGCCCTTTATCAAACCCCCAAAAGATCCTTTGTTTTTCCCCATGTGTTCAACACTATTGATGATTACTGATGAGCAGCAGTCTTAAATAGTTGCTTAGATCATGTCGTGATACATGCGACCACGTATTTTGTATATATGCTGCACAAGTGATATTTATGTACATCTGCATAAAGGTTTCTAATTCAGTGGCTGGTGTATATATATATATCCAACTGCAGAAAATAAATTGTTGAAACTGAAAATTTGATTATACATCTTTTTACAGGTGAAATAATGGCGAAATCTGAATATAAAAAGGGTGAATTAAAAAAAAAACTACATTTAAGATAACAGAAATTTATAGTTTTCACTGCGTAAAAGCAGAACACAGCATTTACAACACAGATCTTTGCAATTACTATCGAGATTTCACAGGTACATATGAAAGTGATAGATGCCTTGACAATAAAATAATCAAAACATTTTAATAATCAATTTTAATAATAATTAAATAATCAAAGCAAAGATTAGCAGAATTCTCGCCATAAGACTTCACTAAAAGGATTGTTACAAGATTGTTAAAAGAAATTATTAAAAAAATGAAGTGATGATGAGCTTAACAAATTGCATAAATAAATTAGTTTAGTAACTTTTATAATAAACAAAATGCATTTTACTAACTTCAAGCTGCTTTTGTAGAGACAACTCTCTTTCTTTTAGTTGTTCTCTGTAACGTTTTTTTTGTTCCTTCTTCAGTTTTTCAGCTTCAGCTTTTCTCCGTCTCAGTTCTTCTGCTAAAGCATGAATGCGTCCCTCAATATCGCTTTGATCAGAAGCAGTTTCTGTTAAAAAAAATTATACATTTAATCATATCTTAAAATACTATATGGTTATGCATATTAATATATAATAATAATAATTTCATAATAATGCTTTATTATAATGTAAAATAGCATAACAGAACTAATGAATAGTTAGCTGAAAAAACTGAGTTTCACTGTGAGTGGAACTCAAACCCACATCTCCAGATTATATGTCAGGTGTTCTCAACTACTAAATTATCAATGGCTAACTCTTTCTCAACCTTCCTAATTTTTTTTTTTGCTTGTGGCACCATCTATGCAAAAAAAAGTTTTTTGTTGGTTAAAATATTATTAATAAATAAATAGTCAATCTTCTTGATATGTAAATAATTCAATAGTAGAAAAGCACAGGAAACATTCTATAAACATGGGACTCATGAATAGTTTGCTGAAAAATCAGGAGTATTTATAGTCACAATTAGCTAAGAGTTAGTTGCTGAAAGTTTAGTGGTTAAAATATCTGACATGTAATCAGGAGACATGGGTTCAAGTTTCACATAAAATAGCTTGAAACTCAATTTTTTCATCTAACTGTTCTTGAATCCCATGTTTACAAGATATCTCCTGTGCTACTCTACTATTGAATTATTGATGTAATGTTGAGAGTATGATCGACTATTTATGAACAACACTGAGAAAACTTACCGTATTTCTTCGATTCTAAGACACACCCGGTTTTTAGAGATGTTTATATGGGAAAAAAAGTGCGTCTTAGAATCGAAGAAATACCCGTATATCTTCGATTCTAAGATGCACACTGTTTTTAGAGAAGTTTATATGGGGAAAAAAGTGCGTCTTAGAATCGAAGAAATACGGTATTTGTCCATTCCCAACACAGATGGAGCCACAAGTGAAAAAAAAAATGTTAAGGCCTATAGTCACAGTTAGCCACTGATAATTTATGGTTAGAACACTTGACAAGTAATGAGTAGATGTGGGTTCGCCTTCACTTTTACTTAACAATTTTTTTTTACTTATCTTATTATTTGGGGCCCTTACCTTTTAATTTGAACCAGTGCAATTTCTTCTCAGCTCCAAGCTGCTTTTGTCTTATCAAACATGAGACTTTATCCGCCATCCATGCTAACATCAATTTTTTACCCAGGTGCCGGGGTGCTGATGATGTTAAATGGGAATCAACTTATTCAGCTTGATTCCCATTTAATGTCATCAGCACACTGAGGGCCAAAGTCACAATGCCTCCGTCATCAGTGCCTGATGCATTATACAATACAAATGTGACTTAACTGAAAGAGAGATGTGTTCAGTGCTTATTAAGCAGGTGTTTTTGTATGGAGTAGGCAGTTGAAGGAGTGAAGAGGCAGTGTAAGTGGAGGTAGAGCTCAGGGAAGCACAGATAGATGAGGTGAAGGATGATGAATTTATAGAGCCTAGAAATGTTGAGCTAGTTGCTTATGATTTATTGTATTGGTGAGATTTTATTCAATCTGGTGAGCTTAGAATTTAATAAACAATTTTTAATTTTTTTTGAGCTACAGTTTAGTTTTGCACTTATGAATAGTTAGATGAAAATTGTTAATTATTATATATATTTATTTTAAGTAATTGGACATAATTGTTATTACAGTAAAATTTATCTCTCATAGAAATGCTTTTTAGCAATTAGTCTATTGCCTGGCACCAAAATTTGATCTATCTGGCATTAGATTAATTTGTGATTGGAAACATTAGCATGGTAAACTTTTGGCTCCAAAAAAACATAGATTTGATAGAAATTTAGAAAGTTCACATATTAAAAACGTTGCAGTACTGTGACTATGACATTTTGTATTTGAGTGTCTTTAAATATTAAATAAGAATAAGAGATTTGCCAGATTTAAATTTTGATTCCCATATTGGTATTTTGAATAGTTGCTGAAAAGAGAAAAGAGAGGTTTTGTAAATATATAATATATATTGTTGAAAGCTTTTTGAAGAATTTCATAATAAACTTTTTATGGTGTCCAAAGTTTTAAACTTTTGAAAATTTTTTGTGTTAAGAAAATTTAAAGAACTTGGAGTTATAAATATTTTTGTTTGCTAAATAATGTAATTATCCAAGATTAATAAGTATTTTGGATGTCATTAGTTCTTAGTGATTCTAGATTTAATGGTAGACTAAGCTACCATTAATTGTTGAGCCAAGAAGCTTAATGCTTTATTAAGATCAAAGGTATTGAATGTTTCAGTGGTTGATATATCTGAATTACATATTGCATTTACTGTATTTTGGAGTGAGTGAAAAGTGTCTGGACCTTTCTATAAGCAATTTTTATTGCCAAAGCTTAGTATAAACATTTAGAGATTTGTATTGTTGTTGAGTGTTGTAAAGAGTACTCATTAGAATATAGTAGCTATAAGCAAAATTGGAGTGAAAAGCTATTTTAGTGCTTAGTTATACAACAGTACCTTTGAGCTACTGCTCAAGAAAAAAAATTTCAAAATTTGATAGGTCAAAAACTTTCAGATTCCAAACATGCCCTCTATTACTATGGATGACTCATGAAGTTTTAGGGAGATTAATGCAAAGATTTCAGAATCTAATGAAAGAAATAAAAATATTAGAGGACTTATTCAACCAATATGGTCCTGTAAGGGGAATGAAAGCAAACCCAGTTTAGAACTTAGCTAATAGTGCTAGATCAGCAACAGACAACTATGTGATGAGCAGTGCAGATTCAGAAGTGGTAGAGGATGTATAGATCAGAATTTTTCACTCAGGCAGATTCTTGAGAAATGTTTAGAGTTTCAGAAACCTGTGGTTACTAGCTTTGTAGATTTCAAAAAGGCTTTTGACTCTGCTGATCATCATAATTTATGGCTGATTGTGATATTGTAAAGCATATCTGACAAGTTAGTTATATAATGAAATTTCTCATCATAACACAACGTCATGTATGAGAGTTGGTAAAGCTTATAGCAATTGGTTTAGCATTGCTTCTGGTGTTAGACAAGGGTGCATTTCGTGTCCTTTCCTCTTTAGTTCGGTTATTGATGATCTTATGTGGAATTCACTGGAAGGGAAAGATTTTGGGCTTAAATGATCTACCAATCTGTAAATTTCTGATTTAGATTAAGCTAATGATTTGGCTCTTTTGACAAATGATGTTGATGAGATGAATTCTTTTATAAGAGTATGATGGTTCACCCATTCACTTTTATTTTTCCTTAACCAGTTATACTTTATATTATAATTATTTTTGGGGCATTAATTTTCAATTGGATCATCATTTCTCTCCACCTAATCAGCTAAAGGAGTTGCACATGTGCAAATCTGATTTTTGATTGACAGTCCTAATACGCACAGAAGGAACTCTTGCATCATAGCTAGCAAAGCATGCAATCATCGATTTATGCAAATGTGCTTTCCCAGCATGAACACACGTGTCAGTTACATGTAATGTATAACGTAAGTGACGTTAGGTCATGGAGTAATGGTGAGGCAGTAATCAGTTAGACGATAGTTAGTAATCAGAATGTTAGAAGAGTAGAGCTCAGTGTGAGAGCTCAGTGTGAGAGCTCAGTCTGGAGCAGAGTTGTTGGAGTTCAGTGGAACAGTTTTGTAAGACTGAGCAGAGTCACTCAGATATTTTTGTAGAAGAAAGTTTCATTTTGGTGAATCTAGACTTTTGGAAATAATCTTTTATTTGTTTTATGAATTAGTTTTTGACTTTCTAATATTTTCTCTTGAGCAGAGTTTTGAGATTTTGGATAGAATTAACTTCAAATATTGACAATCTTTCGATTTAAATTCTTTTCTGCTAAGTAACGCAAAGCATACTAAGAGAAGAACCCTCATTTAACTTTATTGGCAAGATTAATTGCCTGGCACCCCAGCTATCCAGAAACTATTTAACATACATTTTTAATCAGTTAAAAGGTTCATAGAAAAGAA
The DNA here is from genome assembly GCA_038380435.1 of Ryuthela nishihirai. NCBI lineage: Eukaryota > Metazoa > Arthropoda > Arachnida > Araneae > Heptathelidae > Ryuthela > Ryuthela nishihirai. Next base: position 65,334,328 of record JAWZYU010000002.1, read on the forward strand.
AGTGACATTTTGGAGTGTTACAAGAGCTGTTGAGCAGTAGTAGAGTAGGTTTGGTGATAAACAGAGGGAAAACTAGTGATGAAAATTGGTCAGGCAGGCTGTGGTTCAGTTAATTCGAATAGTTGCCCTCTTGAACAAATATATCTTTTAAATTTCTTGGGAGCTATGTAACAGATAGTGGTGATGGTGGCATGAGATAAACAGATGAATAGGGATTGCTGCTGGGACTTTTAAGAACTTATGGAGAGTGTGGAGAAACAGGCATATACATCTAAAGATTAAATTAGACTGTATAATAGCTTGGTTCTTTCTAGAGTTGGTTATGGTAGTGAAACCATTTGTAAACAAGATAACAGGAAACTTGATGCTTTTGATTATGGATGCTTATGCAGTATCTTTGGCATTAGGTAGTTCAACTTTGTAAGTAATGAGAGATTAGAAGTAGGAGTTAGCAACCTCCTTTGAGCAGCATATGCAGAGAGAGACTCCTATAGTTTGGCCATGTTGCCTGTATGGATAATTATAGATCAGTGAATAGGGTTATGAACAGTGTGCCTAAAGGCCTCAGAAAGAGGGGAAGACCTAGGATGTGGTGGGCAGACAATGTCAAACAGGACCTGGTTTGAATTGGTCTACAGCAACAGGAGGGCTACTGTGGCTGACATTACCCATAATTTCAATTGTGGTAAAGAGCCCAATGTGTCCGAACATGCAGTTCATCATAAACTCTTGGATATGGGTCTCCGCAGCCACAGACCCATTTGTGTGCCTATGCTCACAGCAGTTCACCATCGTCAATGCTTGCAGTGGGCCAGTAATCATCGACGTTGGACCTTAGAAGACTTGAAGAGGGTCGCATGGTCAGATGAATCCCATTTTCTGTTACACCATGTGGATGGACGAGCTCACAAATGATATTTACCCATGGAAGGCTTCTCACCTGGATGCACTGTGGGACAGATCCAGGCAGTTGGAGGAAGTGTAATAGTCTGGGCAATATTTTCTTGGGGAACACTTGGACCAATTATCTCTGTAGATCAAACTCTGACAGCTGTCACCTACCTGAACATCGTGGCCGACCAAGTACACTCCTTTATGGTAACTTATTCCCTGGTGGAGACGGCACCTTTTAACAAGACAATGCCCATGTCACAATGCGAAGAAGGTTCAGTAATGGTTCCTAGAACATGATGAGGAATTCCATTTATCACAACAGCCCCCATATTCACTGGACATGAATCCTATCGAGCATTTGTGATTTGAGTTGGAGAAATGGGTACAAGCAGCATCACCCCAACCACGTAATTTACAGGAACTGTGGAATCTTCTGTTGCAGTCATGGTACCAAATATCAAGTGACACCTACCAACATCTCATTGAATTTATGCCTCATCGGGCAAGAACTCTTTTGGTGGCGAGAGGAGGACCTACAACATATTAGGTTGGTGGTTTTAATGTTTTGGCTGATCGGTGTTTACCAGAAGGGTGTTCTGATTAGTTCCAACTCAATCCAGTCATTTGCTCCTCCTTATTTTTTTTCTGAATTCTTGCCCTACTCAGTGGTATTGAGAAACATATCAGCTTGTTCCTGTATAATACATACTGCAAATACTGACATTTTCCATCTGTTGCCATTTTTAGGATGAATTAACAATGGTAATGGGTCATTATTAGGTTGTTTTATTTCTGAGCAGCACTTTTTTTTTGTACATAATGACATAATGGGCTAAATCAACAAGAAATAAGGACCCTGAGGGTTCAGATAATGTTGGAGAAGAGAACCTACTGGACAGTTGTTAGGAGACAGATGGAAGCCTCCCGTCAAGCCACCCAACATGCTCTTTAACAGGTATGGTATATGGCTCTCTTGCACACGGGGCCACAGCTTTAAGTCCCAACTGATGGATGGTGGCCTTTCCAAGCCCATCAATGTCCACTTTCTGACCATGGGCAAGATAGGGATTAGATTAATAAATTTATGCAGTAAAAGTATGTAAGCAATGTGTACTTCCAAAAAAATTAGTGTGTATAACATGTAACATACATGAAGAAATTTTAATTGTGCATTAAAATGCACCAATGACAATGCATGCATATACAAATTCACCCTGAGTAATAAAAGATTATAACTTGTTCTCTGTAGAGTAGGACTGCTTGCAAATATGCAGTTAATCATTTCATTACCTGACAATAATTTTTACAACTGGTTTCTCATTTTCAATCTTTATTATTTGACAATCAACTATACACAGTCGTATCAGAATATTGTGACCACCTACCATACATATACTATGGTAGGTGGTCATATTATTCTGATATGACCGTGTATATTTACCATGTATTAAAATAACACTGCATTGAGCTTTACTTTCTTTCTATCCTTATCATTGTTTCTTTTCTGTAAAAATGAGTTATATGTACCTACCTGGTCTAGTGGTTAGTGTACCTGACTACTAAACCAGCAGAAGTTCCTTGTGTAAGTGTTTGTAGGTTGTAAGAAAAACTAGGACAAGTTAAATAAACTTCTAGGTTATCTGCCTCCTTTGTGTATGCTTAAACACTTTGCTTTTAAAAAACATAATTTAAATTAAAAATATGTCAATCGGTTTAGGTTTTCGAGTGACCCTTCCACTATTTACATTTTTTTTTTGGAGAAATGTTTTGTGCATGTAGGATGCTCTGAAAGTATAATCGATTGGAAACCATAGTTTGTCTGATATTTTCATTTCCTTCCAAAAACGAAAAATATGTGTATGCCATTAACATTGAAATAGTAAAAAAAGAGAGAATTACTACTGATTCAGTTATATGATATTTTACTTATTGTTTTTAAGAAATCAGTCTTACTACATTGTTATAAAAAAAACAATACGGAAGTATCACAGGAGAGTATTAGATGTTTATTTATATACTAAAATGATAATCTGCTTAAAATAAAAAAAAAACAACAAAGATTTTGCATAGTGCTTTCATTTTTGAATTATGTTAGAAAGTTCTTCAGTTCTATATCAAATTTGATTGAAGTTATTTTTCCCCCCTAAATTTTGCCTTTCCTGACTCTTTTTTTTTGTTTGTGTATATACAAATGTTCGATGCAGAATCACTTACTAAATATATTTTAAGTAATTCATTTAATAATAAAACTATTGCAGGCTAATATTACATTCTAAAGGAAGTGTACAATGCATTTATTATGTTTAGTTACAAAATGTGGCATTTTTAGGACTGAATTACACAATTTCACAATTAAATTCAGAAATTATTTCAATTATTATGTTTCATTATTTTTATTAAAATTTACCCAATAAATGAAAATGCACCTTTATAATTAATTTGCATTTTAAATAATTAGCAATAATGCATTGAAATTAACTGGTAATTTATGAAATTAGCAATATCACTTTTAAAATTAATTAGTATTTTTATATTAGAGGCAACATTTCATTCCTTCTATTTTCTTTGGTCTAGATTGTGAACCCTACCACAACAAGGGGCAGGGGTGGCTCAGTCAGTAGTGACAGGCTCATAATCTGTAGTTCCCAGGCTCAAATCTCAGCTGGGTCAGCATTGAGATTTATCTCTGCAAAATCCCTCACTCTGCCTAGGGTCAGTAGGGGACACTGATGGGCTTGGAAAGGCCTCTGTCTGTTGGATGGGATGTTAAGCCATGGTTCTGTGTGCAGGAGAGCCATAACCTGTGCATGTTAAAGAACACGACAGATGGCTTTGATGGGACACTACCATCTGTCTCCCAACAACTGTTCCAGTGGGTCACCTCCCCCAATCTTCTCTGAGCCTTTGGGGTTCTTGTGATCTGGCCATTTAGCCAATGGCATGCAAAAAAGTACTGCTCAGAGGTAAAACAACCCAACCCACCAATAAAATTTACAAGCCACTACTGTGTGTAACATTAAAAAAGCAAAAAAAAAAAAGTTCGCTTCCAATGTGATAATGTTATTAAAGCCCAGGTGTAGGAAAAAATATGGGTGGGGTGCAAGTAACCCGTGTGTGTGGATGATTGGATGGGGGTGCAAGTAACCAAAATGAATCTGTGAAATGGAACAACAGTATAATTTTTCCCCTTCAGTTTTAGTGACTTTTAACAAATCTCTTGAAAAATATGGGCAATTTGTGTGTGTTTAATTTTTTTCACTATGTTCCAAGTACTACATTCTCAGTGTGGGATCTTTCTAAATCCTGCCCTGGTGTTATGAAACAGTAATATTGAACTCTGGTATGCAAGTGCATAAGACTAGTGATAAGCAATATATGAAAAATGAGAATAGTAAAAAAAGATCTTAAAAAATCTGAAACAGATCTAACATAGTAATGGCAGATTTTTTTTACGAAATGCAGATAATCAATAATATGTGTACCAAATTGCATATAAAATATCCAATAATGCAGGCAGAAATTCATTTGTGAGGAATCAAACTTAAATATATATATATTTTGCATCTGCTAACCTAAATTCTTCCTACCTCACTATTCTATATCTGGGCTCTTTAACTTACATAATAGTAATGTTTTGTTCTGAGGTAGGCATTTTATTCTGATGTTAGAAATATGAAATTTTAACATATATGCACTCTTCAATATTTTAACATATATGCACTGTTCAATATTATTAAAATTTTTCATGTTATTTGCTAGAGAAACAAAACTCAAGCTTTTCAATTTCTAAAACATTTTTTTCCTCCATAGAAAAATGCAATGGAAGAAAAATTATTAGAGTGAATCTATCTTAATCTTGATTTTCAACAATATTTATTAGTAAGAATTTACATATTCCAGCTTTTTGAATATTTCACATATTAAACACTTCACTCTTTAATAAACCATGAATAAATACTGCACAATAAGTCTTGATGCCCAATTCTGCTACGATTCACAAGTGCACCGCATTGAGTATTACATTTGTTGTATACATAACTCTGACCATGACAATATGTCGTCGCTCACCAAGTCTAAGGTGCGGACACTTTATGTATTATCCCAGATGTTACTATACCATCCTTAGATACTACCTTATACTTAGTACTATCAACTAAATACTTTCTTTAAACTCTCTTAAAGAGTACTAGTTATCAAATACAAAAGGCCATATTACCACAGACTTGTAAAAGGCTGGAACAACTGCATCATTTGATGTTAATCTGTTAGTCTCGACATTACTGTCGTGGTTTCTAACACATGCTACCAGTCCTGTTACATTGGAGATATCAGCAATGATGGATAAACATATATCAGATTTCCACTGCAATTGCATAATCTAGTTGGATCTCTAACCAAGATGGTTAGAGATCCAACTAGATTATGTAATTTAGTTCTCTAAACACATCTCTCCTGAGCTACATTTCACCCACTTCTGACAAGATCCTGTTTGACATTGTCTGCTTACTGCATCCTAGGTCTCCCCCTTTTTCTGAGGCCTTTGGGCACACTGTTCAAAACCCTGTGCACAATCTATATTTATGCATAAGGGAAACATGGCTAAACCAATGCAGTCTCTCTCTGTACAATATGCTGCTCAAATTCAGGTTGCTAACTCCTTTGCCTAACCTCATCATTACTTAAAAAGTTAAACCCCCTAATGCCCATGATACTGTGCAAGCACCTAGAATCAAAAACACCAAGTTTCCTGTTACTCTTGTTTACAAAGGGTCCACATTTCACTACTGTAACTAACTCTAGAAAGAACCAAACTATTAAAGTCTAATTTTAGTCTTTAGGTGTATACGCCTGTTTCTCCACTCTCTTGAGAGATTCTTAAAAGTCTCAGCAGCAATCCTTATTCTTCTGTTAATCTCATGCTGCACATTACCAGATCTGTTACATAGCTCCCAAGATAATTAAACTCAGACACCTGCTGAAGAGCGCAACCATTCCAATTAACAATATCACAGCCTGACCAATTTTTATCACTTTAGTTTTCTTTTTGTTTATCACTAAATCTACTCTACTAGAAGTCTTATCAACAGCTCTAATGAAAGACTTCATTTTATCAACATCACTTGCCATAAGGGCCAAATCAACAGCATAATCTAAATCAGAAATTTACATATCTCTAAACAAGTCCAAAATCTTTTTCTTGCAGAGAAATTTGCATAACATAAGTAATAACCAAACTAAAGAGGAAAGATAACAAAATGCTCCCTTGTCGAACACCAGAAACAATGCTAAACCAACTGCTACAAGCTTTAACAACTCTTGCACATGACTCAGTGTTACTATAAAGAGCTTTCATTATATTAACTAACTCATCTGGTATACCATAAGATTTCACAATCAACCACAAATTATGATAGTCAACGCAGTCAAAAGTCTTTTCGAAATATACAAAGCTAGTAACCACAGGTTTCTGAAACTCTAAACATTTCTCAAGAATTTGCCTAAATGAAAAAATCTGATCTAGACATCCCCTACCACTTCTGAATCCACATCATCATCATGCAATTCTTTTCACCAGATTCACCATTCTGTTAAGTATCATGATGAAAAAACATTCAGATTTCACCAGAATTTGTTTCAATCATCATGCAATTGTTTTCACCAGATTCTTAATTCTGTTAAGTATCATGATGAAAAAACTTTACTTGGAATAGAAAGGAGACTGATGCCTCTATAATCATCATAAGAAGTGCAATCACCTTTTTTAAAAATAGGAATAATAATGGCTCTTTCAAAATCCTTGGGAACAATGCCTTTATCATAAAAGATATTCAAAATTTCAATCAGCCATGTGGTAACAGAAACATTGCCAGCTCTAAGCATTTCAGTAGTAATTTCATCTATCCCTGGGGATTTATGTAGTTTAAGTTATAGCCGTAACATTTCATATGAATTAGCCATAATAACTACAGACTGTGATATAGGGCCAACATTAAAGCCAGTAATGTATCTATCCTCATTACAAACAATAGGAGTAGAACTAACCACATTGGTTAGTACATCTCTGAACTCAGTCTATCTAGCCATGACAGATCCTCGTCTTCAATAACCTTAGCTTGTTTATCCTTCAATCCCTGTATTTCTGTTCTTTTCTCCCACACAAAACATTAACTATGTGGTACAGTTCTCTGTTGTTATGCTGTCTAACTGCTTCCTCAGCTTTGTCAGCTAAGTATCTAGCCAAAGATTCTTATCAGCTGCTAATTGATCCTTTACATGTTTATTAAGCTTTTTATAATGCTTTCTGTTAGGACTAGTAGGGTATTGATTAGGGATATTCCTACAGTTCTTTGAAAAATAAGCTCCAGTGCCTTATCACAACTAATTTTGCCTCCTCTGCTCCCTTTTACCTAAACTAGCACTGCTAGTTTGAAGAAAAGCCTGTTTAAAACAGCCCCATTCTTCCTCAACTTCAGTAGTAAACAAACTATGACTGCCATAATGACTAAGTATGGAACTTAAGTTGAGAAATATTGTACTAGGACACTGGCAGTAGCTTCAGAAAATATTAATTGCAAATTGAAATTCCTAAATGATTCAAGTTAAATATAAAAAATGCACAGATTATCATGATGTAGATTTTAATTAGGAATAAATGACTTAAACTTTAATTAAGAAATCATGATAGTGTTATCATGATATAAGAAACTAAAATTACTGGTGCATTACCAGGATTCTGGTGTTCATATTTCAGAAAAGGCAGTTTTTCATTTTTCTTAATGTGATAATTTTGAATGGTTTTAATATACTAGACAAAGATTTAAACTTTGTCACATAACTAGTATTTTAATAGTAATCTGGCTATTTTAAGAAGTATTAATTTTATAATTACTTTATATTTGTTTAATATTAGTTTGGCCAATGGGTTATTGGTTAGAACTAATTCATTGGTTGCCATAAATAATGCTTAATTCTATTACATTAACTTCCAATAACAGTCTGGCACATTATCAGCATTAATAAATCACAGGTTCCAAATAAATTAACTATACATCTAGCTAAAGATAATTTTTTTACCAACTAAATATTTATGTTTGCCTTTTTTTTTATCCTACATATAGGACAGAAAACGAACTTATTTATAATTTACACAGGTTTTCTCATACAAAGATATTCCTGCTGAAATAGTGGTCAGATTCTTTAACCACTCTACCAATTGGGGTAAAATTTGCTTTTACAATATGAAACTTTAACCCAATGGCTTAGAAATATTTTTACCTAAACATGCCTAGAGTTACTATTTTGTAAAGTGGAATTTCATCTAATATATTAAATATGCAATTTCAGCTAATTTTTAGAGCTAGTTTCATTTAATTTGAATGCCTAATTTTATTCATTCAGAGCTAAACAGTTGAATTAAAAAAACATAGAAATTATTAAATTTTTATTTGCAATATGCTGAATAGTTTCTTGTGGTAGTTAAAACATTTTTGCCATGGAACACCTTGAAACACTCAGAATAGTGATGAGCAATGAATACTTCTTCCATTCATACTGTTTTTCCTTTCATTGCACACTACACAACAGTATTTTTGTGTGTGTTTGTGTATGTATGGGTGAAGGAAGGAATAAATCTTGTAAAATGGGTCCACTGTATTCTTGCTAGTGAGATTCTGGATTTCACTAATTTTTATAATGCAACTGTAACTAATAATTGCAACTAATTCGTAAAAAGAATCCCTTAAGTGCTCTTCAATGGTTTATCTATCATCTTCAGAATGGTATCTGACACCTCACAACATCTACTGACAAAGAGGAGGATATTTAAAGAGTTGACTCCAGTTGCTGAAACCTCTTAGAGACGTTTGTGCACAAATAGGCATCATTTCCTCACACATCTCATATACATTAACGTAAGCCAAAGGGTTAATATTAATGTTAGAAAGCAAAAGCAGTGACTCACCTGAATGAGAAATTGTGTAGGAATCATCTGAGCCACTAGAGTCATGACGCCTGTGACTACGAGGAATGAGTGGTGAACGTATAACCACACCGCGACCCTTCTTTGTACCATTAATGGAGGTGGAACTTTTAGGTTGTGCAGGACTACTTGAAGTATTCTGCACATCACTGGCACTGGCTGACTCAAAGGATTCCGAATAAGCATCACCACCTGACAAGGACAACTTCTCCTGAGAGCTTGGAGATCTGACAGCATAAAAGGCAAAGCAGTTCAATTATTCAGCATATTATTTGCATAATTATACTATATAAATCAACTTATTTCCTTACAATATATATACAAAATATGATATTTTTGCCCCAAAATTCTTCCCCCCCTTAACATATAATAATGAACAAGATTCCTGTTATATTTATTACAGCTAACAGTTTTACATGATATTTTGACATGGTTTTTTGTTTTTGATCCATTATCTTAATTTGGCATAGTTTTAAGAAAATAGCATATAGTTTTCTGAGAACAAAGGATTTTGCCTTTTCTTTACAAGGATAGAAAATTTCAAGTTGTCTTCTCAAAAATTTCTGATGTAGGTTTCATGTAACATGAGTTTTTGTTTTTTGGGTGTTTTACCTCTTAGTGGCACTTTTTTTTTTCATATTATAGGCTAAATTGTTGGGTCACAAGGACCTCAAGGGCTCAGAAAAGATTCACTTAAGGGGAATTACCAGATAACTGTTAGGAGACAGATAGGAGCCTCCTGCCAAGGTCAACTATCATGTTCTTTAGCATGCACAACGTATGGCTCTCGTGCATAAGGAACATGGCATATCCCATCGGACTCATGGCAGCCTTTCCATACCCCATCAATGCTCCTTTTCTCATCGAAGTTACAATGGGATTAATGGAGCTAAATATCAGTGCTTGCACAGTTCAGACTTTAACCTGGGAACTGCAGACTACTAACTGACAAAGCAAATTTTTATTTATCTCCTAAAACAGGGGTGGAGGTGGCTCAGTCGGTAGCATGTCAGGCTTGTAATCTGCTGTTCCAAGGTTCGAGTCCCAGCTGGGTCAGCATTGAGATTTATCTCCGCAAAACTCCCTGCCCATGGTCAGTAGGCGAAACTGATGGGCTTGGAAAGGCTGCTGTTCATCAGATGGGACATTAAATCATGACCCCGTGGGCAGGAGAGTCACATCCTGCACACATTAAAAAATATGCTGGATGGCCTTGATGGGAGGCTACCATCTGCTTCCCAACAGTTATTCCAGTGGGTCCCCTCCCCCAACCTTCTCTGAGCTTTGGAGTCCCATGTGACCTGGCCATTTAGCCCATGGTGTGCAAAAAAGTGCTGCTCAAAGGTAAAACAATCCAACCCAATCTCCTAAAACAAAAAAGTTGTGTTTCCCTACATGACCTCCAGTGGTAAGGAAATCATTGCTGCCAAAGTGAAAATGTTAGCTTGTTTTTCTGAAAAGGAGTTAAAATGTTAACAAATAAACAAAAATTATTCCTTTTTATTTTCTATTTGTTACATTAACCAGTTTGGCAATCAATATTTGAACAACTAGTTCAATGAAACCTGTGCAAACTGGGGTGGATGATAATTACTAAAAGCAGACATTACGAACACTGTATTAACAAAAAACAGCACAGTTGAAGAGGAGAATAAATAAATACCACAAATATGAATTTTCAGAATATACAATGTAAAAAGAAGTATCCCAATCAATTTCTTATGCTACACTATACTAATTTCTAGATTATACTAATAGAAATTTGAATAATGGATGAAAACTAATCTGAAGATGATTTGATAATCCTTAAAGTGGAGAAACATACAAGAATCATCATATATTCATATTATAAATACGAAATATTCATTTAAATTTTGTATTTTCCAAATTTTCGGTTTTCTAATGGTCGAAATGAAAACTACTAAAAGAATAAAAATATATGTATCCTAATATATCAATAGTATATTTTTCATGGTCTGTAAATGGTAGCTAGGTAGTCACTGGAAGGAGAGCTATGCACCAATACCCTGTGATGACGCATAGAACTGGCCAGTCACCTAATGTCCGACCCCGCCTTCTCGTGGTGCAGACCGTTAGTACCTTTCAAAAGAGATACTCTCTTGTGGAAGTGAATGGAAGAGGAGGGCTGCCAGATTAGTGTGGCCTACGAATCTGGACAACTATGGCTACTTTTCTTTTTTTTCCACCCTGCTGAGGAGTGGTCAACCACACAGGGTCCTGGTGTTGACCATATATACTAACCTGAACGGAATTATGGCTCTGAACTTGATTATGGATCCTGATTTTGCTGCACTGGTGGACTAATGTGGAGCTAAAATCTTCTGCTGTGTTTCCTGTTTGTGGGTTGACAGCCCCAAGTGAATAGATTCACAGGATATGTTTATCAGCAGGTGGATAATCCTGAGCAGAGGTCATCGCAGGCACCTGAACTCTTTGCTTCTATTGGCATTGTCAAATTCTACATTGGGGGAAGTCTTCCAGTGTAGATGGCTTCAGCCTTTAGTGGTTGGGAACGGATCTTTGCCTCATGTCTGCAATTAGGGGCTGTTTGATATTGTCGGCATTCCTTCCCTCAATAAACATAGTTTCTTTAAACATTCCACTAACCATTTTCTCTATATAGGTAGTTGGAATGTGAGAACTCTGCACAGAGCTTTTTTTCTTGATGTCCTCACACAAGAATTCCACCATTATCATTTAGATATTCTTGGCTTGCAAGAGACAAGATGGACAGATAAAGGTCATATTCTTAAAAATAATCTTAAATCTCTATTTTCAGGGAGGGAAGTCAATAAACATCACCAAGGCGTGGGTCTGCTTCTCAGCAGACACACTAGTGATGCTCTTCTAGGATGTGACTGTATTACTGAAAGGTTTCTTACAGCAAAATTTCCGACAAGAGTTAAAGACTTGAATGTTATCTGCTGTTATGCCCCCACTGAGGATGCTGATGAGGATGAGAAGGATAGATTTTACGGACAACTTCAGGATATTTTGAATTCTGTCAAGAAAGGAGATATTACACTTCTTCTGGTGACTTCAATGCCAAAATTGGTACTGACTCTGACCTTTGGGGATGAGTAATAGGCCCTTTTGGATTGGTAGCTGCAATGGCAATGGGCAATGTCTCCTACAGGTAAGTAAACTCAACGGATTCAGAATAACTAATACTTATTATAAACACCGCGACAAACATAAGTACACATGGGTTTCACCTATTGGGGTGTATAAGAATATGATTGATTATATATTAATTAATAGCAAATTGGCTAGTTTTGTTCGGAATACCAGGGCATATAGGGGAGCTGAAATTGGATCTGACCATTACCTTGTTAAAAGTGACTTGCAACTTAAACTTAAAAAGTGTTGTGCTAGGGTTAAAAAATTTAATTTTAATACTGAAGCTTTGAAAGACCCAGTTATAGCTAAAGCTTACCATGATAGGTTACTAACTTAGTCATTATGACAGTCATGGTTTGTTTAATACTGAAGTTGAGGAAGAATGGGGCTGTTTTAAACAGGGTTTTTTGGAAACTAACAGTACTCTTTTAGGAAAAAAGGAGCAGAGGAGGCAGAATTATTTGAGTGATAAGGCACTTGAGCTTATTTCAGAAAGAAGGAACTGCAGGAATGTCCTTAATCAGTACCCTACTAGTCCTAATAGAAACACAGAGAACTTAATAAACGTGTAAAAGATCAGTTAGCTGCTGCTAAGAATCTTTGGCTTGATGGCTTCGCTGACAAAGCCAAGGAAGCAGTTAGACAGTCCAACAGCAGAGAGTTGTACTAGATAGTTAATGTTTTGTGTGGTAGAAAACGAACAGGTATACAGGGATTGAAGGATAAACAAGGTAACGTTATAGAAGGTGAGGATTCTGTCATGACTAGATGGGCTGAGCATTTCAGTGATGTTCTAAACAATGTGGTTATTTCTACTCCCATTGTTTGTAATTATGATAGATGCATTGGTGGCGTTAATGTTGGCCCTATAACACAATCTGAAGTTATTTTGGCTATTTCTAAACTTAAACTTCATAAATCCCCAGGGGTAGATGAAATTACTACGAAAATGCTTAGAGTTGGGAATGTTTCGGTTACCACTTGGATGACTGAAATTCTGAATATCTTTTATGATAAAGGCATGGTTCCTAAGGATTTTACCAGAGCTATTGTTATACCTATTTTCAAAAAAGGTGATCGCAGTTCTTGTGATAACTATAGGGATATCAGCTTACTCTCTGTTCCAGGGAAAGTTCTTTCCATGATTGTGCTTAATAGAATTAAGAATCTGGTTGACAGTCAATTGCGTGATGAACAATGTGGATTCAGAAGTGGTAGGGGATGTGTGGATCAGATATTTTCACTTAGGTAGATTCTTGAAAAATGTTTCAGAAACCTTTGGTTGCTAGATTTGTTGATTTCAAAAAGGCTTTCGACTCTGTTGATCTTCATAATTTGTGGTTGATTGTGAGATCATATGGAATACCAGACAAGTTAGTTAACATAATGAAAGCTCTCTATAATAACACTGAGCCGTGTGTGAGAGTTGGTAAGGCTTGTTGCAATTGGTTCAGTATTACTTCTGGTGTTCGACAAGGGTGCATTTTGTCTCCTTTTCTCTTTAGCTTGGTTATTGATTATGTTATGCGATATTCACTTCAAAGGGAAGATTTTGGCCTGAAATGGACTGGAGATACGAAAATTTCTGATTTAGATTATGCTGAGGATTTAGCCCTTTTGGCAAATGATGCTGATGAGATGAACTCTTTCATTCGAGCTGTTGATGAAACTGGTAGTAGAGTAGGTTTGGTTATAAACAGAGAGAAAATTAAAGTGATGAAAATTGGTCAGGCAGGCTGTGATTCAGTTAATTTGAATGGTTGCAGTCTTGAGCAGGTGTTACAGTTTAATTACCTTGGGAGCTATGTAACAGAAAATGGTGATGTGCGGCATGAGATTAACAGACGAATAGGGATTGCTGCCGGGAATTTTAAGAATCTATGGAGAGTGCGGAAAAATAGGCGTATAACCTAAAGACTAAAATTAGACTGTATAATAGTTTGGTTCTTTCTAGGGTTAGTTATGGTAGTGAAACTTGGACACTTTGTAAACAAGATAACAGGAAACTAGATATTTTTGATTCCAGATGCTTATGCAGTATCTTTGGCATTAGGTGGTTCAACTTTGTAACTAATGATGAGGTTAGGCAAAGGAGTTTGCAACTTCGTTTAAGCAGCACATTGTGCAGAGAGAGACTCCGTTGGTTTGGCCATGTTGCCCTTATGAATAATTATAGATTGGCGAATAAGGTTATGAACAGTGTGCTTAAAGGTCTCAGAAAGAGGGGGAGACCTAGGATGCTGTGGGCAGACAATGTCAAACAGGACCTTGTTAGAATTGGTGTGCAGTGTCCAGATGCAGTAGATGTAGCTCAGGATAGACTTGCTTGGAGAACTAAATTGCACGATCTGGTTGGACCTCCGTAGCCCATGGCTGCTTGATGATGGTGATGATGATGATATTTTTCACTTAGCTCTAAAATCAAAAAGTTGAATGTTGATTGACCAACCACACAGAGAGATGGCAAAGTGAAAAGAACAGCTTTTTTTTTGAAAATAACATAAAAAAGCATTAAAAATAAAAAAAAGTTATTTTCAGTCAAATGGAGATATAACAAAATATCAAGTAGATTTATTGCTTTCAAACATAAGCCTTTCTTTTATCTATCTTAATATTTTCTTACAGAAATTAAAAAAAATTGACATTTTACATCTCGGGAAATTCTAACATTCTCTAGTCCGTACATATTTAAAACCAGTTTCACACTGAAATCATTTAATTTCATAGAAGAAATGTTTAGTTCAGGAATCAAATTTTCATTTATGTAAATAGAACTTCCACCATCAGTTCCAGTTATTTATATTCCTCAGTAATTTTGATGCTTGAACCCATTTATTTCTGCTTAATCGCAAATCTAATTGTGCAATTATTGGTCTTGGTTTATTCTTATTTCTTGATGGCACTCTATGTGCAACATGTATTTCCTTACTTCCAATAGTAATGCTTAATTAGTCACCAAATTTTTTTTTTCAAAGATTTTCATTTGCTGCTTCATTTAATCTTAAAATCTCAATATTCATATTTCTTGAAACTTGTTGAAATCCATAACATCAGATTTTAGTTTAGTCACAGATATGTCTATTAAATTAATTTTATTTGTTAATATTTTATCTTCATTCACCTTAACAGATCCTGAGAGTTTTGCTACAATTATACTACAGTCGTCTGTTATTCTAAAAAAAAACATCTTCTGACATTTTAACCTGTCAAACCTTTTTTAATAGCAAACAATTCTTTTTAAATTGCCACTAATTCATCCTTAACTGATAAGTTATCACTTATTAGGCTAAAAATTATTTCTTTCTTAAACTTACTAAGTCAGCAAAACATATTAGTTGATCTGTAAAACCATTTAACTGTTTCTGCTGTGCCACATTGTAGGTTTTTTTTGGTATCAGAAACTTGTTCGACAACTTTTTTTTGACAGAAATTTGTTTGAAATGAAAATTTGTTTGAAGGAAATTTGTTCAAAACTGAATTTTGTTCGTAACAGAAATTTGTTTGATGGAAGTTTATTTGATGGAAATGCGTTCGAAACGGAATCTTAGGAAAAGTGTTGGGATGATTGTATCTATCCAGTGTAAAAGATTTTTGTGTGGTTTTCAATGGAGAGCTGGATGGCAGTGGTATAATTTTTACTTTCCTTTAATTCTATCATTATTTTATTTCTGTTCTGTTAAATGGTGTGCATTTGATTTTGTGTGAAAATGTGGATAGTCATGGTGATAAAACTCATAGTCATGGAGACTAAATCTCGTTAACTACAATAAGAGACTTTTTGGAATGGTGTGTATGTATGGAGGGGGGGGGGGGGGGCAACTCTCCTGGTTATAGTTTTCTCTTTAAATTTAGGAGGCCATGGTCATATTAATAACTAGAAATGTAGTCAAAAATGTTAATGATATATATATATTAACATAAAACTTTTGAAAGAGCACTAAGTAGAAGAAAAAAATTATATACTGGAACTGCATTTAAGTTTGTTCTGCTTTGATCTGACACTTGGCCCATTCCCAAAATACAAAATATTTATTCATGTATTCACTATATCTAGGTTATTAGAAAATACATACTCAGTAATCACTGAAGTCAGTGCAATTATTTGAAATTAGCATCACATTGACATAAGATGACCACCCCATGTTATGTCAATAGGATGCTAACTTTGAAAGTCTACAACTTCTAAAATCAGTGTTTTATGAGAAAATGTGGTGAAGGATATTTTAAAGATCTGAAATCTATCTAAATCTCAATTTTTAACAATATTCTCATGGTATTTAAGCAAGTATTAAAGTTTAAACCTTTCAGAGCAGCAATCTGTTCTAAAAAATTTATATATAAAAAAGAATATTTAAGAAATTATTTGCACACACTTTTAAAATATGTAATTATATATGAACTGGTTTGAATTAATATTTCCCATTTCAGCTTCAATTATCTTCCACTGTCTAGCACTGCTATTATTATATGTTCAATTTCCATAATTCTTTATTTAAATACTGAAGGAATATTGTTAAAAATGAATATTTATATAGAAATGATTTAGAACTTTAATTTACCTTTATCGCATTTTCACATAAAACATTTATTTTAGAAGTTATAGGACTTTGAAATTAGAGTCCCATTAACATAACATGGGGTAGGTGGTTATATTTCAATAATCACTCAATGTATAGTTGTGGTAGAAAAAATATCAATGAAAACAATCAAAAATTAAAAATAGAAGGAAAAAATGAGCATGAATGTTGTTTACTTCTCAACAGCCAAAGTTGGTTCAAAGAAAGTTAAAAATGCACACGTTCATACTCCATTTGGCCTAAAGCCCCCAGAAGATACCAGAAGATACCATCCCAACAAAGCTCACCACCACTCCAACATTCCAAAGATAGCAGTTATCCACTACAGACTAATCTGTATTATCCACAAGACAAAGGACATCAGACTCTGCAGCTGAAACCCCTTAAGACATGATCAGCAATCAAAAGGTAGATTATAATAACAAAAACAGGAATCAAGCTACAAAAGACAAAAAGCAATAATAAAAAAAAATTATGACACACACAAAAATAAACAGAAAATATCACAAACACAAGATTAACACAAAGTCCATTCACAAAATATGAAACATGAAGAAAATGAAACAAAACATGAAGCAACACGAAGAACCTAACATAAAAACAAAACATGAAGAAATATGAAAAACTCAGAACAAATGAGCCCTTCCCAGTTCCGTAATTTAAACTTTTCTTGCTATTTTGTAACTATCACTAACCTAACTATCAATCTCTTTACTTATCAAAGGGAGGGGCAGGGGTGGCTCAGTCGGTAGCACGCCAGGCTCGTAATCTGTAGTTCCCAGGTTCGAGTCCCAGCTGGGTCAACGTTGAGATTTATCTCCGCAAAATTCCCGGCCCTGCCCACGGTCAGTAGGGGACACTGATGGGTTTGGAAAGGCCGCCGTCTGTCGGATGGGACTTTAAGCGGTGGCCCCGTGTGCGGGAGAGCCATACCCTGTGCACGTTAAAGAACACATTGGATGGCCTTGACGGGAGGCTACTATCTGTCTCCCAACAGCTGTTTCAGTGGGTCCCCTCCCCCAACCTTCTCTGAGCCTTCGGGGTCCATGTGACCTGGCCATTTAGCCCATGGTGTGCAAAAAAGTGCCGCTCAGAGATAAAACAACCCAACCCAACTTATCAATGCTTTAAATTCTGTCCAAGATAGGTCATATCAACCTAAAATCAATAAAGAGTAAGTTTGCAAAAAAAAAAAGTATAGCTGTGGTAAATACCCCAGTTTTAAATTTAAAATATTCTTCTTCTTCTACAAAGCTCTGAATATAGGTTATAAGAATAGTGAAAATAAAGGTGTCCAAATGGTGTGTAAAACAAGTAATGTTTTATTTTACCAAATCTAAAACACGGCTTTCTGTTCTATTGCCTCTCTTCCCAGATCTAGTGATTCCCCCTCTTGATTCTTCTGTAAAAAACTAGAAGCACAGAACCAGAAGAGACCTTATCAAAGAGTATTCCCTGTAGCTGCCTCTCAATATTTCTTAATTTTCACACTTTCTATAAAATGCTGGTCGAACAAATTTCTGGTGAAAAAATTTATATTTGAACAAAATTCCATCAAACAAATTCCATTGAAGTAATTACACCAAACTGGCTTCTTTCTGTCTGTTTTGCAAAGGGAACCACAAAATCTTTTGCTCAATATCCCTTTCCACATTCATCCTTTGCTTACTAACAATGGAACATATTATTCGATATTTGGAGTATTTCAATGATTCTTGATTTTGAGTAATGAAAATATGCCATTTCCATTCTTACTAGCAGTTTTTGACATTTTTCTGAATACCAGTCAAACAGCACAAAATGAATAAAATTATCCTTTAAATGATCCACTTAAACTGGATATGATCATTTTTATTTACAAACAATTCAAAGTTCACAAATCTCCGTCATGATTTACAATCTACGTTCACAGCAATAATATATTCTTTAAAGGACAAATGATGATCAAAACTTGAACTGCTGAAATTAAAAATTTTTTGCTATAAACACTTAAAAACTATTAAATGTCATTCACAAAATATAACTTACAAATCAACTTATTAAACCTTTGTTTCTTTGGCTAAGAAGTTCTCATGACTTACTTTGAGTGCTATAGAACACATTGAATATGCTCTGGGTATAAGTACCGATATCATAGGTATACCCTTTAATACATTTAAATACTCCAAGACAGTGGTCATTATTACTTGTTGAGTTTTGGAGCTTTAATAAACAGTACGTAGGATCAATGTGAAAGAGGTATTGAGATACATGGATCATACATCTTATTAGCTGTATGACACTTCTTTATGTTAAAAATAAGGATCTTTTTGACAACTTTTAGTGGAGCAAATGAAATTTTTTGCTTACTAACAATGGAACATATTTGTGCTATTTTTTCATGATATTACAATAGATTTTTAAGATACATTATAAGGGTCATGTTACAATTTTAAAGGATAAGTGGGAAATGAAGATTAAATCATTTATTGATGTATTCAAATTTGCCACACCTATCAAGACATTTGTCCCAATATGAAATTAGCAACATGATACACTCTTTCCTAGAGCTATTTTGGCTGTTGCACAAGTAGTCTGTGAAAATTCACTGCATCTCTTCATCTGACTTTAACTTCATTCTTTTCAAGGCAAATTTGACAGAGGTTCAAAACAAGGTGAAAATCAAATAAGGGAGATGCCAAAACTACAAGATGGATATTCCAGGCATTCCCAACTATACCTATTTAATGTTGTTATTGTTACTTGGCAATATGTGAGCAGATGCTGTTATGCAACAATGCAACCATTTTACTCAAAAGTCCTGGATGCATCAACTATATCGCCTGCTTTCAAATATCCATAGTTTCAAAATATCGATACTGTCATCATGATCCAGAAACTCAATCAATAACAGACCCTGAGAGTCAAATTAAAACATCAGAATACCACACATTGTTCAACTTTGGATGTTTTCATGAGAGGTTTGTTTGGAAACCACATAATGTCTATCACATACAAGCAGATGCCACTGGATTCTGGCGTTGAGTTCCTTCTAGTTATACCCATTTCCTTGTGAGAAGGAACAAAGATCATCAGTCTATTACTTAGATATAGGGATTGTCCACCTTTCATCTAAATGACCATTATAATTTAATGGTTTGCCCCTTATTTTGAAACCTTTATGAACAAGAAGCTACTTTTGCAAAATTACTGAATAAAGTATGTATTTTCACAACTTTATACTCACAGAATTTTGGATTGTGAAGCACTTGCTTCTTCTATAATGCTCCCTAAACTTTCAGAGTGTGTGTAAGTCATTTCTTCAGTAGTAATGTTACTTCCAGAATGGATGTTGGACATTTCTTCTGCAAGACTTCCCACACTTCCAGAACGTCTAGTGGAAATCTCTGCAATACTTTCTGAGCTCCTAGATTGATTATATGGCACTTCCTCCTTTACTGAAGTGTCACTAATTAAAAAAAAAATAGCAAAAATAATTAAGAAATAGAGCATATAAACTTACATAAAACAAAAGAATGCAATGACAAAATGACACAAAAAATAATAAAACAGAAAAAAATTTAATTGCAGTCATAAATTTTTAAAGCAGTTTATTATGAAATTACATTGTAAACAATATGCAGTAGTAAGTATAAAATAATTGCAGAAACTCCAAATTAGTTAAAAGACAGTGTGAATTGACATAGCATCGGGGGTCAAACTCCCCAAAGGAAAATTACCTATAATAATTTTGTTTACTTTTATAAATAATAATAAATTCCAATGTTAAAAGAAATATTCATCAGGCAAAATAACTTATATTTGCATTTTATCACTGAAATTGTATTCTTACTTTCATAACTTTATTTCTCTTGAGACAACAATGGTCATAGATCTGACAACTGAGCTAAAGTTTTCCAGTTTCATAAAAAGTTCTGCTTGGAGTCTCACATTCCCTAATATTGCAGCACTTTTACCAAAGTGAATTGCTAGCATGGACAAGCATAATTGAACCTAGGTTAAATTCAGTTTTAACAAGAGGTAAATTAAAACTTTGCATCTAATTTAAAAACCATTAACCACTTAAAATTTTAGAAGAGATTCACTGTGTATTCGAAATTTCGAATTTTCATATGGTACAATTTGAATTATTTTTAGATATTTTGGTAACTGCATTTTTTAATTTCATCACTTCATTTTCATTTTATATTTTATTTTCACACATTTCTATACTTCTGTAGTAGTTATGAGAGAAATGTGTCTGCAGATAATGAGCATGGGCATCTTATTGAATTTTTACTTAAAACAGTATTTTAGACATTATCATATGAAAAGAAGGCAGTTAAAAAAATAAAAGGCCTACTCAATTAGTACTCAATGACAGTGTACAAAATTGAACTTTCCAAAATTCATGGTAAGATAAATATAAATGGATGACTGCTAGAACTAAAAAATTGTAAGGCTTTATATATGGTTATATACAATATGTTTCTTTTGTGTGTGGCAAATAATATATTTCATGTAACCAGTATGTAAATATTTTCATGTTACCAGATGCATAAAATAATTAAAAAGCAGCAGACTTGGCTTATTTTGCCTTCCAAATATCCAGTCCCATACTGCAGGGCAGTATCCAGGGTTCATGGCTACCTATGGCAAAAAAACAGAAATGCCCCTTTTTAAAGTTATTGACCTAAAGATTTTGCAAGAGCTATTATTATACCTATTTTCAAAAAAGGTGATCGCAGTTCTTGTGATAACTATAGGGGTACCAGCCTACTCTCTGTTCCAGGGAAAGTTCTTTGCATGATTGTGCTTAATAGAATTAAGAATCTGGTTGACAGTCAATTGCGTGATGAACAATGTGGATTCAGAAGTGGTAGGGGATGTGTGGATCAGATATTTTCACTTAGGCAGATTCTTGAGAAATGTTTAGAGTTTCAGAAACCTTTGGTTGCTAGCTTTGTTGATTTCAAAAAAAATTGAAATTCACTTCAAGGGAAAGATTTTGGCCTTAAATGGGCTGGAGATACGAAAATTTCTGATTTAGATTATGCTGATGATTTAGCCCTTTTGGCAAATGATGTTGATGAGATGAACTCTTTCATTCAAGCTGTTGATGAAACTGGTAGTTGAGTAGGTTTGGTTATAAACAGAGAGAAAACTAAAGTGATGAAAATTGGTCATGCAGTCTGTGATTCAGTTAATCTGAATGGTTGCAATATTGAACAGGTATCACAGTTTAATTATCTTGGGAGCTATGTAACAGATACTGGTGATGTGCGGCATGAGATTAATAAACGGACAGGGATTGCTGCCCGGACTTTTAAGAATCTATGGAGATTGTGGAGAAATAGGCGTATACACCTAAAGACTAAAATTAGACTGTATAATTGTTTGGTCTTTCTAGGGTTAGTTATGGTGGTGAAACTTGGACACTTTGCAAACAAGATAACAGGAAACTAGATGCTTTTGATTCTAAATGCCTATGCAGTATCTTGGGCATTAGGTGGTCCAACTTTGTAACTAATGATGAGGTTAGACAAAGGAGTCAGCAACCTCCTTTAAGCAGCATATTGTGCAGAGAGAGACTCTGCTGGTGTGGCCATGTTGCCTGTATGGATAATTATAGATTGGTGAATAGGGTTATGAACAGTGTGCCCAAAGGCCTCAGAAAGAGGGGGAGACCTAGGATGTTATGGGCTGACAATGTCAAACAGGACCTTATTAGAATTGGTGAATAGGGTTATGAACAGTGTGCCCAAAGGCCTCAGAAAGAGGGGGAGACCTAGGATGTTATGGGCTGACAATGTCAAACAGGACCTTATTAGAATTGGTGTGCAGTATCCAGATGCAGTAGATGTAGCTCAGGACAGACTTGCTTGGAGAACTAAATTGCACTGTCTGGTTGGACCTCTGTAGCCCATGGATGCTTGATGATGATGATGATGATGATGATGATGATGATGATGATGATGATGATGATGATGACGGCGACGACGACGACGACGACGACGACGACGACGACGACGACGACGACGACGACGACGACGACGACGACGACGACGACGACGACATATCATATGATTTCTGTACTGCATGTGTATGAGGGAAATGAGTATCTTAGCAATTAAACAAACCCAATAATTCAAAATATTTTTATGCTACTTCAAACTTCTGTGTCAAGTAGCTGCCTAAAGAGACTTTTAGTTTGAAAGGAGATACTGAAATTCGAATGCATTTCCAAACCTAAAATATGCTTTATGACATTATTGCACTCTTGATTTGTTTTACATAATAGGAAAATATATTTCAATAAATACTGATATGCACATTGATCAGCTTTTAAATGATACCAACCTTGTCTTTAGCTCTGCAATTGAAAGTTCTTCCCTTATATGATCAGTTTTCCTTTCTAAGACAAACAAATCTTCTTCTACGCTTCCAGTTGATGTATTCTGTGGTGGATTTGATTCTTCTGGGACAGAACCATAATCACTAGACTTTTCCTGACTTGAAATGACTGCTCCTGATTGTAGTTCTGACACTGGAACACTAACTGAAGCACTTGATTTTGGCAATGATTTAGAACTACCAATGTCCTTTATGTGTTTCGGTGGTGTATCAGGACCTAAATTTGATAAGGACATTTCAATCAATAAAATATTAAGATACATCAATAATGTTAACCTGTTCTTTTAAGGCTAATATATTGCAAATATTATAAACATTCATTGCAGAATATTTTGGTAAGTATCACTTATGAATAACTTTAATACAAATTTATTTTAAATAGCTTCATTTTTATACTTTGCTTGGCCTAGTACTTATATATAAAAAAAGCTATTTAATAATAATAATAATAAAACAAATGCAAAAATGCAAATTGCACAAACAGGTCTCTATGGACTTAATGAAAATTTATATGCAGCTAAGTTGTAGTAAGATTACAATTCTGCATAAGAATAAGGTTATCAGATGAATTAGTGTATAATTATCACATTTACAAGAAGACATGAAAGTAAGATCATTAAAGTAAATGAAAATTCATATTAGTAAGGTTCGATTGTTTTACCTCTGAGTGACATTTTGTTTGCACACAATGGGCTAAATGGCCAGATCACAAGGACCCCGAGGGCTCAGAGAAGGTTAAGGGTAGGGGCCCATAGGATAAATCTTAGGAGACAGATGGTAGCCTCCCATCAAGGCCATCCAGTGTGTTATTTAACGTGCACAGGACATGGCTCTCCCATACACAGAACCATGGTTTTACATCCCACCCGAAGGACAGTGGTCTTCCCAAGCCCATCAATGTCACTTACTGACAGAGGGAGTTTTGACAGCAGGGAGTTTTGAGGAGGTAAGTCTTAATGTTGGCATAGGTAGGACTCGAATCTGGGAACTGCAGTTATAAGCCTGGTACATACCGACTGAGCCAATCCATCCCCTAGTAAGGAGTGTGATCACTCCTGATAGAAATACAAATCTCATAATGCCTCCTCATACTGCCAAAGCTGTCTGAAATCAATTCTGAATGCAATAAAGTTCAATGCTAATGTGCACTTGGACCTGATGTGCAAGTGAGATGATGTGTGTGAGGTCAAAAAGTCAATTTCCAGTCGAAGATGAAACTGAGAAACATGGATTCGATCACACTGGGATGACGGTAGAGCCCAGGGTTCAGATGAAGATTACACTTGTGGCAAAACTGCACACAAGCAGTTTTCTGTGAAGAGAATTGAAACCCACTGGCCATCACCCAAATTGAGAGATTGTTCAGGCCAGTTTGCAGTTGTCTTTCAATGAGCCTCATGCTAGATGAAGAGCAAAAAATGCTAAAATCATTAACATAGAGGACATTGCCTACAGTTGGATGTAGTTGTCCAGTAATAGAATTAATCTTGACAGTGAAAAGCATAACACACAGGGTGCAGCCTCATGTAAAAGGTTCTTGGAAGAAAGGTTGCAACAGAGTGTTTTCTGACATGGACACAGAAAGAGCATGATAATAAGAAGTTGGAGATAAAGATCAGCATGTGGCCTCTCAAGCAGAAGACAGTAGTACACAAAGAATGATGAATCTCCAGACCATGTCATATATTTTTTCAATGTCAAAGTTGCTTGTTTGTTTGGAGTTTTATGGCAAAAAGGAAACTAGGGCATATTGTACCAAATGAGACAAATCTGTAAAATAAATCAATAAAAAACACATAAATCCACAACCATAATTAAAAATAAAGAGCAAAAAGCTGTACAACTACAAAAACTTCAATTTAAAAAAATATAAATTGCCACTTGAAAATGTTTTACAAATATCTTTTAGTAATATGCAATTTGAGTTTGAAAAATAATATATTTTTTTTTCATTTGATGTAGGCTCCTGTCAGACCTCTGTGGCAAGCAGCTGCTTGAGGGGGTATTTATTATTTATTTATATTTTATTAAACTACAATATAAATTATTTGTTAAAGCCATCTGATTGCCATTTCTTAGAAGTGCTATATGGTATTGCCAATTTGTTTGTTAATGTTACTCTATGTTGAAGCAACCACCTGATTTAAGATCACAAGTCTGATTTGAACTATTATCAACAAATTTTTTCTTAAAGTTTCAAAAATCTCCTGAAAATAATAAAAAAAAATTACTATTTCTAAAAACAGAAGATTTTGGAAGTAATTACGAAGTATATACCTTTGTTTTTGTTCTGTGTTACACTCTTTTCTGCCTTAAACCTATTTCATTATTGCTAGAATTATTTTTTATGCTTTATCCCAACATTCTATGCATCTTTCCCACTCTTGAAATCAAAAACTATAAAAAAAGTTTTCATACATAGCAAGGTTCTTCAAGACTGGTGACAATGCATGCTATCATGGTATAAGGAGAAAGTCACAGGTGTTCTAATTGCTTACTCACACGTGTATTGGTGGGGAGAGCTGTTCTGCTATGTGGCTGCATGGTAAGTTGTTTACATGGATGATTTAGGTTAAGTAGGATATACACTCCCTTTGTAAAGTCAGTATTTTGTTTCATTTTATAATTACACCTTAGTTTTTATTTCTGTGGATTTACTTTATTTCTGTAACTATCAATCTTCCTGTTGATCGATAATCATTGATTTTTCAGAGTTATGCTACATCAAATGGCTGGCTTACAACTTGTTGCTGTATATATTTGAACATTGCATTAAGTTATATATTAATTTTTCTTTTATTATTTCTTTGCTTTCCAGTAAATTTTTTTTTTATCTTGTATCATTTTCTGAAAGTGAATGAAATCTTGGATATGGAAGCAAAAAGGACTTCCTTGGCTTGGAAATCAGCTCAGCCCTCATGTGGGAGGGCAATGTAGGGAAGAAAACTCAGGAAGAAATTTCCTTTGGACTAATATATAATTTAACTGTTTTTATTCGTCAGGTTTTCCAAAATTAATCCTTAATTGCATTGTCTGATCTATTTTTTTCATTATATTACTTGAAAAAGTTTTATTATAATCAATAAGTTTTATTTTCATAAAATTCAGAATTAAATTATGTTTAATTTGGCATACAGCATGATATATTTTGTTTGATTGGTTATTTTTTTAATTCTAAATTTGACTTGATTAGATGACAGCACAGTTGGCAAAAAGCATGGACTTTATTCAAAGCATGGTACTGAGAAAAAAATTACAAAATGGGAGAAATATTTACTTGGAACACGAAAATTATTTTTTTTTTTGTTCTTCATAAATAAATAATCTTTCTATTCATGTTCAATAAAGATTTTGTGGAAAAAACTTCACCAACATGTGGGACTTGAACCTGCATCTCTCCAGAAACATGCCAGAGTATTCCACTGTTGAACTAATGCCAGCTCTTGTTTTTCCACTAATTTAAGACTTTAAACTCTTCACCAAGATTTCAGTGCCAACTGTTAGTGCCAAAATCTCGGTGAAGAGTTTAAAATCTTTCATTAGTGAAAAAAAGACAGAGCTGGCATGTTTATGGGGAGATGTGATTTCAAGTTCCATATGTCCAAATTTTTTCCACAAAATATTTGATTTACAGACATTAAAAAGTCATCAGGTAATGCTGTGATTGCCATTCATGTCTATTCATGTTCATTATAATCATTTCTATTACCGTTTTCAAAATAAATTTTTATATGTGTTCCAAAGGTGTTTTTTTACTACACAACTCTAAAAATGCACTTTTAAAATAAAATTAGTCATCTTTGTTGTGAAATATTTTATTTTCAGAAAATCCACAATTAAATGCTGATTAATTTGGCATATAAAAGTTCTAGTTATATTTTTGGCTGCCCAGAGTGAAAAAATGCTGAGCCTTTGGATGTCCAACTAGACTGAGCATTTTAGTTCCCCATGCATGCCTATCCTGAGCTACTTCTGAATTTTACCACTTCAGGCCAATTCTAAAAAAAGCCCTGCTTGGCAATGTCCATCCACTGCATTTTAGGTCTTTCTTTTCTCCCAAGGCTTTTACGTACACTGTTTATAACTAAAGATCACTTGGTAATCTTTAGTTCTGCATGCAGGCAACATGGCCAAATGAAAGTATTCTTTCCCTACATAAGATGTTGCTCAATGGTAGGTAGACAGTTCCATCTGTTTTCATTATTTCTTACATAGTCAAACCACCTAATACTCAAAATAGTGCTAAGCACTTATACTCAAAAGCATCAAGTTCCCTATTGCTTACAAAAGGCCCAAGTTTTGCTACCATAGCAAACTTCCAAAGTCACATTATTTTATAGTCTAATTCTAATGTTTAGATGCATATGCCTATTTTTCCACAATCTGCACAGGTTCCTGAAAATCCCAGAAGCAATGCTTATTTTCTTGTTTCTCTCATGGCTCACATTACTCTATTTGTTACACAACTGCAGAGATAATTAAACTGAGAAACTTGTTCAAGATCACAGCCATTCAAAAGAACAAGAACTGGAATACCACTTACTTGATTTTAACCACCAATTTTAATCACTTTACCATCAAATCTATCTTAATATTAGTCTTCTATATAGTTAATGAAACAGTTCATCTCTTCAACATCATTCGAAAAAATGGGCAAATCATTAGCATAATCTAAATAAGATATTTTCAAATCTCTATAATTTAAACCCTTCCAGGGTTCACACATCTTGTATACAAGTTGACAGAATTCAAAATGAAAGACTGGCAATGCCTGTATCAGTTTTTTAGTACAATAAATAAAACTTCGATTTGTTTTAAAAATTGCCATTTGAATTCTTTTTACATATATATTATAAAAATTCATTAATAATTATTGAAAAATAATACTTTGCTTTTCCATTCAATACATATTTTTATTAAACTATGACATAAATAATTTGTTAAAGCCATCTAATTGCCATAATTAAAATGATCTTGCTCAGAAATAAATAAAAATAACTTTTCTCTATTACAGAATAATTAGTTATCAGTTGTTGAGCAATAAAATGATTAAGTTTATCCTTCAAACTATTTGCAAATTAAAAGTTTTTCAGAGCAAACTCAAAGGTTGTTTGAAGCAAGGACAGCATTATGTCTTCAGTGAAGTGGCACTATGTGGTGACACTATCTTCAGTGGTGACACTAGGGCTCTTACGAACTTCTTTCCACATATCGTGAAGGGTGATTCCAGTGTCATTGCAGGTCAGCATGGGTGAGGTCATTATTTCAATAGCCTCGCAGATGATAGTTCCATAGTAAGTGGATGCATGTGCTAGCAGTGCTCCCAGTCTATAATAGCTGTGTGTTGTATTCTTAATAATTTTATTGCTCAACAACAGAGAACTTTAAGTTATTTTTATCTGATTGTTATTTCTTACAAGTGCTATACAGCATTGCCAATTTGTTTGTTAACATTACTCTGCTCTTTAATAAATCACGAATAAATACTGTGCAATAAGTCTTGATGCCCTATCCTGCTATGACTCTCCAGTGCATCACATTGAGTATTACATTTATTGTATATATAACTCTGAGTATGACAATATGTCGTTCACCAAATCTAGGGTGCGGACAATTTATGTATTATCGTAAATCCCAGATGTCACTATACTATTCTTATATACTACATTATACTTAGTACTATCAACTAAAATACTTTCTTTAAACTATCCTAAAGAGTACTAGTTGTTAAATACAAAAGGCCATATTACCACAGACTTGTAAAAGGCTGGAACAACTGCATCATTTTATGTTAATCTGTTAGTCTGAATGAAGCTGTTGATTTCTAACACATGCTACCAATCCTGTTACATCGGAGAATGATGGATACATATGCATCAGTTTTCCACTGTATTTTACTGTTGTTAGTCCCGCCTTCTCAATAATGGTGACACAGCAGATCCCCACCAGTTCTTATTAGGGGATTCCTCGGACTTGAGATGTCAATGTCCGTTACAATGATGTTCCAATCGTATTACTTTACTCTGCTTTTTCCATAGTGGATTACATTTAAACTGCTGCATATGCTGTTTTCTCTGTCTTATGGTGCTCACTGTTATGCACTGGCCATCGCAGCACTATCCCATGCAGACTTATAACCTCCAACAAACACCATTAAAACTTTAAAAACTCTTTAAAAACTAATGATCATTTAAAAAACTATCATATTTGGCTCCATTTGACTCCGTACCTAGGAGTCATACTCACAATCCCCTTCGTTCTACAGAGCGACGCATTTCATATGCCTTCCGTATGGCGACTTCCTCAGGCTCTGAGCACATACTGTATGTTACCTTATGTGCGTGTCTTCATTTGCGTCATCATTTACATCGCTATGCGCAAGCATTTCTGCACTTTTCTTCTGCTGTAACAGAAGATTCCACGCAGATGGTATTGGGGTGATGTCATTATTACATATTGCGTTACTAAATTTATGAATATATAATTTTTCTGCATATGCTAGTTGAAATTTATTTTGTGGGGCAGCTAATGCTTTGTAATTATTTTTTCCCATTTTAATGTTATTTTCTATTATTGTTTGTGCCAAAGCTGTATTAAGTTGTTCTTTTTGAATATCTGTTTTGTATTCTTTCATTCTTACTTCATATTGCCTATATGTCTTCCCG
Source organism: Ryuthela nishihirai (assembly GCA_038380435.1). Classification (NCBI taxonomy): domain Eukaryota; kingdom Metazoa; phylum Arthropoda; class Arachnida; order Araneae; family Heptathelidae; genus Ryuthela; species Ryuthela nishihirai. Next base: position 65,363,976 of record JAWZYU010000002.1, read on the forward strand.
ATATAGCTGTTCTTTCCGTTTAATTTTCCTTCTGGATCTGCGATGTTAATTTGATATATCCCCCCTGTAGATACTTACCTATGTCTGTCATTAATTACCAAATTTTTAATTGTAGTTGTTGTTTTGACCGGTAGTGTAATATCATAATTATTTAAAATGTTTTGCATCGTATCTGTTACGTGTTTAATGTAAGGGAAGCTATGTGCATACTTTGCCGTATGTTGTGATTGTGCTCCCCTAACTTGGGTTTCATTAATTACTATGAATTTTGCATTTTTTTGCCATTTATCTAATAATTTCTTAGGGTACCCCCGCATCCCTGGCTGTTTGTGTGATATATTCAATTTTTTGCTCGAAGGTTCTTTGCTCCAAGCAATATCTTTGTGCTCTAATATAATGTGGAAGAATTGAAGCTTTCTTATATCTCATCAGATGTGGTGTTTTAAATGGAATGTAATTCGGTATATGTGTTTTTTCCTGTACACTGTAGTTTCACAGTACGTTTCCTTTCTTGTTATCACAGTGTCTAGAAAAGGTAGTTGTTTATTTACTTCTTGTTCATGGGTAAATTTTATTGAGGGCATTATAGAATTAAATATCTCAAATAACTGTTTAAAATTTTCTAGTGGATGAGGCCAAAAAATCAGAATATCATCAACGTATTGCAAATACAATGATGGCAATAGATCACAACGTGCCAATGCAGTTTGTTCTACACGGTGCATGACGACGTCCGCCATTAATCCTGATAGTGGCGATCCCATGGGGACTCCCTCAGTTTGTTTCCATGTTTTATCCATTACATCAAAGTAATTGGAAGAGGTTGCCAGCTCCAGTGCCTCATGAACACTAAAGTATTCCGAGGAGCTGGGGCGGGTAACCCGCAGCCATTCAGCTTTTAGCCGCATCGCCGCATCAAGCACCGGGGTGCTAGGATACAGCGATATGATATCCAGTGAATGCATAGTAATTGCCTTTGTATCATCATTTCAGCATTTTGTATCTCAAATCAATCAGCATTTTGTATTTGCAGTAAAGCATCATGACTGGGAGGGAGGATGGAAAGCATCACCAAGGCATGGGTCTGCTGCTCAGCAGACATGCTAGTGATGCTCTTCTAGGATATGAGTGCATTAATGAAAGGTTTCTTACAGCAAAATTTCAGACAAGCATTAGAGATGAGAAGGATAGGTTTTACAGACAACTTCAGGATATTTTGAATTCTATCAAGAAAGGAGATATTACCCTTGTTCTAGGTGACTTCAATGCCAAAGTTGGAACTGACTCTGATCTTTGGGGAGAGGTGATAGGCCCTTTTGGTATTGGTAGCTGCAATGGCAATGGGCAACATCTCCTACAGGTAAGTAAACTCAATGGTTTCAGAATAGCTAACACATATTACAAACACCGTGACATACATAAATACACATGGGTTTCACCTGATGGGCTGCATAGGGATATGATTGATTATATATTAATTAACAGCAAATGGGCTAGTTCTGTTAGAAATACCAGGTTATATAGGGGAGCTGAAATTCGATCTGACCATTACCTTGTTAAAAGTGTCTTGCAACTTAAACTTAAAAAGTGTTGTGTTAAATTTAAAACATTTACCTTTAATACTGAAGCTCTGAAAGACCCAGTTATAGCTAAAGCTTACCATGATAGGTTACTTAGTCATTATGACAGTCATATTTTGCTTAATACTGAAGTTGAGGAAGAATGGGGCCATTTTAAACAGGCTTTTTTGGAAACTAACAGTGCTTTTTTGGAAAAAAAAAGAGCAGAGGAGGAATAATTATTTAAGTGATAAGGCATTTGAGCTTATTGCAGAAAGAAGGAACTGCAGGAATGTCCTTAATCAGTACCCTACTAGTCCTAATAGAAAGGATTACAGAGAGCTTAACAAATGTGTAAAGGATCAGTTAGCTACTGATAAGAATCTTTGGCTTGATGGCTTGGCTGACAAAGCAGTTAGGCAGCACAACAGCAGAGAGCTGTGCCAGATAGTTAATGTTTTATGTGGTAGAAAACGGACAGGCATAGAAGGATTGCAGGATAAACAAGGCAAGGTTATAGAAGGGGAGGATTCTGTCATGGCTAGGTGGGCTGAGCATTTCAGTGATGTTCTAAACAATGTGATTAGTTCTAATCCCATTGTTTGTAATGATGAGAGATGCATTGGTGGCTTTAATGTTGGCCCTATAACAAACTCTGAGGTTATTTTGGCTATTTCTAAACTTAAACTTCATAAATCCCCAGGGGTAGATGAAATTACTAAAGAAATGCTCAGAGCTGGGAATGTTTCGGTTACCACTTGGATGACTGAATTTTGAATATCTTTTATGATAAAGGCATGGTTCCTAAAGATTTTACCAGAGCTATTATTATCCCTATTTTCAAAAAAGGTGATCGCAGTTCTTGTGATAACTATAGGGGTATCAGCCTACTCTCTGTTCCAGGTAAAGTTCTGTGCATGATTGTGCTTAATAGAATTAAGAATCTAGTTGACAGGCAATTGCGTGATGAACAATGTGGATTCAGAAGTGATAGGGGATGTGTAGATCAGATATTTTCACTTAGGCAGACTCTTGAGAAATGGGGGGCGGGGGTGGCTTAGTCGGTAGCGTGCCAGGCTCGTAATCTGTAGTTCCCAGGTTCGAATCCCAGCTGGGTCAGCGTTGAGATTTATCTCCGCAAAATTCCCCGCCCTGCCCACGGTCAGTAGGGGACACCGATGGGCTTGGAAAGGCCACCGTCCGTCGGATGGGACGTTAAGCTATGGGCCCATGTGTGGGAGAGCCATACCCTGTGCACGTTAAAGAACACGCTGGATGGCCTTGACGGGAGGCTACCATCTGTCTCCCAACAGCTGTTCCAGTGGGTCCCCTCCCCCAACCTTCTCTGAGCCTTCGGGGTCCATGTGACCTGGCCATTTAGCCCATGGTGTGCAAAAAAGTGCCGCTCAGAGGTAAAACAACCCAACCCAACTTGAGAAATGTTTAGAGTTTCAGAAACCTTTGGTTGCTAGCTTTGTTGATTTCAAAAACGCTTTTGGCTCTGTTGATCGTCATAATTTGTGGTTGATTGTGAAATCATATGGTATACCAGACAAGTTAATTAACATAATGAAAGCTCTCTATAATAACACTGAGTCGTGTGTGAGAGTTGGTAAGGCTTGCAGCAATTGGTTTAGCATTACTTCTGGTGTTCGACAAGGGTGCATTTTGTCTCCTTTTCTCTTTAGTTTGGTTATTGATTATGTTATGCAAAATTCACTTCAAGGGAAAGATTTTGGTCTTAAATGGGCTGGAGATACGAAAATTTCTGATTTAGATTATGCTGATGATTTAGCACTTTTGGCAAATGATGTTAATGAGATGAAATCTTTCATTCGAGCTGTTGATGAGACTGGTAGTAGAGTAGGTTTGGTTATAAACAGAGAGAAAACTAAAGTGATGAAAATTGGTCAGGCAGGTTGTGATTCAGTTCATCTGAATGGTTGCAGTCTTGAGCAGGTGTCACAGTTTAATTACCTTGGGAGCTATGTAACAGATACTGGTGATGTGCGGCATGAGATTAACAGACGAATAGGGATTGCTGCTGGAACTTTTAAGAATCTATGGAGAGTGTGGAGAAATAGGTGTATACACCTAAAGACTAAAATTAGACTGTATAATAGTTTGGTTCTTTCTAGGGTTAATTATGGTAGTGAAACTTGGATGCTGTGCAAACAAGATAACAGAAAACTAGATACTTTTGATTCTAGATGCTTACATAGTATCTTGGGTATTAGGTGGTTTAATTATGTAACTAATGATGAGGTTAGGCAAAGGAGTTTGCATCGGTGTCCCCTACTGACCGTGGGCAAGGCGGGGAAATTTTGAGGAGATAAATCTCAACGCTGACCCAGCTGGGACTCGAACCTGGGAACTACAGATTACGAGCCTGGCGCGCTACCGACTGAGCCACCCCCGCCCCTAGGAAACTAGATGCTTTTGATTCTAGATGCTTACGTAGTATCTTGGGTATTAGGTGGTTTAACTTTGTAAGTAATGATGAGGTTATGCAAAGGAATCTGCAACCTCCTTTAAGCAGCATATTGTGCAGAGAGAGACTCTGCTGGTTTGGCCATGTTGCCCGTATGGATAATTATAGATTGGCGAATAGGGTTATGAACAGTGTGCCTAGATGTCTCAGAAGGAGGGGGAGACCTAGGATGCGGTGGGCAGACAATGTCAAACAGAACCTTGTTAGAATTGGTGTGCAGTGGCCAGATGCAGCAGATGTAGCTCAGGACAGATATGCTTGGAGAATTAAACTGCGTGGTCTGGTTGGACCTCCGGAGCCCATGGCTGCCTGAGGATGATGATGATGATGATGATCATGACAATCGGTTAATGTATACTTTGTTGGAGGAAAATAACTCTTCAAAAATTTATGTAGTGCTACTTCCAAATTACATGTAGGGGCTTTTCTTTTGCAAACTAATGGCCGAAATGGATGATCCTGTTTATGCATCTTAATTTTGACAAACAGCTGAGGGACGTCTGGGTATATTGGAGGATTGCAATGTTTAGCTATTTCAGCTGGCAAAAACGGATCGTTTTTAAGCTTTTGTCTTTAGGTCTCTTAGGATCTTTATATCCTTGTTCGATTGATTTTTATTCTGATATTGTGCACTTGTAATGGACCTGTATACCCGAAATCTTTCTTTATCTTTGCATTTATATTGTATGCTATTAAGGGACTGTTCAATTTGTGGAATAATCTTAACTGGATCGATGGATTCGTTATTGCATGCAAATTTTGCTCCCTTTTGCAATATGTGCTTCTGTTCAGTATTTAGTTGATATTGTGATAAATTTACAAACTGATTATTTTCCTTTTTATCATATTCTATTTTTAATTTCTTACAATTCCCGTTTCTCTTTTTTATTAATTTTTGTAATTTCTTATTGTGCGTTTCCTCTATTTTAATTTTTTCTTTTTCCATTTTAAATGCTATTCTACCTATTATTTGTGTAAGGTTCTCAGTTCTAAGTTCAAGATACTTGTGATATACTTCTTTTTCTTTCTTACATATATCATCCCGTAAAAATCTAATTGTTTTATTTAACATTATTTTCTCGGCTTTTTGAAGAATATGTTTCATATCTAAATTACATTTACGTTTATTAATTTTTAAAAAATTAGGTATTACTGCTTGTCTTTTACATGCAAGTAAAAAATTAAGGGTAAGTATGAGTCGCATTATCAGAGTTATATATACAATAAATGTAATACTCAATGTGATGCACTGGAGAGTCATAGCAGGATAGGGCATTGAGATTTATTGTACAGTATTTATCTGCGATTTATTAAAGAGTTTGATTCTACTATGCCTTGTAATATTTAGAACATTACTCTATGCTGAAGAAATCCCATGATTTAAGCTCATAAGTTTCATTTGAACTATTATCAATAAATTTTTCCATAAGTTTTGAAACTCTTCTGAAAATTAATGAAAAATTAAACAAAGAACGATTTTAAAATAGGAAGATTTTGGATGTAACTATAAAGTATGTACCTCTGTTATATATATATATATATTTAATTTTATGTACTTTTTCCAGCTTTAAAACTATTTTAATAGGTCTAGAATTATTTTTATCATTCACCCCAACATTCAATAGTGCTCTCTAGCTACTGAAACCAAAACCACAACTAAAAATAATGTGTTTGGGCAAAAGTCCTAGCAAATATGTACTTTAGGGACTTAATTTACTGTTTGGAATTTTCAACTTTCACCCATCAATATTAATGGGCTTTCCAGTATTAACTGATATTTTTGAAGAAAAAAAAATTGACGAAATATTAAATGAATGTAAGTTTTAAGCAATAATAAAAAAAAAATCGTGAAATATTTATATTGAAATAATGAACTAAAATAGGATTTGGGTTGTTTTTACCTCTGAGAGGCACTTTTTGCACACAATGGGCTAAATGGTCAGGTCACATACACCCCGAAGGCTCAGAGAAGGTTGGAGGAGGGGACCCACTGGAACATCTGTTGGAAGACAGATGGTAGCCTTCTGTCAAGGCCAGCCAGCATGTTCTTTAACGTGTACAGGGTATGGCTCTCCCACACACAGGGCTACAGTTTAACATTCCATTCGATGGATGGTGACCTTTCCAAGCACATATCGGTGTCCCCTGTTTCTGTGGGCAGGACAGGGAGTTTTGAGGAGATAAATCTCAACTCTGACTCAGCTGGGACTCAAACCTGGGAACTGCAGATTATGAGCCTCACACCTTACTGACTGAGCCACCCCCACCTCACTAAAATAAGAAAAATAAAAGCTATGATTATACTTTACTTAATATTATAAATTACCTGTAGAATGTAATAGTGGTTAAATACATTGTCAATAATAAAATTTATTTAAACAAAATTATGGAATTAAAATGAAAAAATAAATCAAACGTTGACATATTTTGAAAAAATCAGTAAACAAATTCCCTTTACTTTCATTTTTATTTGAATTCTTACTATTTTATTACTCAAAATTAAATGCTCTTTCTTTTGGTATATAACATGGACTACACCTCAATTTACATGACAGATAAGTTCCAGGAAATCACAGTGTAAATTGAAACCATGCAAATCGATATCAATAACTTATGGAAAAAAGGGGGATAGGTTCTGCAAAAATATTATTTATAAATAAAATGTACATTGAAAGTTTTATTTATACATATTTCAGTTCAACAGTAATAATAAGCATTAATATAACATTATTCTGTGCATCATTTGTACTAATTCAATCCAATAAATCTCATTACTTGCTGAGTTGGCCCTTTTATTCACTTTCAAATGATTCAGGTTTCATATTTGCTCATGCAAATATATTTTGTTACAAAGTCCACAAGAAAAAATAAAGGGGCGTAATTTCACACTCTCATCCATCTGTCAGTAAATGTGTTAAAAATGTTGTCAATAAAAAAGGTTTAAAGTTTTTTTTTCAACACGTTATTTAGAAAATTTTTAAAAATTCTGAATAAAAAGTAAGGTAGAGAAGTAAATAGTACCATGTTGGGTGCTTGAAGTGGATGGACTAATATAGAGTCTATTTTTCTGTTTACTGCTGTCAACCATTTCTAGGGCTCTCTGTTCTAATTCCTTCACTGCCATTTCTTCACTATCAAGTTTTTTTTGCCACTGCAATAGGTTCTCAACATCTTTTCTTCTTTGAAGAAGTCGTTGTTCTCTTTTTGTTAAATACCTAAAATTGAAGAAAAAAAAACTTTCTATTTAAAATTAATAATTAATACATCCATTAAATTGTCGTTAATATTTTATTTGGTCTGTCATATACACTGCTTGTCAATGAAATTGCCCCATCCAGAAGGCATCAACAGAATCTTCTGAAATTCATGGGTTGGGTTATTTTACCTCTCACTGGCACTTTTTTGCACACAATGGGCTAAATGGTCAGGTCACAAGGACCCTGAAAGCTCAGAGAAGGTTTGTGTGTGGGGGGGGGGGGGATCCACTGGAACATCTGTTGGGAGACAGATGGTAGCTTCTCATTAAGGCCATCCAACGTGTTCTTTAACATGCAGACGGTATGGCTCTCCCACACATGGGGCCATGGCATAATGTCCCGTCTGATGGACAATGGCCTTTCCAAGTCCATCGGTGTTCCGGGCAGGACAGGGAGTTTTCTGGAGATAAATCTCAATGCTAAATCAGCTGGGACTTGAACCTGGGAACTCAGATTACAAGCCTGGCACATACTGACTGAGCCATCCCTGCCCCACACTGAAACTAATGAAAACACAGATGATTAGATGGGTATGACACTATTGAAACTAATGAAAAACACAGATGATTAGATGGGTATGACACTATTTTTTTTTACAACTCAATGAATTAAATTAAAAGAGCAACATACAGTAAAATGCACATTCTCCAGTATGTAGCAAAAATGCTGTGATTTGAGACATATTCAGTGACACGACATAGTACAGAGGCATAGAGATTTCTGATGATGTCCTCAGGGATGTCTCATGACGTCACATGCACATGCATTTTGGGTTCATCATACAATATCAATCATATCAATACAATCATAGCACAACCATATTGTGGACCAATTAAAGGTGGGCTTGTAGTGACATCTAATTATGTATGAAACATGCTGGATGGATGACAGATCTGGCCATGGAATGATCTTGGTGCCTTGTAGACATGCCCAGGAGATGACGGAAGTATGAGAGCATTATCTTGCTGCAAGATAATGCTCACATACTTCTGCCATCTCCTATACCTCAGCTATCATATTCCTGTGCAACCCATCAGGTGAAACCCATACATATTTATAAATGCCCCAATGTTTGTAAAAAGTGTTTGTTATTCACAAACCACTAATTTTACTTACCTGTAAAAGACATTCTCCATTGTCATTGGAAATACCAGTGCCAAATGGACCTAAAACTCCTGCCCAAAGGTCAGAGTCAGTACCAACTTTAGCATTGAAGTACCTAGCACAAGAGAAATACTTCCTTTCTTCATAGAATTCAAAATATCCTGAAGCTGGCTGTAAAATGCATCCTCCTCGCTCTCATCAGAGTTCTCTATGGAAGCATAACAACAGATGACATTCAAGTCTTTAATTTTTGTTTTAAATTTTGCTGTGAGAAAGCTTTCATTAATGCAGTCATATACTAGAAGAGCATCACTAGTGTGTCTGCTGAGAAGCAAATCTACACCTTGCAGATGCTTACCATCCTCCCTACTTGAAAAGAGAAATTTAAAGTTATTTTTAAGTATCCCACCTTTACCTATTCATTCTTGCAAGCCTAGAATATCAAGGTTATAATGTTGGAATTCATACATGAGGACATCAAGAGAATAATCTTGTGATGCCCCATCATTCACTTTTACTTTACCTTAACCAGCTTTGCTTAATTTACGTTATATTTACCATTTTGGGGATTTTTATTTCCTTTTTGGCATCACAGTGCTCGTTTCCAAGAGTTAGGAGTTGCGCATGCGCAACTCTGAACTTTCGACTGTCACCCGCAAAAGCGCGTGCACAAGGACACGCCCCCCTCTTGCATCATAGCTTGCATCGCTCGTCAATTTATGCAAATCTCTTTCCCGGCATGCAACTTGATATGTGTGGGCACTGTAAGTCTCTTGTTATAACCGGTGACATGATAGTCACAGTTAACTTAAGACAGTAAGTGGTAGTAAGCATGGAGGAGCACAGTTAGTGCAGTGTGTATAGTATCATATATGATGTATCATCTTCATTGAAGATTTGGTGAGTGATTTTTGGAAATAAATTTGTTTGTTATTTAAACCTTTTGAATCTTTACTAATTTTTTCTCTTGAGCAACGTTAATTGTTTTGGATTATAAATTATCTTTACATTTTGACAATCATTTAATATTTTTGAATTCTTACTCATTAATGCTCGCTGGTATTTTGAACCCTAATTTAACTTTATTTTTTTGGCAATTTGTTAATTATTGCCTGGCGCCCATCTCAGCTATCCGGAGCATGAAAATAATTGGATCAGAAAAAGGGTCCAAACTTTAAAAGTAATTCATTTCTTTGGAGCGTTACAATCTCTGTGTAATGTCCTCACGTTCCATGTTCCTGCAGAGAGAAAGTGATTAGTAGGATTTTTAAATAAACTAGGTTTATTGAGATAGGTAGGGCCAACAATATCAAACTGATGATATAACTCTGATTGCAGGCATGGGGCAACAACCTGTTCCTCCTCTGCTAAAGGCTGAAGCCACCAATGCTGTTAGAAACTTCAGGCACCACCTTTTCAAGTGGACTTTTTCAAGAGCCATATGACTTGCCTGAGACACATTACTCCAGTTTAGGACTGATGATGCCCAACTAGCTAAGTGAGGTTCAGGTATCTGTGATGGATTATCCACCAGCTGATATAAGGTATCCTGTGCCTCTGTTAACTTAGAGCTGGCAACCCACTAGCAAACAAAAAACACAGAGGCAGATTCTCTCTCAACAGAGGCCCACCAGTGCAGCAAGTCCAGGATCCATAATGAAGCTCAAATCCATAAACCAGTGCAGTCTAGTAGGTATAAATGGTCAGCACCAGGACCCTGTGAAGTTGCAGGACCCCTCCTCAGCAGGATTGGAAAAAAAAAATGGTCACGATGACCAAATCAGTAGTCACACTGAACTGGCAGCCCTCCCCTTCTATTCCCTTCCAAAAGAGAATATCTCTTTTGAGTCAGTTTGAGATTTTCTCTTTTTTTTTGAAGAGTTAGAGAGAGGTGGTGAAGGAGTTAGAGCTTTGGAATTAGAGGAATGATGTTAGTTAGAGAGTTTAGAGTTTAGGAGTGGAAGTTTTGCATTTTATTGACGAATCTATATGATGGTCTACCCATTCACTTTCACTTTTCCTTAACAAATTTTGCTTTATTTATGTTATATTTATCAGTTTGGGGATTTTAATTCATTTTGTGGACTGTCTCGATCCTTGTCTGAGTTGCAGGAGTTGTGCGTGCACAACTCCGACCTTTTGACTGACAACTGTTAAAGCATGTGTTAAGGACATGACCTTTCTTGCGTTATAGCTTGCGCGATTGTCAGTTTATGCAAATGTCTTTCCTGGTGTGCAACATGATACGTGCCAGCTTTCTAACTGCTTGTTATAATTTAGTGGCATTGGGTCACAGAGTTAGTGTAGTGGAGTAAGAGATGAGTGTAGTAAGAGAAGAGATTGTGTAGTAGAGATGTAGTAGCAGAGTTTTTGTTCGAGATGTAGTCGACATTTTCACTTTGAGTTTGGTAAGTTGAACTTTTGGAAATAAATTTTGTTTGTTTTAAAAACTTTTGAACCTTTGCTATATTTTCTCTTGAGCAACGTGAATTAATTTTTGATTGTATTTAATATTTAAACTTGACAATCATTTTTGAATTCTTTCTTGATAAGTAATGCTTGGCAAATAAACGAACCCTATTTCAACTTTATTTGGAAAGTTATTATTGCCTGGTGTCCGATAGAGCTATCCGGAGTTTGAATAAATTGGATCAGATAAAAGGTCCAAACATTAAAAAGTTATTAATCTTTGGAGTGTTACAGAGTGGAGAAAAGAAAGTGGCATCTGAGCAGGGACCTGCCAGTAAAAGAAAGTGGTCCGAGAACAGGGACTGTATATATATATATGTGTATAAATTGTATATGTTATTTAACGTGATTTTAAAAGATAGTAATTTTTTAGCTCATTAGCTATATGTACTATTTATAGATTTAACGGCAGCTTAAGCAGAAATTTTTGTTGAGCAAGAGGCTTAACTTTTTGTGCATTAGTCAAACCGCAGTTATTGCTGATAGTTAAGATCTTTATTGTATGTATATGTAAAGATTAGAAGTGTCCGGACACATACACGATAGATAAACTTTTTGATAAGCAAATTTATATTTTTGCAAGCTTGGTATAGCTTTAATATTGTATTGTTGTATAGCAGTACCTTTGAGCACTGCTCAAGATTAAAAAATTTTCAAAATTTCCAAAATTCAAAATTTTTGCAGATCGCTAAACATGACTGCTAGTAACAAGACCAATTCTGCCATAATGACTCCCGATTTAGAAAAAGTAAAAGATAGGTTGCAGGATATGATAAAAGAAGCACAAATGTTAATGAATCTGCTTAATGAGCCTTGGGAGAAAAGGGGAATGACAACAACCCCTAAATTTGCTGACAATGCTACGTCAGTTCACGAATATATAAACTTTGAATGTAAGGTATCCATTTATTGTTCTGTCAGAAGCAGTGATAGAACAGAGTAGTATCAACCGCCACAATGACGAGTGGCCAATACATCTATTAACTATAGTGTTTATGTTAATTGGCCTTTAACTGAGATAAGGTTCGACGGTTTGAAACGTCCGTCATCGTGGACATTTGTCAAGTCCACGGAAGAGCATTTCCGTTTACATGAAGTGCCCAGCAACGAAAAGGTGGTTTTAGCAGTATCTTGTCTAACTGAATGTCCTAAGCAATGGTGGAATAACATAGGATGTCATCAAGGAATAGAGTTTTGGGAAGATTTTAAAAGCAAAATCATGGAGATATATCCAGCTTATAACGATTGGACAGAATTAGCTATGAAACTGTTTTCACGAAGACAAAGAGAAGGAGATAATATAGAAAAATTTATCTGGGGTACAATAGAGTTATACCAGCTGTACAATGCTGATGCCACTGAAATTGACATTATAAACTGCATATTGTCCCAATTGCTTTTGTCAATTAGGGAATTCTTAGAAGTACGAAACATAAATTCAATTTCAACTTTAGTCAAATTGGCTCAGCAATATACTGCAAGAAGAGAATCTGCAGCAACTGCATTAAACCAACAATTGATGCAATCCTCGCCAAAGCAGCGCTATCAGGTTGTCTCGTAAAATGACTCCCATAGAACCAGAAGTTATACAGTCCCGACAATTTGCGTGAATACGCCTACAACGATGCAGAATGAACAAAGCAGAGAATTTGTTTCACGTCAAGCTTCGAACAATGACACTAGATGTAAAAATTTTGCTAAGAATAATAGAGAAACTTTCAGATGTAATTTTTGTGGCTGACTAGGGCACACGAAGCAATATTGCTATAGAAAAAACGACAATTCGGGAAACTTAAATTAGGATCTTTGAAGCGAGAGGCCAAAGTTCCTCAAGAAAAGCCCTCTCATGAGTTGAGTCTTGCTACTGTGGGTATACATAATGTCCTACATTTACCTTTTGTGATGCTTTATCATGACAAAATTGAAATCATAGCTCGAATTGACACAGAAACTGATATTACATGTATACATAAGAAAGTATGGGATAAAATTCAGAAAAGTTGAAACTTTGAACTTAGCTTGTGCTTCCAAGCAGTGTTTTATGCAATGAACTGTTGAGTTACCTATTACTTTAAATAATGTGGAGATAAGACTTGAATTTTTAGTAATAAATTATTTATTATATGACTCCTTGATAGGAATGGATGCGATACGAAAACACTTGATTGAATTTGATTTTGTTAATAATACTATTTTGCTAAAAGCAACAATGAAAGAAAAACTTGATGTCCATCAGCTAAAATCGGATATTAGAAAACATGCTGATAGCACTCATATAGATAATAGTGGGAGATTTAAGTTAGAAGCTCTGCTCAATGCTAATTACGAACTTCTTAACAACAAGCCCGACAGATGTCAGATTTTGGAACATCATATCGACACGGGCAATAGTAGACCTGCTTATAGCAAACCATATAATTATCCTCCCAGTAAAGAAGAAATAGTTTCAATGCAAATTAAAGAAATGTTAAAGGATGGGATAATAGAACCAAGTTTTAGCCCTTGGGCTTCACCAGTCATCCTCGTTAAAAAGAAAACTGGTGATTTGAGATTTTGTGTGGACTATCGAAAACTAAATACTGTCACAGTCCCTGATAGATGTCCACTACCTATTATTCAGAATCTACTGACACAACTGGCTGGCAAGAAATTTATTAGCACAACTAGACTTTTCTTCAGGATATTGGCAGGTGTCTGTATATCCACCAGATCAGCCCAAAACAGCTTTCCTCATAAAAGATGGATTATTCCAATTTCGTTGTTTACCATCTGGCTTATCCGGAGCACCCACCAAGTTTCAATATCTTATGTCTGTGGTTCTGGGCAATCTGAAATGAAAAATATGTGAAGTCTACTTAGATGACATAGTTATTTTTCCACTGATTTTTCTGAGCATCTGGGCTCACCATAAAATTATCTAAATGCACATTTCTTCGAGAAGACGTTCAATACCTCGGTTTCAATGTCAATGCAGATGGAGTAAGAACATTACCCAATAAGGTCGAAGCCATAGAACGATTTCCCACACCGCGCAATTCAAAGCAACTTGGTAGATTTCTAGGTATGTGTGGTTGGTACCGACAATTTGTACCTAATTTTGCTAATTTGACCGAACCTTTATGTGATTTATGCCAAAAGTGAAAATGATTCCATTGGACACCTGTTTGCGATACAGCATTTCAGACCTTAAAAGATGCATTGTGTCATGCTCTCGTGTTGGCTTTGCCACGGTCAGGCAAACCTTTTAACATCTACACTGATGCTTCCGATGTCGGTCTCGGTGCTATGCTTAGCCAAGTATAGAATGACAATTGTGAACACATCATCATGTATGCCAGTCGCAGTTTAAGTCACACTGAAAGAAACTATACATTGACTGAAAAAGAATGTCTAAGCGTAATATGGGCACTAGAAAAATTTAAAGTACAATTAGATACATCTGACATTACTATTTTTACTGACCATCCTGCTTTACAATGGTTGCAGACATCCACCAATTTAACAGGTCGCCTAATGCGTTGGGCATTACGCCAACAAGAATTCAAAAATTCTTGTTGCACTTCCCGAAAGGGAAAATTAATCTTGCCATTCATCATTTAATTAATGAACAACAAAAAGATTTAGAATATGGAAATGTATATTATTATTTGAAAACTGATGAATTACCTCTAGATCCTAGTGTAGCTTCAAGCATTGTTGGAAGAGCCAGACATTTTAGACTAATTAATGATATTTTGTACTACTGCAGATGACCAAGTGAAACAGGTAGTTATCACCCATTTATTCCTAAGAATTTAAGAGAGTACGTACTCCAAGAACTATATGATGTACCTTCAGCAGGAGATTTAGGTACACAAAAAACATAACAAAAGGTAGCCAAAAGATCATACTGGCCAACTTTGAAAAAGGACGTAAAAACCTATGTAGAAACATGCTTAATTTGTCAAACCATAAAATTCGATCAAAACCATCCTTGTGGTCTTATGAAAAGCACGATCTCTAATGAACCCATGGAATTAGTTGGCATGGATTTAATGGGCCTATATCAACAAACGCAAGCAGGATCCCAATACATTCTGGTGTTAGTAGATTATTTTTCAAAATGGGTTGGAATATTTACCATTAGAAGTGCAACGGCAACAATTGTAGCAAAGAAATTTATAAATGAATTTATAAGCAGGTATGGGGTACCCAAGAGTATAGTTTTGGACAATGGGCCCCAATTCATTTCAAATGTGCTTGCTGAAGTATGTGAAACATTTCAAATAAAACACACACATATATATATACAACTCCATATCATCCACAGTCAAATTTTACCGAAAGAATTAATTGAAATTTTGGTAGAATGATAGCTGCATATATTGAAAATAGGCATAATACCTGGGATAAATACTAAACAGTTTTCCATTGCTCTACGCACCTCATTACGTGAAACCACTAAATTCACACCATCAAGGATATTTATTGGAAGAGAGTTGACATTAGCCTGGGATAGACTCATTGGCCAACCTGCATCTCCACAATCCATTGAATTTAGAATGGAACAGCATATTCAAGCCATTTCAAAGGCACAAGATAATTCCCTACGAGCACAACAAAAGCAACGAGAAGATTATAACAAAAGACGATGCCATATGAAATTTAAAATAGGTGATAAAGACACACCATAACAGTGATAAAAAAAGAGGATACATAAAGAAATTTGCACTATTATATGCTGAGCCATATATTATAAGGAAGAAACTTTCTCAATTATTGTATGAACAGGCCAATATAGTCACTAATGCCTCAATAGGATATTTTAAAAACATTAAAAAGTATAAAAGTTCCATAGAATTTTCCAGATCAGGAGTTTCAAATGATGTAGATGCTCCACAACAAAACCAGGAAAATGATGTCTCTGATGATGAACCACTACCAAGCAGACGAGGAAAGAAAAAGTTAGACTACAACCTATTACATACAACAGAAAAAAAGATGATAAAGCTAGATTCAGCAGTTCCATCGATGTCAAGAGTGTAACGAGATGTTAATGAAACTACCAGCCTGCAGAGCGACAACCGGCAATATAGCAGTCAACATAGCAGAGATGACGTCACCAATGAGATCATCAACAGTGCTTTTACCTGATGTATCGATCGACAAAATAAGGATGTCATCGGGAACCGACTCTATGATGATTTATCGCAACGGAGTGCCAAAAATGAAGATTTAAGTATATTATTCTTCTTCCACTGTGGCATTTAATGATTTATAAATGTTTTATTTCTTTTTTCTGGAATAGATGAAGATGAAGAAGAGTGAAGTCGCTTTATTGTGATTTATATAATTAGAGATTTCAAAATGTTTAATTTCTTGTTGAAACTTTGGAGTTTCGATTCTCTAGCCGGGTGGGATATGAACCCACGACCTCCTGATAACATGTTATCAGGAGGTCATGGGTTCGTATCCCACCCAGCTCAAGACAATTTTTCCTCTAAAATTAGAATCGACGTCAAAGTGCTGATTTATTAGTGGATGTTGAACAGTCGAGTTTATCTCATTATTTATCGGCATGCCTTTTACAAATTAAAAGTCTAAATTGTTGATTGGGTTTGTGCAATTTTATTTTCATGAAAAGTTGAGGAGTGTTGGGATAAATGGGGTTTTTACAAGTTTTAGCAATGTCCTTTGGGAGGAACGGATTAACCTTGAGTGCATTTAATTTTATGATTACAATGAATAGAGGGTTTTTTTCTTACCATGGGTCGACATTTTAATTCCTGAAGTGTGTGTGTGTGTTGTCTATTTCTTCATTAAATTGGACATTATTAAGTAATACTAATTGATTTAGCTTTATCTGCTTGTATTATTTTGAGATTTGGATTCTGTTTAATTTTGTTAAGGATTTGTATGTGCTTAGCATGTGTCAAGTTATAAGCTAGATTACTCAAATTATTAATAGTGTGATACAGTTTAAATTTTACTTTATCCTTTTCCAGTGGGGGGGGGGGATATGTATAATAATCTGCTTTAATTGTGGGATGAGTTGATGCAATTTTGGGGGGTTGGTGTGATGTTTAGCGATTTTAGGCCCTAGTTGCAAGATATGGATGTTTTCATCAGTTAAAGGTTCGTTAGCCAAGTTAATAAATTGTATGGGTTTGGGGGATTAAGGGGCTGATGGGGGGGGGGGGGGGGACTGTTCTAGCTAGGAGAAGTGGAATTTTATTATCATGTGTTTCTGTTAGTTTTTTGGAATCCTTCTCTAATAGACTGAATAATTTGGCCATTAGGCAGTTTAGGTGTATAGTATTGGTGGAGTGTGCTAGTTTTAAATATTCCCTATAAGTTATTGATTCTACATGTGTAATATCCATTTGCATCATTCAAATGGCGCTTCTCAACATTTTGAGTTGGGCCATTTGAAGGATGGGAAGCATCTCTCTTTTAAATTTATGTTTATTGATTTGTAGGAATTGAGGTATAATATTAAAGGATTTACATCTTACTAAGAGTTTTAAGTGGGCCAGTAGTCTATTAAGAAAGCACTATGCCTTAAAACTGTCTTAGCAATAAACATGAAGACTATTACTAGAGCGCATTACTATAATACAGTAAAATCAGTGCATGCATCATAAATTTAATAAAACTCTATAACACAAATATAATTAAAAGACAGCAGGAATGATGTAGTAAGATCCAACATGAATGGTAATATACAGTGTTATAGTTTTATTAAATTTAAAATATAGCATTTAACCTTATGAAAAAAAACAAAACAAAAATAGGTGGTTGGAACAGTATTAATTTGTAAATACAAGAAAATTGTTTAAAAAAATCAAGTCTTCTTAGTAGAAGACCTTTGTCTGAAACTGTTTCTCATATTTCACAAAAAATTGAATACTTCCTCTGCATCACTCTGGTACTACTGATTTTGCAGTCAAATTAAAAATTCATTCTATTTCATTGTTTTCAGAACTATTATCTGATTAAAGGCACATTACAGTAATGAGCTACAGTACTATATCATAAAGTGTCTACAAAATCCATTTCCAGTTTTAAAAACATTACTGCAAGAAAATGAAAAAAAGGCAGAGCCTTTTGCATTTTGTTGCTTAAATAATATTTTACTTTTAATTTTAAAATTGTAATGGAATTATTTATACATCAACAGAAGGTTAAAAAAAATGTTTAATTTTCAGGAGAAAGCCCAGTGCATCATCTAGTTTGCTGAGTCAAAATCAGTGGCAACTATTCAACAGAAATACTGCTGTCAGTGTGCAAAAGTTCTGCCATCCAAAACTCAAGATTAGGAATTCGTTTATGCAAAACTTTCTTGATAAGAAATTTTTTGACAGATGGATTTGGAATGGGGAATGAATTTCTTGGTTGTCATGCTCTCCCAATACTCTGCCCTTGGATGATAATGCTTATGTTTATCAGACACTTTTCAACAACATTGAAACACTACATACTAGGAAAACTGATGCAACTAGAAGAGTTAATATTAAAAAGTTGGCCAAAGTGGAGCTGGAGTGGAGCTTCAGTTGGATGTGCTCAGAGTCACTAAAAGGCACATTTTAAGGTGAACTGAAAAAACTTTTAAGGTGAACTTCATTAGTTATGCAACAAAATGGAAAAAATCTCAGCATTCTACCTTTTCCCATTTTCCCGCAATGATTTTTTAAAACTGAAAAAAAAAAAGCCTTTGTGGACATCTCATAAGTTTAAATGTTTCATGAAAAATAATTTTATATTAAATTGCCCTACTTTTTAGGTTGCATTATACAAAAAAAGCCTAATATCACTGGTCAACACAAAAAAAGGCTTTGAAATGAAAATAGCCACTCTTTACTAATTTTGAGGTGCTGAAAACGAAAATGACAATAAAATTTGTTGATTGGCTCTTGTTTAGGAGAGACAGAGATGGTTGTGTATAAATTATTCAGTCCACACTGAGTACATAAATAACCATTTTGCAACACTGTATTTTAAACTCCAGATTGCAACATATTGCATTGTATTGCATCAGTCTGCCATACACACAACCCCCGGAAGTATTGCATCATTGTCTGATGCAATGCAGTTGAGTCATGATATCACAGCTTTACGATTGCAGACAAAATATGATGCAATTGTTAGTTGTAAGCGACATCTCGTAGGGTGAGCAAGTCTTTTGAGTGACTCTCATTTACCACTGAGTCATAAGTACAACACAAGTAATCCTTGAAGTTTTAATCCAGCAGTAGTGATGCCTCTAACTGTGTTAATAGTGCAGATACATTTTGCTATATTTGTGGGGAAGTGATGTTTGCAAGCCAGAAAAGGGCCACCACTCCAACAGTGAAAGCAGCATACGAGTTTTATTTTGGATGCAAGATCGTGGGCCAGAACAAGGCCTGGGCTCCACACATATGCTGCAGTATGTGTGCAAGAAAGCTTCCGAAGTTGCTGAAAGGTGAAAAAGTGGTGATGCCATTTACTATTCCTATGGTTTGGAGAGAGCCAAGCAATCGTGCAAATGGCTGCTACTTCTGCATGGTTACACCTGTTTGTGGAGGCATCACAAGGAAAAAGAAGTGAACAATAGTGTACCTGAATATACAATCTGTTATTCGACTGTTCCACACAGTGAAGGCCTTCATGTTTCTGAACCTCCAAAAGAATTTTCCATCGATTCAGATGATGAAGAGGGAGGTGAACTGACATTGGGTTCTTTGCAGCCTTCAGTGTCTAATGATGATCCATATGCCTGCCACGGTGCATCATCTGCGCCACACATTCTCACCGAAGAAGAAATGAACGATCTTGCTTGTGATCTGGAGCTGTACAAGGCCAAAGCAGTTACTTGGATAAAGAATTAAACAATGGAATCTTATCAAGGAAAATGACTGAGCAACTTTGTTTCGAACTTGTCATGAGCAGTTTGCGCCTTAATTCAGAAAGGAAGATGACCTAGTTTCTGCTCCGATGTAGATGGCCTGATGAATGCCCTTGGAATCAAACTTGACCCTCAAGAATGGCGACTATTCATAGACTCCTCCAAATTGAGTCTCAAGGCAGTGTTGCTGCTTAATGGAAATCGACTTCCATCCATTCCTGTCGGACATGCTGTCTACATGAAAGAAACCTACGACAACCTAAAACAGCTGTTTAACTGTTTTCAACACAGCAAGTATGGCTGGCATCTCTGTTGTGACTTGAAGGTAGTGGCTCTGTTGATGGGTCTGCAGCTGGGATATATGAAGTGCTGCTGTTTCTTATGTGAATGGGACAGCCGAACAAAGACTTTGCACTTCGTGAAGAGAAACTGGCCTCAGAGGAAATATCTGAAGGTCGAGAGAAGAATGTGGAACACCCAGCACTGGCAGAAACACACAAAATCCTGCCACCGTCCCAACACATCAAACTTGGTCTGATGAAAAACTTTGTAAAAGTCATGAACCAGAGTGCATCAGCTTTCAAGTATTTGGCTGACAAATTCCCTCCACTCAGTGAAGTGAAAATTAAAAAGGGAATTTTTGTGGGTCCTCAGATCTGTGAGCTGTTTAGAGACCAGATGTTCGACAACCTGCTTCAGGGTGATGAGAGAAAAAACTTGGGACATGTTTCATCTAGTGTCAACTAAATTCCTTGGGAATGTCAGGGCAGACAACTACAAGAAACTGGTTAAGGACATGTTGTCTCCGTATCACAAACTTGGCTGCAATATGTCCTTAAAGATCCACTTTCTCCATTCCCACTTAAATTTCTTTCCTGACAATTGCGGCATGGTTAGTGATGAGCACAGTGAATGTTTTCATCATGACATTGCAACAATGGAGAAACAATATCAGAGAAATTGATCCACTTCAATGTTGGCTGACTACTGTTGGATGGTCAGCAGAGATGATCCTGAGCAGCTGTACAAATGACGTCAGAGGTAGAAGCAGAGTTTTACCAATACATGTCATATATACGTATTGCTCAATTACATAAGAAACTATTGTTAGATTTCTCAGAAATCGTAGCCAATTTTGCATTTTCATTGTCATATTCGTGTTCAGCACCTTGAAATCTTTAAGAACTGGCTACTTTTATCTCAGAGGCATGACTTTTATGAAAATTTGTTGCCCAGTATATTTATTAGTTTTAATCTTTATCTTATATAAAATGCAGAGAAAACAGA
Source organism: Ryuthela nishihirai (assembly GCA_038380435.1). NCBI lineage: Eukaryota > Metazoa > Arthropoda > Arachnida > Araneae > Heptathelidae > Ryuthela > Ryuthela nishihirai. The sequence goes on from JAWZYU010000002.1 coordinate 65,385,009, forward strand.
TCATTGTAAAAAGCTAACACTGAAATATCTGCTCTTGATTTTTACATAATAGCTAATTTTTTTTTGCTTTTACTTTCTTTTTTGCTGTATATTTATGGAAATTGCTTTTTTACAACTATTCTGAGAATGTATTTCACAGTGTAGAGTAACAAGCTCTGCCTCTAATATATCATTTTACCATTCATTTGATGAGTCAATCTGCATGCACTCTGGAAAGAAAACACTGAATCTGTTTAGAAATAAATGAGATTTTTAACTTGCAGCAATACTTCAAACAAATTTTATATAGAGCTTGTTTGACCTTGAATGAAAGAAAATATTTAATATGTGGAATCATCTCAAGTTCTAGAGATGGATGAGAGTACTTGCATGAATAGTCAGGACTTCCAATATAATTAGCATAGTTAGTTATTATCTTCTGCTAATACTCAATGGAAAAAATATTCTAGAAATTTAAAAATTAAAGCAATATAACTTCAAACATTAAAATTATAATTGGAAAAAAAATACAATTTATTAATACGATGTATTTAAACACACTCACCGTTTACTGGCTTCTAATCTTTTAAGCCCTTGTAGAATGGATTCCAAAGAATGGCTTGAGTGATGAGATAACCGAGAACCATTTTGCTCAGCCTTAATGTGTCTAGAACTGGCAGACTGAGAGCTCTTCAACTGTTTACCCCCTGAAGAATGTGATGTTCTGGATTGGACAGTACACTGAGTTGCAATTACTGACTCTGAAATACAAGTAAAATATACTGACCTTCATTGTTTAATATAAAACAAAACTAATTCTATATCATAACACTACCATTCATTCCATAACAACGCTATTGAGATGGAAAACAATATCAAATTATTAACCATCAAGGTATTCAATTTGTCTACATACTGTTGCTACTCTCTCAAAAGAATACCTAAACTCCACCCAAAATAAGTAAGAAAGAGTTGGGTTGGGTTATTTTACCTCTGAATAGCAGTTTTTTGCACACAATGGGCTAAAAGGCCAGATCACAAGGATCCTCAAGGCTCAGGGAAGGTTGGGGGAGGGGACCCACTGGAAGAGCTGTTGGGAGACAGATAGTAGCCTCCCGCCAAGGCCATCCAGCATGTTCTTTAATGTGCACAGAGTGTGGCTCTCCCGCACACAGGGCCATGGCTTAACGTCTCATCCTGTGGATGGCGGCCTTTTCATGACCATCAGTGTCCCCTACTGACTGAGGGCAGGGCAAGGAGTTTTAGAGATAAATCTCAAAGCAGACCTAGCTGGGATTCAAACCTGGCAACTGCAGATTACAAGCCTGGCACACTACTGATTGTGCCACCCCCACCCCCAGTAAGAATGAGATAAGAATCCACGTTACCCATAGATTCAATTACAATAACTCCAAATAAACAGCCCATAGAATGTAGAACAACTGAAAAGTTAGCTAGATAATTTAGTTTTTAGAAGAGTAGTGTTTGGCTCCACATCTTAATAAACATATATAAATGATTTCTCCATCATTCAACCTTTAATTAAAGACTGCAAAGAAATTTTTATGGCTAGGCAGTTGTGACATACTCAAAATTAATAAAAGAGTCAAAATGAAAACTTTTTTAATAGCAGATAGCAACTGGGTGCCAAGTAATTCTTACTTAATTTCCAAAAGATTTTAAATAACCCAAGAAGGCAATACTTTCTGGATTGGATATTTAAAGAGTGAATTAATGCATTTCATCTCTTTTCTTTAAAGCATCATTTCCCAAAGTGTGATTCATGGCCTGGTACCTGATATGATCCTGCTATTATCACAACATTCATGAATGCAGCAAGATACAACTGGTTCCCATACATCCAGGGTTGATATTCAGCCAGTAAGCACTGATACAGTTGTACTGGTTGTTAAAATATTGAAATACACCCAATTCTGTTTATATACGGTTTTTACATGATTCTTTTTACACGATTTATTTTGATCTAACACGGTTCAAATGGTGTCTTTTTAAAAATTTCCATTTGAATTTAATTCTGAAAAAATATTCCCATTCAAGAAAAAATTCCTAGAATTTACATTTTTAACAAAGATGTTGCTTTTATGGTCACATTTTTCAAAGTAGTTTTAACTTTCAAAATGTACATAGATACACATTTTGTGCACTAAAATCCCCAAAATAAAAACCACACTAACATAACTACAACAAGTTTTCTCTATTTTATTCTCTATTTTATGGAAAATTGTAGAAAACTTACTTCATTTGGAATAAAGTGGCAACACTGGGTTACGGGAATTCCCCTCAATTTTATCTTCAATACATACGTTAATCTTGGTTTCTCATTTCGTGTTTAAAGTAAGAAGTATTTAGACGTTTAATAGAAGAAATTGAAAAAAAAATTGTTTTGTTTTTTGAAGTTTTGTGTGTGTAATATAAATTTATAAAATTTTGCTGATAGGTAAATTAAAATTTTTGATCATCTGATTTATTAACTACAATTCAAATATTTTTCGTAAGCCTTACCATGATGTCGGATAATTCAACTATCATCATCATCATCATCCTCAAGCAGCCATGGGCTATGGAGCTCCAACCAGACCATGCAATTTAGTTCTCCAAGCAAGTCTATCCTGAGCTACATCTACTGCATCTGGCCACTGCACACCAATTCTAACAAGGTCCTGTTTGACATTGTCTGTCCACCGCATCCTAGGTCTCCCCTTCTTTCTGAGGCCTTTAGGCACACTGTTCATAACCCTATTCGCCAATCTATAATTATTCATACGGGCAACATGGCCAAACCAACGGAGTCTCTCTCTGCACAATATGCTGCTTAAAGGAGGTTGCAAACTCCTTTGCCTAACCTCATCATTAGTTACAAAGTTGAACCACCTAATGCCCAAGATACTGCGTAAGCATTTGGAATCAAAAGCATCTAGTTTCCTGTTATCTTGTTTACAAAGTGTCCAAGTTTCACTACCATAACTAACCCTAGAAAGAACCAAACTATTATACAGCCTAATTTTAGTCTTTAGGTGTATACGCCTATTTCTCCACACTCTCCATAGATTATTAAAAGTCCCGGCAGCAATCCCTATTCGTCTGTTAATCTCATGCCGCACATCATCATTATCTGTTACATAGCTCCCAAGATAATTAAACTGCGATACCTGCTCAAGACTGCAACCATTCAGATTAACTGAATCACAGCCTGCCTGACCAATTTTCATCACTTTAGTTTTCTCTCTGTTTATAACCAAACCTACTCTACTACCAGTCTCATCAACAGCTCGAATGAAAGAGTTCATCTCATCAACATCATTTGCCAAAAGGGTTAAATCATCAGCATAATCTAAATCAGAAATTTTCGTATCTCCAGCCCATTTAAGGCCAAAATCTTTCCCTTGAAGTGAATTTCGCATAACATAATCAATAACCAAACTAAAGAGAAAAGGAGACAAAATGCACCTTTGTCGAACACCAGAAGTAATGCTAAACCAATTGCTAAAAGACTTACCAACTCTCACACACGACTCAGTGTTATTATAGAGAGCTTTCATTATGTTAACTAACTTGTCTGGTATACCATATGATTTCACAATCAACCACAAATTATGACGATCAACAGAGTCGAAAGCCTTTTTGAAATCAACAAAGCTAGCAACCAAAGGTTTCTGAAACTCTAAACATTTCTCAAGAATCTGCCTAAGTGAAAATATCTGATCCACACATCCCCTACCACTTCTGAATCCACATTGCTCATCACGCAATTGACTGTCAACCAGATTCTTAATTCTATTAAGCACAATCATGGAAAGAACTTTACCTGGAACAGAGAGTAGGCTAATACCCCTATAGTTATCACAAGAACTGCGATCACCTTTTTTGAAAATAGGGATAACAATAGCTCTGGTACAATCCTTAGGAACCATGCCTTTATCATAAAAGATATTCAGAATTTCAGTCATCCAAGTGGTAACTGAAACATTTCCAGCTCTAAGCATTTCTGTAGTAATTTCATCTACCCCTGGGGATTTATGAAGTTTAGAAACAGCCAAAATAACTTCAGATTCTGTTATAGGGCCAACATTAAAGCCACCAATGCATCTATCATCATTGCAAACAATGGGAGTAGAACTAACTACATTGTTTAGAACATCACTGAAATGCTCAGCCCATCTAGCCATGACAGAATCCTCACCTTCTATAACATTACTTGTTTATCCTTCAATCCCTGTATACCTGTCCGTTTTCTACCACACAAAACATTAACTATCTGGTACAGCTCTCTGCTGTTGTGCTGTCTAATTGCTTCCTCGGCTTTGTCAGCCAAACCATCAAGTAAACGATTCTTATCAGCAGCTAACTGATCTTTTACACGTTTATTAAGTTCTCTGTAATGCTTTCTATTAGTACTAGTAGGGTATTGATTAAGGACATTCCTGCAGTTCTTTCTTTCTGAAATAAGCTCAAGTGCCTTCTGCTCCTTTTTTCCTAAAAGAGTACTGTTAGTGTCCAAAAAAGCCTGTTTAAAATGATCCCATTCTTCCTCAACTTCAGTAGTAAGCATATCATGACTGTCATAATGACTAAGTAACCTATCATGGTAAGCTTTGGCTATAACTAGGTCTTTCAGAGCTTCAGTATTAAAAGCAAATTTTTTAACCCTAGCACAACACTTTTTAAGTTTAAGTTGCAAGACACTTTTAACAAGGTAATGGTCAGATCCAATTTCAGCTCCCCTATATGCCCTGGTATTTCTAACAGAACTAGCCCATTTGCTGTTAATTAATATATAATCAATCATATTCCTATGCAGCCCATCAGGTGAAACCCATGTGTACTTATGTATGTCGCGGTGTGTGTAATATGTGTTAGTTATTCTGAAACCATTGAGTTTACTTAACTGTAGGAGACGTTGCCCATTGCCATTGCAGCTACCAATACCAAAAGGGCCAATCACCCCTCCCCATAGGTCAGAGTCAGTACCAACTTTGGCATTGAAGTCACCAAGAACAAGGGTAATATCTCCTTTCTTGACAGAATTCAAAATATCCTGAAGTTGTTCATAAAACCTATCCTTCTCATCCTCATCGGCATCCTCAGTGGAGACATAACAGCAGATAACATTCAGGTTTTTAACGCTTGTCTGAAATTTTGGTGTAAGAAACCTTTCATTAATGCACTCATATCCTAGAAGAGCATCACTAGCGTGTCTGCTGAGAAGCAGACCCACGCCTTGATGATGCTTATTGTCGTCCCTCCCTGAAAAGAGAAATTTAAGATTATTTTTAAGAATATGACCTTTATCTGTCCATCTGGTCTCTTGCAGGCCAAGAATATCTAAATTATAATGGTGGAATTCTTGTGTGAGGATATCAAGAGAAAAAGCTCTGTGCAGAGTCCTCATATTCCAACTACCTACGGAGAGAAAATGGTTAGTAGGATGTTTAAAGAAACTATGTTTATTGAGAGAGGGAATGCCGACAATATCAAACAGCCCCCTAATCGCAGACATGGGGCAAAGACCCGTTCCCCCACCACTAAAGGCTGAAGCCATCTACACTGGAAGACTTCCTCCAATGTAGAATTTGACGATGCCAATAGAAGCAAAGAGTTCAGGTGCCTGCGATGATCTCTGCTCAGGATTATTCACCAGCTGATAAACATATCCTGCGAATCTATTCACTTGGGGCTGTCAACCCACAAACAGAAAACACAGTGGAAGATTTTCCCTCCACAGAAGCCCACCAGTGCAGCAAAATCAGGATCCATAATCAAGCTCAGAGCCATATATCTGTCCAGTCCAGTGGGTTTATATGGTCAGCACCAGGACCCTGTGTGGTTGACCACTCCTCAGCAGGGTAGAAAAAAAAAGAAAAGTAGCCATAGTTGTCCAGATCAGTATGCCACACTAATCTGGCTGCCCTCCCCTTCCGTTCACTTCCACAAGAGAGTATCTCTTTTGAAAGGTACTAATGGTCTGCACCACGAGAAGGCGGGGTATACAAAAGCAGAAAAGGAAAGCTATCTCTTTGGATACTAAGATTCAAATTTTAGATCGTTTTGCAACTGGAGAAAGTTCAACATTTATAGGTAAATATTTTGGTTTGAATGAAGCTACCATAAGAACCATCAAGGAAAATGAAGATGCTATTAGAAAATCTGTGCTTTCTGGAACAAAACTGAGCATTAAGTCGTCGTCATACATGAGAGATATTGTAAAAGTGAAGATGGAAAAAGCACTAGTAATGTGGATAGAATATAACTCGCAAAAAAGAATACCTCTAGACAGAAATACTATCAAACAGATGGCATTACGAATATATAAGCAAATACAAGAAATGGAACCAATCACATCAGCTCAGTTAAACAAAAATTGTGAATTTTCTGCAAGTACAGGTTGGCTTGCAGGATTTCTTCAAAAACACACGTTTCATAATGTAAAGATAAAAGGTGAAGTTACATCTGCAGATGAGCCAGCTGCTAAAGAATTTTATCCAAAATTGGCCCAAATCATTGAATATGGTGGATACATTCCTGATCAAGTTTGGAATGCAGACGAAACTGGTCTTTTTTGAAAAAAAAATGCTGAGTAGAACCTATGCAACAAAATCACAAAAAACAGCTAAGAATCGTGTGACCTTTCTATTTTGCAGCAATGCTTCAGGAGATCATATGTTAAAACCACTGCTCATCAATCGATCCCTAAGACCACGGTCAATGAAAGGTGTAGATTTGAATAAAATGCCAGTGTATTGGATGACAAACAAGAAAGCCTGGGCTATAAAAGAAATTTTTAATGAATGGTTCCATAAATGTTTTGTTCCAGAAGTCAAATGCTATTTGAAGAAAAAAAAAACTCGAAGTTAAAGTTCTGTTGATTATAGACAATGTGCTTGGCCATCCTGTTTTGAAACACCCAAATGTAAAATTTTGTTTTCTACCACCTAATGTGACATCCTTAATACAACCACTAGACCAGGATATAATTACCACATTTAAAACTTACTATGTAAGACAAACATTCCAATACATTTTGGATAAACTAGATAAGGATAAAACACTAACAGTTATTGATGTGTGGAAGAAATTTTCTATGTTAGACTTATCAGACATTGATGTTATCAGAATTAAAACCATCAACTTTAAACGCATGCTGAAAAGCTATTTGGCCAGAATGTGTAAAAAGCAAAGATCCTGTACCCCCAAATATGACTGAATATCCTAATATCATCCCTTTATCACATGCAGTTGGTGGAGAAGGATTTGATGATTTATCGTTTGCAAATATTGATGAATTGCTGGTAGACAAAGCTCTTAACGAAGATATAATAATAGAAGTTGTCCTTGAGACTCCTGATGAAAAATAAAAAAAGTGATGGTGACGAAGAGGTTGCACTTATTGCAGGTTTAATTAAAGAAGGGCTTCAAATGGCTAGTAAATTGAAAAGTCATTTTCTTACACATGACCCCATTGTCAAACAAGCTGAGCAGTTTAAACATGAACTGAAGTCATGTATGGCACGTTATCGAGAATTATACAAAGATCTAGTCAAAGCAGGATCTCAGCAATTGATTGCAGAGTTCGTTGTCAAAACTAATCAAACTTCCGAATCACTGGAAACAAGTGATAATTTGGATCCCCATGTCACAGAGAGCATTTCACCATTGGAGTATGAACACGATGGCCAAAATGTTTCAAGCAATAAAAGTGATTTAATTCCAGTCTTACGTAAACGAATGTGTCTATTGCCAAAAAGTGACAACGAATAAAATGTAGTTAATAAGCATATGTTAGTGATTTTTTTGGCACTTTTGTATTCTTGAATTAGTGACATATTATTTTCATTACGAAGAATAATTTATATTATATATGTACATATAATTGTCTTTTTTAAGTTTATAAAATAAAAAATGTGTTTAAATGAATAAAAATCAAATAAAGATTTAATTAAAGATTTTGGTACGATTTGTTTGAAAACAACTTATTATTTGTACTGGGTTTTCATGTCTGGAACCAATCTTCTAATTTTTCATATGCACTGTATTTTTGAGAACCTATCTACCATGTAAAAAAAGAATTGGGTGTACCTCCATACCAGTTGTTAAATAGTATAATAATAATAGCTATGATAAGCAATAAAATTAATGAATAATATAAATTCTAATATCATTAGTTGAAACTAATTGTAATAGGATGTCATGATGAGCATTGATAAATGAGCTCCAGTCGTAGCAACATCTGAGAAACGTTTGCAACACTATCTGCCAGTTCCCCATGTCACTTTTTGTGTAGGACAGTTGGCAGCACAGCTGCATTACGCATTCTTTAGGAAACACTATTTTCATGACTTAGTCGATAATAGGAATACTGAATGTATAAAAATCTCAGGCAGCATTATAAGGGCTAGAAAATTTTTGAATGTAACTGCTGTTAGTGCGATGGATCACCATTCACTTTTATGTTCCCTAAGCAGTTTGTTTTATGTTACAATTATTATTTTGGGTCTTTTATTTTCTCTGAACCATCACCTCTCTCTGTCTGGTAGTAAGTTGCCAATTGTGCAACTCCTTTTGACTGATGGCCACTAACTGCCTACCTGAAGGTCACAGCTGATTGTACCATCATCAACACATGATCTCATATGCAAATGTGGCTCAAATGCATGATGTAGACAAGTGCCACATTGGACTTAAGCCAGTGTGAGACTAAGTAAGTTAGAGTCTAGAGAGTTGGGTTGGGTTGTTTTACCTCTGAGTGGCACTATTTTGCACACAATGGGTTAAATGGCCAGGTTACAAGGAACAAGGGCTAAGAGAAGGTTGGGGGAGAGGACCCGCTGGACAGCTGTTGGGAGACAGATAGTAGTCTCCTGTCTAGATCATCCAGTGTGTTCTTTAACACTCACAGACTATGGCTCTCCTTCACATAGTACCACAGGTTAATGTTCCATCCGAAGGATAGCTGCATTTCCAAGCCCATCAGTGTCTCCTACTGACCATAGGCAAAGAGTTTTGCGGGGATAAATCTCAACACTGGCCTAGGCTGGACTTGAACCTGGGAACTATAGATTACTAACCTGGCTTGCTACCGACTGAGCCACCAAGGCCCCCGAGTGCAGTGAGACAGTGAGTGGAGAAGGAGTAGTGAAGGAGTGTTGAAATAGTTGATGGTTTAGTTTGAAGAAGAAGCAGTATATAAAATGTTTTTGAAGAAGGAATTATTTGGTGAGTTTATATTCAGATAAAATTTCTATATTTTATAAAACTGTATTTGACTTATTTTTTTTTCTCTTCAGCAAGGATAAGTTTAGTATTAACATTATTTTTGGAGAGTCATTAATTTTTTTCTGATCTTATGCTCATTCCAATAAAGAACTGTAATTTATTTTTTTGGGGAAGGTTATTTGTGTGGCACCCAAATTACAAGCTATCCATCAGTTTAAAAATAACATACTTTGGAGTGTAACAGCTTCAGAAAAAGCTGAGAGAGGATTCAGCACTATGAACAATATTGTTCATGTTAAGAGAAATTCTCTACTTATTGAGACTACAAGTCACCCAGTGACTATCAATTTAATGGGAAAGTCATTGGAAGAGTTTGATTCAGTTCCCTATGTCAAATCATGGCTCAGACAGGGGCATCATTTAGCTAGTTTTAGCCATGTGAAACAAAAAATCACATCAACAATTTCTAAAAATCAACAAATGATTTGGAAATTATAAGAAAGATTTGATGAACAATTTTGCACTACAGCTTATATCACTTGGTAAGCAGTTTATAATATACATGGTTCAGTTTATTTAGAGAACAAATAGGAAATTTCACATATGTACATTCATTACATGAATACAGTTGCTTACACACATTTTTTTTTTAATTTTTGATTTTTATATTGATTTATATTTTTCATTTATACATTAATTTACATTAGTTGATAATATATTTTGAATGTCACCTCTGCACACATCTTATATTTTCCCTTTAGTTTTATCTTAGTTACTTAAAAGCTTTAAAGTTCATACATAATAAATGACATAAGTATTGTAACAAAATATATAACACAGTGCTACACAATTCGGAAATATGTACATATATATACCACTCTTACACTATAAAGTTCTTCTTTTAGCCATTCAATTTCAACCTGATTAATCAATAGCTAAAGAATAATTAATATTCATAAAATTATTATGCAGTGTGATACTTATGTTTTGGGCCATCTGCTTGCTGCTCTGTCCATGCTTCCAGCAGTTGCTTTTACTGCCATTACCTTGTGTCCGATTGTTTGCTGATTGCCTTTTACATAAGGGAGTCATGAACCACGGTGTTGATGCATTTCAAAGCCATAGCTTCATTTTCAAGACACTACTCTTGGCCCGCATGAATATACTAAGGGTGAAGAGTGAAGAGATCAGATTTCCAGGCTTTCCTTGTTGTGGTGGAGCCACTGTTTTGGTTGGCATGCCCACTGCTGTTGTTAAGACTGGGTTTTCTTGTGTTGTGATTGATAATTTTTTCTTTTTTCATTTCGTCTATGATGAGTTTCCATGGGAGTGGAGGTTGATATACCTCATCGTTACATGAAGTGTGTCTATTTTCGTATATGGTTAGTTGCTTGTACAAATCCAGTTTTTCTTGCATAGGCAGGGCAACTAGAATATAAAATTTTGGAAGTCAGGGATCATGGAACAACATCTGGAACAGAAAAAAGGAACCCTATGTACAGACTTCTTATATGAAATTTACGATACACCACCACCAGAGAATGGCAACTCATTTTTACTAAAGTGCAGAAAGCAGGATACACAACAGCCAAAATTACAAGAGCTGAACAGATAGATTGAACATGAAACAAAATGTATCAATACAGAAGCCAATCTCAAAAGTACACAAATAACACTGGCACAAAGGCAACCTGATAAAAATAAATATACCGAGTGGTTAGCACGCTTGGCTAGTGATCTACGGGACCTGGGTTTGAGCCCCGGGTAAGGCATGGATGTTCGTGTTGTTTTTCTGCTGAGGTCCTGCCATCCTCTCAGATCTTCTACTATGGCATATAAACTAACAGGCTCCTGTCAGACCTTCTACTCTGGCATATAAACTGACAGGTCCCTGTCAGACCTCTGTGGCAAGCAGATGTTTGAGGGGGTATTTATTTTTTTATTTTTATACCTCCTGTCCCATGGCTGGGAGAAACACTGAGGAGTATCATGAGATTACAATTTTAAAGTTCCAGTAAAAGCAGCAAGTAAGGTATTTAATATGTTAAAAAAAGATCGAGATCCTAAAAAGAAAACTGGTGGTGTTTAAAAGATTCCAGTTACCCTACCTAATGATAATGAATCCCAATCATACTATGGTAGAACCAAACACTCTGCAGCCATAAGAATGTAAGAATGAAAGACACCAAAAAGAGATTCAACAGCAAAAAAAAAATACTACCTTAACCCAAATCATCCATCAAAATAAGCCATTCCCGACATCCAAAATTTTAAAATTCTAGCCACTCCCTCCTATGCAAGAAAAATGGATTTGTATAAGCAACTAACCATATACAAAAATAGACACACCACATGTAACCACAAGATTTATCAACCTCCACTCTCATGAAAATTCATCATAGACGAAAAGGAAAAAGAAAAAATTATCAAGCACAACACTAATGCAAGATAATAAATATTGAGATAAACTCAGATAAACTCGACAGTTCAACATCCAGTAATAAATAGGCACATTTTGATGTCAATTTCAATTTTAGAGGAAAAATTATCTGAGACGGGTGGGATTTGAACCCACGACCTCCTGATAACATGTCAGGTGCTCTGGACCACTGAGCTGCATATTTATTATCATTAGCATACTTGTAAGACATGCTTTCCATCTATTGGCAAATAAAAAGCCGCTAGGGCTAAAAATTGCCTAAAATAAAGCCTACATGCGACATAAAGGGAATGTTCATAGCATTAATTAGAGGAAATCTTGATCGGCGGCCAGTAGCTCAGTGGTCCAGAGCACCTGACATGTTATCAGGAGGTCGTGGGTTCGTATCCCACCCGACTCAGACAATTTTTCCTCTAAAATTGAAATCAACGTCAAAAAGTGCCTATTTATTACTGGACTAATGCAAGAGCACAAGAAAACCCAGTCCCAACAACAGCAGTAGGCACGCCAACCAAAACAACAGCTCCACAACAACAAGGAAAGCCTGGAAACCAAACCCCTTTACCCCTGGTATATAACCTCCATTCACAAGGGCTAAGAGCAGTGTCTTGAAAATGAAGCTATGGCTTTGAAATGCATTGACACCGTGGTTCGTGGAATTTGTCTGCAGATTGAAAAGTGACTCCCTTATGTGAAAGCAATCAGCAAACAATCGGACACAAGAGAATGCCAGTAGAAGCAACTGCTGGAAGCATGGACAGAGCAAGCAGATCACCCAAAACATAAGTATCACACTGCATAATAATTTTATGAATAGCAGTTATTATTTTGCTATCGATTACTACAGTAGAAATTGAATAGTAGAACTTGCAATTGCATGGATGGCAACAATTGCAAAAGGACTCTTACACTGTAAAGAGTGGTAGACGTGTATATATATCTGAATATAAGGATTGTGTTTATATTTTTGCACTGGAAAAAAAAAGGTATGAAAAAAAAAATGAGTCTCCAGATATATGAAGTTTGGGAAACTCTGCTTTGAAGTGATTATCCAAGTTTAATACTGTCTCACAGTTTAACAAAAACTTATCCATTTTCTGAAAACAGATCATACATTTAAATGCAATAACTAAAATCATGTTTCATTTTACTCACCAAGACTTACTTCAACAATAGCTAATGGCATTCTAAAGATTACTCACAATATATCTCTTATATTGATAACATAATGCTACTAGCTTACACACTAACTATATATTTCTTCTACACTCCAGCTATCCTTTTCCCTCCTTTTACTCTCTTAATTCTATGATTTCACTTGTCAATTATATAGTGCACAAGTACTTCTGGGAGAAGTCAACCATAATTAGCATATTATGTTAGCAAAAATGTGATGATATAAACATATTCATTGACCTTGCATGTATGTGGTGGTCATATGGGGTGATGCAAAAAAAAAAGAAGCTGCATAACTATTCACTAAGCCAGAGGAAGTCATTGGGATCTGAATGAAAGCAATACCTGGGTATGAAACTAAAAACGAAGTAAATGAAAAATAACCAGCTAGAAAAAATAGAATGTGATCTTCACACGGTACCATCTATTGATCAGAAATAAATACATCTAGTGTTCACAGAAAAACAATTTTATGGCTGAACATTCAAATTCATTATTTTAGTGAGAAATTCTATTATAATAGCTCACACACAAAAGTCCTATAGAACTTAGAACTAAATAAAAAAAATGCCGAATAGAAAAAAATAGATGAATAAAAACAAAAGAAAAATTTATCAGAAAAGTTGTAGGATCATACTCTATTCTTCTCTCCATTCAATTTCTCTGCTAATTTTTCACTTGTTTCAAGTTATATAGCCATTTGCTTTAAAAAATATGCTGATGAAGCTACAAAAATATAATTAACCAAGCATGCATTATATGAACAACAATGCATTATAGGGCAAACAGTTCAAGAAAATGTATTTGTTTTTTTAAATATAAAATTACAAGTTAACTTTAATATTTATATACAGGGTGTTTCAAAACTCTGTACAAATTTCAATGGGAAACAGGGAATACCGAGACAAATCTTTTTCATCTATGAATGTACATCTGCTGACTTAACCCTTCGGTGCTAGAAGGCACAGTTTGGCAGTGCTGCAATTTGGCTAGAGGGGCAAAGTGGGAATGGAGAACAGACTTGTGTTTGTCATTGGTATTCATAAATCAGACACATTAAGAATTCATAACACATAACATGTCATATAACATGGAGTGTTTCACAACTGCTGAGATGGCTGACATGCAACTGGCTTAAGGGGGTGCCAATGGAAACAGAAGAGCTGCTGTGAGGATGTATTGACAGCGCTTCCTAAACAGAAGTGTACCAAACCACCAAACATTTGCACGTTTGCACTGGCAACTGCGAGAAACCACAACATTCCATGCAAACATGCATGACACTGGTCAGGAGAGAACCATGCGAACTCCTGACATGGAAGAAGAGATCCTATGGCAGATTGATGACAATCCAGGCACAAGCTTGTGAGCTGTTGTGTATAACCTCGGTGTGAACCACACCCTCGTGTGGAAAGTGTTGCACGAGCAGCAGTTACATCCATTTCTTCATCAGATTCCAGACATTGCAACCTCAGGATTACCCTCTTCATGTAGAATTCCTGAGCTGGTTTCTGCAGCAGACCGCAGTGCAGCCTGATTTTCTGGCTCATGTGCTCTTATAGCATAAGGCCTCTTTCACAGGTGAGGGTGTGTTTAATGTGCACAATTTTCACCATCAATGTTTGGTGGGTATCGTCCATGACATTTTGAATGGGTCACACCTGTTGCCTCCCTGACTTGATGGGCCGTTGAGAAGTTATTGGCCCATAAAAGTTTAAACATTACTTGATATTTATTTTAACAGTTATTTAGATTTGAAATTCAGAACTAGAACTAAATAACCTTTTGATCATGTATGCCAACAAAGAAATAATTTACATGTCCGGCCAAATACGTGCCAGCCACCGCAGTTAGACGAGAGGGCAAAGTAAAACTTAATGATAATAATGTCAGGATTCTTAATTTTTAAATTTTGAGGTGAAATTTGATTTTAGAAAATGTGGGTTAATGAAAATTATTTTAAATCAAGGTGTCTGATTAGGATTAGATATCCTATTAAGCTCGAAATATTAAGGTAGTAGATTTTATTGGAACCTAAGTGGTTTGGTGGTTTTTAATCTTATTAGAGGAATTTGCATTGTAATCAATAATCCTTGCTAATCTTTACTTTAATTCAGCTTATATATCGCCATTTAGATTGTTTTTAGAAAAATTAGTCTATAAAAATTTTGGATTTAAAATCAGGTCAAGTTGTAGTGGATGTTAGAGAATATGTGAGCTACTGTTAGGTGATAGATGGATTGTTTATCTTAAGTTTTTCGTGAAAAACGATTTAAAAGTAAGTTCTTGAAGAAACATTGCTGGGACTGCTGGAAGATGTTTTCATGGCTATTCACAGATGAATGTGGTTCCAACATGATGGGGTGCCAGCACACTTCAGGAATGATGTGCGGGATTATCTGAATGCCACTTTTGGGGGGCCGATAGATAGGCTGGTGTGGACTTGTCACCTGGTCACCAAGAGTGCCCAATTTAACATGTATTGATTTCTTCCTCTGATGACACATGAAGAACCTTGTGTACATTGTCCCATTGACTCAGATGAAGACCTCGTCGCAAGAATTGCTGTCACTGCTGCAACTGTTTGTGAAATTCTGGGAATCTCTCAACAAGTATGGCAATCAATGTTTCGACACTGTCATGCATGCAAAGATGTTGCCAGTCACAACTTTGAACACCTTCTTTAAATAAACATGTTGTTCACACTTGTTTCCATTCATTTATGTACCACTCCACCTTTCTGTCAGTGCCCTATAACACTGAAGGGTTACCGTCAGCAGACATACATTTATAGACGAAAAAGGTTTGTCTTGGTGTTCCCTATCTCCCTTTGAAATTTGCACAGAAAGTTTTGAAACACCCTGCATATATTAAAAATAGACATAACAGAGCTCCTAAATAACACTAGCTTTTTCAATATATTCCTCAACTTAATGCATTAGAAAATAGTAAACCACTGTGATCCTTCAAATTGCCATCAACAGAATCGAAATAATGGTATTTCTGTCACTTGCATCCTAGGTACTGCAGGAGTGAGCTATAAATAACTATCCAATTCAGTAAGTTGATGTGCTTGCATTAGATTTATTATGAACGATTTTTTTTTTATTTTTGGCATATAGAAGTGTGTCTGATTACATGCATACATACAAAATCTTCATGCAGCCATGGGCCATGGAGATCCTACCAGATTGTGTAATTTATTTCTCCAGACATGTCTGAGGTACAGGTGCTGCAATTGGCCACTGTAGGCCAATTCTAGCAATGTCCTGTTTGACATTGTCTGTCCACCACTTCCTAAGTCTCCCCCTTTTCTTCAGACCTTTAAGGCACACTGTTCATAACCCTATTTGCCAATCTGCAGCTATGTATAAGGACAACATGGCCAAACCAATGCAGTCTCTCTTTGCACAATATACTGCTCAAAAGAGGTTTCCAACTCTGTCTAACCTCATCAATCGTTACAAAATCAAACCACCTAATGCCCAAGATACTGTGTAAGCATCTAGAATCAAAGGTTTTAAGTTTCCTGTATACAAAGGGTCCATGTTTCGCTACCTGACTAACATTAGAAAGTAGAAAATTATTACAACCTAATTTTAGTCTTTAGGTGTATACACCTATTTTTCTACGCTATCCATAGATTCTTTAAAGTCCCAACTACAATTCCTATTCTTCTGTTTATCTCATGCAGGTATCTGTCAAACAGCCCCCAAGGTAATTAAACTGAGACACTTGCTCAAGAGTGCAGGATTCAAAGCAATTGAAGCACCAACTACTTGACCTATTTTCATCATTTTAGCTTTCTCTCTGTTTAGTACCAACTCTACTCTATTACTAGTTTCATCAACATCCCTAATAAAAGAATTCATCTCATTAATATCATTAGCTAACAGCACCAAATCACCCGCATAATCTAAACCAAAAATTTTGAAATTTCCAAAAATCTTGAAATTTTTCAAAAATTTTGAAAAAACATAACAACATGTTATTATGTATTTATCTACTAGGGGTCTACTATCTACTAGGCACATCATATATCTACTACTACATCTACTAGGGGTTCTCAACGTGAGGTACGCAGTAAAATTTTTGGGGGTGAGAGCTCAAAAGTCGCTAGATCTGATAACCCAGTAAGATGTTTATAATTTTTTATAAGATTTGCTAAATTGTTTATGTCATTTTTTGTGTTTATCGATATATGTAATTTATGAATGCAAAATTTAATGTGTACATATATATGTTTTATTTTATTCCCATTGTTATACTATAACTATAGTTTTATCTATCTATACAAGGGATACACCAGTTACATACACATTTCCAAGGGGTGCACGAAGCATAAAAGGTTGAAAACCACTGCTCTAGACCACTTCAGGCCAAAATCTTTCCCTTGCAAAGCCTTTTCTATGGCTTTTAAGAAGTTTTTCATCACACCGAGTTTGATGTGTAGAGATGGTAGCAAGATTTTGTGCATTTCTGTCAGTGCTAAGTATTCCATATACTTCTCTCCAACTTTCAGAGACTTCCTCTGAGGTCAGTTTCTCTTCACATAGTGCAAAGTCTTTGCTCGGTTGTCTATTTCACATAAGAAACAGCAGTACTTCGCATATCCCAGCTGCAGACCCATCAACAGAGACACTACCTTCATTTCACATAACAACACTGGACAACAAATTTTCATAAAAGTCATGCCTCTGAGATAAAAGTAGCCATTTCTTAAAGATTTCAAGGTGCTGAACACGGATATAACAATGAAAATGTAAAATTAGCTGCAATTTCTGAGAAACCGCAATAGTTTCTTATATAATAGAATAATATGTACACATGACACGTATCAATAAAACTCCACTTCTACTTCCAAGATCGCTTGTACAGCTGCTCAGAATTATCTCTGGTGAGTGTCCAACAGTAGTCAGCCAACATTCAAGTGGACCTGTTTACCTGGTATCATTTCTCCATCATTGCAATGTCCTGGTGAAAACATTCACCTTGCTCATCACTAACCATGCCGCAGTTGTCAGGGAAGAAATCTATGTGGGAATGGAGAAAGTGGATCTTAGGACATATTGCAGCCAAGTTTGTGATACGGAGACAACATGTCCTTAACTAGTTTCTTGTAGTTGTCTGCCCTGACATTTCCAAGGAATTTAGTTGACACTAGATGAAACATGTCCCAAGTTTTTTCTCTCGTCACCCTGAAGCAGGTTGTCGAACATCTGGTCTCTAAACAGCTCACAGATCTGAGTACCCACAAAAATTCCCTTTTTAATTTTCGCTTCACTGAGTGGAGGGAATTTGTCAGCCAAATACTTGAAAGCTGATGCACTCTGGTCCATGACTTTTACAAAGTTTTTCATCAGACCAAGTTTGATGTGTTGGGACGGTGGCAGGATTTTGTGTGTTTCTGCCAGTGCTGGGTGTTCCACATTCTTCTCTCGACCTTCAGATATTTCCTCTGAGGCCAGTTTCTCTTCATGAAGTGCAAAGTCTTTGTTCGGCTGTCCCATTCACATAAGAAACAGCAGCACTTCATATATCCCAGCTGCAGACCCATCAACAGAGCCACTACCTTCAAGTCACAAGAGATGTCAGCCATATTTGCTGTATTGAAGACAGTTCAACAGCATGTCCAACCGGAATGGATGGAAGTCAATTTCCATTATGCAGCAACATTGCCTTGAGACTCAATTTCAAGGAGTCTTTTGAATAGTTGCCATTCTTGAGGGTCATGTTTGATTCAGTCCATCTACATGACAGGGCCATGTTTGATTCCAAGGGCATTCATCAGACCATCTACATACCTAGAACACAAGGTCATCTTCCTTTCTGAAGTAAGAAGCCGGAGAAGGCTGCAGAGAACCTGACATCGTTTCACCTCCCTCCTCATTGTCTGAATCGATGGAAAATTCTTTTGGAGGTTCGGGAACGGGAAGGCCTTCACCATATGGAACTGGTCAGAGAGCAGATTGTATATTCGGGTATACTATTATCCACTTCTTTTTCCTTGTGATGCCTCCAGAAACAGGTGGAACCATGCAGAAGTAGCAGTCATTTGAGTGATTGCTTGGCTCTCTCCAAACCATAGGAACAGCAAACGGTATCACCACTTTTTCGCCTTTCAGACAAAATCTTTTGTCTGCGATTGTAAAGCCACAATGTCATGACTCAACTATATTGCATCAGACGATGATGCAATACCTCTGGGGGTTGTGTGTGTGGCGGGATAATTCAAAACAATGCAATATGTTGCAATATGGAGTTTAAAATTACAGTGTTGCAGAATGGTTACCTATGTATTCAATGCAGACCGAGTCGTTTATACATGACCATCTCTGTCTGTCCTAAACAAGAGCCAATCGACAAATTTAATTGCCATTTTCATATTCAGCACCTCGAAATTAGTAAAGATTGGTTATTTTCATTTCAAAGCCTTTTCATGTGTTGCCCAGTGTGATTTATGGAAACAAAATAAATCTACCAAAATGAAAACCGAGGTTTAAATATAAAAAAGTAAATACTAACTTCACAAAGGGTATACGACTGTACACAATCTATTATGGAGCCATTATGGAAGCACACAGAACTGAGATCACACTTGTTAAGCCAGCTACCTGCGTCCTTGGCTCACTCCAGTGCCATGTGCAGTGAGGTGTGGATCTAAATGCAACAGCAGCATCTTGAAGCCTAAGAAAGGCTCTGCTCTTACTAACAGTTTCGATTTTAAGAAGCGAGAAAGAGCACAGAATACTGGGATAAATGATATAAATAATTTTGGGAAAAATGGCAATATGTACTTTGCAATTACTTCCAAAATCTTCCATTTTTAACCCTTCAGAAGTTGCATACAATCTGTCAGACTAATTTTTTTTGAAAAAATTTGAATTTTTTTTCTTTTTTAAATTTAATTATAAAATAAATGAAACAGAAAATTTATTGCAAATTTATTTATTATTTATTTATTATAAACTTCTGGAGAACATTTTTACATTATCAGTCTGGGAGACTGACCCCACCTCTTTATTTCTATCATTCCACGCCACTTTTGGAGGGTTAAAAATAGCAGTTGACTTTTTGTTAATTTTCAGATTTCTGAAACTTAAGGAAATTTTTTTGATAATAGTTCAAATCAAACTTGTGACCTTAAATGAGAAGGTTCCTTCAGCAAAGCTGTAACAAACAAAATGGCAATACCATATACTGCTTCTAAGAAATGACAATCAGATTACTTTAACAAATCACTTATATTATAGTTTAATATGCATCAAATGAAAAAAGAAAATATTATTTTTCAAGCCTGAATTATGCGTTTTTTATTAGATATAAAAGCTCATCAGACAAAAAATTAGTCAACTCCCACCATAAGAGGGTTATGTCAGTTTGACAGCAACAGAGGGGACACCAGCAATAAACGCATCCTACAAATAGCTGCACCATGCACTACTAGGTTCATACCATTGACAAGAAGTGGTTGTGTGATGTGTGTGTGTTAGTCACTCTGTGAAATATGGGTCACACCAAAGATGTGAATGAGTGACAAAAAATGTGTTATTGCATTTTGCTGAACCAAAGGGTATAGTGTACAAGAAGTTGCTACCTTTGCAGGTGTGTTGAAACATAATGTCCAAAGGGTCTTCCAGCAGTGCCGTACATTGCAATCCACTGCTAATTGTCACTAGTACTGCGGTAGAAAGACTATGCTCACCAATAGGGACCACTGCAGTGCGTCACACACTGTTAGTGCAAACCACTTTGCAACAAGGCAGGAATTGCTCCAGTCAGTCAATGCAGGCCTACAACAAGCTGTTTCCGAACGAATACTCCAAAAGGAACTGCATACCATGGATATCTGGAGCAGAGTACCGTGGAAGAGACTCATGAACAGTTCTGCAAAAGGTTGCACAGCTACAGTGGGTGTGGCACCACAAAGACTGGACTGTCAACTCTTGGAAGCGTGTGATCTGGTCGGATGAGCCATGTTTTTGCTTGTACTCGAATGATGCGAGGTGACAGGTAAATCGTTAGCTGCATGAAGCCCTACATGCGGACTGTGTACAAGGTTCTGTTCAAGCTGGAGGAGGCTTTGTGATGTTCTGGGGGTGTTTCACGTATGAGAAAATGGGTCCTTTGGTTGCAGTGACATCACACTTGAACCAGAAATGCTATATGGAGCTACTGGATGACCACATGTTGCCTTTTGTGTAGCATCTCCACAGTGAACACTAGACCTGTCTTCCAAGATCACAATTGTCACATGCACAGGGCTTGAAGTATGTCGAATTGGCATGACGAGCATTCTGAAGCCTTGAAACATCTCGACTGGCTCGCCAAATCCTTGGATTTGAATCCCATAGAAAACTTGTGGGACTATTTGGGGCAATGAGTGAAGCGCCGTCCCAGCCATCCAGCCAATCTGGCCGAACTACAGCATTTGCTGCTGGAAGAGTGGATGAATATTGATGTGCACTACATCCACACACTGGTGGCATCCATGCCAGGTAGAATTTCAGCTCTTCTTCAGTCGCAAGGAGGTGTTATAGGTGACATTCAGCCAGGGTTGACTAATTTTTTGTTCAGTGAGCTTATTTAAAAAGTTTAAAACAGCGATTTTTTTTTGTTGTACTAAAAATGTATGCATACATCCTCAGCCTATAATTGTGTCTAGATGGTCTTAAAGCTTAGAGTTTGCTGATTGCCAAAAATCAAAGCATATATGCATTATGCATTATTTGCATAAATCACTAAAAAATTTTAGAAAACACTAAATAAATGAAAGATTTAAGCATTAATGGAAATAGTAACTTGTTTGTATTAGACTAATAAAATAATTTGGAAAAAATGCAAAAAGTATGCGGTTTTTAATTTTTGCTGAATAAAAATACAAAAAAAAATACAGTAAAATTTTGCAATATTTTAAAAAAATGTTTAAAAACTTTAATACTATTTTATTTTTCTTAGAATATCTGCCATTTTATTAATCACAATTAATTCTTTTTCCTTTGGTATAAAAGATGAGTATTCCCTTCATTATTTACTTCAGGATGAAGTTCTAAAGTTGTGCATTTTATTTTCTGAAAACACTTCAAAATTAACTTGGCCACCAGAGTGAGATCAGTTTCAGAAACCTGACACTTTAAGGGTTAAAGATAAGATTTTAGAACTATTTCTAATTGAGAGTAATTTCATGAGAAGCATCAAGAAATTGTAATTTTTAAATGAAATTTTTTCTCTGGAATGGTTGAAGCTAAATTTCAGTGGGTAAAATAATTTTTTTTTGCTATGAACTACTTTTTACTGTTTTCACAGCTTTGACCTCTTTTTGGTTACATATTTTCCAATTTTCAATAACACTATCTTTTTTTTTAAAGAAAAATAAAATTTTGTGACACTACCAGTCTGAGACTACACTTTGAATATGCTGATTGCAAAAAAAATTCAAGTATATGCATTATGTGCTGTTTTGAAAAATGACTAAAAATTTTGAAAAAAAAAAATTAATAAATAATAGGTTTAAGTAATAATAGAAATATGAATTATTTATATAAAAATAATAAAATACTTCATAAAAGACAGCAAAACTATTTTTTTTTTCAAATTTTATTAAAGTCAAAACAAAAAAAAAATACAGTAAAAATTTTACAATTTTTTTAAAATAAAATGTTTCAAAATTTTAAATTAAAAAAAATCGAAATTAAGTGCTTTCTTTTGCTATATAACATTACTTACTTCTGTTGTTTCATTATTTGGCAAAAAAATCTGAAGTTCACTTTTATATTTGATTGAGCACAGTTGGCAAAAAGTCTTTACACTTCTCAAAAATTGATATCTTTGAGAAGTGTACTTTTCTGCTTCAAAATTTATTCCCCTGTTCTTCAGAAAGAAACTTCCTTTATAACATAGATGACAAGCACAGCGTTACCTATTGACTTTTTAATGTCAATATATCAATAAATATTTTGTGAAAAAAAATTCGCCGATATGCGGGACTTGAACCTACATCTCTCCAGAAATATGCCAGAGTATTCTATCATTGAACTAATGCCAGCTGGCATTAGGTAGGTGATGGAAACACTCCCAAAAATTTCTGATGCTTTTCAAGGGATCATATAGACCAGTAGTTCTCAACCTTTTATGCGTCACATACCCCCTGGAAATGTGTGTGTAACTTGTATAGATAGATAAAACTATAGTTATATCATAACAACGGGAATAAAATAATATATATATATATACACACACACCACATAAAATTTTGTATTTATAAATCACATATATCGATAAATGCAAAAAAATGACATTTTTGCACAGCAGTGTTGCCAACTTAGCAACTTTGTTACTAGATCTAGTGACTTTTGAGATCTCACGGCATACCCAAAATAAATTTTATCACATACCTCATGTTGAGAACCCCTGATCTAGACCCATGGCAGTTAGAAACTCAATCTGTTACCACAACAGGGTTAGAACTAAGTGGGAATACCCCGCCAAATTTGGAGCTGATCACTCAAGTAGGCACAGAACCAATGGGGAAACTATGTATTTCTGCCACTGATTACATCACATATTACTCCTATTATAATTATTTTGGTCCATTAGTTATTTTATCTGAAAAAAAAAATGAATTTGCCTTTCCAGAACTTTTTTTCTATATCACTCAAAAAAAAAAAATTAAATTTTCATAGAATCAAGAATTATATGCTATTCAGTTTGGTATAGAACATGCCCTATTTTCTTTCATTAGTTATTTGACAAAAAGGTTTTTAAATTTTTTTTTTACTTGAATACAGTTGGAAAAAAGCCTGGTCATCAGGTAAAATTCAGTTTTTCAGGCCTTACATTATAAGGGTTATTAACAAATCAATCTATAGTAAAGACACAGATTACCTGTTGACATTTCTTGAAGGGTTAATAACATTGAATTCACATATTTTATAAAACACACATTTCTGTATATAGTCTTCTATTGAATTCACATATTATTTTATAAAACACACATTTCTGTAGATCCTTCTCCAATTAATCAATAGTCATGACACTGTACAATATAGAAAGTTCTCATAGTCTTACTAAGAGTAGTTAGGTAAAGAGTGGGTAATGCGTATGCTTGGGGAGGGGTGAGGATAAGGACAGGTATCCCACACCACTCCTATTAAAACTAAAAATTTCTATTTACTTTTCATTTCAGTACTGATTTATTGGAAAAATATCAGCTGCTCTACCAATTAACTAAAGAAGCACACTCTAAGACTAAAGTTCATACAGTAAGTTAAATCATTTTGAAACAATCCAATTGGTACCATTATGCTGGGTGTTTCATAACTGTGTGTCTGTAAAATATTTTGTTTAATGGTTGGTCTTAAATACACACTTCCTGTGGACAAAATAATTAGTACAAAGAAGGTAATGTGTTTTTTTTTAACAGGAGGTGGGTGGCATTTTATAAAACACACATTTCTGTAGATAGTGGAGGTGATCCTTCTCCAATTAATCAATTGTCATGACACTGTACAATGTAGAAAGTTCTCATAGTCTTACTAAGAGTAGTTAGGTGAAGAGTGGGTAATGCGTATGTTTGGGGAGGGGTGAGGATAAGGACAGGTATCCCACACCACTCCTATTAAAACTAAAAATTTCCATTTACTTTTCATTTCAGTACTGATTTATTGGGAAAATATCAGCTGCTCTACCAATTATCTAAAGATGCACACTCTAAGACTAAAGTTCATACAGTAAATTAAATCATTTTGAAACAATCCAATTGGTACCATTATGTTGGGTGTTTCATAACTGTGTGTCTGTAAAATATTTTGTTTAATGGTTGGTCTTAAACACACACTTCCTGTGGACAAAATAATTAGTACAAAGAAGGTAATGTGTTTTTTTAACAGGAGGTGGGTGGCATTTGAATGACAAACAAGAAATACAAAAATATATCCATCTACAGGGCCAGATCTAGGAGGAGTCAAGGGGTTCATGCCCCCCCCCCCCTACTTTTTTCCAGCTCGATTACCTCACCTTTATTTTTTTTTTCTAGGTCCTCCAGGCCTGTCCACTTTCGAGATATCTCTCAAAGCTGACATTTATACTTGTTAATTGAAAAAAAAAAATTATAGATTGTTACAAATGCAGGGGACATAGAACAATGCAGTTCAAATGGCTGCAAAATTAGGCTTATTCAACACTAAATTTTGACTGAAACCCTTTTAGAATATGTCTTACTGAAAAACTAGTCTTCCACATTGGAACTGGTTACAGCTAAATAAAGACTGTACTGAGCATTAACAATCTAAGTGATCTTCTTGGTTAAATTTCCACATTTATCATTCCTAATAAAACATTTTACTTCACACAGAAGGATAAAGAAAGATTTTCAAACACATTCAAAAATAATCACCAGGTGAAGATATATTGGATGAACTTGATAATACTTCAGGAATTTCTGATGGTGAACCTTCTTCCATCTATTAGGGAGAAAAAGACAATGGATAGTATAAAAAAATACTCAAATTTTATATGTTGAAAGAAAATATATTTTTCATCAATAATTCACAGGGAATCACCTATAGATAAAAGAATAATTTTAAGCTAGTGCAAAAACTGTCTTCAGCTGGGTGGAATTCTTGATCAGCAGTCAGAGCACCTGACATGTTATCAGGAAGTCATGTCCACATATCATTTGGCTCAAGGCAATTTTTCCACTGATAAGCAAAAATACATGGAATCTCTATTTTTAAAGCAACTTGAATGCATCTTCAATGCTTTACTATGGTTTATGAATGCTAAGCCATATGGTCCGACTTACATATTGATGTTCAAGAGTGATTTCATATTCTTTCAACTGATTGAAATATTTATTTGATAGGATCCAAATGCTTTCATACAGTTCTAAGGTAGTAGTTACACATCATCAGAGATATATTTAAGCTAAAAAAAAATTGTTTAGCATCAACTGGGTAACTTTAATGATATTACTTTAGAGCTGCACAAAAGCATTTAGACTCCAAGACTTAATATTCACAGGCCAGAAGTAAAATTTTAAAATAATTTTAAAACAGAGACCTTGCATTTCTGTATGTTTGCTTATAAATATTTTTAGTGGTAGAAAAGGGACTCTTTTTACAAATTTTTCTACTAACTTAAAATACATTTTTGCTTGCAAATTACAGTCAAAACTACCTTTAAAATGACCATAAAAGTTCTATATACAAAAGTCTTCATATTGTAAACATGAATGGTGTGGTTTTACTGAATAACTTAACCTCCACTATCATTTAGACCTTCAAATTAACAGAATTTAATCCAAATCCTATGAAAATAAAATATTTAAACAAATATAAAAATATATTAATTTTAATAAGACGTTTTCACATTGATATAGTGAAAAAAAGAGATCAGATCATGCAATTAAGGCTTAACATTGGAAAACATGATGAATAAAAACAATTGAATTACATATTAATCAAAAGTATTTTTTTTTCCAAATTAATATAAATGTTTATTACTTTAAACATAATATTTATTTCTTTTAATGATTCTTTGCAGTGTGGTATATTTAAAATGTGGTCTAGCATTATACAACCTGACATGGATTGCTCACATTAATGGGATTTTCTGCCGTTTATCATATAACAATAATAATAATATTAAAAATCACTTTCCTGGCTGTCTATTTTTATTAAACATTACGTTTTTTTTTTTCTTTTGGTGTTGAAGTTTGGTGATTTTCACCAAGTGCCAAAAGGTTTGTGCACCAGGGTAAAAAATAAACTCTATATCATCAAAGTGGCACAGCCAAAATATTGAGGGGAGGAGGAGGTAAAATCTTTTAAAACTGTTGAATATAAACTTGAAAAAATTTGGAAGTTAAAAAAAATTCTGCTGGGTTGGGGGTAGGTGGGAATAAAACCTTTGCTGAAATTGCCCTTCTATAGGAGGACTGATTTCTGTGAAAGGAAGTTCTTTTGCTTTCGTATCCAAACCCAAAAAAAAGCAAAAAGAACTTCCTTTCACAGAAATCAGACCTTCTATAGAAAAACCAAAAAAAAATTTTTTTTTTGCTTTTTGTTTTCGTATCCAAAACCAGGTCTGTAAATGGTAGCTAGGTAGTCACTGGATGGAGAGCTATGCACCAATCCCCTGTGATGATGCATAGAACCGGTCTGGCCTAGCACCTAATGTCCGACCCTGCCTTCTCATGGTGCAGACG
This sequence comes from Ryuthela nishihirai, assembly GCA_038380435.1. Classification (NCBI taxonomy): domain Eukaryota; kingdom Metazoa; phylum Arthropoda; class Arachnida; order Araneae; family Heptathelidae; genus Ryuthela; species Ryuthela nishihirai. The sequence continues at coordinate 65,412,041 of JAWZYU010000002.1, forward strand.
GTTAGTACCTTTCAAAAGAGACAATCTCTTGTGGAAGTGAATGGAAGAGGAGGGGCTGCCAGATTAGTGTGGCCTACTAATCTGGACAACTATAGCTACTTTTCTTTTTTTTCTACCCTGCTGAGGAGTGGTCAACCACACAGGGTCCTGGTGTTGACCATATATACTAACCTGAACAGAATTGTGGTTCTGAACTTGATTATGGATCCTGATTTTGCTGCACTGGTGGACTTCTGTGGAGGGAAAATCTTCCGCTGTGTTTTCTGTTTGTTTGTGGGTTGACAGCCCCAAGTGAATAGATTCACAGGATATGTTTATCAGCTGGTGGATAATCCTGAGCAGAGGTAATCGCAGACACCTGAACTCTTTGCTTCTATTGGCATTGTCAAATTCTCCATTGGAGGAAGTCTTCCAGTGTAGATGGCTTCAGACTTTAGTGGTGGGGGAACAAGTCTTTGCTCCATGTCTACGATTAGGGGGCTGTTTGAAATTGTCGGCATTCCCTCTCTCAATAAACATAGTTTCTTTAAACATTCCACTAATCATTTTCTCTCCATAGGTAGTTGGAATGTGAGGACTTGGCACAGAGCTTTTTCTCTTGATGTCCTTTTTTAGAAGATATTCTCGACTTGCAAGAAACCAGATGGACAGATAAGTCAGATCTTAAAAATAATCTTAAATTTCCCTTCTCAGCAGACATGCCAGTGATGCTCTTCTAGGATATGAGTGCATCAATGAAAGATTTCTTACAGCAAAATTTCAGACAAGCATTAAAGACTTGAATGTTATCTGTTGTTATGCCCCCACTAAGGATGCCAATGAGGATGAGAAGGATATGCTTTATGGACAACTTCAGGATATTTTGAATTCTGTCAAGGAGATATTACCCTTGTCCTAGGTAACTTCAATGCCAAAGTTGGTACTGACTCTGATCTGTGGTAAGGAGTAATAGGCCCTTTTGGTATTGGTAGCTGCAATGGCAATGGGCAACGTCTCCTACAGGTAAGTAAACTCAGTGGTTTCAGAATAACTAACACTTATTACAAACACCGCGACATACATAAGTACACATGGGTTTCACCTGATGGGATGCATAAGAATATGATTGATGATATATTAATTAACAGCAAATGGGCTAGTTCTGTTAGCAATACTAGGTCATATAGGGGAGCAGAAATTGGATTTGTCCATTACCTTGTTAAAAGTGTCTTGCAACTTAAACTTAAAAAGTGTTGTGCTAGGGTTAAAAAATTTACTTTTAATACTGAAGCTCTTAAAGACCCAGTTATAGCCAAAGCTTACCATGATAGGTTACTTAATCATTATGACAATCATGGTATGCTTACTACTGAAGTTGAGGAAGAATGGGATCATTTTAAATAGGCTTTTTTGATCACTAACAGTACTCTTTTAGGAAAAAAGGAGCAGGAGAGGCAGAATTATCTGAGTGATAAGGCATTTGAGCTTATTTCGGAAAGAAAGAACTGCAGGAATGTCCTTAATCAATACCCTACTAGTCCTAAGAGGAAGCATTACAGAGAACTTAATAAACGTGTAAAGGATCAGTTAGCTGCTGATATGAATCTTTGGCTCGATGGCTTGGCTGACAAAGCCGAGGAAGCAGTTAGACAGCACAACAGCAGAGAGCTGTACCAGATAGTTAATGTTTTGTGTGGTAGAAAACGAACAGGTATACAGGGATTGAAGGATAAACAAGATAAGGTTATAGAAAGTGAGGATTCTGTCATGGCTAGATGGGCTGAGCATTTCAGTGATGTTCTAAACAATGTGGTTAGTTTTACTCCCATTGTTTGCAGTGATGATAGATGCATTGGTGGCTTTAATATTTTCCCTATAACACAATCTGGAGTTATTTTGGCTATTTCTAAAATTAAACTTCATAAATCCCCAGGGGTAGATGAAATTACTACGGAAATGCTTAGAGCTGGGAATGTTTCGGTTACCACTTGGAAGACTGAAATTCTGAATATCTTTTATGATAAAGGCATGGTTCCTAAGGATTTTATCAGAGCTACTGTTATTCCTATTTTCAAAAAAGGTGATCGCAGTTCTTGTAATAACTACAGGATATCAGCCTACTCTATGTTCCAGGTTCCAGTTCTTTCCATGATTGTGTTTAATAGAATTAAGAATCTGGTTGACAGTCAATTGCGTGATGAGCAATGTGGATTCAGAAGTGGTAGGGGATGTGTGGATCAGATATTTTCACTTAGGCAGATTCCTGAGAAATGTTTATAGTTTCAGAAACCTTTGATTGCTAGCTTTGTTGATTTCAAAAAGACTTTCGACTCTGTTGATCATCATAATTTGTGGTTGATTGTGAAATAATATGGTATACCAGACAAGTTAGTTAACATAATGAAAGCTCTCTATTATAACACTGAGTCGTGTGTGAGAGTTGGTAAGGCTTGTAGCAATTGGTTTAGCATTACTTCTGGTGTACGACAAGGGTACATTTTGTCTCCTTTTCTCTTTAGCTTGGTTATTGATTATGTTATGCGAAATTCACTTCAAGGGAAAGATTTTGGCCTTAAATGGACTGGAGATACGAAAATTTCTGACTTAGATTATGCTGATGATTTAGCCCTTTTGGCAAATGATGTTGATGAGATGATGTGATGCCCCATCGTTCACTTTTGCTTTACCTTAACCAGTTTTGCTTAATTTACGTTATATTTATCATTTTGGGGATTTTTATTTCCTTTTTGGCATCACAGCGCTCGTTTCAAAGAGTTGGGAGTTGTGTATGCACAACTCCGATCTTCTGACTGTCACCCACTAAAGCGCGTGCACAAGGACATGCCCACTCTTGCGTCATCGTCAATTTATGTAAATGTCTTTCCCAGCGTGCAACATGACATGTGCGGCTTTTGTTAAAAAACTGGTGACATGTTGTCACAGTAGACAGTCACACAAGTCACAAAGCAGTAGCATGTAGAGAAGTGAGTGAGCTCAGTAGAGCATAAGCATGTAGCACGGAAGAGTGCTCAGTTAATGTATCTTCTTCATTGAAGTTTTGGTGAGTGATTTTTGGAAATAACTTTTTTTGTTATTTAAACCTTTTGAATCTTTACTAATCTTTTCTCTTGAGCAACGTTATTTGTTTGATTAGTAATTAATATTTACGTTTTGACAATCATTTTTGGATTCTTACTCATTAACGGTGTTTTGAACCCTAATTTAACTTTATTTTTTTGGCAATTTGTTAATTATTGCCTGGCGCCCATCTCAGCTATCCGGAGCATAAAACTATTTGGATCAGAAAAAGGGTCCAAACTTATAAGTATTTTGCATTTCTTTGGAGCGTTACAATGAACTCTTTCATTCGAGCTGTTGATGAAACTGGTAATAGAGTAGGTTTGGTTATAAACAAAGAGAAAACTAAAGTGATGAAAATTGGTCAGGCAGGCTGTGATTCAGTTCATCTGAATGGTTGCAGTCTTGAGCAGGTGTCACAGTTTAATTATCTTGGGAGCTATGCAATAGATAATGGTGATGTGCGGCATGACATTAACATATGAAAAGGGATTGCTGCTGGGACTTTTAAGAATCTATGGAGAGTGTGGAGAAATAGGCGTATACACCTAAAGACTAAAATTAGGCTGTATAATAGTTTGGTTCTTTCTAGGGTTAGTTATGGTAGTGAAACTTGGACACTTTGTAAACAAGATAACAGGAAACTAGATGCTTTTGATTCCAGATGCTTACGCAGTATCTTGGGCATTAGGTGGTTCAACTTTGTAACTAATGATGAGGTTAGGCAAAGGAGTTTGCAACCTCCATTAAGCAGCATATTGTGCAGAGAGAGACTCCATTGGTTTGGCCATGTTGCCCGTATGAATAATTATAGATTGGTGAATAGGGTTATGAACAGTGTGCCTAAAGGCCTCAGAAAGAAGGGGAGACCTAGGATGTGGTGGACAGACAATGTCAAACAGGACCTTGTTAGAATTGGTGTGCAGTGGCCAGATGCAGTAGATGTAGCTCAGGACAGACTTGCTTGGAGAACTAAATTGCATGGTCTGGTTGGACCTCCGTAGCCTATGGCTGCTTGATGATGATGATGATGATCCAAAACCACATTAATTTTCAGAAATAATATAAAATCAAAGTTTTTTACAGGAAAATAAAGAAATAATAAAAGGAAAATTAACATATAACCTAATGTGATGTTAAATCAAATATCCATAGCAACAAGTTGTGAGCTGGTCATTCGATGTAGAGAAACTGCAAAAAGAAAAAATCAATAATAATAGATTGACAGAAAGGTTGAGAAACATCGGTAATTAATGGAAATAAATGTACAGAAATGAAACCGAAAGTTGAAATATAAAAGTATGAATACTAACTATATATATGGGGAATTTACACAAAGTTTGTTGCAAACAATCCACTTTACTGCCACTTGACTGCTACATGTGTAAGCAACTAACTAGGTCATGGCACCTGTCCCTCCCATCTCCCAACAATTTCACAGTAACTGAGGCTCTAACAATAATAGCTGTGGCTTTCTTCTGGGAAATGCATTTCTTTTACTTTTTAGTTTTACTTACAGTTTTAATTTAAAAAGTGGGAAAACACAAAGAATGCTGCAATGAATGTATAACTGTTGCTTCCTTAAATACATAATGAATAAAATAATGAAAACAAAAAGACAATTGTGAAAAACTTACTGCCACACTTATGTCTTCTTCAGTTGCTATAGATGGTGTGGATGATGATGTACGGGAGACAGATATAACCTGGGAAGCAATATCACTCATTTTATCCTGAGAATGGTGAGCTGAACCAAAATGTTTTTCTTTCTCTACAAATATATGAATAACAAATATTAAAACACATATATATAATTATAAAAAGAGATAGACATCTTTAAAGTTTAAGACAAAGAAAATGTCTCTGATATATATCGCTCTTCAGCACTTTAGAAACTCATGCAGGATGTCTATATGTACTGCTTCAGGCCTTTCAGGGAACAGTAAAACAAAAATCAGTAATATTCTAATTTAGGATTTTTTATCACTAAATTTTAAATGATTGTAAAAAAAAATGTTAATTTCATGTGCTTAGGAAATACATACTAATTATTTTTATTTGCAGGTTTAAAATGCAACAATTATGCTTTATATTTTAGGTCTAGATATGTTCTAGGAGAGAAATGGCAAAATCTAAAGAATACATTCATTAACATAAATTTGAGAGTTACAGTGATGAAAAATAAAAAAAAATGGTATAAAATTATACTAGTCAAAATTGATAAAAAAAACTATACTAATATTACTTACCATATTAAAATTCCATATAACACTTACATCAAACCAACAGTAACAAAGATGTATAACACTAACTACTGGCACATTCACTTATGTGCACTTTTGAAAATGCTACTGAATGCACAACATTTCAAGTTACATATCTTGGTTACTACTGATATAATGAAAATAAAAAAAAAGGAAAGTGAGGGATCCCTAAACATGATATATATATATAACCTATTTATGAGCTTATTTAATGAGCTTTATTAAGCTTATTCTGCTCATCATACAATATACAAAGTCATGGTCACTGGCTTGTAAACCAGGTTCACTAACCACTATACTAGTTAACACTTATTTGGAATTTTCACACACTGATCTTAGAAATGTTCAAGGATATCAGTTCATGAAATTATGTAAAAGTTGGATTGAGAAAAAATTTCCATGTGTATTACAATAAAAAGAAGTCTTGAATACAGATCTAACCAGCAAAGACATGGAAAGGTGAAATCAAGGAACTTGTTATATTACACTTTTTCTCTGACTATATACTACTTGATATCTGACATTTTATTCAGCTTCATTGATACCAATGAAGTTAATAAAATCAAATATTCCATCAATAACCCAAAATATCAATCAGTATAATTCTGTTTTGCAAGAGAGTAAATTATGAATATAAAAAAAGATTATTTGTTGTTTTCCGAATGTTTTATAATTAGTTAATTTATTAGTTGGAAATATTTACACAAATATTTCCAACTAAAATTCAAACATATAAACACAATGTGCAGTAAAATTACTAGTCACATGGTATCAGGAAAAACAATCAGCTCATTAGCAATTAATGGAGTAACTGATAGTCATAATCAGTGTGGAGAAGTTCATGTTAGTTAGTTATGCCTGCATTGACTTCATTACTGCTTTCTTCTTGAGACCGCCTCTTCAATTGTACAAGGAATAAAAGTCAGGATTGTGTGTTGTTCTTCATGGGAGCTGGTGCTTTCACAGGTCTGGTGTTGTTGCTTCTCACTTGTTATGGACTGAGAGTTCTTTTATGCTTTGGTGTTATTAATCAGCACTCTACTGCCTTGGTGGTAGTTGTTGTGTCATGAGTCACTGGATGTCAGAGGATTCAAAACTTTGTGCTCTTATTAGAGCACTGAACTAGTTATTTATATGAGATACTTGTGACTAGACACTGCACACATGCATTAGTGTGCTAAACACTAATGCCAAAAACCATTCCAATTTGCAACTTCAGAAGCGTTTTTGTAACTTCAGAACTTTCAGAAAGCATTTCATACCGTCAGCTTCAGGACATCATCAGGCAAGAACTGTCCATGGCAGCAGTATGTACTGGAAATGCAATGTGCTCAATCAGTGGATGCACATGTGGTCTGCATGGTGTAGCCAAGGTGGACTGGGCATGCCCATGAGGTGCTGTGAATAGGGAGAAGATTCAGAAGTCCTGCTGGTGCACCTCCAGGTCAATTTGGAAGCTTCAGAAGGTTTTGTCTATAACCTGCCTTTTTCTTGCAGTACTTTGTTTAGGACATTTAATGGCATCATACAAATTCTGGCAGCCTGCTTTATTTGATTGCGATCTTTCCTCACTATATTGCAGTTAGTGTTTCTGACTGATATGGCTATTTTAAACTTCTACTGCTTTATGATGCAGTTTAGGGTATTCAATAATTGGGATATGTATGGAAATGCTATAGTGCATTTAATTTAATGTTGTTCGCATGTGGGACTGACTGAGAGTTTTTAAACTGTTCCTTATTTTATGATAAATTGCTTCCATAAACTTCTTTGAATATCCTGCTCATCTCCCTGCATTCTTAATATATTTTATTTCTGTTTGCAGAAGTTCTTCTGTTGAGCAATATCTCAGAGCTCTTTAAAATATTGCATTAAATACTGGCTTTTTTTATGAGTTTGGATGGACTGATTCCAGGGGAATAAAATTAGGGACAAGAGTGGGTTTACAAGAGACTGTAGGGCTTACCGAGTTCTCAAATCTAAAAATTGTAATATCCAAAAATGCTATGCTGCCATTGATTTGAGGTTCATTGATAAAAATTATATTGGGAATTATGTTATTCAATCTGTATAAGAATTCCATACGTTCCGATGTGGTCCCTCCCCCTATAAGAAATATATTGTTGATTTACTGAGCTTATAGCAATGGTTTAGGGCCAAGTTCCTCTGAAAGCAGTGGCCTCGATGTGGCCCAAAAGGGGCGAGCCCATTGCAACTCCCTTGGTTTGGAGGTATGTGATTTGATTATTTGAAAATAATTGGAGGACATGGATATCTCTAGTGCAATGTGCATGCTGAAATATTTGGGTGTGATGAGTGTGGCCATCACTGTCCTTTCAGCCTCATTGCAGCATAGAATATTGGAGTACTGGGGTACAATGATATGATGTCGAATGAGTGGAATGTGCAATGAAAAAGAATGGGTATGTTGTATATGTGCTGTAAAAATTCGTATCCAGATTTGAGGTGTAAGGAGTGTCTTGGAAGAGGGGGAGGAATGGGGAATTCGAATAAAGCATGCTATAAGTGATAAGTTGAAGAGTAGTGTTTCAATACCAGTAGGTGAAGGGGATATCCATGTTTGTGCATTTTATTTCGATGAACAGTTGTGGGATGCTGGGATACATTGGTGATTTAGAAACTCTGGCTAATGGTTGGGGTAGGAAGCTCGATTTTATTTGGGCTAATTTATGGAACATGTTGGGAATTTGGTTTTGAGCCACTGGCTCCACTTTTAATTCTCTGTGTTGTTTTTATTTTGTCATTAAACTCATCAGTTCTAATTATTACTGGTTGTTCCATTTTTATCTACTAGAAGTATTTCTATATTAAGGTTTCATTGCAAATTTCTCAGAATTGTGACTTCTGTTCCTGGGCTGCTATTGTTATTAAATTTGGATGTCAGAAATCATCCCCCTATTCACAACTCCTTATGGGCATGCCCAGTCCAATTCTTTGCCTTGACAACCCCATGCAGCCCACATGTGAATCCACTGAACAAGTGCATTGTGTTTCCAATACATCCTGCAGTCATGGACAGTGCTTGCCTGACGAATTTCAGAAGAGGATGGCACGAAATGCATAACATTGCCTAGTCATCAGTATCTCATATAATCAACCAGTTTAGTGCACTAATGGGAGCACAACATTCTGAATCCTCTGACACCCAGTAACTCATGCCACAGCAACTACCACCAAGGCAGCAAAGTGCTGATTAATAATACTACAGCATGAAAGAACTCTCAGTCCACAAAAAGTGAGAAGCAACTACACTGAACTTGTGAAGCAGACACAAGAACAAAACACCATCTGGACTTTCCATCCTTGTGCAATTCAAGAGACCGTTTCAAGTACAAAGTAAAGAAACCAATGCAGGTATGAACTAATTAATCCAAACTTCACCACACAGATATATGACTATCAGTTACTCCATTAGTTGTCAATGAGCTGATGTTTCTCCTGATACCACATGACTATTTGCACAAACAGCATTTCTAGTTAAGTGTATGAAGTATAATGTAATCCCTAAGAGCATCCAACTCAAAAGGAAAGTTCAAATAGATACTAGCTTTAAGTCAATCACTCACAGGTGAAATTAAATTTCTCCAGAAATTAATTAGGAGCACATGCATCAAGATCCAAGGCATAGAAAAATTAGTCTACCAAGAATATATGAATTTTACAAAGAAAATCGATGATCACTTGATGATTAAGATATATTCAATAATAGAAAATAATTCATGGAAGCAGATTACAAATCTTAGTAATAAGTTTAAAAGTTTGTTAAAATCCTCTACCTCTAAGACAAACAGAAAGTAACTACAGACTGAACTTGTCGCATTCCTGAACTTGACTGACATCCAATTAACTGAAGACAGAACTGAAATTCTATACAAAGGACCTAAATTTGCAATCCCCCAACCCATCCCAGGTTGGATTGTTTTACATCTGAGGGTTGGCTCCAGGCCTATCAGTGCCTTGCACAAGATTTTTTGGTGCACCCCATTCAACTTAGAAATACTGTAATAATTGATGTATTTTGGGGCACATAAATGCACCCCATAAATTTGGTGCCTTATGCAGTTGTGCTGCTTGATTGCACCTTAGGCCAGCCCTGGCTAAATGGCCAGGCCACAAAAACTCCAAAGATTCAGTGAAGGTTGGGAGAGGGGACACACTGGAACAGCAGTTGGGAGACAGATGATAGTCTCCCATCAAGGTCATCCAGTGTGTTCTTTAACACGCACAGGGTATGGCTCTCCCACACGATACCATGGCTCAACATCCCATTCGATGGACGATGACCTTTCTAAGCCCGTTGGTGTTCCCTACTGACTGTGGGCAGGGTGGAGAGTTTTGCGGAGATAATTCTCAATGTTGACATAGCTGGGACTCGAACCTGGGAACTGCAGAATATGTGTTTCACATGTTACTGACTGAGCCACCCCCACTCCACCCATCCCAGCATTACATGAACAGTTACCACACATTGAACAAATTATCGATCCCATACCATCTATCAAAAAAGATATGCACCAATTTAAATGTACAGAACCCTGATATCCAAATTTAATAACAATAACAGTCCAGGAAGAGAAGTCACAATTTTGAGTAACTTGAAATGAAACCCTAATATAAAAAAAATACTTCTAGCAGATAAAAATGGAACAACTGGTAATAATTAGAACTAACGAGTTTAATGACAAAATAAAAGTCACACTTGGAGAATTAAAAATAAAACTAGTGTCTGAAGACAGAATTTCCATCATGCTGCATAAATTTGTGCAAATAAAATAAGACCCTTTCCCAACTATTTTGGACAACCATTATCAAAGCCACTAAACCACCAATATACCCCAGTATACCTCAACTATTCATTAAAATAAAAATGCACAAACACAGATATCCCTTTCACTCACTGGTATCGAAAGGCCACTCTCCAACTTATCATTAAGAACATGCTTTATTCAAATTCTCCTTCCTCCCCTTCTTCCAAGACACTCCTTACACCATCAAATCTGGATACAAACTTTTACAGCACCTATGTAACATACCCATCCTTCCTCATTACACATTCCACTCGGTCGATGTCCGTATCATTTTACTCCACTACTCTGGTACTGGATGCTGCAATGAGACTGAAGACAAAGTGGGCAGAGGTGGCCATACCCACCACAGCTGAATATTTTATCGTGCATGATCAGCTGGAGCTACTCACATCTTCCAGTTAGTTTCAAATGAATCAGAGCATATTCCTCCAAACCAAGGAATTGCAATGAGTTCACCACTTTCAGGCCTCATGGTCAAAGTGGTCCTCCACATCGAGAACCCAGCCTTAAACCATTGCTACGAGCACATTATATTGACAATATACTTCTTGTTGGGAGAGGGACCACATCGGAACTTATGGAATTCTTATACAGATTGAATAACATAATTCCCAATATATAATTCATCAATGAACCTCAAATCAATGGCAGCATAGCATTTTTGGATATTACAATTCAAATCAAATTCAAATAAATAGGCACTTTAGCGTCGATTTCAATTTTAGAGGAAAAATTGTCTTGAGCCGGGTGGGATACGAACCCACGACCTCCTGATAACATGTCAGGTGCTCTGGACCACTGAGCTACTGGCCGCCGATCAAGATCTCCTCTAACTAGCGCTATGAACATTCCTTTTGTGTTTCATATAAGAGCTGTGCAGGCAATATTTCATCCACAAGCGGCATTTATATTACCCAAGCATGTACGATAAGTATGCAGATATAATTAATTAATGAAGTAACTCGACTTATTTCGAATCAAATAAGTTGAGTTACTTCATTAATTAATTACAATTCAAAGATTTGAGAACTCGGTAAGCCCTACAGTCTATTGCAAACCCACCCTTGTCCCTAATTTTATCCCCATGGAATCAGTCCATCCAAACTCATAAAAAGCCAGTATTTAATAAGATAGTTTTAAGAGCTCTGAGATACTGCTCAACAAAGAACTTCTGTAAATGGAAATAAAAGATATTAAGAATGCAGGGAGATGAGCAGGATATTCAGACAAATTTATGGAAGCAATTTATCATAAAATAAGAGGCAGTTTAAAAATTCTCAGCCTGTCCCACTTGCCCAAGAACATGAAATTAAATATACTATAGCATTTTCATACTTACCCCAATTATTGAATACCCTAAGCATAATGAAGCAGTACAAGTTGAAAATAGCCATATCAGTCAGAAATACTATCTCCAATATAGTGAGGAAAGATTGCAATCAAATAAAACAGGCTGCCAGAATTTATATGATCAAACAAAGTACTACAAGAAAAAGACAGATATGTAGGCAAAATCTTCTGAAGCTTCCAAATTCACTTTGAGGAACATCAGCAGGACTACCACTACAATTTGCAACTTAGAGCCCTCATGCAAATTGCTATAATTAATGAAATTACCCTAGGTTTGACATGGCCAAAATATTAAGCTCACCACCGACTAAATACCAGTTGTAAATAATGGAAGGACCTACTCTTAAGATAAATTTTATATGCAACACATATATAATACCATCTCCTTCAGCTTGGAAACTATTATTTAAATGAATGGACAAACTCCTCACTTAACTACATAACTACACTCGGCATATCTGCTGAACTTTGCTGCTAACACTTTGGCCAAAGCTTGCACTTCCAAACACTAAATCAGAAACCAAAGGAAGAAAAGGGAGAGGGGAAGCTTTCAGTGATAGGGAGAATCAACTGCCAAATGGATCATATGTCCTGGACAATGTAGTAACAGAAAAACTATTTTTAAAATATAGAACTGTGTCTGATATTTATTAATATTCACTGATCAGATCTTTATTTTTGAAATTCGGTAATTTATTTAAAACATTCATAAATATTATAAAGAATTAATAAGTAAATTATTTTATTTTTTCTTTTCCAAAATAAGGGAACAGGACTTCCTGGTACATCCCATAGTACACTTCTGAATATTTCCCCATTCACAGCCAGTCCATATCTTGACCTTGATGACCCCATGCAGCCCACATGTGCATCCACTGATCAAGTGTATCACGTTTCCAATACATCTTGCTGCCATGGACACTGCTTGCCTGACACGTGCCGAAGCAGATGGCATGAAACACGTAGTAATGCCTAGTCACAAAGTACCTCATATAATCAATCTGCTAAATGCACTAATAGGAGTGTGATATTCAGAATCCTCTGACACCCTGTGATGCCCCCTCAATCACTTTTACTTTAACTTAACCATTTTTGCTTAATTTACGTTATATTTATCATTTTGGGGATTTTTATTTCCTTTTTGGCATCACAGCGCTCGTTTCAAGAGTTGCGCATGTGCAACTCCGAACTTTCGATTGTCACTGCTAAAGCGCACGTACAAGGACACGCCCACTCTTGCGTCATAGTTTGTGCCGCTCGTTAATTTATGCAAATGTCATTCCCGGCATACAACATGACACGTGCGGGCTTTGTACCCCTTGTTGTAACCTGGTGACATGTTGTCACAGCAGCACAGAAGATAGTAGAGAGAGAGTAGTAGAGTACAGTACAGTTTAGAGATCAGTTTTAGTTTGGGGTTTGTTGAAGATGTTTGTAGTAAGAAATGATGTAGTATCTTCTTTATTGAAGTTTTGGTGAGTGCTTTTTGGAAATAAATTATGACTTAAATTGTTTGTTATTTAAACCTTTTGAGTCTTTACTAATTTTTTTCTCTTGAGCAATGTTAGTTTGTTTTGATTAGCATTAACATAAAATTTTGACAATCATTTAATATTTTTGAATTCTTACTCATTAACACTCGCTGGTATTTTGAACCCTAATTAAACTTTATTTTTGGCAATTTGTCAATTATTGCCTGGCACCCGACTCAGCTATCCGGAGAATGAAAATAATTGGATCAGACAAAGGGTCCAAACTTTAAAAGTATTTCATCATCTTTTGGAGCATTACAACCCAGTGACTCATGCTACAGAAACTACCATTGAGGCAGCAGAGGGCTGATTAGTAACACCATAGCATGAGAGAACTCACAGTCCCCAACAAGTGAGAAGCAACAACACTGGACCTGTGAAATCACCAGCTCCCATGAAGAACAGCCTACAGTCCTGACTTTTATTCCTTGTACAACTGAAGAGGCTGTCTCAAGAAGAAAGCAGCAGCAATGTAAGTATGACTTATTAACCCAAACTTCACCACACCAACATACAACTATCAGCTACCATTTGTAGACGATGAGCTGATTGTTGTTCCCGATACCACGTGATTAGTATAGTACCTATAGTGTTTAATGAGTTATTGTTATCTTTATTTCAAACTATTCTACACTGATGGAAATTGAAAAAAGGACACCCAGAAGAAATTCCTTTAGGAACATCACATTATTATATGTTAATAGTTAAGGGCAGCAGAAGCCATGATCCAAGATTGAAAGTCATTGGATGAAATAATGATGTCACTGAGGATGGCAACATGCAAATGTATGCAGTGTGTATTTAATGACTGGGGCTTGAAGAAAGAAGTTATTTGTCTTATGTCGTGTTGTTCAGTGCTCTTTCAAGAAGCTACCATGCCTGGACAATGCAGGACCACAACATTTGTTCAGTTAGTAGAGTTTGAGAGAGGTTGTATAGTGTCTTCGGAAAGCAAGTTGGTCTTTTCGTCAAATTGCACACCATGTTGGATGAGAGGCATTGGCAGTGGTATGATGGTGGCATTGACAGTCAGAAGAGCATTTGCACACTTGCAGATGTGGTTCTGGGCAACGCAGAGTTACAGACACACGAGAGGATCGGCATATCAGGAGGGTGGCAGTGGCAGAGCGGATGGCTATGGCATCATAAATTCGATCCTTTGTTATACCAAGGGTGTCTACAAGAACAATATGCAATCATCTTTTGGAAGCAGGGCTACGGGCACGCATGCCACTGGCATGGTTACCACTGTCACCTCGTCACTGTCGAGCACATTTGTAGTAGTGTCAAGAACGAGTTCATTGGAGGGAAAAATGGCAGTCTGTGGTCTTCAGTGATGAAAGCTGATTCTGCTTAGGAGTGTCTGATGGTCGTTTATGCATCCAAAGGGGTCAAGGTGAGTGGATTCTTCCATCGTGCATCCGCCAGTGACACACAGGGCTCCACACTGGGCATCATGGTGTGGGGAGCAATTAGCTATCACTCTCATAGATGTCTGGTGTTTGTACAGGGTACATCGAATAGTAATACATACATCAGCACATCGTACAGCAGGTTGTTCTGCCATATTTGAGTGTAATTCCAAATGCATTATTCCAGCATGATAACGCCTGCCCACACTCCACCCGGACAACTCCACATGCTCTTCAGGCAGTACACCAACTCACTTGGCCAGCACACTCTCTGAACTTGTCTCCAACTGAGCATGTCTGGGACTGGATCAGACAAAGACTCTTGTTGCGGATCATGGTAGGCAATGACCATCACTGAATTATGCATCCAAGTTGAAAGCGCATGGAATGGTATCCCCCAGCATGATATCCAGCATTTGTATGACCGATTGTATGCCAGATTGGAAGCTTGTATTGCTGCTTGAGAAGGTTCAACAACTTATTCAAATGTGCCTTCTGTAAAATGTAATACTCATTAAAATGTAAAATAAACATTGAATCACTTCACACGTATAATCATTGTCCTTTCTCAACAAGTTGTTTCTACTAAATTAATCTAATAGCTTATGCTTCAATTGTTAATGATGTTCGTTTTTCATTTCTACCAATGCATTAGTAAACTTTCTATCAAGTTTTCATTCGTTTTCTGCTTCATACAAAATGTAATTAAATTAGAAATTTATCCAGTGAATGTTCAATCTCCAACCATAATTTTAGAAAAAATGGATAATCTACTCAGATTGTTGTATGTTGTTGTAATGTAAGTCTAGTACTCAGTTGTCCTCAGAGTTGCAGTTAGAACACCAAAAATAGTATAGATACATATTTTAGCAAAATAATATGTGTTGGCTTTTGCATACAAATTAAAAAAATTAAGCAATCTGAATGAATTATACTAAAAAAGAGCGAAAGGGAAAACAATTCAATTGACCTTCCACATAGCAAAAAGGATTTTATAAACTTTTTTTATAACCTGTATCTTTTTCAAGAAAAGAAATTATCTATAGACATTTCATGATTCTACAAAAAAAATTTAATATATTATCAAGTAATATAAGGGAAGAAAAAGAAGAGAATATGTTTAAAACCAAAATTAGACAATTATTAAATATAAATAATATTGAGTCATTATTTCACTGTTAAGTGAATTACCTCATTTCATGTCATTAATAGAGAAAATCTAAAATTATTAATTTTTTAAATTTTATTTCCACTCTTAAACATTTGAAACAATATTAAAATTGTAAATAAAAATGCATATCAGTAACAAATAATAATTTAATTTGACAACCTGCAAGAGTTTAATATTCATTGGTTGTTCTTATATGGCTTCTATTTTGATGCATTTAAATCCATTTAATTTCACAGTGAATTTTTTCATACGTTGATTTGTATTTATGTTGCATTGCATATATTTGCTCACATTGAAATATCCATATATATTTTAGCTCTTTATTTTTCTATAAGTTTCATATATCTTATATTTATTGTGTTTTATTAAGTGTATTATGTCTCATATATGGTCAATAAATATTATTATTATTATTATTATAAATCATTGTAGAAGGAATTTTATATGTGCCACTACAATGAAATTTAATTCATACTGGCCTTTTGCACTGTTCTGCAATACAGGAAATTTGCTCAGTTAAACTGTAAACTTCAAATAAAAGTTTATAAAAATAACATGAATCACTAATAAATGAGTGTTTATGACAAACTGAGTTCCATGATAGAAGATATAATCTAAAAAGGCTCTCCATTAGAATACTCTATATGTTGAGTAATTACTGATACTGTACACATGTGATAAAGCCATATTCTAGTTTCACTAAGCACTTTCTAAAACAGTGTATTTCTTATGGTATTACATGAGCATAATGCAATTATTTGTGGTAAATATTTCTATATATAAAGAAATAGAAAGAAAAGGTTTGCTGGTTTTATCAAAACTAGTTGGGTGCATCCACAAAGTATTTTACTTTGAATTTGTTGCTCCACATAAAATACTTAGGGAATTCAGGTGCTAGATTCATCATCCAAAAAAGGTTGAAAAAAAAAGTTTAAAAGGTTGTTCAAATATCATATATCACCTCAAATAAAGATATTTTATATACAGGAGACTTTTACTAATATAGATGGAATCAAAAACCTGCTGTAATCATAAATAGACTTGATCAAATTCAATTACAAAATTATTTCTGGAGTATTAATTAGGGTCATTTATTTAATTATTTTATAGGATTTTATCCTATAAATATTGTTACCTTTTAATTCAATGATGACAGAAATAAAGTGAAAGAGAGATTTCTTTTCAGCTGATTTCTCTAATGGTACTGTTCTGTGATGGATTTTCTTTTTTATTTTCAAGAAAAGTAAAAGGGTGAATTAGAAACTTAGTTTGTCTCCCCCATCAAAGGATAATTGTTTTGTACATACTGTAGCTTTATTTTGTTGCACTAAATTCCTTAATTTACTTTCATTGGTAATTTTTTTTTCTTATCAAAGTGTTAGTATTCTAAAATTACAATTCAAATAAAGTTAATATTTACTAATTTCTGATAGGTAAGGTAATATAATATGTCTCATTTGACTTAAGTTACTTTATAAAATGAGAGGGAGCAGATTAGTGCAATTTCAATCTTATTAAAAGGTATCACCAACTAAATAAAATAAATAATTGAAAATCATCACTATTTTAACCTTTTCAGTATTTATAATAACTCATCATGTCTGTTAAATGCTTGCAGTGGCAATGATGTATTCTTATTTGTTCTTTACTGAAGCGGTTGCGATGAGAATTCTCATCATACATACTCTTATGTATAAGAGGAAGTGTACTTATAAAGTTCCAATGGCAGCACCTATCCAGCTAGCTGCTAGGAGATTTTGTTTACATGTATCCAATCCAGCATAATAAAAGATTTATTGGGAATTACCATAAAAAGACAAAAAAAAATTGTCAATAGCAATTTTGTAATGAAAACTTAAAAAAAAATCCTGCAGGAGTGGCTTCCATTCCTCTTTTATATGAAATTCTTAGTGATGTGTCTGCAGAAAGTGATTTTGAGGAATTGGAAGATTCAGAAAAAAGCATATAATCTTTTTTAGGAGTAATCTTGACAGTGATGTCAAATACGTGTTAATAGGACATCTCTAGTTCCATTTTGTTTTCCAATTTTCCATCTATTGGTACTCTAGGAATAAATGCAGATGTGCAGTCCTTCAAACCTCTTGACCAATTTAGACTGTTTCTCAATTCTGTACTATTGTATAATGTATTTGTATAATGCTTGGGAAGGATTCATTTTCCAATGCATAGTTGGCAACTTCAGTTTTTACAACTAGAATAAATGGTCTTACAAGCTAAATCATGGGTCTTGAAGAATTTATGTATTTTTTTGGTATGCTGATTCTCCAAGGAATTATTGTGATGGTTCACCCATTCACTTTTCCTTTTCCTTAACCAGTTTTACTTTATTTACATTATATTTATAATTTTGGGGCTTTTCTTAACTTGATCATTTTCCCCTCACCCAAATCCATTAGAGGAGTTGCACAAGCACAACTCCGATTTTTGGTTGACAGCTGCTAATGCATAAGGAAGGACATACTCCCTCTTGCATCAGTTAGGTGAGTGCACAATCGTAAATTTATGCAAATGACTTTTCCAGCATGCAACACATACATCAGTTGTGCTACGTATATAGTAAATGACATTAGGTCACAGTAGTAAGTAGAGAATATTAGTTGGAGACAGAGTGAGTGTGAGTTAAGAATATAGAATGTTCGTGAGATTTTTGTCTATTTGAGCTGTTAGTTGCTCAGAGAATTTTGCGTAGAAGGAGAATTCACTTTGGTCAGTCTAGATTTTTTGGAAAGAAACTTTATTTGTTTTATAATAACTTTTGACTTTTATTTTATTCTCTTGAGCAAATTTTGACTAGAATTAACTTTAATAACTGACAATCTTTTTGACTTGAATTCTTTTCTAATAAATATACTCGGAAGAGAACCCTCATTTAACTTCATTGGCAAAATTAATTGCCTGGCGCCTGAGCTACCTGGTAATTTAACAATATATTTTGGATCAGTTACAAGGTCCATAGTAAAGAATTTAACATACATTTGGAGTATTACATCATCCATAATGGCAACAGTGTTTAATAATGTATAGGTATGGCATTTTGAATGATCTTCAAATTTTGTTAATTTTCTTTGTGAATTGTGTAATCTATTCTCCCAAAATTGTTTGAGCTTTGCATTGATTACATTTGATTGCTGACTGTAATAAGTAAGTTATGTATTTTAATATGAAGTAAAAGATCTAAATTCAACTTTAATTGAAGGTTAGCAATTGAAAAAAAAAAGAACAAAGACTACTATTTTGCTTGATTCAGATCACAGCTCGAGAATCTTTATAGAATGTCATCTGTTCCTTTGTGTGGACCATCATCTATTGTTTCACACTAAGGCTGCAAGAAGTAATTACTGCTATCTTCTGATTCTTAATATTACAGAGTATACAGATTTTCAATATTACACAATGGTTAACTCTTGTGTTCAATGTAAAAAAGAACTTCTTGATGCTTCGGAAACATTAAAATGTACAGGCAGGTGTGGATTACAATACCACTTTTATTGTGTGGGTTTGAAAGAAATAAACTTCAGAAAAATGAATCTTGAAAATAAGATAAATGGAAATGTAATAACTGTAAAACAGATTTGGTAGGAAAAGGAAAAAAGTGTGTCTGAATTATATAATGCTAGTGAATCTCATGTGGACACATTACTAAATTCTAAGGAAAAAGTATTGCCTACTGAAATACTTAAGCTTGTCACTGAAATGTTTCGTGAACAGATGAATAAACTTAAGAAAGACATGAAAGAGATGAATGAAGAGTCTAAAAATAAAGTATTAGGAGAATTAGCTGAATATAAAAAATGCACCTTATATTGTTCAGACAAACTCGATGACTATTTGAAAATTGTGACTGAAATTTCTACACAATTGAAGGAAATGCAACATCAAAATGAAAAGCTTAAAGCTGAGAATAATATGATGAATATTGAAATCAATGAAATTAAATGGAAAGTAAATGATTTAGAGCAATATAGTAGGAATAAAAATATAGAAATAGTTGGAATACCAGAAACACCCAACGAAAATAAGTCTGAAATTATAACCTCTATTGCTTGGGAACTACAGGTTGAAACAAAAGACTTTGATATATAAGCTGTACACAGAGTGCCAACTAAGAATAAGCAAAAGATTTAACCCATAATTGTTCAACTTCCTTCCAGAAAAATTAAAGAAAATTGGATAAATTGTTGGAAGGCAAAGAAGAATTTAAATGCCAAAGACATATATCATTCCTTTCCAGACAGCAGAGTGTTTGTAAATGAACATTTAACACAAAATAACAAACAGTTACTTTATGAACTGAAGAAAATACAGAGAGAAAAAAGGATACAAATATGTCTGGGTTAAAGATTCTAAACTTTATATTCGCCAAAATGAAAGGTCTAGAATATTTAGAATTAGAAATGTTGATGATTTTAATTTATTCAATGGTTAATACTGAAATTTATTTTAAGTAAACTTTATTGAGTAATAATATTGCTAATCTAATTTTTTGTTTAAATTCGGAGATGAATCTTGATCTCAATACTGATATTTCAGATTCTAGATATAAAGTTCATAAAACAGAGAATGTTTATGAAAGAAAATTATATTATTGGGGTGGACAATTACAATTAATAATGGGCAATATAAGAAGTATGAGAAAATTTTTTGACCATTTCTTGCTCTATTTAAACCTAGTAGATTTTAACCCTAAAATAATAATCCTAACAGAAATTTGGATATCTGATGATGAATTGCAATTATATACGATACCTGGTTATAAAATATATCATAAATTTAAAATCAAATGAGATCTGGAGGCCTAATTATTTTTCTGAAAGAATATATTACAGTATTTGAAATCAATACTAATTTTATTAGTGCTGATATGCTGGAACTTAAATTTAAACTGAATAATTTAGTTTTTATATTAACAGCATTTTATAGACTACATTCATACACTAAGCAAATTTTTATTAATGAATTAGAAAATAAATTAGAAACTGTTAATAATAATAACGTTATATTATTACGAGATTTTAACATTGACTTAAAAGGTAATGATAGTATTACACATGAATATTTTAGAGTAATTCTGTCAAATGGTTTTAGGCAATGTCATGAGGAAATTACTAGAGAAGAATCAAAGACATGTCTTGATCATGTATTTATCAGAAGATCACTGCATATAATGTAAATACTTATATCATTAAGCTGCACATTACTGATCATTATTTCATAGGTTTAAACAGTCCGAAATGAACAAAAATATAGATAGTTTAAAAGAAATATGTAAGACAAATTTTACAAAACTTAAGAAATTTTTGAAGGACAAAGACTGGAATGAAGTTGAAATAGAAAAAGATATCAATAAATCTTTCAAAATGTTTTTATTACAAATCTTAATCGAAAATTCAAATTACACTATGCAATTAAAATGAAAACAAAATAAATTGAAACCTTGGATGACAGATACAATCTATCCTTGATGACTTATACAATCTATTAAAAAAAGAAATAATTTGTACAAATTATGGAAATTTCTGCCTTTTAATACTGATTTAAATAATCATTTTAAAAAATATCGAAATTTACTATTAAAATTGATCAGAGAAGCGAAGTCAAATTATTATACCAAAAGCTTATTAGACAAATATGGCAATGTAAAGCAACACTGGAGTATAATAATAAATGAATTATCTGGAAGGATGCAACTTATACAAATGATTCCAATAGAAATAAAAATAAATAATACTATGTATTCTTCTATTGATAATCCAATTCTATTAGCTGAAAAGTTTAATGATTATTTTACGGAAATAATAGAAAACTTTATAACCGAAATTCCAGACTACTCTGAATATGAAAAGGATAGGATATCTGTTTCAGTGAATTTGATTTTCATAGATTACTTAACAGAATACGAAATTAATGAAGTAATTTCTTCTTTGCAAATAGGAAAGGCGACGGGAGCAGATTGCATATCTGTGGAGATAATTAAAGAAATCAAAAATAATATTTCTGCTATTTTATGTCATATCTATAATTTATCTTTGCATTCTGGATATTTTCCAACAATTCTTAAAAATTCAACTATAATACCTGTTTACAAAGGTGGCAAACATTTAGATATTAATAATTACAGACCAATAACTTTATTGTCAATATTTTCAAAAATATTTGAAAAGCTAGTTAAAAATAGACTTTTAAATTTTCTTGACAGAAATAAATTTTTTTCAAAAAATCAGTTTGGTTTTAGGAGAGGCATTGGAACAGAAGATACTATATTAAAATTAACATCTTCAATCTACAGTGCAATAAATAAAAATTTAAAAACAGCAGTAATATTTTTGGATATAAAGAAAGCATTTGACTCAGTTTCACATGACATATTATTGTATGAACTTGAGAAAGCAGGTGTTCGAGGGAGAATTTTATTATGGTTTCAGACTTATTTAAAAAATAGAACTCAAAAGGTTAAAATAGGGAATTTTTACAGTGGTGAAAAGATAATTAAATATGGTGTTCCACAAAGGTCTATATTAGGTCCAATATTATTTAATATTCTTATAAATGATATTTAATAGCTTTTGCTGATGATACTGCTCTGATATATACAGCAACTACTGAAAATATTTTGATTGAAAAAATAAATCAAGATTTATGGAAAATCAGAAAATGGTTTATGAAAAATAAGTTGTTTCTAAATGTCGAAAAAACGAAATATATAATTTTCAATTGAGAAAAAATCAAAGAGATAATTTGAAAATGAAATTGTTTTATCATACACTTCAATGTATCGGTACTGGTTGTTCATGCAAGTCACTAGAAGGTGTTGAGTGCTATAAATACTTAGGAGATACTTAGGATATAAATACTTATGAGAGTAAACTAACTTGGAATAAACACATTGATATGTTAATAAGAAAACTCAATACTATAATACCACACTTATTTTATATCAGAATTTTGTAAATATTACACTTCTAAAACTAATTTATAATGCATGGGTTAATCTCATTTAACATATGGATTACTTTCTTGGGGTGGAGTATATCTCAGCAATATTAAACCATTAATTAAAACTGAAAATAGAATAATTAGATGCATTTTAAGGAAAAGAAGATATTGTAACGCTCCAAATAATATGCAAAATACTTTAAAGTTGGACCTTTTTCCTGATCCAATTAGTTTTATGCTCCGGATAGCTGATACGGGCGCCAGGCAATAATTAACAAATTGCCAAAAAAGAAGACTAAGTTTAAAGTAGGGTTCAAAATGCCAGCGAGTGTTAATGAGTAAATAGTTAGAATCAAAATTGATTGTCAAAAGGTCTAAATACTGTTAATCTAAATTAGCGTTGCTCAAGAGAAAAAATTGTAAAGACTCAAAAGGTTTAAAATAACAAACAGATTTATTTCCAAAATATCAACTCACCGTGCTACAATGTACTCTCTTCTCCTCCTCTCTCACTCTACAACTCTGTGCACTAGGCACTCTCTCTCTCTCTGCAACTGCCTATGCTGTGTTTATGCTTATTAACTCACTAACTGCTGTGACTAGCAAGTCACTGGTTTAAAACAAGAACCAGACACGTGTCATGTTGCACGCCGGAAAAGACATTTACATAATATGACGAATGATGCAAGCTATGACGCAAGAGGGGGGGGTGTCCTTGTGCAAGCGCTTTAGCAGCGACAGTCGGAAGATCGGAGTTGCACATGCGCAACTGCTAACTCTTAGAAATGACTGCTAACTCTTGGAATTGGCTAATTCTTGGAAAAAAAAACTGCTAACTCTTGGCTAACTCTTAGAATAGCTGTGATGCCAAAAAGGAAATAAAAAATCCCAAAATGATAAATATAATGTAAATTAAACAAAACTGGTTAAGGTAAAGCAAAAGTGAGCAATGGGGCATCACAATATGATAGTGTTAGACACTTTTATGGTGAATTGCATATATTACCTTTAAGAAAATCATACATATACAATATCATTATATATCTTAAAAAGCACTGGATTGAAAGTGATATTAGACATATTAATTATAATACAAGAATAGCTCAACATGTAATCTTACTTTACCTCTTCCTAAAAAACCATTATACAAAAACATTATATATATTTAGCACCAAAAATATTTAATAATTTACCTGGTAATCTTAAAGATGAAACAAACTTTCACTCTTTTAAAAATAAGTTAAAAATCTGAATTTTTGAATATGATGATACTGAAATTTTTTTTTTAAATTGTTAATAATCGTTGTTTTGGTAGTTATAGATTTTGTTTTTGAATTTATGTCTTCATTATTTTGAATATAGAATGGAAAATGATATCACATCTACAAATTTTGTATTAAATTGTTGCCTTTTTCAAAATATTTTACCATATTGTACAAACCCACATGTGAGTTATTTGAACTCTTGTGGTTATTTTCAATGTCCCTATTGTTAAATACATAATTTTCGAAAATATATTGTGCAAAATTCTTTATATGAAATGTAACTTGTCAATGGGAATAAAGGTCTATGTCTATGTCTATGGTTTGGCCCCATAAATCTGTAGACAAGTGGTACTGGCCCACCAAAAGAATTTCATTTTGATGCAAAGACTGTGAAGTTACATTATGTTCACATCATGTTTCAAAAATTATAACACAGTATGAGAACTCTAAATATTATTGTGCTAAAGTAACATTAGAAATGGAGTAAAAATATTAAAATAATCATAATTTAATATGGCACACACAATTTTTCAAAGAAGGTTTTGTGTTTATATGTTAATAGTTTAACCATTTCCATGTTGAAGCCCAAAGAAATGCTTTCACTTCCCCATTCTAGTGAAAGGAGATCGAAGTTTCGCTCCCACAATACAAGGCTATGAAAAAAAAAAATTCTGAATAGAAATCTGAATTTATTTTAACTGTTTCTAATCAGATATGGAAAATAACATTTAAATCTACGATATAAATTTTTTATCTGTTAATTCCTCTTGAAAAAAATTATGATAAAGTTTAAAAATAAATCTATTTGAATCTGCAATGAACAGATGCGGATGTTCAGTCACCATAAAAGCATCAAAGAGCACAGATTCAGTTCATGCCTTTATTCTGTCATACTGTACTTAGATTATCAATTGATTGCGTTTCCCACTATTTTGTGTTATTTATAGTTCTACTAGAATTGTAACACTTTCTAAACTTTTAACATAAAGATACTGATTTGACCAGAAATTGCATCATCAGGAAACTATGCACATCAGCTTTCGATCTATATTTTAGCAGACTTTCGATTTCAAAGACTTTTTTTTATTTACTTTAATGCTTCTAAAATTTTTTATTGCTTCTGAAATGGATACTGCAATTATAAACAATAATTAATTAGAACTGATCAAAAGCGAAACTGCTAGTGATCTATAATGGCAGAAATCAGAACAAGTATTAGGATTACTTAGAGTGCAATTTTTAAAAGGTAGGACTTTATTTGGTTGAAATATAATTAAGAGTATTGATAAATAAACTAATTAAGGTAAAAAAAATGTGATTTTTCTACCAAAATTTCTGCCGGAATTTAAGAATTAAACTTTTCTGTAGCAGTTATGCAGCTTCATAATAAAGTGACTCATTCTCAAATTCAGTGCTTCAGTTAAACTTTAAATGCTTTGAAATATTTTACTGATTTTTTTTTCATAATTCTTTATCAATTTGCTGATATATTATTTAATTTTTATTTGAATTATCTTGTTTTTAAAGCAAAATTATTTTTATGACACTATATTACTATAGAGTTTGCGAATCATGAAAAGTCTAAGAATATGCATAAATGAGTAAAAAAGTTAGAAAACACTAAGTAAATGAAAGATTTAAGCAACAATAGAAATATTATGAACTATTTATATTATAATAATAAAATAATATAGAAAAAACACTGGGGAAAATATATATATATATATATTTTCGAAATTTTACCAATGATAAAGAAGAAAAAAATAAAGAAAATTTTGCAATGTTTTTTAAAAAATATACTTAAAATATTTAATCTAACAATTTTTCCTTTAAATTTCTGCCATTTTATTAAGAACAATTAAATGCTCTTTCTTTTGGTATATTTCCATTCATTAGTTACTTCAAGATGAGGTTCTAAAGCTGTCTATTCTATTTTCTGACAACACTTTAAAATAAATCCGGCCATCAATGTGAGTTGTTTCAAAAACCCAACACTGTAAGGATTAATAATGAAAAATGAAATGTATATAATTTTATAACAAACTCTTGAAAAAGGCATCCCCCCCAGTTTGAAACCTCTAATTAAATAATGGATGGGTTAAAAGAATGTTTAAATATAATATTATTAAACAGTAAGCTTTATAGAAATATTATGCTACCATAATGACCAAAAAAATTTGGGAAATGAATATTGTGCATTTTAAAATAAAATGCAAAAGTTATTGTTTGACTGCTAGCTTTTTGCTTTTTATAATGATCATTTGAAGTTATTTACTACTATAACTTCTTACATTTAACTGTAATTCAACATCAATATTAAAAAAATGAAATTAATTTCTCAAAAAAAAAAGGTCAAGTAAAAAAATACACACAACTTACTTCCTAAAATTTGAAATGCCAAAGAACTAGGTTCAGTTAGAAGCTTTTTCTTTTCAGATAAAAGAGCCTGATGTTTTTTGCTAACACTTCGGTAAGTTTCTTGCATGCAGCGCAACTGTGCACGTTCTTGGCGCAGCCTCAGAACAAGGGACTGCTGTCTTTTTCTGATTGCAGGAAGTTTGTCATCAGCTCCTTTTTCTCGAAGTTTTCTAAGGAAAGCATTTATTACTTTTAATATGGAAGTTTTAAAAGCATCATTATTATTGCTTATATCTTGTAACAAAACCTTCAATTGCAGTTTACATAAAAAATTATTTCAATAACTGTTGAAAAAAATAATTAGAACATTTTATATTTATGCAGAATAAAATATAATTTAACTCCCTTAATAACTACATTGTCACTGAAATATTTATAAATAAGCATCACATAGAAAATATAATCATGGCTTAATATAATTTTAAGAGTAAATTACAACAATTAATTAACAAGTTTGGTTTGCTTGCTTGGGATTTTATTGCACATTAGCGACTAAGGCTATAATGTGCCAAACAAGGTAAAAAGAAGGTAAATACAGATAACCCTCAATCAAAGTTAAAAGCAAACGCAGTAAAAGGTAAAAGACAAAACCAACTAGATGTAAAGAATGCAAACATCAATAAATATTTGTAAAACAGTATAGAGTGTTACCACAGATGAACATACTACAATGAACTTGTGATGTATCATTTTGATGCTCGTGTGAACAGCGTGAGAATTACATCACCAATTACTTCAAATGACTTAACTGAAAATTAAGGAATAAGTTGTGAAAATTAGGAAGTTTTTGTGTGAAAGGAAACATAGTTAGTCTCAGTCTGTACATGATAAGATAATCTAAAGAAGAAGTGTTTTATGTGGTGTGTGCACAGGAGGTTAATTAAGTTTAATAGTGTTGATCCTGTTATTGGACTGGCAAGAAAAAGGATGTTTAGGATATTTGAAGAGGTTATACATTAGTCAGACAAGCAGAGTTGATCTCAACTTTTCCATAGGAAGAGATCATTTGTTATTATTATCATTTTATTATTATTATTATCATTTTTATCATTTGTTATTTAGTTATATTTAGTTTGTTTAGGAATTGATAAGGTTATTCTTTATAGATTGCAGGTTTATTTTTATACTGATTTAGATTTGTGTTAGTAAGTTTGTATAAATGTTTTCATTCATACTTTTGTAATAAATTACATCGTTTTAGAATTATAATTGCTAAATACCATTTTTTTAAAACTCACCCTGTTTCCATCCATTTAATTCATAACAATATATATATATACAGATACAAAACATAAAACCAGCCCAGGTGTAAAAGATCTAGGTCAGATGGCAAATAAATAACAAATTCAAGAAAACAAAAACTGGGGCTAAAAACATATTATCTAATAAAAGGTGTCCGAGTGTAAGCATCTCTGACATAAAATTGTGAGAGTTAAAATACAAATGTCTTTTACAGTTAAATTAAACAATACAGTCAATTAAAATGATTTTGATAGTTAAAATGGTGTCGTCACAAAACTCACATTTAGGTTTGTTGTCTGCCTGTAGAAAAAATGAATGAGTAATAAATGAATGACCTAAGTGGAGCCCAGCAAGTACAACTTCATCCTTGAGATTCCTGTGAAAACATCACTGCCATGGTTTGATAATAGGTTCGATTTCAAAGAGCTGGTTTGCAAGCTATTCCAGCTATGATTTCTGCCACTATGTTCAGAGCTCGACAGTAAAACACTACTGAAGATCCAAATACGGAACCGGCAAAGGAGAGCTGGACAGGGGCATGACCAACTTGGCAGCAGTGTCTGCCAAGTCTTTGTCCCTGATGCTGACATGATGGGGCACCCAAAAGAAAAGTTGTGGCTGCCACACAGTGGAATTGCTTGTGGATCTTGGAGAGAACAAGAGTGAGGTAGATGCCTCACTGAGATCAAAGCTTGTAGTGAACTAAGCAAGTCGATGTAAACCATGCACCAACAATGATGCTTAGCTGCCTCATGGTGCAAGGAGAGGCTGATAGCAAGCAACCCTGTAGTCAAGATGTAACACTGCAATGGGATCTGATCTGTAATGATTACCACAGCAGACCATGGCTGATGCCACTGATGTGAGAAACTTCGAGCCATCTGTAAAGACAGGCAAGAAGTTTGAGTATTTAGCAAGATGGCTAACAAAGAGTTGCTAGTACACAGTTGGGTGTAAAAGCCTTCCCATTCCTGCAAAAGGAAAAATAACAGGAAGGGGAAACAGCATGCAATGGTGGGAATGACTTGGCTATCGACTGTGCAATGCTATCGAGACTGATGTTCAGGTCTCTGAGGTAGCCTCAGACATGCAAACCAAAATGACAAATGCAGTCAGGTAATTAGTGTAAAAGCATTTCCCACTTGGGACTGAAAACACAGTCCCAAGTGGGATGGCACAACAGGTATCGCAATTTAGATGCATACTGTAGGGACAACTGCTGACAGCGAAGAGATAAAGATGTCCATGTTTACACAGGAGGCGTGGAAGGCCCCCTGTGTAAACATGGAGGGTCTGATGGTGGAGGGGGGACCAGCACCTTCTCCGTTGAATCCCAGGTGGAGTCGTACACCTGGTCCAGTTTCAATCAGACAAGTGCACGGTACAAGCAGAGTAAAAACACTGTTCTGTTCCCCAGGAAAGCGAGGAGAGGACCTTGATGATGTACTTGGACCTTAGATGTGTGTGTGGTAACTGAATATGTGTGTGTGGTAAAAATATCGATTTCCGGTCAAAGAAGAGACCAAGAAACTTGGTCTCTACCACAACTGGAATGACGTTACCCCTGAGCCACAGCTCAGGGTCCAGATGAAGAGCACACTTGCAACAAAAGTGTATGCAAGTGGTCTGATGTGGGGAGAACTGAAATCCATTGACCATCGCCCAAACAATAAGATAGTTCAAGGCAATTTGCAGTTGTCTTTCAATGACTTTTATGCTGGACAAAGAGCAAAAGATGCTAAAATCATCAACATAGAGTGCATTGCCTACAGATGGAAGTTGTCTAATAATAGAATTAATCTCGATAACGAAAAACATAACACTCAGAATGCAGCCTTGCGCTACCCTCTGTTTATGGGCGTAAACCAAGATTTTGGTTGGTTGCTGTTTTATGGCACAGGAGCAACTAGGGCTATATTGCGCCAAACAAAAAGACATAAAGGAATAAAAGTCGTTCAACCCACAACCAAAGTTAAAATTGACACAGAAACAAGACAGTATAATAAATACCACTATAAAAAAGAGGAATAAAAAGAATCAACAAGTGTATAAGTCAACAATAACAATGAGTGTATAGGACCTATTTAAAATCAGACACAATAAACTAGGAAACAAAGTAAAAAGTTCAGAAATGAGTAAAATAACCAGAAAAATGGAAAAACTGCAGTTAAAACAGAGTCATCGGATAAAAGATGTCCAAGTGTAAGGGCTTAGATGAAAAATCGCAAAAGCTAAAAAACATGTCTTTCAAAATTAAAACAGGGACAAGGAATTAAAATATGTTGTACAGTTAAAACACTCACACTTAGGTTCATCATCTGCCTGAAGAACAAATGAAAGTGAAACTGAAAGTTCAGAAAAGAAACTGAGCAAGTACAACTTCCTTCTTGCAATTTCTGCAAAAACAAGACATCACAGTTTGACAATGGGCTTGATCTCAAAAAGCTTGTTACCAACCTTTGGGACCAAGATCTCTGCCACTGTGTTCAGAGCTTAATGGAAAAATACTGCTGGAAGTCCAAGTATGGAACTGGCAGTGGAGAGTTGGATAGGAGCGTGGCTGACTTGGCAGCATCATCTGTCAAGCCATTACCCCTGATCCTGATGTGAGCAGGCCACCCAAAAGAAGAGAACAGTGGTGGTGACTGCCAGACGATGGAGCTGCTGGCAGATCTTGGAGAGAACAGGGTGAGGCTGATGCCTCACCGAGATCAAAGCCTGTAGTGAGCTAAGTGAATCGGTGTAGAGCACACACTGGAGATGATACTTAGCTGCTATGTGGTCCTGCTATGCTGTCTGCACAGCCATGGAAGCCATCGGAATGATGGGATTTCTGAGCACCACCCCAGCATAGGAGACCTTGCCAGGTGGGGCAGACATTTCAGCGAGCTCTCTCACCTCTGGATAGATGTTCTTCAGCATTTTAAGGCACAGTACCTCCTTCTTCTACAGCCACTTTGGATAGTCACAGGAGTAGGCGAGATGTTCACCACTACAGTTTACACAGCATGCCTTCTCTGATGTGCAGTCAGGTTCGAGATGATCCTGCCACAATGAGCACAGGTGGGCTTGCCCTAGCATGCTGTATGGACATGGCTGAACCTCTGGCATTGAAAACAACATAGAGGGTTTGGGATGTATGGCCATACCTCATAGTGTAAGTACTCTGTCTTGATGGAAGTAGGTAGGTGTGGCAAAACCTGGCGGACTGCTGTCACTCCTTGGGATGAAAGCTCCGAGAGAATTTCCTCCTCAGAAACCTTGAGGAGGTCCCACTCGGAGATCCTCCCCCAGGAGGAATTAAGTGTCTTGTGTGGAGTGACTGTGACTGCCACTCCACCAATTACTGTTACCTTCAAGAGAAGCTCAGAATGTTTTGAGCAAGCAGTTTTCATCTGCAAATCACCAGATCTTAGGTGCTTGATAAATTTCAGTTCTCCCAAAAGACCTTTCGAACCCTTATTGATAAAGAACAGGGACATGTCCCCAATCACCTGATCACCCTTAGAGTGGATTATGAGGAATTGTGGGACAGAGATACACATGAAGATGATGGGAAAGACACGGAAGATAGCGGTTCGTGGTGATCCCTCTTGGTGGCACTGGCCAAAGGATTTAATGAGATGGAACTCTTTAATGAGATGGAATTTAATGAGATGGAATTTAATGAGATGGATTTAATGAGATGGTTGTTGATGGGTTTTCAGTGCCTGCTGTCCCCATCCACCATGGAGTCCAACAAGAGGATGCCTAATCAGGCACCAGGGTTGCCTGGGCACCATACAGCCAGTGAGCCAAGACCTCACAACTAAAGAAAAGTAAAAGTAAAAGAGAAAATGTGAGAAGCTCATCTGAGTTCCCCCAAAATAAAGGAAGTGAAAAAAGAAAATGGGGTGAGAGATGAACCTTTCTCACAAAGAAAACTCTAAAAATAGGGAATGTATGTGAGAACTCGCAAACCTGTACCCGGATGTGGGCAAGGTTACTCACTGCTCTGCATAGTCACCCCTAGCAGGACCAGTCCACCTTCCAATTGATCCTGAGGGGGACAGCCCAGGTCCTCCCATTTACTGAAGTAGAGGCCAAAGCAGTCTATAACAGAGGCCAAAGCAGTGTATAGCAGAGGCCGAAGCAGTGTATAGCAGCAGTCCCAGAATTCCCTGCCTAGCCCCACGATGGACAGGCTCCACAATGGCAAGGTGGCGAAAGGGAAAGCCCCAGTCATGAGCTGAAAAGAGAAGACAGGAACCCCCGAGCAACTGCCAGGATTCTCCTTTCCAAGGATATTGGTCTCAGTGCATGGCAAACACGTAGCAAGCATTCAGGACCCTATGAAGGTACCAGAGCCAGCAGAACCTTTACAGAATGGTCCTCTAACCATAGACAAGGAGCTCACACTGAGGGGCCATGACAGTGTTGCTGACACAGACATGAAAAGAATGTGATAATAAAAAGTTGGAGATGAAGATTGGTGTGTGATCTCTCAAGCTGAAGCTATGGGGGTCATGAAGAATGCCAATCTCCAAGCCATGTCACGTGCTTTTTCGATGTCGAAGAAAACTGACACCAGATGCTCTCTACATAAAAATGAATTTCTGATGGCCGATTCATGGCATATTAGATGGTCAAGAATTGATCATTCTTTCCAAATACAGCTCATCAATGCAATTGGATGATAATTGGAAGGAATCTTGGAATTCTTTCCTGTCTTGGGGAAAGCTAAGATAACCTCCCACCAGGAATCCAAAAACTACTCCTCGAGAAAAATGCGTTGAAAAAATAGAGCAGCCAATCCTCACTCGACAGTGAGAGATGTTGGAGCACAGCATAGTGGACAATGTCTGTCCACTACATTGTGCTCCAACAAGAACAGTGCAGAGTAAGGTGAAGCTCCTCTGCAGTGAATGGCCTGTTGAATGCTCCAGGCCATTAGGGGCGGGGTGGCTCAGTCGGTAGCGCGCCAGGCTCATAATCTGTAGTTCCCAGGTTTGAGTCCCAGCTGGGTCAGCATTGAGATTTATCTCCGCAAAATTCCCCGCCCTGCCCACGGTCAGTAGGGGACACCGATGGGCTTGGAAAGGCTGCCGTCCATCGGATGGGACGTTAAGCCGTGGCCCCGTGTGCGGGAGAGCCATACCCTGTGCATGTTAAAGAACACGCTGGATGGCCTTGACGGGAGGCTACCATCTGTCTCCCAACAGCTGTTCCAGTGGGTCCCCTCCCCCAACCTTCTCTGAGCCTTCGGGGTCCATGTGACCTGGCCATTTAGCCCATGGTGTGCAAAAAAGTGCCGCTCAGAGGTAAAACAACCCAACCCAACTCCAGGCCATTAGAATGGAAGGACAGCAGAGAGTGTTCAGCCTTGCCCTTTTGGGCCAGAAACTCAGGGGAATAAGAAGAGATGGAGGAAAATGTTTTCCCCAGAGTGTTGGCAATTCCTTGGGTATCAGCAATTGCCTGTCCATTGTGCTCCAGGATCGATAATGAGTGGGAGGTGTAGTTCCCACCCATTTTCTAAACTTTATCCCACACGACCTTAGAACTGGATGTGCACATGATAGAATATGTGTATTTGATCTAAGTTTCCTTCTGGCTCAGGACAAATGGGCTTTCGTTCTTGTGCATTTGAATGCTTCAAGGTTGGGGGATGTCAGATATCTCCAAAACACCCCACCCTTATTCTGAGCCTTAAAGAGCTGCAGTGCAATCTGGATTCCACCACAATTTCAGAAAATGAGGAAACAGTGTCTACATTTGAGGAATTGTAGAGATAGCTGCATGGATGATACAGTCTGTCATCTCTGCCACTGCTCCATTGATTGGCTCCTGGCTGACAGAGTGGTGGTCGAACTTAGGAGTTTGAACCCACTCTAGTCAGCCCAATCAAGCCTCCACCATATGTGTGAAGTGTCCCAAGGCCCCTCATGGGAGATGGTACATACAATGGGGAGGTGATCACTTCCCATAAAGGTTTTCCTCGACCTAGCATATAAAGAGTGAAAGGATTGAGAACAAGCAGATGGTGAGGATGGTGGCAGTATACATGTGGGTTGGGGAGAGAAAGTACGTACTGACACTAGTGTTCAACAGAGGAGTGAAGGATCTAGTAGCCACTACTTGAGGACCCCACCCCTCCCATTGATGTCAGTTGGTTGGTTGGTTGTTTTACCTCTGAGCGGCACTTTTTGCACACAATGGGCTAAATGGCCAGGTCACATGGACCCCAAAGGATCATAGAAGGTTGGGGGGAGGGGATCCACTGGAACAGCTGTTGGGAGACAGATGATAGCCTCCTGTCAAGGCCATCCAGCATGTTCCTTAACGTGAGAAGGGCGTGGCTTTTCTGCACACAGGGCCATGGCTTAACATCCTATCCAATGGACAGCGGTCTTTCCAAGCCCATCGGTGTCCCCTAATGACCGTGGGCAAGGAGGGGAGTTTTGCAGAGATAAATCTCAATGCTGACTCAGCTGGGACTTGAACCTGGGAACTGCAGATTATGAGCCTGGTGCGCTACCGATTAACTCCCGCCCCCATTGGTGTCAGCATTGCCCCAAAGTGGAATGTGTTCATTGAAGTCCCCCATGATGAGGAAGGTGGATGGCTGCTGGAGATGAGATCATCAAGGTCTTCCCAGAAAACAATGCTTCCAGGTGGAAGATATACAGAGCAGGCAGTCAGTGAGACTTCTATGTAGAGGCAGATGGAAGAGGCAGTGGAATGGAGAATGAATGCTCATGAGAATGAATGCCCTGTGAGCTGGACCATCTCCATCCCGGTGAACTAATGAAAAGTGCCGGATCATGGGATCTTTGACTGGCTGCAAGTATATCTCCTGCAGGTATACACAGATAGATTAGTGTGTCTGAAGGAGGGCCTTGAAGTTGTCATGATTCCCTGAAATCCACAACAAAAAGTAGTCAGGCACCAAAAAATTTTTTTTCAATAACCGCCGCAGTAGACAGTTTGGTGAATAGGGGGTGGTCTGTAGCCATGTCCTCATAATTGTCTGAGGGGCATGGATTGGTGACTGCCTTTGGAGGAGAGGGCATAACTTTTTTCTTTTGGTCCCAGTGGGGGCCCCTTTGGTTTGGAAGGTCTAGCTGTCTGAGGACAGGAAGAAGGAGGCCTTCCAGTGATGAAAGTGGAAGGCTGAATAGCCGGTATGGAAACCAGAGTAGAAGTCAATACTGACACCAACTTTGGTTTCGTCTGCATCAGGAGGTATTTCACTACAGGAGAGAGAATGATTCAGTAGGTGGTACACTGATATCAGTCTGAACCACCACTAAAGTAATTGGAATGATGGGCTTTCCAATGGCTATAGTATAGGAAACCTTGCCAGGTGTGGTGAGTGGTGCAGCTAGCTTTCTCGCCTCTGGATAAGAAATATTATTGATGTTTTTAGGCATTGAACCTCCTTTCACTTGGGACAATCACAAAATTATGCCAGATGGTTGCCACTATAGGTCACACAGCTTACCTTGTCTACTGTGCAGTCAGGATATAGGCGATCCTGGTTGCCACAGTGAGCACAGGGGGTATGTCACAACAAGTTGTGTGGAGATTACTATATCTCTGGAACTGAAAGCAGTGCAGAGGGTTAAGTATATATGGTCATACTTCACAAGCAAATAACCTGCCTTGATGAAGGAAGGCATGTTGAATGTTAAAATTAGTACCCTGGCGGGAACCAATTTCCAATCATGATGCGTCGAAACCAGATGGACCACTATTACTCTTTGAGGGGGATGAGCTCTGAGAAGATTTCCTCTCAATGATTTTAGAAGGCCACATTCAGAGGAATTTTTTATCATTCCACCCCATGAGGAATTCAACATTTTGTGGGGTTTGACTGTGATGGCCACCTCACAAAATCTCTATAACCTTAAGGAGTGATTCCAAATGTTTTAAACAAGTGGTCTCAATCTGCAAGTCGCCAGATCTCAGGAGACTTGACAGATTTCAGCAAACCCGCAAGACCTTCCAAACCTTTATTAATAAAAAATGGGGACATGTCCCCAATTATGTGACCACCCGCAAAATGGATGATCAGGAATCATGGGGATGAAGACACAAATGAAGATAACAACAGCATAGACAATAAAAACAATGAAAGATGGCATCTCATGTCGAGCCCTTTTGTTGGCATTGATCGAATCAATTGAATTAATTGATCTCGTGGATTATTTTTGTGTGGTTCAGTGCCCCTGGTTCCCACCCTCCATAGAGCCCAACAAGGGGGCATCTAGTTGGGTGCCAGATCTGCAAAGGGCACTATGCCCACACAGATAGTGAGCCAATCCTTCACAAATAAATAAAACGGAAATAAAAGAGAAATGTGAAGAAATAAACTTTCTTCACAAAAAATACTAAGCAAAAGACTAACAAAAATTGGAAGAACCAAACTGGCCTCACAAAAAAAAAAGCTAACTTCAAAAAAAAATGTATGATAAACTCATAAACCTGGAAATGGGTAAGGTACTCACCGTTCTGCATAGTTGGCCCTAGCAAGTCTAGTCCACCAGCTGATTTGTCCTGGGGGGTCACCCCATGAGCTCCCATTTACTCAAAGCAGAGGCCAAAGCAGTGTATAGCAGCAACCTGGAATTTGCTGCCCAGTCCCATGACAAACAGGCTGCCCAGTCCCATGACAAACAGGCTCCCAAAACAGAGAAAGGGGACCCTGCCAGTTATGAGATGAGAAGAGAAGATGAGCAACTACGAAGCAACTACCAGGATCCTCCTTTCCCAGAACACAAGTCTCTGTACATGACAAACATGCAGGCAAGTGTTCAGGACTCTGTGAAGGTACCCAAACCAGTGGAACTTTCATAGGGTGGTCCCCTCACCATGGACAGGAACTCTCACCAAGGGGGCAATTAATTAACAAGATATAAAAAATAACTCATTCCAAGTGCAGATACAAACACAAGTTTCTGATAACATGCCAGCTAAACTATTTTGCGAGATAAGATAATATTTTCTACAGTTTTTAGCTAAAGTTTGCTTATCAGATCTGTTGATACAGATCTGTTGATTGCA
Organism: Ryuthela nishihirai; assembly: GCA_038380435.1. Lineage (NCBI taxonomy): Eukaryota > Metazoa > Arthropoda > Arachnida > Araneae > Heptathelidae > Ryuthela > Ryuthela nishihirai. The sequence continues at coordinate 65,448,580 of JAWZYU010000002.1, forward strand.
GATACTTAACAAAAATTGTAATCTAGATATATATTTCATTTTTTAAAACTAGTATCATTGATCTGTGATCATACTGCAGTAGCCTGGATTTGAATGAAAATACTAGATAGTGGCTTGGGGGATGTTTGTATTGTTTAATGGATAAAGGCAATGAATCTTCACAATCCTCTCTGAGAAAAAAAAAAAACATCAGGATCTTGTCAGACCTGAACCAAAGTGTTTCCAAGTATAACCTACTTTAAGAATGTGGACAAAAGGGAAAAAAAGGGTAAATGAAAAACACAATGCAACATTCACAAAATCTTAACCTCACTTGCATTATACAGAGTGGAGAACCCCCATGTTATGTCAATGGAAAGCCAAATTAAAAACTCAACAATTGAAAAAGTAAATAAGGCAATCAAAAATTTTAATGGGAATGAAACGGAGGATAAATCAAAGATATAAATCAGTATTAAGGAAGATATCACTCTGAAGTTAACGTTGATCAGGTTTAGAGGAAAAATTGTCTTGAGCTGGATAGGACATGAACCCACGATCTCCTGATAATGTCAGGTGCTCTGGACCACTGAGATCAGTAGGCCAGAGCACTTGACATATGGGATGACATCAGGATGTCATGGGTTCGTGTTCCACTTGGCTCAATACAATTCTTCCTCTAAAATTAATCAATGTTAACTTCAGAGTGATATCTTCCTTAATATTCATTAAATATGTTGAAAAATGTCTCTTCAATTTAAATAAATCAAGTATATTTAAATCTTGAATTTCAGAAATATTCATTCATATTTAAACAGTTACACAAGCAGGAATATTTAACAGCAGTGTCACACCTCCTTAAAAATTTTGTGAAAATTGAAACTTTTAGATTACTTTCTAAATAGATGATTATTTAAATAAATAATTTGATATAACAATTATTACCTGGTTTTTGTTTAGCTCTTGAGATAAATTCTCGATTGGCAAATTCTGTTGTTAAATATTCCAGCTTCCACACGTTTAAATATTGAACAAATATTGCTTCAAGATCTATATCGACTTCATTTAGACCTCCTTCATTGGTTGAAGGCCAAATTAAAAAAAATGCCAATTTGTTTCTTAAAACAATTTTTGGTATTAGTTTGAAATATCTATAGCAGAGTATTTTATGCTGCAAACTAGAAGAATGTATATTACCCCTGGTGAATATGAGAATCTCATTTTCAAAGAGTTTTTCATTTACCTATTTTTGCACTCTTTAAAAGTTTTAATCAGAACTAGCAGATGACTGGGAAAATGAGAATAGTAGTATTTTATTAGTACTTATAAAAAAAAAAGTGTCGTTTAGAGTTATAAAGAGTTAAAAACACTTTTAAGCACATATAAAGACAACTTTCTTGCAAGAAAAAGTGTGGTACAAAGTTAATGAAGATGAAAATTATTTAGCAAAAAGTTCAATTTAATGTCACTAGAGATGCACTTAACAGTTCTGAACAGTAGAAAATGAAGAACATATCCTTTGATGAATAAACCTAACAGCACTGTTGTGAAATGTCGAAGAATAACATTATGGTTATATCACACACAATTTCAAGAACAAGATTGAGAATTACATCATAAAAATATAAAATAGTACAAATGTATTGCATACAAAATACAAAGTATCTAGATTTCGAATGCACTATACATTCTTCTTCAGCAAAATAGTGGTTAGTTCTGCATCAAACTCTGCTATGAGGAAGGTTTATTTGTAAACCTTAAAGCATGTATGATATATCCTATACCATTATTTAGATGTGTGCATCTGATGTGTCATTATTGAGAGGATGAATAGGCAGTTCTACATATGTATCATTGTAGCATTATTGTGAAAAAATTGGCAGCATTTTTAATCAAAATAATGGGATTAGGGTTGTCCTTTAATAACAGTGTACAGGATGTAAGTAAAATTGGTAAGTCAGCATTGTAGCAGAATTCTTGATTGATATGGATAATTAATTTTTTATTGCATGAAAGTTTAAATTGCGAATCTGGACTGTAATGATAATAGTTCTTCAAAAATGGGAGTTGCATTATGGTTGATAACAATGTTGGATAAAGCTATTGCTGGAAGCATCACAGGAAATGTCCTTTTGTTAAGAAACACTTGTAATTTGCTGAAAACAAATTCGTTTCATTCCTGAGTGGGATCCTGAACCAAATTGATGCTCGATTCTTGACACAGATGGCACCAGGGGCAAATCCACAAGTAGGAATGCTTATATGCCACATTGTTGAAGAAAAAAGTTAGACTCTGATGGTCTTGTGGTTATTATTAAGGTTAACATTAAGAAAATGACAGAAATAAAAAAAAAAGTAGATATAATTTTATAAGCATTTTTAAAGCAAATTGCAAGGTTTTACCGTATTTCTTGAATTTTATATTCAGTAAAAATTTTAAAATATTAATTTTGCCATATTTTCTGAAGTATTTTAGAAATCCATCTGATGGGATATAAAGCCATGGTCCTTGTGGGGGAAAGCCTTACTCTAAATATATTAGTGGGAGACTATCATCTGTCTCCTAGCAGTAGTCCAGTAGGTCCTCTATAATCAACCTTCTCTGAGCCATTTGGGTCTTTGTGACCTGGTCATTTAGCCTGTTGTGTGCATAAAGGTACTGCTCAGAGATAATCCAACCTCAGAAGGAACATGATAAAAAATTGGTAAATGTTTAACATTCCTGACATTTAGTACGAAGGATGGTAGGTCCTCTATAATCAAACTTCTCTGAGCCATTTGGGTCTTTGTGACCTGGTCATTTAGCCTGTTGTGTGCATAAAGGTACTGCTCAGAGATAATCCAACCTTAGAAGGAACATGATAAAAATTGGTAAATGTTTAACATTCCTGACGTTTAGTACGAAGGAAGGTTCCCTCCTCCACCTTAATTGCTCACCATACCAATGCAAATACTCAGATTTATCCAAACAGCATTAATTAGTGATATTAAAATACATATAGCATGTTAATATGCTAACTTAACATTTGAGGGAAGAAGCACTTTTCAAAGAACTCTTTGCAACAACTTTACTCCTTAGTCTTGTCAACAGTGATAATCATTTACAATTGCATAGTAGTAGTCAACAGCAGTAACTCAATGTCATTTATGAGTCACTGATACACATCAGTTGCTTGGAAAACACTGAAAGGTTTCAATTTATACTTTAGTGGTAAATATATCCAATTATGTTAAATATTCAACGTGTTTATTTAAAATGGATACCTTAGTTAATGGTGATTACCCAACAACTACAACACAAACAGAAAGTATTGGTGGTTTGTAATGACCAACTGTTTTCTCCTTTGTGTTTTTTGTTTAGTAAAATTAAATTATATAGTGTATATATATAGTACAATAAATATTTTGTGGAAAAAATTTTGCAGACATACAAGAACTGAACCCACATCTCTCCAGAAACATGCCAGATTATTCTGTCTTTTTTCCACTTATTTAAGACTTTAAACTCTTCACCAAGATTAGAATCTCTGGCATGTTTCTGGAGAGATGTGAATTCAATTCCCATATACGGGCAAATTTTTTTTTACAAAATATTTATTGATTTATCATCATCATCATCATCATCCTGAAGCAGGAGGCTATGGAGGTCCAACCTGACCAAGCAATTTAGTTCACCAACCATATCTGTCCTGAGCTATATCTGCTGCATCTGAACACTGCACACCAATTCTAACAAGTTCTTGTTTGACATTGTCTGCCCACCGCATACTAGTTTGGGTTGTTTTACCTCTAAGTGGCACTTTTTTGCACACTATGGGCTAAATGGCCAGGTCACATGGATCCCAAAGGCTCAGAGAAGGTTGGGGGAGGGGATCCATTGGAACAGCTGTTGGGAGACAGATGGTAGCCTCCTGTCAAGGCCATCCAGCATGTTCTTTAACGTGCACAGGGTATGGCTCTCCCGCACACGGGGCCACGGCTTAAAGTCCCATCCGACAGACAGCGGCCTTTCCAAACCCATCGGTGTCCCCTACTGACCGTGGGCATGGCGGGGAATTTTGCGGAGATAAATCTCAATGCTGACCCAGCTGGGACTCGAACCTGGAAACTACAGATTACGAGCCTGGCGCACTACCGACTGCACTGGGGCCATGGCTTAATACCCATCTGATGGACAGCGGCCTTCCCAAGCCCACTGGTGTCCCCTACTGACTGCGGTAGGGCGGGGAATTTTGCGGAGATAAATCTCAATGCTGATTGAGTTGGGATTCGAACCTGGGAACTGCAAATTATGAGCCCGGTGTGCTACCGACTGCGCCACCCCCACCCCACCGCATACTAGGTGTCCCCCTCTTTATGAGGCCTTTATGCACACCCTATTCACTACTCTACCCCTACCTTTTTGTTCACAACCCTATTCACTAATCTATAATTATCCATATGGGCAACATGGTCAAACCAACTGAGTCTCTCTCTGCACAATATGCTGCTTAAAGGAGGTTGCTGACTCCTTTGCCTAACTTCATCATTACTTACAAAGTTCAACCACCAAATCCCCAACATACTGCACAAGTATCTAAAATCAAAGGTATCAAGTTATTTGTTATCCTGATTACAAAGGGTCAATGTTTCGCTACCACATAAAACCTTAGAAAGAACCAAACTATTATGCAGTTATTCAGATTAACTGAACCATAGCCTGCTGACTAATTTTCATCACTTAAGTTTTCTCTCTGTTTATAACCAAACCTACTCTACTACCATTCTTATCAACAGCTCGAATGAAAGAGTTCAACTCATCAACATCATTTGCCAAAAGGGCTAAATCATCAGCATAATATAAATCAGAAATTTTAATATCTCCAGCCCATTTAAGGCCAAAATCTTTCACTTGAAGTAAATTTCATGTAACATAATCAATAACCAAACTAAAGAGAAAAGGAGACAAAATGCACCCTTGTCGAACACCAGAAGTAATGCTAAACCAATTGCTACAAGCCTTACCAACTCTCACACACGACTCAATGTTATTATATAGAGCTTTCATTATGTTAACTAACTTGTCAGGTATACCATATGATCTCACAATCAACCACAAATTATGACTATCAACAGAGTCGAAAGCCTTTTTGAAATCAACAAAGCTAGCAACCAAAGGTTTCTGAAACTCTAAACATTTCTCAAGAATCTGCCTAAGTGAAAATATCTGATCCACACATCCTCTACCATTTCTGAATCCACATTGCTCATCACAAAATTGCCTGTCAATCAGATTCTTAATTCCATTAAGCACAATCATGCAAAGAACTTTACCTGCAACAGAAAGTAGGCTGATACCCCAATAGGTATCACAAGAACTGCGATCACCTTTTTTGAAAATAGAGATAATAATAGCTCTGGTAAAATCCTTAGAAACCATGCCTTTATCATAAAAGATAATCAAAAATTTCAGTCATCCAGGTGGCAACAGAAACATTCCCTGCTCTAAGCATTTCCATAATAATTTCACTACCCCTGGGAATTTATGTAGTTTAAGTTTAGAAAGAGCTAAAATAACTTCAGACTGTATTAAAGCCAGTAATGCATCTATCATCATTACAAACAATGGGAGTAGAACTAACAACATTGTTTAGAATATCACTGAAATGCTCAGCCCACCTAGCCATGACAGAATCCTAATCTTCTATAACCTTGCCTTGTTTATCCTTCAATCCCTGTATACCTGTCCGTTTTCTACCATACAAAACATTAACTATGAGGTACAGCTCTCTGCTGTTGTGCTGTCTAACTGCTTCTTTGGCTTTGTCAGTCAAGACATCAAGCCAAAGATTCTTATCAGCAGCTAACTGATCCTTTACACATTTATTAAGCTCTCTGTAATGCTTCCTAAATTTTTTTCCTAAACGAGTACTATTAGTTTCCAAAAAAGCCTGTTTAAAACAGTTCCATTTTCTTCAACTTCAGTACTAAGCAAATCATGCCTGTCATAATGACTAAGTAACCTATCATGGTAAGCTTTACTATAACTGGGTCTTTCAGAGCTTCAGTATTAAAGGTATATTTTTTAACCTTAGTACAACAAGTCTTAAAAGTAATATATATATATACAGTATTTACATATATATACTATATATATTACTTTTTTTAAATGACATTTTTTTAGATTTAGTACCTTCTAACAACAGAAACAGAAATTAATGGAAGATTTTAAAACTGTGAATAGTAATACAGTTTCCAAATAATGCAGTAGTTGCATTCCAGGAAAAAGATTGGGCAAACTGAAATCATGCTAGTCAATTGTAATTTTCCCATAAGATATAACAGAATAAGTGAAGTTACATTCCAAGCCCCAACAATTATTTTTTTTTTTAATTCTAACCTTTGTATGATTACTGTAGTATTTTTTTTTATTAATGTATCAAGCCTGTGCATTATTTAAATATGATGTGTAACTTTCTAAATCATTTACCGTGAAATGAAACAAATTAAAAAGCAAATTAAGTCATTAAAAGAATATGCAGCACGTGATGAGAGAAAATGGGAGATAATGTGAAGTAGAGAAAGTTAAAATACCAACTCATTTCACCTACACACTTTTGGAATGGATTTTTTTAACATATATTAATAAAAAAATATTAATTTGCAAGCAAAAAAGAAATTGTTTTAGTTTTACATTCACAAACAGAAAGATGGATGGCAAATAATAGCAAAAAAAAAAAGAAGAAATTGTGAGATAGATTCATACATGCCTATACATTTTAAGGAAGACTGTTTGTCACAAGAAAATCAGTGAGGTCAAAGTAGCTAGTACAAGATGTAACAAAGATATACACCTATCCCTCGATTTACACGGTACTCAGTTCACACAATTTTGGCTTTGCACGGTCAAAAAATGCAACCAGTTTCGATTTACACGGTACTGACTGAGATTTTCTTTCAATGTACGTCTCAGTCAGTACCGTGTAAATCGAAACTGGTTGCATTTTTTGATCGTGCAAAGCCTAAATTGTGTGAACTGAGTATCGTGTAAATCGAGGGATAGGTGTATATCTCAATGCAAAACAAAGCTGACACAATGCACAGCTTCCCTTTCTTGTGGTATGCATGGGAATCATTCTACAAGGTCACACACACTATGTGAGAATTGTAGAATAGCAATCACACTGTTTGGGAAGTTTCCCTTATATGTGAACCATATTAAAACGAATTTGCATTACTACGATTTATGTTATTCAGAGACTAGATGCATTCTATTGTACCTATCAAATTCAAAAAGAATTTTCCATTTATCGCTGAAAATAAAAAAAACGTTCAGCTCATCATTTCATGAGTTCCATGTCTACAGGACTTATCCTGTGATTCTTTACTACTGATAAAAAAAAAAGGTTGTTTTTCCACCAGCTCCCTGAATAAGGGGGAAGGTCACTGTTATCACTGAAGTCTCTTAACCACCATATTCTATAACCCATATTTCAACTTTCTAGCATGAATTATACTGTTTGGAATATTCATTAAATTTCTGCCACATTCCATTTTTATGGTATTTGGCAGCGAAAATTTAAAATATTGGAATAAACTATTAGAAAATGTGAATATTAATATCTTATTATATTTCTTCTATCCAAACAAAATTTTCCATCTATCTCTTAAAACCATTTTGTTTTAAGATGGAGGTGAAAAAGTGAAAACACTAGCATTTTTTAAATGAGCTAAAACACAATGAAAAATAGCATGCCTTATTACATAATTATTATAAAATTTAATTAGAGTAACAAATAAAAATTTAACTAATGAAACATTCATTAGTGAGATACTCTAAATGAGAGTTCCGAGAAAAACAATAACATCATACCTGAACACCATGAATTTAGAATTTGATTAATTAAAAATTGCAACTCCCTAATAGCTCAAATCTTTTTAAGATATTATTAGTAATAAATAATGTTGTCTATGCTAGTTACATTATATGAGAAGAAAAATAGATTAAAAAAAGTATTTTGAAATATCATAAACTTAAAATTTAATTGTATTAAACTATAATAATAAAAGAAAAAAATTACATAATTTTACATTATTTCTGAGATCTTAAACAAGATATTATGAACAAGGAAGGTAATGGCATACTTTTTCAGAAGTTCTAGCCATGCCATTTCAGCTCTGGCTTTCTCTACAAGAGCTTTTTCTTGAAGCTGCAAGAGTGCTAACTGATGACGAGCCCTCAATTCTTCTTCATGAGTCATTCTTCGTACCATGTCTAATGTAAAATGAGCAAATGAATCTTCAGAGAAAAGTGAATGGAATCCATCACTTTGTTGACTAGAATTAGTCAAGGGTGAGTTGCTGCTACTCATTTCAATAGATGACAATGAATCCTGAAAGTTAAAAAATATATATATGTATTTTACATAAAAAACACAATTGAATAAAATACATATTCCAAACAATACATATTAAATAACTAAGAGTACATATAATTGATTTTACCCTTTTTTCTCCGAAACGAATTATACACTTAAATTATTTTTATATTTATGAATGCTTTCACAAATGTATAAAAACCTTAAACAAACCATATGGATAGCAAAAGAAATCTGTTTACAAGTTTTGTCTTCTTGTTAAATCTGTGTGTTATAATATGAAAAGGACTGAATACCTTATCATATCCATTCTCTTGCATATCATAACAGTTTCTACTGACAAAAGAAAATAAGAAACTTTCTGTAAATTCAATTATATCTCTATAAGATATATGTAAACAATAAACATTTACATTTTTTAGAAAATTAAATATTTAGTGGCAATTTGTAACATATAAGTGTGAGGAACAGGCATTTTAGCTCAACTGAGCAGAGCAACAATGCACTGACATGAGTTCCTGAATGAGTCTGGGACAAAAGCTAGATGTTCTCATGATATATTCAGCTGAAAAAATTAGTTTTTGCTATGAGTGGGATTTGAACCCACGTCACCCAGTAACATGTGATTAAAAAAAAAAGCATTATCAGTTGATGGTGTAGTGGTTAGCATACCTGGAATGTTATTGGGTGACATGGGCTCGAATCCCACTCACAGCAAAACCAATTTTTTTTCCAGATGAATATTTCATGAGTCCCATGTCTACAGGACATCTGCAATACTTTACTACTGAGTTAGCTGTTCTTTTTGCATTTGTTAAATTTCTGACTGTTAGTCACAAGAAACATCAGTGAGGTCAAATTTCTGTTTTGAATTTAAGCATTCATTTCAAGCTAAGTTGAGGTTAGGTTGTTTTACCTCTGAGTGGCACTTTTTTTGCACACAATAGGCTAAATGGCCAGTTACAAGGACCCTGAGAGCTCAGAGAAGGTTGGGGGAGGAGACTCACTGGAACAGCTGTTGGAGACAGATGGTAGCCTCCTGTCAACGCCTTCCAGCATGTTTTTTAAAGTGCACAGGGTATGGCTCTCCCACACACAGGGCCACTGCTTAGCATACCAACCGATGGATGGTGTCCTTTCTAACCTATCACTGTCCTCTACTGACTGTGGGCAGGGATTTTTGCAGGGACTGAACCTGTCATGCTACTGACTGAGCCACTCCCACTCCTAGGTTGAGGTTATAACATGACAATAATTGATGTCAAAGGTATAATAGGCCTTCATCCAAGGGTTGGCAATATTTAAAAGAAACAAGAAGTTTTTTAAAATTTTTAACCAGAATATTTTAGAGTTGCAACATATAAAATCATGTGAAATGCATAATCATACATCATAATGAATCAATGTCCTTAGTTACAAGCTACTTACCTATATAAAAACATTAACATAAGGTACAATCTCAAACGGGAAAAAAAGGCATACCTCAGAAATAAATTATGCAGGATTAATAAACTCACTTTTATTTGCTTAATGTTATTCTCCACAAAAAGTTTAATCAAAAATCTGGCATATCAAATTTCAGATATATCTTAAAACATGTATAGCATTTAAATTTTATGTGAATATATCTTAACATATTTATGATAATTGTATCTTCAGTATCTAATTTTATTTTTATCATTCCGATATAATATAAATCTTGTGATTAGTATTGGGTGTAAAAAAAAATCCACTATGCAATCAAAAGAGCTGCAAGTTGCCAATTTCCGGCGTAGATGGTTATCACAAACATGTTCTCTGTCAGTTTAACAGTTGAAAATTGCACTCCAAGCCCATTTCATCATGAGACTCACAGCATATGTACTTACCTAAACAAGCATGAGGAGGTATTGTCATCTAAGATGAACTGTTAGAACAGTTTGCAAATATCCAGAGTTTAGGTATGGGAGAAAGCATAGGACATTTAACAAAAAAAAGAGCATATTTTTATATCTCCTATGTTTGTAAATATAAGATGACCCTAAATTTTTAAATAAAACAATTAAGAGAAAATTGAATCATTTAATATGATACAGTACAAAATCCAAAATCCAGCATCTTTTTTAAAATTGATTTCTTTATTTTCTTCTGCATTTTATGAATAATACATATATACACCCATATACTTCATATGTGAACCATATATTATTTACAGTAGACTCTCTCTTATCCAGTCTCGGCTCAACTGACCTCCACTTTAACTGATTGTTCCAAGAAGTGGAAGCAAGTCGCCACTTGTTTTGCTTATTTGCTTCAGTTCCAAGAAACAGAAGCAAGTCACTGCATTTTTGTTTATAGTACAGTACATATTTGCTTCAGTTCCTTTTGTGAATATTACAGTGTGTATACAGGAGTGTGTGTTGTGATCTATTAACTATTGTGTGGTACAAAATGAGTGGGTGCAAAAGTAAGCATAATGTCTTTACGATGGAGATGAAATTAAAAGCTTTAGAACATATTGACAAAGGTGATACAGTAAAGCATATTTGTGATGAACTAGGTGTTGGTAAAAGCATGGTAAATGACTGGAGAAGGAATAGTAAATCTTTACAAGATTTTTGCACTCAAGTTGAGTCTGAAGTCTTCTCGGTGCACTCTTAAAAAACTGAAAACTGAAATTGTTGATGATGCAATTTTGTTATGATTCATGCAAGAGCGTCAAAAAGGAATGCCAATCAGTGGGCCAATCTTGAAAGAAAAAGCATTAATCCTTCATTCTAAAATCGATAATGGGGAGTTTTTTCAGCAAGTAAGGGATGGCTTTCTCGCTGGAAAAAATGGCATGATATTCATTACCTTAGTGTTTGTGGTGAGAAATTGTCATCTAATCCTTTAGCAGCAAAGGAATTTTCAGAAAACTTTTCAGTGCTTATTGAAGAAGAAAGCCTATATGCAGAACAAATCTACAATGCAAATGAGACTAGGTTAAATTTTAAACTTCTTCCAACGAAAACGTTTGTGACAAAGCAAGAAACCTCAGCATCAGGATTTAAAACAAACAAACAAAGAATCACTGTGGGCTGTATGCACAAACTCCCTCTTTTTGTACTTGGGAAATCAGCAAAACCCTGAGCCTTCAAGCATTTAAAATTAGCTGCTCTGCCAGTTTACTATAAAGCTCAAAACTCTGCTTGGATAGACTCGTATTTGTTTAAAGAGTGGTTCTTTACAGAATTTGTTCGAAAAGTAAAAAAAAAACACTTGACAAGTCTTAAAATGCCTGTAAAGGCCCTACTCATTCTCGACAATGCCCCAACACACCCAAGTGAACTCATTTCTGACAATATAAAAGCCATGTTTTTGCCACCTAATGCAACATCTTAAGTTTAATCTTGTAAGTTTAAAAAGGTGATACAGGAGAAAGCTTCTTTCAGAAATTCTACAGTGAACCAAAAATGATGGAATAGGAATTTTAAATGCTTTGAAAACAGTAAATATCAAGGATGTGATCTACATGTTGGCAAAAGCTTTTGAAGAAATGCCTCATACAACGTTTGTGAAGTCATGGAGAAAACTTTGGCCTAAAGTTGAAAGTGTAGAAAGTACCAAAGATGACAACATGAAAGTACTGAATGAGCCTGCACCTGCCAAAGATATGATGGATAATGACAATATTTCGCTGCTTAATGACTTTAAACTGCTGCCTGGATGTGACACACTTGAAGGAGATGACATTGAAAAATGGTTAAAAGGTGACAAACAGTTGGAAAATGAAACACTGAATGTTGACGAAATTATCAATGCAGTCTGCCAAGAAGGGAATAGAGAATGAAGAAGAGAATTAAGGGAAAGTTAGCCATATTGAAGGAAAAGAAGCTGTGATGTTTATTAAAAAATGGTAAGACTTTGCAGGTAAAAATGTGTTAAGTTCAAGAAACAAAAGAAAATAAGACTTTTTTAAGGACTGGATAAGATAAGAGGGAGTTTACTGTATTTACAACAAAAATTTAATACCTCATAATCTAAAATATCATAAAAATAATATGAAAATGTACAGTAGTTTCATTTACTTACTAAAATGCATAAATGCAAACCACATGTGCCTCAGACTCCTTGTAGCATGTCATGATGCAGCTCATTCAAAATGAGATAATGAGATAATGAGAGTACTGTGCACTTTAAAAATTCATATCTCCCAGTTGCTGCTAGGCAATATGAATACTGAGACTTATTCTTATGATAGGAGTATTCATGGAGGCATAAATAATTTCACTGTCTATAGTACCATTCACCACAGATAAGTTCCTCATCTTTGTATGTCATGGCACCCTGCTATGTGTAAATGGATTGAACCCTTAATGTGCCAGAAGACACTGTAGTTCCCAGAGCCAAATTCAATCTCTATCTGGTGGGAACTGTAGTTCCCAAGAGAATATGCATGAAGTGTCCAATTTTGTTCCTATAAAAATTATCTGTTTTTAAATGTTTTTAAAATTAATCCTGGAAATTTAAGAATTAAATATGATATTAAAAATGTTTAACTATTTATATATTCTGTAAAGTTCATAAAAAAATGGGAATTACTATAACACTGTTGTGGCAGCCATTTTTGTGACCTCATTTCAAACCAGAGCATTTCAGTTGTTTCTTCTTTCAGAAATGTTTCCAAACTAAAGTTTCATTCAGAACATTCTTTGAACTGATGCCATTTGACTTTTTTCTAAAACTTTTGGAATTGTATCAAAGGAAACTGGTATAATGGCTGTTTTTAAATAGAAGATATTTGCATTATTTCATAAGAATGCATTTATCTAATCATTGAAATTTTTACTATATTACCATTTTTTTTATTGTTTTGCTGTTTTTTAAGTTTCAGGAAAATCTATTTATATATTATTTTACAGAATAACGTGCTCCTTCTTTTATGATATTACTTGTCATATGCTGTTCATTAGTTCAGAATGAGATTCAAAACCAATAAAATTCCTCATTTTTTACTACATTGTTTTAAAAATGCTATTAAAATCAATACATTTGCTGTTTTTCTGAAATATTTTATATCTAAATGGTCACAATTAAATACTCTTTATTTTGGTGTATATATATTATATTTATTTTAGTATATTATATATTATTTGGTATGGCTTTTATGTTGGTATAGGATAAGACACATTATGTTTATTAATTATTTCAGAATAAGGTTTTACAGTTGCTCTTTTACTCTCCTGAAAATATCTTAAAATTAATCCGACCACCAGAGTGAATTCTGTTCTGCAATGCCAGTATGCTAAGGGTTAAAACAACCTATCACATGTTGCACAAGTCTGCAAAAGTCACAGCTTATGAATAAATAATTTATTTTTGCACTTTATTGTCACAAATGCACATGGCCAAGCCTAGCTGATGACACAAAAGTGAAAGGCTTGGCAATAATGATGCAATTTCTTTCATCTCTTCTTGCATTGGATTCAGAGAGAGGGTTGCCACATCCTAAAATGTTCCAGCTGCAGTAACAAACTCATTCTCCCATTCCCAATGATCCATCTTGTAACATTTTGCAACAATTTATTTTTGACTCAAAATAATGGATAACATTTTTTGCTGTTTAGATTTAATTTAGACAAGTATAAACAAGGCACTGCAATGTGCTAGTTCACATTCCACTGCCTCATTTATCATCATCATCACCCTCATCCTCAAGCAGCCATGGGCTACGGAGGTCCAACTAGACCGTGCATTTTAATTCTCCGAGCATATCTGTCCTGAGCTACATCTGCTGCATCCAGCCACTGCACACCAATTCTAACAAGGTCCTGTTTGACATTGTCTGCCCACCACATCCTTGGTCTCCCCTTCCTTCTGAGGCCTCAAGGCACACTGATCATAACCCTATTTGCCAATCTATAATTATCCATACGGGCAACATGGCCAAACCAGCGGAGTCTCTCTCTGCACAATATGCTGCTTAAAGGAGGTTGCAGATTCCTTTGTGTAACCTCATCATTAGTTACAAAGTTAAACCACCTACTACCCAAGATACTACGAAAGCATCTAGAATCAAAAGCATCTAGTTTCCTGTTATCTTGTTTACACAGCGTCCAAGTTTCACTACCATAACTAACCCTAGAAAGTACCAAACTATTATACAGTCTAATTTTAGTCTTTAGGTGTATATGCCTATTTCTCCACAATCTCCATAGATTCTTAAAAGTCCCAGCAGCAATCCCTATTCGTCTGTTAATCTCATGCTGCATATCATCAGTATCTGTTACATAGCTCCCAAGATAATTAAACTGTGACACCTATCTGCTGTTGTGCTGCCTAACTGCTTCCTCAGCTTTGTCAGCTAAGCCATCAAGCCAAAGATTCTTGTCAGTAGCTAACTGATCCTTTACAGGTTTATTAAGCTCTCTGTAATCCTTTCTATTAGGACTAGTAGGGTGCTGATTAAGGACATTCCTGCAGTTCCTTCTTTCTGAAATAAGCTCAAGTGCCTTATCACTCAAATAATTCTGCCTCCTCTGCTCCTTTTTTCCTAAAAGAGTACTGTTAGTTTTCAAAAAAGCCTGTTTAAAACGGCCCCATTCTTTCTCAACTTCGGTAGTAAGCAAACTATGACTGTCATAATGACTAAGTAACCTATCATGGTAAGCTTTAGCTATAACTGGGTCTTTCAGAGCTTCAGTATTAAAGGTAAATTTTTTAACTTTAGCACAACACTTTTTAAGTTTAAGTTGCAAGACACTTTTAACAAGGTAATGGTCAGATCCAATTTCAACTCCCCTATATGACCTGGTATTCCTAACAGAACTAGCCCATTTGCTGTTAATTAATTTATAATCAATCATATTCTTATGCAGCCCATCAGGTGAAACCCATGTGTACTTATGCATGTCGCGGTGTTTGTAATAAGTGTTAGTTATTCTGAAACCATTGAGTTTACTTACCTGTAGGAGACGTTGCCCATTGTCATTGCAGCTACCAATACCCAAAGGGCCTATCACCCCTCCCCAAAGGTCAGAGTCAGTACCAACTTTGGCATTGAAGTCACCTAGAACAAGGGTAATATCTCCTTTCTTGACAGAATTGAAAATATCCTGAAGTTATCCGTAAAACCTATCCTTCTCATCCTCATCAGCATCCTCAGTGGGGGCATAACAGCAGATAACATTCAAGTCTTTAATGCTTGTCTGAAATTTTGCTGCAAGAAACCTTTCATTAATGCACTCATATCCTAGAAGAGCATCACTAGCATGTCTGCTAAGCAGCAGACATGTTAGTGATGCTCTTCATCCTCCCTCCCTGTAAAGAGAAATTTAAAGTTATTTTTAAGTATCTCACCTTTACCTGTCCATCTGGTCTCTTGCAAGCCTAGAATATCTAGGTTATAGCATTGGAATTCCTGTGTGAGGTCATCAAGAGAATAATCTCTATATAATGTTCTCACGTTGCATGTTCCTGCAGAGAGAAAATGACTAGTAGGATTTTTAAAGAAACTAGGTTTATTGAGATAGGTAGGGCCAACAATATCAAACAGCTCCTTGATCGCAGGCATGGGGCAAAGACCTGTTCCTCCTCCGCTAAAGGCTGAAGTCACTGATGCTGGTAGGAACTTCAGGCACCACCTTTTTAAGTGGACTTTTTCAAGAACCATATGGCCTGCCTGAGAGACATTACTCCAGTTTAGGCTTGACGATGCCCAACTAGCTAAGTAAGGTTCAGGTACCTGCGATGGCCTCTGATTAGGATTAGCCACCAGCTGATATAAGGTATCCCATGCTTCTGTTCACTTAGGGCTGGCAACCCAGAAGCAAACAGAAAACACAGCGGCAGATTCTCCCTCAACAGAGGCCCACCAGTGCAGCAAGTCCAGGATCCATAATCAAGCTCAAATCCATATGGCGTACGCCAAAAATTTTTACCACATACCCCATGTTGAGAACCTCTACTCTATAAGATGGACCACAGCTTTTTCATCTATTGGCATCCCTTTCCAACTGAGGGCAAGCGAAAGTTAGTGAAGAAAATTTCAATGTAGGCACAGTAAGGACTTGAACCTGGGATTTGGGAACATCATTCAGGCTATAAGCCTGGCACACTATTGACTGAGCCAATTCCACCCATTTCTTTAGGAAGCAAAAACAATATAAAAAAAGTCAGCCAGTAATGTTACTGGAGAATTAATGGATTACTATTTAATATTTTATTATGAATTATTGTTAATTTTTTTTTAAATGTCTGTAGAGATTTTATACTGTTTCTGTACCTTTGGGTGGTAACTGGTTTAAAAAAAATAAAATGGCATCATGGATGATACACTTAGCCAAAGAATCATGCAGAATATTTCTGCCCATTTTCGAAAATATGCTTTTCCTACTTGGAGGAGTTAACTAACTGTTAAATTATACTCATATAATTTCTTGGAAATAATTAAAAGTACATATTCATTATTAATTAATCACTGAAAGGGATAAAATAGAAAAAACTAATTTCAAAGAGAAATATTTATTTTGGGGAATAATAATAACCAAATTTGAGATTTCTCTTTTTTCTCTTTTTGGGATATATTTTTAAAAATTGCTGGATTTAGGATAATTATGGCTCTGAGACTTTATACTGTATTTGAGAATAAGGGCATCTGGTGCAATTTCTGTAGTCCAGCTTGCTTTGCCAATCTTAAAATTTATCTTTGATACTATCACAGGTTACATATGTATGGCTTTTATAGGTTAGGCAAATATGTTGTTTTGAATATAGTATCTGTGATGTCCCCTCATTCACTTTTACTTTACCTTAACTGTTTTTCTTAATTTACATTATATTTATCATTTTGGGGATTTTAATTTTATTTTTGGCATCACAGCTCTCGTTTCCGAGAGCATACGAGTTGTGCATGCGCAACTCCAAACTTTCGATTGTCACCCACTAATAAATAATATAATAAAGCACTTGTGTTCAAGGACATGCCCTCTCTTGCATCATAGCTTGCGGCTCATCACTTTATGTAAATGTCTTTCCCGGCGTGCAATATGACATGTGCAGGCCTTTTGTACAACGCATGAAATAGCAGTGACATGTAGTCACGGAGAGTTAGAAGAGGTGTAAGAAGAGGAGTGTTGTGAGTTTAGACAGAGTTGTAGCAAAGGTGTATGTTGTCACAGAGTTGTTAGTAGCAGTGAGATAGTGATGATGTAGTTGACATTTTTAACTGCTGTTGGTGAGTTGAAATAATTTTGGAAATAAATTTGTTATAGAAACTTTTTGAATCTTTGCTATTTTTTTCTCTTGAGCAAAGTTAGTTGATAATTTTTGATTGAAATTTAAATTAGACTGACAATCATTTATTTTTGAATTCTTACTCACTAAGTACTGCCTGCTGGTAATTAATAAGCACCCTAATTTCAACTTATTTGGCAATTTATTATTATTGCCTGGCACCCAAAATTAAGCTATCTGGAGCTGAAATAAATATTGGATCAGACAAAGGGTCCAAAACTTTAAAAGTATTTAATTATTTGGAGCATTACATGTCCATAAACACCATATATGTCTGACAGGCAAATGAATCCACAGTTTATCATTGATTTACAAGTATATAATCACTATTAAGCTATTTAAGTAACTGGATGAAAATGGGTGTAGAAGAAAAATTGTTTTAAGCTGGGTGGATCTCAACCCACGACCTCCTGATAAAACATTGGGTATTATTATAAGTGACACAGATTCAGATTTGCTCAAAAAAAAAAAAATCAGTCAAGAGATTCTTGGAGCATGGCTGGTCGTGTGCATATGCCTGGGATGGCTAAATGAAGAATAGAGTCCCCAAATGCACTCAAAAGACAGTGATTGTGATGCCCCCTCATTCACTTTCACTTTACATTAACCAGCTTTGCTTTATTTACATTATATTTATCATTTTGGGGATTTTAATTTTATTTTTGGCATCACAGCACTTGTTTCCAAGAGAATAGGAGTTGTGCATGTGTAACACCAAACTTTCGATTGTCACCCGCTAAAGCACGCGTGTTCAAGGATACGCCCTTTCTTGCATCATAGCTTGTGCGATTGTCAGTTTATGTAAATGTCTTTCCCGGTGTGCAATGACACGTGCGGGCCTTTTGTACAACGCTGATATAGCAGTAATATCTGGTCACAGAGGAATTGTCACAGTTAGTTAGTTGGAAGCACAGAGAAAGTTAGTTGGTCATGGAGGAGTTAGGTCACATGTTGCCACAGAGTTGGTAGTAGTAGCAGTTAGAGATGTAGAAGTTGTAGTCAACATTTCCATGTGATGTTGGTGCATTTGAAATTTTGGAAATAAATTTTGTTTGTTATAGAAACTTTGAATCCTTGCTATTTTTTCTCTTGAACAACATCAGTAGACAATTTTTGATTACATTTAAATTGACAATCATTTATTTTTGAATTCTTACTCACTAAGTAACACCTGCTTGTATAATATTAGAACCCTAATTTCAACTTTAATTTGGCAAATTATTGTTATTGCCTGGTGCCCGATTAAACTATCCGGAGTTTGAATAAATATTAGATCAGATAAAAGGTCCCAAACTTTGAAAGTTATTAATTCTTAGGCCTGTTACATGATGCCAGATGGTGTATAACATAGTACAGCATAACATCAGCAGTAGAGGAGAGATTGATCAGTGGCCAGAGCACCTGACATGTCATTAGGAGGTTATGGGTTTAGATCCCACTAGGCTTAGGATAATTTTTCTTCTACACCCATCTCAATTCTTTACTTAAACAGTTTAATAGTGATTAAATATTTGTAAACCATGTATGTCACTATAAAACATTCAACATTAAAGAAAAAACTAAATTATAAAAGTCATCTTGTGTATGGTGATGATGGAGTATCATCAATATTATAACAGAAATTTGTGTAGAATGTGTTTTTAATTATTCATGTTGTAGTTAAAATAACTGAATAATAACTAAAAACAAATGTAAATAATTTTTAATGATACATTAGGTTTGAAACATTAATTTGATATTAATATTGTAGTTTTGAAATGAAAACTGAAAGTGCTTGCTGATTTTCTAATCCACAGTTATCATCCTATGATGGTAGCCAGCTACAGTGTAGATTTAAAGCATGCAAAAAACAAAACAAACAATAGATTTGAATGTTAATGCTAATTCTTCACTACAAACTAAAATTTATCAAATTTTGATAGTTAAAAAATATACAGGTATCCGACTTATGTGATAGTTGTGCTCCAAAGAGTGGTTGGCATAGCTTCAATACTTTTACCCAATAGTATAATGCTATAAACAAAGGTTGCATTCCTAAACATTTGCCTAAATTCACTTTTCTGTATGAAATTATCTTATTTAAATTATTTTTTATTTGTTATGAATTAAAACAATTAAAGAATGAATACCTTTCATTTCATTATTTTATAACTCAAATTTTTTCATTGAAAAGCATTTACATGAAAAGAAAACTGAAGCAGTTATTATTGAATTTGTTTCCTGAATGAAATTGAAAGCTGCATATCATCATTAGTTGATATGATTGCTACAAGTTTACAGAATTTTCCTAAAGAAAGCTGAACTTCCTTGATACTATGGAACTTGTCTTCAATTTGAGGCCATTCTCATCAAAAAGGACTGTGTCAGTGCCAATGCACTCAGAAGCATCTGCTAAGATCTTGGCCCAGAGGGTTCTATCAGGTTGAACTTAAGCAATCGATTCAATTGCTTTTAGTCCCATATAATACTTTAGTCACTTATAAATCCTATTCTTTTTTCACATTATACAAATAATTCCACTGTATTTTTGGTCTTCACTAAAATTTTAACTATGAAATACTGTGAGGGTGTGTAATTAATAAAATTAACTAAACACAGTGAATTAAGTAGACAAAAATTTAATCAATCACAAAATCAGTTGCAAGAACTGAATATTCATAGGTTACATCATGAATGCAAAGCCTAACTCATAAGTACTCTATCTATCACTTTATTCAGGATACAGGAGATCCAAATTATGGTCAACAGTCCATCATATTAGCAAAAAAAAAGCTACACATTAGCAAACATTATTAAAAATTTTTAATTAAAAAATTGCATAATACAGATATCAATACAATACCTTTGGGATGGAAATTACTTTTACATTGACACTTAAGTTACAGGATCACTGTTAGAGGGCTTATACCTGAAATATTCACTACAGATAAGACCTTACACTGTTTGATTAAGGCTATTAACAATACACATTTCAGTAAGTCCATCCCATTGTTGATTTATTAAAGTTTTAATTTTAAACATACTTAATTTGAATGATGTATTCTGTACCTCATCAGTGATTTTTGTAGTTAAAATTAACTATACTAAAGTCAACACTGTGTGTAGTCAACATCAGTTAAAGTGAAAAAACTGCCAACTACTTTACAAGGATATTAAAATAATAAATAATAAATACCCCCTCAAGCAGCTGCTTGCCACAGAGGTCTGACAGGAGCCTGTCAGTTTATATGCCATAGTAGAAAGTCTGAGAGGATGGAAGGACCTCAGCAGAAAAACGACACACACATCCATGCCTTACCCGGGGCTCGAACCCAGATCCCTTAGATCAGTAGCCAAGCATGGTAACCACTCGGCCACGGGATTACCAAATTTAAAAGATAGATTGACATCCCAGTATGAAGATGGACTAACATTTCAGCATAAAGATAGACTGACATCTCCAGCATGAAGATCAACAAAGAAAGTCAGTGTTCATCACATCAACAGTAAGTGTTCAAAATATGCACTGTTACTGAATCAGCCACCCCAACTCTGTATCAGGAACTAGTATTCAATTTAATATCTTTTTCACTATATCATCCAATTAAGGCTTCAAGTTTTTGAAAACATATATATTTTGCTAATATGAAGGTCATTGACCATAATTTTTATCCCTCTTATTCCAAATAAGGTGATGGAGAGTGGTTATGAGTTCAACCTTGCACTTACGATGAAGCTTCTGAACTTTCAGTTCTCGTCAGTGATCTTGTAGTTGATTAAATTCTTAGGGTGTGTGATACTTGTTCACCTGTATTTGTTTATATCAGCATTCATGTAAAATTGCATTAAATGAAATTCACAGTAGAAATTATGTAAGTCAGTGATACCTGTATGTGGAAATAAAATATATACTTGCATTATCAGAGAGGCTAGCAGGTGAAGGAGAAGATACATTCCCAGATCGTTTTTGTTTTTTTCCTAAGATGGGTTTCTGATGGCCAGCTGAAGGCAAGATTACAGGAAAAGATTTTTCTAATGTATTCTCTTCTTTGGAGTTAACTTTTTGGCTTTTTAACTCATTTTCTATAAAAACAATATATTTTTAATGAACACACATATTAGCAACTGAACATAGTTTAAGATGTGGTCAAAATGAACAATCAGAAAACATAAAATTGCCAGCTATCATGCACAATTATCAATGACTTTAGTGAAGGTGTAAAAAAATACAATTAAAAACTTTTTAATGGATGAATTCCAAACTAATTTGTAAACTCATAAAATTTTTTAATAATGGCATCGCAAGAAGTGATTAAGTGTTTTTTTTAATGAAAAATTCATTGAACTTATCTGCAATTTGAAACATGATATTTTTTTTATCACATTTGCATACTTTTAATAACTTTTTTTTCCAGCTTCTCATGAGAATCATAGAATTCTTGTTTATACTGCTCTGTTGAATCTAATGATGAACAATACTCTACCATTATCAGTTTAGATAGAATAGTATCATTTCTATATGAGGAGCAAATACAAAACCACAAAAAGTGTCAAATCCTCTGTTAATTAGTTGACTCAATATACTACTTTTAGATATAAAAACTCCTAAAATTTTACTATATACATGTTCTTTAAATAATCATTTAAAACAAACACTAATCACTCTTATTGGTGTCATCATTAACAATATAATAAACATAAATGACAATCACAGAGTTACCTGTCGACTTTTAAACGTCTATAAGTCAATAAATATTTTGTGGAAAAAATTTTGCAGCTGTACCATATTAAACCCACGTCTCTCCAGAAACATGCCAGAGTATTCCACCAATGAACTAATGCCAGCTCAGTCTTTTTTCCACTAATTTAAAACTTTAAACTCTTCACCGAGTTTCCAGCACTTACCATTGGCACCATCTATGATCTTGGGTGGCAACTGTTTCTTTTTATATTGTGTTGAGTAACATGGAAATAATAATAAAGTCTCTTAATGCTATTTAGCATTATTAATGATTTAAATATAAATGGCAATCACAGCATTCCCTGTTGACTTTTTAACATCTATAAATCAATAATTATTACTAAGTTTAAGAAGTGAGAGTCTCTTAACAAATGTCTCCATTACTTTTGGCAAGAAGCCACAAGATATTTGATGCAATTACTATCCAGTTTCAGTAATTACATACAATTATCAATTAAAATGAAACAGTACATTTTGAGGAAAAAATCAACACTTATAAAATGGCTGCTGTTGAAATTGTTCTCTTTGATTGCAACACATGTTGTAAAGTTTTGCTGTACAGGTTAATGGTACATGAGGTGTTAATTTAGACAGTTCTCATGTGAAAAGTTACAACTGGTGATGGTAGTTGCCATTGTATACTGATGGTTAATCATTGTTCTGTATTATCTCAGAATGGTTGCTGTTGAAGGCAGTTTATTGAGTGTCATTTGGGCCCCTGATAGAATTCTTAATTTGAAGGAGTTGTAATGTGGTGTCATATTTGGTTAGTTGTGAAGGACACTGAGTAAATTTGAAAGAGCTATAGAACAAGGGTTGGGTTGGGTTGTTTTACCTCTGAGCGGCACTTTTTTGCACACCATGGGCTAAATGGCCAGGTCTCATGAACCCCGAAGGCTCAGAGAAGGTTGGGGGAGGGGACCCACTGGAACAGCTGTTGGGAGACAGATGGTAGCCTCCCGTCAAGGCCATCCAGCGTGTTCTTTAACGTGCACAGGGTATGTCTCTCCCGCACACGGGGCCACGGCTTAACGTCCCATCCGACGGACGGCAGCCTTTCCAAGCCCATCGGTGTCCCCTACTGACCGTGGGCAGGGCGGGGAATTTTGCGGAGATAAATCTCAACGCTGACCCAGCTGGGACTCGAACCTAGGAACTACAGATTACGAGCCTGGCGCGCTACCGACTGAGCCACCCCCGCCCCATAGAACAAGGGTTAACCATCAATGCAGAATGGTAACTACCATCAAGTGCCCATGAGAACTGTCTAAATTCATATACCATTAAGATGCTATTTCTCCATTAAAGTAGATAATGGATGTATGTACTTCACTAAAATATGGTATGTAAAACAGTTTACTTGAGTAGTACCAGAATTAGATAAATGCAAAATCCTTTAAAATATTGGTATTTTTACACAATGAGGGTATAGACTAAAGAAATCTTAATTGATTATATCACTATGTTTACATCCCGAATTATTCTGATAATATTACTCAATATGTGGTAACAAATTACAATATGTGGTGACAAATTACAATAACTGAAAAAGAAGTGCAAGAAATCCAAAATATTTCACAATATTGCTGAATATGTATTAAATTTTATCCAGAAACACATTAATAAATTTCAGGAGGAAGAATGAAATTTTGCAGTATTATATTTGTGTATAATTATATTTGTTTATGAAAGTACCATTTAAAATATGGTACTTATAACCATACATTGATATTTTGTTTTTGGTGCAGCAAATTGCCTGATATTCTATATTGTCAACTTTTAAATTATTTTGTATAATTGTCTGTGTTAGAGCAGTATTTGAATTTCGTTTTTTCATATTGACACATTGAAAATTGCGCCTTATCAACAGCCCTATATAAACATTCCCTTTATATATGGTATGTTGATGATATCCTAATTTTTTGGCCACATCCCACTGAACTACTTCTGAAATAAGCTAATACATTTAATAATGCTATACCTTCAATTAAATTCACATGCAAATCCAAACAAAATGTCAAATTGCCATATCTCAATATCCTTATTACACGTAAAGCAAAATACTGTGAAACTACAGTATATAGGAAAACTATGTACATTTCAAATTTTATACCAGCGGACTCTGCATATGCAGCAAAATACATGAAATCTAGTATATACCCCCACTTTATTCGAGCATACCGATATTGCTCTGAAATGAGCTCATTGCAAAAAGAACTGGCATACATCAAAACGAAAGCTAAAGAGGTAGGTTATACCCAACAAATATTGAATAAATGGGAGAAAGGTGCGAAATATAACGTTGAAAATAATTCACAATTACCACAAAACCAGGAAAAGATTAATAAAACATATGCAAAAAGCTTCCCACATCTGAAAAATATCACTAAAACTGATCAATATCCTCACAAAATATAATACCATACTTCCCACTAACATGACACATACAATCAAAAATTTAATAATAAATGACAGAGATAAATGACCAACCACAGGTGGCATTTATGAAATAAATATTCCTGATCCAACACTAATTTTACATGGTAAAGATGCATATATATAGGAAAAACATATCGGCAATTTAAATCCAGAATGACAGAACATCAAAATGACATTAAAAAACGAAATTCAAATACTGCTCTAACACAGACAATTATACAAAATAATTTAAAAGTTGACAATATAAAATATCAGGCAATTTGCTGCACCAAAAACAAAATATCAATTACTATATGCAGAAAAACTCTTAATTCACAAAAACCGTAACCATATCTGTAATACTGACATACCATCCCTGCTGCATGGAATCTCCTTACTTAACCTGTGGTGGGCATACACCTAACCACATCAGATCATGACACTTGAGCGAGATGGGTATAAAAGCTGATGATTGAGCCTTTAAGAGTTGAGCTTGAGGATGCCAAAGATAGGTGAATTGGCAAAACGTGTCTCTGCACGAAGTTATGGAGCCAATGTTTTTAATGTTTAACTAGTTTGGCATAAATGTCTTTTTAAATGCTAAATGAAAGTTTTAAATAACTCGCATAAGAGTGAGTGTAGTGCATCATTTTTTACTGGCTGTACCAGTTTGTGCATAACGAAGTAATAAAGTCAGTAAAGGATGACAGACAATAAGGAATGCCAAGTGATAACTGCGAACAACTACTGAAAAATGTACAACAGTGCTGACACCAAACATCTGGAAATGTTGTCTACAAATACTATGGCAGAGCGACTTACACCTAATGCTTCAATATTTGTCTATTACTTCAATATTTCAACATCAAATAGTGCATAACAAAAGGACTGGTAAGCTTGGAATTATGCAATGGCCTACAACTGTGAACATCGAGCAGCTGATTCCATCATTTAGCAAAAGGTTATTCATCCTTAGCCGCTGTACCAGTCAAGCTTGGACACTGGTAACTAATTTTGTCATTCTCTAAATTTCCTTTATACAATAGTAAAGGATAATAATATGAGTTAAGACAATCGCAAATGTCAAATAACAAAGCAAGGGAAAGATTAGATTTATGGCCAAGGGGCTAAATACAGCTTGAACCGTAGAACTTTTTTGCACACCTCATCCTTATGTTGAGTTTTTAATGTACTTTTAGATGTAATACAGCTTTAATCATGGATTAAATTTATATGGTACTTTCAATAGATATTTAATAAATGTAGCAAAACCTTATTACGAATTATTGAAAATTTGGGTTATGAGCTAGCAACACTAGCTACTCCTAAAAGTCTTTCTTCCCATGTACCCTAGATTGAGTAAAGTTGCTTTGCTTATATTTCTGAGTTGTATCATGTTAGTTTGCTTTACTTGTCTCCATTGTGCTTGACTGCATTTTAAGCAATGTGCAGCAGCAAAACAATCAGATAAGATACTTCAGCTTGTCCACTGTTCAAAATGTGAGAAGGCATAGCTGCAAAAGTCACACCTGTGAGCTGTGTGAATCTTAGTTACACTGATTAATAAATATTTACAATGTTATTGGAACTTGACCTAGTTAAGTATATTTTTAAACTTCTGTTAATCTATAATTATTCATCATTACAATTGTTATTTTACCATATTTTACAAAAAATATGATAGATACATATATTAAAATTAATATATATAGTACTTGCTGTATTCCATCATGCTGAAGTTTCAATCAAATTATATATAATCAGGCTCATAAAGTAATATCCAATGTGGTTAGTTATTATATTAGAAGGAATAGAAGGTAGTAGGACAATACTAAATACATTAAAAAAAAACTCAGTGGTATGTTCATTTGGTAAATAAAATATGAAAAATAATGACAGGAAATTGCTAAATAAAGTATTAGCATTTCCAGTAATAATGTAACATAGCAGGCAGTGAACAGAATATGAAATTTTTGCAAAGACAGCAGAAGTGCCATTAAAGACAAAATTGACATTATAATATACAAATAAATCCACAGCTCATATTTGTTATATCTCATCAGTTTCTTATATTAGCTATCTTTATATTAAAGGTTTAACACAGTGTAAATCACTAGAAAATTAAAAAAAATTCTTTAATACAGTGCTTTTCAAACTGTGGGCTGCACCCTCCCCCTTCCCCAGAGAGCCATAAATCTTAAGTCAGGGAATCGTGAGATTACAAAATTGACAGAAGTGTTACCAGCATCAGTTTTAATTTCACCAGGACCATCTATGTCAACATTATCAAAAAACATTACACCAAAATAAAAAATACAGCATTGAAAAACTTGAAATTATAATCTTGATTATTCAAAACTGAGGCTCCCAAAATTTACAAAATGACACCTAAAACAGCATGCAGTGATCAAGGTCTATGCTCTGATAGTTTGGATTTGGTTTGGTTTCGATAAGTAACTCCTTAAACAGATGAACTGGAAAACTGTATTAAACTTATTCCCTTTCACCTAAAAACAGTGAAAAATTGGTGAACAAAGATGGGTATTGTAAAAATAAACTTTCTTGTTTAAAGCTTTAATACAGGCCTGTCTAACCCACACTTAATGAAGAACCACTCTGCCATAACTCTTTGAATACTGAATGAATATTGCTGAATTTCATGATTTAAATAGATTTGATTATCTAACACAATGCTTCTCAAACTATGAGCCACAGCCACCTAGAGGTTGTAAGGTCATGGATGCAACACCACCGATCTGTGCAACTTGTCACTATTTTGTAGAGAAAAACTTATACATAAGTCTCATACATCAAGATATACTCATAGAACATTATACAATCCAAGAGTGGAAGGATACAAGGCTCACTAAGGAGCTCTGAAGAAGTGCACACATGATTTACTTCATCTCTCTCTCAGTCCATGGATCAATCACCATCAGAGGATGCAGAGTACAAATTCTAACCAATGCAGAGAGCACAAATCTCAGGATGATTGCACAGGAAATGCACCGCAATGGCAGAAGGAAGCAACCATTAAAAGTCTGCTATCAAATTACAGCTCATTCTGGTATCAGCTTGTGGTTATCTTCTCTCTACAAATGTGCCATCATCTGTTGGCTGAAGCAAAGCTATGATTTAGACTTCTGAAATTCTCATATTTATTAAGGTATATTTAATCCATGCTGCCATCTAGGACAGAGCAGGGAACCAACACCTGAATTCCAAGAGAATTAATTATCTCTTCAATTAACTTGGAGGTAGTATGAGAATAATTTTTAACCAATCTCTTAACTTCACTACTTATTAGCCAAATCAGACAGGCAGCTCAGATCGAAGTACCCTGAGGAAAGTCAACAAACACCACTGAAAGAGACAATGTGACCAGAATCACTAGGCCAAGAGGCTAGCCCTGAGGTACATTCTTAGGATTTAGCACATATGCATTCTTTGTCAAAATGAAATTCACTACCTAGAGCCACGAGATTGCAGAATCAACAGAAGTACTACCAACATAAGTTTCAACTTCACCATGGCCACTATGTCAGCAATAGTAACTGAAGGTAAGAAAAGAAATGCCAAAAAGAAACAAGGAAAAATTCGAAAATAAAATCCTGAATAATTAAAATAGAGGCTCTCAAAGTGTGATTTGTGTCTCCCAGGGAAGTCAAAAGAAGCTTGGAAAGGGGTTGTAATACTTTGTAGAACTTTTTTTTTTTTAAATAATCAAATATTTTCATACAAGTGAAATAACCATCCATTGGTGATAGGTGCTTGCCTGTCCTGGACCCATGAAGCCATATGGACCACTTCAAGAGTATTCCACTATATTTGCCAGCCTTCCTGTCAAACCTTAGTTTACCAAAACGTTTTGATGCTGCACTGTATACCGTTGTTTGAAGCATTCTATTTTGAGAATATAGAATATTCTTATATCAGTGCTTCAAGTTAAACTTTAAATGCTTTGAAACATTTTACTGATATTTTTTCATAATTCTTTATTACTTTTCTGATACATCTTTTAATTTTTATTTAAATTATTTTGTTTCTAAAGCAAAAATTTTTAAGCACTTAGTTTGTTGATCATCAAAAGTCTACAAATATGCATAAATGACTAAATAAAAATTAGTTTAAAATACTAGACTAAATAAAAATTAGAAAAAAATAACTAAATGAAAGATTTAAGCATCAAGAGAAATATAGATGATAATCGCAGCATGACCTGATGCTCTTTTGGCATTGATAAATCAATGAAAATTTAGCGGAAAAAATTTTCGCTGACATACAGGAATCGAACCTGCATCTCTCCAGAAACATGCCAGAGTGTTCTTACCAGTTGAACTAATGCCAGCTCATCTTTTTTCCGCTTATTTTAAGACAATACTCTATCACCGAGAAATGTGGATCAACCATTGGTGCCATCTGTGGTCTCTGGTGGCAACTATTACCTTTATATTGCACAGAGTGAGATGGAAATAAATAATAGTCTCATCACGCTATTTATGATTTAAACATTGATGATAATCGCAGCATGACCTAATGCTCTTTTGGCATTGATAAATCAATAAATATTTAGCGGAAAAAATTTTCGCCGACATACAAAAAAAACATTTTTCTGCTAAATATTTATTGATTTATCAATGCCAAAAGAGCATCAGGTCATGCTGCGATTATCATCTATGTTTAAATCATTAATAACACTAAATAGCATGATGAGACTATTATTTATTTCCATCTCACTCTGTGAGATGGAAATACAAAGGTAATAGTTGCCACCCAAGACCACAAATGACGCCAATGGTTGGCCCGCATTTCTGGGTGATAGAGCTGGGTGATAGAGCTTTCTTAAAATAAGCTGAAAAAAGACAAGCTGGCATTAGTTCGACTGGTAAGAACACTCTGGCATGTTTCTGAAGAGATGCAGGTTCGATTCCCATATGTCGACGAAAATTTTTTCCGCTAAACATTTATTGATTTATCAATAGAAATAGCATGAACTGTTTATATTAGAATAATAAATTAATATAAATGAAACAGGAAAAAAAAATATTTTTTTTTAATTTTGCCAAAGATAAAGTAGAAAAAAACAGTAAAATTTTTTGCATGTTCTAAAAAAAATGCTTAAATATTTTAATTTACCATTTTTTGTTCTTTGAATTTTTGCCATTTATTAAGCACAATTAAATGCTCTTTCTTTTCGTATAAAATATGAGATATTTCTGTTCACTAGTTACTTCCGGATGAGGTTCTAAAGCTGTTTATTTTATTTTCTGAAAACAAAAATAAATCTGGCCACCACATTGTTGCTATTGAATTCAGTTTCAGAAACCTGACACTGTAAGGTTAAAGAATATTGCAAATGATATATTTATAGTAGAAATCTGAAATTTTGGTGGTAGAATGCCAGATATTCCACTGACAGCAACAATCTATATCCTTTTCTCAGAGTGGTGTGAGAAAAGCAACTTTTTCAATTATAAGGATTAAAAGGCAGATATTTTTTATATTGTATTTATTTTTCACCCCTCAAGCAGCTAATTGCCACAGAGGTCTGACAGAAGCCTCTCAGTTTATATGTCATAGCAAAGGTTTGTGAGGAAGGGAACGGGTGGTTTAGTCGGTAGCACGCCAGTTCTTAATCTGCAGTTCCCAGGTTCGAGTCCCAGCTAGGACAGCATTGAGATTTATCTCTGCAAAACTCCCTGTTCTGCTCACGTTCAGTAGGGAACAAAAGGGGGGGGTTCTGAAGGTTGCTGTCCTTTGATTCAGATGTAGATGTAGCCTACCTGATTCAGATGTAGATGTACCTGATTCAGATGTAGGAGAGCCATTCTCTGTGCACATTAAAGAACATGCTGGATGTCCTTGATGGGAGGCTACCATTTGTTTCCCAACAGCTATTCCAGTGGGTCCTCTCCCCCAAACTTCTCTGAGCCTTCTGGATCTTTATGACCAATGTGTGCAAAAACAGTGCCGCTCAGAGGCAAAACAACCAAAACCTATGAGAAAGGTGAGACCTCAGCAGAAAAGCACCACAAATATCCACAACTTTTCCACTAATAAAAAACTACTATTTGAATTTTTCCAATCATCCATCAGTTCGAATTAAAACCTTGAAAGAGTTCAAAAGTAGGTATAAGAAAAACTCCAATCTCTTTGAAAATGAGATTCTTATAATTGCCAAAGATGATATGTATAATTCTATTTAATTATCTCATTTTACTTATTACAGCCCAATTATATCTGTTTAAATACTTGAAACTAAAATACAATGGTATTTCATTAAAAACATTCAACAATTAAAAATTTTCATTGATTTTGACAAGGTCGAACCCTGTGTGAAATTGAATACATAATATAACAAAAGGCTTTTACTTAATTTTTAATATAAAATATATCATGCAATTTGTCAATCACTTTATTTTATTATTACTAACAGACTTCACCTTTGTATTTATTTTTTACTCTATAATTTGCACAGAATTTCCTATTGTAATGAAATGAAATTTAGAGTAAACTTATTTGAATGCATGACATCTATTTCAAACAGGAAAGGGGTAAAACATGTTACTTGCCTTTAATATGATAAATCAATAAGTATTAATTTTTATATAAAAGTACCATATTTAAATTTATGTGAAAACATAGAAAACAGAATAAGGTAGGTTACATGGATTTATTTTGCTGTTTAGATGAAACCTCACCCTTATTTAATGGTTCCTGAGTTGAATGCCTTTTTTTTATTTCTTCTCTAAAGTTTAGTAAAATATAACACAATAAACAGCTATTGTGTTTATATGTATATAGTTACAAATGGTATAAAAAACATCGAATTTGTTTATTACTATTGCTAGGCTCAAAGATCTTCAGCATACACCAATAGAATAATGGGGAAAATATTCTATTATTCTAAACAAAGCATAAATGGCCTGTCCATTTTAGTCAGTGATACAAAAATTTTATCAGTGATACAAACAATTAATTTCTAGTAATTTATAGGCCTTGTAATTCAATTCCTAGAAATTACTGTATTTAAAAAATTCTGACTACTGAAATTTTCACATTTTTTAATTTTATTTGAGAGTAAATATTTTATTTGCATTTTCTTAAAAAAATTACTTGAACCTCAAAATAATTTGGTTATTAATAATAATTGAATTGTCGATTCAATTATCCACTGACAAATTTCAGTGTTAGAAACAAACTATAAAAAAGATTTAATCAGAAAAATACAAAATAAAATTTAAATAGTAATTATTTTTTGTCTACATCAGCGGTTCTCAACCTATGGTCCATGGTAACATCTGAGTGGGTCTGCAAGAAATTCACCTTTGAGATGGTTAAGTGATTAAAATATGGTAGACTCCTCCGCAAGTATCTGCCATATTTTTCAAATTATAATAGGGGTAACTTTGCTTTCGAAAGGTTAGGAACTGTTGGTCTACTCAGTTCCAAAAGAAAAACATTTATCAGAGGCAAATAAATAGTAATAACTAAATTATTAAACACACACTTACCACTAACAGAAAGTTGCTCAGCAATGCTTTCTTCATATGATTTATGAGCTGCATGTTGAAGTTCTACTTCCTTTGATACACCATCATTTATATTATTTCCAATTTCTGAAATTTCTTCTTCATGACTGATCTTATCAAATTCTCCAACTCTGCTGTCTGCTATACTTAAAAATGTAGGAATATCTTCAGGAATGCTGTGTTCAGATATATTTTTGGCACTACCATTAAGTTCTTCAACTGACTTGGATATCTCTGACAATACTGACACCTCAGGACTGCCTCCAGACTTTTGTGATGTTTCAAAGTCACTGCTATATTGGGATGACCCATGCTTTGATGATGATACATTTCTGTCTGAGCTTTCTGATGAATGCTTCTACAATACATAAAAATTGCAATTATTAGGTTCAACAACATTTTACAACAATGTGAAAATATTGTTGAAATATTATATTTGCTATATATTTGCTGGAATATAGGAAGAAGAACCCAATAAACTTCTCATGATCTAAAGCTTCCTAGTAGAAAAAAAAATTATAAAAAAGAACAATATCTGCTCTAATTCTTTAACAATTTTTTATGAAAAACACATTTAAATATCTGACAACATGAAAAAATCTTACTGTAATGTTAAGTTTTGTCTCATTGGCTTCAAAGTTAACATGAATATTAATATCAAAATATTTTTCCCATTAAAAAAAACATTTACAACAATAAGTATGGTTGTGATCCAGGTGAGACTTGAACCACGAGCCACTGGTCACATGTTACTTTCTCTAACCATTAACCTTACAGTGCCAGGCCTGAAACACTTAATTAATTAAAAAAGGTAGCCATGATCTTTTTTAACTGTAATCAGCTGGAAAAAAAACTTAACCTAACTATTTTTGACAAAAAACTAATGAAAAGAAATATATTATTATATACCAAATCAAATAATAAATAATAAATACACCATCAAGCAGCTGCTTGACACAGAGGTCTGACAGGAGCCTGTCAGTTTATATGCCATAGTAGAAAGTCTGAGAAGATGGCAGGTCCTCAGCAGAAAAATGTCACATATATTCAAGCCTTACCTGGGTCTCAAATCCAGGTCCCTTATATCAGTAGCCAAGCACGCTAATCACTCAGCTACAGGACCAAATTAAGCAGCATTTAATCCTGAATTTTTGCAAATAAAATACTTAACAAAAATTAGAACTTCAATAAGACTTTCCAGAGGTATTTCTCAAGACAAATATAATTTCTTAAATATAGAAAACACAGTGCAATATTATTTGATGATTAAAGCCACTATCTGCACTGCTATTTCACCCAGTATGCTATTCCACAACATAGTTTTCACCATAAAGAAAATGTTTACCAACAGTAGACTATTGGTTGGCAATAGCAGATGTGTACATCTCGGCTCCCTGTTGTTATCAATGGTTGCTCACCATCTTTTTATTCATGTTGGCTGCCAGAATCCTTACCTGGCAGTCCAGATTTTATTGATGACATGAATCAACTATATGCACACACACATATCCATTGATAATGACAAATATTGTTGCAAAAGAATGGAATATCCATAGGTTCATAGAAAGCTGCATGGTACATCATCATCCTCATCCTCATGCAGCCATGGGCTACGTAGGTCCAACCTGACCGTGCAATTCAGTTCTCCAAGCATATCTGTCCTGAGCTATATCCTGTTTGGCATTGTCTGCCCACCACATCCTAGGTCTCCCCATCTGTTTGAGGCTTTTAGTCAACTTTTCATAACTGTATTCATCAATCTATAATTATGTATATGGGTAACATGTCCAAACCAAAACAGTCTCTCTCTCTCTGCACAATATGCTGCTTAAAAAAGGTACCCAACATCTTTGTCCAACCTCATCCTTACTTACAAAGTCAAACCACCTAATGCCCAAGATACTGCACAAGCATCTAGAATCAAAGGCATTAAATCAAGTTTCTTGTTATCCTGCTTACAAAGGGTCAATGTTTCCCTACCACATAAAACCTTAGAAAGAACCAAACTGTTATACAGCCTAATTTTATAATTTGTGCATATGCTTATTTCTCCACATATTCTTAAAAATCCCAGCAGCAATCCCCATTCTTCTGTTAATCTCATGCCACACATCACCAGTATCTGTTACATAGCTCCTAAGATAATTAAACTGTGACACCTGCTCAAGACTGCAACCACTCAGATTAAATGAATCGCAGTCTGCCTGACCAATTTTCATCACTTTAGTTTTCTCTCTGTTTGTAACTAAATCTACTCTACTTCTAATTATTCACTCTTTCATTCGAGCTGTTGATTAAGTCTCATCAACAGCTCGAATGAAAGAGTTCATCGCATCAACATCATTTGCCAAAAGGGCTAAATCGTTAAAAATAAAATAAATACCCCCTCAAGCAGCTGCTTGCCACAGAGGTCTGACAGGAGCCTGCCAGTTTATATGCCACAGTAGAAGATCTGAGAGGATGGCAGGACCTCAGCAGAAAAAGACACACACATCCATGCCTAATCCGGGGCTCGAACCCAGGTCCCTTGATCAGTAGCCAAGCGTGCTAACCACTCAGCTAGCATAATCTAAATCAGAAATTTTAGTATCTCCAGACCATTTAAGGCCAAAATCTTTCACTTGCAGTGAATTTCGCATAACATAATCAATAACCAAACTAAAGAGAAAAGGAGACAAAATGCACCCTTGTCGAACACCAGAAGCTATGTTAAACCAATTGCTACAAGCCTTATCAACTCTCACACATGACTCAGTGTTATTACAGAAAGCTTTCATTATGTTAATTAACTTGTCTAGTATGCCATACGACATCATGATCAACCACAAATTATGATGATTAACAGAGTTGAAAGCCTTTTTAAAATCAACAAATCTTGTAACTACAGCTTTCTAAAACTCTAAACATTTCTCAAGAATCTGCCTAAGTGAAAATATCTGATCTACACGTCCCCTACCACTTCTGAATCAACATTGCTCATGACGCAATTGTCTGTCAACCAGATTCTTAATTCTATTAAGCACAATCATGGAAAGAACTTTCCCTGGATCAAAGAGTAGGCTGATACCCCTATAGTTATCACAAGAACTGCGATCACCATTTTTGAAAATAGGGATAACAATAGCTCTGGTAAAATCTTTAGGAACCATGCCTTTATCATAAAAGATATTCAAAATTTCAGTCATCCAAGTGGTAACCGAAACATTCCCAGCTCTAA
The DNA here is from genome assembly GCA_038380435.1 of Ryuthela nishihirai. Taxonomy (NCBI): domain Eukaryota; kingdom Metazoa; phylum Arthropoda; class Arachnida; order Araneae; family Heptathelidae; genus Ryuthela; species Ryuthela nishihirai. The sequence continues at coordinate 65,484,058 of JAWZYU010000002.1, forward strand.
AGCATTTCAGTAGTAATTTCATCTACCCCTGGGGATTTATGAAGTCTAAGTTTAGAAATAGCCAAAATAACTTCAGACTGTGTTATAGGGCCAACATTGAAGCCACCAATGCATCTATCATCATTATAAATAATGGGAGTAGAACTAACCACATTGTTTAGAACATCACTGAAATGCTCAGTCCACCTAGTCATGATAAAATCCTCACCTCCTTGAATCCATGTATACCTTTCAGTTTTCTACCAGACAAAACATTAACTATCTAATATAGCTCTCTGATGTTGTGCTGTGTAACTGCTTCCTCAGCTTTGTCAGTCAAGCCATCAAGCCAAAGATTCTTATTAGCAGCTAATTGATCCTTTACACGTTTATTAAGTTCTCTGTAATGCTGTGTATTAGCACTAGTAGGGTATTGATTAAGGACATTCCTGCAGTTCCTTCTTTCTGAAATAAGCTCAAGTGCCTTATCACTCAAATAATTTTGCCTCCTCTTCTCCTTTTTTCCTAATAGAGTACTATTAGTTTCCAAAAAAAGTCTGTTTAAAATGGTCCCATTCTTCCTCAACTTCAGCAGTAAGCGTTGGGTTGGGTTGTTTTACCTCTGAGCAGCACTTTTTTGCACACCATGGGCTAAATGGCCAGGTCACATGGACCCCGAAGGCTCAGAGAAGGTTGGGGGAGGGGACCCACTGGAACAGCTGTTGGGAGACAGATGGTAGCCTCCCGTCAAGGCCATCCAGCGTGTTCTTTAACGTGCACAGGGTATGGCTCTCCCACACACGGGGCCACGGCTTAACGTCACATCCGACGGACGGCGGCCTTTCCAAGCCCATCGGTGTCCCCTACAAACAGAAGCAAAATAGACTCCCTTGCTACGGAAATTGGACATCATTTGAGAGGGCAATTTCTGGAAGGGCTGGTCCTTGGTGCACAAACCTTTCTGCACTTAGCCAAGATCACCAAACTTCAACACCCAAAGAAAAAATTCATAATGTTTAGTAAAAAAAGCATCCAAGGAAGTTTTTTTTCAATTTCATAACGAGTTCAGAAAATCCCATGAATGTGAGAAGGCCAAGTCACGTTGTATAACACTGGCTGTGTTTAAAATATAAGTAAAAAATAGCAAATACCCCCTCAAGCAGATGCTTGCCACAGAGGTCTGACAGAAGCATACAATACTGAAAAGAATCATTAAAAGAAATAAAAATCATATTTCAGGTTGAATATTATATTATTCGGGAGGAAATTTCCTTTCGATAAATATAAAATTTAACTATTTTTATTCAGTAGGTTTTCCAAAATGAAGCCTTAATTGTATAGTGCGATCTTTTTTTTTTCACCATATCACATTGAAAAAGGCTTATTAAAATCAATATGCTTGCAAATTTGTTTATATTATTTACTTTCATAAAATTTGCAATTAAATTCTGTTTAATTCGGTATTTAACATGACCTATTTCCATTGATTGGTTATTTTTAGAAAAAAATTGACTTGTTTATCTGACTCTACACATTTGGCTAAAAGCCGGAAATTTTCTCAAAATATGGTACCGAGAAAAAAATTACAAAACAAGAAAAATATTTACTTAAAACCAAAAAAATTTTTTTGTTATTCATAAATAAATAGTCATTCTATTCATATTATTGTTATTCACTATTTATGTTATTCATAAATAAATAGTCAATCATATTCTGCATTGTAATTATGTCTATTAGTTTTTTTAAAATAAATTTTTATTTGTGTTGCCAGATGCCTTTTTTTACTACATGACCCTAAAAAAGTCCTATTAAAATAAAACAGTGTTTTTTTGCTAAACACTTGATTTTCAGAAAATCCAGAATTAAATGCTGATTAATTTGTTATACAACATGACATAATTCCTTTTATTTTTTATTTGGCAAAAAAGTTCTAAAGTTACTGAGAATAGTGAGAAAATAGCTTGGCCCCTCAATGGAAACTTGTTTTTCAGCCTTGACACTGGAAGGGCTAATACCTATTGTTGCTACTACTGTTGGATTGTACTGTCTCATTTCTGCTATGTTTCACTTATATGAGTGTGCAGTGTTATAGTTTTTGTTAAATTTTGGCAATTGTTTGCTCTATGTACAAAATGTATATGTGTTGTAGAATAAATAACTGTCGTAAATTGCTTATTATTTACAACTACTGCTCATTATTACTTATAATTGTTGTAACACACTGGGAACAATTGCATCGTATTCTGCAATTGTTCCCAGTGTGCATTTCCAGCTATCAGTTTTGTGATCTGCAATTCTAGAAGGGTACATGTTAAATATTCCTACCCACACCTTAATATACAATACCCTAATACATCTTACAGTTTTTAAAGACAAATACAGTCTAACAATTTTTAGTCTGTATCACTATAAGAGAATATTTACTACAAAAAACAGGTGTATAACTATAGGTGGATCGATTCTGGAAACATTTATAAAAAATTTGTAGTTATCTACAGAATACTACCATAGTAATGTATTTAGGAGGATATGATTAAACAGTGTCATTTTGAAAGCCTGTGTATGAATAACAGTTGGTTGCATAGAGCTGAAATTTGGAATAAACTACATTCAAGTAATGAAGAATGAAACGACATGAAGATAAAAGAGGAGAATGCCATCGGGTTAAAAAAAATGGTGCTGTATAGAAGAATCCTGCAAATTATATTCTGGTCATGTGTTTGGGAAATATAATTTATAAGAGCAGTTAATAACAAAATAAAATTAGAAATTCACCATGTGACATGAATTGAAGGGTTGTGCATTGTTGGTTTAAACTATATAACCAAAATAAGAGCAATGCCATGGCTGCTCTTTCCAAATGTTTCCGACTGAATAAATATCGAGATATGGCCCTCTATTACAAAATGGGATACACAACAAAATTCAGAAATTTGAGGAGGCAGGTAGTTTGTTGGTACATCTTGGCAGAAAAAAGTCATTAGTTTCTGAGGTCATTGTTAATGAGATTGCTGTGGCCATGACTGATAGTGCAGCAAGTAATTGCCATTCTTTTGTTAGTGCCAGAACAGTTACACACACCTGAATCTTATGCAGTCAACTATCTGTAAGGTGCTATACTAATTTGTGTATAAATTGTATATGGTGCAACAACACACTAGAGATGATACTCACTGACATCTAGACTTTGTACTTCAATTTCTGGCTAGGATAGAGGTGGATTATTGTGATGGTTCAACCATTTGCTCATATGTTTCTTTAACAAGTTTCATTTATTTACATCATAATAATTATTTTGGGGCATTTTCTTTACTTTGAATCGTTAATTCTCCCAGCGCTGCCAATTGCACAACTTCTCCAGTGTTGCCAATTGCACAACTTCATTTCGATTGACAACTGCTAAATGTGCAAAGCCATGCCCATTTATGGCATCATTAGCACATGATTGCTGTATGTAAATGTATTTTCCCCGTGTGATGTTGAACGTGCCAGGTTGGCTTGACAAGGTAGTACAGGTTGTAGAAGTGTGGAGTGTGTAGGAGAGGAGGAGGTGTAGTGGAGAGTGACTTGCAGTCAGTTTTTTTTGTGCAGTGTATTTATTGGTGAGTTTAGAATCCAATAAACTTCTTTTATTTTATGAAATATGATTTTGACTTTGCCCTTTTTTCTCTTGAGCAGAGTTTGTTTAAAAATATTTGAGTTTACTTTAATTGAGAGACTTTAAGTTCTATTTTATCTGATACCTTTAAAATAAAGAACCCTTGTTTAGTTTCTTGGCAAGATTAATCGTCTGGCACCCAAATTTCCAGCTATCTGGCAAAGTAAATATTAACATACTTTGGAGTGTTACATAACAACCAGCCATAGAACATTTTATGAAATGATGAGACACATTTCCAGCTGAATGTTTAAATCGACACCCAGAATTGTTGGGTATGGGGAATGTCACACCCACAGGCTGTTGATGAAATTCCATTACATTCTCTAAGTGTTACTGTGTGGTAAGGGTTCACTGTTACTTTCATTGTAGGACCTTCTTCAGGGAGGTTCAAGCATATGGTCTCCTAATGTGACCATGACTGGTGCATCATACCATGAACTCTTAATCCAGCATATCATTCCAAATCTTCAAGCTACATGCTGCTTAGACTCGGAAGTTTTCATGCAGTATGGGGCACCATTATATATATATAACTCACCTAGTGACGCAGCTGCTTCATGTCACATTTTCAATGACTGCATACTTTCTCCATCTATTCCCATATTTGGCTACCTTGTTCACTCAACCTCAACCCATGCACCTCTTGGATGTGAGAATATTTCAAATACAATATATTGGGGCAATTTTCACACCACTCTAACCTAAAGGACAGCATTATAAGGCCTATTGGGAACATACCAAAAGACACATTATGAGAGACAATTGAGAGCATTATTCTATGATTCCATCATGCCATTGATGATGGTCATCATTTTGAAAAGTTTTATGAAAATTATCATCTGACATGGGTGCTGATTGCATAGCTGTTCATTGCAGCACCATGTTCCATCTGATGACACTTTTTGAACTTTTTTTTCCTTAGTGTTATTTCATTAGAATTGTTCAACAATTACTCATTCCAAATTTCAGTTCTGTGTGGCCAACTGTTTTTAGTCCAAAACCTTCAAAGTAAAATGGTTTAATTATAATCACCCAGTATTTTAACAAAATATTTAATTGATGATTGATCAAAACAAGATAAAAGATTAATGTCTAGTTTATAAACCGGTAGTGTCTTAACATAGATAAATTTCTTTCAGTCTAAGATCTGTGGATTCTACAATATAACTTTAAAAAAGTGTATTCTCTGAAAAAGCCAAAAAAAAAAAGAACGAATTTAAATTGCCATTTGATAAAAATCATATTAGGATAAAGCATAATTAGCTATTGATATCAATACCTTCTTCAGGAACGACTTTTGAGTTTCAAGAACAGCAATAACAGCAGAAGTAGCTGCTGCTGTTGCAGCTTCTGTGGCCATTCTAGTGACAACTTGAGGATGAAGCAACTGGTCTGTCTGGAGTTCTGTTTTCTGCCTGACCTGCAAAGATTCAACAGTTCAAAAGGTTTCCTGTAATAAGTACCACACTAAATACAGATTTTTGTAATGCTTTTATTATTTATGCATAAAAAATAAAAATATCATAAATTACTGTATAATCACAATTCATTGGGACTCATCAGTAAATAGAATAGATTTCCATTTTCTTCAGTCCAGGTGACATTGCTGTCTACTCCAATTCACTCCCATTCTGCAATTAATATCTTGACTTGAAAAATGGTGTGGTGTCTGCCAAACTTTGTAAGTCCAATTATATGGACTAACAATTGTGCTGGTTCAATTCAAATTATCTATGATGTATAGTGAGAGGTAGACACACACCAATGATTTTCTCAAATATAAATCACATTTGTAAACATTTTGAGCATGGCAGTTGCTAATATCAATTTTTTAATGGTTACACTGAGGTTAAAATGCAGTCGAAATAATGATAATAACCTGAGATTTTGTGAGGCAAATGGTAAATACATGTTCTAACTCCATAATGTGCCAAGTTTCTAACAATGAACTCAGCCTGGTGGTCAAATTAATTTTGCGATGTATTCAGTAGAAAAAAATTGACTTTAAAACAATATATTCTGAAGTAAGTAACAAACATATATATCATGTTACAAACCAAAAGAAAGAATATTTAATTCTGGAAAATCAAGTAATTAAAATTCAAAGGTATAAAAAGGTATAGGAAACTTCCCCTCCCCTAACAAAAGCATAATTTCCCCATGTTCCATTGTTCCTAGAATAAAACAAAAAGAAAATTTAATATTTTAACTGTTTCAATATAAATCTTTAGTATTTTTGTTATTGCTTAAATCTTCAGTTATTTAATTTCGATATTTTACATACTTATTCACTTTTTTTAGCAATTTGATTTTCTATTATTTTATTAAATTAGACTTAACAGTATAATGCTATAAAAATTTATTTTGCTCCAAAAAGAAGAATATCTTAGCAAATATGAACTATAAACCTACAAATATATAAAATGATATTGAGAGAAGCCAAAATACAAAAATTCTACATCATATAAAATGTGCACTGAACTAGCACTGAAACTGCGAAAATTCCCTCGCTTCCTCCACATACAGATCATTTGCATTTCTACTATAATTATTTCAAATTATAAAACAATGCTTAAAAATCATCCTCATATTGAATATTAATGAGGAGCACTAATTAAAAACACATGAAATAAAAAGAAATATCGAGAAAACATTTCTCAGTATCATTCCTCATCCATGGATGATAAAATTTATCTTTAAACTAGGAAGTAAAAGCAAAACTAACTGACTTCTAGTCATCAGCATTATAAAAGCTCTTTTCCTTTTTTCTTCAAAATACCTACACATTTTATGGCTACTTTAGTAGGAACAGACCCATATTATGTCAACAGGAAGTCAAATTATTCAATGCTCAATATAACTAGAGTAAAATATCTCAAACAAATCTGCCAAAATCTACACTTTCAAAAGTATGCATTCAATAGTTAAACAATTCTAATAGAAAAGGTTTTTGTAAAAGAAGCTGAATATATAATAATTCACCTTATTCTGCAATAATCATTCAAGTTTGGTGAAAACTGAAATAATCATTAAAAAACTGCTAAAGTAAAAAAGTTTAGCCCTTCCAGGGTCCACATCAATCATACATGTTGATATAATCTGAAATGACAGTCCAGAAACAGCTATATCTGTTTTTAGTACAACATATGAAACTTCAATTTTTTAATAGTAGAAATTGTAATTTTCAATTATAAAATATCAATTTTTCTTATATATATCAGTACTAGTGTAATAGCTTGGAAGCTGAATGTAGTGAACTGGACTAAAAAAACTCAAACTCTCATGGTTACGCACCATTTGTTCTCCATTTAAGTGAGCTAAGGTGGGGGAAATTCACTATTGCTTAAGTTATGCTGGACTCTGTGATTCTAAGTGTCAGGCACTCATGTGCTATTTACATTGATGAGAACCACAGCCCTATATCAAGTAATATTACACCTTGGGTTATCCAGATGTGCAGCATCAAAGTTCTGAATGGAAATAATCTCTCTACAACAGGCCAGCAACCATTTTAATAGGAAGGAATTAATCTCATTACAATGATAATCATTTGTAGTTCTCATTACAAGTTCACAATCATCATAACCTTTCTTATGCAAGTGTGAATTGCCCTATACCTAGCTCAAATGACAGAGCAATTGATGTGCAAAAGGGAGTTCCATAGTTCAAGTCTAAAAGGGCAGATGGGTGGATTTCATCACACATGCCTAATTACTAAATGATTATCACTAGTGAGATTAATTCCTACCTATCTAATGGTTGGTTGATTGTTTTACCTCTGAGCAGCACTTTTTTGCACACCGTGGGCTAAATGGCCAGGTCACATGGACCACAAAGGCTCAGAGAAGGTTGGGAGAGGGGACCCACTGGAATAGCTGTTGAGAGACAAATGGTAGCCTCCCATCAAGGCCATCCAGCATGTTCTTTAACGTGCACAGGGTATGTCTCTCCTGGACACGGGGCCATGGCTTAACGTCCCATCCGATGGATGGCAGTCTTTCCAAGCCCATTGGTGTCCCCTACTGACCATGGGCAGGGCAGGGAATTTTGCGGAGATAAATCTCAACACTGACCCAGCTGGGACTCGAACCTGGGAACTACAGATTACGAGCCTGGTGCGCTATCAACTGAGCCCCCCCCCCCCCCCCCCCCTGCCCTCTATCTAATGGATTTGGGTTGGGTTGTTTTACCTCTGAGCGGCACTTTTTTGCACACCATGGGCTAAATGGCCAGGTCACATGGACCCCGAAGGCTCAGAGAAGGTTGGGGGAGGGGACCCACTGGAACAGCTGTTGGGAGACAGATGGTAGCCTCCCGTCAAGGCCATCCAGCGTGTTCTTTAACGTGCACAGGGTATGTCTCTCCTGCACACGGGGCCACAGCTTAACGTCCCATCCGATGGACGGTGGCCTTTCCAAGCCCATCGGTGTCCCCTACTGACCGTGGGCAGGGCGGAGGAATTTTGCGGAGATAAATCTCAATGCTGACCCAGCTGGGACTCGAACCTGGGAAGTACAGATTACGAGCCTGGCGCACTACCGACTGAGCCACTCCCACCCCCCTATCTAATGGATTGTTGTCATATGGTATAGAGGTTATTTCCATCCAGATCTTTGATGCTGTGCATCTGAATAACCCATGGTATAATATTACTCAATATGTGATTATGAAAACTTAGTTCTAATCAGTATAAATAGCACCCTGACACTTAGAATCACATGGTAAAGCTTCATAGCACAACAATCATAACCTTTCTGAAGCAAGTGTTAATTGTCACCACTTTAGCTCTAATGGTAGAGCAACTGGTGTGTAATCAGTTCCCAAGTTCAATTCCAGGAGGTGGATGGATGTATTTTTTTCACATTTGCCTAATTGCAGTATGACCTATTTCTGCTGTTTGGTTAGTTGTTAAAAAAATTAAAATATTAACTTGTTTATTTGACTCAGCACAGTTAGTGAAAAGCCTGGACTTCCCTCAAAGTATAGCAATGAGAAAACAATTGCAGAAAGAGAATAACGTCCTTTTAAACAATAAATAACAATCACACAGTTACTGTTGACTTTTTAACATCTATAAATGAATAAATATTTTGTGGAAAAAAAATCTGCTGACATAAGGAGCTTGAAACCCCATTTCTCCAGAAACATGTCAGAGTATTCTACCTTTGAACTAATACCAATTTTCTTGTTTCAAGTAAAAATTTATTTTTTTATCTTATTCAGAAAGAAATAGCCTTTCTATTAATATGCATTACAGTTAATTTTATCTACTAGTTTGATCTCATCTAAAAAGAAAAACGAGATAATAATTTCACTTTGTTGTCTGTCTGTAGACATTGAACTTTTTTTGTTTATTGGGATAAATTAAAATTTCTTTTTGTGTTGGATAGGTATTTATGAAATATTGTGATTTCCACTTTTGGAACCTCTATATAAATATAATTGACCCTCTAAAAGTGGAAAAAAGTGAAAAATTCCAAAATTTCAAACAAATATTGCAAATGATGTGTTTATTCTAGAAATTAAAAATTTTGGTGGTGGAATGGGAGAGTAAGTGCAAATCGTAATATTTCACCAATACCTATCCAAAACAAAAATAATTTTTAATTCATGTCTAAATACAAACATTCTCTTAAAAATAATTGCATTCTTCCCTCCCCTCTAGAGCCATCCTGTGGCCGAGTGGTTAGTGTGCTTGGCTACTGATCAAAGAGACCTGAGTAAGGCAAGGATGTCTGTGGTGTCTTTATGCTGAGGTCTCACTATCCTCACAGACCTTCTACTATGGCATATTAACTGACAGTCTCCTATCAGATCTCTGTGGCAAGCAGTTGCCTGAGAGGTTTTTTTATTCATTTCCTCTGGGTCTAAGGGGTCAATCCATTTTTACTTGTGGAAAATTTGTAACTCTCACATTCTGCCACCAAAATTCCTAGCATAAATACATCATTTGCTGTGGGGGAGGAGGAGGTAAAATTCAATATTTTTTAAGAAAAAATTGTTTGTTTATAGAGATAAATTAATTTTATTTTTGTTAGTTAGGTATTGATGAAATATTACATTACAATTTTCACTTTCTCAATATCCCAAAAACTATTATTGTGCTTTCTATGAAAAAAATCAAAAATTGCAAAATTTCAAATGAATATTGCAAACGATATAGCTTTGTTAGAAATTTTAAATTTTGGTGGTAGAATGTGAAGGCTATGAAGTTTTCATTGGCAACAATGAGCTGGCTCTTCAGACCCTGGAGATGGGTGTGTGTGCAACTTTTGTAACTGGAAAAAGTATTTTAGTTGGATTAGTACTAATGAAATACAATTTGCATTTTTTTCAAATACTTACATAATTTTAATTTATATCATTAGAGATCCTAAATATGGAAAAGGCAAAACTTTTAACAAATGCTGTAAGTGATTTGTTTATGATAGAAATTTGAAATTTCAGTGGTAGAATGTCAAGAGATGTTCCACTGACAGCAATAATCTGCCCCCTTTTCTTGGAGAGATATGAGAAAAGCAACTTTTTAAATGTAAGAAATAAAAGACAAATAATTTTTATGTTGTATAATTTGCTAATAAAATACTGCTCTTTGCATTTTCCCACATCATCCAATGCATTTTTCCCACATCCATTACTCCAAATTAAAACTTTTAAGGAGTGAAAAAGTTGGCAAACAAAAACTTCGTTTTTCTTGAAGATAACCATTTGCATATTTCAAGATTCCCATGTGTGCCAGAGGTGATATGGGTTCTTCTAGTTTAATAAATTTTTATTTACATTGCCATTTTTTTTATTTTAATATATCACTTTAAAAAAGCCATATTAAAACTATATTTGTAATCTTTTTTTAATTTTTCTTTCAGACTGGTTGTAAACCAACCTGAAAGAATTTTTCCTGAAGTATTTTTCATACTGGTTTATATCCAAAGTATTGCCTTGGGAGGGTTATTGTACTCCCATCAGAAAAGGTACAAAGCACTTGTAGATTCCAAAAACAGTGATATTTTAACTTTTTCAGATATACAAATTAAAGATATGTGGATACATAAGCAGATGCCAAATTTGGAAAAAATTTTTTTAAATAAAAGCAAGTAATAGAAAAATTTCACAGGAAAAAAAAAAGGTGTTTGGCATTTCATCAAAAAAGAATAAAATAACCTCTAGTACCAAAAAAATAAAAATACGGAGCTATATTTACAATAATAAATTTAATACAATTTGGCTCTTGTTAAAATATTTAAATCACTTCAAAATCACATTACTTCTGCTAAAGATACTATCATTTTCCTCATCTTTGCTAAATTTTTACAATAAAAGAAACACACCATTACATGAAAACTAAAAAAGAATCGATGTTAAAGCAGGTGAATTTAAATGAATAAGTCTGAATGCCCACAGTGAGTCTAAAAATAGTGCACATAAATTCTTAACTCCAAAAATCTAGGAGCTCCAATATTCATTGTAAAACCAGTTCAGCATTTACTGTTGTCTTGCATATCTTATAGGCTTAATCATGGGAACAACCAGTGGTATAACCTTCATCACAAGATACAAGTGCCATATATGATGTAGAGACTTATGATAGGCATACTCTGGAGATATTCATGCCATTGCAATGTTTCTCATGTAAAAGAAGCATTTCTAAAATGCATCTCTGATGAATAAAGATAAGGAATTGGTAATTTCTTATCACTGAGAAGGATGTTTTTCAGCTTTTAGGCCATGTTGCAGGATCATAACCATTAAAACAATGATGAATATCTTTTTTACAAGGTAACATAATATTATGTTGTTGCATATATAGTGATAAGCTAAATTATCATTAAAGTCCTTCAAAGAGATAGTATGATCGATGGCATACCATGTTGAGGATAATAACAATGATGTTTTAAATCATCCATATTTCAAAAAGAGTACATTAAACTTCATGAAGACTGATAAAAAAGTCCAATAACAAAACCTCAGCATGGAGAAGTGAGTCTAAAACTTCAATGTGTTTCTTGCCTCAGCATTATGCATTTCATCAGGAGGAAAGTAATAGTAGCATTTATTGGCCTACTTAGAAATTTACATTAGGAATTTGGTGTCAGAAGTGAGGCTGGTAATGTCAGGAGAGTCCACCTTAGTATGATCAAAATCATGGGAAAGTCTGACAGACAATGTTGTTATGTAAGTATGGAGGGTATAAATAGAGGTTTATTAGCTGCTGAATTTTAAATAAAAAAAGGGGCAGTAAGAAATATTCACTAGATATTCATTAGTTAAAAAAAATACAAGAAATATTCTTCTGGAAATGTAATTGGGGGGGGGGGGAGAGAATCAAACTCATAGAAATAAGGTTAAACTGCCGAAACAAAATTTGACATTTGAGTATAAGCTAAATAAACTTACATCTGCTGACATATTCCTGGAATAAGCATACACATATTATACAATCATGAGCATAACATTATGGCCACCTGCCTAATAGTGTGTTCTGCCACCTTTCACCATGATAACTGCTTGCAGCCAGCATGATATTGATTTCACTAGACAGAGGAAGGTGTCTTCAGGTATTCTATGCCAGATGGAACAGAATGACATCTCAGAGTTTGGAGACAGAGTGTGGCAATGGTGTAGGCCAACAAATTCTGTGTTCCACTGTATCCCACAAATGTTCAATAGGTTTCATGTCAGGAATTTAATGACCATAGGAGTACACTAAATGCTTTGACATCCGGATATGCGGTCACCACATAGGGCACTACTTGGCCTGAAATGATCAAGGTAGGATCTGGTGATGAGGGTGTGTTTAACAGAGATCAGGAGACCTAGTGACGTCCATAAGAACAATATCCACACCATGATTTCCATCCAACCATGCAATCTGTTTGCAGCTGTTCACCTATCCTCAGCATACCCCTCCATCAGCATGGTGGAGCTGGAACATGGATTCATTGAACCAGAAGACTTTTTACCAGTCATTCAATTTCTAGTCACAGTGCTCTCATGACTACTGCAGACAGATCTGCTGATGATGATTGGTGAACGTCAGAACATGAGTGGGCTACTGACTCCATAGACCCATCAACAAGAGCTTCTATTGGATTGCCTGCTTGGAAATGCTTCTATGTGCAACGTGGTTGTAGTCTGCCATTAATTTAGGGATCATGAGCAATCTGTTGTCCCAGAGGCAACATGAATTAGGGTGCTAACCAGTGTTCACCTCGACTGTAAACAAGTGATGGCCTCCTCTTTCCAGCATATTGGGTAGATGTGTGTCCTTCTTCAATCCATTCCTACCACACCTTCACTATGGCAGCCCTCAAACAACCAAAAATGTCTGTGGTTGCTGAAATGCTGATCCTAATCTTCCTCGAGCTGATAATCATTCCCCATTTGAACTCTGACAAGTCCTTCTTTTTCCCCATTGTGCAAGTTTTGTTCCAATGAACTGGCATGCTCTGCTTGTGCTGTCTACATATATTATGCGCTGGTCAGTGACATCACTGCTATGTGTTGTGTTGTGGGACGTGTCCACTGATGGAGACAAGGATGGTCTTAATGATCTGGCATGAGTGTATTATTATACTGATGAAACCATAATGATCATTCCCCCATTTGAACTCCGTCTGCAACTTTCAGTACTTACCTAAAGCAAAATTTACACTGTTATGCTATGTATATGGGGATTAAATTCAATTTGTATTAAAAAATACATTTATACGAATGGTCTACCACTTCCAGTTAAATAAGTACATAATCTTAAAGGATGAGATCTGGGGGAAAAAAAGAGAAAAATCAAAAACTAGAGGCCACACAAAACATACCAAGAGACAATCCAATAAATCATTCAGTAAGACAAAAAGTTATTATACTGTACATTATTCCCTTATGTTACTTTACACACCTTAAGTTGTAGCACTGGTGTCATCTAATGAATGAGTGCCGTAAACTGCAGGAGTACATACATACTGATTATCAGTTACTAGTTATTAGTGATTAAAACGTATTTAATAACATAAAAAAGTATTGGCACCTTGTGAGCCCTGATCAGCTACAGGTAAAAACAAATTAGCCTTCCCATTCAAAAATCTGAATTTAGTGATTATCACTTTATGGTATGCATTAAACTGATTATGAATTAAATTTCCTATCTTATATTAAATATAAGACAAAAAGCTTAAATCAGTTTAGTTACATTTTAGTTATGAGTACTCTTCATAGTAACGAAATTTAACAATCACTAATAACCAACAATATAAATAGGTATCATTCAATGATTACCAATAGATATATTGCAAAAGTTAACATTTACAACATAGAGAGAATAGCAACAATTATTGCATCCCTTTCTCCAATGTTTTTTTTCTTCGAACAGTGTTTGGATCATCGGCAGTAGCAAGCTTTGTATATAGCACAGAAAATGGTGCTCGCTGTGGCCAACTGAACTGCATCTGTATGCTTTACCAAGATATAATCCCATGGAACCAGCAGAACTTTACAGGGGTCCTTGATATTAATGAAAATTAACTTAATAGCTAATAATTAATATTTAATACGTAGGCATCATTTCTTGATCAATAACAGATGAATATATTTCAAAAGTTAGCATTACAATACATCAGGAATAACAACAAACGTTATTGCAACTTTTTTTTTTGAAAGCGCTTGGATTGCCAGCAGTGGTACTCGTCATGCAGCACAAGAAGTATTGACTTACTGCAGCCAATCACTGCATTCATATCTCTTATGTCATATGTTTTTGATATTAACGAAAGTTAACGTAATAGCAAATTATTTATAACTAACAATCAATATGTAAATATCATTAATTGATTAATAATCAACTAATAACCTCTGAGTGACATTTTCATGCAACTTGGACATAAAACAATCACACATTCCTCTTATGATCAGCTGCAGGGTTACGAAGTTAGGTGAAACAAAACTGACATTGGCCAACAAATGACAAGCGAAATGCAATAGGAAGATAAGTAACATAACAGTAAGGAACATAAAGTGCATAATTGATTATAATTAAAAGTTTTTTTTTTCTTTGAAAGATTAATTGAACTTCTCTCCAATTGGTGATTTCAATAATGTAAACTATATACCCATGCATAATATAAAATTATTAGAAATGAGTTGAGTTGTTTTACTTCTGAGTTGGCATTATTTTGTACACAATGGGCTAAATGATCAGGTCACAAGGACCCTGAGTGCTTAGAGAAGGTTGGGGGGGGGGGACCACTAGGCAGCTATTGGGAGACAGATGGTAGCGTCTTGTCAGGGCCATCATCGTGTTCTTTAATGTGTACAGGGTATGGCTCTCCTGCACAGAGGGCCATGGCTTAACATCTCATCCAATGGGCAGTGGCCTTTCCAAGCCCATCAGTGTCCCCTATTGACCAAGGGAAGGGTGGGGCATTTTGCAGAGATAAATCTCAATGCTGGTCCAGGGGAGACTCAAACCTGGGAACTGCAGATTATGAGCCTAGCATGCTACCAATTGAGCCACCCACTCCCTGCAAGTTACCAGGAATGTAGACTACCAGCACAATTGGGGGAAGGAGAACCCAGTAAACACTATTAGTAATAGTTAAAGAATTCTAGTAATGCCTCATCCAATCAGCTTTTTAATGTAGACATAAAGCACTGATTAATTCACATTGAACTAAGTTTTAATCAACTATCTAATGGATAAACTATCATTTGGAGCTTTTAGTTCTTCCTTCCATACTGAAAATAAGTCTGACAGAACTGGGATTATGGAGCTTAATCATAAATAAGTTTGTTTTCCTATACAAGGAACAAGACTGCTTAACACCCACATATCAAAATGTGTTTTTATTGCTTAACCACACAAGATGTATTTTTTAAGAGTCAACATATTAATAGGCTCTCTATATAATACACAAAGTTTTTCATATTTAATTTCTTTGATGAAAATATTTCTGCTAAAATTTAAACCTCTATGAAAAAAAGTACCATTTAAAAAACTTCAGTACTCTTAATTTTTATAACTTTTTTTTTTTTATATATTTTGAGAAATTCAACAACACCATTAATTGATATTATTTAAATCAAGCTTTGACCATCAGCATTATATTTTTAGGTAAGGGCACACATTCTGAATAAAAGCACATAACAAAGTCAGGAAAATTCATACAGTACATCTTAAAACTAACTAACTAAATGCATATTTATTTCCTTCTGTGAATCTATGAAGTCTATACCTCAGATAACTGACGAGCCACTTCTGTTTGGGTTTCTAATAACCTTGCTCTAGTCTCGGATACAGCAGCTTTCAACACCTCTTCTTGTTTATCTTTCATTTCTTGTATCATTTGTTGATGACTTTCCTCTTTCTGGTGTAAGGTTTTCAACAATACATTTTCATTTTCTTTTGATTGTTCATTCTCCTGAAAGTGAAAACATGTTACAAAATAATTTTTGAAAAACTTATTTACTAAGCATTTACGAGTCTCAAAAATTTAAGATCAGTGCAAGATCGAACTGAAACTTTATATTTCCATTAAAAGTAAAATTTCCTATGAATATTTGAGAATGCAATTAAATGAAAGTCTTGGCAGTGAGATTTATTTTTTTTAACTATCCTATCCTCTGCTTAGCTCATTTTAAATGGACCTGAGCCAATCGAATGATTTCAAATGTTTGCTAAATCACATTGAAAATTTAAAATCCAAATTTTGTTCTTATGTTTGTGTCCATATAATAATTCAAAATTTGTAGTTTGTGGAATATCAGATTTTTTTTTCCTACATAACAATAACTGATTAATAAATTATCTTTAATCCTTAACCCTTCCAGGGTCCCACCTGAAAAACTGGCTTACAACAAGAGAACAGCTATTTTATCACTCTGATCAGAGAAAAAAAAATTAGAACTTTTTTGCCAAATAAATAATGACAGAAATTATGGAATGTTATATGCCAAATTATTCAGCATTTAATTTTGGATTTTCTGAAAATAAAATATTTTACAAAAAAGATGATGACTAACATCCCATCCCTACTATCTTGTATTCACTGATTGAAATGCTATTTTGATTTACTAAAATAATAATAAAACTGCTCAGATAGTGATTAAGTTTTTAAAATAAACAGAATTCAATTCCAAATATTATGAAAATAAAAAAAGTTAAACAAATTTATAAACATATTGATTTTAATAAGATTTTATTTTATGCGAAATAGCAAGGAAAAAAGATTGAACTATGCAATTAAGGCTTAATTTTGAAAACTAAAGAAAGGAAATTTCTTCCCGAATACTATATTTACCTGAAACATGATTTTTATTTCTTCTAACGATTCTTTTCAGTGTGGCATGTTTTAAAAATGGGCCAGCGTTATACAAGGTGACTTGGATTGTTCACATTAATGGAATTTCCTATCTTATTTATGAAATTGAAAAACACTTTCTAGGCTGCCTTTGTTACTAAATATTAGGAATTTTTTCTTTAGTTATTCAAGTTTTGTGTTCTTGGCCAAGTGCCAAAAAGTTAGTGCACCAAGGCAAAAACAAACAAACAAACAAACAAACAAACAAACAAACAAACAAACAAACAAACAAACAAACAAACAAACAAACAAACATCTATATGGTCAGAATGGCACAACCAATATACTGAGGAGGAGGTAGTTGGTAAACTCTTTTAAAACCATTCAGCATAAACTTAAAAATTTGTAAGTTTTTATTTAAATGAAATCTTTACAAGGGGAGGAATAAAGTGCCCTCAGTGTAGAAACCTGACAACATTACCCTCCCACAGGAGGGCTGATTTCTATGCCAAGTAAGTCCTTTTTACTTCCATATCCAAGTCCTCATTCATTTTTAGAATATGATAAAAGATTACGATTTTTTTACTGGAAAACGAAGTAATAATAAAAAAAAATTAACATATAACCTAATGCGATGCTAAATAAAATATCCACAGAAACTTGTAAGCTGGCTATCCAATGTAGCATAACTCTGAAAGATAAATAATATTCTTTCAGTTTCATTGTTTGGTGTTTTATGGTGCAATGGCAGATAAGGCCATATTGTGCCAAAGAAAAATAAAAAGGCAAAAGTTATTTATCCCTCAACCATAGTTAAAAACAACACATGAAAGAGAAAAGTTACAAAAAGGAAAATGATATAATAAAGAAAATTGTACAACAAACTAAACTGAATGGACAAATCACAAGAATGGCAACACCCATGCGAGCTGGGCCATCTCCATCCTGGTCCTGGCAAAGCAGAAAAAAGTATCAGATTATGGGATCATTGGGTGTCTGCAAGTATATCTCCTTAGGTACACAAATATGTGCTCATGTGACCTCAGGAGGACCCCAATATTGTCAATATTCTTCTGGACAATTCCATTGCAATAGTGTGGCCATCTCAGATCTTAGGTGTTCAGGGGAATGACTTACGAGTTATTTTAGCCATCGCCAGTGACAGTTTTGGGAAAAACGGGGCAGTCAGTATCCATATCCTCAGAGTTGTCTGAGGGACAGGGATTCGAAACCTGAAATGAGGAGATAAAGCTTTCTTCTTGGGCCATGGTGGAGGCTCCCTTTCGTTTGGAAGGTCTGGCTGTCTGTGGTCATGATTGAGGGGGCTTCCAGAGGTGGCAACAGCAGGCACTGATTCATACCTGCAAGAATAGAAACTGATATTGATGTCGGTACTGACAATTTCAGTTTCATCTGTATCTAGAGGTACTTTGCTGCAGGCGAGCTTCTGATAGTGGGACCATGTGAAGGGATCTGAACCAGCAGAACCTTCACAGGGATCCCCTCACTACATACAGGAGCTTGCACTGAGGGGAATATTCTATCAATAGATCAGCAGACCAAAAGATTGATAATTTACATAAATGAAATTGAAGGTTTAATCATAAAAATATAAAATACTGATTGGATGCACAACGACATTATCCAATATGCAATCCAACACCATTCCTTGTGAACAATCCACCATGTAGCTACTTGACTCACATGTACGTATTCCAGCAATTCACTAGGTCACAGCACTTCCTCTGTCTTAGGCTGCAGGCAGTTTTCAAAATAACAAGCTCCGGCCTTCCTCTGGCTAAGGCAGCTCTTTTTATTTATAGTTTGTGTTATAGTTTCAACTTGAAAAGCAGGAAGTCACATAGAATGCTGAGTGAAATAATATAAATGATAAAAATAATTCTAGGAACATTAAAATAGGTTTAAGGCAGAAAGAGTGCAAAATGGAAAAAAACAACAACAGAGGTATGTACTTTGTAATTACTTTCAAAATCTTCTATTTGTAAAAATAGCAGTTTTTGTTAATATTCAAGAGATTTTAAAAACTGTTAATAAAGAGTTCAAATCAGACTTGTGAGCTTAAATCATGGGGTTGCTTCAGCATAGTGTAACTTTAACAAACAAACCAGAAATACCATTCTAAGGCAATCAGATGACTTTAACAAATTATTTATATTATAGTTTAATAAATTATCATCATCATCATCCTCAAGCAGCCATGGGCCATGGAGGTACAACCAGATTGTGCAATTTAGTTCTCCAAACATATCAGTCCTAAGCTACATCTGCTGCATCTGGCCAGTGTACACCAGTTCTAACAAGGTCTTGTTTGACACTGTCAGTCCACCTCATCCTAGGTTTTCCCCTCTTTCCGAGACCTTTAGGTACACTGTTCATAACTCTATTTGCTAAGGTATAATTATGCATATGGGCAACATGGCCAAACCATTGGAACCTCTCTTTCTGCAAAATATGATGCTCAAAAGAGGTTGCCGACTCCTTTGAGGGGGAGGAGGGGCTCAATTGGTAGTGCACCAGGCTCGTAATCTGCAGTTCCCAAGTTCAAGTCCCAGCTGGGCCAGCATTGAGATTTATCTCAGTATGAAACACCGATGGACTTGGAAAGGCTGCCTCCCATTGGATGGGACTTTAAACTGCAGCCCCATATGCGGGAGAGCCATCCCCTGTGCATGTTAAAGAACATGCTGGATGGCTTTAATGGGAGGCTACCATCTGTCTCCCAACAGCTGTTCCAATGTGTCCCCTCCCCCAACCTTCTCTGAGCCTTCGGGATCCTTGTGACCTGGCCATTTAGGCCATTGTGTGCAAAAAAGTGTTGCTCAGAGGTAAAACAATCCAACCCGACTCCTTTACCTAATCTCATCATTACTTACAAAATAGAAGTGCTTAATGCCTAAGATACTGTGTAAGCATCTAGAATCAAAAGCATCCAGTTTCTTGCTATCTGTAATCTGTATGAAATTCTTTTTCAAGCTTGAATTATGTATTTTTAAAAAATACAAGTAAAAAAGTTTTCAGATGGCAATTTGAAAAACTTTTTTTTAAGTTTTTTTGTTTTACTAAAAACAAACATAAACATCGTGGACCTCTCATTTCGGATACTGCCAACACTATATTTACCAGAAACTTTGGAAGGATTAAAAGCATAAAATTTCTCACAATGCATACAATTGTGGTCAAGATGATTTTTAACTTTTCTTTAAAAAACAACTGAACTTTAAAAACATATCCTGCAGTGATATACATATATAAAACCCTAGTTACATATCAAATGAAAGAGCTTTGGTTGGTTGATTGGTTGTTTGGGGTTTTATGGTGCAAGAGCAATGAGGGCTATATTGTGCCAAACATAGACAAATAAAGAGCTAAAAGACATTTGCCCCACAACCAAAGTTAAAACACAAAAATGGTAAAAGTATAAAGCAATAAATATGAAAGTACAAAAAGATAAAATGAACCTGAGTGTAAAAGACCCAGGATGATCAAGGTAAAAAGGATAAAGCCATAAAATCACAGTCTGCTAAAATAACAGGTATAACATAAAAAGACAAAGACAGATAGTAAAAAAGAGTCATCAGATAAAAGATGGCAAAGAGGCTCAGCTGTAAAATTATGGAAGTTAAAATATAAACGAAGTTCAAGGATAAAAGCAGGATAAGCGATAAAAATATGTTTAATGGTTAAAATGGTGTCACAAAACTTACACTTAGGTTTGTCATCAGCCAGAAGAAGAAAGGAATGAGTGATAAATGAATGACCTAAGCAGAGCCGAGGAAGTACAACTTCTTCCCTGTGATACCTGCAAAAACAAGACTGCCATGGTTTGATAATGAGCTTCATTTCAAAAAGCTTGTTGACAACCTGTTCACACCAAGATCTCTGCTACTGTGCCTGGAGCTCAATGGAAAAATGTTACTGGAAGTCCCAAGTATGAAACTGGCAGCAGAGAGTCGGATAGGGGTGTGGCTGACCTGGCAGCAGCATCTGCCAAGTCATTGCCCCAGATCCTGAGGTGACTGGAAGAAGAGAACAGTGGTGGTGGCTACCAGACGATGGAGCTGCTGGTGGATCTTGGAGAGAACAGGGTGAGGCCAACGCGTCATTGAGATCAGAGCCTGTAGCGAGCTCAGTGAGTTGGTATAGAGGATACACCAATGATGACACTTAGCTGCTATGTGTTCCAAGGCAAAGCTGATAGCATGCAACTCTACAATGAAGATGGAACACTGCTGTACCGAACTTCAAGCCATCTGTGAAGACAGGCAAGAAGTCCGGGTGCCCAGCAAGATGGCTGGCAAAGGTTTGCTGATATACACAGTCGGGTGTAAAGGCCTTCCCTGTCCGGCAAAAGGAGAAATCACAGGAAGGGGAAACAACAGCAAGCAAGTGGAAGTGGCTCGGCTGTCGACTGTGAGATGCTATCAAGACTGGTGTTAATGTCTCTCAGGTAACCTTGGACACGCAAAAACCAAAAGGACGAATTGCAGTCAGTCAATTCTGATTAATATTTCCCACTGGGGACTGAAATGCAGTCCCAAGTGGGATGGCCAGGCAGGGATCGCATTTTGCTGCGTAATGCAGGGACAACTGCTGACAGCGAATAGATAAAGATGGTTTGTCAGTCTCAACATAGACTCTGGACTGGTGAAATGCAGAAGGTCCCCGTGCAAACACAGAGAGCCTGATGATGTAGAGGGTCCAGCACCTTCACCACCAAATCCTGGGTAGAGTTGTACACCTGGGATCCGTAGTCCAGTTTCAACTGGACAAGTGCACAGTAGAGGCAAAGCAATGAACATTGGCCCGACCTCCAAGAGAGAGAGGAGAGGACCTTGAGGATGTTCAAAGCCCGCGTGCACTTGGACTTCATATATCGAATATAAGGTAAGAAGGTCAATTTCTGGTCGAAGATGAGACCGAGAAACTTGGTCTCTGCCACAACTGGAATGATGTTACTCCCAAGCTGCAGCTCAGGGTCCAGATGAAGAGTACACTTGTAGCAAAAGTGCACGCAAGTGGTTTTCTGTAGGGAGAACCGAAACCCATTGGCCATCGCCCAAAAGATTGGTTGGTTGTTTAACCTCTGAGTGGCACTTTTTTGCCCACAAAGGCTCAGAGAAGGTTGGGGGAGGGGACCCACTGGAACGGCTGTTGGGAGACAGATGGTAGCCTCCCGTCAAGGCCATCCAGTATGTTGTTTAACATGCACAGGGTATGACTCTCCTACACACAGGACCATGGTTTAACATCCCATTCGACAGATGGCAGCCTTTCCAAGCCCATCGGTGTCCCCTACAGACCGTGGGCAGGATGGGGAGTTTTGTGGAGATAAATTTCAATGCTGAACCAGCTGGGACTTGAACCTGGGAAATGCAGATTACAAGCCTGGCGTGCTACTGACTGAGCCATTTCCACCCAAAAAGAGAGATTGTTCAGGGCAGTTTGCAGTTGTTGTTCAATGACCCTCATGCTGGATGACGAGCAAAAGATGCTAAAGTCAACATAGAGGGCATTGCCTACAGTTGAAGGAAGTTGCCATGTAATGGAATTTATCTTGACAGCGAAAAGCATAACATTAAGGATGAAGCAGTGTGGCACCTCCTGTTCTTGGGGGAAATGCTGCAACAGAGTGTTGCCAACATGAACTTGAAAAGTACAAGAGGATAAAAATTTTCAATGAAGTTCAGCATGTGACTTCTCAAGCTGAACCTATGGAGATCACGGAGAATGCCGAATCTCCATGCCACGCTGTATGCTCTTTCGATGTCAAAGAAAATTGACACAAGGTGCTATCCGTGTAAAAACGAATTCCTGATCACCAATTCGAGTTGGATCAGGTGGTCTAAAGTAGGCCTGTGCCTGCAAAAGCCACACTGGGTATTGGAAAGAAGGCCATGATGTTCCAATACCAGGCCAGCCTGGTATTTACCATTCTTTCCAACACCTTGCAGATGCAGCTTGTCAATGCAATTGGATAATAATTCAAATGAATCTTGGGATCTTTGCCTGGATTGGGGAAGGCCAAGACGATGGCCTCCCAGCAGGAGTCTAGAAACTGCTCCTCAGTGAAAATACAGTTGAAGAGTCAGAGCAGCTGACCCTTACTCGATGGTGAGAGATGTTGGAGCATAGCATAATGGACATTGTCTGGCCCGACAACAGATGCACAAGTAGTGTGCAGAGCAAGGTGAAGTTCATCCGCTGTGAATGGCCTGTTTTAAAGCTCCAGGCAATTCAGCTCTCAGGGGAGTATAAAGATATGGAGGAGAAAAAGTATTGGCAATTGCTTTGGGATCAGCAATTGCCTGTCCATTGTGCTCCAGGATCGATAATGAGAGGGATGTGTATTTGCCACCCATCTTCCGGAACCCTTACCACACCACCTTAGAACTGATCGTGTAAGTGATAGAAGATGTATATTTAATCCATGATTCCTTCTGGCTCTGGCGCCAGATGAAACTGACTTTCATGCTGGTGCATTTGAATGCTTCAAGGTTTAGGGATGTTGGATATCTCCAAAACACCCCCAAGCCTTGTTCTGAGCCTTATGAGCTGCAGTGCAGTCAGGATTCCACCATGGTTTTGGGAACCACGGATACTGAGTCGAAGTCTGAGGAATAGTAGAATCAGCTGCATGGATGATACAGTCCATCATCTCAGCCTCTTTCTCTCTCAGAGTGGTCATCAAGTTCAGACAGGAGCTCGAAGCCACTCCAGTCAGCTCAATTAAGTCTCCACTGGGAAACACGTGAAGGGCTGCAAGGCTCCCTACGGGAGATGGTGCACACCATGGGGAGGTGATCACTTCCATAGGGTTGTCTTTGACCTCCCATGTAAAGAGTGGAAGGATCGAGGAGGAGCAGATGTTGAGGCCAATGGCAGTGAATGTGTGGGTTGGGAAGTGAAAGTAAGTGCTGACACCTGTGTTCAACTGGAAGAGTGAAGGATTCAAAAGCCACTGCTCCAGGACTCCTCCCTTCCCATTGATATCAGCACTGCCCCAAAGTGGACTATGTCCATTGAAATCCCTCATAATGAGAAAGGGAGATGACAAATGTGAGATGAAGTCATCAAGGTCTACCCCCAACTTAGAGGCAGATGGCAACCGCCTCTAAGTTGGTGGTGAGGGTACGACCTGGAATGGAGAATGGTTGCTCAAGAGGATGGCAACACCCCTGCAAGCTGGACCATCTCCATCCCAGTCCCATCAAATAAGAGAGAATTGCTGGAGAGTGGGATCGTTGTCTCCTGCAGGCACATGTAGATAGGCTCGTGTGCCCTCAGAATAACCTTGATGTCATTAATATTCCTCTGGAATCCACGACAATTCCATCTTGGAGTTTGGGCAGATGACTTATGATTTATTTTAACTTCGCCAGTGACGGTTTTGGATAAATGGGGTGGTCTGTGTCCATGTCCTCGGAGTTGGTGGTAAGGGGTATGACCTGGAATGGAGAATGGTTGCTCACAAGGATGGTAACACCCCTGTGAGCTGGAGAGTGGGATCATTGGCTATCTGCAAGTATGTCTCCTGCAGGCACTCACAGATGGGCTCATGTGCCCTCAGGAGAACCTTGATATTGTCAATATTCCTCTGAAATCCACGACAATTCCATTGTAGGAGTGTGGCCATCTCGGACTTGCTGCATCTGGTAACTTGCCGGGATCAGGTCTTTGGAATTTGGGCAGACGACTTACGATTTATTTTAACTGTCACCAGCAACAGTTTCAGAAAAATGAGGTGGTCTGTGTTCATGTCCTCGGAGTCGTCCAAGTGACACGGATTAGAGACTGTCGACCGAGGAGTGTTTAAAATTTTCTTCTTTGGTCTTGGTGGGAGCCCGTTAGGTTTTGTAAGTCTTGCTGTCTGTGGATGGGATGGAGGGAGCTATCAGAGAGAAACAGGAATTGATGTCGAGATCAACACCAACTTTGGCTTCACCTGGGTCAAGAGATATTTGGCAGCAGGGGGAATGTTGATGTTGGTCTACACAGCTACAGAAGCCATCGCAACAACAGGCTTTCCGATGACTGCACCAACATAGGAACGCAGCCAGTTTTCTCACCTCTGCATAGGAGATGTTGTGTAAGGTTTCAGACACTGGACCTCTTTCTCCTCCAGCCACTTTGGATAGTTGCAGGAGTACACTGGATGCTCGCCACTACAGTTTACGCAGCATGCATTCTTTGCTGTGCAGTCAGGTTCAAGATGGTCTGGACTGCCATATGAGCACAGGTAGGTTTACCCCAGCATGCTGTGCGGGCATGGCCGAACCTCTGACACTGAAAGCAGCACAGGAGTTTGGAATGTATGGCCGTACCTTGCAGTGCAGGTAACCTGCCTCAATGGAAGTTGATAGGTGTGGCATGTTGAATGTGAGAATTAGTACCCAGATGGGTACTAATGTCCATTATGGCATTGTAAAACGCAGTGGACTGCTATCACTTCCTGATATCACAGCTCCGAGAGGATTTCCTCCTCAGAAACCTTGAGCAGGCCCCACTTGGAGATCATGCCAGGGAGGAATTAAGTGTCTTGCATGGTGACAGTGACTGCCACTCCACCAATCACTGTGACATTCAAGAGTAGCTCTAAATGTTTCAAGCATGCAGTGTCCACCTGCAAGTTACCATATCTTAGGTGCTTGACATATTTCAGTTCTCCTGCAAGACCTTTCAAACCTTTGTTGATAAAAAATGGGGACATGTCCCCAATCACCTGATCACCCGTAGAGTGGATGAACAGGAACCCCGGTGACGAAGGAAGACACGAAGACAATGACAATGATGAAAAAGAAGACATTGAAGATGGGAGCTCATGTGGAGATCTTTTAGCGGCATTTGCTGATGAATTTTCATTTTGAAAACTCATGGTTGTGGTTTGTGGTTCAGTGCCCGTTGTCTCCACCCACCACAGAGTCCAACAAGGGGACGCCAGGGCTGCCCAGGCACCATACTCACACAGCCAGTGAGCCAAGCCCTCACAACCAAAGAAAAGTAAAAGTAAAAGAGATATGAGAGAAACTCACTCAAGTCCTCACAGAAGAAATAAAACTAAGAAATCAGTAAATTAGTGGGGAAACTCACAAACCATTGCTCAGACATGGGCAAGGTTACTCACTGCTCTTCATAGTTGACCCTAGCAAGATCTACCCACCAGCAGATTGATCCTGAGGGGCCACCCCAGAACCTCCTGTTTACCTGAAGCAGAGGCCAAAACACTATATAGCAGTGGCCCCAGAATTTGTTGCCCAGCCCTGCAACAGGTAGGCTCCCCAATGGCAAGATGTTCAAAGGATACCCTGCCAGTCATGAGTTGGGGAGAGAAGACGGAGACCCCCGGGCAACTGCCAGGATCCTCCTTCCAGGGACACGAGTCTCCCCGCACAAAAAATGTGCGGGCAGTGTTCAGGACCCTGTGAAGGTACCTGAGCCAGAAATGAAATAGTATTTAGTTCTGAAGAGTAAGACGACAGAATTGAAATTAAAGAAAGGCTACTTAAGCTTAATGTTTTTGTGGATTTATTCCACAAAAACATTTATTGATTTATAGACATTTAAATGTCAACAGGTAACACTGAGATTATGAATTACTTAGGCGTAATTTTTAAAAAATGGCTTACTGTCCTGCATGGCTTTGGACACTTAAAGGGTTAAATCTCTAAACAAATCATGAATCTGTTGATCTCAGTATGATACAACAGTGAATCTTATCAAATCTGATATCAAATGCAATCTCAGAGTATATATTTTTTAAATCTTGTTCTGAAATTAATTAATTTGACCCCCCCCCCCCCTCCATATCATAAAAAAATTGGCTGATACAAAATACCAGATCAACAAGGCAAACTGATCTAGCAGCACACATCTTCCACTTCAGAAGAGAAACCTCCTTTGAAATGGTAAACAGCCTACACTTCGACTTGATCTAGAAGGGGCAAGGGACAATTCCCCCAACACCTCTTGAGAATGTTAATGCCTGGAACAGGGCAAAAAATATATATACATCCATTCCTCAATTTGCATGGTGTTAAGTTTACCTGTTTCCAGTTTTACATTATCAAAAAAATGTCACCAAGTTTGAATTTACATGGTGACTCAGTTTTACACAGTCAGGAAAATGCAATCAGTTTCGCTTACACAATCATAGACTCAGTGTTAAATGATACAGATTGAGTTTTTTTATGCACGTAGATATAATACATATTATGCAATTATGTATTCATAATATATATAACACATATTATGAATTAGCAATGGTATAGTATCAAGGGAGATTAGTAGATCATTCCAATATAAAAATCACCTAAATGGTTTTAATTGATATAATTTATGTTCAAGAATAAATAGATAATCCTACATTAATGAAATCAACATCTGTACAAGTTATATTTATATTCTTTCACTAAAATGATATTCTTGCCATTGTAATGCAACCTGTCTCATGACATCATCATCATCCTCCTCCTCAAGCAGCCATGGGCTACGGAGGTCCAACCAGACCATGCAATTTAGTTCTCCAAGCAAGCCTATCCTGAGCTACCCCTACTGCATCTGGCCATTGCACACCAATTCTAACAAGGTCCTGTTTCACATTGTCTGCCCACCGCATCCTAGGTCTCCCCTTCTTTCTGAGGCCTTTAGGCACACTGTTCATAACCCTATTCGCCAATCTATAATTATTCATACGAGCCACATGGCCAAACCAATGGAGTCTCTCTCTGCACAATATGCTGCTTAATGGAGGTTGCAAACTCCTTTTCCTAACCTCATCATTAGTTACAAAGTTGAACCACCTAATGCCCAAGATACCGTGTAAGAATCTGGAATCAAAAGCATATAGTTTCCTGTTATCTTGTTTACAAAGTGTCCAAGTTTCACTACCATAACTAACCCTAGAAAGAACCAAACTATTATACAGCCTAATTTTAGTCTTTAGGTGTATATGCCTATTTCTCCACACTCTCCATAGATTCTTAAAAGTCCCGGCAGCAATCCCTATTCGTCTGTTAATCTCATGCTGCACATCACCATTATCTGTTACATATCTCCCAAGATAATTAAACTGTGACACCTGCTCAAGACTGCAACCATTCAGATTAACTGAATCACAACCTGCCAATGGTCAGTGGCCAATGGTCAGTGGCAGCAAGAGTGTAGTTTTGCAGCCAATCAGCAAACAAAGTGTGGGGGGAAAATGGTGAACAGCCAATGAATCAATTGATGTTACACTCAGGGGAGGAGATCCCTAGAAATCATGGTATGGAATAAACGGCTGGCTGCAAACATTAATTTTATCATTGATTGCAACCAATTATCATAGCCAGACCTTATTTCTTTCCATTTCAACAGTGACAGTTTCATTAAAACATTTGATATCACAACCAATACTCATATCTTTTCCACCAACACTGATCTTATCAATGCAATTAATACTACAAACAATACCTACACTCTCTTTAATATCATAAGGCATATCAAGTAATTCATTACTAATCTCTGCATCTTCTTCAGTCTCAGCAGAAATTTTAATCAGCATGCCACATTCAAGACGTGGGGCCATCATTCACTGCATTTTTAACTTCAACTGTAGGACTGCTTGGAACGTGGGCATACCTGATTGGGTCGAGTGAGCCTTACACCCCCCAAGATATATCACACGACTGCACTGGTGAGAGTTTCCAACAAAGGAAGGAAAATTTGAAAATGACAGTTGTGCCTCGGACTGATAGGGGACGGTCATGAAGATGTTACAATGTTAGCATTTTCCTTTGTGCCAGAGTTGGAAACAATGGAAGGGTGGTTAGAGCCTTGTCAGTAGGATTCGGAATCCTACTGTCAAGGTCTTGAGTGACTTGCCGAGTGGCAGTTACTGCAATTTGTGAATAATTTGCCTGTGTACTGTATTGTTTCAACTGTAAATGAAAAGTGTATATATAATATACATATTAATAGAATCCAGTTATTGAAACGACAGAGTAGTGACATTCTGACATCATATATTATAGCGAAAGTACCCAGAGATAAAAGTTCACACATACAGGGAGAAAGGAAGAACATCCTACATATGCATAAACAAAACTTTCAATGCGCTTTTTCTTATTCATAACAAGGATTTTTTCAAAATCTATCCCTCTTTTTCCCATAAGTTGTTGGTTTTGTTTTACATGGTGGTTTCCCAGATCCTATCTAAAATGCATATCAAGATATGGTGTATAAAATTATATATATACATGTATATTTTGAAGACAAATTTTTAAAGACAACTCTAACAGAAGGTAAAATTATACACCAAACCAACATTCTTGTCAATTCTAACTCAGTCCAATCATTGAGCCCCAACCTTTACCTTTTTTTCCTAAATCTCGGCTGGACTGCAATCATTTGCAAGAAAGGTTGCATCTTAGGTGCTATGCCCAGCCAATTCTTTGCATCATCTCAGAGATATGGTACACAGTTCTCCATTCATACATACTTAGCTACCATGAAATAAGCTCAACAATTTAATAAATGAACATTTGACTTTCCTATCGACCTCCAGTAACAAAATGTATATTTTTAACTTTCAGAATTTGCATATTATTTAAAAACCAATAATAATCAACAATTAAAATCCTAACAAATGACATTAATAAAATGACCTATATTAAAAATTAATAAAACTCGAAAGCTTAACATATTTCCTGCTGCTTGGTGCACATGTAGACAAACTGATCATGCTCTAGGTGATGCCTACATGCATCATCTAGTGTTGCCAGTTCCTCCTGTCTGAACTGGCCAACACTAATCGTGCTCTCCAGCACCAGATTGAGCTTATCTGTGTGCAAGGAACTTCCTTGTTCTAGTGGCCTTCCAAGTACAAGTATGAAAGTTGCAACAAATGTGTTACTGTCTCAATTTTTTTTTCCTTTTTTTTCTTGTTTGGTGACAAAAGTGTTGATGCTTTCTACTTATAAAGTAACGTTTAAATCTACTTCACACTTGTAGAATGATAAGACATCAGTGTAAAACATGGCTGAACATCACCATACCTTTCAGTAAAAAAAAATGCTTAATGATGAACATTACCGATATATATCATATGTATCTTATTTACTCAGTTTTACATTTATATGCTTATTTTGCTTCCAGTACCTTAATTAAGGAAATACATAAGTATATTCACACCTGTAACACTTGTGCCATAGTAACAGAATTTTGCTGTGCAACCGCCACACCATGTACTCTGTTGATCTCAGTAAGATGGAGTAGTGAATCTTGAAGGCTATCTAAGTATGTCAAATCTGATCTCAACTGCAATCCCAAAGTAGAGGGAGATCTTTCAGTTCCATTCTGAAATTAGATACAGTTACCAAATCAACATATTTAAATAAAGTATAAATTTATATCAGGTAACCAAAAACGTTTGTGGGATTTTTGAGGGTAAAATGAAACCATACATAAAAAGCAAATAAAGATATTTTATTCAGGAAAGTAAGCATCGTCACAATCTATAACCTTTTCCTAATGAGATACAAGTTTGTAAATGCCACTCCAGTAGAACTCCCCGATGTTTAGAAGCAAAGAAAGCAGCCAACTCTGTTTCCAGTGCTTCTCGGTTTCGAAATTGTCGATTGCACATATGATTATTCAGCACCAATAAAAGATGGTAGTCAGATGGTGCAATGTCTGCATAATATAAAGGATGGGGTAGAATTTCCAAACCAAGGCTGTGGAGCTTGTCTCGGATCACTTGAGCTGTGTTAAGGTGAGCACTGTCGTCCTGCCTTAGCAATGAACAAGTGCAGACTGCATGGGGAGCAGTGCATCTGCAACACATTGTAGCTGCGCAGAATACACGTCCACAGTGATTGTTTGACCAGTAGTCAGAGGCTCATAATGGATGATACCAGCCTGCAGTCCACCAGACACATACAAAAATTTTCTGTTGGTGGATCCTGGGCTTTGGTGTGCATTACAGATTCATTGGATAACAACCAATGATACGAACATTTGGTGCTCCTATAGACTATCCATTTCTTATCACATTCAACTTGTCCAAAAATGGCTCTTTTTGTGGTGTGAAAGCAGTGATGAGCAGATCATAAGCCACTGGATTTTGTTGCCAGCAGTCAGTTTATGTGGAACCCATTTGCTCAGCCTCCAGACTTTTTTTAGGAGTGTAAATGCAAAATGAATGGTTTCGTCACTTACATGGAACCTTTCTGCAAGCTCTTGGCATGTTTGATGTGAATCCAACTCAATGCTGGCCTACAGTTCATTGTCATCCATGACGGTAGGCCTTCCCTCGCATCTTCAACTATCTCATCGTCTGATGCAAATTTTCTGCACCACATTTGGGCTGTCCATTCGCTCACTATGCTCTTCCCAAATGGCATACATATCTTGCAGGCTGCTTATGCCACTTTAGTTCCCAGTTTAAACTCACAAAGTAAGCTTACTCAAATAACTGCATTCAATGCAGACATTTTTGTCACCCTTCCCAATTTCACAGCATCATATCACCACAATCATATCACCGCTTTTCACGCTTGCTACACATCACTGATTCAGTGTATCCCATGCTTTCGACTGTGTATCGATGCATGCATACCACTTGCAACTGTGCTTATGTACTCTTCATTGAAATAGTAACACTGAAAAATCACATCAACTTATTTGGTTACCTGATACAATCAAAATATTAGCGAACAAAAAGTTAATGTTTATATTTACCCAGTGTATAGCTAGGCTTATGGTGGGGGGATTGAAAATTTTGTTAATGTTTTCATAAATCTAAATTGATGAACTAATGATTTCTTTAAGACCAATATTTAGGCCAATCTTAAGACCAATATTTAGGCTAAACATAAGTGATTTATAAGTACACTGATTCATAAAATATCACATAAAGTTTTATTTCCAATTTATACTCAGTTCATAAACATCCTTCTTTCAAATTTCATCTTCAAATTCACTGGTATATGTCTACATTAATGAATATTTTTCATAACTAAAAAGAAAAACCAATGTATGAGAAATTAAGATTATCTGAATTAACAAAAAATATAAAATAATGTGATTGCTGAATTAAATTTTTAGATAAATATGTTCAAATAAATCTTTTAATGTATTAGTTTATTGAATACCAAATTGCCAATTTCACAGAAGTAGAAGTTTTTGATGTTTTGAGGACTGAAAGTTTTACCAGATGGCATTGGCAATATATATTAAATCATGAAGCCTACTTACAATAAGACAGTAGCCATTTTGCCAATCGATTTTGTGGTAAGTGGATTGTAAGAGCATAAAGGTAACAATGGATCAGAGTCAAATTCATGTTCTTATACAAGTTTAAGCTGGGACACAAATGCTGTGGAGGTAACTCTGAACATCAATGCAGCATTTGGGTAAGGCACAGCTAGTGAAGAGACAACATGATGTTGGTTTAAAAAATTTCAATCGGGCAACATCAGCCTTCAAGATAAGCTATGTGATTGAGCCAAAGAAGCGACAATAAATTGAAGGCTTTAATTGAATCTGACATATGCCAAACTGTACGAGACATAACAGGTAAATTAGGTGTGTATTATTTCCCAGAACTTGGAAGCCATTGGGAAAGTGAAGAAGTTGGATAAATACGTTCTGCAAGAATTAAAACACACACAAGGCATGTCGACTTCAAGTGTGCACTTCCCTTCTCACACAAAACCAAAGGGATTTGTTTTTGAATAAAGTCATTACATGTGATGAAAAATGATGCTATACAACAATTGTTGACATTATGCTCAATGGATAGACGTTGCATCATCATCATCATCCTCAAGCAGCCATGGGCTATGAAGGTCCAACCAGACCGTGCAATTTAGTTCTCCAAGCAAGTCTATCCTGAGCTACATCTACTGCATCTGGCCACTGCACACCAATTCTAACAAGGTCCTGTTTGACATTGTCTGCCCACCACATCCTAGGTCTCCCCTTCTTTCCGAGGCCTTTAGGCACACTGTTCATAACCCTATTCGCCAATCTATAATTATTCATACGGGCAACATGGCCAAACCAACGTAGTCTCTCTCTGCACAATATGCTGCTTAAAGGAGGTTGCAAACTCCTTTGCCTAATCTCATCATTAATTACAAAGTTGAACCACCTAATGCCCAAGATACTGTGTAAGCATCTGGAATCAAAAGCATCTAGTTTCCTCTTATCTTGTTTACAAAGTGTCCAAGTTTCACTACCATAACTAACCCTAAAAAGAACCAAACAATTATACAGTCTAATTTTAGTCTTTAGGTGTATATGCCTATTTCTCCACACTCTCCATAGGTTCTTAACAGTCCCGGAGCAATCCCTATTTGTCTGTTAATCTCATGCCGCACATCACCATTATCTGTTACATAGCTCCCAAGATAATTAAACTGTGACACCTGCTCAAGACTGCAACCATTCAGATTAACTGAATCACAGCCTGCCTGACCAATTTTCATCACTTTAGTTTTCTCTCTGTTTATAACCAAACCTACTCTGCTACCAGTCTCATCAACAGCTCGAATGAAAGAGTTCATCTCATCAACATCATTTGCCAAAAGGGCTAAATCATCAGCATAATCTAAATCAGAAATTTTCGTATCTCCAGACCATTTAAGGCCAAAATCTTTCCCTTGAAGTGAATTTCGCATAACATAATCAATAACCAAGCTAAAGAGAAAAGGAGACAAAAGGCACCCTTGTCGAACACCAGAAACAATGCTAAACCAATTGCTACAAGCCTTACCAACTCTCACACATGACTCAGTGTTATTATAGAGAGCTTTCATAATGTTAACTAACTTGTCTGGTATACCATATGATCTCACAATCAACCACAAATTATGACGATCAACAGAGTCGAAAGCCTTTTTGAAATCAACAAAGCTAGCAACCAAAGGTTTCTGAAACTCTAAACATTTCTCAAGAATCTGCCTAAGTGAAAATATCTGATCCACACATCCCCTACCACTTCTGAATCCACATTGCTCATCACGCAATTGACTGTCTTGGGTTGGGTTGTTTTACCTCTGAGCGGCACTTTTTTTCACACCATGGGCTAAATGGCCAGGTCACATGGACCCCGAAGGCTCAGAGAAGGTTGGGGGAGGGGACCCACTGGAACAGCTGTTGGGAGACAGATGGTAGCCTCCCGTCAAGGCCATCCAGCGTGTTCTTTAACGTGCACAGGGTATGGCTCTCCCGCACACGGGGCCACGGCTTAACGTCCCATCCGACGGACGGCGGCCTTTTCAAGCCCATCGGTGTCCCCTACTGACCGTGGGCAGGGCAGGGAATCAATTGACTGTCAACCAGATTCTTAATTCTATTAAGCACAATCATGGAAAGAACTTTACCTGGAACAGAGAGTAGGCTGATACCCCTATAGTTATCACAAGAACTGCGATCACCTTTTTTGAAAATAGGGATAACAATAGCTCTGCCTTTATCATAAAAGGAACCATGCCTTTATCATAAAAGATATTCAGAATTTCAGTCATCCAAGTGGTAACCGAAACATTCCCAGCTCTAAGCATTTCCGTAGTAATTTCATCTACCCCTGGGAATTTATGAAGTTTAAGTTTAGAAACAGCCAAAATAACTTCAGATTGTGTTATGCAGAAAAATATTGCACAGAACTCCAAAAAAAAAATGCATCTGCCCTAAGTGAGCCCAGCTATAAAGACTCTTTCACCCTGCAGGAATTCATTTCTGCCAATGAGACTTCAAAGCACTCTTCTGCTCCTGTCCCTGACGGTGTTAGCTACTCTGTTAGCTAATCCAGTGTTAGCTAACAGTAAGTACAGAGTAGTTAAGCTACTCTGTTAGCTTAATCTAATAGTTAATCTATCTCATGTTAAAAGAATGTCACCAGAGGCTCAGCTTGTTCTTCTCAAGGCCTTCAACCACTCTTGAGCCACCTCCACAGTACCTGATTCCTGGAAGGCTACACATATTGTGCTTATCTTGAAGCAGGGAAAACCCGCCACTGAGCTGTCCTCTTACAGGACCACTGTTCTATCATCTTGCCTCTGCAAGATCCTAGAAAGACTGGTCCTTGGATGCTTAGAATAGTACCTAAAGTCCAAGGGCTTTCTCTCTGACAGCCTCTCTGGTTTCCAGAAGGGGAGGTGCATGTCTGATAATTTTATCGACTTCACCTCCACCACTGACCAGGCACTGTCTGCTGGTCATACCACCATCACTGTCTTCTTCAACATTAAAGGCTTTCGATTCCCTTTATCATTCTGATATTCTCTGCAGATACCATCATCTCAGTCTCAGGAAATATCATGCATTGGATCATGGGATACCTCTGCAACAGGATGGTTCATGTCAAGCTGGGTAACATGCTCAGTGCTTCCCATACTATCAATCAATCATGGAGTACCTCAAGGGGGTGTTCTCAGTCCAATGCTTCTGAATATCTTGCTGTCAGGCCTACCCACTCGGCTTAAGAATAGAGTGGGTTATTTCCATCTATGCAGACAACATCTACATTTGTTTCCCTACACCTCCTATGCTCAGCTCAAGGTGAAACGAACTGTGGTCATGGTCGTCAAGTTCTTCAACAACCTCATCTTCCCTCTTTCCACTGATAAGACTGTGCCATGGTCCTTACAAAGAGAAGCCTTCCACTCACCTGCATCATGCTTGGACTAGACCACATCAAGATCATCAAACAACATAAGTTCCTTGGTGATGTCCTGGACAAATCTGACCTGGGGATCTCACATTCAGCATCTTAAGACAGTTGCTACTGCACAGAGAACTATACTGTCTTTCCTTGCTGGTACCCACTGGGGAAGTTCCTGCAAGGCCCTTCTGGTCTTTACCAACACTTGATCCTCTCCAGCATCAAATATAGTGGTCACCTTCTGAGAAATGCTTCCACTTCACAGCTGAGCAAGTTGGCCACTGTCTACACTATAACTCATTGCCTTTGTCTCGGACTCTACCTTACACACCTAATGCATCTGTTTTGCAGAGGCTGATGACATGCCTTTCCAACTGCATTGGAAGAGGGATCTACTTTGTCATCTTTCGAGCTCCACACCCTCCATTTCAAACACGAGCTGCTCAGAAAGCTGCAAAACAGACCAGACTCTGCCATCACTGTGTCTGCCACTGACTTCTACAGCCCAGTCCTTCCTGCTAGTTCCACTGCTGGCAATATACTCTTTCCTGATCTTCAATCCTGGAGGAACAGTGATCTTAAGATCAACACCTACATTCCTTCAGTAATCTGAAGAGTGACTCATCTTGCTTAATATCTGTTCAACCCATATTATTTAGCTACCAATGTTGTTAGACCATGCTGCAATATTTCTGCTATTGTTAAACTATACAGTTTAGAGAGATTTAATTAATTTTGTTTATACTTACACTGTGATTTCAAAAGTTCTATATTGAATAATTGTTTGAAGGAATTAAACTGTTTTTACGAACTGTACTGAATGATAAAAGTGGTGATATGAAACATTAAACTTATGGTTGGCTGTTTGAGGTTTTATGGTGCAAGAGCAACAAAGGATATGGAACAATTCCTATGAAAACATGACTATCATAGTTTGACAGCAGGCTTAACCTCAAAGAATTTGTTATTAATTTATTCTAATCAAGAGTTTTGTCACTATGCTTGGAGCTTGATCGAGCGATAGAGAAACATTGTTCATAGTACAAGTTACATAAAAGGATAAAAGATATTGAATCCTCCACCAAAATTAAAATCAGTAACACAAAGACTAAAACAACAGCACATATGATATACAATATGTTGAAAAAAAATGTCTGGACACTTCCACGTTATGTGAATGGAAAGCCACTTTCAAAGCTCCCTAACATTGAAAATTAACCTTTTACGCAAAAACTGTTATTGGCAATAAATTGTAGATATCACTTAAATCTCTCTAAATATATTTCTCGCAATATTTGTTTCATATTTGAGCCGTTTATTTTGAAAGTGGGGCAAGTCCATTTTTTGTTATTGCAAGATATTTAAGGGATTAAATTTTTAATAGATTTAAAAATATTGGTAAGCACTAATAGACAACTTTTATGTATTTTATGGTGTTAGATAATGTAAATTTATTATCCAATAGTGTTTATCATATTAAGTTCTATCTATTGTTATCATTAGCTTAATTTTTTTTCAAAAATGGACTTGCCCCACTTTCAAAATAAAAGGCTCATTTAAAGAATGAATGGAAGCTGAAGTATTTATCTACAACTTTTGACACTTGTAAAAAAATACTTCAATAGATAAAACACAACTCTTGTAACAATTGGTTCACTAACATAAATTAAATATCTGAAGTTTGTATGACGATTTTTTAAGATTTCACTAATTTGGAGGTAATGTGGTGACAGTGTCAATTTTCAACAATCTTCGATCAATATTTAAAGAGTCATTGAAGCGGGACCATTTAACAGCAGATAACACTTTCACATTGCCTCCAAATTGATGAAATTTGAAAGTAGCTTTCCATTCATATAACATGGAAGTGTCCGGACACTTTTTTCAACATAGTGTGTATATATATATATAAAAGAAAACAAGGAGTGTAAATGACCTGTATATAAAAACAAAAAGCAAGAAATGTAGAAGTATAGGACAAAAATAAAATCAATAAATCTAATATATATAACAGACAAAAAAAGATGAAACAGGTGTACAAAAGAAAACAATGGGTGTAGAAGAACCATGCAAAAATAAGAAGAAAATAAAAAAAGTAAAATTTTACAATCAATTTAAATAGCCAATATATAGCAAAAATTAAAAAAAAAAAAACAATCATCTGATAAAAGATATCCGAGTGTAAGAGGCTTGGATGTAAAATTGTAAAAGCTAAAATCATAAAAAGTTGAAAGTTAAAACACAGAAAAATCAATTAAAATATGTTTCATGGTTAAAAGGATGTCACAAAACTCACATTTTGTTCACTGTTTGCCCAGAGAAGAAAAGAATGTGTAATAAAGTAATGACCTAAGGGACCAGGGTAAGTGCAACTTTCTCCTTACAATTCCTGTGAAAACAAGACTGTCATAGTTTGACGACAGGCTTAATCTCAAAGAGTATGTTATTAATCTATTCTGATCAACATCTTTGCCACTATGCTTGGAGCTTGATGGAGTGATGGAGGAACACTGCCGAAAGTCCAAGTATGGAACTGGCAGTGGAGAGCTAGAAGTGGATTGGCCAACTTAGCAGGGGTAACAACATCAGGGGTAACAATTGCCAAGTCATTACCCCTGATGCCAACATGACCAGGCACCCAATAGAAAATAATTGTCGATGTGGCAGCAAATTGATGGATCTTGGAAAGAGCAGAGTGAGGCAGCACCAAGATCAAAGCTTGTAGCAGCTAAATGAGTTAGTGCAAAGCACACCCTGGCAATGATGCTTAGTCACTGTGTGGGCCAAGGCAAGGCTGATAGCATGCAACTCTGCAGTAGGATCTGGTCAGCAATGAGAGTATGACAGCAGACCATGACCAATCCCACATGCACCAGACTTCGAGACATCTGAGAAGACAGGGAAGATGTCCAGATGCTCTTCAGGGTGACTACTCAGATTTGCTGGTACATGCAGTCAGGTGTAAAGGTCTCCACCATCCTGCAAGGGAAATGTCACAGGAAGGAGAAACAGTGAGCCATGGTAGAAGTGACTCAGCTGTCAATTGAGCAACATTATTGAGAATGTTCTTAATGGTCTCAGAAGAGCCTCAGACACACAAATCAAAAGGATGAATGGCAGTTGGGTTATTTAATGTAAAAGCATTTCCCACTTAAAACTAAAAATAGTCCATGCCTGGTGTTTACTGTACCTGACTACTAAAAACCAGAGTGCATATTCCTATGTATAGGTTTGTATGCTGTATGAGAAACTAGGACAAGTTCAATAGAGCTACTAGTATATCTCTGTCCTTTGTGGAGGGGAGCATCTTCTTTCCTTTACAAAAAAAAAAATGCAGTTCCAAGTGGGATGGCCTGGCAGGAATTGCAATTTTGATGATATTTTAGGGACAACTGCTGATGGTGAATAGATAAAGATAGCTCATCAGTTTTAAAATAAAGACTATGGACTGGTGAGGTGTGAAATTCTCTTGTGTACACAAAGAGAGCCGGATGGTGGAGATAGCACACCACCCTCATGACCAAATTTCAGACAGAATTATATACCTGGGATCCACATTCCAGTTTCAGCCAGACAAGTGCATGGTACAAGTAGAGCAAAAAATATTAGTCCACTCTCTGGTGAGAGAGAGGACCTGGACAATCTTCAAAGTCTGTGTGCACTTAGACCTGAGATCACTAAAAAGGTCAATTTCCAACTGAAGATAAGCCTGAGAAACTTGGTCTCCACCACAACTGGAACGATGGAACATCCTGAGCTGTAGCTTGGGATCCAGGTGAAGATTACACTTGTGGCAAAAGTGCACAGAAGCAGTCGTCTGTGGGAAGAACTAAAACCCACTGATTGTCACCCAAACCAAAGGATTGCATAGGGCAATTTGCAATTGTCATTCGATGATCCCCATGCTGAAGAGCAAAAAATGCTAAAATCATCAACATAGAGAGCATTGCCTATAGTGGACTTCTAGTGATAGGCTATCTTGGCCTTCCCCAAGCTGGGGAAAGGCTCCCAAGATTCCTTTGAAGAGAAGGTCTAGTAATAGAATTAATCTTAACAGTAAAAAGCATAACACTCAGGAAGCAGCCTTCTAAAACCCCTTGTTCTTGAGAGAATGGCTGAAACAGAGTGACATAGACATGAAAGAATGTGATTACAAGAAGTTGGAGATGAAAATTGACATGTGATTACAAGAAGTTAGAGATGATAATTGACATCTGAAGTTGAATGCATGGAGGGTAACAAAGAATGCTAAATCTCAAGCAGTGTTGTACACTTTACGTCAAAGAAGATGAACAGCAGGTACTCATCGTAAAAAATAATTCCTGATAGCCATTTTGAATCATATCAGGTGGTCTAAGGTAGATGGATGCCTGTGAAAGCCACATTGGGTGTTGGAAAGAAAGTTGGGTTGTTTTACCTCTGAGTGACACCTTTTGCATGCAATGGACTAAACGTCAGGTCACAACGATCCCAGAGCTCAGAGCAACACTTCCTATAACAGAAGGCTAATACACCAAATTTTTGACGTCACTATAGTCCTGCTACACTATGTTGAAAAAAGTGTCCAGACACTTCCATGTCATGTGAATGGAAAACCACTTTCAAAGCTCCCTAACATCAAAAATAAACCTTTTACGCAAAAACTATTTTGGCGATAAATTGTAGATGTCACTCAAATCTCTCAAAATATATTTCCTGCAATATTCGTTTAATATTTAAAGAATGAATGGAAGCTGAAACATTTATCTTCAACTTTTTACACTTGTGAAAAAATACTTGAAATAGATAAAACACAACTCTTGTAACAATTTGTTCACTAACATAGATTAAATATCTGAAGTTTGTATGACAATTTTTTAAGATTTCATCAATTTGGAGGCAATGTGAAAGTGTCATCTGCTGTTAAATGGTCCCACTTCAATGACTATTTAAATATTGATTGAAGATTGTTGAAAACTGACACTGTCACATTGCCTCGAAATTGATGAAATCTAAAAAAATCATCATACAAACTTCAGATATTAAATTTATGTTAGTGAACAAAATGTTACAAGAGTTGTGTTTCATCTATTGAAATATTTTTCACAAGTGTCAAAAGTTGGAAGATATATACTTCAGCTTCCATTCATTCTTTAAATATTTAATGAATATTGTGGGAAATATATTTAGAGAGATTTGAGTGACATCTACAATTTATCCCCAATAACTGTTTTTGCGTAAAAGGTTAATTTTCAATGTTAGGGAGCTTCGAAGTGGTTTTCGATTCACATGACATGGAAGTGTCCGGACACTTTTTTTTCAACACAGTGTATATAGACAATTCTTATATTTTTATTGTGGACTCCTATGCTAATCTTTATACTAATGTTTATCTATAAATATATTTTATTTAGGAAGAAATTTATTCGTATTTATTATCAAATATAATAATACTAATTAATACAAATAAATTTTCCCCTAAATAAAATATATTTTTAGATAAACATTAGTATAAAGATTAGCACGAGCCAACCAGTAATAATATTAGAATCACAAATATAAGAATTGTCTATATGGCAGGACTCCTTAAGCTGACATCACAAATTTGGCCCTTGGTTTCTGTTATAAGAGGTGTTGCTAAGAGAAAGTTGGGGGAGGGAACCCACTGGAGAATCTGTTGGGAGACAAATGGTAGTCACTCATCAAGGCCATCCAGTGTGTTCTTTAATGTGCACAGGATATGGTTCTCCTGCACAAGAGACTATGGCTTAATGTACTGTCAGACAGACAGCAGCCTTTCCAATTGAAAGAAGATTGCTGTGGTCTTAATACCAGAGGTATGTGGAGCGGGGGTGGTTCAGTCAGTAGCACGCCAGGCTCGTAATCTGCAGTTCCCAGGTTTGAGTTCCAGCTGGGAGGGCATTGAGAATTCATCATCATCATCAAGCAGCCATGGGCTACGGAGGTCCAACCAGACTGTGCAATTTAGTTCTCCAAGCAAGTCTATCCTGAGCTACATCTACTGCATCTGGCCAGTGCACACCAATTCTAACAAGGTCCTGTTTGACATTGTCTGCCCACCACATCCTAGGTCTCCCCTTCTTTCTGAGGCCTTTAGGCACACTGTTCATAACCCTATTCGCCAATCTATAATTATTCATACGAGCAACATGGCCAAACCACGGAGTCTCTCTCTGCACAATATGCTGCTTAAAGGAGGTTGCAAACTCCTTTGCCTAACCTCATCATTAGTTACAAAGTTGAACCACCTAATGCCCAAAATACTGTGTAAGCATCTGGAATCAAAAGCATATAGTTTCCTGTTATCTTGTTTACAAAGTGTCCAAGTTTCACTACCATAACTAACCCTAGAAGGAACCAAACTATTATACAGTCTAATTTTAGTCTTTAGGTGTATTCACCTATTTCTCCACACTCTCCATAGATTCTTAAAAGTCCCAGCAACAATCCCTATTCGTCTGTTAATCTCATGCTGTACATCATCAGTATCTGTTACATAGCTCCCAAGATAATTAAACTGTGACACCTGCCCAAGACTGCAACCATTC
Organism: Ryuthela nishihirai; assembly: GCA_038380435.1. Lineage (NCBI taxonomy): Eukaryota > Metazoa > Arthropoda > Arachnida > Araneae > Heptathelidae > Ryuthela > Ryuthela nishihirai. The sequence goes on from JAWZYU010000002.1 coordinate 65,526,196, forward strand.
AGATTAACTGAATCACAGCTTGCCTGACCAATTCTCATCACTTTAGTTTTCTCTCTGTTTATACTTTGTGGTTCAACTTTGTAACTAATGATGAGGTTAGGCAAAGGAGTTTGCAACCTCCTTTAAGCAGCATATTGTGCAGAGAGAGACTCCGTGGTTTGGCCATGTTGCTCGTATGAATAATTATAGATTGGCGAATAGGGTTATGAACAATGTGCCTAAAGGCCTCAGAAAGAAGGGGAGACCTAGGATGTGGTAGTAGACCAAACCTACTCTACTACCAGTTTCATCAAGAGCCCTAATGAAAGAGTTCATCTCATCAACATCATTTGCCAAAAGGGATATATCATCAGCATAATATAAGTCAGAAATTTTCGTATCTCCAGTCCATTTAAGGCCAAAATCTTTCCCTTGCAGTGAATTTCGAAATTGCATAATAAATAACCAAACTAAAGAGAAAAGGAGACAAAATGCACCCTTGTCGAACACCAGAAACAATGCTAAACCAATTGCTATAAGACTTACCAACTCTCACACATGACTCAGTGTTATTATAGACAGCTTTCTTTATGTTAACTAACTTGTCAGGTATACCATATGATCTCACAATCAACCACAAATTATGACGATAAACAGAGTTGAAAGCCTTTTTGAAATCAACAAAGCTAGCAACCAAAGGTTTCTGAAACTCTAAACGTTTCTCAAGAATCTGCCTAAATGAAAATATCTGATCCACACATCCCCTACCACTTCTGAATCCACATTGCTCATCATGCAATTGACTGTCAAACAGATTCTTAATTCTATTAAGCACAATCATGGAAAGAACTTTACCTGGAACAGAGAGTAGGCTGACACCCCTATAGTTATTACAAGAACTGCGATCACCTTTTTTGAAAATAGGGATAACAATAGCTCTGGTAAAATCCTTAGGAACCATGCCTTTATCATAAAAGATATTCCCACCGAAACATTCCCAGCTCTAAGCATTTCAGTAGTAATTTCATCTACCCCTGGGGATTTATGAAGTTTAAGTTTAGAAATAGCCAAAATAACTTAGATTGTGTTTATAGGGCCAACATTAAAGCCACCAATGCATCTATCATCATTGCAAACAATGGGAATAGAACTAACCACATTGTTTCGAATATCACTGAAATGCTCAGCCCACCTAACCATTACAGAATCCTCACCTTCTATAACCTTACCTTGTTTATCCTTCAATCCCTGTATACCTGTCCGTTTTCTACCACACAAAACATTAACTATCTGGTACAACTCTCTGCTGTTGTGCTGGTAAGAATCACAAATACTTAATGTCCCATTCGACAGACAGTTGTCTGTCGAATGGGACATTAAGTTGTGGCTCTGTGTGTGGGAGAGCCATATCCTGTGCATGTTAAAGAATGGATGGCCTTGACGGGAGGCTACCATCTGTCTCCCAAAAGCTTTTCAACTGGGTCCCCTCACCCAACCTTCTCTGAGCTTTCGGGGTCCTTGTGACCTGGCCATTTAGCCCATGGTGTGCAAAAGATTGCCACTCAGAGGTAAAACAACCCCACCCAACCCAGAGGTGTGTGGCAATTATTGTCCTTTCCAACATCTTGCACACACAGCTCATCAATGAAATTTGGATGATAATTTGAACGAATCTTGGGAGCCTTTCCCCAGCTTGATGAAGGCCAAGATGATAGCCTCTCACTAAGAGTCCAGTAACTGTGCCTCAAGAAAAATAAGAGTTAAAAATCTGGAACAGCCAATCATTACTCAATGGAGAGAGATTTTGGAACATGGTATATCTGGCCTGAAAGCAGATGCAGAGAAGAGTGCAGAGCAAGACACAACTCCTCTGCTGTGAATGGCCTGTTGTGAAGCTCAGGCCATTCAAGTGGATTAAAACTTCTGAGATGTATCAATCCAACCCACAAATGTTGATTCTCTTGAAATATTTCAGCATTTTGTGCCATTCCAAACTTAGTCAGTACTATATCCTACAGCATACAAACAAAAATAAAAGCAAATAAATTGTGCAACTACTACAGGGTCAAATGGATAAATTTTTTCAAAATATTTTGTAAGCATAATCAACAAATAAAAAGTATATCAACAGTTTAAAGTTGATTAATTAAAAAAAAATGATAATTTATGTTAAAAAAATTACTATCTTTCACTATGGAAGGATAAACATTTTATATATTATTAGAAATGGAAAAGTGAAAACAGTAAATAGAGCTTGGACATGCAAAGGGTAAAACATCTGTTGTCACTGCTTTAACATTCAAGTCAAAATTTATAATTACTTGAATGAAGGATTAGCATGTTGGTACATAATATGTTGTTTGGTACATAATATGATCTATATTTTTCTAATTGCAATGTTGATTTGTCTGTTTGACTCAGCACAGTTGGAAAAAGCCCTGACTAGAGAAAACAATTGCTAAAAGAGAGCAATTTTTTTGTTTCAGACAAAAATTTATTTTTCTGTTTATTCAGAAATGAATAGTCTTTTTATTAACATGCATTATAATTATTCTATCTATTAGTGTAGTTTCCAAATTAATTTTTATTTCCATTACCAGATGCATTTTTTTTAGCTACATGACTAAAAATTTCCTATTAAAATAAAACTAGTTGTCTTTTTCATATAATATTTTATTTTTAGAAAATCCAAAATTAAATGCTAATTAATTCAGCATATAACAAACATTATTCCCTTCATTAGTTATTTGACATAAAAAGTTCCAAAGTTTGTTTTTTTTGGCCGATAACAGTAAAAAAAATAGCTTGGCCTTTGGATGTAAACCAGTTTTTCAGGGTGGACCCTGGAAGGGTTAAATAAAAGCTGTGCACTTTTAACTTAAAAACACTTACTGGTTTTAAAAGCGTAGATGTCAGGATGTTAGGTGGAGATACACTAGAGCTCAATAAATTTCCAGATGAACCACTTAGTGACTGATTGTTTTCCACTTCAGAATGGCTAAAAAAATAAAACTAAAATGAATAGAAAATATTTATCAGGCCTAAAAAATACAATAATACAAGCAAATAACTAAGACATATATAAGAAACCAAATTAGAAATTCTTTTCATTTACAACTATATTTATTTAAATAAAATGAAAAATATATATATATATTGTAATAATAGGAAATCACAGGTATGTACACCTGTTGGTAATATGTTGAATAAATATAGAAGGAAAACTGTCATTAGCTGGGTGGGATCTGAATCCATAACCTCCTGATAACATATCAGGTGCTCAGACCACTGAGCTCAGTGGTTGGAGCAACTGACATGTTATCAGGAGTCATGGTTCAGATCCCACCCAGCTAATGACAATTTTTCCTGTATTTATATAATGTCTTCTAAAGCAATAAAAACATTTTCAGGATTTTTTTTCCTGCTTAAAATAAATTTTGGCATTTTTATTAAGTATTTCATTGCTTAATAAAGTTTGGAAATCGTTTTCAAAATATGACAGTGAAAATTTTCCCAGAAATGCGGGGATTAAATGTCAATTGGTAGACATGCCCTCAAATAAAACATTCTCCTTTGACAATCAAGTATTCTTTTGCTTTCTTTGAATAAAAATGAATCAGTTAACTCACTTTGGAACAGATACTTGGCAACACCTTTACATGACTTTCTATGTTGCTTTTGTAGGGAATGTAGCAGCCTCCAAATTGATAACACAGTATCACACTTTAATTCGGAATGCCATTTCTCTGCTGCAAAATGGTCAAATTATCAAGGACAAGTGCCATTTTGGGAGCACATTAGCATCTTATTGGTTTACTTTAATACCAAAGCAACCAGGATCTATGGGTAAAAATTCCAGATGATGTAGGTCATTTGTGTCTGTCATTTCTTGTAGTTAACTGTTAGCTTTGAATGTCTTAATGCTAATGATAACAACACAAACTCAAGGCAGAATTGGGAAAGGAAATCCATGGATACTACTAGTAACAGATAAGAACCTTCTGTCAAAAGAATATCTACATGCTGTTAAAAATGCATTTCTGGCAAAATCTTAATGCTCTATAGAAAGATGGTAACCTTTTCAAACCTTTAATATTTCCTTTCTCAAGAGATTAGAGCAGGAAAATATATTTTTAGCCATGGGCATCTGCAGAAAATTTTCCAGGGGGGGGGGGGGGCAAAGCTTGGAGACAAATAATTACATTAATAATTTTTTATTTAATTAATTTTTTTTCACAAGTAGATTACAGAATACAGTATTGCATTAATAAAAAAACACATACATAATGTATATAAATTTCAATATAAAGGAAGCAAGAATTGAAACAATAATTTTTACTCGATCCCAGGGGAGGGGGCAAGTGCTCTGTTTGCCCCCCTCTGCAGATGTCCATGTTTTTAGCATTATTGTAATTTTTTAGTGTTACTGTAGTTGCACTTCAGTAATGTGAATCTCAAGTTACAAGATAGATGCACTACCAACTGAGCTATTCACATTCTCAAAACATCTACAGAATATTGCAATGAACAGAAATGGAAGAATTATTGCTAGTGCTAAAGAGTCTATTAGATTCAAAGTGAGCTTTCTCTTTATGTACATTCTATGCAAGAAAGCACAACGTTGTTGATTTTTTTCATTCAAGAACTATTTTGAAAGGAAAACACTCCCTAGAGGCCATTTTAAAAACACAGACCTTTTAAGGGAAGAAAAATATTTAATTTTTTAATACATGAAAAAAATCATTACAGTCATAAAAATATAGCTGCATATAAAGGAAATTTCTAATGCATGATAATGGTAATATACAAGGTGGTTATATAAAGTACACCACTTTGAAGATCCATAGTTAAAGAATAGATCCCCATATAATTCCAACAAGTGTTGAAAAATGTTATGTATAATGAAATAAAATGATTTTTGAATAACAAAATGACTAACATTATCAGAATTTCAAACTATTCATCAAAATAAAACTTAATAAAAATTACTATTATTTCACTATTTTCACAGTTTTTTTTTGCATCAATAACATTTAGCTTTTTCTATATCTTTTCTTTGTAAGTAATATATGGAAACTTAAACTGCCAACACCATTCACGCAAAAAAACAGCAGGTTGCAGAAGGAATTCTGTTGTAGGTGGGGGAACTTTCAATTTTGACCTTCACATTTTCTTTTCTTTTTTTAAACATATACTCTTTGTCTTTGTTACCCTCAGAAATATTTCCATTGTGCTTATCTCGAATAGGAAACTCAATATAGACTTAATCTTCCTAGTGAAGAAATTAGTAATAAATGTTGATTTGCCAAGTGATGATGCTTCTATTTGTACTTGTCAGCAGCTCCATTAAGATCAGGCTGCATAAAGCTAAATGGATAATAAAAGTCCGATTTCCTTATATATTATTCAGTAGATTTATTTTTATGCAAACTGAAATATATTTTCCAAAATAAGGTGTGAATAATTATTACAAACATCTGAAAAAAATTATCACTGCCAGAGCAGGAATCGAACCCGCAATTCTCTAGATACATGCCAGAGTGCTCTACCATTAAACCACGAAGCAGACACTAAAATCTTCCCGAATAAGACCTATAAATCGTTCACTGAAATGTGGCAGACCTTGTGCCATCTATACTTCAGGAGAGGCAACTTTTCCAATTGTTGCTAATGATTTAGATGTTAATGAGGAGGTCAATCATGCTTAAGTGTTTATTATTAAAAATCCATCCATAATAAAGACACAGATTACATGTAGAAATCATCCTCCTCCTCCTCAAGCAGCCATGGGCTACAGAGGTTCAACCAGACTGTGCAATTTAGTTCTCCAAGCATATCTGTCCTGAGCTATATCTGCTGCATCTGGCCACTCCACACCAATTCTAACAAGGTCCTGTTTGACATTGTCTGCCCACTGCATCCTAGGTCTCCCCTTCTTTCTGAGGCCTTTAGGCACACTGTTCATTCACTAATCTATAATTAACCAAACGGGCAACATGGTCAAACCAACAGAGTCTCTCTCTGCACAATATACTGCTCAGAGGAGGTTGCTAACACTTTTGTCTAACCTCTTCATTACTTACAAAGTTGAACCACCTAATACCCAAGATACTGCGTAAGCATCAAGAATCAAAAGCATCAAGTTTCCTGTTATCTTGTTTACAAAGCATCCAAGTTTCACTACCATAACTAACCTTAGAAACAACCAAACTATTATACAGTCTAATTTTAGTCTTTAGATGTATACATCTATTTCTCCACACTCCACAGATTCCTAAAAGTCACAGAGGCAATCCATATTCAACTGTTAATCTCATGCTGTGCATCACCAGTATCTGTTACATAACTCAACAAGATAATTAAACCAAGACACTTGCTCAAGGGTTCAACCATTCAGAGCGACTGAAGCACCAACTGCCTGACCAATTTTCATCACTTTAGTTTTATCTCTGTTTATCACCAAACCAACTCTATTAGCAGTCTCATCAACAGTCCTAATGAAAGAATTTCTCATCAACATCATTAGCCAACAAGGCCATATCATCTGCATAATCTAAACCAGAAATTTTGAAATCAATAGACCATTTAAGGCCAAAATCTTTCCCTTGCAAAGAATTTCACGTAACATAAACAATAACCAAACTAAAGAGAAAAGGGGTTGTTTGGGGTTTTATGGTGCATGAGCTACTCAGGCTATAATGCGCCAAACAAGGTAAAAAGAAGTTAAAAAACGAGTACCCCTTAACCAAATTAAAACCAAATGCTGTAAAAGGCAAAAGACAAAACCAACAAGATGTATATATAGCAGAAAAACAATAAAAAAGGATGTAAATATAATAAGAAAACCAACAAGTTGTATATATAACCTGAACAACCAGGTGTAAGGCCTGAGTTAGACATAAAAAATACAAGGTAAATTCAAAGTCGATTAAAATAGCCACAATATTTCAAAAAGGTAAAAACTGGTGGTAAAATACAATGATCAGATAAAAGATGTCTGAGTGTAAGAGGCTCAGACATAAAATTATGAAAGATAAAATATAATTGACATTCGAAATTAAAACATGTACATTCGATTAAAAGATGTTTAATAGTTAAAATGATGTCACAAAACTCACACTTAGGTTCGCCGTTTGCCCATAGAAGAAACGAATGACCTAAGAGGAGCTGAGCAAGTACAACTTCCTCCAACTATTTCTATGGTAACAACACTGCCATGGTTTGATGATAGGTTTGATCTGAAAGAGCTTGTTCGTAAGCTGTTCTGACCAAGATCTCTGCCACTGTGCCTGGAGCTCGACAGTAAAACATTGCCAGAAATCCAGATATGGAACTGGCAACAAAGAGACGAACAGGGGCATGGCTGATTTGGCAGCAGCATCTGCCAAGTCATTGCCCCTGATACTGATGTGACCGGGCACGCAACAGAAATGGATGGTGGTGTGGCTGCCAGACGATGTAGCTGCTGGCGGATCTTTGAAAGAACTGGGTGAGGCCGATGCCTCACTGAGATCAAAGCCTGTAGAGAACTATGCAAGTCGGTGTAAAGCACACAATGGTGATGACGCTTAGCCGCCACGAGGTCGAAGGTGAGACTAATAGTGTGCAACTCTGCAGTGAAGATGGAACACTGCAGTGGGATCAGGTCTGCAATGATTACATCACAGCAGACCATGGCTGATCCCACTGATGGTGCCAGACTTCGAGCCATCTGTGAAGACAGGCAAGAAGTCCGGGTACTCAGCATTATGGCTGGCAAAAAGTTGCCGGTACACACAGTTGGATATAAAGGCCTTCCCTATCCTGCACAGGGAAAAATCACAGGAAGGGTAACAGCGAGCCATGGTAAAAGTTGTTTGGCTGTTGACTGTGCAATGCTATCGAGACTAGTGTTGATGCCTCTGAGGTAGCCTCGGACTCACAAACCAAAAGGACAAATGGCAGTGGACTGATTAGTGTAAAGCATTTCCCATTTTGGACTGAAAACGCAGTTCCAAGAGAGATGACCAGGCAGGGATTGCAGTTTAGATGTGTATTGTAGGGACAACTGCTGACGGCGAAGATCTAAAGGTGGTTTGTCGGTCTAAACGTAAAGACTCTGAACCGATGAGATGCGGTTGGGTTGGGTTGTTTTACCTCTGAGCGGCACTTTTTTGCACACCATGGGCTAAATGGCCAGGTCACATGGACCCCGAAGGCTCAGAGAAGGTTGGGGGAGGGGACCCACTGGAACAGCTGTTGGGAGACAGATGGTAGCCTCCCGTCAAGGCCATCCAGCGTGTTCTTTAACGTGCACAGGGTATGGCTCTCCCGCACACGGGGCCATGGCTTAACGTCCCATCCGACGGACGGCGGCCTTTCCAAGCCCATCGGTGTCCCCTACTGACCGTGGACAGGGCGGGGAATTTTTCAGAGATAAATCTCAACGCTGACCCAGCTGGGACTCGAACCTGGGAACTACAGATTACGAGCCTGGCGCGCTACTGACTGAGCCACCCCCGCCCCGATGTGATGCGGAAGGCTCCCTGCAAACACAGAGGGCCTGATGATGGAGGGGGTCCACCGAAATCCTTCCTCAACCACCGAATCCCGGGCAGAGTCATACACCTGGGATCTGTAGTCTAGTTTCGATTGGACAAGTGCACAGTACAGGGGGAGCAGAGAACATCGGTCAGCTCCCCACAAGAGAGAGGAGAGGACCTTGAAGATGTTCAATGTCCGTGTGCACTGGGACCTGGACTGGGAGATTACGTATGTGTGGTAAAAAGGCCAATTTTCAATCGAAGATGAGACCGAAAAACTTGGTCTCCACCAGAATGATCCTCCAGAATGATGTTACCTCCAAGCTGTAGCTCAGGATCAAGATGAAGATTACACTTGTGGCAAAAGTGCGCACAAGCGGTCTTCTGTGGGGAGAACTGAAACCTGTTTGACGTTGACCAAACCGAAAGATTGTTCAGGGCAATTTGCAGTTGTCTTTCAATGACCCTCATGCTGGACATAGAGCAAAAGATGCTAAAATTGTCAACATAGAGGGCACTACCTACAGATGTAGGAAGTTGTCTAGTAATAGAATTAATCTTGACAGCGAAAAGTGTAACACACAGAATGCAGCCTTGTGGCACCCTCTATTCTTGGGGGTATGGCTGCGACAGAATGTTGCCAACACGGACATGAAAAGAACGTGCCGATAAAAAGTTGGGATGAAGATTGGCATGTGACCTCTCAAGCCGAAGCTATGGAGGTCACGAAGAATGCTGAATCTCCAAGCTGTGTCATATGCTTTTTCGATGTTGAAGAAAATTGTCATCAGGTGCTCTCTATGTAAAATTTAATGTCTGATAGCTGATTCGAGGCAATCAGATGGTCAAGAGTTGACCGTTGCCGGTGAAAGCCACACTGGGTGTTGAAAAGAAGGTTGTAGTGTTCTAAATACCAGATGAGTGTGGCATTTACCATTCTTTTCAACACCAGCTCGTCAATGCAATGGAATGATAATTGGAAGGAATCTTGGAATCCTTACCTGGCTTCAGGAAGGCCAAGACGATTGCCTCCTGCCAGGAGTCTGGAAACTGCTCTTCGAGAAAAATGTAATTGAAAAGATGGAGCAGCCAATCCTTACTTGATGGCGAGAGATGTTGGAGCATGGCATAATGGACATTGTCCAGCCCGACAGCAGATGAACAAGAGGTGTGCAGAGCAAGGCGAAGATCCTTCGCTGTGAATTGCTCTAGGCCATTTGAGTAGTAGGACAGAGGAGAGCATTCAGCCCTGATCTTCTGGGCCAGAAACTCGGGGGAATAATAAGAAGAAGAGATGGAGGAGAATGACTCCCCCAGAGTATCGGCAATTGCTTTGGGATCAGCAGGATCAATAATGAGTGGGACGTGTAGTTCTCACCCATCTTCCAGACAGAGAAAAGGGGACAAAATGTATCCTTATCAAACAAGAAGTAATGCTAAACCAATTGCTACAAGCCTTACCAACTCACTCAGTGTTATTATAGAAAGTTTTCATTATGTTAATTAATTTGTCTGGTATGCCATACGATCTCACAATTAACCACAAATTATGATGATTAACAGAGTCGAAAGCCTTTCTGAAATCAACAATGTTAGCAACCAAAGGTTTCTGAAACTCTAAACATTTCTTAAGAATCTGCCTGAGTGAAAATATCTGATCTACATATCCCCTACCACTTCTGAATTCACATTTTCATCACTCAATTGACAGTCAACCAAATTCTTAATTCTATTAAGCACAATTGTGCAAAGAACTTTACCTGGAACAGAGAGTAGGCTGATACCCCTATAGTTATCACAAGAACTGCAATCACCTTTTTTAAAAATAGGGATAATAGCTCTGGTAAAATCCTTAGAAACCATGCCTTTATCATAGAAGATATTCAAAATTTCAGTCATCCAAATGGTAACTGATGCATTCCCAGCTCTAAGCATTTCCTTAGTAATTTCATCTGAAATGCTCAGCCCACCTAGCCATGACAGAATTCTCATCTTCTATAACAGGCATGTCAAAGATACGGCCCGAGGGCCATGAGCGGCCCCTGGGGTATTTAGATGCGGCCCATGACCTCAATTAATAATACTCGAATTTCATAAATAGTTTTTCTATACATTGAACACATAGGTACAGATTACAGATACTTATTGAACACGCACTTATCCAAACATCGATGACATAATGAAGCTGAAAAGATGTCAAGTATCTGGATCTTCGAAATAATGCGCTGTTTTTTAACTGTTATGACTTAATGCCATTTTAATTTTGATGTATACTTTAAATTTAAATAAAAGTTTTTTTATGCAAAATTAGTGTTCAATTGAATCCCGGCCCGCTGATATACTTTGAAAGAAAAATTGGTACTTTACAAGATTGAGTTTGACACCCCTGTTATATAACCTTACCTTGTTTATCCTTCAATCCCTGTATACCTGTCCATTTTCTACCACACAAAACATTAACTATCTGGTACAGCCCTCTGCTGTTGTGCTGTGTAACTGCTTCCTCGGCTTTGTCAGCCAAGCCATCAAGCCAAAGATTCTTATCAGCAGCTAACTGATCTTTTGCACGTTTATTAAGATCTCTATAATGCTTTTTATTAGGACTAGTAGGGTATTAAGGACATTCCTGCAATTCTTTCTTTCTGAAATAAGCTCAAGTGCCTTATGACTCAAATAATTTTGCCTCCTCTGCTCCTTTTTTCCTAAAAGAGTACTGTTAATTTCCAAAAAAGCCCATTTAAAATGGTCCCATTCTTCCTCAACTTCAGTAGTAAGCAAACCATTACTGTCATAATGACTAAGTAACCTATCATGGTAAGCTTTAGCTATAACTGGGTCTTTCAGAGCTTCAGAATTAAAGGTAAATTTTTAAATCTTAGCGCAACACTTTTAACAAATTAATTGTCAGATCCAATTTCAGCTCCCATATATGACCTGGTATTCCTAAGAGAACTAGCCTATTTGCTGTTAATTTGCAATAATTGTTCAATAAAGCACTTATTGTGGGCAGGGCCACTTCATCCATTAAGCCAACTAGGCATAGTGCCTAGGGCCTACAAATCTTTTAAGGCCTACAATATTTCAATTGAAAAAATACATAAACAACAAAAAATCCCCAAAAAACAGCAAATTTTAATTAAAATATTTATTTAGATATTTGAATGACAAAAACAATAATTTAAGTCATCGTGTTTCTCAACAACCTCACTGATACAATCACAAACCCAACAACCGAGTATTTTCAAAATTCATAAATTGCTTTTTGTGCATGCAAACGATGAAATTAGCATAAAAATGAGTAAAAATATCCGACACACAGGCCTCTAGAAATAAAAGTGCCTACGGCCTACGAAGGTCTTAAAACGGCCCTGATTGTGGGTGCCTGTCTGGTTGGAGCAACTATTTTAAAAACAGCAGAACTGACTGTTTTCTCAAAAGGTGAGATATCTAGAATTTTTAATCTGTGGAAAAATAACCCACATTGCTTGTCCATAAGGTGTAAGTGTGGCGCTACGACAATCTGTCAGGAATGAGATGAATGATAGAGAAACAGGACTTCCGGTGTGCAGCAAGTGACCAAAGCATTCAATGAAGGCTGTTCCTGACCCATATTTCAACTAACTATGCATAGGAAATTGAAGAGGATCAGTATTAGCATTCACATGCCTATACGGAAACCACTGATTTCTGTGAAGAACCTGAACTTGTCTACAGTAGTATCAGGAACACCGTGACGGGACACTGGAAAAAAGTTGTGTGGCCTGACATGTCACGGTACACCTTGTTCTGTACCAATGGTAGGCAGACAGTTTGGTGGGAGCCCCATGAAGCAATGGACCCAGCTTGCCTTGCAAACACAACTCAAGGTTCTGGAGGTGGTGTCATGGTGTGGGGCATGTTCTTTTGGTATGAAACAGGTCCCCTGATATTGCTGGAAGGTTGAGTGTCCTCCAAGGATTATCTGAACATTGTAGCCAATCAAGTTCATCCTGCAATGTTGACTTTTTATCCAGAAGGTGACAGCTGTTTCATGGATGACAAATGCTACTGTCCATCATGTAAGATGTGTTCAGCAGTGGCTCTGCAAGCATGACAGCAACTTCCACCATCTTCGCTGGTCATCACAAAACCTAGATCTGAACCCCACTGAGAATGTATGGGACATGTTAGAAAAACAGATCTGGGAGCAAAGTCTTCTTTCATCAAATCTGAGCTAATGAAAGGACTGTCTGGTGAACGCCTGGTATGCTGGAGATATAAAGTACTTCAACACCTTGTGGAATCTGTGCTAAACAGCATACGTCCTGTAATTCAGGTTAAAGGAGGTCCAACTCAGTATTGAATAAAGATTTCTAATTCAGTGGACAGTGTGTTTAGTAAGAGGACACAAGAGATGGTAGCTCCTTTGACTCAGAATATAAGTTTTATTTACTGTATTGTTTCAGTGTTTTTATTGATATTGCACGTAATATATATATATCAGTTTGTTTAATCCAAAATAAGATATGGCATAAGATATGGTCAGATACTCTCTGTATCATCATATAAACATTCTTATTTAACAGACACTCCTTCCTCCCTATTAGTCCATTAAATCTAGGGTTCACTGTATCAGAAAAATATATTGATTAACTAATTTTTAACAACTATTATGCTGTACAAATATCCTGTTAGAAAAATTTGTCTTGAGCTGGGTGCAATCTAAACTCATGACTTCCTAAGGCATTCTAAATACTCTGACCACTGAGATACTAGCTGCTGATCAAGATCACATCCCTTGTTGATGTTGATTCCCATCACTGTAGGGTCAGCTGCCTTTTGACTACAAGTAAAGGCTGCTGATGCAAGTGAAGAGATCTTTATGACATATCAGGTACATTGACCATGGAGTTACTGGCCACTGAAAAAGATCTGCTCCTATTGGTGATGTTAATCCAATGTTTGACATAAACAATAGGAGATCTTGATTAGCAGTTGGTAACTCAGTTAGCAGAGCATCTAATGTCATAGGTTCTGACTACACCCAGCTAAAAACAATTTTGCCTCTACACCCATGTTAACAGGATACTTATATAAAGTAACGGTAGCTAAAAACTTAGTAAAACATTTTAGTGCTATGGATAAAACGTAAATATACTGGTTAATTTAAAAGTAGTATGGAAAATAAAACAAAATAACACTAAAAAATATTTTTTAAAAAACGTACCCGGTAGAATATTTTTCAATTTCTGTTCTATGTTGCAAAGTGTCCATTGGAATCTGTCTATTAGTTTTTTCTGGCCTTTCACTATATTCATCAGCTTTAATTTGTTCTGAGGATTTTCTTTCTATTTTTGAATTGGGAGAGTGCACTTGTTTTCCATTATCTGATGATAAAAGAGGACCATCTGACAGATTAAATGATAACAACTCTTTCTCAGTGTGTTCTGTTGTATTTGTAATATCCTCATGATTTTGCAAATCACCTTCTTCAGAAACTGCAATATTTGAACTTTCTTGGTCGTTTACTACAGATACAACTGGAGATGGAGCATCTTTAAAAGTATTAATAGCTTCAGTATCTACAGATATGTTAGATTGTTTGCTTCCTTTGTAAGATACTTTGGACAATGAAGATAGGCTAGATTTATTGCTAAATGAATTCTGAGAAAGTGTTCTGGCTGATACAGATTCCAGACTACCTGTATGTTTTGAATGACTGCTAGATGATAGTGACAAATTTGACAAGGAACCTTCAGAAATTTTATCTTGATCTGATTTTTTGCTTTCCAGACTTGAAACATCAGATGTGAAGTCAGGAGAATAGATTACAGAGCCATTTTCAGATACAGGTATAACTTTACTGTCATTCACAATCAAGTTTACTGGTGTTATTATGCTATCCAAAACAGAATGCTTCCTTTGCTCTTGCAGATCACTAGAATTAATTTCTGCTTCATCAATATGGGTCTTAAAATCTAAAATAAAAAAATATTCCACGAGGACAATTACATATATTACACATAAAATTATTATTAAAGAATTAACTGGTAAATTATATACAAAAAAATTTGCAAAATCACTATGACAATAATATAAAAGAAAAATATCTAATTCCATTACATCAATTATTACAATTTCAATGTAAATTTGCACTTTATTTACTTAAAACTGTAAGAGATTAAACTGTTTTAATATTCAAGGTGCAATGAGCAGCATATATAGTCAAATATTAAATATCATAAATCATGGTTTTATGCAAACAGATAATCTAAAAGACACTAAAATCTATTAAATGCTGTTATTGACATTATCTTTGCAAAATGCACATAATTTCTTGCACAATACTCAAAAAGTTCAGTTTAATACTGAACTATTAAATACTATCAGATATTAATTTTGAATCTCTTCATTCTGTTGTTGGCAACATAAAAACATTTTTCCCTTTGGCAATATAAAAAATGTCAAGAAGTTCAAAGGTTTGTTTATATTACAGTCTGGGTTCGAGTCCCAGATTAGGCATGGATGTGTGTGTCGTTTTTCTGCTGAGGTCCTGCCATCCTCTCAGATCTCCTACTGTGGCATATAAACTGACAGGCTCCTGTCAGACCTCTGTGGCAGGCAGCTGCTTGAGGGGGTATTTATTTATTTTTTTTTATTTATTTGTTCGTATGGAATATTTGCATTCTGCTATGGTTAATATAATGCAATTTATGTCAAATAAACTGAAATTCATATAAAAACTTCAATGGTCGTGTAGTGTTTTCATGTATTCATTCTAGTTTTTCAGTAGTTGAATATTAGTAGAAACTATTATCTCAGCTGTCATTCTTTCAATTTGACCATTTATATTTTATTACTACAAATGTATTTTTCAAATTTAATACCACATTCCAATGATGCATAGATATATGGGTTGTTTTTCTGCCCTGGTTTTGTCTTCCTGATATAGCTTTGGTGATTTACACTGACAGGTGTATCAGACTTATGTGGAAAGTGGGCAGCATAGGAATTTTATTTTACTCTTTTCCACCAATACTCAGTCACAACAATTTATCATAGATATCATCAAACAATTTTGTCATCAACAATAAAATACATACTCATATCACAATCCTGAAATTAAAATTTTAAGACACAGAATAAGAGTATGTAAGAACTGCTAAATTAACCGGAAAACATTCTGTTTACTACATTAAGATCTTGTTAGTACATTTTATTTAACAGAGAGCTAAACTTGCCTGCTACACATTTTTCAGAAATGTAATTTCACTTATTCATTATAATATCAGACCTGGTCAGAAATGGAATTTAATATTTGATGCCTTGGCCAGAGGGCCAATACAGTCAATTTAACAATTTTAGCTGGCTCACATGAAAATCAGATAATGTAATTTTTTAATATAGCTCTCCTACAGTGAATGGTGCTTTAATAAGATGAAAGAAGGCAATTTGAATAAAATTATACAAATAACTATGTCATCAAAGCCAAATGTTGGTTAGTTGGTTGTTTTACCTCTGAGCAGCACTTTTCTGCACACCATGGGCTAAATGGCCAGGTCACATGGACCCCCGAAGGCTCAGAGAAGGTTGGGGGAGGGACCCACTGGAACAGCTGTTGGGCGACAGATGGTAGCCTCCAGTCAAGGCCATCCAGCGTGTTCTTTAACACGCACAGGGTATGGCTCTCCCGCACACGGTACCACAGCTTAACGTCCCATCCGATGGATGATGGCCTTTCCAAGCCCATCGGTGTCCTCTACTGACTGTGGGCATGGCGGGAGTTTTGCAGAGATAAATCTCAACGCTGACCCAGCTGGGACTCGAACCTGGGAACTGCAGATTATGAGCCTGGCGCACTACCAACTGAGCCCCCCCCCCCCCCCAAGCCAAATGTTCAGCAGCTCATTTCTAGAATCCAGCACAATCTTTCACATACTGATTCAACAAGCAAACTTTACTTTTGACATTAAGATAAACCTTTTATTAATATTTAATGTTTTTTAATTTTTTTCTTATTATTTTGCACCTATACATGACAAATAAAATTGAATTAAATTAAGCTTTTTATTTTGCTCTTTTCATTTCACCTTTCTCCCAAGTATTGGTTCATCGCAAAAACATAATATTTTTCAATTTGGCCCAATGCCAAAAACGTTTGTGCACCACTGATCTACTATGATTCACCACAATGGGTTGGGTTGTTTTACCTCTGAGCGGCACTTTTTTGCACACCATGGGCTAAATGGCCAGGTCACATGGACCCCAAAGGTTCAGAGAAGGTTGGGAGAGGGGACCCACTGGAACAGCTGTTGGGAGACAGATGGTAGCCTCCCGTCAAGGCCATCCAGCGTGTTCTTTAACGTACACAGGGTATGTCTCTCCCGCACACGGGGCCACGGCTTAACGTACCATCCGACGGACGGCGGCCTTTCCAAGCCCATCGATGTCCCCTACTGACCGTGGGCAGGGTGGGGAATTTTGCGGAGATAAATCTCGACGCTGACCCAGCTGGGACTCGAACCTGGGAACTACAGATTACGAGCCTGGCGCGCTACCGACTGAGCCACCCCCGCCCCGATTCACCACAAGAAAATACTACTAAGGTAAGAGAAGAATACATTACTATATCTTGAATCAGAACAGAACCGCTCCTGATTGATTATAAAACTAAATATATATATTTTAATTCTCTACTGCCCACACCCAAGTTAGAGTAAATGATGAATTTCCATAAATCAATATGACCTTATAGAAAGGAAAAAATCAATATGAATATAGAATGTAGCAAGAAAATATATATACTTATCAGATATTATCATCAATGATCACAAGAAGGAATGAAAAAAAGAAATGAAAAGCCTTTTAAATGTATTTATTTCATAATTATATTTATGAAAGTAATTTCATAAATACAATTATGTACATTTGAATATACATTAAAAAACTTGGTAAAAAAAATGGCTTAATCACATATGAGTATATTACAAGATGTAACTTTAGATTGTTTCAGCAGATAAGCAAGCTGTGTATGCAATTATAATTTTATTCAAATATTATATAATAACACAAAAAAAGGACAAATTCCATCTTTGCGTAAATATCTAGGAAAATTATATGATTTTTGTAACAAAACACCAAGTTCAATATGAAAGTTGAAAAAAGAAAACAGATACAATTGGTTATCAAACAGATTTATTTTACATTTAGTGGCAGGATAAGATGTGATGAAGATAAAATGCATAATGATGATGAGACATTGCTTTCCATTGAGGATTCAATGGATTCTTTTCTACAGATATAATCTAAAACATTCTGAAATTTATTCTCACATTCATATAATAAAAGGCAAAGATGATTTTTTTTTCTCCATAAAGCAATAGAAAATAAAAAAAGGATTACTTTTTAATCACAGTGTAGAATTCAAAAATAAGATAGCAGAAAAGTTTGATTTTTAATTAAAATAACATTAAAATTCTGTTGTTAAGCAATAAAATTTTTAAGTTTATCTTTCAAACTATCTTCATGTTAAAAGTTTTTAGGAGATGACAGAGAACTTTAATATTATTTTAATTAATTTCTGAGCAAGCAGGTCTTTTTTAAATGTGTATTTAATTTTTAAAAAGTGAGGAGCTATGTGTATTTAATTTTTAAAAATTGAGGAGCTATGCATTAACATCAGAAATAAGAATAAAGAAACTGTGAAAAGTTAGAGCAAATGACGAATTTCCATAAATCAATATGACCTTATAGAAAGGAAAAAAAAATCAATATTTTTAAATTGCTAGAATTTGTGTCATCAGTTAACCAAGTACAATATACATACCACATTAGAAAATTTATGAAAATATTAAATATTCTAAATTTTATTGCAAATCATTTACTTGCATTGACAAAATACACTGGTTTTCATAAATTAAGGAACTGTCTGAAAACCTGTTGGATCTCCTGAATGTGAAACAGAAGATAGGCATACATATATAAATACTGTACATAAGAATACCAGTTGAAAATTGGAATAATATTTTTAATTCGCAAAATTATACACAGTGGTAACAAAGTGAAGGTAAACTGAGATAGCCCTAATGGTTCAATATGGAGTGTGCTGACCTGTTAGCCCTATGCAAGCCTTGCAGCAAGGTCTTGTGCTTTTGATAAGACTGCCTAGCATCACTATGGGTAATAATCCACATTGTTCCTCCAAAGAATATTGTAGCTTCATGAGGCTTGGAGGAGTGGGATTCAAGGAAGCAATCCATCTCCCTAGAGCATCTCATGCATATTCTAATGAATTTAGGTTGGGATACCAGGCCGGTCACTCCATATGATTAATAGTGCAATTCTCCCGAGATTGATGAACACAGCACCAATGGTGCAGGCAGGTGGGCATTATCATCTGGTAGGAGGAAAGTATCACCTATTGCATTAACATATTATCACATAAAGGAGTTCAAATTTCATCCCTGTACCTGCAATCAGTGACATAACCTATTCGAAGCACAGATGTGTGTAGCACTCAAAGATATTCCTCCCTAAACAATAACAACATTACCACTACTAGAGGTGTCCCATTCAAGAATATTTTTGTTGTGATAGCATGTTCCTGACTCCATGCATATCAACTAACACAGTGAATTATTGTGGAGGGTAAATCTTGATTCATCCATGAAGAGCATGGAATGTTAATTGGTCATGAGTCCAGTTGACATGATATCTACATTAATTTAAATAGTCCCTCCTATGGATACATCATTAACTGCCTAGCATACAGCCACATTTCATGAAATCTTTGGCATATGGTGGTAGTGTATATCACATTTGAGTGTATTCACATGTCTAATCACATTTGACATAGTGTTGCATCCTGCTCCACTGATCATATAATACCAAATGTCCTTCTTTGGGGTTATTGCCCATTATCATCCCCTATTGAATCATTTGGATGCACTCTGTCCCTGATGGAATCTCTGCAAAGTCAAAATGTGTCACTGAATGACTCACATTAACCATTCCCAGATCTCCATTGAACATAGATGTTGACAGAATCTGCAATGAGAGGTCAAGGATGTCAATAGACATCTTTTGTACAACACATGAAACTTCAATACTTTTTTAAATGCTGTTTGAAAATTTTCTTAGATATATCTTTTAAAAATAAGCAATTCAAGCTTGAGAAATAAAATTTTCTTTTTTCATTTGATGCATATTTTATTAAACTGTAATATAATTTGTTAAAGCCATCTGATTGCTATTTCTTAGAAGCTAAATCGTATTGCTGATTTGCTTGTTAACCTTCCTCTTTGCTGAAGCAACTTTCTGATTTAAGTGCACAAGTTTAATTTGAACTATTATCAACAAATTTTTCCTTAAATTTTCAAAAATCTCCTAAAAATTAACAAGAAAAACCCCTGCTATTTTTAAAAGCGGCAGATTTTGGAAGTAATTATAAAGTACCTACTGCCATTTTTTTTTGTTTTACTCTTTTCTGTCGTAAACTATTTCAGTATTTACAGAATTATTTTTATCATTTATATCATTTATCCCAGCATTCTATGCATCTTTACCACTTTTAAAATCGAAACTGTAACATGAGCCTTCTTAGAAAGAGGAAGCAAGCCAAGTTGCTGTTCCAAAGTTCCCTGCAGTATAAAGTACGTTGACAGCAGGTGCAGTTGAGTGTGGTGACCTTGTTATTGCTCACATGTGCAGCAAAGTGGCTCTATAGTGGATGTTTACAGAAAGAGTTCTTCTGCAATATAGGATAATGGCATCATGCTTCTAGTCAGTATTAACCTTCATTTTCATTTCTGTAGATTTATTTTACTTCTATAAATTATCGATTTTTCCATCAGCTGAGCTACCGATCTTTTGGAGTTATGCTACATCAGATGGCTGGCTTTACAAGTTGCTTGAAATATTATTTAACATTGCATTAGGTTATAAGTTAATATTTCTTTTATTATTTCTTTCTCTTTTTTGTGAAAAAAACTTTGATCTTGTATCGTTTCCCGAAAATGAATGAGTTATTGGATATAGAAGCAAAAAGGACTTCCTTGACATGGCAAATTGTTTACATGGATGATTTAAATTAAATACTTCCTCCCAACAAATTGGATTATAAACTCCCTGTGTAAAGGTAATATTTTATTTCCTTTTTTTAAAATTAAATCTCAGTTTTTATTTCTGTAGATCTACTTTATTTCCATAAATTATTGATCTTTCCACCAATTGATAATTATTGATTTTACAGAGTTACATTGGATGGCTGGCTTACAACTTGTTGCTGTGGATAGTTTATTAACATCACATTAGGTTATATGTTATTTTTTCTATTATTATTTCTTTGTTTTCTAGTGGAAAAACCTTGTGTATCATTTTCTGAAAATGAACAAGGTATGGGATGCGGAAGGCAAAAAGTACTTCCTTGTCATGGTATCAATCTTCATATGGGAGAGCAATTTCGGGAAGGGTCGGGAAGGGTCCCCCCCTCCACTAAACTCAGTGAGGAATTTTACTCCCCCCTCTCTTTAACATTTCTTTTAATTACAAATTTTTATTTCATATTGAATGATTTTCAAAGCCCTCCTCCCACCCCTCTCAATATCTTGGCTGTGCCATTCTGAAGATATAGATGATTTTTTTTTGGCTTTGGTAGATTTGACTTTTCAGCACTTAGTAAGGATTAAAATTTAACAACCAAAGGAAAAAAAATTCATATTGCTTAATAAAAAAAAGCAGCCAAAAAACTGTTCCTCCATTTCATAAACACAATCAAAAATCCCATTAATGTGTGAGCAATCCAAGTCACATTGTAAAATGCTGGCCAGTATTTTAATATATACCACAATGAAAAAGATTCATTAAAAGGAATAAAAATCATGTTTCATGTAAATATTGTATTATTTGGAAAGAAATTTACTTTCGATGAATATATATATAATTTAACTATTTTTATTCATCAGGTTTTCCAAAATTAAGCCTTAATTGCATAGTCCAATCTATCTTTTTTTTTTACTTTATCACTAAGTCTTATTAAAACTAGTTTGCTTTAAAATTTGCTTAAATGTTTTATTTTCATAAAATTCGTAATTAAATTCTGTTTAATTTGGTATATAACACGATATATTTCAGTTGATTAGTTTTTTTTAACTTCCAAATTTGACTTGTTGATATGACTTGGCACAGTTGGCAAAAAGACTGGACTTTTCTCAAAGTATGGTATTGAGAAAAAAATTTCAAAACAGGAGAAATTTTCTTGCTTCAAGTAAATATTATTTTTTTTGCTGTTCAGAAATAAATACCCTTTCTATTCATGTGCATTATAATCATTTCTGTGTATTAGTTTGTTTGTTTTTTTAATAAATTTTCATTTGCATTGCCAGATGCATTTTTTTACTGCATGCCTCTATAAAAGCCCTATTAAAATAAAACTAGTCATCTTTTTTGTTAAATATTATATTTACAGAAAATTCAGAATTAAATGCTGATTAATTTGGCATATAACATGCCATATTTCCTTTCATTAGTTATTTGGCAAAAAGTTGTCAAGTTATTGTTTTTAGTTGGTCATAATGAAAAAATAGCTGGACCTCTGGGGGCAAATCAGTTGTTCAGGCTAGACCCTAGAAGGGTTAAGCTATCTGGCAATATCAGCTTGACTTCGGCCTGCCTTGAGTAAACCTATAATTCACCACTGCACTGCTTCCAATAAATAATCTCTTCCAATAAATGACCAACAAATCTGCTATCCCAACAACGCCAAACTGCACTTCTCATGACAACTGTAAAACAGCTTCAAAATGCCTGCTTTGAAAGCTTGTCACATTTACATATACCACTGCCAGCACCAATCATGTGTATACCATACCTCAACCCTATGTTGAATTTTACAAATTACACATAGAGTTATCACTGGTGTAGGGAGCCCCTCATTGGAGGTTAATTTCATCATGATCTTAGAACAGCCTTCTAAAAGAAGGACAGAAAAGGTAGAAATGGAAGACAGAATATAGAATGGAGGATAATCTGGCATGTAAATTGTATACATTGAGATTACAAAAAATAGTAACTTTTACAATAAGAGAATTAATTTAGCATTCATGATTTGCATTTACAGTATATTATTTCACAGTTAGAAGTAAATTATATTCTAGTTCTTAAAAATTGAAAATATAAAAAAGAATGCCTTAATTTTATTTTAAAACATGTTCTGAGTTTATACAAAAAGGAGGACATCTCATGTTTTTTCAAAATTCTGTGAAGACACGAGATGAAAAAGGAGGACATGTCATCCTCCTTTTCAAGGATATATGATAACCCTAATTATGCATGACTTTTGTGCATTTCCATCTTCAGAATTTTATGATATTAAAAATTTTCCAGTTGTTCCTTAATTTATGGAAATCAATGTAAATACACATTTCAACGGAAAAGTTCAGACTGACTGAAAAGTGCATTATAAATATACTGCTGTTCATGAAAATCAGAATATCAAGGAGGAACAGAGTAAGGTCCATCACTCGTATGAGGCATGTTTAGCACCTACTCCTGAAGAAGTGATGGAGTTTCGAGGTCATCAATGCAGTCGTGAACATTCTGGGAAGGTTGTGACTGGACTCTTCCCATAGGTATTTAAAGGGGAGGTAACCATGCTAAGCTTATCAGTTGTGTAGGTGCTGTTAAGATATGCTACACAAACCAATGCGAGTTCCATATCTCCAGGTAAAAAAATTCAACAGAGGGAATATTATTGACATGACAGATGGCAATCTTTTGCATCGAGAAAATGCAGCTTATGTGGGACTTAATGTATCAGTTATGCTTTGAATATGCAGAGAATGCTTTTGAATGTGGGCAATGAACACATGGGGGAGGTTTCAAACCTCGTCCACAGAAACCCTACAGAAAGATCACCATATTCGAAGGCTGACTATAACATATTCCTCTCTTACATCTACAGCTTGGCCCAACAGTGAAGGTCAGTAACACATCTTCCAAGATGGCAGAATCCTCATCCACTGACAGGTTGGTTTGATGCACTCAGAGTAGTGTATTCAGACAAAGCATACAGTGCCAATGAGTGGGACTATGGTGTGGGGTTCTATCAGTTATGAAAGCAGATCCACCCTAGTACAGATCCACACCACCATTACCAATGCTCATTACATCCAGGACAGTTTACAGCCAATAGCTCCTCTGTACTTACAGACTGTCCCACATACAGTATTTCAGCACAACAATGCAAGATCCCATGCAGCAACTGCCACTGTTGAGACAAAATGCCACTGCAGCAGACAAATGCCATGCAGCAGCTGCCACTGTTGAGACAAAATGATATCATATCCTTTCATCACCTGCTAGATCCCAATTTGTCACCCTTCGAAAATGTATGGGATATTCTCAAACACAGGGTGTGGCAATATCAGGACATCCCACAAATGTAGATGAACTTTGACAAGGGTGCATTGTGCTTGGACAGCTATTTCATAATCCAGCATCAAACATTTGTTTGAGTTCATGCCTCACCGTGTATAGCAGGTCACACAAGCAAGGGGTGGACACAGTCATTATTAAAAATCTCAATATATAACTCTCCAATTGCTTCCATATCAAATATGAGCATGTTCTGATTGGTCCTTCTTGGTATTTTGATTTTTGTGAACATCACCGGTGCATTAAAAACCCCAATTTTTGGGTAAAAAAAATAGTGGTTGGTTTGGGGTTTTATGGCACATCATGTGATGATCCACTCATTCACTTTTACTTTTCCTTAACCAGTTTTACTTTATTTATATTATATTTATCATTTTGGGGATTATTATTTCATTTTTGGACAGATCACAATTCTCGTTTCCGAGCCATAGGAGTTGCGCATGTACAACTCCAATCTTTCGACTGTCAGTCACTAATGTGTGCGTGTAGGACATGAACCCTCTTGAATCATAGCTAACACAATCATCAGATTATTCAAATATTTTCCGGGTGTGCAACAGACATGTGCCAGATTTGTACGCCGCATGTTATAACTTAGTGACGTTAGGTCACAGAGTTTGACAGTATAGTTAGTGGAGAATGAGTATTGTGAGTAGTAGATATGTAGGAGTCAGAATTAGTATTGTTAGTAGTATGTGTAGTGTAGAAGAAGGAGTTGTTAGTGAGATTCAGATAGATGTGAGTTGTTAGTACTCCAACTTTTGTATTCATCAATTGAGGGTGAGTCTGAATTTTTTGGAAATAAATTTTGTTTGTTTTAGAAACTTTTGAATTTTTGCTTTTTTTCTCTTGAGCAAAGTTAATTGATTTTTGATTAGATTTAAACTTTAATTAAACTTAACAATCCTTTTTGAATTTAGCTTTTCGAAAAGTTGAAATAGGGTTCATTAGATATTTGTCTAGTATTACTTCAATAAGTAATGCTGGACAAATATCTAACGAACCCTATTTCAACTTTATTTGGCAAGTTAATATTGCCTGGTACCCGACAAAGCTATCTGGAATTTTAAATAAATTTGGATCTGACAAAAGATCCAACTTGAAAAGTTAATAATCTTTAGAGTGTTACAATCAGCTACTCAGGCAACCCACAACCAAACTTAAAAACATATGATAAAGAAAAAAAAAACCTAAGAACAAAAAGTAAACAATGGATGCAAAGGACATATGTAAAAAAAATCAAGTACACTGTTCAAAGTAGAAATCGCAACAAGAAGGAATGGAAATAGAGATATGTAAATAGCAGGAGGCAATCACCAATTAGAGATATGCAAATAATCAAAGTTCTGCAGTGAACGGGCACATCACACCCATCCTAACTGTGGATAAATACCGGGCACCCATGAGCTTGTATCATAGCATGACCAACAGTGAGGTTGGAGTGCATGCTGTGAAAATAGCTCTGGTAAATTCCTTAGAAACTATGCCTTTATCATTAAAGATATTAAAATTTTCAGTCATCCAAGTGACAACAGAAACATTCCCAGCTCTAAGCATTTTCATAGTAATTTCATCTACCTCTGGGTATTTGTGTAGTTTAAGTTTAGAAAGAGCTAAAATAACTTCATACTGTGTTATAGGGCCAACATTAGAGCCAATAATGCACCTATCATAATCACAAACAACAGGAGTAGAACTAACCAGTCCAACTAGCCATGACAGAATCCTCACCTTCTATAACCTTATCTTGTTTATCCTTCAATCCCTGTATACCTGTCCGTTTTCTACCACACAAAACATTAACTATCTGGTACAGCTCTCTGCTGTTGTGCTGTCTAACTGCTTTCTCGGCTTTGTCAGCCAAGCCATCAAGCCAAAGATTCTTATCAGCAGCTAACTGATCTTTTGCACGTTTATTAAGCTCTCTGTAATGCTTTCTATTAGGACTAGTAGGGTATTAAGGACATTTCTGCAGTTCATTCTTTCTGAAATAAGCTCAAGTGCCTTATCACTCAAAAAATTCTGCCTATTCTGCTTCTTTTTTCCTAAAAGACTACTGTTAGTTTCCAAAAATGCCCATTTAAAATGATCCCATTCCCTCAACTTCAGTAGTAAGCAAACCATTACTGTCATAATGACTAAGTAACCTCTCATGGTATGCTTGTGATGCCCCATCATTCACTTTTGCTCTACCTTAACCAGTTTTGCTTAATTTACGTTATATTTATCATTTTGGGAATTTTTATTTCCTTTTTGGCATCACAGTGCTCGTTTCCAAGAGTTAGGAGTTGCGCATGCACAACTCCGATCTTCCGACTGTCACCCGCTAAAGCGCATTCACAAGGACACGCCCCCTCTTGCGTCATAGGTTGCGTCACTCGTCAATTTATGTAAATGTCTTTCCCGGCGTGCAACATGACACGTGCGGGTTTTGTTAAAAACCTGATGACATGTCACAGAAGCACATAGAGAGAAGACAGAGAGTAGCACATAGTAAGAGCTCAGTGAAAGCATGTAGCACGGAAGAGTGCTCAGTTAATGTATCTTCTTCATTGAAGTTTTGGTGAGTGATTTTTGGAAATAAATTTGTTTGTTATTTAAACCTTTTGAGTCTTTACTAATTTTTTCTCTTGAGCAGCATGAATTAAGTTTTGATTATATTTAGATATTAAACTTGACAATCATATTTTGGATTCTTACTCATTAACGCTCGCTGGTATTTTGAACCCTAATTTAACTTTATTTATTTTTTTGGCAATTTGTTAATTATTGCATGGGGCCCGTCTCAGCTATCTGGAGCATAAAATTAATTGGATCAGAAAAAGGGTCCAAACTTAAAAGTATTTTGCATTTCTTTGGAGCATTACAGAGTCAAAGAAAAGAAGTGGCACAACGAACGGGGACTCGCCAGTAGTAAAAGATAGTGGTCCAAGAATAGGGACTGTATATTTGTGTATAAATTTTGTATGTTATTTAACGAGATTGTCAAAGATAGTAATTTTTGAGCTCATTAGTTGTATATACTATTTATAGTTTTAACGGCAGCTTAAGCCGAAAATTTTTGTTCAGCAAGAAGCTTAACTTTTTGGTGTATTAGTCAAAGGTACTGAAGTTTCAGTGCAGTAATTGCTGATAATTAAGATATTTATTGTATGTAAGGATTAGAGGTGTCCAGGCACACACGTACATAGATAGGCACGATAGAAAAAAATTTTTTTGATAAGCAAATTAAATTTTTGCAAGCTTAATTGTAGCTTTAGTATTGTTGTATAGCAGTACCTTTGAGCGCTGCTCAAGATTAAAAAAGTTTTCAAAATTTCCAAAATTAAAAATTTTGGCAGACCGCTATACATGTCTGCTAGCAATATGGCCGATTCTGCCATAATGACTCCCGACTTAGAAAGAGTAAAGGATAGGTTGCAAGATGTAATGAAGGAAGCAAAAGTGCTAATGAATCTCCATTATGAGAGATTCTTGCTTGAAGAGATTTTACTTATGATTGCTTATGAGAGAATCTGCTTGATGATCCTCGGGAGAAAAGGGGAACGACAACAACCCCTAAATTTACTGACAATGCTACGTCAGTTCACCAACATAGAAACTTTGAACGTAAGGTTCCATTTTCTGTTCCGTCAGAAGCAAGTGATAGAGCAGAGTATTTTCAACCGCCACAACGACGATTTGCCAATCCATCTATTAACTATAGTCCTCATGTTAATTGGCCTTTACCTGAGATAAGGTTCGACGGTTCGAAACGTCCGTCATCATGGACATTTGTCAAGTCCATGGAGGAGCACTTCCGTTTACGTGAAGTGCCCAGCAACAAAAAGATGGTCTTAGCAGTATCTTGTCTAATTGGATGTGCTAAGCAATGGTGGAATAACGTAGGATGTCGTCATGGCATTGAATTTTGGGAAGAATTCAAAAGCGAAATCATGGACATATATCCGGCTTATAATGATTTTACAGAACTAGCTACAGAGTTGTTTTCACAAACACAAAGGGAAAGAGATGACATAGAAAAATTTATCTGGGGTACAGTAGAGTTATACCAGCTATATGATGCTGATGCCACTGAAATTGATATTGTTAATTGCATATTGTCTCAATTGCTTTTGCCCATTAGAGAATTCCTAGAAGTACGAAACGTGAATTCAATTTCAGATTTAGTCAAATTGGCTCGGCAATATACTGCTAGAAGAGAATCTGCAGCAAATGCACTGTATCAACAATGGATGCAATCCCTGCCAAAGCAGCGCTATCAGGTTGAGTCTCATAGAATGACTCCCACACGACCGGAAGTTACACGGTCCTGATAATTTGTGCCGAACGCGCCAAAAATACTGCAGAATGAACGAAATAGAGATTTTGTGCCATGTCAAGCTTCGAACCATAACACTACACCTAAAACTTTGTTTAAACAAACTAGAAATACTTTAATACATTCTGCTCAAGAGAAAAAATTAGTAAAGACTCAAAAGGTTTAAATAACAAACAAATTTATTTCCAAAAATCACTCACCAAAACTTCAATGAAGAAGATACATTAACTGAGCACTCTTCCGTGCTACATGCTTTCACTGAGCTCTTACTATGTGCTACTCTCTGTCTTCTCTCTATGTGCTTCTGTGACATGTCATCAGGTTTTTAACAAAACCCGCACGTGTCATGTTGCATGCCGGGAAAGACATTTACATAAATTGACGAGTGACGCAACCTATGATGCAAGAGGGGGCGTGTCCTTGTGAACGCGCTTTAGCGGGTGACAGTCGGAAGATCGGAGTTGTGCATGCGCAACTCCTAACTCTTGGAAACGAGCACTGTGATGCCAAAAAGGAAATAAAAATTCCCAAAATGATAAATATAAGGTAAATTAAGCAAAACTGGTTAAGGTAAAGCAAAAGTGAACTATGGGGCATCACAACTATACAAAATGTCCCATTACTGCAAATAATGCAATTTTAGGTAACAAAGTTTGTGAAGTAGAACAACTTTATGAGAAAGCCACTTTAGTTGATGAAAAGGTTTCTGAAGTAGAAGTTTTAACGGAAATTAATAATGATGAAAATATTTTTGAGTCTGCTTTAAGGAAAACTAATTTTAATGAAGAAAAAAGCAACCAAGAAATTGTGCCGACCGCAAGTATTCCCGATATGTCTGGCAAGTTTGGAAGTCCTCAACTGTTGAAGGGTCATTTGGAGGCGGACACCAATAAACCTAGAAACTAGAAGACCAGGTTCTTCAAAAATCCGCACGTAGCGGCGAGATACCGACACAACAACCAGATCCTGCAGAGCGACAACCGGCAGCGAAGCAGTCAACATAGCAAAAATGACGTCACGAGCAAGATCTTCAGCAACGATTTTACTTGAAGCAAGCCAATGACGACGGAAAGATGTCGTCAGAATCCGACTGGATA
Organism: Ryuthela nishihirai; assembly: GCA_038380435.1. Taxonomy (NCBI): domain Eukaryota; kingdom Metazoa; phylum Arthropoda; class Arachnida; order Araneae; family Heptathelidae; genus Ryuthela; species Ryuthela nishihirai. Next base: position 65,555,526 of record JAWZYU010000002.1, read on the forward strand.
ATTTATCGCAACCGAGTGCCAACAATGAAATTTAAGTATATTATTATTCTTCCACTTCACACTTATTGATTTATAAATGTTTTCTTTTCTTTGGAATAGATGAAGATGAAGAAGAAGCTTTATTGTGTCAAAGTGAGAATAGTTTGTTGTATCAAAATTTGTGTTAGCATACTTTTACTTATTTATGTTCAGCCATGTGTAAATGACATGAGATGTGTCCTTTATTCAAAATTTGCTCATCAAAATCTGTTAGGTCAAATATTTTGACTCCCTTTGGAAGGGGAAGTTGTGATGCCCCATCGTTCACTTTTACTTTACCTTAACCAGTTTTGCTTAATGTTATATTTATCATTTTGGGGATTTTTATTTCCTTTTTGGCATCACAGCGCTCGTTTCCAAGAGCTAGGAGTTGCGCATGCACAACTCCAATCTTCCGACTGTCACCTGCTAAAGCGCGTGCACAAGGACATCCCCCCTCTTGCGTCATAGCTTGCGTCGCTCGTCAATTTATGTAAATGTCTTTCCCGGCATGCAACATGACACGTGAGGGCTCTGTAAGCCTCTTGTTAAAGTCTGGTGACATGTTGTCACAGTAGCACATAGTAAGTACACAAAGCACATAGCACTGAAGCACACAGTGAGTAGAGTTTTCAGATAGAAGTGAGTGAGCTCAGTAGAGCATAAGCATGTAGCACGGAAGAGTGCTCAGTTAATGTATCTTCTTCATTGAAGTTTTAGTGAGTGATTTTTGGAAATAAATTTGTTTATTATTTAAACCTTTTGAATCTTTACTAATTTTTTCTCTTGAGCAACGTTATTTGTTTGATCAGCATTTATTTTTTTACGTTTTGACAATCATTTTTGGATTCTTACTCATTAACGCTCGCTGGTTTTTTGAACCCTAATTTAACTTTAGTCATTTTTTTGGTGATTTGTTAATTATTGCCTGGCACCCGTCTCAGCTATCCGGAGCATAAAACTAATTGGATCAGAAAAAGGGTCCAAACTTAAAAGTATTTGCATTTCTTTGGAGCGTTACACCGACACAACAACCAGTCTGCAGAGCGATAACCGGCAGCGAAGCAGTCAACATAGGAAAGATGACGTCACAAGCGAGATCTTCAGCAACGATTTCACATGAAGCAAGCCAACGACGATGGAAAGATGTCATCGGAACCGGACTGGATGATTTATCACAATGGAGTGCTAACAATGAAATTTAAGTATATTATTATTCTTCCACTTGGCACTTATTGATTTAAAAATGTTCTCTTTTCTTTGGAATAGATGAAGATGAAGAAGAAGCTTTATTGTGATTTATATAGTTAGCAATGTTTAAATTCTTGTTGAAACTTTGGAGTTCGATATTTATTTTCGGAAAGCGAATTTACTGTAGTTCGAGTTTATACTGTGTGAATAGAATTCTTTTGTATTCTTGTTCATCGAAGTTCTAAGTGTTATATTGTATTAATGTGATTTAAAAGGTATTTTTGTAGATTTTTTCGTTTCAGCTGACCTATAGCTGAAAATTTGTAAGACGATGTTGGGAAGTTTAGAAATTGTAAAATGTTTATGGATATAAATGAGGATAGTGAAAGAGAATTAATGATTTAATAATTTTTCATTTTTAAGAATTTTGTATTGTAAAATAATGTGCATTCCCAAGTGAATTTATGTATGAAAAAAATGAGATTCATGTAAAAAGTGATTGGCTGAAATGCTATTGTATATTATAAATTATTTACACATTTTTTTTTATTCTTATATACGATTTATGTATATGTTTTAAATCTGTTCAGTGTCATCAGTGATATTTATGTGTCAATAATGCGTAATTTCTGGGATGACATTGGCAGTATTTATTTGTATATATATGACCATGATGATGACAGCAGAATTTTTTTTTTTGTGTACCTTTTTGGAGCTGTCCCCAAATGGCATAGTCTGGTGACCGAGTTGTCACCAGCATAACTCCTTTGGGAGGCGGACGTTAGCTCTGAAGGGGGAGGTATCTAATAATTGTTTTATTTCAGCTAGCTCACGATTGCTGTGTATAGAAGAATTAGCGGATGATTACAATCCCGCTTGTTTGTAAAATTTGAATTTTCTTAGCTTTGCATATTTGATGTAATTAGGAGGAGATGACGGTGTTCGAATACTCGTTTTTTTATGTAATTTAGGAGAAGAATTTAGCTTTCACGTATTTTTTGATTGTGGTTAGGGGATAAGCGGAAGTTATCACCCCCCTAGCAACTTAAGTAAACTTTTTTTCTTTTCATGTCTTTAACCTTTCTAGAAGTTAAGGAGGATAAGAGTGATTTAACCCGTTTTTTCTGTACAGTTCAAGTTATGCCAATTTCGAGTTTGTATCAGAATGTGACACTAGATAGACCGATTATGCTAGTGTACAGTTAACTGTCACACGGTATGTATTTACACTAGGATAGCTGTTAAACACATTTTTGTTAAGAGGAAAAGGGAGGAGGTACCTTTGGTTGTGCTGGAAAATTGTGTCAAAGTGAGAAGAGTTCGTCTTATCAAAATTTGCGCTAGCATACTTTTACTTATTTATGTTCAGCCATATGTAAATGACGTAAGATGTGTCCTTTATTTAAAATTTGCTAGTCAAAATCTGTTAGGTCAAATCTTTTGACTCCCTTTGGAAGGGGGAGTTGTGATGCCCCATCATTCACTTTTGCTTTACCTTAACCAGTTTTGCTTAATTTATGTTATATTTATCATTTTGGGGATTTTTATTTCCTTTTTGGCATCACAGCGCTTGTTTCCAAGAGTTAGGAGTTGCGCATGCACAACTCCGATCTTCCGACTGTCACCCGCTAAAGTGCATGCACAAGGACACGCCCCCTCTTGCGTCATAGCTTGCGTCGCTCGTCAATTTATGTAAATGTCTTTCCCGGCGTGCAACATGACACGTGCGGGCTCTGTGAGCCTCTTGTTAAAGTCTGGTGACATGTTGTCACAGTAGCACATAGTAAGTGCACAAAGCACATAGCACTGAAGCACACAGTGAGTAGAGTTGTCAGATAGAAGTGAGTGAGCTCAGTAGAGCATAAGCATGTAGCACGGAAGAGTGCTCAGTTAATGTATCTTCTTCATTGAAGTTTTGGCGAGTGATTTTTGGAAATAAATTTGTTTTGTTATTTAAACCTATGGAGTCTTTAACTAATTTTTTCTCTTGAGCAATGTGAATTAAGTTTCGATTATATTTAGATATTAAACTTGACAATCATATTTTGGATTCTTACTCATTAATGCTCGCTGGTTTTTTTGAACCCTAATTTAACTTTATTTTTTTTTGGCAATTTGTTAATTATTGCCTGGTGCCCGTCTCAGCTCTCCGGAGCATAAAATTAATTGGATCAGAAAAAGGGTCCAAACTTAAAAGTATTGTGCATTTCTTTGGAGCGTTACATGCTTTAACTATAACTATGGGTCTTTCAGAGTTTCAGAATTAGAAGGTAACTTTTTTTTTAATCTTAGCACAACCCTTCTTATGTTTAAGTTACAAGACCTTTTAACAAGATAATGGTCAGATCCAATTTCAGCTCCGCTATATGACCTGATATTCCTAACAGAACTAACCCATTTGCTGTTAATTAATATATAATCTATCATATTCTTATGCAGCCCATCAGGTGAAACCCATGTGTACTTATGTATGCAGCAGTGTTTGTAATAAGTGTTTTGTATTCTGAAACCACTGAGTTTACTTACCTGTAGGAGACATTGCCCATTGCAGCTACCAATACCAAAAGGGCCTATCACTCCTCCACAAAGGTCAGAGTCAGTACCAACTTTGGCATTGAAGTCACCAAGAACAAGGGTAATATCTCCTTTCTTGACAGAATTCAAACTATCCTGAAGTTGCTCATAAAACCTATCCTTCTCATCCTCATTGGCATCCTCAGTGGGGCCATAACAGCAGATAACATTCAGGTCTTTAATGCTCATCTGAAATTTTGCTGTAAGAAACCTTTCATTAATGCACTCATATCCTGGATATATATATATCCATATCATCACTAGTGTGTCTGCTGAGAAGCAGACCCAAGTCTTGGTGATGTTTATTGTCTTCCCCCCTGAAAATAGAAATTTAAGATTATTTTTAAGAATCTGACCTTTATCTGTCCATCTGGTCTCTTGCAAGCCGAGAATATCTGAATTATAACGGTGGAATTCTTATGTGAGGACATCAAGAGAATGAGCTCTGTGCAGAGTCCTCACATTCCAACTACCTATGAAGAGAAAATGGTTAGTGGGATGTTTAAAGAAACTATGTTTAGTGACAGAGGGATGCCGACTATATCTAACAGCCCCCTAATCGCAGGCATGGGGCAAATACCTGTTCTCCCACCACTAAAGGCTGAAGTTGGAGTTTTATAGCAATGGCAACTAAGGCCATATTGCACCAAACAAGACATATAGTAAAATAATAAACAGGTAAAAATCATGAATACCGACACCAAAGTTAAAAGCAACATGTAAAGGTGCTAAAATACAGCACAAAAGTCAATAAAAATAGAAAATGTAAAAAGACAACTGATCATTGGCTGATCATGGAAAGACAACAGATCATGGCTGATCCCACTGATGTGCAGGACCTCAAGACATCTGTGAAGACAGGCAAGAAGTCTGGGTGTTCAGCACAAAGGCTGGTAAAGAGTTTCTGATACAAACAGTTGGGTGTAAAAACATTTCCTATCCTGTAAAGGGAAAAGTTGCAGGAATGGGAAACAGGAATTCTGGACCAGTAAAGTGCAGAAGGCTCCCATGCAAACTCGGAAAACCTGATGATGGAGGGGGTCCAGCAACTTCACCACTGAATCCTGGGCAGAGTCATATACCTGATATTTATAGTCTCGACCTAATGCTTCAAGGTTGGGGGAAGTCGAATATCTGTGATCCACCCCTACCCCCGAAGTCTTGTTCTGAGCCTTACAAGCTGTGGTGCAATCTGGATTCCATCGAAGTTTTGGAGACCACGTTGACATCTGAGGAATAGTTGAGGCAGATGCATGGATCATACAGTTCATCATCTCCACCACAGCATCATTGATTGGCTCCTGGCTGACTGTGTTTATCACACAAAGAAGTTTGAAGCTAACCCCAGTCAGTCCATCTAACCTCCACCATTGATATATGTGAAGTGATTGAAGGTCCTCCATGGGAGATGGTACACAACATGGAGAGGTGATCACTTCCGTGAGGATTGTCCTCGACCTCCCATATAAAAAGTGAAGGATCAAGGAGGAGCAGATGGTGAGATCAATATCAGTGAAAGTGTGGGTCAGGGAATAAAAGTAGGTACTGACACCACTGAGCAGTGGCTACTCCAGGATCCCACTTCTCCCACTGTCAGTACTGCCCCACAGAAGACTGTGTCCATTGATCCCCCATGATGAGGAAGAGGGACAACAGCTGTGTGACAAGATCATCAAGATCTTCCCAGAACATTACCATGGCAGTAGGTAGATGGAGTAGACAGTCAACAAAAATCCCACAAAGTGACGGATAGCAACCGCCTCTAAGGTGGTGGTGAGGGATAAAACCTGGAATGGGGAATGTTGCTCATAAGAATGGTGACACCTCCATGAGCTGGGTTATCTCCATCCTGGTCCTGGTGAACCAGAGAAAAGTGCTGGATCGGATTGTGGGATCAGTGACTGTCTGCAAATAAGTCTCTTGCAGGTACATGCAGATGGGCTCATGTGCCATCAGGAGGACCTTAATGCCATCAATATTCCTCTGGAATTCCGACAATTACATTGTAGAATTAAGGCCATCTATGATCTTAGAAGAATTGTTGGACAACTTGAGATTTATTTTTACTGTCGCTAGTGACAGTTTTGGAAAGTTTGGGTGGTCGGTATCCATGTCTTCAGAGTAGTTTGAGGGACATGGATCCAAAGCTACCAAACGAGGAGATAAAATTTTCTTTTTGAGTCCTGATAGGGGTCCTTAGATTTAGAAGGTCCTGCTGTCTGGAGTCAGAATGGAGGGGGCATTCCAATAATGGAAGTGGAAGGTGCCTCAGCAGGAATGGGAACCACAATTGATGTCATGGTGAACACCAACTTCGATTTTGCCTACATTGGGAGGTACTTTGGTGCTGGCAAGAAAGTTTCAGATGGTGGCAAGCTGATAACTGTCTGCATCGCCATGGAAGCCATCACAATGATAGGCTTGCCGAGTACAGCACTGGCGTAGGAGACCTTGCCAGGTGGGGCAGGTGGGGCAGCAAGCTTTCTTACCTCTGGTTAACAGATGTTGTTCAGCGTTTTGAGGTGCTGTATCTTTCTTGCTCTTCCAGCCACTTTAGACAATCATGGAATATGCTGGATGATCGCCACTACAATTCATGCAGCTTGCCTTTTCAGCTGTGCAGTCAGGATGATCAATGTGATATTGGCTGCTACAATGACTATAGGTGGATTTGCCCTGGCAAATGCCAGAGGTACGGGCATGGCCACATCTCTGGCATTGAAAGCAATGCAGAGGGTTTGGGACATATGACCATACCTCACAGTGAAGGTAATCTACTTTATTGGAAGTCAGCAGGTGTGGTGTATTAAAGGTGAGGATTAGTACCCAAGTGGGTACTAACTTTCCCAATCACGGTGTTGCAAACCCTGTAGTCCTCCTCAGAAACCTTGAAGAGGCCCCAGTTGGAGATCGTGCCCCAGGAGAAACTGAGCATCTTGTGGTGTGTGATGGTGACCCCACCAATTATGTAATGTTCAAGAGCAGCTCAGAATGTTTCGAGGAAGCAGTTTCCACCTGCAAGTCGCCAGATCTTAGGCACTTGACTGATTTCAGTGCTCCCACAAGACCTTCCAAACCTTTGCTGATAAAAAAAGGGGGACATGTCCCCAATCACCTGATCACCCATAGAGTGAGCCCTGTACTCTAAGCTATTCCCTTAGAGTGAGCAGCCTGATGCCCAATTGGGTGCCAGGTCTACTCAGACACCATATCCACACAACCAGTGAGCCAAGCCCTCTCACAACAAGAACAAAAAATAGAAATGGGAGAAACTCATTCAAGTCCTCACAAAAAAAAGAAAACTGCAAAATTTGTAAATGTGCAGAGAAACTTGCAAACCATTGCCCAGACAGGGGCAAGGCACTCACCTATTGCACAGTTGGCTATAGCAGGTCCAGCCCACCTGCCAATTGATCCTGGAGGGGCCATCCCAGGACTTCCCATTTACCTGATGCAGAGGCCAAAGCAGTGCACAGAAGTGGCCCTGGAATACGCTACCCAGCAATGTAATGAACAGGCTTCCCCAATGTCAAAACAGGCCAAAGGGGACCCCGCTAGTCATGAGCTGAGGAGGGCAGAAGGGGCCCCCCAAGCAACTACCAAGATCCTCCTTTCCAGGGATACGAGTATCCACGCATGACAAACATGTGGGTGAGAGTTCAGAACCCTGTGAAGCTACCCAACCAGTAGAACCTTCCCAGAGTAGTCCCCTCATCACAGACAGGAGATCGCACCAAGGGGGACATTAGGATTGTTAAAAGCTTCTTTCCAGGTCATGAAAGGTGACCCCAATGTCTCGGTTACAGGTAGCCCTGGAATACGCTACCCAGGGCCACCCAGGTCATTATTTCAATAGCCTCACAGACTATAGCTCTGCAGTAAATGGATGCACATGCTAGCAGTATGATGCACTCCCAGTCTATGGTTGTTGCATTGATAGCTTGGCAGAAGCAGTTGTTAGCTTGTTTTGGCTGACATCTGTTTGATGCTCTGTGACCGTCCTGTAGAGAATGCATGTTTTTCCAATATAGTAGACAACAGGCCAACATCTAGCAAATGTAAGAGAAATCTGTATACATCCAATTTTGAAAAAGGCTAATTTTGTCTCTATCTCTTTTGATAATTTTCTTCAGATTTGGAGTTGAGCTGTAAACAATTCTGATTTTTTGGGCTCTATGAATAATTTGAGGACTGATTCACATAGAACATAAGATATAGATCTGGCAAAGTTTGCCTGCTCAGAGTCATTGATTGGGAGGAGAGCAGAATCTCTTCTGTTGTTTCTATATTTATTGATTAGCTTTCTTACTGTTGTTGGGTGGAAGCCATGGGATGTAGCAATGGAATGGATGTTTTGAATTTCTTTTTTAAACAAATGCTCATTTGATGATATGGGAAGGCCCTATGGATGAGAGAACAGAAAACTGCAATTTTGTACACCCATGGGGTGCATGAGTCAGCGTGTATGATGGAGGGGATGTAGGTAGACTTTCAGAACATCATCAAAGCTCCTGCATCATCTTTTTGGATAAAAATGTTCAAAAGGGGGATGACACTGCTATTTTCCTCTTCCATTGTAAGACGTATTGTAGGATATTTATTGTTGGCAGTATTAATGAAGAAGTCTAATTGTTTTACCTAAAAATTTCATTGCTCAACAACAGAGAATTTTAACTTATTTTAACAGTTTACATATTTATAATATGACCAGCTTTTATTTCCTTATAATTAATATAATTATAATTGTAATTGTAACACATATTTTATCATGCATTTTTGCTTACACAAAATGTTTTAATGTTAAAGAAATGCACAACATATTGTTTAAAAAGATTAATTATGAAGTACTGTGGACATTAGCTGTCATTCAATGAACTCTAAAGAAAATTTAATACATATTGATAGTATAGTTTAAATATATTTAATCATAATTTAATGTAAAGGACTTTATTAAATGCCTTCAAGCTAAACTTTTAGATAAGAGATTAGCACTTCTGACTCAACTGGTGTGTAGCACAACAATTGTGTCAATTGAGTATTATCTATGCTAATTTTTTATCTAACGCTATTAGCTTGAAGGCATTTAAAACCCTTTGCAGTGAATTTGTGATCAAATTTATTTAGAGATCTAAAGAAACTATAGTCTGCATTTTAGGATATACAACATGCAGTTACAGTTTATAAGTCTGTAGATACCAAATAGAAGAGCTGATAAGCTGAAATGGCTGCAACCATTTTAAATACCTGTGGGAAGGGTACAATCACACCTTTTCCAGAATGTTCTCATTGGCATGTAGCCAATATAACTGCACCAATGATCTTGAAATTCTAATCACTTCTTCAGTAGTAAGTGCTGAACATGCTCCATATGAGTCATGGACCTTACTTTATTCCTTCTTGGTGTTCTGATTTTCATGACAGCAGTATATTTATAATGCACTTTTCAGTCAGTTTGAATTTTTCTGTTGAAAATGTGGAATTACACTGGCTTTCACAAATTAAAGAACAAATGAAAAAAAAGTAATATAAAATTCTGAAGATGAATAAACCCAAAAGTCATGCATAATATGTAAAATATGACAGAGGATTGATGTATGGTATGCAAATGAATGGTGCTGGCAAAAATACATGCAAAATGTGATGAGCTCTAAAAGCAGGCATTTTGAGGCTGTTCTCCAGTTGTTCTGTGAAGTGCAGTTCAGAGTTTTTGAGATACCAGATTTGTTGGGCATGTCTACCACCAGAGATCATTTATTGGAAGTAATGGTGAACTACATGTTCTCAAGACAGGTCAAAGTCAAGCAGGTGTTGCCAGATGGCTTAATGTGAATCATTCAGTCATTCAGTAGCACATATATTTTGACAAAGATTCCAACAAGGGTAGAGTGCATCCATATGATTCAACATATTTGATCTGTATATTTGGGTATAAAAAATGTAACAGAGGGTTAAGAATTCCAATGCTGGCTTAGCAACTCATTACAGGATTAATGTTACTTGACACATTTGGGAAATTTGCAAAATACTATACATTCTCCAATAGTTGTAGCAGACTACTCATTGACATAATGCACCATCAATTTGACAGTATTTTCAACATAAGTTTAATTCTATCACTTAAATTTTCTCCTTTCAACTTCCTTCGATTTCACATTTAAAATGTTTCTCATTACTGAACTCTGCAGTGGCTTACTGGAGTGTCGGTTTCTGAAACAGAACTCACTCTGGTGACTAGTTAATCTTGAAATGTTTCCAAAATGTAAAAACAATAAATTTAGAATATTATTCCGTAGTAACTAATGAACAGAAAGTTATGTTATATATTAAAAGAAGGAACATTTATTATAATCAATAAAACAGCAATATATATATATATAAAACATTATGTCACTTTTATCTGAATTATTTCATTATTCTAATATAAATATAAATATCCCCTCAAGCAGCTACTTGTCACAGAAACCTGACAGGAGCCTGCCAGTTTAATACACCATAGTAGAAAGTTTGTGAGGATGGCAGGACCTCAGCAGAAAAAAATTATAAAACATCCATGCCTTATACTTATGCGCTCGAACCCAGGTACCTTAGATCAGTAGCCAAGTGTGCTAACCACTCGGCCACAGGATAGCGATTCTAATATAAATAGTGCATAATATTACTATTAATATTTAAATCTTTCTTTTATTTAATTAAAAAATTTTTTTAGCCAATTATGCAAATAGCATACATTGCATACACAAGCTTTTTGGTGATTGGCAAATTCTAAGACTAAGAAGTAGTGTCAAAAAAAAAATTAATTTGATTTAAAAACAAATTTATTGAAATGAACACTTAAAACTATATAACTAAATAATGAAAAGAAGTATAAAAAATTTAGATAAAAATATTTCAAAGCATATAAGATTTAATTTAAACATTGAAACTTGGAATAAATGATTTCTGAATTAAATTGCATTACTGCTATTAAAAAGTTTAATTTCAAAACAATGGCAAAAATTTATTTAAAAATCACCATTATTAATATTAATTATCAAATTCCTTTCAATATAATTAAAAAATGACTAAAATAAGACCTATCTTTTAAAAAACGACTTTCCCAATATAATTCCACATTCCAATATTATTTAAAACAGCACCACCTGTGGCCAGTAAATTCTGATGCATGTCATAATACAGTGATAGCAAACCTTTTCGACCTTGCATGCCAAAATTACAATAAGGAGAACATTTTTCTAATTCGTGTGCCAATGTTACAAACACACTTTAAAATGCTATTTATGTCAGCTATGATTACATATCCGTTTATCCTAAAACATAAATTAAATGATACAAAACATTAAGGATTTAAATATAGGATACAAAATAGTAAATTTTAGATTTGCCAATTATAAAAGGAAAATAAAAAAATAAAACATTTATTTACCATAAATGAACTTATTTAATCACATGCGACTTTCCACTTACACTAACATAGTTCCAGCACATCACTGACACTATGCCATCATTAAAAAGAAGTGAATTTTCAATGGCTGAGCCATCCTGTGGCTGCTTGGTTAGCATGCTAGGCTACTAATCTATGGGATCTGGGTTCAAACCCTAGGTAAGAAATGGATATTGTATTGTTTTACTGCTGGGGTCCTGCCATCCTCACAGACCTTCTACTATGGCATATAAACTGACAAGCTTCTGTCAGACCTCTGTGGCAAGTAGCTGTTATAGGGAATATTTATTTTATTTTTATGAGAATAAATTATTTCTTTTGGAGATAGCAGTAACCAAAACCATAATTAAATTTTAAGATATACAGAAGAGCTTTAAAGGAAATCAATGAATAGATGGTAGAATTAGTACGTATATTTTCATGATGCAGTATATTTGTAATGTGTAATCAGTTATTTGACAAGATCTTTGCAACGTATGGGTGCACTATTGAAATTAATAATAAGTAATTAGAGAACATAGTTACTGTCTTGCTAACAATGATTCATCCATAAATATATATTGAATTACTAGTGCCATTGTTTCTAAGTGCCTACACAAGCCATAAACATGTATTTCCTTTCACCTTCCAGTGGCATGCCAACAAATATGTCTCACATGCTTCACCATCACTTACACAGTAGAGTTTCATTTCCATTAGTTTCAAAATAATTATTGTTCTTCTTAATTGCAGTATATATTTCAGAAACAATAAAAGTAATTCTGGAAGCAGCAAAGTAAAAAAAACTAATCAAAAGTGCATTAAAATATGTCTAAGAATATAAACCAAGCAAAAACATGCAAAAGGTTTCAAAAAACAAAGTCAATGCTTAGTTATCAATCATATTGTTCAACTGCTGCAACAGTTTAGTATGCATATCTGTCTTTGTGCACTTTAGAAATTTATTTTTCATATATGTCAAGTAACAGAAAACTGTGTAATGAATTGCTAAGTTACATTGAATGAAGTTTTAAATTAGTCAAATGTAATATTGAGGATTAATACAGGGTGGCCACTGAAAGACTGAAGGGTTTGAAAAAGTCATAACTTGTTCATTTTCAATCTTTTTTATTTTCTTTTTTTACAGGTTATAGAGCATCCCTTGGAGATTAAAATGGCTATGTATGATGTCCAGCAACGAGTAAAACTGTAGGCATTGCCAGAACATCACTTCAGAAGATTCTGAAACTGGATTTAAAAATGTTTCCATACAAGATCCAAATGGTCCAAGCTTTACTACCCCAAGATACTCAGCAGTGCCTGCAGTATGCCATTCGATTTCAACACCTAGCCAGAGATAATAACAACTTTTTGAACAACTTGATAATGAGTGATGAGGCCCATTTTCATTCAACAAACAAAACTGCAGATTTTGGAGTACTGAGAATCCGAGGGAATTACAATGAGTTTTACTCTTTGCTGGACATTATACATAGCCATTTTAATCTCCAAGGGATGCTCTATAACCTGTAAAAAAAGAAAATAAAAAAGATTGAAAATGAACAAGTTATGACTTTTTCAAACCCTTCAGTCTTTCAGTGGCCACCCTGTATTTGACTGAAAAAGAAATACATATAAATTACCTTATTTCAAACATTTAATAAAATATCCATATTGCATCTTTATTTAGTGTAATTCATGATTGACAGAAGGAGAGTGGATGGATATTATAGAGTTGGTTATTTTATAGAGCTGTGATTACACCTTTGTGTACTTATCAATGGTATTTCATTAGCCCTTTGAGTGCCATTTGAGGTACAGGTCCTTTATATTTTTTCATTGAGGTTGGTAATAGTTTCAATTCTGATCTGTCCATTCATGACATCTCTTGATTTAAAAGAAAGCATCCATGAAATACAGGAGATTGATCTGATCAATCCTTGCAATTTATCAAAAGTTTCCTAGAATCGATCTCATTAATCCAGGCACTCTAAAGATGATGGTGAACCACAATGTAGACATGTAACTTAGAAAGTTTGTAATATTTTTATTATCTGTTCTTCAATTTTTCTCCAAAGACAACTAAAATTACTGAAGAACATATTACACACAAATTTTGCAGTGCAAAACAGAAGAACCTTTGCTTCCATTCATTTTCATTCTGTACAATTTGTAAAAAACATTATAAATAAGTAATGGAAAAACATGCTAAAAATTACATAAACTACAACATACCTAATGGCTTTCTTTTCCATGTGTTGATGAAATTAAAGGGATCAGATTTCAAGTTTGGTATGTCACCATCTCCCAGGGTTGAAAGGGTTTTATCACTAACAAACACTGATAAAAGTCTGTCCATTCCCTATAATAATAATTAAGACAGTGGAGTATATATATATATACTGCATAGATATTAATTAACTATTCAGTTATAGCAGTAAAAATCTCAAAATGAAGGATAATCAAAATATCTAATCTATAAAGGATAATCAAATCTATCTTGACAAATGCCTGTAGATTTGCACTTGTTCTTCTGAAGAGAATAAGTTATGACTTGTCTGAAAGCTTGTCTAAACTTTTCATTATGTGTTAAAAACAAAGGCCATATCATTATTTCCCTCTTCATTGGTGGCATGTAAGTTTTGGTCTGCAAAATCTGTGTTATTGCTATGGAGCCTACTAAAGATGTGCAAAAATTATACATTTTCACAAGGATGCAACTGGGGACAATGCGAAAAAAATTCATGCTGATTTATACCAGTATATGGCAATCATGCTTTTCATATGGCACTGTTGCAGGATGATGCACAAATTCAGAGAAGGACAGCAGAGCTTTGAAGATCTCCCTCATACAGTAAGATCAAAAGAGGCTGTGAATAAGAGAACCATCACTTCTGTTCATGAACATATTTAGGAAAATCCACACATCACCATTCAGGTAATAATTTTTAGATGTCAGTGTATCGATTTGCAGTGTGGAAAGTTATTCATCAACATTTAAAGTTCCAAAAGATCTGTGCCAAATGGGTACCCCACAAACCAACAGAACAGCAAAAATGGGCTAGAGTCAACTCATGCAAAGAGATGCTGGCAATGTTTGAAACTTGGTGCCCCAAATGGTTAACAGACATTGTCACAGGTGATGAGATATGGTTTTATTACCATACAACTCCCAGAAAAATTGGCAATTACATTTGGGCTGTGGAAGATCAACTTGCATCCCAAAATCCTCCAATAAGGCTTTCACTCATGGAAGAGGATGTTCACAATTTCTTTCAATTGCCAAGGAGTGATAGCCATGGACATCTTACCTGAAAAATTACTATAAATGGTCATTGTTACACCAACATTGTTTTACCCAAAATGGTTAAGGAGATGAAGGAGCAGCATCTAACAACAGGCATGACAAGAGTTCTTCTTCATAACAATGCTAGTGCTCACAAAACCCAGCAAGTTACACCTATCTGGTGCAGGAAAAAAAATCAAACAGCTACCCCATCATTCATGTTAACCTCTAGCACCAAACGATTTTTAGTTGTTTCCAAAAATTAAAAAAAAATTTGCTGGAAAACCTCTTTTACGGGTATATGACCTTGCAAAATGTGTTCAGAGTTGGGAGTATTCCCCAACAGGAGTACCACCAAGCATTCCAGAATTGGCATTGACATCTGCAACTTTGCATAGATGCTGGAGCAGAGTACTTTGAAGGACAGTAAAAACTTTTTTGAGGGAAGTGCAATGGTTTTTGTTCTGCAGGTGCATGTCAAGAACTTTTTGATTACCCTTTGTATATTCTGTAGAATTTGAACAATTGAAGAAAAAGCATGAAACTGAGCTTTGATCTAATTACAATTCTGAGTAATCTTACCATCTGAGTTATTCAATTGTGCTTATTTTGAGATAACTATGGCTTTGCAATGAATTATCTTGGTTGGTTGTTTAGGGTTTTATGGCGCATCAGCATCTAGGGCTATAATGCGCCAAACAAAAGTCCAAAAAGTAAAAAGATAAAAATCATGAAACCCTGAACCAATATGTTAAAAGATAAATTACAAATTTAACAAGAAAAATGTAAAACAATAAAATACCACGTTGGGAATAACAGTTAACAAATGTAGAAATGTTATAAAAAAGAGATAAAAGTAACCCAGGTAAAGCAATCTGGGTTAAATATATATATAAAGATAAAGAGTAAAAACTATATGTGAGTAAAATATCCAGTATGTCTTAAAAATCTAAATACAGAGGTAAATGAATGAATTATCTTGACATGTGTTGATATTTCATAGCTTAATTCAAAAAATTAGCTGCTCAGATGATAAAAATATCTGACATGCCCTGGTATTATACTCCAATTGAGCTAAAATTTCCTTTTTCTGTTAACTATATATTTTCCTCAAATTGCTATGTTGGATGTACCAAGTTTTTGTAATTTCTTAACACTATGACAACAGTATTGCTACTTTATTTCTTTCATTATACTTAAAATAACTTAAAATTCTCTATTGTTGAGCAATAAAATTTTAAGTTTATCCTTCAAACTATTTGCATGTTAAAAGTTTTCTCCTAAAAACTTTTAACATGCAAATAGTTTGAAGAGTAAACTTAAAAATTTCATTGCTTAATGACAGAAATTTTTTTATTATTTTAATTAATTTCTGAGCAAAAAGGTTTTTTTTTAATTGTATATTCATTATACAATTAAACAAGTACACAATACAATTAAACAAGTCACAATGCAGAATAGCAATAAATAATGCTTCAGATTGTGCTCAAACATAACAGTTAGTGTTTTTAAAACAGGATTTTTATGCAACAATTAAATTTTGTTTTCTTTTTATTTAACATCCACTAAAAAAACTATTTTCCTTAACTAATTTATTTTAAAAAGCAACTATTATGTAAAATAAATACATTAATGCAATTATTTGTAAAGAATGGAAAATAATAACAAACCTTTGGTTTAGAAAACATTTCTTCTCCATCAGAATCCAAAGGTCCTTCGCTTAAACTATCTTCTGAATCCTTTAACAGAAAAAAAATATTCCATAATCCCAAATAAAAAGAGTAGTATAAATGCAGTTTTTTAATGCAAAAAAAATTTTAATTCAAGATATAACTTCCATATTCTATTAGAGCCATACCACATAACAGAATAAATATGATGTATTTTTTAAATGTTATACTAATTTAATGTTTTCAGCTACCAGCAAAATAATATTTAGAGTAACTTATGCTTTTTTGTATGTATTTATGTCACATGTTGTTTCTGATGATGCTAATATTTCAGTTTAGCAGTCATAATTTTAAAAGCTAAATAAATCTAGTGGATTTAAACTAATATCAAACACATTAGTAGTCACTACTCCAGAAGAGTTTAGGGTTGGCATTTTTTGCACACAATTGGCTATATGGACAAGTCATAAGGACCTTGAGTCTCAGAGAAGGTTGGGGGGAGAGAGGGGGCCCACTGGACAGCTGTTAGGAGATAGATAACTTCCTGTCAAGGCCATCCAGTGTTCTTTAATGTGCACAGGAGGTGGCTCTCCTGCATACAGGGCTTTACATCCCATCTGAGGGTTGGCAGCCTTTCCACGTCCATCGATGTCCCCTACTGACCAAGGTCAAAGCAGGAAGTTTTGCAGAGAAAAATCTCAACACTGCTCAGACAGGGACTCGAACCTGCGAACTGCAGATTATGAACCTGGGGACTACCAACTGAACTAACCCCACAGATTTAAGGAAATAAAGTTAGTTAGCTGAAACTTTTTCAGTTAACTAAAATGCATAAACCATTCAAAATTAAAACAAGGGCAATCAATTAAAATATGTTTCATGGTTAAAAGGGTGTCACAAAACTCTCATTTAGGTTCATTGTCTGTTCATAGAAAAAAGAATACATAATAAAGGAATGACCTAAACAGAGCAAGTACAACTTCCTTCTTGCGATTCCTGTGAAAAGATGACTGCCATGGTTTGACAACAGGCTTAATCTCAAAAAATTTGTTATCTATCTGTTCTGACCAAGATCTTTGCTACTGTGCCCAGAGTTTGATGGTAAAACACTTCTGGAAGTCCAGATATGGAGCTGGCAAGAGAGAGCTAAATAGGGGCATGGTTACCTTGGCAACATCATCTGTCAATTTATTAAATTTCCCCTGATGATGACATGCCCAGGTATCCAACAGAAGAGGATGGTGGATGTGACAGACAGACAATGGAGCTGCTGGCAGATCTGAGAGAGAACAAGATGAGGCTAAGGCCCAAGTGAGAACAAAGCATAGCAATGATGTGGTCCAAGGCAAGATTGATAGACTTAGGTGTGGATCACTGTGGTCCATCTTCTCTATCAATCTGGCCTTGACCACACCATGACTTCATCAGAGCAGACCATGGCTGACTCTACCAATGTGACAGACTCCAAACATCTGTTAAGACAAACAATGTATGCAGCACATTGAATGGCAAAGAATTGCTGGTACACATAGAAGCCTTCCCATCTGTAAAGAGAAAAATCACAGAAAGGGAAAACAACAAACCATGAGGTAACTGGCTCAGCTGTCATTGACATTATGGCTTGCTGTTTGGCATTGGGTGATGTTATCGAGACTGATGTTAATGTCTCTGAGGTAGCCTTGGATACACAACCAAAAGAATGAATAGCAGTCGAGCAATTAATATAATGCATTTCCCACTTAGGACAAAAAAAACCTGTATGGAGATCAGCAGTTTATACAAATTTAAATTACAGAAAAATAGTTTAAATAAACTGTAGCATGAATCTAATAACCTACACAGAAGTTGGTATTAAAGGAAAATTTTTCTCTTGAAAAATCTCCAATGCTGAACAGTCAACGTAATTGTATGAGTACAATGAAGCTATACTAGTATAATTATTTTGAACTGTAAAATATTATTGGCATTATCATTTAAAGTGATAACTGCTCTCTTTCTTACCTATCTCCCTGTTCGTTTGCTCATCATTTGTAAATTTACCGATTTGTGTATTTGTCAAAACAGCTTTTTAACTTTCAAAACTTTTTACTTGTTGGCCAATCGTAATAAGATATGTACAAAGTGAAAGCTTGTGATATGGAGAATGTCAAAGGCTTAAAAAAATTACTCTTATACTTTCTTCCCATTTAAAAGGGGTAAATAGAAAAATGACTGTTCCACTAATATTCTTAACTTGTTGACCAATCAAAACAGATTATGTACAAAATGAAAGCTTGTGATATTGGGAATGTCAAAGGTATAAAAGTCAAGGCTCTTTCAAATGAATCTCCCCAAAATGGGGAAGGAAATTTAATAGTGGATGATTATAATGAGTCATGTCAAATGAAAGCTTAAGATGTTCAGAGTAACATAAGGAAGGAAGCAAGATTCTCCTCCAAAGTAGTGAAAAGATAGGTGTTTTAGTGACAAAGTCCCATACAAAGATGTATCTGAAAAGGAAATATATATATATACATATAAATTAAAAAATCTAAAGAAACTTCCTATATGAACACTAGAAAGTTAAAAGTAAAGACAAAACATACAAATGTTGAACTCACTTACTGAATTCATATTAACTGAAAAGGAAGATAGGGCAGCAAAACTTCATTACATTCAACAACAACATTCAACAGATTTCCATTACCAATCAATATTCAACAGATTTTCATTACCAATCAATATTCAACAGATTTTCATTACCAATTAAAAAAAAACTGCCAGTGCTCTAGCTTTCTTTGAAGTTATTATGAATCCAGTAAGTGATTTCATCACTATGTTTTGTTTTCATTTTTTTCTCTTTAAGGAGCACATAAGAATTTTTTTTTTTGGTAACTAAGTGCTTCAGAAAAAAAAAATCCCTTTTTCTCACAGTAAATCTTTTTACATGGCTCAGAATAACACCAACACAGAAACTTTCAAATTAACAGTGTTAAGAAGTCAAGATATTTACAGCATACATTTTTACCTATCTTCCTATTGCTTTTCACTCATCATTTGTATTTTTGTCAGTTTGTGGATTTATCAAAACAGTTGTTGCACCACATCTTTCAAATGGGATGGGCAAATTTAACGATTTGTGTCAAATGCAAGCTTGTTATGTGAAGAGTGTCACAGGTTATTTACTATGACAATATGATGTCATAATAAATAACCTATGACACTCCTCACATAACAAATTACCCCCATGCTTTCTTCCCCCCCTAAAAAAGAGGAAATATGAAAATAATTGTTCTGCTATGTCTTTGGAATGTGAAGGCTGAAAGCTACATGCTACATGTCAATTGAAAGCTTGTGACATGGGGAGTGTTACAGGTTATAAAAATTACCCCCCCCTCCCCATCACATTTTTCCCTCCCCCCAAAAATGGGGAAAATATATGAAGAATTGTTCTACTATATCTTTCAAACACAAGGGCCGAACATAACAAACTATATGACAAATGACAGTTTGTGACATGGAACGTATTATGGGTTATTACAATTTATCATCCCCCCCAACTTGACATCTCCAATGTCATGGGCTCTTCAAACATGACTCCAAACAAAAAGAAAAAATATGGTTGATATTTATGAGTCATACATCAAATGAAAGTTTCCAAAGTAGGTGTTTTTAGCAACAAAGAAAAAAAAATATTATTATTATTTTTAAATATCATTCTATATGCACCCTAAAAAGTAGAAAATAAACCTAAAACATATCGATGGTACAATCAGTCACTGAATTCATATTCATTTCAAAGGAAGATAAGATGCTGATTTACTTACTTGACAAAATTGCAGGTACTCTATCTTCCTTTGAAATGAACATCAATTCAGTGACTCATTGCACTATCAATATGTTTAGGTTTGTTTTCTACTTTTTTACAGCTCACATAAGATAGGTATTTTTCATACTTTTCAATTTTTTTATACTTCAGTTGGATTAAACATCCTACTGTAACTACTGGCAATAAAGTAGCTACTAGTAAATTGAATAAATAAGTGTTGCCCAGCTAAGCACAAATTAGTTTGACACTTTGCAAGAACTAAAAGAATGCAAAATCACCAGCAAAATTGGGCTTAAAGGTAATAAGAATGAATGATTTTAATATCTTTCCCCAAGGTCAACCCTGTTTTAAGGTCCATTGGATTTTCACCTAATGCATATGTATCAAGAACATAAAAGTTTCATTCATGTGAAAAAAAAAAGGGGAATGGATTTTTTTTCTATTTAATTACCCAATTGCCTTTTGCTTAACAGATCAAACTTGGTCACTAGAAAACCTTATTTTATTTACAAAATTGTACATAGAATTCTCTACCAAAACTTTTTGTAACAAATGCAAATTTTCAAAGCAGGGTTGCCCAATCCCATAGCATACATGACCTCATCTCCTCCTTTTTTTTTTGTCCATTCAAATTCGATTTGACCTTGGTGGCTTCTGGGTCAACTTTTGAATGGCATGTGATACATTTCTGACATATGTGGAATGTTGAGAGAAAAAGGTTGGCCACTCCTGTTTTAAAATATACCAAAATTAAAAGTATGACATCATGTTATGTTGATGGGAACCTAAATTTTAATAAAAACGTTTTTTATGGGAAAATTAGGCTGATGATAAGGTAGAGATCTCAATGAAATATACTTTACCTAAATTTTCAACAAATTCATTCAGTGTTTGAAGTTATGGAAACTCAGACATTTAACAAAAGTACACTTATTCTAAACTCTTTAAAAAAAAATGATAAAAATTTAAAGTCCCTACACAAATTTCTACAGACATGCACATTAGCAAATGATTTGACAAAACATTTTTATATTTGAACTAATTTCTGATATAAATTATTATGACTGGTAATGCTGTTATTAAATTTCCCACTTTAGTACTGAATGGATACTACTGAAAAAAAAAAGCAGAAATTTTATTGCTATCGTTACATTATCTTCCATCTGACTTTTCCATAAAAAGCTTATTTTGGAAATTAGAGCTTAAATTTATCTTCTTATTGACATGTAGGTGTCATTACGGAAAAAAAAAACACCTATGGTATGTGTGTTTTTACACTTGCTTATACTTGATTAATAGCATTCATTTCATAACTGTGAGTTGGTATAGTACTGATATATCTGTTGCTGCCACGAAGGTTAGGAGCAACATTTTGTATATAAATATACGCCTGCTGCATGAGTATTACAAAGTTCCCAGTCATTTAAATCGTGCATGGCTTATACCCAAACCATTTGAACCATAAGAACATCCCAACATCTACTACCTTCCTTCATATTACCTAAGCAAGTATGGAACACTATCACATTAGCTTAATTGGTAAAGCAACTGCATTATCAGGAGGTTCTATGAACTGGATGCAGCTGGTGTTTTTTCAAACTTGCCTATGCTTGATTAATAATATTTGCTTCATAACTGAATTAATATGATACTGATGAGGTCATTACATTTAATTTTGGACACCAGTGTATTCATTTACCCATATATAATGAAATGTATGCTCTATTATTTGTGCTAAAAAAAAGAATTCATGTTGTATGATGTGAAAGAATAGCAAATTCCTGGTGTAAAAGAAGTGGTTAGAATTAATTAGTTCATTCAAGTGGGGTTCCAATGTATATGAAACACAGTACAACATTCCACTTTAAATATCATGATTCAAAACATAATAAATACTTACAGCAGATTTTGGTGAATACTGTGAAAGATATACTCCATTTTCCTCATTGTCATGAGAATTTACTGATTCAGGTGACTTTCTATTGTTGATTTCTCCCCTTTGTTCTATAAGTTTTGTATACAATTCATGCACATCTCCAACCCCTATACAGTATACAAAAGTTATGTCATGTAAAAAAAATCAACAATAAGCAGCAAGTAATATTTATTCATAAATATTTATATAATTACTTAGCAAAATCTTCTTTTATTGAATTTAAAAGGATTGGTAATTTGCTATTTTGATATTTCAATGAACTCTGCGCAATAATTTCAAACTAAGAATAGATTTGTTTTCTACACAATTACACAGTTTTTTTAATTAATATTTATAAGATATTTCTATCATTATGTGGTACATTTTAATTCATCATCATTAGTCTACATAATAACAACAGTACACAAGCTGTTTGATAAATTGATAACAGAATATATTGTCCAAATAATGAAATTATATATGAAAAAGGTATGAGGAACACTTCCCAACATAGTCACTATAACTGAGAACAGTTTACATCATGTAAAAAATCAGAGTTAAAAGCAAGCAATACTTATATTATTACAATCACATAGTGATATTTATACAGGGTGAATCTGAAAAAGTGGGCAAAACTTTACGGGGTGGTAGAACGCAGCTATACGAGCAATATTTGTCATAGAATGTATGGTCGGAACGCAAGCGGTGAGAAGTTAAAAGGTAGTTTTCCACTGTCACATTTAAAGAATGAACACAAGAAGGAGAGGAGATACTTCAGAAAACATTTTATTAACAGGAATGTAATTGAGGTACATACTCAAAGAAATTGCTCAAAAGAGCTGCCGCCAGCTGTAATGCAGACTTCACACCTGCGGGATAGGGACCGACGCACATTTGCGAAGACACCAGGCATTTCCCGAATATTGCCAGCAACAACGGCGATCCTGGCGACTAGATCCATATCAGTTTCAATGGGGCACTCGTAGATTAGGCTTTTCATATGGCTCAACAGGAAAAAGTCCAAACACAAGAGATCCGGCGATCTTGATCTGAGAGATCCGACCCTTTTATACCATTTCCAACGCCACCTAGCGGCTCGCTGTTTGCGTTCCGACCATACATTCTATGACGAATATTGCTCGTATAGCTGTGTTCTACCACCCCGTAAAGTTTTGCCCACTTTTTCAGATTCACCTTGTATAATTACATCACACAGTGGGGCAAGTTCCCTTACATATGTAAAAATATCTGAAGTTCTAACAGTTAGGTTTGTCTGGACTGCTTCACTGCATCATCAGTAACATTGTGGTGAGATGCAATGTCAGGGAACAGCTAGTATGTTTCAGTATCATGGACTCCAGTTTTGTTTCTGGGATGACATTTCTATCCAGGAAATGGGAAATGGAGAAATGGATTTTTCTATGTTGCTAAAATAAATCTGAAAGGTCCCTAATTAATGCTGTTATTGGTAATCCTAAATTATCATTAGGGTTATCATATTAAAAAAGGGGGAACTCCACCATTACTCTACATGTATGAGCACAATACCTTTACCAGTTTTTTAGGCTCCCTTTTCATATTCAGAGTTGCTATTGCAAATGCAATGCTAGTTTTTACTTTCTGCATGAATCTGTACCATGCAGTTTGTATTTTTCGTACAGATTCCTGCAGAAGGTAAAAGTAAAAATTAATATTGCATTAGCAACAGCAACTCTAAAGATGAAAAGGGAGCCTAAAGGAACAGATAAAGGCATTGTGCACACATACAAATAGTGAAATTCCATCTTTTTAATGCTTCCAGTGTCCAGCCTAAAAAACTGATTTACACCCAGAAGCCAAGCTCTTTTTACAATATGCACAACCAAAAAAAATTGAACTTTATTTTGTCAAATAATTAACGAAAGGAATTATGGTATGTTATATGCCAAATTAAAGAGCATTTAATTCTGGATTATCTGAAAATAAAATATTTCATAAAAAAGATAATTAGTTTTATTTTAACAAGCTTTTTTAGAGTAATGTAGTAAAAATCACATAAAATGCATCTGGCAATGCAAATAAAAATTTACTAAAAAAGTAATAGGCAGAAATAATTATAACGAATATGGATATATATGGCTACTTATTTCTGAATAAAAAAATTATCTGAAACAAGAAAATTACTCTTTTTGTAATATTTTTCTTGGTACTATATATGAGGAAACTCCAGGCTTTTCACATCAAATGTGCTCAGTTAAATAAACAAGTTCAGATTTACAACAAAAATAACCAATCAACCGAATAGATATGTTATATACCAAATTAAACAGAATTTTATGCCGAATTTTATGGAAATAAAATTTTGAAACAAATTTACAAACACATTGATAAGACTTTTTCACTGTAACATATTGAAAAAAATAGATCAGACTATGCAGTTAAGGCTTAATATTGGGAAACCTGACAAATAAAAACTGTTAAATTATATATTACCCAAAAGGAAATTTCTTCCCAAATTATATAATATTTACTGAAATATGATTTTTATTTCTTTTAATGATTCTTTTCAGTGTGGTATATATTTAAACACATGCCAGTATTATACAAGGTGACTTGGACTGCTCACATTCATGGGATTTCCTGTCCTGGTTATAAAATGGAAAAACACTTTCTTGGTTGCATATTTTACTATACATGATAAATTTTTTTCTTTGGTGTTGAAATTTGGGGATCTTGGCACACTGATTGTGCATCAGTGAACTATGCTCCAAATTATGCACATCAGTGGTTAAAGATTAATTTCACTAATATCTCTTCCCAACATGTTGCTAGTGATAGTGTGATGCCTATGGTAAAGATATCTAGAAAGACTTGTCTCTAGCAGTGAAATTAGAAGCAGAAAAGGTGAAAAGTTAAAGGATACAATGTAAATGACCTTTCAACAGTGCATAAGAAAAAGAGAAAATTAAATGGAGAGCTGAAATATGCCAGTGCAACAAAATTGAATTAAAGAGTAAAGGGTTGGGTTGCTTTACCTCAGAGAGTCACTTTTTTGCACACAATGTGCTAAATAGCCAGGTCACAAAGACCTGAGGGCTCAGAGAAGTTGGGAACAGGGAACTCATTGGAACAGCTGTTGGGAAACAGATGGTAGCCAACTGTCAAGGCCATTCAGCATGTTCTTTAATGTGCACAGGGTATGGCTTATATATATATATGTGGTATATATATAAAATATATATAAAATGTATTTTATATGGTCTTATCTGACAGACAGAGACATTTCCAAGTCCATCAGTATCCTATTGACTGACGGCAGGGGTGGGGTTTTTTTGTGGAGATATATCTCAACACTGGTCCAGCTGGGACTCGAACCTGGAAATTGTAGATTATGAGCCTGGTGCACTACTGGCTGAGTGCCTCCCCCCATGGGGGTTAATAGGCCAATGAATTGATAGTAGTAATGACTAATGACAGTAATATTTTTTAAGATTTCTCATTATCCAAAACAAGGCACTTTCATTGTTCAAAGCCCTTAGATGAAGCTTGAGGTAAATGACATATCCATGTCCCAGGATTTTGACTTTGAAGCAAGCCATGAGTGGTTCAAAAGACTCAAAACTCATGATAACTGGTATAATATCTATGTAATGAGAGAAAAATCTAGTGTGATGCAGCTGGAACAAGCAGTCTTTCATGAGGTTTTTAAAAATCATGGAAGGGGGAGGATATTTACCATACAGGTATTCAAATATAATAACAGTGGCTTATTCTGAATAAAAAAGATTCTGTCTTGTACATTTACTTCTAGATATGAAAAGAAGGCATCAGGCTTTAAAGCTTCAAAAGAATGACTTGCACTTGTTTTTGGAAGTAATTTTGATGGTGACAAACTAAAGCCTCTAGTTGTTTACCACTTACTCCATACTAAAACATTTTGAGGCCTGAACTAATCTGCACTATCTGCAATCTGAAAGGTAAGCAAGAAGGCTTGGATAAATAAGATCATGTTTACTATATTTATTGCAGTATATATTTACACCTTCATTAAGTCACGGTGCATAAAAAAAAATCTGAATAACAAAACTCTGTTTGTCATCAGTAATGCTCCATAACACAATTACAATGTCAAAAAGCATGCCAATAATATTTTGCATTGTTTTTTTCCCTTCCAATACTACTTCTGCATTGCACAATATGGGCCAAGAGCCACTTTCAAGGCTTATCTTCAACTTGCCACGGCTCATACACTACCTGACCAAATTATTATGAATACTATATTGTGCACTAAGCACCATGAAATATGTCAATGTACGTAAAATGTCTTGCTGATGTATGCAGTCTATGTCACCACAGAGTCCTATAAAAGCTGTAAAAGGGATGGTGGAAAGCAAAGTGTGACATGGGTAAAAAGCTCATCAGATTGATTTCAAAAGGGGGCTCATCATTGGAGCACGATGGACAGAAGCATCTGTAACAGAGGTGATGGAACTCAGTAGAAAATACAGGACATAATATCCCATGTGTATGGAGAATGGCAACAGACAAAAAACATTTGCCAATCATGGCAAATGCAGGAGGAAAAAAAGGCTCTGATAGGGATAGGTATTTTTTGTACAAATTTTATGGCAAAACAGAGCTGCTACAGTTCATCAGCTGAAAGAGATGACCACTAGCAGTACTTCAAAACCATTTCAATGAGAACTATGCACAGAGAATTGAAGAAAACTTTGAAATTTGGAGATTGTACCATGATACATACAATGAAGCATTAGGAAAATGTTCATAACAAATTAACGAGGCAGTGTACTTTGCCTGAGGTACAAAAAGTGAAAAGAAACCTATTCCATTATTTTCTTGTCCTGTATTACATAGCTCCACAACAATGCTCAAATCTAGGAAAACATATATTCTGTTTACTACTTTGCTATTACCTGGTAGCCTATCCTTAAACGTCTTCTGATTTTCTAATTCATCAGATGCTCTAGAAGGAATCTTGTTACTATCTTCCAATTCATTTAAAGGTCCTTCTTCAAGACTTTCTTCATCACTAGCAGCAGGAATGTCATCAGGTGATGGAACATTTCTTTCCTGTATCCATGATTTAGTTCTCAAAAAACCTTCAAGTTGTTTTGTGCCTTCTTCTATTTGATTCTGAATGGACATGGCTAAATTTTTCAACACTTCAACTTTTACAGATTGAGCTGTAATGCAAAATAAAAATTTAAGTTAATAAAAAATTTTTTAATTTCTTTTCAAAACGTTAAATCTTTAGATTGATATTAACAAATATTTAAGTCCAGTATTTTCAATAAATCTTTAATTAAAATTATGTGTCTTATAGTTGACTGAATCATCATTACATCTCTGTTTGATTTCAGAACATTTTAACCCTTTCACTGTGCAATTTTTTTACCAAGTGTGCATATCTAGTTTAATGTAAAAAGTAATATCCTTTATTTCAAAAATATTAATTAATCCAAAATCTGCTTTCAAATTACTAAAGAGTTTAAAAAATAAAAATACAAAGACATTTTCAGAAACAAAACAATAAATTCAAACTACAGTAATAGTTCAGCACCAATGTAACCAGAGTAACTGGCAAACAATTCATTCCACCATTTTCCGTGCTTCCGAACATCATGATTTTGTTCATAATACAATCCACAAATATGTTTGAGGTTTTTAGTTGCATCACCCCTGCAACTAATTTCTCAGTTGGGTTGTTTTTATTCCGAGTGACACTTTTTTGCACACAATGGGTTATATGATCAGGTCACTAGGACCTCAAGGGCTCAGAGTGGTTGAGGAAGGGGAACCACTACACAGCTGTTAAGAAGCCTCCTGTCATCCATCCAGCATGTTCTTTAATGTGTACAAGGTATTGCTCTCCTGCACATGGGGCTATGGCTTAATGTCCTGTCCAACAGATGGTGGCCTTTCCAAACCCAAAAGTGTTTCCTTCTCACCAAGGGAATGGTGTAGGTTAGCAGAGATAAATCTCAACACAGACACAGTTGAGACTCAAACCTGAGAACTTCAGATTAGAAATCTGGCACACTACCAACTGAGTCAACACTTCCTCTGTTCACAGAACGTGAATTAAAATCACAGAAATGAAATTACTTTTATTAGGTTGTTGCATATCAAATGGCTGAATTCACAGATTCACGAAGCTTCTGAATATTTTGAGGACTGAAAAATGTTACCAGATGCACTTGTGATATGTTATATTAAATCATGAAGCCTGCTTACAATAATATAACAGCTATTTCGCCATTAGATTTTGCAGTAAGTGAATTGTAAGAGCTTAAAGGGAACAATGGATCAGAGTCAAATTCATGTTCTTTCCTTATACGAGTTTAAACTTATCTTATAGCTCTGGACACAATATTGCAGAGGCAACTTGCATCATTAATGCAGAATTTGGGGAAGGCTGTGCCTTCTGCAAAAGTGAAACGTAAAAATTAATGAAAAATTCCAAAAGTGAAATGAAAAAAAGTGAACAGACAACACAACATTGATTTAAAAATTTTCAATCGGTAACATCATCCTTCAAATTAAGCCATGTGGTTGACCCAAAGAAGTGATTGATAATGATCGATTGAAGATTTTAATACATTGAATGCCATGCCATTCATTTACAAATGACATTAATAGTTCGACGGGAATGACATCATACATATGTATGATGTCATTCCCGTCGAACTATTAATGTCATTTGTAAATGAATGGCATATATTTCCATATATGTAATGCTGTGTTTTCATGTTTTCGTGTCATTCATAATTGAATGATGACAGATTGTGATGGTCCACCCATTCACTTTTACTTTTCCTTAGCCGGTTTTTCTTTATTTACATTATATTTATCATTTTGGGGATTATTTCGTTTTTTGGACTGATCGTAAGTCTCGTTTCCAAGCCGTAGGAGTTGTGCATGCGCAACTCCTATGGCTTGAACCTTTGACTGTCAGCTGATAATGCATGTGTGTAGGACATGACCCCTCTTATGTCATAGCTAGTGCCATCGTCAGATCATGCAAATGTTTTCCCGGCAAACACCAGACGTGCCGGATTTGTATATGTTATAACTAAGTGACATTAGATCACAGAGTTAGTTAGTTGAGATGTAGAATTGACAGTATAGTTAGTGGAGAGAGTATTGTTAGTAGTATGTCTTGTGTAGATAGAAGGAGTTGTTAGCAGAGATTTAGATAGATGTGAGTTGTTAGTACTCGAACTTTTGCATTCATCAATTGAGGGTGAGTCTTTGAATTTTTTGGAAATAAACTTTGTTTCTTTTAGAAACTTTTGAATTTTTGCTATTTTTCTCTTTAGCAACGTAAACTGATTTTTGATTAGATTTAAATTTTAATTAAACTTAACAATCTTTTTTGAATTCTTACTCAATAAGTAATGCTAGAGAAATACCTAACGAATCCTATTTCAACTTTAATTGGAAAGTTGTTATTGCCTGACTAAGCTTACTGGAATTTTGAATAAATTTGGATCAGCCAGAAGTTCCAACTTGAAAAGTTCATAATCTTTGGAATGTTACAAAGTGAATAAGAAAGTGGCACTCGAAAAGCGACTGTATGCATGTATAAACTGTATATTATTTAACGTGATTGTCAAAGTTAACAATTTCTGAGCTCATTAGTTACATGTACTATTCATAGATTTAACGGCAACTTAAGCTGAAATTTTTGTTGAGCAAGAACCTTAACTTTTGCATATTAGTCAAAGGTGCTGAAGTTTCAGTGCAAATATTCTGATAGTTAAGATCTTTACTATATGTATGTAAAGAGCAGAAGTGTCCGGACACACGATAGATAAACTTTTAATAAGCAAGTTTATTTGCAAGCTTAGTACAGCTTTAGTATTGTATTGTACCTTTGAGTGCTGCTCAACATAAAAAAGTTTCAAAATTTTTGCAGACCACTAAACATGTCTGCTAGTAATATGACTGATTCCACCATAATGACTCCTGACTTAGAAAAAGTAAAAGATAGGTTGCAGGATGTGATGAAAGAAGCAGAAGTGTTAATGAATCTGCTTAAAGAGCCTCGGGAGAAAAGGGGAATGACAACAACCCCTAAATTTGCTGACAATGTTATGTCAGTTCATGAATCAATAAACTTTGAACATAAGGTTCCATTTTTTGTTCTGTCAGAAGCAAGTGATAGAACAGAGTATTATCAACCGCATCAACAACGAGTTGCCAATCCATTTATTAACTATAGTCCTTATATTAATTGACCTGTACCTGAGATAAGGTTCAACAGTTCGAAACATCCGTTAACGTGGACATTTGTCAAATCTATGAAAGAGCATTTCCATTTACATTAAGTGCCCGGCAACAAAAAGGTGGTTTTAGCAGTATCTTGTTTAATTGGATGTGCTAAGCAATGGTGGAATAATTTAGGATGTCATCATAGAATAGAGTTTTGGGAAGATTTTAAAAACGAACTTTTGGAAATTTATCCAGCTTATAATGACTTTACAGAAATGTTTTCACAAAGACAAAAAGAAGGAGATGATATCGAAAAATTCATCTGGGGTACAGTAGAGATAATACCAACTGTACGATGCTGATGCTGTCAAAATTGACATTATAAACTGCATATTGTCCCAATTACTTTTTCCCATAAGGAAATTCTTAGAAGTACGAAATGTAAATTCAATTTCAACTTTAGTGAAATTGGTTCAGTAGTACACCACAAGAAGAGAATCTGCAAAAACGGCATTAAATCAACAATGGATGCAATTGTCACCAAAGCAGCGCTATCAGGTTGAATCTCACAAAATGACTCCTGCACCACCAGAAGTTACACAGTCCTGACAATTTGCGCCAAATGCACCTACAATGATGCAGAATGAACAAAGCAGAAATTACGTTCCGCGTCAAGCTTCCAACATTGAATGTAGATCAAAAACTTTTGCAACAAATAATAATAGAGAAACTTCCAGATGTAATTTTTGTGGCTGACTACGGCATGCAGAGCAATATTGCTACAGAAGGAATGACAATTCAGGAAACTTAAATTAGGATCTTTGATGCGAGAGGCCTAAGTTCCTCAAGAAAAGCCCTCGCATGAGTTAAGTATTGGCACTGTTGGTACACATAATGTTATAGATTTACATTTTGTTAAGCCTTCTCACGAAAAAACTGAATTTATAGATCACAATGATACAAAAGCCAATCTTTCATGTTCAAATGAGAAAGTTTTAAATGATATTTATGACAATTGTCAATTGAAATAGCAGCCACAGTCCAGTGGACTTTCTGAGTTATTTTGGTCCAAAGGATAACGTTCAAGAAGAACCTATAAAATGTCCTATTAGTGTAATTAATGTAAATTTAGAGAAACAAGTTGAGATGCAAAGCAAATTGATAATGAGAATTGTGTTGATATAGTTGTAGAAGAAAATAGTACAAAATTAGTTGATGAAAAAGTTTTCAAAGTAGAAGTTTTAAACGAAAATAGTGCTGAAATTCATAATGAGAAAAGTTTTGAATTTGAGATGTTAAAGGAAAATGATCTGTTAGATGAAATTAAGCCAAGCAACCCAGAAATTGTTTTGAGCATAAATAATCCTGATGAATCTAACAAGTTAAAAAATTTTCAATTGTTGAACATCATTTAGAAACATGCAGCAATAAACCTGGAAAGAACAAACCCAAGCACATAGCGACGAGATGTCAACGAAACAACCACAGCCTGCAGAGCCACAATCAGCAACGAAGTAGTCAACATAAAATAGATGACATCACTAACGAGATCTTCAGAAGACCTTACACCTAGCTTATCAAACGATGAGGGAAGGATGTCACCAGGAAATGACTGGATGATGATTTATCGTAACTGAGTGCTAACAATGAAAATTTAAGTATATTATTATTCTTCCACTGTGGCACTAATGATTCATGATGTTTTATTTCTTTTCTCTGGAATAGATGAAGATGAAGTCGAGAAGCAATAGTTATTGTGATTTTATACACTGAAGTGCCATTAAATTAGGGATAGCAACCTAGTAATGTGTTGGACCCCCTCTGGCCCTGATAATGGCCACCACACAACGAGGCAAGGACACCACAAGCTTGTGTAAATGTTCCACAGGTATAGCAACCCATGCATCCTCCAGAGCTGTCCACAATTCTCTCAAGGTCGTCACTGATGGGACAGGGGCCCGAACACAATGCTCGGTGGTATCCCAAAGATTTTCAATGGGATTTAAATCTGGGTTTCTAGATGGCCAATTCATTATTTCAAAGTCAGCAGAATGTTCCTGCAACCGTGCAATAGCCAACCTGGACCTGTGAGATGAACAGTTGTCTTTCTGGTAGACACCATCTCCACTGGGATGTATGATGGCCATATATGGGTGTAAATGGTCAGCCATGAGTTCTACATACCGGGATGCACTGAGAGTCATCAGGACATGCACCAAAGGTCCCACAGACGTCCAACTGAAGACACTCCAGGCCATCACTGAGCCACCACCAGCTTGTACTGTTCCAACCTGACATGCAGGATCCATGGTTTCATGGGGTTGGCGACATACCCTCAGTCACCCATTGGCGTGATGAAGTTTAAATCAGGATTCATCACTCCAAGCTATCCATTGCCAATTTCCGATGGTCTAGTTTCAAAGTTCTTTAGTCCAGGCTAGGTGGTGAGCCTGGTGTCATGTCGTTAGAAGTGAGACTCTCATAGGTTAGTGGCTCCCAAAACCAAGATGATGAAGTGAGTGTTGCACGGTCCGTACATTGACTTCCCAGTTAGAACCTGCGTTCAGATGGAAAGTGATTTCAGATAATGTCTGGCCCCTATTTATCGGTCCATATGATGCAAGTCAGATGACAAAGCCCACGATAATTCAAGGCTGGTTGTCCTTTACAGATTGTCTAGGTGCTTGTTTTTTTGCCAGAATTTTCATATTCCCAGAACACTATTGAAACTCTCATAGGAGAAAACCCAAAGTCGTTGACAATTTCAGAGATCGAGTTTTTCATCCATTGGGCACCTACAATCTGCATTCTGTCAAATGCATCTATATTCCATGCTTTTCTCTTTACACTTCTCGTGACAAATGCTTGGGGAAGCCAAAGCTGACAGCTATATATGACCAGAGTGCAGGACTTGCAGTACTTAATTTGGATAACGTGCCCTATCCCTAATTCAATGGTACTCCAATGTACTTAGAGATTTTGAAATGTTTAATTTCTTGTTAAAACTTTGGAGTTTCGATATTTAATTTTTTTTTTTTGAAAAGTGAATTTAGTGCGAATTTATAGGGTGATGTGAATAGAATTTTTTTTATATATTTTTGTTCATCTGAAGTTCTAGGTGTTATATTGTATTAATGTGATTTCAAGTTATTTTTGTAGACTTTTTTCATTTCAGCTGACTGAAAGCTCAACTGTAAGTTAACATAACAGAATTTGAAATTGTAAAATGGTTATGGATGTGAATGATGAGAATGAAAGAGAATTTAGTACACAGTGATTAAATATTTTGAGGTGTATTTTGCATTTTGAAACTTTTTTTGTATGCAAAATGTATTTTCATGTTAAACGTGAATGGAATTGTATTAGATGAAATGTTAGCGTCATATATTATAAATTATTCATACAGTTTTTCTTTACTCTTAGATATGATGTCTGTATATGTGTTTAAATGTTTTGTGTCATGTGATATTGATGCGTCAATGATGCATAATTATCGGGATGATATAGGCAGCATTTGTTTGCATATATATGAGCTAACCATGATGTCTTGGGGAGTGTTTTTTTTGGTACCCTTTTTGAGCTCTCCCCAACAACAAAGACTAGTTACACTCAGATGGTCACTAGCAATGCATTTTTTTAATGCATTTTTTTTATTTCAGCTAACTTATTATTAGCCGTCCCATGGCCGAGTGGTTGGCATGCTTAGCTACTGATCTAAGGGACCTGGGTTCGAGCCCCAGGTAAGGCATGGATGTATGTGTCGTTTTTCTGCTGAGGTCCTGCCATCCTCTCAGACCTTCTACTTTGGCATATAAACTGAGAGGCTCCTGTCAGACCTCTGTGGCAAGCAGCTGCTTGAGGGGGTATTTATTTTTTTATTTATTGTGATTATTGTGTCTAGGTGAAGATTTAGTGGATGATTACACTCCCGTTTATTTGTAAAATTTGTAATTTCTTAGATTTGTGCGTTTCATGTAGTTAGGAGAATTTAACAGTGTTTCAATACAAGTTTTTTTTATGTCTGGTAGGAGAATATTTAGCTTTCACGTATTTGAATTGTGGTTATGGCAATAAGCGGAAGTTATGTATCCCACTTGATATGTCTGTAATTATATTCTGTGAAAGAGCAGAATTTGATGTAATTGAATTTTTTCTTTAACCTTTTAAGAAGTTAAGCAGGACAGGAGAAATATTAATCAGCTTTTTGTATAGGTTATTGTATGCAACTTTTAAAGTTTGTATCAGAATGTGATACTAGTTAGTCAGATAATACTAATATGTAGTTAACTGCCACAGCCATTGGTATGTAATTACACTTGGTAGCTTTGCACATTTTTAGGTGGAAAGGGAGGAGGTACCTTTGGTGTGATGTAAAATTGTGTCGAAGTGAGATTAGATCATCTTATCAAAATTTGCATAAGCATACTTTTACTTTATGTTCAGCAATGTGTAAATGGATGCATAAATGACACGAGAAGTGTCCTATTATTCTAAATTTGCTTGTCAAAATTTGTTAGGTAAAATTTTGATTCCCTTTGGGAGGGGGATTTGTGATAGTCCACCCATTCACTTTTTCTTAACCAGTTTTACTTTATTTACGTTATATTTATCATTTTGCGGATTATTTTATTTTTTGAACTGATCGCAATTCTGGTTTCCAAGGTATAGGAATTGTGCATGTGCAACTCCAAATCTTGATTGTCAGCTGATAATGTGCATGTGTAGGACATGACCCCTCTTATGTCATAGCTAGCGCAAATGTCAGATTATGCAAATGTTTTCCTGGCATGCAACAGACATGTGCCAGATTTGTATGCATGTTATAACTAAGTGACGTTAGATCACAGAGTTAGTTAGTTGAAATGTCGAATTCACAGTATAGTTAGTGGAGAGAGTATTGTTAGTAGTATGTGTTGTGTAGATAGAAGGAGTTGTTAGTATTTCAACTTTTGTATTCATCAACTGAGGGTGAGTCTTTGAATTTTATAGAAATAAATTTTGTTTGTTTTAGAAACTTTAGAATTTTTGCTATTTATCTCTTGAGCCACATAAATTGATTTTTTGATTAGATTTAAACTCTAATTAAACCTGACATTCCTTTTTGAATTCTTACTCGATAAGTAACGCTAGAGAAATACCTAACAAACCCTATTTCAACTTTAATTGGCAAGTTAAAATTGCCTGGCACCCGACAAAGCTATCCTGAATTTTGATAAATTTGAATCAGACAAAAGGTCCAAATTGAAAATTTAATAATCTTTGGAGCATTACAAGATAATGTATAGTAGCATTTTCTCCCATTCTTCTGAGGTCTTTGATTAACACAGTTATGCATATCTTCATCATTCTCATACTCAAGCAGCCATGGGCTATGGAGGTCCAACCAGAACAAGAAATTTAGTTCTCCAAGCATATCTATCTTGAGCTACATCTGGCCACTGTAGATATATTCTAACGAGGTCCTGTTGACATTGTCTGCCCACTGCATCCTAGGTCTCCCCCTCTTTCTGAGGCTTTCAGGGACACTCTTCATAACTCTATTCACTAATCTAAAATTATTCATGTGGGCAACATGGCACAGCCAAAAGAGTCTCTCTCTGCACAATATGCTGCTCAAAGGAGGTTGCTGACACCTTTCCCTAACCTCATTATTACTTACAAAGTCAAACCACCTAATGGCCACGATACTGCCTAAGTATCTAGAACCAAATGCATCAATTTCTGTTATCTTGTTTACTAAGGATCCATGTTTCATTATTATAGAAAGAACCAAGAACTCTAGAAAGAACAAACTATTATACAGTCTAATTTTAGTCTTTAGGTGTATGCACCTATTTCTCCACACTCTACATAGATTCTTAAAATTCGGGCAGCAATCCCTATTCTTCTGTTAATTTCATGTCGCACATCACCAGATCTGTTATAGTTCCCAAAATAATTAAACTCAGACATCTGCTGAAGAGTGCAATAATTCAGATTAACTGAATCACAACCTGATCAATTTCCATCATTTTAGTTTTCTCTCTATTTATCATCAAATCTATTCTACTACCAGTCTCATCAACAGCTCAATTGAAAGAGTTCATTTCATCAACATCATTTGCCCAAAGGGCTAAATTGTCAGCATAATCTAAATCAGAAGTTGTCATATCTCCAGACCATTTAGGACCAAAATCTTTCCCTAGAAGTGAATTTCGCATAACATAATCAATAACCAAACTAAAGAGAAAAGGAGACAAAATGCACCTTGTCGAACACCAGAAGCAATGCTAAACCAATTATTACCAAGCCTTACCAACTCACACATCACACAGTGTTATTACAGAGAGCTTTCATTATGTTAATAAACTTGTCTGGTATCCCATATGATTTCATAATCAACCACAAATTATGACAGTCAACACAGTCAAAAGCCTTTTTGAAATCTACAAAGCTAGTAACACAACAGGTTTCTGAAACTCTAAACATTTCTCAAAAATCTGACTAAGTGAAAGTATCTGATCCACACATCCCCTACCACTTCTGAATCCACATTGCTCATCATGCAATTGTCTGTCACCCAGATTCTTAATTCTGTTAAGCATAATGATGCAAAGAACTTACCTGGAACAAAAAGTAGGCTGATGCCCCTATAATTATCATAAATGCAATCATCTTTTTTAAAAATAAGGACAATAATGATTCTGACAAAATCTTTGGGAACAATGCCTTTATTACAAAAGATATGCAAAATTTCAGCCAGGCATGTGGTAACAGAAACATTCCCAGCTCTATGCATTTCAGTAGTAATTTCATCTACCCCTAGGGATTTATGTACTTTAAGTTTAGAAAGAGCTAAAATAACTTCAGACGTGTTATAGGGCCAACATTAGGGCCAATAATGCATCTATCATCATTACAAACAATGGGAGTAGAACTAACGACATTGTTTAGAACATCACTGAAATGCTCAACCCACCTAGCCATGACAGAATCCTCACCTTCTATAACCTTACCTTGTTTATCCCTCAATCCCTGTATACCTGTCCATTTTCTACCACACAAAACATTAACTATCTGGTACAGCTCTCTGCTGTTGTGCTGTCTAACTGCTTCCTCGGCTTTGTCAGCCAAGCCATCAAGCCAAAGATTCTTATCAGCTCTCACTGATCCTTTTACATATTTATTAAGCTCTTTGTAATGCCTTCTGTAAGGACTAGTAGGGTACTGATGAAGAACATTTCTGCAGATCTTTCTTTTTAAAATAAGCTCCAGTGCCTTTTCACTCAAATTATTTTTGCCTTCTCTTCTCCTTTTTACTCAAAAGAATATTGCAACTTTCAAGAAAAGCCTGTTTAAAATGGTCCCACTCTTCTTCAACTTCGATAATAAGTATGCTATGACTGTCATAATGACTAAGTAACCTATCATGGTAAGCTTTAGCCATAACTGTGTCTTTCAGAGCTTCAGTGTTAAAGGTAACCTTTTTAATTTTAGCACAACACTTTTTAAGTTGTGCTAAGGTTAAGTTGCAAGACACTTTTAACCAGTTAATGGTCAAATCCAATTTCAGCTCCCCTATATTACCTGGTATTCCTAACAGAACCAGCTTATTTGCTGTTAATATATAATCAATAATATTATTATGCAGCCTATCTGGTGAAACCCATGTGTACCAATGTATGTCACAATGTTTGAAATGAGTGTTAGTTATTCTTAAACTGTTAAGTTTATTTACCTGTAGGAGATGCTGTCCATTGCAGCCACCAATACCAAAAGAGACTTATCACCCTTCCCCAAAGAGTCAGTACCAACTTTGACATTAAAAACACCTAGAACTAATGAAAGATTGACATTGAAATCACCTAGAACAAGGGTAATATCTTTTCTCTTGACAGAATTCAAGATATCCTGAAGTTTTCTGTAAAACCTGTCTTTATCATCCTCATCGACATTCTCAGTGGTAGTATAACAACAGATAATATTCAAGTCTTTAATGCTTGAAATTTAGTTGTAAGAATGTCTGAAATTTAACTGTTAAGAAACCTTTTACTAATGTCCTCATATCCTAGAAGATACAGATCACTGCTGAGAAACAAATCTATATATTCATTCAGATTTTCCCTCCCTGTAAAGAGAAATTTAAGATTATTTTTATGAATCTGACCTTTATCTGTCCATCTGGTCTCTTGCAAGCTCAGAATATCTAAATTATAATGATGGAATTCTTGTGTGAGGATATCAAGAGAATAAACTCTGTGCAGAGTCCTCACATTTCCAATACCCATGGACAGAAAATGGTTAGTGGGATGCTTAAAGAAACTATGTTTAATGAGAGAGGGAATGCTGGCAATATCAAACAGCACCCTAATCACAGTCATGGGGAAAAGACCTGTACTTTAGCCCCAGTACTAAAGGCTGAAGCCACGGACACTGGAAGAGCTCCTCTAATGTAGGAGTTGACGATGCCTGTAGAAGCAAGAGCTCAGGTACCTGCAATGGCCTCTGATCAGGTTATCCACCAGTTGATAAAATGTATTCTGTGAATACATTCACTTGGGGCTGTCAACCCATAAGCCAACAGAAAATGCTGTGGAAGATTTTTCCCTCAACAGAAGCTTACCAGTGCAGCAAATTCAGAATCCATAATGAAGCTCAGAGTTATTATTCGATTAAGGTTGGTATATACTGTATGGTCGGCACCAGGACCCTGTGTGGTTGACCACTCCTTAGCAGGGTAGAAAAAAAAAAGAATAGTAGCCATAGTAGTCCAGATCAATAGGCCACTGATCTGGCAGCCCTCCCCTTCCATTCCTTCCAAAACAGAATATCTCTTTTGAAAGGTACTAGCAGTCTGCACCACGAGAAGGTGGAGTTAGACTTTAGGTGCTAGCCATGCCAGTTCTGTCTGGGGATTGGTGCATAGTTCTCCTTCCAGTGACTGTCTAGCTACCATTTACCCAGTTGGAAAAAAACCTGGCCACAAGGTACAATTCAGTTTTTCAGTTTTCAGATTTGGGGTTATATGGTACAAGGGCAACTAGGCCATATTGTGCAAAACAAGACAAATCTGTAAAAATAAATCAATAAAAATCACATAAACCCACAGCCAGAAATAAAAGCAAAATTCAAAGAATTACACAACTACAAAAATCCAGTAAAATCGGAATAAAAAGGCCAGTGTAGAAAGTAGTAACAATGTATAATACAAAACTACAATGGGTGTAGAAGACTGATGCAAAAATTAAAGAGATGTGTAAAAAACAAGATCAAAGGTAAAACATCAAAGGTGATTAAAAAATCCAGTAAAATGCTAAAAGGCAAAGACAGGAGCTTAAAAATAATTATCTGATACAAGATGTCTGAGTGTAAGAGGCTTGAATACAAAATTATGAAAGTTAAAATACAAACAACTTTCAAGATTAAAACAAGGACATTCAATTAAAATAGTTTTTCAGGCCTGGCGAAGTAAGGGTTAATGAAAGTAAAGTTGCATAGAGAGAATTTGAAGGGGATTGACTCAGACTAAAGAGTGAATGTGGAGAGAAGATTATAGTTTAGTCATGTAAAAACTAATTACTGTGGAAAAATTATGATTATGAAAGCAAAAATCATACCTCCACATCAGTTTCTCAAGACATATTTTCATGCATTTCAGAAAAAGTAGCATAAGAAGCACATGAAAAGTAGAAAATTTACCAAAACTGACTATTCCCTTTTATGGTTAATCAGAATTTTAACAATTTGAAAATTAAAAAATGAATTTTTTTGACTGATTTTTTTTTTTTTTTTTTTTTTTTTGGGGGGGGGGAACATGAAATTCAAGGAATCTTTCAAAAACACTGTAATTTGTGGAAACTGTTGCAGAAATTCATGCCACAAAAAACTTACAGCTGTAGTTCTGAGTAATAGGTTTAAATCTTTTGAATACTCTTCAAAAACATTGCATCATGAGAAAATAGTGCCAATCTCATAAGAAGTTGGTGAATGATACTGAAATGATTCCATGGGATTTATGTCTTGAGTAGACTATGGCAGAATATACCACATTTTTCCCTAAGTACATCCACAGAAATTCCTTCCTTGTAAGTGGATATACCACATTTTCCCCTAAGTACATCCACAGAAATTCAAGGAAATGGAGTAATGGCATTAATATGTATAATCAGGAAATCAGGACTGACTGCATCAGCAAAAAGATACCACACAAGCAGTATAATGTTTTTGCTTGTGATACTGCTTTAAGTTCTCATAAAGTTAAAGTATGATCATCAGTGAAGCAAAATCATCAGCTCCATGGTAAATCAATCAAATGATTAATTGAAAGTAATAGTTCCTGGTAAATAAATATCATCAACAATCTCTAGAGGTTTCCTACTGTTTCTTAGTATTCCAGCATGCTGTCAATATTTAACCCTAACAGTAAGAGAGTACAAACTATTTAACCGTTTCCAGGTCACAATCAAACATAGATGTTGACAGAATCCACAATGATTTTTCAAAGACATTAATAGACTTCTTTTGTACAACACGTGAAACTTTTTTTTTAAATTGCCATTTGAAAATTTGTTTACATATATCTTTTAAAAATACATAATTCAAGTTGAAAAATAATATTTTCTTTTTTCATTTGATGCATATTTTATTAAACTATAATATAAATAATTCGATAAAGCCATATGATTGCCATATTTTAGAAACACTATATGGTATTGTCAATTTGTTCGCTCAAGTTACTCTGTATTGAAGCAATCACCTGATTTAAGCTCACAAGTTTGATTTTAACTATTATCAACAAATTTTTCCTTAAAGTTTCGAAAATCTCCTAAAAATTAACAAAAAAAAACAGCTATTTTTAAAAACAGTAGATTTTGGAAGTAATTACAAAGTACATATCTCTGTTGTTGTTTTCTGCATTTTACACTCTTTTTGCCTTAAAACTATTTCACTATTACTAGAATTATTTTTATCATTTATCCCAGCATTCAATGTGTCTTTCCCACTCTTCAGATCAAAACTGCAAGTAAAAATAAATTTTCATATGGCTGAACACACAGCATCATGATAGAAGGAGGAAGTAGCAGATGTTGTAATTGCTTGTTCAGACAAACACAGCAATGGAGGAACTGTCTGCTAGGTGTTAAGTGCAAGTTGTTTACATTATGCAAGATGATTTAAATCAAGTAGGATATATAAATACTTCCTTCAAAAATTTAGTTAGCATTTTGTTTCCTTTTATAATTAAACCTTGGTTTTCATTTCTGTGAATTTATTATATTTCTGTAAGTAATCGATCTTTTAGTTGATCGGTAATTATCGATTTTTCCGAGTTATGCTACATGGGATGGCTGCCTTACAACTTGTTGCTATGGATATTTTATTTAACATCGCATTAGGTTATATGTCATTTTTAACTTTATTATTTCTTTGTTTTCTAGTAAAAAACTTCGATTTTGTATCGTTTCCTGAAAATAAATGGTCTTTGATATGAAAGGAAAACAGACTTCTTTGGCATGGCAAGTTGTTTGCATGAATGATTTACATCAAATACTTCCTCCCAACAAATTGAATTATAACTCCCTTTGTAAAATTGGTATTTTATTTCTTTTCTGTAATTAATCCTTGATTTCTGCAGATTTATTTTATTTCTGTAAGTTATTGATCGATCTTTCTGTCAACCGATTATTATTGATTTTTGCAGAGTTATGCTACATTGGATGGCTGGCTTATAACCTGTTGCTGTGGATTATTTAACATTGCACTAGCTATATGTTATTTTTTTCTATTATTATTTTTGTTTTCTAGTAAAAAAACTTTGATCTTGTATCCTTTTCAGAAAATGAATGAGGTCTTGGGTAGGAAAGCAAAAAAAAAACTTCCTTGGCAAGGAAATCAGTCTTTCTGTGGGAAAGCAATTTTGACGAGTGTTTTACCCCCCTCCCCCCACAGAATTTTATTATGTTTTAATAATAAGTTTTTAAGTTTATATTCAACAGTTTTAAAAGATTTTATCCCCCCCCCCCTCCACACACACACACACTCAATATATTGGTTGTGCCAATCTGACAATATAAACGTTTGTTTTTTACCCTTGTTTTACAAACTTTCTGCACTCAGCCAAGATCACCAAACTTCAACATCCAAAAAAAAAAATTCCATGTTTCGCAAAAAAAAGGCAGCCACAAAGTGTTTTTTTTTTTTTCCATTTCATAAACAGGGCAGAAAATCGCATTACTGCAAGCAATTCAAGTCACCTTGTATAACACCAGCCACGTTTTAAATTCAACACTGCAAAGAATCATTAAAAGTAGTAAATATTATGTTTAAAGCAATAAATATTATATTATTTGGGAAGAAATTTACTTTGATTAATATATAATTGAACTTTTTTTTCACCATGTTTTATTATTTTTTTTCCAGAAAATCCAGAATTTAAATGCTGATTAACTTGGCATATAACATGCCATAATTCGTTTCATTGCTTATTTGGCAAAAAAGTTATAAAGTTAGTTTTTTTTGCCTGATCAGAGAAAAAAAATAGCTGAACCTCTGGATGTAAATCAGTTTTTCAGGCTGAACCCTGGAAGGATTAATCTGCCTACTACGGAGATGAGAAACTGATAGTTACACAGTACAGCAAACAAGTACTTTTAGATTAACGGTAATTTATTTCCAGGTGTGAATGAATAATTTTCTTTGATTGTTATATTTGAATAAGAATAGATCTAATAAATCTCTTTAGATGAATTCTGAATTATTCTCCTTACATGCCTGAAATAAAGTTAGACAGTTCACAATTCATGAAACATTCTTCCTCATAACATGATAGAACTTCTTCCTTTATGTCAGTACACCATCTGAAAGTGATGGAGAACATTTACATAGCTGCCAACCTCAAGACATATATATAAACACAGATAAAGAAGCAAATATTACCAATGTAGTAGTGTAAAGTAGCTCAACCAAGAAATTAGATTGTGTTACTGCTCTGAATATTACTTTTCTATGCACAATTGGCCAAGTAGGTCTCAATAAGCTCAGAACTGAGTAGGAGAAGAAATTCACTATACAACTATTAAAAAAAATGTGTTTTAAACAATAGCAGTTGTTTAACTGTTAGCAGACAAATGGAAGCTTTCATCACAGCCATCCAGTATGTTCTTTAAAATGCAAATGTTATGGCTCTCCTGCACTCAAGGGACATGGATTCACATTTACAGGTCATTCAACATTTATCAGGAGGTCGTGGGTTCGTATCCCACCTGGCTTGACAATTTTTCCTCTAAAATTAATTGACCTTAAATTCAGAATGACAATATCTACCTTAATAGATTAACGTAGTATTTAATGTATGGTGGCCATTCCAAGCCCATCAATGTTCACTTTCTCACAAGGAGTAGACATAGTAATTAGAAGATGAGGTATTAAGGATTTATATTTAAGACTATAGTGAAAAAATGTCCAATTTTTAAAATTACAATTTTTTTTTTTTTTTTGATACAGAGTTTTGTAAGTTTATGTTAAGAAATTATTAAGAAATGGAATTAAACAAAAAGCATCTGAAAGCTTGGAAAAACTAAAAGAGCAAAAAAAACTTACTGGGGTGACTGCTGTTAACTTTGGCATCATGAACAGAACTTTGTCCTATTACTTTATTTTCAGCAGACAAAGATTTACCTTGGCTCTGACTGCTGTTGCTTTCAAAATCTGACATTCCACTCAAAGAAATATCATCAGACTGATTCAGA
This sequence comes from Ryuthela nishihirai, assembly GCA_038380435.1. Lineage (NCBI taxonomy): Eukaryota > Metazoa > Arthropoda > Arachnida > Araneae > Heptathelidae > Ryuthela > Ryuthela nishihirai. The sequence continues at coordinate 65,599,349 of JAWZYU010000002.1, forward strand.
GCAGAAGTATCAATAGATGAAAGAACAGACTTAGGCCTGTTCTCAATTGATGGTGTATTTTTAAATGTAATACCAATAGCTGGAAGTAAAAAATTTTCAGTTCTTGGTAGAACCTTTTTCTTGGGTAAGGGAATTGAATTATCTTTGCCAGATTCTGCTTTACTTGTGATTAACAGAACTTCATCCTGATCTTCAACTCTTTTCACAACTTTGAAGTCATCAATATGGGGCTGAAAACAAAAATGGAGTCTTTTAATAAATACTTATACAAAGTACTAATTAAAACATTAAATAAATTTCTTTTCAACGTTTATAATAATATTTATGCTTGTTACAAAAACATTTATTTTTCAGCTTTTGAATATCAAATTTTTAAAAGTAATTTTATTGGAATATAAGATGGTTATGCTACTAATTAATTTATAACAACAAATTATTCATCAGTGGTGGAGTAGTTACCACTGATTATGTTTATCCTTAGCAATAGCATTCACAAAAACTCCCACGATGTAGATGCCCTCTTTTAGCCAATAGATAGCATTAGGTTTGCATTATTAATCATGCTATTGGTAGAATATTTCTTGAAATTGTGTTACTGATTAGTTGATGACCTTAATAAATAAACTCCCAATAATATAGGTAACAATACAAAAATTTTAAAGCTAGTTTATAAAAATGTTCGATTCAATAGCTCAATGATTAGATTAGACATAATTAATGCAATTTGAAAAATGTGCATTTACTTCGCATATTTTATTGAAATATTCTTAAATTAATAAACATATGAATTAGAAAATATGTTAATAAATGTATTAAATAATGTGTAAAAAAATTCCTCTTTAACTGTATATTACATTACACAGTCGTATCAAAATAACATGACCACCTACCATACATATACTATGGTAGGTGGTCATATTCTGATATGACTATGTATTGGAACAAACAATTTTTTTTTGCACAACCTAGACCCATCAAACACAATTTGCACATATTCAATTTTCTTTTTCCATAAAGTTACATATAGCTGGCAAATTGCATCTGAGCAAACTCTGATGGATATGAAAATGATTTGAAAAATTCGTTTTTTTGACTGAAGGGATACAGTGTTTTGGTTTAGAAACTTCTGATGTGAAGAGTATAATATGTACATCAAAATAACATCAACTTCTTTCCTTTCCTAAAAGCAGTGAGAAATTGTTTACAGAGTGGGAACAAATCGATCATAATGAGTTTTATGACAAATGAAAGCTTGCAATGTGGGGAGTGCCATCTACTATATAAAGTTTCAGACCCAAGTAAATGCTGGGTAAATTTGCAAGTATAAAATTTATATTATGATTTACCAATACTGCAATTAATGTTAATATACTGATTAAAGCCCAATATATATAGATAGATAAATGAAAAAAGATATACCATCTATTAGAAGTCAACTTTCCTTGCTCTCATTTCAGTAAAGTTTTTAATATTTCACACAATTTTATTTTCAATAGATATTACTGAAAGTCATATTAAATGGAAAAAAGACAAAGCTGGCTTTGTCTTTTTTCTATTAAATATGTTCAGTAGTAGAATACTCTGGCATGTTTTTGGAGAGATGTGGGGTTTGAATCCTGTAATGTTGGTGAAATGTTTTCTGCAAAATATTTATTATGATAACCCACTTAATTGTAACAAAATCTTTTAATATTTCTTGCAATTCTATTTTCAATAGATATTATTGATAGTTTGCTTAAAGTTATCATCCCATTGCACTTCTCAATTTTTTTTTTATCAACTTAAGCTTTGAAAATGATTGTTCAGAATTTGCAACTCTTACAGGAACTGTTAAAAATAAGGTAATCACAACCTCTTGAAAACTCTAGCACATTGCACTGTTTTCACATATTAATAAGGTTAATAACTTAGAAACTACTGAAATGTAGAGATATGATCTGAAACACTGCAGAAGGATAGCAACTGAGGTGGGAAATTCTTTCATCTTTTTCACATTTGTTAACTAAAGTTATGGCTCTATTGAATATAACTTCTTATCAGTTGCAGCAAGTAAATTCTTGGGGAAGCTAATCCTACAATTTTCAGCAACACATATTAGACCTTTAACCTTTAATGTGCCGGAAGACATTATAGCTCACAGAGCCAAATTCAGTCTCATATCTGGTGGGAACTACAATTCCCAAGAGAATGTGCTCCAAGTTTCCATTGTTTTTCCCATAGAAATTGTCAATTTCTAATTTTTTTTTAAATCTCAAAAATTTACAAATTAAATTTGATAATAAGAAAAGATGCTGATTATTTAGATCTTTTCTGTAAATTAAAATATATATATATTCAACTGCTGTGCAGTCATTTTTGAGACCTCATTTTATACCAGAGTGTTTCAGTTGTTCTTTTTTTTTCTTTCTGATAATGTTTCCAAACTGACTTTTCATGCAGAACATTATTTGAATTTCACTGATTAGGGAAATACCACTTTTATGTCAATCCAATGTTTTTAAAGGAAAAATTGTCTTGAGCTGGGTGGGATACGAACCCACGACCTCCTGAGAACATGTCAGGTGCTCCCCATGTTATCAGGAGATTGTGGGTTCATATCCCATCTGTAAATGGTAGCTAGGAAGTCACTGGAAGGAGAGCTATGCACCAATCCCCTGTGATGATGCATAGAACCGGCCAGGCCTAGCACCTAATGTCCGACCCCGCCTTCTTGTGGTGTAGACCGTTAGTACCTTTCAAAAGAGATACTCTCTTGTGGAAGTGAACGGAAGGGGAGGGCTGCCAGATTAGTGTGGCCTACTGATCTGGACAACTATGGCTACTTTTCTTTTTTTTTCTACCCTGCTGAGGAGTGGTCAATCACACAGGGTCCTGGTGCTGACCATATAAACCCACTGGACTGGACAGATATATTGGCTCTGAGCTTGATTATGGATCCTGATTTTGCTGCACTGGTGGAGGGAAAATCTTCTACTGTGTTTTCTGTTTGTTTGTGGGTTGACAGCCCCAAGTGAATAGATTCACAGGATATATTTATTAGCTGGTGGATAATCCTGAGCAGAGGTCATCTCTCAATAAACATATTTCTTTAAACATTCCACTAACCATTTTCTCTCCATAGGTAGTTGGAATGTGAGGACTCTGCACAGAGCTCATTCTCTTGATGTCCTCACACAAGAATTCCACCGTTATAATTCAGATATTCTAGGCTTGCAAGAGACCAGATGGACAGATAAAGGTCAGATTCTTAAAAATAAACTTAAATTTCTATTTTCAGGGAGGGAAGACAATAAACATCACCAAGACATGGGTCTGCTTCTCAGCAGACACACTAGCGATGCTCTTCCAGGATATGAGTGCATTAATGAAAGGTTTCTTACAGCAAAATTTCAGACGAGCATTAAAGACTTGAATGTTATCTGCTGTTATGGCCCCACTGAGGATGCCGATGAGGATGAGAAGGATAGGTTTTACGAACAACTTCAGGATAGTTTGAATTCTGTCAAGAAAGGAGATATTACCCTTGTTCTAGGTGACTTCAATGCCAAAGTTGGTACTGACTCTGACCTTTGGGGAGGAGTAATAGTCCCTTTTGGTATTGGTAGCTGCAATGGCAATGGGCAACGTCTCCTACAGGTAAGTAAACTCAATGGTTTCAGAATAACTAACACTTATTACAAACACCGTGACATACATAAGTACACATGGGTTTCACCGGATGGGCTGCATAAGAATATGACTGATTATATATTAATTAACAGCAAATGGGCTATTTCTGTTAGGAATATCAGGTCATATAGGGGAGCTGAAATTGGATCTGACCATTACCTTGTTAAAAGTGTCTTGCAACTTAAACTTAAAAAGTATTGTGCTAGGGTTAAAAAATTTACTTTTAATACTGAAGCTCTGAAAGACCCAGTTATAGCCAAAGCTTACCATGATAGGTTACTTAGTCATTATGACAGTCATGGTATGCTTACTATTGAAGTTGAGGAAAAATGGGATCATTTTAAACAGGCTTTTTTGGACACTAACAGTACTCTTTTAGGAAAAAAGGAGCAGAAGAGGCAGCTTATTTTGGAAAGAAAGAACTGCAGGAATGTCCTTAATAATACCCTACTAGTCCTAATAGAAAGCATTACAGAGAACTTAATAAACGTGTAAAAGATCAGTTAGCTGCTGATAAGAATCTTTGGCTTGATGGTTTGGCTGACAAAGTCGAGGAAGCAGTTAGACAGCACAACAGCAGAGAGCTGTACCAGATAGTTAATGTTTTGTGTGGTAGAAAACGAACAGGTATACAGGGATTGAAGGATAAACAAGGTAAGGTTATAGAAGGTGAGGATTCTGTCATGGCTAGGTAGGCTGAGCATTTCAGTGATATTCTAAACAATGCAGTTAGTTCTATTCCAATTGTTTGCAATGATGATAGATGCATTGGTGGCTTTAATGTTGGCCCTATAACACAATCTGCAGTTATTTTGGCTGTTTCTAAACTTAAACTTCATAAATCCCCAGGGGCAGATGAAATTACTACAGAAATGCTCAGAGCTGGGAATGTTTCGGTTACCACTTGGATGACTGAAATTTTGAATAACTTTTATGATAAAGGCATGGTTCCTAAAGATTTTACCAGAGCTATTATTATTGCAGTTATTGCAGCAAAAAAGGTGATCACAATTCTTGTGATAACTATTAGGGGTATCAGCCTACTCTCTGTTCCAGGTAAAGTTCTTTCCATGATTGTGCTTAATAGAATTAAGAATCTGGTTGACAGGCAATTACGTGATGAGCAATGTGGATTCAGAAGTGGTAGGGGGATGTGTAGATAAGATATTTTCACTTAGACAGATTCTTGAGAAATGTTTAGAGTTTCAGAAACCTTTGGTTGCTATCTTTGTTGATTTCAAAAAGGCTTTCAACTCTGTTGATTGTCATAATTTGTGGTTTGATTGTGAGATCATATGGTATACCAGACAAGTTAGTTAACATAATGAAAGCTCTCTATAATAACACTGAGTCATGTGTGAGAGTTGGTAAGGCTTGTAGCAATTGGTTTAGCATTACTTCTGGTGTTCGACAAGGGTGCATTTTGTCTCCTTTTCTCTTTAGCTTGGTTATTGATTATGTTATGCGAAATTCACTTCAAGGGAAAGATTTTGGCCTTAAATGGACTGGAGATACGAAAATTTCTGATTTAGATTATGCTGATGATTTAGCCCTTTTGGCAAATGATGTTTGTGAGATGAACTCTTTCATTCGAGCTGTTGATGAGACTGGTAGTAGAGTAGGTTTGGTTATAAACAGAGAGAAAACTAAAGTGATGAAAATTGTTCAGGCAGGCTGTGATTCAGTTAATCTGAATGGTTGCAGTCTTGAGCAGGTGTCACAATTTAATTATCTTGGGAGCTATGTAACAGATAATGGTGATGTGCGGCATGAGATTAACAGACGAACAGGGATTGCTGCCGGGACTTTTAAGAATCTAGGGAGAGTGTGGAGAAATAGGCGTATACACCTAAAGACTAAAATTAGACTGTATAACAGTTTGGTTCTTTCTAGGGTTAGTTCTGGTAGTGAAACTTGGACACTTTGTAAACAAGATAACAGGAAACTAGATGCTTTTGATTCCAGATGCTTACGCAGTATCTTGGGCATTATGTGGTTCAACTTTGTAACTAATGATGAGGTTAGGCAAAGGAGTTTGCAACCTCCATTAAGCAGCATATTGTGCAAAGAGAGACTCCGTTGGTTTGGCCATGTTGCCCGTATGAATAATTATAGATTGGCGAATAGGGTTATGAACAGTGTGCCTAAAGGCCTCAGAAAGAAGGGGAGACCTAGGATGCAGTGGGCAGACAATGTCAAACAGGACCTTGTTAGAATTGGTGTGCAGTGGCCAGATGCAGTAGATGTAGCTCAGGATAGACCTGCTTGGAGAACTAAATTGCACGGTCTGGTTGGATCTCCGTAGCCCATGGCTGCTTGAGGATGATGATGATGATCCCACCTGGCTCAAGACAATTTTTCCTCTGAAAAAATTTGATCGATGTAAGAATAGTATTTCCCTAATCTGTGAAGTAAAAAAGTCAAAAATATTCAAATTTAATTATTTGAACTGTTGCCATTTGATTTCATCTCAAAAGAAAACTGGTAAAAATGAATGCTTTCAAATGGAAGACATATGCATCATTTTACAAGAATGCATCATATCTAATTTACTATATGTCGAATACCTCAGTTGCTTTGAATGGCTGCACTCCTGAGCAAGTGTCTCAGTTAATTATATTTGGAGCTATGTAACAGATACTGATGATTTGCAGCATGAGATAAATAGAATAGGGATTGCTGCTGGGACTTTTAAGAATCTATGTAGAGTGTGAAGAAGTATACGTATACACCTAAACTCTAAAATTAGATGTATAATAGTTTGGTTCTTTCTAGAGTTAGTTATGGCAGTGAGAAATGAACCTTTTGTAAGCAGGATAACAAGAAACATTATGCCTTTGATTCTGGATGCTTGCACAGCATCTTGGGCACATAAGATGGTTGGACTTTGTAAGTAATGATGAGGTCAGAAGAAGGAGTCATCATCATTTGAACAACATTTTGTGCATTGTTGGAGTGCATTTAGCTGGAGTTTCATTCACTAAGACAGTTGAACTCACTAATGTTTCATAACGAACAGTTTCCAAGGTCATGTCTACATGAGAATCTAAAGGGAAGACATCACCTGCAAAAGTCAACAGTGGGTGAAAGTGCATACTCCAGAATAGGGACATTTGAGCATTAGTGTGATGTGCAAAGCAAAACTGGTGAGCTACAGCTGATCAATTGTACATGGATTTCAACATAAGACATGACAGGCGAGATGGTGAGTCAGAACATCAAACTGCCTTTTCCAGTAGGTCCAAAACCCTGGCAAGTTAGGATAATTTATTGTCATGTTCCTGAAACCAGTCTGCAACCTTCTGGGCCTTGTGACTTGGTGCATTATCTTGTTGATAGATGCTAGAATTGTTTGAATACACATCATCATCATCATCCTCAAGCAGCCATGGCTATGGAGGTCCAACCAGACCGTATAATTTAGTTCTCCAAGCATATCTGTCCTGAGCTACATCTGCTGTACACCAATTCTAACAAGGTCCTGTTTGACATTGTCTGCCCACTGCATCCTAGGTCTCCCCCTCTTTCTGAGGCCTTTAGGCACACTGTTCATAACCCTATTCACCATCAATAATTATCCATACAGGCAACATGGCCAAACCAACGGAGTCTCTCTCTGCACAATATGCTGCTTAAAGGAGGTTGCCGACTCCTTTGCCTAATCTCATCATTAGTTACAAAGCTGAATCACCTAATGCACAAGATACTGCGTAAGCATCTAGAATCAAAAGCATCTAGTTTCTGTTACACTGTCATCATGAATTACTGTGGTGCATTTACTCTGATGCTTCTCCCATTCACTTTTACGTTTCCTTAACCAGTTTTCATTTATTTACCTTATAACTTTTATTTTGGGTATTTCATTTACTTTGAATTATCAATTTCTCCCCACCCATAGAGTTGGCAATTGCACAACTTCATTTTGATTGACAGCCACTAAACCTGCAGAGCAAGGATATACCCACTTATGTCATCTTCAGTGCTCGATCATCATATGCAAATGTGGCTTCCTCACATGATGTCACACCTGCCATGTTAGCAAGCCAGGTGTGTCAAAGTGGCAGGAGTCATGACCCTTAGTTGAAGATAGTACAGGATTGCTGCTAGGTATTACGCATTGAGGTGTGGAACTTGTTGAGTGTAGGTGAGGAGTCAGTTTGTTGAAGGTGTGGAGGAGAGTGACTTGTAGTCACAGTTTTGTGTAAGTATTTATTGGTGAGTCTAAAAATGAAATAAACTTCATTTGTTTTATGAAATTTGCATTTGGCATTCTGATTTTTTCTCTTGAGCAGAGTTTTTTTTTTAATATTTGATTTAACTTTAATTGGGCAATCTTTAACTGAAATTCTTTTGTTTAACCTTTATTTAATTTCTTGTCAAGATTACTTGCCCAGCATTTGACTTTTCAGCTATCTGGCAAAGCAATTATTAACATTCTGAAAAGTTATAGGACAAAAGAGAAAATGGTCCATCGACAGGTATTTGCATATATATGTGTGTGTGTGTGTTATTTAATGTGATTGTCTGAGTTAACTAATATACATAACTTGTACAGCTATTATCGTGAAATATATCTAGTATTTAACTAACAAATTTTTTAGCTCATTAGTTTGTAATAATCATAGATTTAATAATAGCTTAAGCCAAAATTTACTGTTAAGCAAGCAGCTTAACGATAGCATTAGACAAAGGTACTGAAGTTTCAGTGCTATTATAGTTGATAGATAATATAACTATTGTATTTTTGTAACAATTAAACTTGTCTGGACACACAATAGAGCAACTTTTTGATAAGCAAGTTTATTGTAAGCTTAGTATAGTTTTAGTATTTTATTGTTGTATAGCAGTACCTTTAAGCACTACTCAAGATAAAAAAAAGTATCAAAATTTCATAAATTCAAAATTTTGGCAGATTGCTAACATGTCTTCTAGTAATATGACATTCTGGCATTATGACACCTGAGGTAGTAGAAAAAGTAAAATAAAGGTTACAGGACGTGTTAAAAGATGCAGAGGTGTTGATGGACCTACTTACAAGATCCTTGTGCTGAAAGGGGAATGACAACAGCACGTAAATTAGCTGATAATGCTACATCAGCAAACGAACATTTGAACTTTGAATGAAGAATTTAATGTTCCATCAGAAACAAGTGATAGAACAGGCTATTATCAACTCCCTCAACAACAAGTTGCTGACCCAGTTATTAGATTTATGCCAACTGTTCATTGATCTTTACCTGAGATAAGGTTTGATGGTTTGCAACATCTATCATCAGGGACATTTGTCAAGTCCATGGAAGAGCATTTCTGTCTATAAAAAGTGCCAGGCAACAAAAAGGTTGTTTGTACTGTATCTTGTTTAAGTGGGTATGCTAAACAATGGCAGAATAATGTCAGATGTTGACAAGGAATAAAATATTGGGGAGGTTTTAAGGCAGAAACTTTGGAAATCTATCATCTATATGATGATTTCACATGTCTTGTCATGGAACCTTTTACACAAAGACAATGGGAAGGAGATTATATTGAAACACTCATCTGAAGTACAGTCAGTGGTGGATTGGGGGGGGGGGGGGGGAGGTTCCCACTAGAGCTCAAAGTAGAAAATAAAAAAATTTATTTGCATTTACAAATCTATTGAATTTGTAATGTGTATGCTCATGGGTGCACAAAAGTTCAATCCAACAGATTAAAATACCTCATCACAAAATGATCAAGAGGCATGAGGTATTTGGTCATTTCATTTCCCAGAATGAGATTATCAGAACAATTAACTTTTTAGCAAGGGAGTTTTAAAATTCTTACAATTAAAGAATGCTAAAGAATTCCCATATCTCATTATTATTGATAGGGTTACAATTTAGATTAGAATTTATTTTGTTCTCTTTTAGATCAGGGCTGTCCAACCCAAATTTACTGAAGAGGTAATAAAAAACACTATAATTTGAAAGAGTAGCAGGGGAAAATTCTCAACTTAAAAACAAAAACATGCATTTCAAAGGATTCGAAAAAAAAACTACTTTTAAAGAATCAAGGAAAAATCTTGATTAGAAACAAAAATATACATTTTTAATTAGTATTAGGAATTGATAAAATCACTTAGCTACACCTAAATATGTTTGGTCAAACAATTGGAAGAAATCAACCAGATTCAATATATTTTTGTGAGTATTTTTTGAGCATCAGATAGAATGGTCCTGCTTTAGATGATCCATATATCAGTTCATATTCTTCATAATCAACTCACACATATTTTCACTCAGCTGCAATTTTAAAATTTCACAGTGTTCTAATTCTACCAGAATATTATGAATTGGTCAACCTCTATTTTCGTAAGCAATCCAGGTCAATGATTCATTACTGAGTTGTTTGGACTATGAAATACCACTAAAATCATGTCATTTATGATCCCTATAGGGTTGAAACTCTTTCCTGCTCGCTGTTCAGTGCAGCTGAATATTCTTGGTCAATTGCAATCGAAATCTTGTTCTGTTCTTCTGATAATCTGAATCCATTGACTTCATTCTCTGAACTATCAATGGCAAATAAAATGTTCCTAATTTCTTCCTCCTTCAAAATTTTCCATTTACAGAAAACATCTCAAACAACAAAATATAACAAATGTAAATATTTAACTCAACTCCAAAATTATATCAGGAAATTTTAACAGCTGCAGAAATTTCAATCTTCAAAATACTCTGAAAAATAAATGCACATATTCTGCTTTTGCCTTAGGCCTGGGCTGTTCCATTTTGTTTAAAGCAAACATCTGACTCATACTGAAAGAAGTTAGAACTGGAAGGTCCAGAGCCACACTATAGTGTGGCAAATTTGCCAATAAGCTAACCACAGTTATTGTTAAGCTGACCAAGCTAACGGCAGATCTGAAGAAAGGCGCGGCAGATATTCAAGTTCACTCTGAGTGACAAAATAGCTATTGTGGAGCCAACAATAAATGTCGACCATTAGCACCACCGAACTTCTACCCACAGGGCAGCAAGAAACTCTACAATCTGTTCCCCTTCAAATGATCAAAGAGCCCAAGCTGAAAAAGCAACTTGGAGCAGATTATTCCTTGGGATCATGAGTCTATGCACCGATAGCAAAGGTAAGTTCCCCTGGTCAGCAACAGCTCCCAGAAATGTCACCTATCGTTTGAAAAGGGAGATTTCCAAACAGCATTTCTCTGCTTGTTAATGACTTTCAACCACACTTCCTTTGTTTAAGTGAGTGGTGATTGCCTTTCTTCACCTCTTTTGATGTACACACAGCTATAGAAATTGAAGACTCCAATGGTAAATTCTTACATGTGTGTGATACAAAAGAATGAATGGATATTTGCAAAACTATAAATGATGTATTAGCTGCACTGGAAGATCATAGTAAATTAAAACATGAAGTATGTGAAGAATGTTCAACTTAAGTTGATGGTGCATCAGTTACAACAGCTATTTCTGTTCTTGCACCTTTAATAATGTATCTGACCGGTATGATATAATAAAATAATAAATAAATACCCCCTCAAGCAGCTGCTTGCCACAGAGGTCTGACAGGAGCCTGTCAGTTTATATGCCATAGTAGAAGGTCTGAGAGGATAGCAGGCCCTCAGCAGAAAAACGACACAAACAGCCATGCCTTACCCGGGGCTCGAACCCAGGTCCCTTAGATCAGTAGCCAAGCGCGCTAACCACTCGGCCATAGGTATATATAATGACTTATAAATAATGTTATAGGTAAATATAATGACTCTTCCATTAATAACAAAATCAGAATATATCTCCGAAATATCTCTGATTATTAACCTCATCAGATGTGAGGTTAATAATCAGAGATATTTTTAAGATAAATATGTTATATCAAACTTTCAATGTACGTTATATTCATAACGAGATTTCTTTCCAAACCAATCCCTATTTTTTCCATATATTGTTGGTCTGGATTTTCACAGTTTCAATTTATATGGTGATATCCAGGAGCCTATCTACAGTGTAAGGAACCTACCTATCATGCAAATTGAGGAATGGGTGCAATCATACTTTGTTAAATTGTTTTTGTGTCCAAAAGAAAAAGAATAGGCTGTTTTTTTTTTTCGACTAAAAGACATAGTAACGTTGTGAAATCCACTTTTTGCCAGCAGATCTCTCAATTCTAAAAGGAGGCCTAGCTAATATATTGCCCTCCACTTCCCCCAAACATTTTCTGGATCCACTCCTGGGTACAGTAGAGCTATACCAGTTGTAGATGCTGACGCAACTGATTTATTAAAAATTGCATTATATCTCAATTAATGTTATCATTCAAAAAATTTTTGAAAGTGAAAGTTGCAAATTCCATTGCGAATTTAGTCAGATTGGCTTGGAAATACACTGCTAAAAGAGAATCTGGAAAAATGGTGTTAAAACAACAATGGATGCAATCTTTGCCAAGGCAGCAATATGAGGAAGAGTCTCACAAAATGTATATGCAGACTCCCATATGACCGGAAGTAATATGGTCAGACAAGGGGATGAATATTAGCTTCTGCATGTTGGATTGCTGTTAAGAGAATAAGCAGATGTCTGTACCCTGCTTGATTCAGCTGTAATATATATCTGTAAAAAATAAATAAATAAATAAATACTTCCTCAAGCAGCTGCTTGCCACAGAGGTCTGACAGGAGCCTGTCAGTTTATATGCCACAGTAGAAGGTCTGAGAGGATGGCAGGACCTCAGCAGAAAAACGACACATACATCCATGCCTTACCCGGGGATCGAACCCAGGTCCCTTAGATCAGTAGCCAAGCACGCTAACCACTCGGCCATGGGATGGCAGCGCTGCTCATATATCTGTAAATGAGCAGAATTTGACGCATTTTCCATTTTTTTAAACCTTTTACCAAATTAAGTAGGCCAGGAGTGACAATAACCATCCTTTTGTACAATCATGGAGTATGCATCTTTTCGATTGTATCAGAATGTGATACTAGTTAGACTGATTAACACTAGTATGCAGTTAACTGCCACAGCCATTGGTATGTATTCACAGTAGGTAGCTGTACACACATTGCTAGGGGAATGGGAGAAGGTACCTTTGGTTATGCTGGAAGATTATATGGAAGTGATAGATAGATTGTATATTGACAACATTATCGTTTTCATATTCGATGCTTTATTTATGTTTGTTGATCTGTAAATGGTGCAAGTTGTGATTTTCTATTCTAAATCTGCTCATCAAAATCTGTTAAGTCAAATTTTGACTGAAGCATTTTTACTTTCTCTTAACCACTTTTACTTTCCCTTAACCAGTTTTCATTTATTTACATTATAATTATTATTCTGAGGGTTTCATTCATTTTGAATCATCAATTTTCCCCATCCATAGAGTTGCCAATTGTGCAACTTTATTTTGATTGACAGCCACTAAATGCACAGAGCAAGGACATACCCACTTATGTCATCTTCAGTGTCCAATTGCTGTATGTAAATGTGGTTTCCCCACATGTCACACCTGCTATGTTAGCAAGCCATGTGTGGCAAAGTGACAGGAGTCATGACCATTAGTTGGAGATAGTACAGGATTGCTGCTAGTTATTAAGCGTTGAGGTGTGGAACTTGTTGAGTGTAGGTGAGGAGTCAGTTTGTTGAAGGTGTGAAGAAGAGTAACTTGAAGTCACTGTTTTGTGCAAGTATATATTGGTGAGTCTAGAAATCAAATAAACTTCTTTTGTTTTATGAAATTTGCATTTAGCTTTCTGATTTTTTTCTCTTGAGTAGAGTTTAAGTATCTGATTTAACTTTAATTGGACAATCTTTAACTTAAATTCTTTTGTTGTCTGATGCTCATTGAAATAAAGAACCCTTGTTTTTTTATCTACGACTTGTTTTTTATGAACCCTGCCGTCCCATGGCCGAGTGGTTAGCGCACTTGGCTACTGATCTACGGGATCTGGGTTCGAGCCCCGGGTAAGGCATGGATGTTCGTGTTGTTTTCTGCTGAGGTCCTGCCATCCTCTCAGATCTTCTACTGTGGCAAATAAACTGACAGGCTCCTGTCAGACCTCTGTGGCAAGCAGCTGCTTGAGGGGGTATTTCTTTCTTTCTTTCATTTTCTGACTTTTTCAGCTATCTGGCAAAGTAATTATTAATATATATTGGAGCATTACATTACATCAGTGATGATAGAAATGTAGATGATCCAGCTGAACCTTTGATTCACTGTGATCAGTGAACCAAGGGCATTCCATGAAAACAATCCCCAAACCATAATACCACTGCCTCCAGACTGCCAAACACCAATGGTGAATCCTGGTGTCATGGCCTCATGTTGTTTTCTCTAAATGCGAACATGCCCATTAGCATGATAGAGTTGGAAATAGAATTCATCTGATCAGGCAACAGATTTCCACATGTCGGTGATCAGGTGTTGGTGATGACTTGCCCATGCAAGGTGCAGTTTCTTGTGTCTTGCAGTGAGCATGGATACCCATGAGAGTTGCTGACTGTCATAGCCCATAAGAGCTAATGTCCAGTGCATTGTCCATGTGAATGTCTTGCCATTGCAACATTGTACTGGGTCACTGTGCTGCATAGCTGCTGTGTTACAAGATGGGACAAATCACTCACCAAAGCTGTCTACACGACTGCCCCAAGTGTGACCTTTGGTCGGTTGTTTGACTGCTGTTGTGCCAATGTACTGCATCGCTGCTCTATTACAGATGAACACACATCACTCACCATGGTTGGTTGGTTGATTGGGGTTTTATGGCACATTAGGAACTATGACTATTATGTACCAAATGAGATCATAAAGAGAATAAAAGGCATGCAACCCATAACTATAGTTAAAATCCAATATAGTAAAAGGTAAAATACAAAACTAACAGATTTAAATAATATAACAATAAATAGGTGTAAAACAATAAAAATATAGATACAAAAGATAAAACCAACCTAGGTGTAAAAGACCCAGGTCAGACATAATATAAATAACAAAGCAGCTTAAATTACTATTTGGTAAAATAACCAGTATACCTTAAAAAAAAAGCAAAAAGAGAGGGTAAAAATCAATTAAAGGTATTCGAGAGTAAGAGGCTCAGATATCAACAGACCCCATACAACATAAAAAAAAGTGCAATAAGATAGCCTTTATCAGAAACTGTAGATATTCAACAGGAATTCAAGGAACAAAAACAGAATTTATCATAAAGAAAGAAATGTCATCTACACCTTAGCAAGGCAAGCACATTACTCTGAAAAATTATTAGGAAAAATAGAAAAGAAAGTGTAAATGTTATGTCATCTTAATATGAATCTTCAGGTGTTTGTCACAAAAATTAGTCACAAAAAAAGATAATCAACCCACTTCCACACAGTTGGAAAATCAACTTAAATATACAGCCAGCATACCAAATGTAGCCTGGCTACAAAAAATCTTGAACAGAATCATGAAGCCACATCAGTATAAAATACCAACAGCAGCAGCACATTTACAGGACTTAATATCTTACATCGAGAAAACCAAACACTCATGTGAAAAAAAGATTCTCCAAACACAAAACAAATATTAGAAACAGGAAAGAAACCATGGCAATTGAAAAAAATTACAACTCAAAAAAATTCAGTCAGCACTAGCTATATTTATCCTCCCTCAGTGGCATGCACATTGAGGTTAAAGCTATCATAATCATATTGGCCTTCCAAGTATGGGTATCAAGGTGGTAGTGAACATGTTAAGCATTGAATATTTTTAAAGACAAAGAATTTGTCATACTCCTTAAAATTATTGTATTTATACCAACAATAATATCTTGCAGTTTTCTTGTATTAGCTTTCAATTTGTATGCTACTACTCAGCCAGCAATACCCTAGAGAACTCTAGTTTGAATCCTGTGCATTAATGACACTCTGGCCTTTGCAATAATATCCATCAGTTAAGTGTTCTTACTACACTTTTGTGGCCTAGGAGTGCACTGTCAGTTATGAGTTGCATGTTAATTCACACACCTCCATCTGTTGTTCTATGACTGACTTCACATAGTGCAGATGACTGCTGCCCTATCAGCTCATATTGTATAGAAGTATGCAAATACTTACATTAGCATATGGAAAGTACGATAATGTACCTTTATTTTTATCAGCATGCATAATTTTCAACTGAAAGGAAACATATCCATGTTTACCATACACCTGTTTTGAAAGACTAAATGATTTCTATCTTTAAATAATTTTATACTGAGACTAGTAAATATATATATATCATACAGTGCTGATAAAGAATTTTCATTAAATTTTAGCTTTCAAGAACTATATTATTTTTTGGGGGGAAGCCTTTTTCCCCACTGACTAATTTTTTGCCCCTTTTGGGATGTGTGGCCTTTATATAAGCCTCTTAAAATAAATTACATGCAACAAAAACATGGTGCTTCTTTGCAAAAATGTATAACAATTTTATACATAATCCTACTGAAATATTAGAGAATTTCCATGTTAAGTCAATGGGAATTGAACTTTAGAATCTCTGTAACTTCTAAAATCTGCATTTAATGGAAGACTGTGAGGGAAGATGACAATCAAATGCATTTTCAACATTTTTTTTAAATACTGAATGTCTTGATTTTCAACAATATTCATTCAGTTTTTAAAGAGAATATTTCCAAAAGTAATTTATCATAAGAATTTACCTCAGAAATTAATTAAAACTTAAATATAAGTATTGTTTCAAGCCATTTAATAAATATATATTTGCATAATGGTTATTTCAATATTTGACAATTATGAATGATTTTTATGAAACAAAGTAATTTATTGTGAAATATTCCAGCATTAACAACTCTTTATATACTCAATTAATATTGTTGAAAATCAAGATTTAAATGAATTCGATTATGATCTTTATCTTTAGTCACATTTTTCCATTAAATACAAATTTTAGAAGACAAAGAGCTTGGAATTTAAAGTTAGATTCCCATTGACATAACAAGGAAATTTTCCAATATTTTGGTATGGCAGTGTATATTCAGGAAGGACCAGTATTTAAAAATAGCTTTTTGTAGTTGCAGTCCTCAGTTTCATACTGAAGTGTTAAAAAAACCTGCCACTCTTTTTATGTTGCTTGATGTAACTCAATATAGTGAATTTAAATCTTTTAACGTAATCTTGTACTTCCCTTTATTTCTGATATCTTAACTCTGACTTAATAAAATAAGGAAAACAATAAAAATTATGATCAAGCTAATAGAAAGAAATTGATGCTCACAAAACTAAAGAAGTCAATTGGTCTTAGATGTCAAATAACATCAGAGACACCGAAATCAAAAAAGACAAGTCCAAAAAAAGTGTTATAATAATAAAAAAATTGTGCTATCTGATAAATCTACTTATATTAGTTTTCAAGGCAAGGTTTAAACAATAATTAGAGAATGATTGGGAATAGAAAATAAGATATTAGTGGTGAAACTTATTTTATAACAGTATCAGCAGATTTACTCAGCTTGTTTGATTCCTTAACTCAAACTCGATAGCTGCGGTTTATGATGCCTGCGGGCTACTGGTTCCCTTTAGCGAGGTAGAAGTCACCCATGGCATGGTAAGGAGTAGAGTTAATTTTTATAAGGTAAGTTTTTCTATTAACAATTTTAAGATTTACTGCAAAAAAACATTTTTTCAATCCTTTAAATGTCAGTTAAATTATTTATTTTCAATTGTTTACAACTGATGGTATCTCTTTTATTGCTTTATAAACAAATGTAAATAAAAATTTTAGTAACCCTCCAAAACATCCTAAATTAAAAGTAGTCCCCGGTGTGAAAATGTTTAGGCACCTTGGCTCTGTAGTATATACAGTAGATGACGTTCTTCATGTCACCAGTTTTCATTTGACATAAATTCATTGTAATTGGCCCTTACAAAATTTTCCTTCTTTTATTGGGGAGCAAAAAGGAAGGTACATAATTTGAGATAGTTTATGATACTTCCCATGATGATTGATTTGAGTTATAACTCATTATGCTCTGCAATCTTTTATACATTTTCCCCTTTTTTGGGACAACCAAATCTTTATATTGTTTTAAGTTATGATATGAGAAAGCTGTATACTAAATTTGGTGGTCGTAGCTAGTCATTTAGGAGTTCTTCCCTCTTTTAAGGGGAAATAAAAGTTGGTGAGCAAAACTCTTACATTGTTTTATGATAAGAGGAATCTGTATATATTAAATTAATTAGTTCTAGCTCTTAACATTTAGATGATCTCTCCCCATTTTTATGGGCCCTTTTGGGGGGGAGGGGGTGAAAAATTGAAGAAATATTGGAAATGAAAAAGGCAAACTGCTTTATAAGAGGAAATCATACTGAATGTTGTGGCTCTAGCTCTCACAATTTAGAAACTCGCCCCTTGTTTTTTAGGGGGGAGGGTAGATTGAGGAATGGCAAGCCCCTTAATTATGCTCAAATTATAATAAGTTGCTTTAAATTATAATAAGAGGAAGCTGTACAGCAAATGTGTTGGTCCTAGTTTTTTTCCAATTAGGAAAAGTTCTTGATCTAAAAGACAGACCCACAATTTCTACGAAATATATTATTTATTATACAATTTCTACAATTAATATTATTTATATACAAAGGTTATTTAAATGAAAACCATGGAAGTGAAATAAAAGCTGTTTTACTCAAACAAAAAGGAAAATATACAAGCTAATGAAAGGAAATATGTCTTCAATGTCATGTCTTACATCTTATACATTTTCTCCAAAGATGAACTAGTAAGTGGAGTAAGAAGGTTTGTAGAAGTTTTAATGGGGTTAATTATGGTAGTGAAACTTGGATGCTTTGTAAGCAAGATAACAGGAAACTTGATGCTTTTGACTCTAGATGCTTACAAAATATCATGGGCATTAGGTGGTTTGACTTTATAAGTAATGATGAAGTTAGGGAAAGGAGTTGAGCTCCTTTGAGCAGTATATTGTGCAAAGAGAGACTCCATTGGTTTGGCCATGTTGCCAGTATGGATAATTATAGATTAGCAAATAAAGTTATGAACAGTGTGCCTAAAGGCTTCAGAAAGAGGGGGAGACCTAAGATGTGATGAGCAGACAATGTCAAACAGGACCTTGTTAGAATTGGTGTGCAGGGCCAGATGCAGCAGATGTAGCTCAGGACAGATATGCTTGTAGAACTAAATTGTGCATTCTGGTTGGACCTCCATAGCCCATGGCTGATGATGGTGGTGGTTGTGGTGGTGATGAAGCCACTCATGCACCACCAATTTGACCTCTTCATTTTACAAGATGCATTGTCCTTGTAATGTGTCCTTCAATGACCAAAAAAAGGTTGGTAATTATTTGTACTCTCCAGTGAATATGAAAGGTAGTTGGTTTGTTGGTTGTTTGTGATTTAATGGTGCCCATTGTCACACCTTGGTAGTCTTGTTTTCACAGAAATCGTGAGAAGGAATTCACGAGAGGTCATTCGTTATTACTCATTCATTTCTTCTTTGGGTGCATGATGAACCCAAGTGTTAATATGGCAATTAAGGCCATATTGCGCCAAATGCATGATAGACATGGTGAAAAATAAACATATAAGTCACTGAACCCTCAACCAAAAGTTAAAAGCAACACACAATGAGGATGAATACAACAATAATAGAAAACACAAAACAAGAAACCAAAGTGTAAAATAAACAAGATGTAAAAGAACAAGGATAAAAAGAGTCAACAATTTTAAAAAAAGAAAAGCAATGAATGGGTCTATAGGGTCCAGAGTATAAAAGCATGTCAAAAAGGCAAAATGTACTAAAAACATCAAATACATATAAAATACTTGTAAAACATAAAAATTCAAAGACAGGAGCTAAAAGTAATTCATCTGATAAAAGATGCCTGACTGTAAGGAGCTTGGATGTAAAATCATGAAAGGTAAAAAAGAAATGCCTGTCAAGGTTAAAAGAGTGACAATGGGTTAAAACATGTTTAATAGTTAAAATGGTGTCACGAAACTCGCACTTAGGTTCATCATGCACCCAAAGAAGAAATGAATGAGTAATAACTAATGACCTCTCGCGAATTCCTTCTCGTGATTTCTGTGAAAACAAGACTACCAAGGTGTGACAATGGGCTTGATCTATATGAGAGAGAGCAACTGCCACAATTTGCAACAGCAATGCGATGATGATCCTCCTTTAAGCATTTTATGAATGTACCTAAAGGTATTTAGAATGTTCTATGAATGCTCTTAGACTGCATTTTAAAGAAGCAATTGCAATCATCATCACATTGCTGTTTTAAATTTGTGGCAGTGTGCACCCTGCCTAAGAGTTTGTTACCAACCAGTTCAGACCAAGATCTCTGCCACTGTGTCATGAGTTCGATGGTAAAACAGTAGCGGAAGTCCAGGTAAGGAACCAGTAGTGTAGAGCTGGATAGGAGTGTGGCTTACTTATCAGCAATTATTTTAACTGTTGCCAGAGACAGTTTCGGAAAAATAAGGCGGTTGGTATCTATGTCCTCAGAATCATCAGAGGAACACAGATCTGAGACCGCTGCACAAGGAGGGGTGGTGATTTTTTTTTTTTTTCTTAGGCCCCGGTGCCCTTAGGTTTTTGAGGTTCTAGCCTTCTGGGGTCATGATGAAGGCAGCCTTCCAAAGGTGGAAGAGGAAGGTATAAACACAGGAATAGAAACCAGCATTGATGTTGATGCTGATACCAATGTTGATTTCACCTGTATAAGGAGGCACTTGGCCTCAGGCGAGAAAGATTCAGCAGGTGGAATGCTGAAATGTCTGCATCGTCAATGCAATGATGGGCTTTCTGATCATCATGATCTAAAAATAGTAGGAGGGAATGGGCTAGTGACAGACTGGGCCACTGGGATACCAGGATATTTCCCAGTAGGTTGGTTAAAAATTTTTATCTTGAGGCTAGTTGGTCGGTAGTTGATTCTTAATTAATAAAAAAATAATGGGCTAAGGATCATGATCAAATGTGGCAAATCAGTTACTAGAAAATATAAAAGAATGGAACTGAAATCTCAGGGCCATGGAGCCTGAGACAAAATGAGAGTGTGAGATATCCAAAGACAAAATGAGAAGTGTTTTATGCTTATCTGCATAAAGATATTTTAGTTAACTTAAACATATCTTCTATCATTAAGAATACTA